>CM022303.1:390889622-392197122 GCA_011799875.1 Thinopyrum elongatum
GCACATGCTATGTGGTGAAAATGATACCCATGCCAACTTCAACCTTTTCAAAGAGTTCATTTATGTAGTGCTTTCAATTTCAGGGTCATTTAGCTCAAAAAATCAGTAAATGCATGAAAAATAGACAAAATGAAGTCAGAAGAGTTGAAAATTGAAGATGGGCTTTGAATGGGTGCATATAACATGCCCAAAATCTAGAGTTAAAATTTTAAAAAAATGAAATGCCTTTGTAACAGATGATTGTTTCGTCCGAAACCCTGATACTTCAAAGAGATTGTCCATTTTGTCACGAAGGCATCCAGTTTTTCCGACCCTCACAACTTTTAGCACATGCTATTGGGGAAATGATGAACCATCCACTTACCTTTTCAGAGTTCATTTTGTTGTGCTTTTCATTTCAGGGTCATTTTGCTCAAAAAATACAGTAAATGCATGAAAATACGAATGAAGTTAGAAATGTTGAAAATTGATGACGTGGACTTTGAATGGTGCATACTAATCGCACAAAAGTCTAGAGTTGAATAAGTTTAAAAATGAAATTCTCTTTGTAACAGATGAGTTTTCATCCGAAACCCTGATACTTCGAAAGAGATGTCCATTTTGTACCGAAGTGCATCCAGTTTTTGCGTAACCCTCTCACTTTTAGGCACCATGCTATGTCGTGAAATAATGATACATGCCAACTTCAAAGCTTTTCAGAGTTCATTTTGTGTATGCTTTTCATTTACGGGTCATTTAGCTCAAAAAATCATAAATGCATGAAAAATAGTCAAATGATTCAGAAAGGGTTGAAAACTGATGACAGTGGCTTTGAATGGTGCTACTGAACCACAAATAAGTCTGTAGTTGAAATAAGTTTTACAAAATAAATGCCTTTGTAGCAGATGAGTTTTCGTCGCAAAACCCTGATAGTTCGAAAGAGATTGTCATTTTGTACACGAAGTGCATCCAGTTTTTTGGCCGTAACCCTCTTCAACTTTTTAGCACATGCATGTGGGTGAAATCATGATACCATGCAGCCAACTTTCAACCTTTTCAAGTTCATTTTAGTGCTTTTCAATTGCGGGTCATTTAGCTCAAAAAAATCAGTAAATGCATGAAAAATAGCAAATGAAGTCAGAAGGGTTTGAAAATGTGATGACGTGGCTTTGAATGGTGCATACTAACAAACAAAAAGGCTGAGTAGAAATAGATTTAATAAATATGAATGCATTTGTAACACATGATTTTTCGTCCAAAACCCTGATACTTCGAAGAGATTGTCCTTTGTACATGAAGTGCATCCAGTTTTTGCCGTACCCTCTCAATTTTTTTAGCACATGCTATGTGGGGTGAAATAGGATGACCATGCCAACTTTCAACCTTTTCAGAGTTCATTTTTAGTGCTTTTCTATTTCAGGGTTCATTTAGCTCAAAAAAATCATAAATGCATGAAAAATGCAAATGAAGTCAGAAAGGGTTGAAATTGATGACGTGGCTTTGAATGGTGCATATAACGCACAAATGCTGGATTGAAATAAGTTTAAAAAATGAAATGCCTTTGTAACAGATAGTTTTCGTCAAACCCTGATCTTCGAAAGAATTGTCCATTTTTGTACACGAAGTGCATCAGTTTTGTCGTACACCCTCTTCAACTTTTTGCACATGCCTATGTGGGTGAAATAATGATACCATGCAACTTTCAACCTTTCACAGAGTTCATTTTGTAGTGCTTTTCAATTTCAGGTCATTTAGCTCAAAAAATCATTTAAATGCTTGAAAAATAGCAACAGAAGTCAGAAAGGAAGTTTTAAAAGGAAATTGGCTTTTTAACGGATGATTTGTACGTCAAAAACCCAGATACATCGAGTGAGAATTGTCCAATTTTCATACAAAGTGGCATCCCAGTTTTTGCCGAAACCCCCTCTCAACTTTTTAGCACATGCTATGTGGGTGAATAATGATCCATGCCAACTTTCACCATTTTCAGATTCATTTTGTAGTACTGTTCATTTCAGGGTCTTTAGCTCAAAAAATCAGTAAATGCACGAAAATAGCAATGATTCACGAAAGGGTTGAAAAATTTGATGACGTGTGTTTGATGGTATGTGCTAAAAATTTGAGAGGGCTACGGCAAAAACTGTATGCACTTCATGTACAAAATGGACAATCTCCTTCGAAGTATCAGGGTTTCGGACGAAAACTCATGTGTTACAAATGCATTTTATTTATTAAATCTTATTTCTACTCCAGCCTTTTTGTTTGTTTAGTATGCACCATTCAAAGCCACGTCATCAATTTCAAACCCTTTCTGACTTCATTTGCTATTTTTCATGCATTTACTGATTTTTTGAGCTAAATGACCCCGAAATTGAAAAGCACTATAAAATGAACTCTGAAAAGGTTGAAAGTTGGCATGGTATCATCATTTCACCCACATAGCATGTGCTAAAAAGTTGAGAGGGTTACGGCAAAAACTGGATGCACTTCGTGTACAAAATGGACAATCTCTTTCGAACTATCAGGGTTTCAGACGAAAACTCATCTGCTACAAAGGCATTTCATTTTGTAAAACTTATTTCAACTACAGACTATTTGTGCGTTCAGTATGCACCATTCAAAGCCATGTCATCACAACGTTCGTATGCACCATTCAAGCCACGTCATCAATTTTCAACCCTTTCTGACTTCATTGCTATTTTCATGCATTTATGATTTTTTTGAGCTAAATGACCCTAAATTGAAAAGCACTACAAAATGAACTTGAAAGGTTGAAAGTTGGCATGGGATCTATTTCACCCACTAGCATGTGCTAAAAGTGAGAGGGTTACGGCAAAAACTGGAGCACTTCGTTTACAAAATGGACAATCTCTTTCGAATATAGGGTTTCGGACGAAAACTCATTGTTACAAAAGCATTTCTTTGTAAAACTTTTCAACTCGAGACTTTTTGTGCTGTTCAATGCACCATTCAAGCCACTTCATCAATTTTCAACCCTTTCTGACTTCATTTGTATTTTTCATGCATTTACTGATTTTTTGAGCTAAATGACCTGAAAATAAAAGCACTAAAAATGAACTCTGAAAGGTGAAAGTTGGCATGGTATCATTATTTCACCCACATAGAATGTGCTAAAAAGGTGAGAGGGTTACGCAAAAACTGGATGCACTTCTGTACAAAATGGACAATTCTTTTGAAGTATCAGGGTTTCGGACGCGAAAACTATCTGTTACAAAGGCATTTCATTTTTAAAATTTATTCAACTCCAGCTTTTGTGTGCTTAGTATGCACCATTCAAAGCCACGTCATCAATTTTCAAACCTTTCTGACTTCATTTGCTATTTTTCATGCATTTACTGATTTTTTTGAGCTAAATGACCCTGAAATAGAAAAGCACTAAAAATGAACTCTGAAAAGGTTGAAAGTTGGCATGGTATCATTATTTCACCCACATAGGATGTGCTAAAAATTTGAGAGGGCTACGGCAAAAACTGTATGCACTTCATGTACAAAATGGACAATCTCCTTCGAAGTATCAGGGTTTCGGACGAAAACTCATGTGTTACAAAAGCATTTATTTATTAATTATTTCATACCCAGCTTTTTTGTGCTTCAGTATGCACCATTCAAAAGCCACGTCATCAATTTCAAACCCTTCTGACTTCATTTGTATTTTTCATGCATTACTTGATTTTTGAGCTAAATGACCCCGAAAATGAAAAGCACTTAAAATGAACTCTGAAAAGGTTGAAAGTTGGCATGGGTCATCATTTCACCCACATAGCATGTTGCTAAAAAGTTGAGAGGGTTACGGCAAAAAAACTGGATGCACTTGTGTACAAAATGGACAATCTCTTTCGAACTATCAGGGTTTCAGACGAAAACTCATCTGCTACAAAGGCATTTCATTTTGTAAAACTTATTTCAACTACAGACTATTTGTGCGTTCAGTATGCACCATTCAAAGCCATGTCATCAATTTTCAACCCTTTCTGACATCATTTGCTATTTTTCATGCATTTACTGATTTTTTGAGCTAAATGACCCTTAAATTGAAAAGCACTACAAAATGAACTCTAAAAAGCTTGAAATTGGCATGGTATCATTATTTCACGACATACCATGTGCTAAACAGTTGAGAGGGTTACGGCAAAAACTGGATGCACTTCGTGTACAAAATGGACAATCTCTTTCGAAGTATCAGGGTTTTGGATGAAAACTCATCCGTTACAAAGGAATTTCATTTTTTAAACTTATTTCAACTCTAGACTTTTTGTGCGTTTAGTATGCACCATTCAAATCCACGTCATCAATTTTCAACAATTTCTAACTTCATTCGCTATTTTTCATGCATTTACTGATTTTTTTAGCAAAATGACCCTGAAATTGAAAAGCACAACAAAATGAACTCTGAAAAGGTTCAAAGTAGGTATGGTATCATCATTTCACCCACATAGCATGTGCTAAAAAGTTGTGAGGGTCACGGGAAAAACTGGATGCACTTCGTGTACAAAATGGAATATCTCTTTCGAAGTATCAGGGTTTCGGACGAACACTCATCTGTTACAAAGGCATTTCATTTTTTTAAACTTCTTTAAACTCTAGACTTTTGTGCATTTATTATGCCCCATTCAAAGCCACATCTTCAATTTTCAACTCTTTCTGACTTCATTTGCTATTTTTCATGCATTTACTGATTTTTTGAGCTAAATGACCCTGAAATTGAAAAGCACTACAAAATGAACTCTGAAAAGGTTGAAAGTTGGCATGGTATCATTATTTCACCCACATAGCATGTGCTAAAAAGGTAGCAGGGTTACGGCAAAAAATGGATGCACTTCGTGTACAAAATGGACAATCTGTTTCGAAGTATCAGGGTTTCGGACGAAAACTCATCTGTTACAAAGGCATTTCATTTTTTTAAACTTATTTCAACTCCAGCCATTTTGTGCGTTCAATATGCACCATTCAAAGCCACGTCATCAATTTTCAACCCTTTCTGACTTCATTTTCTATTTTTCATGCATTTAGTGATTTTTTTTAGCTAAATGACCCTGAAATTGAAAAGCACTACAAAATGAACTCTGAAATGGTTGACAGTTGGCATGGTATCATTATTTCACCCACATAGCATGTGCTAAAAAGTTGAGAGGGTTACGGCAAATACTGGATGCACTTCATGTACAAAATGGACAATCTCTTTCGAAGTATCAGGGTTTCGGACGAAAACTCATCTGTTACAAAGGCATTTCATTTTGTAAAACTTATTTCAACTCCAGACTTTTTGTGCGTTCAGTATGCACCATTCATAGCCACGTCATCAATTTTTGACCCTTTCTGACTTCATTTGCTATTTTTCATGCATTTACTGATTTTTTTGAGCTAAATGACCCTGAAATTGAAAAGCACTACAAAATGAACTTTGAAAAGGTTGAAAGTTGGCATGGTATCATTATTTCACCCACATAGCATGTGCTAAAAAGTTGAGAGGGTTACGGCAAAAACTGGATGCACTTCGTTTACAAAATGGACAATCTCTTTCGAACTATCAGGGTTTCGGACGAAAACTCATCTGTTACAAAGGCATTTCATTTTGTAAAACTTATTTCAACTCGAGACTTTTTGTGTGTTCAGTATGCACCATTCAAAGCCACTTCATCAATTTTCAACCCTTTCTGACTTCATTTGCTATTTTTCATGCATTTACTGATTTTTTTGAGCTAAATGACCCTGAAATCAAAAGGCACTACAAAATGAACTCTGAGAAGGTTGAAAGTTGGCATGGTATCATTATTTCACCCACATAGCATGTGCTAAAAAGCTGAGAGGGTTACTGCAAAAACTGGATGCACTTCATGTACAAAATGGACAATCTCTTTTGAAGTATCAGGGTTTCGGACGAAACCTCATCTGTTACAAAGGCATTTCGATTTTTAAAATTTATTTCAACTCCAGTCTTTTTGTGCATTCAGTATGCACCATTCAAAGCCACGTCATCAATTTTCAACCCTTTCTGACTTCATTTGCTATTTTTCATGCATTTACTGATTTTTTGAGCTAAATGACCCTGAAATTGAAAAGCACTACAAAATGAACTCTGAAAAGGTTGAAAGTTGGCATGGTATCATCATTTCACCCACATAGCATGTGCTCAAAAGTTGAGAGGGTTACGGCAAAAACTGGATGCACTATGTGTACAAAATGGACAATCTCCTTTGAAGTATCAGGGTTTCGGACGAAAACTCATCTGTTACAAAGGTATTTCATTTTTTAAAATAACCTAAGAATTACCAAATTAAATATAATGATAAAACACACTAATATTAAATAGCAGAAAAAAGAATCACTGAGAAATCTATTTTTAAAGTAAAGTTATTCACAAACTAGTGATTCACACAAAATTCAAATAATCCAAATTTAAACTATCCAAATTTGAAAACTACTGGCACGAGCAGAAAGTTTATAATTTTTGTGACCTAAAGCAAAAATATTCACAAAGAAACTCTAAATAAAGCAAAAAACAACTCAGAAACAAAAGAAAATAAATAAAGCAGAAAAAACAGAAAAATAAATAAATTAAAAAAAGCCCGCCTACTGGGTCGCCACAGCTTGCATACGACTAGAAACCCAACCTCTATTTGGGCCAGGATGCAGGCCCAGTAGGCCCCACTGGGCTGCACAGGTTTGGTAGGCCTAGAAGGCCTGCATTAGAGAGGGGCTCGATGGAGAGGCTGCGGCGGGGCTTAGAAACCGGTGCTGGCGCCTCTCGCCAAGCGAGGTGGGACTAAACTTGCGCTGTACCGCGCGTGTGCGAGCACCAGGCCTTTAGTCGCGGTTGGTGGCTCCAACCGCGCCTAAAGACCCCTCTTTAGTCGCGATTGGAGCCACCAACCACGACTAAAGGTCTGGCTTCCCGCCGCTTTGCCTGGCCAAAACCACCCCTTTAGTCCCGGTTGGAGCCACCAACCGGGCCTGAAGGTGCCTTGTATATAAGTGGCCACTTTGAAAATTTCCCCCAAATCATCCATTCTTCTTGACGACGCCGAACCAGAGGACGCCGCCAGGCTGCTGCGCCGCCTCGTCTCGTCGTCGCCGTCGTGTCGCCTCGCCTCGCCTCGCTGTCGCCATGACCTCGCCTCACCTCGCCGTCGCCTCGATCGACCTCGCCTCGACCTCGCCGTCGCCTCGCCGTCGCTGTCGCCTCGACCTCGCCCGCTATGAGCCCCTCTCCCCCCTCTCCTCCCACGAATCAAAGCCGCCGCACCGCCGCCGGTAGTGCGCGCACACACACACAAATTTTGTTCATCTTTTTTTTCATAGATTGATTTTTTTTCACTAGATGTTTGTAGATGGCTTAGTATATATATATATATATATATATATATATATATATATATATATATATAAATACAATGTATGATGTATGTATACAGTATATGTATGTATGTATGTATACAATTTGCATAGAAAAAATTTGACCACATGTACTATGTATGTATGTATGTATATTTTAATGTTGTATCTTGAAAATATTGATGAAAAACATGTTTTAGATGATTATTTTTTCACTATATGTATGTATGTTTTAGTTATTTTTTACTAGTTTTTTATACAATGTATATATATATATATATTGTAGATGAACGGTGGAATTTGCATACATTTTTTCTGTTTTTTAGTTTTTTATACTTATAGAAAAAAGTTGCGTAGGAAAAAGTTGCATAGAAAAAAGTTGACCATGTATTAATAATATTTTAATGTTAATATATATCTTAATGTTGTATTTGCAAAAGTTTGTTATGTATTTGCAAAATCAAGTAAAAAAGAATTACAAAAATCACAATTAAGCATTTAAAAAATGTTAAATTTGCATAGAATTTGTTCTCGACGTCAACGATGCCTGGCCCACATCCTCGTCGTCGACTCATTCGCAACGACATCCTGCTTCAGAGGCACCATGTCCGGAATGGGCTCTGTCGGGCTGGCACTAGGAGGTGCTACCTTCAGGGGGCGCGCCTCTTGGTGAGGAACCCGGGTCCCGTCGTCGACCCGAAGCTTCTTTGGTGGTGGGAGCGTGGGCCACATTCAGTGCGGAGGATGGCGTACCCTGCGGAGGTGGTACGTCACCATGTCAGGGAGGAGGATGAGCACGTCCGTCGCTACATGGTTGCATTGGACGTCAGGTTCTCCAATACCTGGCAGGTTCTTCAGGGATCTCACCCGAGCTATGATCCCGTGACCGTTCCTTCTCTTTGGGTGTCCACCACGAGTGATGTTAGCTAGTGATGTTATATATATGATAATATTCGAGATGTATTAGTGATAATTTTTGAGATGTATTCGAGATTATATTCGATAATATTCGAGACGATGTATTCAAGATTATATTATTCGATAATATTCAAGACGATGTATTCGAGATAATATTCGATGATGCATATTATCTCGATTATTCGAGATGTATATATATTATCTACTATGATTTAGTTTTTCCTTATTGATTGCATGCATGCATTCTAATTTGAATACTAAATTGTTTCATTTTTCTTCTGGATTAGTTAAATAAAAGCTATGGACAATACCGGTAGAGAAGGAGAAGAGACTATGTTCGACATCATACGCTCCCCGAGCCCAGATGAGAATGAAGAAGATGACGGCTCGCAATATCTGAACAATACAGGTGAGGGTATGATATTTGATGAAGACGAACGAATAGATGAAGTCTAGAACAATGATGACGAAGGAAATGTTGTTCTTCAAATAACAAAGACAGGAGAGGTATATTTATATAAGGCATCTGGTGATCATCACATGTTTTAATTGATTTGTATATATATTAACGAATCAATCTTTCTTCTTTTAGCCCTCCGGATTGAGCAAATCTTCTACAAGCAGCAGGACAGTTCGAGGCCCGGCCAAAAAGTTGCAGGCTGGCGTAAAGTACAACATCGATGCCATCAAACCTAATGGCGAACCGCTTGAACCTAAGAAGAATGTGAACAAGTTCATTCGTCAATGCGGAGTTATTGTCAGGGACCAAATCCCGATCTCCGTTCAAGAATGGAAAAAGCCAGCAAAGGGAGATCCAGATGTTACTTTTGTCGACCAAAGAGGAAAAGATCTGCTTTGGGAATCGCTCATGTCACATTTCACCCTACCAGATCATTTGACAGATGCAGATCTGGAGAAAGTCAAGAATAGTGCTCTTAAGAAGATGGCGATAGCATTCAACAACCACAAGAAAAATATATGGGCCACGTATGTCAAAGCAGGAAAGCAGGCTCCAGAATTCAAGGGAACACTGGAGAAGGTAAGAGATCACTGGGACGCTTTCGTGAACTTCAAGGAATCGGAAGTAGCTCAGGAACGGTCGAGAATAAACAAGATTAATGCTGCGAAAAAGCAGTGGCACCATAATCTGGGGCCAGGTGGCTACGAGGTGGCCCGACCTAAGTGGGATATCGCTGAGCAACAGATGATTGCTGCAGGGGTCACTCCAGTTACATTGAGCTGGCCCAAAAGGTGCAGGACTTGGTTTTATGCGCATGGGGGGAAGTTGGACCCAAAGACATGGCTTGTTTTGGAGCGGGCATGTCTTAAAAGAGCCACCAACAGTTTACTTGTTGCAATTCACGAGGCTCAAACGGGGGTGTTCATGCCCAACAGAGAGAACGACGAGCTTACACGCGCCTTGAAGAATCCTGAACACCCGGGAAGAACACGAGGCAAAGGCGTTGTTCCGTGGTTTGAGGGGTTTGCGGATTGGAACGACACTTACAGAAGCCGTGCGAGAAAGAGGCAGCAAGAGGAGGAGAAGAGGAAGCTGGAGGAGGAGCAGAGGAAGCAGGAAGGTGACCGCCTTCGCATCGTAGAATTGTTCCGTGGTTTGAGGGGTTTGCGGATTGGAACGACACTTACAGAAGCCGTGCGAGAAAGAGGCAACAAGAGGAGGAGAAGAGGAAGCTGGAGGAGGAGCAGAGGAAGCAGGAAGTAGACCGCCTTCGCATCGTAGAATCAAAGCACGCAGAGTTGGAACGCGCTTTCATCCGGCAGCAGGAGCAGATCGACTGACTTAGCCAGGAAAGGGCGTCTCAGCGGCAGCAGCAAGCAGATCCAGCATTGGATAGCACTATCCCATCCATGCCGAGAAGTAGCGTGGGTTCTGCCCCGGGCGATGATGCACTGCTGGATAGATACCCTGTGGATGATATCATAGCTACGACAACTTGTGAGCTACACATGAAAGTGAAGAACATATCCATGAAGGTGGCAGACCGGTATGCTCTAACAAATCCCCCTGAAGCAACCTTCCATTGCAATTCGAGTCCAGCTCACTATGCTCGTGTCGGGGTTGATGAAGTGATGACATGATATTTGGGGCTAGAGCTTGACATTCCTAGAGGTGACGAGGAGCGCACACTGGGAGAGGCCATACATCGTATCATTCTATGGAGAAAGGATTGCATCGTCTTTCCAAGGCCACCAACACCGCGTCAGCCGGCTCCTCCTCCAAGTCCGCCACCGCATCAGCAGACTCCCGCTCCTCCATGTCCGCCACCGCGTCAGCAGACTCCTGCTCCTCCAAGTCCGCCACCGCGTCAGCCCACTCCTCCTCCAAGTCCGGCACCGCGTCTGCCGACTCCTCCTCCAAGTTCGGCACCGCGTCAGCCGACTCCTCCTCCTCCAAGTCCGGCACCGCGTCAGCCATCTCCGCCGCCTCAGCGGGCTCCGCCGCCTTAGCAATAGAGGAAGAGAGGCTCCGTAGTTACGACGGCTAGTGGTACAACAATAGGCAAGAAATTCAAATATGGACCAAGCCTCAAGCCTCTTCCGAAGTTGCCTTACCACATGACTGATGAGGAAAATGAAGCCGAAGTGAAGGCCCAAGTGGCGGCCCATTTTGCACCAAACCCCCCCCCCCCCCCCCCGCCACCAAAGGAGAAAGTACCTGAGAAGGTGGTACAACACTTTATTGATAATGCTCAACTGGCTGTGAAGCATAGGGACTCAGACTATGAGCGCTCTATTAAGAAGTCCTATCATGCAGAAAAAGAGAACGAGTCAAGCTGGAGCTTGAGCCAAGCAGCTGTTAAAAAAAGCGGGAAAACTGTTCCCCAGCTGGGAGAACATGCCGTGCAATCGATCCCCCTGCTCATTGTACAAACACATGTGAGTACCGCCGATCAGCTGGTAATAATCAACGATCATAGAAGGTAGGCTAAAGAGGCCGGTGTCATTGTAGAATAACTCCTAGGCATCGAGGACTTCCAAACATTTACAGAGGAGGAACTACAATGGAAATATGTCCGCGGCCAACCTCTGGTCAAGCCTGAGGAGATCCCGCTTCTATCAACAAGAATGTATCAATTGCATGAATGGTACCTGGGAGAAGTAAAGACCAATCGAGAGTCCCTCATGGTGAAAGTCAAGGCAGAGCATTACTTCCATGAAAAAGATTTGTGGGTTGAGTTTCAAGAAATGTTTCAGTTATTCAATCAAGACGCACTCGACAAATCTATCGTCAGTTGCTATTTTCTGTAAGTGATTTCTTTCTATAATTTAAGTCTCTAGCTCGCCGTAGTGCTCATTCATTACCTGTATTTATCCTCACTATATTCTTTTCTATGGTATTATGCAGAATGAAGATGTATGAAATGAAAAGAGCTGGATGCTATGGCATTGGGTTCATTGACCTAAATACCATTAATCAAGAGACATGGTCACGTGAATGGGATCGAAAAGACACAGAGAGAAGCTTGCTAGAGTTCTTGAAGCAATTAAATACCCAACCAGAAATACTACTTCCTTACAACTTCGGGTGAGTGACACTGTCTTGTACTACAAATTATGTTTTTGCTTACTAGATGTTAATAAGTGTAGTTGATGATTTATGCACATGTCCGCTTAATTATACAAACGTGTGCGCATGCAGTTTTCACTGGATCCTGCTAATCATTGAAGTTGACGAGGGAAAAGTTCAAGTACTGGACTCACTACTTAAAGACATTAATGACTACGCAATCGTGAGGGGGATGGTCGACAGGTAATTTCAATCATTATCGAACTATGTCGGCCTCTTTAGTTCATTTCCTGATATCAACTAATTAATAACTCCTTTATTCATTTTATTTGCCGATGGGCAGGGCTTAGGAAAAGTTCATCAAACAGGTTGAAGGCCCATGGAAACAAAAGCTGAAATGGGTGCGACCCAAGGTAATTAATTAAGTAGTACTAGCTAGCTACCATCTCTTTAATTCTAGTTTCAATACCAATATCATGCTTGATTAATTATTATCTGATTGAATTCTATTCTCGTAAAGGCCATGAAGCAGGCGCTAGGGAATAATTTATGTGCATACTACATTTGCGAGAACATTCGCATGATGGCGTCCGGAAGGAGCAAAGATGGTAGATCACTTTGGGTACGTTTTCCAGAACACTATTCACAATTTTTACATCATTATCTAATATATATACACACAACTAATACATTCATATTTATCTCCTTCTTTAAAGATGATGGAGATGCGGGATAAGCTCCTACCAACGGATCGCGTACAAGCAATTCAAGAGGAAATAGCGGGATTTTTGCTCGACCAGGTCATAGATCCCAAAGGAGAATACCATTACAAGCTGTAATGCCTCCATGTAATGATCTGCAAATTGTAGGAGAAATTGTACATACCAAATTGTATATATATATATATATATATATATATATATATATATGTGTGTGTGTGTATGTGAATGGTCGTGCGAGAAATTCGATGATTTATATATGATCGATTCTACGAGAAATTCTATTTATATATATGCATAACGTGTACAATATGTAGTAGCATAAAATATGTTTGAAATGAAAAAGAATTAAATGGAAAACACAAAATTAAAAGGAAAAATAAACCATACACTACTGGAAACAGAGAATTTGCCATCAGTCAGCTCTTTGCCGTCTGCTAGCGGACAGCAAAGAAGGACTTTGCCGTCCGCTTATAAAAAATGGACGGCAAAGACATGGCTGACAGCAAAGCGCCTAGTTGCCATCAGCCAGCTCTTTGCCGTCCGCCAGCGTACGGCAAAGAATCTTTGCCATCCGCTAGCAGACGGCAAAGTGGGGGTGGGGTCTAGTGGAGGCCTAAACCCTCAAGGTCCGCCGGCCCCATCTCATTGCCGTCCGCCGGCAGACGGCAAACCAAACGCTACCTAACGGCCCGCCCCCCCCCCACCCTACCTCCCACTCTCTCACTCCACATCGCCCCCGGAAACCACCGCCACGCCGCCGAGCCCTGACACCCACCGCCCACGTCGCCCCGCCGCCGCCACAACAACCTGCCCCGCCGCCACGCGGACCGCCACCCCACCGTGGCTCCGGCCCGCTGCCCTGCCGCCTCGCCGCCCCACGGCCTTGCCGCCCCACCCGCGGCCTCGCCGCCCGCCGCCCCACTCCGGTGAGCCTCTCCCCTCTGTTTTTTTCTATTGTTAGTTAGGTTAGTTACTAGGGTTAGTTAGGTTAGTTACTAGTGTGTTAGTTAGGTTAGTTCTAGAAAAAAATTATTAGGAGAAGAAAAGAAGAAGAATAAGAAGAACAAGAGGAGAAGAAGAAAAGGGGGAGGAGAAGAAGAAGAAGAAGAAGAAGAGGAGGAGGAGGAGGAGGAGGAGAAGAAGAAGAAGATGAAAAAAAGAAGAAGAAGTAGAAGAAGAAGATGAAAAAGAAGGAAGAAGAAGATGAAAAAAAGAAGTTAAAACGTAGAAAAAGAAAGAAAAGAAGGAAAAGAAGGTCGAGGGTCGAGGTGTCGAGGGTCGAGGATCTCCGAGGGGTCGAGGATCAAGGGTCACCGAGGGGTCGAGGGTCGAGGATCGCCGAGGGGTCGAAGTTTTTTTCATAGTTTGAAGTGTCGATGCTTTATGTGATGTGATGTCCTAAATTTTCTTGACTCAGTCGGTAAAATTTACAGGCTTTGTGCTATTTCATCTCCTTGAATCATCATGGTTGAAGTTTTTGGTCCGTGATCCCGCCATTGTTCGACTACTTCCTCTACAGCCAAGGGTGAGCTACGAATCCACCTTCACCTCCTACGCTCTTTTAATCATGTCAGTAGATTTCATTTTGATGCTAAGTCATGTAACCAGTATGCGTCTCCCGTCTGAAAGGGTTGCATCGATAAATATGCATTCAGTTGCATATTTATCACCATAACTCATTCAGATTGTCTAGCGATTTCCATGGACAGCCCGATGATGTGTAGATTGGGTACCTTCTCCATGCTCTACCCCATTCCAAGACAAAATTTCGGCAGCGCCTCCCTGTTGTTCTCTGGATGCACATTCTCTCGGCTTTTTGCCGAGACGTGTATCAGGAGAACAGAGGGGAGGTGCTGTCGAAATTTTGTCTCGGAATGGGGTAGAGCATGGAGAACGTACTCAATCTACACATACTCGGGTGGGATTAGGACCTATCTTTACCTATTAGAGTGTAGGTTGCATGGACGTAATATAATTGACAAACTAGATTAACTGATGAATATACATGCTGAATTATATATATTTCTTGTCTGTCCAGTAGCTAGGCAAGATGAGTGATTGTGCGTGGATGTACACCGGTCACACTAGTCAGAAAGAGATTACCAATGAATGGTTAACCAAAACCAAGGGGTTTGTGAAAGCCGCATTTGCAAATGCCAGAGGAAAAACTGGTGCCCCTGTGTCCGGTGCAACAATTGGGAAAAGAGAACAGAGGATGAAATGGGCAAACACCTGCAGAAGAGTGGTTTTATGCCCGATTATATGGTGTGGACATTTCATGGTGAGTCTGCCCAATGTGCCAGAGCTGAGGTGGTTCGTCGTCGCACCGATGAGCATGGTACCGGGATGGAAGACATGGTGCAAAACTTTGATGATGCTCAGGATTCGGACGATGAGATGGAGGAATCTGCAAAGGCCTTCACTGAAATGTTGTAGTCTTCACAACGTCCTCTCCACGAGCACACTGAGCTTTGTCAGCTGGATGCCATCTCACAAATTATGGCTCTGAAGGCTCAATTCAACTTGGGCAGAGAATGCTACGACGCGATGATGATAGTATTTGGACGCTTTCTACCCCAAAGCCATGTAATTCCTGCAAACCTGTACCAGTCAGACAAAATCCTCCGTGCTCTTAAGATGCCCTATGAGAAGATACATGCCTATGAGAAAGGATGTGCCTTATTTAGGCTTGAGTATGCGGACTTGAACTATTGTCCCATTTGCAAGTCTTCTAGGTATGTTGTGGTAGACAACGGTATGGTTGAGAAGATGCAAACCAAAATCCCCGTTAATGTTCTTCGGTATATGCCAATCATACCAATACTTCAACATCTTTTCATGGTCGAAGAGACGGCCAGACAGATGACATGGCACAAAACGAGCAAAATAACCGAACTAGATGCAGATGGGAATCTGATGATGGTACACACATCGAATGCTGAAGCGTGGAAGCGCTTCGATGCATTACATGCACAAAAAGTGGCAGATCCATGGCATCCTCAAGTCGCCATCAGCACGTATGGGTTCAGTGTGTTTGGTCTGACGGCAACCCAATACAGTTGTTGGCCCGTATTTGTCATTCCACTCAATCTCCCCCCCGGACAGATTATGCAAAGAAGGAACATTTTCCTGACGTTGATATTTCCAGGGCCGAACTATCCGGAGAAGAATATGAATGTGTACATGCAGCCGCTTAAGGACAAATTGCAAGAAGCTTGGGATAATGGGTTCAAGACATACGACGCCTTTAGCAAACAGAACTTCATAATGCGTGTCTGGTACATGTACTCGAACCATGACGTGCCGGCGTATGCACTATTTGTTGGCTGGTGTGTGCATGGAAGGTTCCCATTCCCCACATGCAAGGCAGCTCTTGAGTTTCGTTGGCTGCAGGCGGATCGCAAGTTTTCTTGCTTCGACATGCATAGACAGTTCTTGGATCCTCGCCATAAGTTCAAGAAAGACAAGAAGAACTTCATCAAAGGTAGAGTTGTCAAAAACTCTGCACCACCTCCGTTGACAGGCCAAGAGACCCTGGATCAGTTAAACGCTCTCGAGCCAGATCCAGAGCGTCCAGGGTATTTCAAGGGGTATAATTCGGAACACGCCCGAACTCACAAGACATGCTTGTGGGATCTGCCTTACTTCAAAGACCTCCTTTGCCCACACAACATCGACATGATGCACACTAAAAAGAATATCGCCGAGGCCCTATTTGGTACATTGTTCGGCATAGAGGGGAAGTCAAAGGATAATACTAAGGCTAGAGTCGATCAAGAGGTGCTATGTGATAGACCGTTACAAAACATGAAAGAACCGAAAGGAAAGCAGAACTGGACGAAGCCAAAGGCATGGTTCAATCTTGGAAGGCCATTTATGAGGGAAATTATCTTGTGGGTGAAAATGCAGTTGATGTTCCCCGATGGGTATGCAGCGAATCTAAAGAGGGGAGCGAGTCTTGAAAAATTGAAAATATTTGGTCTGAAGGGTCATGATTGGCACATATGGATTGAGCGGGTAATGCCGGTGATGTTGCGTGGCTTTATCCCTGAGGATGAATGGCTAGTACTCGCAGAGCCGAGCTATTTCTTCCATGTTCTTTGTGTGAAAGAACTATCCCCTGCCGTGCTAGAAGAAATGGAAGAGTTGGCGCCGGAGTTGATCTGCAAGTTAGAGAAGATCTTTCCGCCGGGCTTCTTTAATCCAATGCAACACTTGATTTTGCATCTCCCGACCGAGGCAAGATTGGGGGGGCCCGTGCAAAATCGTCGGTGCTACACAACTGAGAGGATGCAGAAGACGCTCCGAGCAAAATGTAAAAATAAACATAGCATTGAAGCATCGATGGCCGAGGCATTCATTACTGAGGAGGCGGCAAACTTCGTGACAGGACACTACGAAGCCAAAAATCGTCATTTGTATAATCCGAAGCCTCGGTACAATGCTGGCGACCCTAAAAAAGGTGGATCCAACCTCATCCTATTCAAAGGGAATCTCGCACCAGCCGGTGCTTCTAAACCAATATTGTTGGATGTCGAAGAATGGCGGACCATTTCGTTGTATATCTTCAACAACCTAATAGAAGTGCGGCCGTACATCGAGTAAGTTATCGCGGTACATTGTTTCGCAACTTCTAATTCGTTTGAAAATCTCTTATTCCCGGATATTTGATACAACCGATACGTCACCAAATTCTCGGATGGAGCGGAGATCAAAAAGGAATCCATCAAAGAGTATGAGCTTCTGGCAAAGCAAGGAGGCGGCTTTCCCGGTTTCATATCTTGGTTCAAACAAACGGTAATTTCCATTAGACCGTTCTCATTTCTTCGTCTAATTTGCAGCTAATGCAACAATCCTTTCGTATTAAACTTGTAGGCTAATTCAGAGTCTATGGACGCCGAATTGAGACAAGTCGCTAATGGTTTTGACTATAAGGTCCGTTCATTTGACAAATACGACATCAACGGGTATCACTTTCGTACCTAAGGCAAAGAGCTATCTATGGCCAACCGAAAGTCTACAAATTGTTGTGTCTCTACTATCGGCAATGGAGTTATTGAGTATTATGGGAGAGTTGAAGCAATTTACGAATTCTATTCTATGGTGAAAACCCACCGAATGTCGGTCTTCAAATGTTATTGGTTCCAGCCGAAGGAGACTAGAAGGACTCATGAACATATAGGGCTAGTCGAAATCAAACAAAGCACCCATTTAGACGTTCCCGATGTCTATATTACGGCTCAATAGGCGACCCAAGTTTTCTATCTACCATGGGCCTGCCAAACTGATCCAAATTTGAATGGTTGGTATGTCGTTTATGAAGTGCCGCCACGTGTTAGACCACCTCCCCCAATGAAGAGGATTATGAACCTCACATTAACCCAGACACATATGAAGGTGAATTCTTCCAAGAAACACATCTTTCCAAAAAAACACTTCAAGAAATGCTCTACTTCACCCCAGAACATTGAAGTAGACAGCAACAGTGAATCCGACTTCACCCCTGAGCCGGAACAAGAAGAGGTTACTGCTACGGATGACTTGTCAATGCTTGACCGATTACATAAAGGTGGCCTTCCACATGTTGATGCCGCTGGACCCGATGAGCACTTCATTCATGATAGTGATGATGATGATGCATTTATTGATCCCGGAGCATTTATTGAACCCAACGATCAGGATTATTATTGGGTATTCAATTTTTTTATGTTGTACTTGATTTATATAGTTACTTGTATAATTTTCTTACTTTGTATGATTGTTTGTTATACATAGTGCCATGGTCTTGGTATCCGTCCCCGTCGGCCCTCGCCCGGTTTATGATTTAGATGTGGTATATTCTCTTTTATAACTATTTGTTGCATTTCGCATTTATGACAATTATGGCCATCAAGTTGACATAGAGATATTTTTATCTAGGAGGTATGTGAACCGGAAATTGCAACCGACCCTCTTGCCGAGAAGTTAAATTTAGTTGAAAAATAAAATGTGTATTTGAAAAAAAATATGAAAAGAATTAAAGAAGAGAAGATGAAATTGGAGTTGTATGTTGCCGATGTCGTCGATGATCACAAGATGAAGATGGATGCAATGCGCTTGAAGATGGATGCAATGCGCTGGAAGATTAAGAAGATTAGAAAATATGCCATTGATAATGAGGCTTGGTATCATTATGCCGTTTAATCAATTGTTACCTTAGTTGCGATCTTGATCGCATTTGTTGTGATGATGGTAAGTTTTCTCTACTGTTTTGCTTAACAAATGCATACTTAGCTTCGTACATGCTTGTTAGCCCTATTATGCCACATACTTAGCTTATTTTCCCCAAAAAAGACGTACTTAGCTAATTATCCTCCAAATGACATAATTAGCTTATTTAGTTCATTTATGACATAAGTAGCTTATTCATTTCAAAAATGGCATAATAACCTTGGTTCTCTCATAGATGTCATATACTTAGCTTATTTTCCTCCAAAATGGCATAATTACCTAAGTTAGATAAAAAATAAGCTATACTTACGTAAGTTGGCTCAAAAATGGCATCATCACCTAGGTTAGCACAAAAATGACCTATACTTACCTTAATTTTCCTCCAAATTGACATAATAAGCTTAGTTAGCTAAAAAATTGCATAATTACCTAAGTTAGCTCTAAAATGACACAAATAAGAATAAGAAGAAGAAAACAAGGAAGAGGAGAAAAGAAAATAGAGAAGAAAGAGAAGAAAAAGAAAGAATAAAGAGAAGAAGAAATATGCAGAGAACAGGTAAAAAGATAGAAGAGAAGAAGAAAGATGAGAAAAGAAGAAGAAGAAAATATCTTCTTCTTCTTCTTCTTCTAGTCTTCTTCTTCTTCTTCTTCTTCTTCTTCTTCTTCTTCTTCTTCTTCTTCTTCTAGTCTTCTTCTTCTTCTTCTAGTCTTCTTCTTCTTCTAACTTCTTACTCCCATTTTTGCAGGTTTGATTCACTTCATGGAAGCAGCATTGATGGACTGCTAGTGTTTAGTTCTTGTTTTCATTTGTATTGATGAACAATGTGAAACTATGTATGTATATATGGATGAACTCCATGAAACTATGTATGTATTGGATCTTTTAATACCCTATGTGTTCTGTTGCATTGATGGACTGCTAGATGTTTGATACATGGGCTATGTTTGAGGTTGAAACTATATATATGATATATATCTTTTGAAAATGCAGGGATATAACAGAAAACAGAAAAAACAGAAACAATGCAGCCTCTTTGCCATCCGCCATCGACAGCAAAGGTGTCTTTGCCGTCTGCCACAGACGGTAAAGAGGCCACGTGGCAGCAACCTGTGCAATCTGGGAGCTAACCCATTTGGTTACTTTGCCGTCTGTGGCAGACGGCAAAGGCTGTGGGAGTTTGCCGTTTGTGGCGAACGGCAAAGACTTGGGATGGCATTACGCGTGGCTGACGTAAGATAGCCGACGGCAAATGGGAGGGCATGTTTGCCGTCTGCTGGCAGACGGCAAAGGCTACCGTTAGCCACCTAATGTGGCTAACGCCTGTTATTTGCCGTCCATGTTCTTTGCCGTCTGCCACCGACGGCAAAGGTTCTTTGCCGTCCGATTTGAGGAAGCAGACGGCAAAGAACCTATTTACTGTAGCTTTCTTTGCTGGGCAGGTTTGCCGTCGGTGGCAGACGGCAAAGAGGTTTGCCGTCCGCTTTTGGTACCTTTGTCGTCTGCCATGGCAGACGGCAAAGAAGCTAATTCCTGTAGTGATAAACCCCTAAACCGTTTAGTCCCGGTTGGTGTAACCAACCGGGACTAAAGGCCCCCAGCCCCCCGGCGTGGGCTCTTGCCACGTGGTGGGCCTTTGGTCCCGGTTCATAATGAACTGATACTAAAGGGGGGGGGCCTTTAGTCCCCACCACAACCGGCACTAAAGGTCCTTACGAACCGGCACTAAAGCCCGATTCTGCACTAGTGCTTGGGACTCCAAGAATGAAGTGCACTTCCACTTCGTGGCCATTATCTTCCGGCTGCTGACCCGTGTGCAGTCCTTGTTGATGGTGGTGTGGAGGTTCTCTCCCAGGCTCCAGGAATGCTACAAACGCAAGCCATCACCTTCTTCCCCATGGCAATAGCTGATTTCATCATTTCCTACACACAACAAAAATAAAAACAGAAAAACATAAGTTTTACGTGGGGGTCGAGTTCTAACACTACCTAAGATCGATCCTTGCCAATTACCTTGAATCCTAACATTCAAATCGAACAAGAAAACAAAAATATTTGCATCTCATATAGGGTAAGAACAAGGATGAAATTACCGTCGAAACTTGCAAATGAACCATGGATCGGAGAGGAAACTCACTGAGGATGAAGATGCATGGATCAAACAAACAAAAAACTAAAAGAATCGGAGCTTTTGGAGGATGTTTGTGAGGGTTTGTGAGAGACAAGTGAGAGTTGGGGCGCAAGGGGGAAGACGAAGAAGAACCCCTTGCACTGGTGGCTGCATTATACGAATTTGGACGCCATACGACCGTCCATATGAGCGGAGCCGCTCATATGGAATGTCGTCTTGCGTTGAAAATGGTCAATCTTGGGTTTGTGTACCTGGGACGACCGCCCACATGAAAGGATGTTGATCTTGCTGGAGGTGAAAAATGTTCGAGGCAGAACTCCATACGATTAGCCATATGAGTGCGAGTGCCCGTATGAAAGGCCATCTTTGGTTCTGTTGCATTTTCTTATTCTGGTCGGGGCTTGACATGACCGCCCATGCAAGCGGTTGCCGTCACATGGAACGCCGTATTCTGCCCTGGAATCCCTTGGCGATTTCGAGTAGGGTT
This sequence comes from Thinopyrum elongatum, assembly GCA_011799875.1. NCBI lineage: Eukaryota > Viridiplantae > Streptophyta > Magnoliopsida > Poales > Poaceae > Thinopyrum > Thinopyrum elongatum. The sequence goes on from CM022303.1 coordinate 390,910,950, forward strand.
TCATACAATCGCGCATCGGGCGCTTGTGATCACAAGAAACACAGTCAATCACTCTAGTCTTCTTCGATGTTCCCTCCATGTTTTTGTGTGATCGCTCATACGAGCGGAACAACTTGTATAACATGTCGTGTTTCTCTTTGTCCTTCTTTTTTGTTAGATATCCTCCTCCTATTTTCTTTCTTTGATCTTTCTCCTACGACACAAAGTCAAAACCAAGGTCTTTTGACAGTTCTTCATCAAAATATTTATGAGAGCAAAATAAGAAACCTAAACTATTATTAAATGATTGGTTGCCTCCCATTAAGCGTTGGTGTCACTACTGTAGGATGTTGCTAACGCGACACTACAATCAGAGACCCTTCGACTAAACTGTGTGCGATGCATTAATCGCAATCGGTGTTGTAAGAAAACAAACAAAAATGGTACGAACCATTTGCAATCTCCGAGACATCAAACAAGATTCATATTAGAGTTGCATGTGTGATACGTGGCATACAGTTGATCCGTACGAACTGTTTGCAATGAGCCAGAACAACAAAAACAGTCAGCCATATCAAGGTGTGTGCGATAGACAACATATAGTCTAGTTGGATGTACTGTTTGCGATTACCCAACCCAATAGAGACAGTTAGCCAGATGAAGGTGTGTGCGACATAGGACATATAGTTCACTCGGATGAACTGTTTATGATGAGGCAAAACAACATAAACAGTTCAACTCAGCGAGATGTGCGTGATACGAGGCAAACAGGTCAATAACTAGAAATGTATGTGAAGCCCAATAATAGAACAAATGATTGTTCCAAACAAGCTATGTGTGTTGCGGGCAAACGGTTGGTAGTAAACAATTGTCAGCAATTGATGAAATAATCACCGACGGGTTCCATAGTTTGTCCGTATGCAATGTGATTTGCTCGGTCTGCACAACATCTATCCTCTATCTACAGAACAACAACATATATACTTATAAGGACATGATTGCATAACCAAATTAAACATCCAATTATGTTATATCACAAACACCATAAATATTGCAAGGTTCAAATTCCAGCATTACAAGGCCCAAATTCAAAGATTACAAGGTTCAAACAATTCTTAAAAATCGAAATAATCTTCTCCAAAATCTGAATCATACATTATTTCAGTAAAAGGGATCAGCCACCGAGAAGTCATATTGCGGCTTGATAAATAACTTCTGAAGAATCTGTCACGTGAAGTTACAAACTGAAATTCAGCTTCTGCAGAGCATTTTTTGTTCAGTTGTAGACGCCTGTGTGGATTAGCAAACCATTCACTTATGCGCACTATATGTAGGGAAACCACATTACCTTGAGCACACTTGCTTTCTGAGCAAGGAACCAAGCAAATTTAATCTCTTGTGTGGTGCCTCTGTACTCGTTCAAAGTGATTTCTGTGAGATGAAGATCAAGGCAGTCAATGGGATTGTCATATTACACCACATTTCCCACTTCCGGCCTACTTGTATATGCAAACAAAGACAACATATTAGTGCCTAGCTATAGTTTGAACACTTCGGAACTCTTTGATTTGCAGGATTTCTAAAATACACGAAGAGTGACATGCCATCTTGAATCGTTCATGATTAACATCTCAAAAAATATATGTATTGAAATCCTCCAAATTTCCTTTAGAAATCATACTGCATTAGTTATTGTAATCATGGTTAAAAGTAACAACAAATTGAACTCCGTTGCGGTTAACAATTAACAGGAAAGGAGGATCACCTCGATGTATAGCTTCTCCGTGCATGAAAAGCATCCAAGGAATCTAAGAACTTCATCCAGATTGGAGCCGACATGATGTAGTGCCAAGAGCTTCATTGTGCGCTGAGATGGGGCCAAGCTTGTTGGAATCATTATCTGGATGACACCCACTACAAAAAAAAGACACATCCATGACATTTTGGCCCGAACGACATTTTTTTCTGTCATGCTTATGACACTTCTATGATGATAATTGTAACAAAACCACGTATCATCATAGATGTGGTGGGCTCCTATTTCTATGACAAAAAATCATGACAGAAAATGGGCTTTTTGTCCTGGGCGGGCCAGGGACGCACCTGCATGACATTCTTTGGGCCGTCCATGACGGAAAAAAAATCGTGGTAGAAGCGAGAGCGAGGAAAATATCGGGGAGTTCCCGGTTATGGTGGGTGGTCGGGGCCGAGCAATGCATGAAGGTTTGCGCGTTTCTCTCATACACGTACGCGCGTGTGTCTGATGCCTTGGGCTCTAACTGAACGCGAGCGAGGAGTTCGCTTACTGAACCCGAGCGATTGCACTAGCTATGTTACTGAACTCGAGTGATCAATCCCTTGGCTGTTAACTGAACCCGAGCGATTCCTTTGCTACTGCTGCTAATTGAAGCCAATCAAACCATCTGCCTCTTGATGAACAGTGACCATTGTTGGGGGTTGGATGAACAGTTCCTGATGGGGGTTGGATGAACAGGACCCCGTGGTAGTACAGGTCGTTGCTGCTAGATGAACAGGAGCCCGATCGAGGAGGCCGCCACACACCCGAGCCAGTTGGGGGTGCATGAACAGGACCCCGTGGAGGGCTGGTTGAACAGTAGCCGGTGGAGGCTGGATTAACAGGACCCCGTGGAGGGCTGGTAGAACAGTAGCTGGTGGAGGCTGGATGAACAATAGTCAGTGAATGAACAGTATCTGGTGGAGGCAGGAGGAAGGTCTCGGTGGATGAACAGTAGCAGGTGGAGGCTGGAGGAAAGTCGATGGTGGATGAACAGTAGCCCCTGGAGGGCGGAGGAAGTCGATGGTGGATGAACAGTAGCCCGTGGAGGCTGGAGCGAGGCAGTAGATGGTGGATGAACAGTAGCTCGTGGAGTCCCGTTTTGTGGTACACCACACCCCTCCCGATGAACAGGACCCCATTTCGACCGTAGGTGCTCCAACACAAGTCCGTTTCCTCTGTTCTGCGGTACGCCACACCCCTCCCAATCAACAGCACCCCGTTTCGACCGTAGGAGCTCGAACAGAAGTCCGTTTCCTCCATTTTGCAGTATGCCAGACCTCGTTTCGGCTGTTCCGTCCAAGCTGGTTGGCTCCTGATGAATAAGCCGTATTCCGACCCAGTCGGTTGCCTCCCAATGAACACGACGATGTTTCCTCCATTCCGACCCTGCCGGTTGGATCCCGATGAACAGGATGCCGTCGATGTATGCGTTAGAGACCCCGCCCTTATGTACGTACGTAGCCGTATTTACTTTCTTGCACCGTGGCTGTACGTACGTGTACACGATATATATAGACGGGATTGCATGACATGCTACGTCCGCGCCTCTACTACGACACGTGCCACTCCTTACTCGGCCACGGTTCATCGCTGTAGAGGGACCGATCGACCACTATGCACGTACACGTTCGCGACCAGATAGACAACCCTACGTACGGTTCGACCGAGTGGGTCCCAGCTGTCAGGGGGAAGAATCATTTTTTTGCGCGTAATAAGGAGGCACTTCCTTGCGTGTGAAGATGTAGCTGGTGGGTCTAGCTGTCAGCCTCACCGCGTATAGTCCTCTTCCGATGGTTGTCGTTCGTTGACCACGTTGACCACGCCACGCGGACAGCACCCAGGCGGTGGACAACGGTGAGGCAGGGAATAACGTAGAGCCTGGGAACACGCAAAGGGTAGTACGAGGGTTTACTGGTTCGGCTGCGGTATGAGGTTGCCGTCGCCGTAGAATAAAAGGGGGTGTGAGTGAGTAGAGGGATGGCCTGGCCAGCAGTGGGAGTACGAGGGGGCGGTGAGGCCTGCGCGGCAGCACAGCCGGCCACGGGAGGCAAGAGCACGCGGTGGTTTGGACGGCTGTAGCAAGAAAATCACAGGTTAAAGAAGCAGGACGACCGCTGGATGTTAACAATCCAGCAGTCACTTGTGATAGAATCATTTGTTGACTTAGTTGACAAAGCCCTGCATATGTGTCAACTTAGTAGGGCCAGAAGTCAGCCTCCAAATCTGGTGGGCCCCAGCTGTCATGGGGAGCAATCGTTATTTTTCGCTTAATAAGGAGGCATTTCCTTCCATGTGAAGATATAGCTGGTGGGTCCCAGCTGTCATTGGGATGATTCATTTTTTTGGCGTAATAAGGAGGTACTTGCTTGTGTGTGGCCATGGACCATGTGGGTCCCAACTGTCAGCCTCTCCACGTACATCCCTCTTCCGATGTTGTTGTTTGTTGACAACATTGACCACGCCGTGCCGAGAACACCAACGCGGTGGACGACGGCGAGACCCAGGAAGGGAATGACCCCGAGGTGGTGAAGCCACAGCATGAAGGGATGTGGGTGAGTAGAGGGATGGCCTGGCCAGCAGTGGGAGTAGTATGGGGCGGTGAGGCCTAGCGGCAGCACAGCCGGCCACGGGAGGCAGGAGCAGGAGGTCCCGCCGGCGCTGGATTTGGCGGCTGTAGCAATAAGATCAGAGATTGAAGAAGCATGACGGCCATTGGATTGCCATCCAATGGTCACTTCTGCTAGAATCGTCTGTTGACGTATATAATAAGTAAAAAAATCTTGCATACGCATCAACTTAATAGGCCCACAAGTAAGCCCATTTCCTATTTTTTTAATAATTTACAGCTCATTTGCAACTTCTTATGCAATTTATTGCAGTCCATTTTCTTTTTGTTAGCTAGGGCCAGGGTTAAAAATTTAAAAGAAATTTCGCATATTTCGGTGGGGTCCGGACTATTTTTAATACCAAAATGTCAAGCCAGATTTAAAGTGCTTTGAAGATATATTTAAATTAGGTTAAAGGCCGGTGAAATTGGAATATGAAAATGTGAAAATTTTAGAAATTTGGAAGTAATTGCCAATTTGTCATGTGTCTTTTATATTTACAGCCCATTTCATATTACTTTTAAGATTTGCAGCCGTCTTGAAAGAGTTGCAGCCCAGCAGAGCGGAGAAATATAAGTAGGCCTGGGTTGGGTAAGCCTGGATTGGGTATTCTTTAGAAAAAATAAACTGGGCTAGCCATTTTCACAAAGAAAAAATAGCTGGGCTGGTCATGTGGTGAACGTAAAATAGAAGCCTGGGCTAGAAGGGCCACAGCCCAGTTGAAACCCTGCTCTGTCTCAATAATAACAAAAAAAATACTGCTTGAGCAGCTACGTCCCAGGTGTCAGCTGCTCTTGTGCTGTTCTGTTATCTATTGACTATACGATGACAATGTCGTGGGTCCCAGTTGTCAGCAAACCACTAGGAGGAAGCATTTTCTTTTTCCATACGCTGACAATGGAGTATATAAAAAATGAGGAACTTGCTTGCGTATGGCCATGGACATGGTGGGTCCCTACTTTCATCCTCTCCACATACAGTCCTCTCCCGATTCCTCTTGTTTGTTGACCATGTTGACAACGCGAGAGGGTGGCGCCACGGTGAGCGCACCAAAGTGTGCGGATGACAACGGCGAGGCCTCGGATGAGAACAAACAGGAGCGGGGGAAGATGCGGCGGTGAAGTCGCCGGCGAAGGGGACTACAAGGGTTGACTGGTTCGGGTGCGGGGTGGGGCTGACGTCAGCGTTAATGATTTAGGAGACGATGGGGCGGCGATGCATGCACTTAGGTGCAGCCAGCCATGGGAGGTGGGAGTAGGCGGCCCCACCGGCGCTGGTTTGGTTTTGGCGGCAGGAGGAAGATGAGACTGAAGAAACATGACAGATTATAAAAGCAGCAGGAGTACTTAACAGCCTTAACTGAAACTAGCATGGGCACTTAACAACCATATCTGAAAGCAGTATGAGTACTTATACAGGTTCAACCATACAAAGCATGCCTCGAACGGTGCTACTTTGCCTATAGTCAACCAAGGGTGAGGCCACCAAGCCCCAGGACAAGGCCCAGGCGCCACCCCATGCATCCACAACCTTCTGAAAGTGGCTTTATCTTGCAATGTGGTCAATAAATAGGATATTCGCTTCAGAGCCATGGAAAAGCATGAGCATAACCTTCTGTCCTATTCTCCAAGATGGACATGCCTTCATTTGAGACCACCCATGAATAAGTATCTTTTCACCTCCAAGGGAAATGGAGTAGGTCGACATAAACATCATGTTGTGACCAAGCGCAAGTCTGACCCGACCATGGTCAGGCATCTGTATAGGAACAATAAAACTGGGTAGTTTCTATTTCAAGAAAATCACAGCTATAAAATTGTGTATAAGCAAGAGTTTATGAACAACATATATAATAGAAAACAGCTCGTACCTTACGTTTCTTGACACAGTTGGACCTGTTCAACATGTGCACCAGTGGCACACATATCCCACATGGCCATCCACCATTGAAACGCCCCACAAGGACCTCAAGACGATCAATAAAGTGTAGGAACTGGTGGATGTTGTCCTAGTCAACTTCAGTGCCACCAGTAACAGTCGAGTTCTTATCAAATAACAAATGAGTAATGTCCTGAACTTTGTAATAACCTACACGTGCCACCAATTATAAGAAAAATTAGTTAGAAGTAGCATCTCCATGAAAGAAGGGAATCACAAATTGTTGCTACTTCTAAAGTCAAATTGTGATTAGTTAGACATAATAGGTGGATTAAGAAGTAATCGAGGCAACATGCAAGAACCAGATACAAAACTAACATGGATGAACTATTGGAATGAAGTCGGGGTGGAAGGTCACAGTGAAGATGAGACCGGGTTCTGCTATTTCCATCAACATTCATGTGCCAACTTTCAGTCCGTAGCACTTGAGAAAGTTTATCCAAGTTCGGCCATAAAAAAAGCAGCAATCTTCTTGGTTCATGAATCGAACTGGGAACTTATATCCATGGCATGTCTTCAATGTGACCATTAAACTAGTGTATTGAGTTATGGCAAGGCCGACCATCTTGACTACATGTGCTTTGGCAGAGCAAGGAATGCACTGCAGGAAAAATAATATGAGAACACAATTTATTCGCTATTCAAATCTAGAAATAATTTCCTCTTTCATGTTAGTGTTGACCATGGTACTAGTACCTTTTATCCAAATATCGCAATCCAAATTTCCAAATTAGTCGACAGCATGTTCAAAAACCCCAACCCTCCTGGATAGAAAAGAGGATTCTAGGAACATACTATGCGCGTTTTAAAATCCTGTGTTAGGATGAGAAGGAACAAGTGTGGCGTCTCGCCGAGGGCACAGAAACTTGTAGGGTCCTTGCACTTTGGGCACTGCAAATGAAACACACTAGATTCAGTAGGAAGAAAAATGCATCAACGGCGGCAGCTGCCATCCTAGGATTACTGGCGACCAAGGGACTAGGATTTATCGGGTATGGATGAAGAATTCGTACCTGGTTCTCCATGAGAAAACCTTAACCAATTGCCGAGAGGAGGCTTTCTCTAAACAAGCAGACGAGGGAGAAGGGGATTCAGGCCCAGTGAAATATTGCTGCTTCGTCCATCCAGCTTACTGCTACTGTTGTAAAGGTGGAGGTTTTTGTGATTTGACGGCTCATTGGGCATTACTATGGCGCTACGACCGGGGTGAGTCTACCGTGCAGTTGTGCACTCTAATTTGGTGCATGGCACGTGGACCCCGTTGCCGGATGCCCCACATATCAGTGAAAGGAAGTAGAAAGGCAGGAGTAACTAGTTACACATAAATATATTTTTGATAGGGAGATACTCCCTCTGTAAAGAAAAAAAGCTTTTATATCATAACTTTATACATAAGAAAAATCAAGGGGAATATATATAACATAATATGGTGGTTCAGATGAGAATATTATACTCAAATAGGCTGACAGCTCTGGACTTTGGGCCACAGGCCAGTGGGCCTGCATGTTTGGGGGCCCATTTGTTCTAACTAAGCACATTTCATATTGCAAGCGATCGGTACGGCGCTGGTTTTAGATGCCGTCTCAAGGCGCAAGACAACTGTTAGAATGAAATCGAACAACAGTTCCTAACCAACAATCAGAGTTGCAATTCTTTCACGCTATCCTATGTGATAAATAATACTGTCGTACTACTTATACACACAGGACACTTGTTTCACCATGCCACATTATTACAGCAAAAGCTCTCGGAGGATAGATCAGTTCGGCAGTTGCGTGCTGCTACTAAAGAATTTCAAAGTTGATTAGGACCAGCTCTCCTTGCCGAGAAAGTTTGATTTTGACATCGTCCCCTACCGCAAGATTTGATAGATTTTTGAACCTTGACCATCCTTTAGTATCAATCATCATGGGACCATCCTTTGTACTTACGGTATATTGAGCAGGTTCATTCACACCAAGGCTGTGCATGGTAAGAGAAACTTGGCCACGGTCGCCCGGATTATTGAACGACTCCCTCATTGCTCTAGGAATTCTCTGTTTGCAAACAAGAAGACATACACAAACAGTTAGATCAACACAGTGAATCATATGAAACAACATGTAAAGAAAAAAGAATGAAGCACCTGGGCTACCAATTCTTACCAAGAAGGTGGAGATGTTGGTTTTTGTAAGGACTTTGGTATATGCAGTGCGAACTGCAGCCCAGTCTGTTGCTGGTGCAAGTACTAGTTCCGTTGCTGCTGCACGGGCCGGAGCATATGCAAGTGCAACTTCAAGTGTTGGTGCAGGTGTCGGAGCCATTGCTGGTGCCCATACCGGTGAGACTGGTAGTGCCGCTGCTGCTATCGAAGATGGTGCTCCTTGTGGAGCTGGTGCTGGTGTCGGACCAGGTGCCCGTGTCGATGCCCGATCCTTCGGTAGATCAGCCTGATCCGCTGACGCGGTCGATGCCCAATCCTCTGGTGGATCAGACTAAGCTGCTGCCGCTGTCAGTGATAGAGCCAGTGCTGTTGGAGCAGGTGCCGTTGCTCGATCCAATGCTGAAGGTGGTACCGATGTGCGAGATAGCAGTGATCGTCTCTGGTTTGCTATGATTTCATACTTCAACTTTCTAACTTCGCTAGGCTCCGTGACCTGGATCCATTCTTTTTATTCACTTCTTTTAAATGCGAGAAGGACTAATTTTGCCGTGTTTGTTAAAACAAACTATAGTTCATCATAGGGCTTTAGATTGTACTCAGACAACAGACTGATCCAATTGTATCTGGTAATATAAGTGATGGATAGTGCCTTCGTTACTGACACGACATAAGAAGTGAAACCTACAAAAATAACCATCATAGAGCAAACCAAATGGTTTATTCTGTAACGAATGTGACATGGCAAAACCTGCATCGTAAAATTGCAGCAAAAGTAAGAAAACATGATAGTAAATCAATAAGATTTAGACAGTAAATTAATAAGATTTACTTGATGTGACACGAGTGAATCCTTACCAGGATATCACTATGTTCAAGTTCTAAATTGAAGGTTGATCGTCCAATTACGGGTGGCATGCAGGGCCCTCGCTTACTCCCAAAAGCAGGACAGTCCAAAGGTCGTGACAACTCATTTGGAGCGAACATCCATGGGACATGAAATCCTGGTGGGTGCGATAAACCCTGCAATGCATACAGATGTTGGAGTGTAACCATAATTGATAAACCGTCCTCACAAAAAAGATGATCTGGATACTTCAAAAATATACAGACTGAATTGAGTGGACAAACATTAACATAGACTGTTCTCAGGACTCACCACACAACAAAAGTGGCAGTACTGGTTCACACACACAAATCAAGTACTGAACTATAGTACTTACTACAGACAAGCAAAGTTGCACTAATTAAACTCTACCGACTATTTCTTGCCACCGACCTACGGGATGTACCCCACATAAATGACTAGGCCATGGACTTCATGAGAGATGTCTACCGGCACCATTGCCATCTCGTCAACCTTGGAGAACCTAACAGAGTGGTCTTTCCACTCATAAACATGACGATGAAGATAGTCTACATCAGATTTGTTGGGAAGCTTTACAAGAACCACACCCTTCGTAATCGAAGGCACAGCTAGGAAATTGTTGTGGTGAAGTACACCCTCGAGAACACGCCTGACAATAATGCTACAGGAAAACACTTATTCACGACATATGGTGACAAGGACACATCAGCTGGATAGTTTAGTAGTAGAACTCATCCTCAGGTCTTCCAGTTCACATGGCATGACTTTGAGAACTTCACCTCCACCGCGGACCTGGTTCTAATTCAAACAGAAACCAAATATTTTATTACTACCTCCGTTCAGAAATATAAGATGATTTTCGATATTTTACTCCATAAAAGACTACATAGACGCACATAAATGACTGAACAAAGATACTAGAACATGTCTTCAAAGGCATGGGAGCAGAGGGATTACTTGCAATATCCATAACACAAGTTACTGAGGCTACTATACTCTCTTCAAAGGCATGCGAGCTAAAATCTTGCATTTCCTATAGCTAGCATTGATGTTCATAAAGTAGTTGAAAGTAATCTATAGGAAATCAGTGTTATGTGCAAAAATCATATGTATGTCAACCTCTCACATGTTTTGGTCAAAAGAGCAATTTAGAACCATCATGTGGCACACAAAAATCAAATGCAAGATCACCCAGAAAGTTGTACTATTGGTACTAGTACTAGTACTGCGTGTTAGATGAAAAAACATGATCAAGATCGCCGAAAAGAACGCCAAGAAGAGATATTACCTAGACTGGCGTAACGAGGGATCCCGGAGAGGGGGCCTTTGACAGGGCGATGGCCTTGAGCTTGCCTACGGTAGTCTTGGCGGGGTGCTTGCGCTTCTTCGTACCCTAAGCCTCGATGGTTTTGGCCAGAGCCATAGACATCACTTCGGCCGGTGCTCCAGGGACCATCAAGAAACTGTCAAATATAAATAAAAGAAAAGAAACCATAATCACAAACCCAAAATAAGAACAGAGAGGGAGTTATAGGAACAGTCGCGGGGTTGCAAGACCGGGCCTTGGCCAGAAGCAACACCATTGATGTGCTCACCTTTCCTTCTTTGGAAGAGAAGAACAATGGCAGAAGTGCGTCAGGATTTTCTTGAAGAATTGAGGAACAAGATGAGGGAGAAGCGAGTTGGGGTTTTCTTCAAGAGAGGAAGATGAGGGCGAAGATTGAAATGATGGTTGCTTCGTCCGTCCAACTTACTGCTAGAAAGGTGGGGATTTCGTGATTTGACGGCTCATTAGGCATTACTACGGCGCTTCGACCGGTGTAGTCTACCGTGCAGTTGTGCACTCTAGTACGGAGTAATTTAGTGCATGGCAAGTGGACCCCGATGCTGGCTGTCCCACACGTCGGCGAAAGTGAGTAGCAAGGTTCCCGACGACCGTCGAGGAGGATCCGCACGGTAGAGTGTGTCCACTGTTTCTGAAAAAAAAATTGATTACAGCAAGCGTTTCCACTCTTACGATAGAGGAGTGCGAAACACGGCAACCACTTGAACTTACATAGTACTCCTACTACTAGGCATGTGCAGTGGTTCATACATCAGTACTATAATCTTGTTGCTAGTGTAGGAAGATATGACGATAAAAAATGATGTGGTGCGCATGTCAACTGTATGAACAGTAATGTAACATGCCCTTTTTTGAATGTCTGATCAAGAATGAATGGCGAGATCAATGTTAACAGAACTAGGACTACAGCACACGGAGAATACGATGCTACAGCACTCCACGGAACATGGGATCTGAGATGAGCATGAAGGGTGCATGAGCCCACACTAGGTTAACACAAATACACTAGGAGCATCCAGAGCATGCACGAAGAGGGGTGCTGAGATGAGCATGCACGAAGAGGGAACAACTATGTTGAGATGAGAATGCAACAAAACACACCCGCACGCTTTGTGCTATAGTGACTGATCTGCACCTTCTGATTTTGATCCAACGGTCATGTTGCACCGAGACATGCGCAGGCGTACGATGCCTAAACACCACCGAAGTCCCTCAACTTCTCGAGGCACACGACGATGGTGATGCAGGGTGCCACTGCTTGCAGAGCCCGCTCCCGGTCGGTGGGAGCCAGCTCGTCAAAGACGGCGTCCAATGGCACGAATGGATTTCGGTGACGAAACCCTGAGAGGATTAGCCCGGCAACGGCGACGGCCACCCGCAACCCCTCCTTGTCCAGCTCCGCCCCCACCACCGTGCAGAGACAACTCAGCTCCTCGGAGATATAGGTGAAGAAGGAGACCAGGTCAGGAAGCCGTAGCTTGTTGAAGTCGATGGGGTGGTCGAACGGGTTTAGCCCGACGGCCGGCATGGTCGCGCTGGCACGACGGTAGGCATCGCACAGTCGCAACACATGTGTGACAACATGGTCCAACAAGTGGTTGAGGCGATCCTGGACCTTGTCATCATCAGCCCAATCGCGCTCCAGCCGGCTCATCTGACCGCCTATCGTATCTCCCGCTTTCTGCAGCAACGCTGCCGATGCCTCGAGCATCTTTGTGGTGGACGCCTGCCGCTTTTGAAGCTCCATGAACTCTCGCACATAAAGGAGGAGCATGGCACACCTCTCATCCTTGAGCTCACGGAGCTCCACGTCCTTGTCCTTGAGCTCCGCATCCTTGGCATGGAGCTCCTGTGTCAGGCGCCTCACCTCAGATTCCGTGATCTGGTGCGCCGCCATGGAACCAGGTAGAAGCAATGGGGAGAGGAAGCAAAGGGGGCGAAATGGCTGAAAGGCAATGCAATCTACGGGAAGGCGGAGGGAGCCACCCAAGGAGCGGGGTGAATCTTTAGGTTTTCACCATGGGAAAACACCAGTCAACGACTTGTCACTTCAGGGAGCAGTGGGTTTTACAGGCGGAGTCATCATGACTAATTGCTGTCGCGCCTGCTCCCATCAATCAAAAAAATAAAAATCCTGCCGCACCCAAAGACCAGTGCAACATAGCGGTGGATATTTAAATTTACCTACAGGCAAGGAGAGAAAAAAAGGGGTGAAAAAACAAATGTGGCGGCAGCCTAGCTAATAAGTCGCACTAGCCCAACTAGCTAGCCACCGTGCTTCACTAATGTACTCGGTGGGAAAGGTGGGCTTTTGTGATTTGATGACTCATTTACTTGCTTTGGTGCTACAATCGAGGAGGACCCAAAAAACGCGCGGTAGGGCGTCCCACATCTTGGCAGGGAAGAAAATATGCGTGCACCACCCCGGAGGACCCAGAAACCGCGTGGTAGGGTGTGCCACGTCTCGGCACGGAGGAAAAATGTGCGTGTAAAAATAAACTGTGTCAAACTACCTATGGTTCGACCTCGGGACCCAGCCAGTCGGTCGAAAACACCCCACTAGCCACACAGCTTCATCATGCTAATGTGGCACGGAGGATAGGTGTAGTTAGCTCCATCTCGACCAGCCACAACGTCTCTTCTTCTAGGCGATTCATCTATTTTCCAAGCATTTTTTTAGATATAATAACACCACGGCAAGCTCGCGCCGCTCTTCATGTGTGCCCGTGCATCTAAAGGTTGTACTAGATGGAGAGGAGAGAGAGATGGCAGACATGGGACCCACCAGTAAGTCAGTCAACGTTCATGCACGTGTTGACGAGCCAATCCCTCTACTCTACTCAACGTAATACTGTATAAAATCAAGTTATGCGACAAAGACAACAACCGTTGCGGTTTCAGGCTATCGATGTACGCTTTGTACTCCAGGTTGCCGATTCGAATCTCGTCCTTCAGATTTGCTAGTTTTAGGTCCAAATTTGATCAATGACAAGTGGGCCGCCTGTGTGTTGTTCTGATATTTCAGTGTAGGATGTTTTTTTTTGCACAAACACTTTGCGCGGTTAGACAAGTTACGGCACCAGTTACACGTATTTTGCAAGTTTAGAAACAAAAATGATAGCGGCACAGAATATCACATGCTCCCTGCAGCTTAGATACTATGGTGATATGAGATTTTACGTCGTTGGATCTGAGATCCAATGGCTTGGGAGTAGTCTTTGTAATTATGTGCAATTTCCAAACTCAACAAGGGTTTTTTTGAAAAAAATATTTAGGCCTCGTGTGAGCCGCAAGATCTTGGATCCAACGGTTCCCAGTAGCTCATATTAGGTGCTCCCCGCAGCTTAATTAGCCGCTACGGTGATACGAGCATCTAGGTCGTTGGATTTGAGATCCAATGCCATGTGCATAATATTTGTACTTTCTATGCAATTCCCAAACTCTTTAGGCCTATATTGCAAAAACATTCAAACCTCCTACTGCGAGCTGTTAGATCTCCCGGGAACTTGTATCACCATAGAATCTACGGTGTGGAGCACCTCATATTCCCCCATGCAAGAAATCATCAGGTGCTCTCGCAGCTTGGATGCTACGGTGATACGAGCTTCGAGGTTGTTCGATTTGAGATCCAGTGGCATCTGAGTAGTCTTTCTGCTTGTGGGCTGTGCCCGAACTCTTTGGGGGCTTTTCTGCAAAAAACATTCGAACCCCCAAGGAGTCATTGGATCTCAGATCGAACGGCTCCGAGGAGCTTGTATCACCACATCATCTAAGGTGTGGTAGCACATTCTATTCTTAAATACAAGAGAATATGAGGTCTTCCCTCATCTTAGATGCTATGATGATATGAGCTTCGAGGCCATTGGATATGGGATCCAAGGGCATCTGAGTAGTTTCGGTACTAATTGTGTGCAATTCCCAAACTCATTAAGGTTTCTTGTAAAAATATTAAGACATCGTGTGAGCCACTATATCTCACATCTACACGCCCCAAGGAATTCGTATCACCATATAACATCTAAGGTGTGGGGGCACATGATATTCTCCCGGGGGGTTCACATCCCATCGGTGTTTGGGAGGGTGGGGACAAATATAATGTTCAAAAAATATAATCTAATCAATCCTAAATAGAGCTTCACAATTTTATCTAAGGTCGAGGGGTTAGCCCCGATGATCTACATAACTCTGCCTATGCAAGAGGTGTAGTGGGAGTGTCTAGGTGTGAGAGATACGATGCGAGAAAGCGAGGTCAATCGAGTCATTTATAGAGGGAGAGATCGAGTGAGTGTGGCCTAATGTACACTCAAATCTTAAAGACGATACACCAAGATATCGTGCGGCGAAGCTGTAGTGAGGGTTGGAGGGAGATAGTTACCGAGAGAGTGGCCTAGATAGACTTTGTGTGTGCGCGCATAGTGAAGGTGTTTTACAAAGGCAACGTACATGTCTTGAGAGAGAGAGGGAGGGTTTGTCATGGAGGGCACGGCGAGGTTGTGTGTGAGAAATGCATTTGTTGAGAGTGTGAGGGCAGGTGTGACATAAATGGAGATTGAAACATGAAGAGAAATAATGAGCGCGTGTGTGTCGGATACCAATAGCTCTATTTACAAAGAAATGAAGATCGATCGATACATGAGATCGATCGATACATGAAGTATGTGTGGTGGGGGGTGTCGATGGAGAGACCTAAACACAACATTTGAATGTACATAGTACTAGACTTAATATTCATGTTTCAATTTATCGTGCATTTTAAATATTGAATTGAGGACGATGCATGGCTTACATTTTATTTTTGAATTCGTGTCATACATGCATGGTCATACATCCACGTTGAGATCACTATATCACAAACTCACTCTAATTCAAGAACTCGTCATCAATCAATTGCCGTGCCTTTTGGAATGACCAATTATTTGCAAGGAAAATATGCGCATTGTAATAGATATAGATTAGTTCGGCAATTTAAAAAAAGATTCCTTTTGCATTCTCGAATGGTAGCACCCGACGGCGTACCAGCCAGACCCGGGCTAGTGTCCTGCTGGTGGCGTGCGCGGTACACACATTAGCCAACCCCAACCAAAATAACTGCGATATTAAACTTTCCGCCTCCACTCGAGCCTCCCCATTTCGAGTTGAAATATCTGGTGGCAAGAATTCTAGCCCTAGGAAATTCCCCTGATGTCCCCGGTCCATAATGACAACCGATGAACAATGGAGGGATGCTATAGTAACTAGCCCACATTACCTACCGTGCCGAGCATGGTTCAATTCCCTTGGTCGCTGCTACCCAAGGTCACCCGTCAACTCCATTGCCTAGTACTAATAGTCCTACACCAGGATGAGCACAAAATGGAGCTCCGTTTGTTGATTTTGTTCGTGCCTACTAGAGTTACTATATCAGGTAATGCACTGGTAAGGAGGGATTATCTTTTTACTCTGCATATATAACTTGTCTGAACTCTAACCAAGCAAATTTTTTGACCAAATCCTTTCTTAAGAAATATTAACATCTACAATAGTAAAGATGTATGGCTTGAAAATTTATTTCATGATGCAGGTTATGATATTGTTTTGAATCCTGGATTTTAAATTCCAGAAAATCCAAAACTGACATGAAATTCATGAAACTGAGCATGGTCATGTGATATGGCACAAATAACTTGTCGTATTTTTGGTTCAATTTGAGAGAAGCTGCTTATGAAAAGTTGCACAAATGAAGAGCCAAGGTATTTTGGAACAAAGACATGTCACGTTAATGTGAACGGTTTCACTATTCAAACCATGGGCGTTAGACCTACGTGCCGCCACGAGTCCCGCTTCACATCGGCAGGTGCCGTCCGAGCAAGCGTGTGAGTCGACGGGAGGCGTCCGAGCAGATCGCTGCACCAGTTGAATGGGAGGCATGCGAGCAGGCTGCTATGCAGGCTCAAGGGGAGGCGAGCCCTTTGACCAGGCTCCGCCGCCCACCTTCCTCCCAACTACCCCCACTTTTAATGGTGCCGGCACCGCAGTTTAAATCACCCTGCACTCCGCGATCTTGCTACAATCTTCCCTCTTCCTCTCAGATTCTCCTGTTGTCTACCTCCAACTAGCCTGACCTCACCGTATGCCATGCCGCATCACGATGGTCTGCCCTTAGTCTTCCATTTTCCTGAGGAAGACACCCAGCCAGAGTCTCAAGAACATAAGGCGCTTTGGGACGAGCTTGAACTAGCCTTGCAGGAAGATACCGCACCAGTCCCCGCTCCCGTTCCAGCTCCTGTCGCCCCGACTGCGTGAGTGCCCATCCCCATGGCATTGATGGCCTGGGAGTCACACATTGTCGCCGAGCATGAAGCCACAGGGTTCCACGAGGTCCCCGCTGACTTTCACGTGCCCGTGCACCTACGAGCGCATGCGCCTGCACGTGCACTGACGCGTGCGCCTGTACCGGTGCCCGTGCACATGAATGTCTCCGCCGCGCCATTGCCAGTGCCTGTCCCCGCGCCGGTGCCACTTCCCCCCTCAGCGGCATGGATTGCCGCCGTCAACCGCTTCCTTGCACGAACGCTAGTTGCCTCCTCCCGCAAGTTGACTGGCTCCTGGAGACCGAAGTCTAGAACATTCTGGCCTTCCTTGAAGCTAGGGCCAACGTCCAGGAGTACGCCAACAACGGCGCAAGACACCGCCATCGCCGACGGTCAGTGGCCGACGACACACAGAGCACGGCAGAGGAGCCGCTTCCCGCCACAAGACACCTCTGCCGCCGCCGCGTGATCTAAGTATGCCATGAAAAACGTTCGGATTGCCATTCTTAAAATCCGAACGTTTGGGATTTATCATTTGCGTTTATTTTAGTTCAATCGCGGTATGAATGTAATGTTGCAGTCAGACTGAATGAAATCTATGGTTTGATCGATTGAATGTTCTGCTAGAGCCATCTCAAATTAAATATAAAACATCATCAAGCGACATGTATTCCTTCTCATCGCAAACAGTTCATATTAAATATCTCATCAATTCCAAATATTTTTTTAGGGAAGTCAGTTCCAAATACTTGTAGGGCGCGAGCAGTCCCCTTGTTCGAGCACTAGGCGATACATCTGTTTATCCATGCATTTAATTGTTAGTAGATATAACTAGCCTAACTTGTCCGTCACGGTCACTTTTGTTCCTAAACTTGTTACATAGGAGTATAATACTAGTACTAGTATTACGTGAAACTGGTGCTGTAACATGTGAACGCGTCCAGATATGGTCAACGGCAACGCCGCCCGCGCGTTCTTCGTGTTTGCCCGTGCGTCTAAACGTAGAAGGGGAGGAGAGAGAGAGAGCAGACATGGAACCCACCAGTAAGTGAAGTGGAATAGTACATGCTCACGAGCCGGTCCCACTAATGTACTAAAGTTAATATAAACACATGTTATCCATTAAATAGGCTTTGGTAATATAAAAACATTATATCAACAAAGGGGAGTACAACAAACGTTGCTACTATGTTGCCTATTGACGTGCAGCTTGAAGGCCCTGGTCGCATGTTCAATCCTCGTCCTTTTTCATTTTTAATTTATACTAGTAAGGTACACGTGCATTGCACACATGAGTTTTGGCAACCAAATTATGATAAATACCACACCATAGCATGTAAGCTTTGATTAATATATGCATGATGTAGATGTTCGTTTAATTCTTATAGTTCATCCCATTCAAAATCAATAAGTTTTATAAAAAAGTAATCTATTTTAAGATTCATGGAATTGTGCATTGTAGAGCATAAAGTAAAAACAAATAATGGCAATTCATTTAGAAAAAAATTGGGTAATGATGATACAGAAGATTCTAGAACAAAGGAGAAGTGCTTGTGTTTTGAGGTTTGTGCATTATGCTTAAGTTCAACCATGCAATCTTCTAGATTGTACATGTGGCAGAATGGGGTGGAATGTAGATGATATCCAACAGCCAGTGGTGCTCGGATTTGCCATCTCTGCACCGTCGGATTGGCTTCATCCAACTACCATCTTTCAAAGTTATTCGCACACTATATAGGGGTGTAGATATGGGTCCAAATTTGCTCCATGACAGTTGGGCCCCCCAGTGTGTAGTTTGTAGCACTTTAATTTCTGAGTCAAAATTTGTTCCATTATAGGTGGAGTCCGGGTGTGTAGTTTGTAGCTTATTTGTAATAATTAAAGAGAACACCAAAGTTTTTTTTTTTGCAAAAATACCATGGTGCGATGTGGAAGGTTAGAAAGGGCGTGCAAGAGAGTGGTGATTGAGCCAGAGGGAAAATAATTGGGGGAGGGGCGGGGGTTGCAATGGTGTTTGGAGTAGTTGTGGGGAGAATGCTACAAAAATATAATCTAAACCCACCAGAATAAATGCCTTCACAAATTAATGGAAAGTTGGAGTCCCCCTCGCAATGTAAATAGCTATGGCTCTGTGAGGGATGGAGAGGTAGCTTCAATGTGTGGAAGAGACGGCATGAGAAAGCGAGGTCAATCGAGACATAGATAGAGAGACAAAGTGAGCGTGCCCCGACATTCATTGAAAAGATATATATGCTGTGGATAGATATTGTCCAATTGAGCTTTTGGGAAGGGTGAGGGCTGTAAGAGAGAGCTTGACAGATGATCCAATCATAGACAGGTACATATATCATTTGTGCGTGGGAGGAAGAAAGGTCAATCGATACATAGATAAAGAGAGAGAGAGAGAGAGAGAGATTGAGTGAGTGTGGGTCGTCATGCGATCGAAAGAGTGAGACAGGTTGGAGAGAGTGACCTAGATAGATAATGTGCGTGAGAGAGTATACACTATGAATATGTCGAATTAGGCCCAAACATGGAGATATATCATTTGTGTGTGAGAAAGAGCGAGGTTAATCGAGACATGAGAGAGAGAGAGCAAGCGTGGGCCGCCATGTGGTCGAAAGAGTGAAACGGCTTGGAGAGACTGATCTAGATAGACAATCTGCGTGAGAGTGTACGGAGTGTGTCGATCGAGCCCCGAACAGGGAGATATATCATTTGTTTGTGAGAGAAAGCAAGGTCAATCGAGACTTAGATAAAGAGAGAGAGAGATTAAGAGAGTGTGGGCTGCCATTTAGAAGAAAGAGTTAGACGGTCTCTCTGGAGTGACCTAGATAGACAATGTGCATGCATGCGCATGAGAGAGAGGGTGGTCTAGATAGGCAATGCATGTATCTACCAAGAGAGGGTGGGAGGGGGAGAGAGAGAGAGCTCGTCATGGAGTGCAATGGCGGGTGTGTGAGAGTTAGAGATCGAAACATGGAGAGAAAGAATGAACGTGAGGAAACCATTAGCTTTGTAAGGAGGTTAGGAGAGGAAGATTGATCAATAGAGGAAGTATGTAGCGTGTGTGCTGAGGGGGGGGGGACTTAAAAACCACATTTGAATGTAGATAGTACTAGACTTAGTATTGACATTTCAATTTAGTGTACATTGTAAGATATGAATTGAGGACCATGCATATGGCTTCCGTAATTATTTCGAATTCATGCCATACTAGGTTTGGAAAAGTTGATATTGACTCGATTGTTGTGGTATTTTGTATGTGTGTGGTCATATGCTTTTTCCAAAGTTTTCTCACTACCATGGTGTTCATCTTATACATATATGAATTTGTATTAAAAAAATAGCATGGATAGCATGAAATGCGAAATGCACGTTAGAATTGGAGATCTCTATGTGACAAACACACTCTAGTTCAAGGAACTCCTCATTAATTAATTCATAGTATCACGTTTCGAAGGACTAATTATTTGTAAGGAAAACACGGGCATGGTAATACATAGTACAAGATTTGTTTGCCAATGAAAGAAGATTCGTTTGCATTCTCAAATGTAGGCGCACTAGGAAGACCAGGGTCATGTCGTGGTGGTCGAATGTGTCGTACAGACGCTAGCACCCACCCCCCCCCCCCCCCAAAAAGAACGACAAAAAAAAAGTTCGCGCTTCCACGTTTCGGATTGAAATATCTGGCGGCCCCAGTTCCAGCCCTGCAAAATCTCCCTTCTCCCCCGTCCCCTTCCGCGGCCAGGGCTCTCAAATCCCTAATTCGCTGCCAACTCAAGAAAAATTTGAATCGCCCTTCGTCTCGTCTCTTTCCCCACCTCTGTGCAGGACGACGATGGCGAAGACGATGGTCACGCTTCACCACTGCACCAGAGCTACCTCATCTATGCCCTCGTCCAACGCACCGGGTGGTCCACCCACAAGGTCGGCCGCCGCAGCTGACGTGCCTCACAGACACCGACTTCCACCGCATCAGGTGCGCTTCACCGACGCCATCTCCCACCTCACCGGGGCTACTTCACCGAGATCATCGTCGCACCTCCACCCCCCGACACCATTAGTGCTTCACCAACGGCCTCATCCACCGCATCGTAGCGCTCCGCTTCTGCTCGAGATTTGCATCCATACGCGGCCAGCCAACACCAGCACATCACCCTCAATGGCTCTGAAGTGACCCTTACTCTAGCTAGGCGAGCATGCCCAAACGCCGTCCTGAACTAGGTCTCCACATATCACTCCCTTGTGCACTATTCCGATGATGTTTGGATATCCTTTTACAGCTCTCTTAGCTTACATGCCAATGCAACTCTGACTTTAACTCTTATTTCTTCTGGAGATATCATCTGAAACAAGAAAAACATTTTTTAGCTAAGCATGACGGTGCTACGGGATCTGGTACACATCTTGCACACCGGTATAACCTTGTAAGTACCTGTCCTCCGGTACAACAGCAAGGTTGATTCCTCTCATTTGATCAACCATTCGCCGTGTCAAAAATGCAGAGGGTGATGCAAGGAGCATAAGGCCTGCACATCCAAGCAAGTGGTAAAATGGACTTGTACATGGAGCATCCAAAGCGCAAGCAGAGCGCAGTGAGCCTGTACAACGAGCTAGCGTAAGTCCCTGCATTTCATTTAATTCATACTGGCCTGCGTGTATGATTTGTGTGCAGTGGCGGATCCACGAATTCAAGTTACCAGGGGCGAAAATTTAACTTAAAAAATATGAAGGCACTTGCACTCTAGAAATCAACATAACTTGAGAAATGTGAAGCTACATGCACTTTGAAAACCAGCTAATGATCCAAAGTAGTTCCAGATTGTAAAACAGTAAATGGTGTAAGCACCAAAAAACACAAAATGCAACATGGTGTACAAGGACTACTAACATGGACTATACCTGCTTGAATTATTCGTTCTCTGGCCGAAAATATCCAAGTGTAATTGCACCTATAACTAGTGCGCAAACTGCATATCAATATATCTATCCTGCACAAGTATGCCAATAGTTTCAAACAACAGGTTAGAAAGGTATTTATGCTAGGTTGTCATGATACGAGGAATTTCTGGTAGATGGCCTCGACGTTTCCCCAAGCCATGAAATGTACTATAATTTACTTGTCATCAATTCCTGCAAATCTCTATCTCCCTCTAAACATAGGAGATCATCATTAGATACTAAATCCTTCAATGGGAGCTTGCAAAATACTTGCATTAGATCCCTCATTAGACACTATATGTTCATCACCAGGAGCATGTAAAATGTTTGTATCAAATCCTTCATTAGCAGTCTATTCATTAGACACTTCAGGCTCAAGAACAACATGAGCTTGTATGTTTGCACTGAAAACTTGATTAGACACATCAGGTTCAGTCAGTTCAATATTGATTGGGGGAGTTATAAAATAGGCAGAAATTGGTTTCATTTTCTTATAGATTCCCTACATACAAGCAGTTTTATAACACCGTCATGTTTAACTATTGGCATACTACTCTTGCAAGAAATTGAACAGTTGAATTAGATATAATCAGGGATGTGATGTACCTGCTCGTTGTGCATACTACTCTTGCAAGCTGCGACTGTCCATTTGCGCAAGCTCGATGCCATGCCCGTGCTGCCACCGCTGCCTCCCACGCAGGCTACACCCAGGGTTGAATCTTCATCTTCTTGTACTTCCATTCGCTTGAAGCCCGATGACCGGCGTCCAACGCGGGTGCGAGGAAGTGCTCTATCGGTCTATCCAGCGGCAGCTAGGTTAGGGGCGAACCAGACTGGAGGCTGGAGCGAATGAATTGGGGATTTTTCCTGCCATCGATCGATATGGGAGGCGCTCATTTGGGCCGCGAGCCTGCTATAGGGCCTGCCTTGCACTTACATTATTGACCCATCCAAATTGAAACGTTTTTCTTCATTTTTTACATTGCCTGCTCGTGCGCTGGTACGAACAAAACTAGTCTGCGCCAACCTGGATGACTCAAACTAGGTGCGCACTTTCCAGCCACCCGAGGTGGCTGCCCATACCAGCCCCTACGGTGGCATCGCCCCTTTTTGTGTGTATGATTGGGGTAGTGAAAAATATTGCAGTGGCGCTTTTGATTTACCCACATAATGGTTGAATTGCTTGTTTCTATGAACTGAGTTCACCAATAATGTGAAGGATGCCAGTCTTTTCATCCTATTGTAGATTGCTTAGATCTCGATATGCCAAATGTAATCACATGAAATATACAGTAAAAGCCAGTGTGATGTGTGTTGCTACAACTAGTCTGACAACCCGTCCTCATATAACATATCAAGGATGCACCATCTTATCAGATTAACCATTCGGCTTACCAATGCAGTGTGGGAAGAAAGAGGTATTGGGACTGCGTATCCAAGCAATTGATGCCATGGACTCCTTCATAGAACCTTGTAAGCGAAAAAGAAGTTGAAGTGTGCCTGTACAAAGAGCTAGCGTAAGTTTACCTACTTCTGAGAATTTTAGTTAGCCACTGGTTGCAAAATTGTTCAATTACATTGCTTGGCTTAATTTAGTTTGCTACTGTTTACATAATGGCATAGCCTGTTAATCCTATTATAGACTGCGCCTATCTATGTGTTTGATACTTACTATTAAGAATTACATGTTTGCCTGAACTTAAATAGCTACTTAAGCACGTAGATAGCTGGTCATATGTACTTCTAGGGTACAGCAAAATTCATGTGTAATTTATGTTCTGATACCCTGTTTATTTAAATGGTTTGCTGTTAGGACTTGTAGCACTAGTAATGTTTGCATGTTCATAGACAGACAACTGTCAGGTTTATATGAGGGACAACGTCTTTTACTATATATCTATAATATAATAATATATATATGTGTGTGTGTGATGTTTGTGTGTGTGTGTCAGAATCATTTTGCCTACATCAAAGAATTTTACAGATGTCTGTGTTGCTGGTAAACGGTACCGACTTGTTACTTTAATGTGTTGCCAAGAACTTGTTAGTTTTACTAGTTCATGTGTAATTAAATACGTTGCCAAAACTGGTTAGTTTTACTAGTTCGATGTTAGTTTCTTATGGCTCTTGCAACACTTTATTTATGATTGCTAACATTCAAGTTTGCAGGATCCAACTGAAACTCCGTTGGTACAAGTTTTAAAAAACTTCCTTGTTTACCTGGTTTGCTGCTGTAACTTGTTGCTATAATCATCTTACCAACTTCAACTTTTCAGGATCCAATTAGAAGTCCAATTGCACAGCAGGTACATTTCAAAAAATTTATTTGTGTAACAGGTTTGCTGTTGTAACTTGTTGCTATAATCATCTTACCAACTTCAAGTTTTCAGGATCCAATTGGAAGTCCAATTGCACAACAGGTACATTTTCAAAAATATATTTGTGTAACAGGGTTGCTGCTATAACTTGTTACTCTAATCAAGTTACTGACTACTCAACTTTTCAGGATCCAAGAGAAACTCCAATGCCACAACAGGTTCCTTTTGCAAAACCTGTTTGTTTAACTACTTTGCTGCTGCAACCGGTTGCTCTAATCACGTTACTGGCTACTCAACTTTTCAGGATCCAAGAGAAACTCCATTGCCACAACAGGTACCTTTTGCAAAACTTGTTTGTTTAACTGCTTTGCTGCTGCAACCGATCACAATGATGTTAGTAACTACTTTTTAGCATCCAATCGAAACTCTTTAATTCCTTGTTTGTTTAACTGGGTTGCTAGTCTAACTCCAAGTTGAGATGTTTTGCTAACTTCAACTTTTCGAAATCCAATCGAAACTTTAATGGCAAAACAGGTTAGCCCAAGATCAAAGAGCAAGGTCCCCATGGATGTTGTATCATCCCATAGCAGTGGCACTGGCCCAATCGTGCATCATGAATTGCCAACTACTGATGCCTTAGAGGCTAAACTATTGGTAGAAGGAGATTCTGCTTCTGCACTTAGAGATGAAGTTGACAAGTTGAGGAAGCAAACAGCACAATCACAAGAAGTACTCGTGACAACCATTAAATATTTGGTGGATTTCAAAATGAAGCAAGCTGAGACTGACCGCATTGTTAAGGTCCTGAAGGAAAAAAGGAAATTAAATTCCCACTTGGTAAATCATAGGTGAAATGTTTTTTCCATCGTTGAATAACCTTTGTGTTGTTTGTTCATGTAATCAATCAAACCATTTGTTTTACAGATCTTGTAATAATTGATTTTTGTTTTTTGGTTTGTAATTTTTTTAGCACGAGTCTATATTAATTGATAAAACTCTGAGATATTTTAGTTTGATTGCTATGCCAGACCTACAAATATGTCAATCTGGCTGAATGTGCATTCAACAATAATAGTAGTATAGATGGTCCTTAAGTGGCGCGCATATGAAAGGGCAAAGATGTTGTACTAGCTTTGCTAAAAAAATAATTCTCTTCTAGGAAAAAAAGTACAGCGGCCTGGCTTATGTATGTTAGTTGATATTATTGATCCATATACTCTATAAGTGTTTATATATCTGTTAGTTTTGTACATTATTGGTTGATTGACTCCATATTTTGAATCTTGAGACATCGCTTCTATACATATCTAAATGGGAGTACACTATATGTTGCATGTGTCATACATGTTACACTTGAGTTGGACATAAAGTGGTTTCAAATATTCGAATTCACCTTAAACTGGATTCTACCTTATGAATTCGAGTATTGGCATTTGTAAATCATATTCATATATGATAGTGGAATACATCTTTGTTGTGCTTTTGAAGGTACATAAAAAACATAGAATGATTTATAAAGATTCGTATAAGAATACAAAATGGATTCGAATTTAGTTGCCAGGGTAAACGGGAATGCTTATTGTCCCCAAATGTGAAAGAAGCGGCAAAATATCCACTCCAACGTCGGCTACCCGAAGCCAGTGTTTGCGAGATGGAAATTACAGTCTACCCCTTACACAGACAATCCATCGGCCCGATTTCCACTACTCTCAATAGGGGTAGGTTAGTAACTTCAATTAGACGTGACACGACCGCCTTTGAGCCCATTCAGACATGGTGGGCGCCAAACATGGGCCGCAAAACACATTCTATTCAAGCTCGTCTGAAAGACCTCTTTCTCTCCCTCCATTTCCCCATTCATACACGGTGGGCGACAAAACAAACTCGACTCGGCTGAAATCGATGTAGACAAATATTTTTAATAGGGGCAGGTTTCTAACTTCACTTAGATGTGACACAACCGCCCTACCTGTCAGCCCCGTTCATTCACCGTGGGCGCCAACCGTGGCTGCCAAAACACCCTCTCCTCGCTTGAAATCACTCTCGGCAAATATTGGGGAGATGCGAGATTACCGTCCTATCCCCAACCGACGAGACGTCCAAATTTTAAACCGGGGCTAAGTTCATAACTTTCCCATATTTCATACAGGCGAATCCCAAAAATTTGGTTCCCCGTACCTCTCCCTCCATTTTCCCATTCATACATCGTCCGTGCTAGAACACCATCCCCACACCAGCCTCCTCCATCCGCCAACCCATCCATCGCCGCCATCCTCCACCATGCTAGAGTGCCTACCAAGACCGCGTCGTCCACTGCTAGCGATGGACATTTCTCATCCACAACGATGGAGTAGGAGCCTTGCATTGCATCCTCTCACTTTATCGGCGCCGTCGTCCTCCTTGCCGGGGCCGCTCCGACGACCTTCTCGTCCACCGCAACGGGATTTATCCCCCGATGCACCCGTCTACCGCCGCAGATCTACTTCAATGGCACCGACAGCCATCGCACCCCCGATGCATACACGGCGCCACAAGAGAGGTGGTGCTACTTCATATCTGCTCAACTTTTTGATCTCAACCAGAAAATAGATCATTACTTGGTTACTGTACTTTCTTTTCAGCTCTTAGAATTTAGTTCTTAGTTTGAAGCAAACAATGGTTGCTAAGTAGCATTTCTGCAGTTTGCAGCTTTAAATCTGCCATGGCACAGTCATAATAGGGTTTAATTGATCATGCTTAGGGTTCCCCCCTTTTATGATCACTATACGATCAGCCTACGTGCTTCGTGTCATAATAGCACTGCTCCACCCATCAAGCTAAACAAGCTTAGTTGTTCAAATACAAATCTGATATTATTAAAATATAGTCGTTTAATTGGTCAGCTAAATGTTCCTAATTTAGTTTCGAAAATTCATGTACGGTGCTGGGGTGTGGATCTATAAGGTGCCCATGGTGGGCCGCGGCCCACCCAGGGATTTTGGGTCGGCCCAGACCCCGATTCCCCTCTGTTCTGCTGCACTTCCGATCTCTACTCGCCCCCAGCCGCCTGCCTCACCGGCGACTTGCCGTCCCCGGACGGCATGACTCTAGGAGGAGATGCCGGACTAACAGGAGGTCAGGAGTCGCTCGCCCAACAACGTCACCGCTGCCCGGGAGCGCCACCGTGCCTACCTTCCCAGTCCGTTCAGGGCTCAGGCTTGCAGCACCCACTAAGCTAACCAGATTTATCCTGAGATACATACTCAACACTCAGCAGCCACTCCCCCTCACCCATTTTCTAATTGATTCATTACTCATTAGGCAGGACTGTCATTAGGGTTTATTGTCTACTGAGTGCTACCTACACTTAATGGTTCAGATATTTCAGTAATCTTTAGTACCTGTAAAGTTCACAGGGTTTCAAAATTCTGGCCCTAGGAATAGACACTAGTCATGTTGGATTGTTGGTCACAGTCACATTGACCCAGATTACTACTGTAGGCCAGGTTTGTTGACAATTTTACTTGTCTTTCTTACTCATTCGATATGATATCCAATTATTCATGTCGATTAGTTGCAAACAATAAGTGCTGGACCAATTCTAGATTCAGATTTTGGACGGTCACTTACTGCAGTTACAATTCTGCATACTTGTCCTAGTAAGCTCACAAGTAATGATTGATTCACTACCTCTATGCTTGCCTTGTCATATTTGTTGTCAATATTCTTTTAGGGTGGACCACCCAGTTTCAAAATAATGGAACCGTAGACATGAGTGAATAGTATTCCTCTATGTGATCTCTTCCAATATGTGTGGGCCACGAACACTGCATTGTATAAAAAGAAAGTGTCATATCCATCTTTTACATAGACTACGATCTTTTACATGGAATACAATCTGCCTACTTGCTTTGCGTCGCACTACCAGCACTCCACCCTTGAAGCTAAACATTATGCTACTCATAATTCCTTAGTTTATTTGTTCCAATACGAATTTGATATGATTCTAATGTTCCTACTTCAGTTTTAAAATGTGTGTCCGCCTGTTATAGAGACATAAGAGGTTTGTATTTCTGTGTGTGGTCTGTTCAACACGGTTGGGGGATGAACTTTGCATACATAGGGGTTTGTAGGGAGACACTCTTCGAGTTGAATCCACAATGCATTCCATAGATAATCTGACTACTTTTTATGTTTTCATGAATCTCGGATACTGAACAACATCATAATGATTATGAGCTTGCGCACATGAAAAGAATAAAACAGAACAATGCCATGGCTGTCAAACTTGGCATTAAGGGACTGAAATCAAGTCTGGATGCAATGCAATGCAGACGCTCTCCACCTATAGATTCGTGTTCAGAATATGATCCTAACAATGATTCTGAGCTGGAGGGAGACCTAAGTCAATGTAGCTCCCTAGTGGAGGAGTCAGAGGCAGATGCCCTATCTTATTCACCCATCAAGGTGCTTGCTCTAACTTTCCAAGGTTATATTGGTCGCACATATCATGCAACTGATGCTTTGCATTGCTTCTACTTTGTTGCACTGCCATTAGCTTAGTTTACACATCGTGTATGTGAATACACCCTGCCTATCCATTTTCAGTACATATTTCATCTGTCATCATACCATATTTATCCATTCAAATGTTGTTCTTGTGTATCAGATGTTCAAAAGGAAGAGGGTGATTGCTGATCGCGAAGGAGCACGAACAAAGTATTTGGAAAAGGTAGTGACACCTGATAAATCAAATAGCCCATTAGGTGTAGTTGCAATATCACCAGACCCAGAAAACACGGCCACAACTCTAGCAGACTCTAGCCCTACTACACTGGCCATCTTTGATGCCCCAACTCAGCAGACCCCACCTGCAGGAAATAGTATGATGATGCGAGTTGACATAGCACCAGCTCTACGACGCAAAACCCCCATTCCAGGAAAGAGTACACCAAATCCAGTTGCCAAATCCCTTTTTGAACAAGAGAGAGCCCCAATTGCTGCAAATAGGACCCATGTTCCACTTCTTCCAAGTTTAGAAGACGAAGCTTATATTGTTGTCAGGAACTTTGTGCGCATCTTTCCTTCATGGAAAGATTATACCACAGACAAAGAACAATTTCCAATCTTCCTCTGCAACTTACGCGTAAGTATGTAATAATGTTATTATGGTAATTACAGCATATGTTTCTGCTGACAGAAGATACAAGATTTCATTCTTTTAAATAGGCGAGGACCAAACTGGATAGTCAAGACGAGCAAGGGTTGGTTGCACTTTTCAAGCACTCGTTGATGAAGTATCGTTCCTACCTGAGGTAAGTGCACTTCGATGGCAAGCCTGTAATCCAAATTTATGTAAAGTCTCTGGTGCTACATTTATTAGACAGTGACTAGAATAATCTTGTTACACATTGGTCTCATTTGTAGCATAAGGCACTATCTATGATATCACATCACGATTTGAACTACATTTCTACATGTGCCTTACCGTCTCACTTGTATGGAAACTGTTTGTAAACGAACATTCATTCTCAAGGGACCACAGAATCTCGCAACTATACTGCACACTCATTGCTCTTGTGAGTACCTCTTGCCCTGTATGACCATACTTACTTTCATAGCTGGTTGATTATGTAGCATCCCTGCACATGTTAGCCTCGTTATCCTCCATTTGGTGGACATTATAAGATCCATATCAACTCTTACATAAATTTAGAATCAACGCAATGCTTTTGAAGAGGTTTAGCTCTCTAGTCCTCTTGTAAGGACTGAACAACTTCTATCACTGTACTTACATTAACAGTTGCTCCCTCCGTCCCATAATATAAGAGTGTTTTGTACAATACACAAGTGTGCAAAACACTCTTATATTATGGGAAGGATGGATTGGTTCAT
This sequence comes from Thinopyrum elongatum, assembly GCA_011799875.1. Taxonomy (NCBI): domain Eukaryota; kingdom Viridiplantae; phylum Streptophyta; class Magnoliopsida; order Poales; family Poaceae; genus Thinopyrum; species Thinopyrum elongatum. Next base: position 390,941,050 of record CM022303.1, read on the forward strand.
TGTGTAGCATTCTGCATCTTATCTCCCTCGCCCACCATTTACTAAAAAATATCAGATCTATATTTAAGCTTACCAAAAAGTTGAGTACACAGACAATGCCAGTGCAGAAGTGTAGCCCATTGCTCTTGTCAGTACATTTTGTCCTGTAACGCTTGTACTTACAGGGATAGGTAGTTGACTATGTAGCATCAATCTGCATCTTATCTTCATTATCCTCTATCCCTTCCAGTATTATCATATCTATAATTACTCTCTAAAAAATGTAGAGTACATGCAATGCTTATGAAGAAGATTCTGTGCTGAAATTCTTGAGCCTTCCCTTGACATGGAGAAGGGCATTATAAAGCCGGTGTTAACTGTTAATGTAAGTCAGTCCTTCTAAAGCCTTTATCCTCAGCTGTTGTTTAATTTGCTCATACTCCCTATCGTCAACTGTTGTTTAGTTTGCTGTTTCTATCAAAATGCATGTTTGCAACAACTGTAAGTTCCAAGTTTTAGTTGTAAAACCAAATTGCTTATTCATACCATGCACATTACTCAATACTTCCTATACGTATGCTTGTTTTTGTGGATCTATAATCCAGTGTGAGGTGAAGCAGCCCACATTTGCACCTAGTTATCTCCTGTTTTATCTTACTGATGTGGCTGATGATATGAACAACATGCCATGCACATTAACCAAAATAGATACAATGAATGTCTTTGCCCTTCATCTATGCTTGTTTTGTTGACATGGTAATCTAGTAGTGTGGGGAAGCTCCCCGCATTATGAACAATGCCAAATTATGCTATTGATATTCTGAACTGACTCTTTATTTTCTAATTTGAAATTGGATGGAATTGACAGAACAGTTACCATCTTTGTTTATACATGTGCAAAACCTGTCATCTCTCTGCTTGTTTCAGGGTGATATGCCTGATGGCATGCACAAGTCAGCTGAAGGCTGTGAGACAAACCCAACATATATTGCAGCAAAGAAAGCAAAACATCTTCAAGATAGTGAGACAACCCCAAAGTCATGTCTTGATGCAGTGTTCAAGTTACTTGAGACTAATAGTTAGACACGCTCACAGAATTCGCTGTCTGAATCAGTTCGAATTCTTCAGTCTCAAGTTCAAGCAGAAAGGCATTCTGCAACTCAACTGCGACTTGAAGTCCAATCTCTAAGGAAGATCGCGGAGAACACCAATGAGAATCTCATTGCTAAACAGCTACACCTAGAAGCTATGACCAACATGCTAGGCCGGTCTCACAGCCTTGCTCAGCAGCTTGCACAACAGCTCTCGCGCAAGGCTAACCTTTCTTGAACTGTCTTGGAAGTGGTCTTGGTTTAGTATTATTTGTTACGCTGCAATGGCGCCCATTTTTTGTAATCCGCTTCTTCGTTGTGCTTTATGATCACTGGTGGCGAACTTCGATACCCAATGGATGTAATATACCATAAATCCTTTATTGTATAGTGTAGGTTTATTCTAAGTTACTATGCCGTAATTTCTTTATTGTATAGAGTAGGTTTGTTCTTAATTCCTACTAGTTACCGTATATGCCATCATTCGCTATCTGGAAAAAACGCCAAATATCCGATGTAGTCGACCGGGATGAAACATTCGCCTCTAACAGGCCTGCATTTTAGTGGGCCACAATTGGGCCAGCCCACAACTTTCTTGGGCCTGAAAGGCCATTAGGGTCCTTCACACTGTGTGCCAGGCCCACAACTTACACGGGCCTACATTCGGCCCAAAGTTTAGTTGGGCCTTTAGTGGACCCAACGCTTAGTTGGGCCCATGTAGCTTCGGGCCATTAACAGGCTGAATATTGTGCTGGCCTGTTACGGCCCAGAAGATACCATGGGCCTTTAGCAGGCCGAGATGCATGTTGGGCCTCAATTTTCAATAGACGTCCACGGGCCTTTAGCAAGCTGAAATGTAGACCGGGCCATTATTGGCCCAGTTATATGACGGGCCATTACCAGGCCGAAACATATCTTGGGCCTTAGTTGGCCCACTGATATCATGGGCCTTTAAGCGGCCGAAAGCTTAGTAGAGGCATCAACGGGCCGAATTATACGACAGACCTTTAACAGGCCCAAAGTCACGTTGGGCTGAACTGTTGCCACCTTGATCACGGGCCATTAGTGGGCCGAATGTCGTGTCAGACTATATATGGCCCATGGCCAGCACGGGCCATTCCTAGGATGAAAGACAGACCGGGCTGAAATGGGTCCATGTCTACATCGGGCATCTAACAGGCCGAAATGTCACTGGACCGTAATTGGGCCCAAATACTGGGCGAACAATTAACGGGCCAGATCTGGCTTTGGGCCGTAAATGGGCCATGTTTAAGCAGGACGTTAGTGGGCTGGCCCACTAGTACCTGAGTAAATACTATGGGCCGTTGACTAGGCCGGCCTTTTTAACCTATATGGGCTTTTGCTGGGCCCTGCCACGTGTCGATGTATCATAGGCACGCCTCCTCCATTAGATGGATGACATTTGGCCCACCAAGGAGCCGACATGTGTTTCCTCCGGCCAATGATGATTTTACACGTGGAAAATCCCCATTGGTCCGGGCTGTTAACGGGTTATCGGATCCAAACCGGAACCCGATAGCTTAATGATGACCCGTTACGGTGGATGCCACATGTCGGTTACCCTTGACGAAAGCACTTCCATGACGCGCCATTTATCGTTATGGAAGTGGACACTTCCGTGATGATAATTTTGGTATTGTCATGGAACACTTCTACGACAGCATGGCTATGACTATCTTGATTCTGTCATAAAACCGTCATGGATGTACATGCATGACAGAAAACGTGACCTACTGTGACAAACACGTATTATCATGGAAGTGTTTTTTTTGTAGTGACCCAAATATAGATCAACAAAAATTAGAATGTGATGTCCAACAAGAAGAAGGAGTAGAAGAAGACTGTTGTACCTAAACGGATAATGATCTAGTAACAAGTCTGAAGAATTCATCACACGAATAGCCTAGCACTATTAATTTCGATGCGTCAATGACCCTGATTCTTCTTGGACCTTCTTTATCAAGTACAAATAATCTGTCATGGAAAGGCAGATTCTCAGTGACCATATTGTGAAACCACTCAATTCACAGCATGTTGCGGCACCAGCAACGCAGATAAATTGTACGGGCATTCATCCAGGCTATATGGAGGCTACTGAACCCATCCATCACATGATGATGAAGGTAGTCAAGCGCTGTAAACCCGCCAAGCGGGCGCTCCAATCCTCCTTCGAGATGCTGACGCCCCTAAGCTCGAGGTGCTTCAATTTAGGGAGATGAAGAGTGGGCATGTCATCAAGCTAGGGGAAAAGGCATTGCCTAAACATAGTGCGGCACAGTGTGGGCGCGAGGCGGAGCATGGACGATGACAGCGTGGGCACAAGGCGGACCACAGACCATGACAGTGAGCCCGGATATCTAGCATGAAAGCTGAGATCCTCGAGCAGATGTACGGCGAGGGATCGAAACCACTCGTGAAACTTGGGTTCGACCTTGCAGTTGGAACAGAACCTATCGATGGCAAAGCATCTAACCGGCCTAGGGTGCATGGCAAGGATGTGGGACAATGCGTCCAAGTGTTTGCGCTCCCCGCTGCAGAGCCCGTCGTCTTCAATGAGCTCCAGGGGGTTGAGTGCCAGGGGGAATGCGTCCAAGAGTTTGCGATCCCTGGTGTAGAGCTCGTCGTCATCGATGAGGTCCAGGGAGGTGGAGTGCCAGAGCAGGCACCACCGCCGGGAGAGGATAGTGGTTCGCATGCCAGATTTGATGAGGAGGAGGGATACGATTGTTACCAACATCTCTCGGGGAGGTTGCTAATTAAGGCCACGCTCGCTTGTTGGTCGTCTCGTCCTCCATCACAGCAAGCGGTGATCCTCGGTGGCGGCGTTTGTAGATAAAAACGCAAAACTGTTCTGTGTACCTTCCCGAGGTGGCCGGAACCAAAACCATCAATAAAATTTTGGCATTGCTCGCGCCTGCACGACGGACTACTTGCACGCGTCCCATCAAGCTAGCACGACGGACAGCTCGTATGCGTCCCATCTATGGTATAAGAACATGTCATGCATCATGAAAGAATAGTTGTTATGTATAACATGATGGGGACACGAATTGAGATTGCAAGTATATGGCACATCAATAGAATTTTTATTCATTTAATGCATATGGTGCACACAATCATGGGAATCATGCAATTCATAGGATGTAGCAAAATCTCCTAATAGGTATAGGAAAACTATGTGGGTCTACTCATGAGGAAAAGCAGGGGCATAATATGGAGAAAAGTGACAATATAGCAAACAATGCATGTCCGAAGCTAGGTGGTCATGGCATGGCATATGAGATAAATGATGCAAAGGGAGCATATCAATATCATCACAAGAAAAACAAATGCCAATAACCATGGGCTTGTCATCTATGCCATATATGCAAATTGGGTTTATTTTAATGGCATATGCATAGTCACTACGATGAGATTGCAAATATGACATACGGGTGATCTCATGCATATCATATGACAAGTCAAGCAGATTGTCAAACATGATGAGACCGAGAGAATTATCACAAGAAATCCTATGCAACATGGCATCACAACTAATAGACTCCACGTGACAATCATCAAACCCATCATAAATGGGTAAATCATCGCATGGGGAAATCATACTAGCATGAAGCATGGTAATAGGTGGATCAACATCATGCAAGCAATCAATATCAAGAATGTCCACTAGTGGGACTAGAGCATCACCTTCACCTATGTTACCTTTCCCATTCCACTCATGTGGTGTAGGTGAGGTGGTAAGGACCAAATCATGGTCAATGTCATCATCGTGATGGAACCATGTGGGGGTGCATCACATTCCATCATGGCCATCGTCTTGTCTAACGGAAGGACAAAGTTGTCGAGGACCGGCGCGTCATCATATATAGGACCTAGCACCAAATGAGAAGACACAATAGAGGTAGAGGTTAAGTCTTTAGAAATCAAAATGGCCTCACATGTCCTATCAACTACCTCACTCTCTATGTGGTGGTGACTCACTCACTCCCTCAAGATAGGTGCACTCAAAGTCACATATGGTGGAGTTACTCAAATCACTCAAGTGGTGGTGGTGTTGGCTCTCCTCACATGGGAATTGGGGCAACTCATCATATATGGGGCTAGTGGTGAAGTTACTCTCACTCTCAATATGATGGCACAAGTCGCTCAACTCATCACCATGTGCCTCCTTGGTCGAAGGGAAAATCCCTTGCTTAACCATCTCGTAGTCGTCATCGTGGATGAAGGGTGAAGATGGCACATCATCACTCTTGCCTCCCAAGATGGAACCATCATCCTTGCTTGTCACCGTGTTGCTCGCCTCCAAATCTTTATCCTTGAGTTGCTCCATGGTCGTAATCGTCACCACACCATCTTGAAAAAGAGTCCTAGTAGACTCGGCATCGTCAATGCCACAAAGAGGGATGGCCGTCAAGTCGAACTTGGAAGCATCGTCTTGGAGGTCATCAGGCTTGGACATCTCGGTGGTACTCGCCTCATGCTTGCCGTCTTGGAGTGTGGTCGTCATGAAGTGAGCTCGGGGTCGAGTAGACTTGGCCTTCTTGATTTCTTGCTCCTCCTTGAGAGCAACAATGTAGAAGTCATCGAGGGACTCGTAGTTGTTGAGGAAGATAGTCTTGACGATGTCGTTGTTCAATCCCATCGTGAAATGGAACTTCATCCAAATGGGGTCGCCCATGCCGGCTCGTCGCAAAGCTTTCTTCATCTCCAAGAAGTACTCATCGAAGGACTTGGATCCTTGTATGGTGTTCTCCAATTGGCATTGAAGATGTTCCGTGTAGGTGGAAGGCACAAATTCTCGGTGCATTGCTTTCTTCGTCTTGGGCCAACTCATGTTGAAGCTTCCCGATGCTGTGTGAAGCCACCATATCAACGCGTAGTCGTGGAAGGTACTTGTGGGACACTTCACTTGATCTTCAGAGGGGACTTGAAGTAGCTTGAGGTAGTCATCCATCTTGCGCTCCCACTTGAGGTACTCTTTGGCGTCATTAGTCCCAAAGAATGGAAACTCATCGGTGTTGGCGAAGTCGAAGTAGCTCATGGAAGTAGTGGCTTGAGCTCGTGGAGTAGGCGAAGATGCCATACGTCCGTAGCAAAGATGCCTTGAAGTTACTTTGCAAAGATGCCAATGTTGTAGAATAATTGATGTAGGGTGGAACCCTAGGGGCCGATCTTTCATGATTTGGAGGGGAATTCCCGAAGAACACGAAGAACACACAAGAGGGATAACGAGAAGACACACTCAAATCAACGAGATTCGATTACACATGTGCTAGATCCAAGTACACGAAGAGACACATGATCCAAACACAACAAGGGACAATACAACGATAGGTAGTTTTTCCCAATCCGTGAGGAGATGGGGTCTTGAATCCTGGAGGGGATCTTCCCTAGACGGCTGTTGGATTTCAGCTTTGTGTAGTCGGTGTCGTATTTGCGGACGTTGTCGTACGTCCGGTGCGTCGGCTGTCCAGAAGACTTTGGTCTTCTGGCATTTGGTTCTGTGATGTAGTCGCTGGATGTACGAAGGGTTCGGTCGTCCGATCGCTGGAGGGTGTCTGATGTCCGGTCCTTGTCGGTAGTCCGGCCACTGTAACACTTGCTGGCTGGACTGTCTGGCTGGACCATCTGGCTGGAGGGGCTTCCAAGCATTGGACGTCTGATGGGTCCCGGTCGTTCGGTGGTTGTACATTCCCAGCAGCTCTTCTTCTTGGTCCTCGCACTTGGTGTTCTTGCCATCTTGTCCATTGGTCGTAAAGGCCTCATGGCCTTCCTCCAAGTACCTGATCACATACAAGGTTTCCGCTTGCGGTAGTAGCCATGTCTCACATGAAGAATGTGTAAGTTCGAAGAGGAGCGAGTTCACCTTAGCTTTGATAGCCCTTGCTCGAGCTCTAGTCATTGGTCCATGTGATGTCATGGGAGATGAAGGTAGGTCCATGGGGATGACCATAGGATGCTCCACATCATCTCCGCCCCTCCCCTGGGGAAAGATCCGACCTCGGATCGAAAACCTCATCACCATGGTAGGGAGAGAGATCCTTGACGTTGAAGATATCACTCATGTTGTACTTCTCTCGAGGTAGGTCAATCTTGTATGCGTTGTTGTTGTAGCGTGTGAGAACCTTGAAGGGTCCGTCGGCTCGAGGTAGAATCTTGGACTCGCGTTCGTTGGGGAAGCGGTCCTTGCGAAGGTGTAGCCACACAAGATCTCTGATGTTGAATAGCATGAGTTTCTTGCTGACGTTGAGCTTGGTGGCGAGGCATTGTACTTGGCGCTCGATGGTGTGCCTTGTATCTTCATGCACCTTCTTGAGATAGCTCACTCGAGCACTCTCGTCCATGTTGATGCACTCTTGTAGAGGTAGCGGTACAATGTCCAATGGGTACAACGGGTTGAAGTCGTAGACAACCTCGAAGGGGGACTTGATGGTAGTCGAAGGTCTTGCGTGGTTGTAGGCGTACTCAGCGATGAGTAAGCACTCCTCCCACTCCTTGATGTTCTTTTTTATCAACACGCGTAGGAGAGTGGATAGCGCCCGGTTCGTGACCTTTGTTTGGCCATCGGTTTGTGGATGGTATGCCGAAGAGAATAAGAGCTTGATTCCGAGCTTGGCACATAGGGTCTTCCGAAAGTAGCTTATGAACTTGACGTCGCGGTCCGAAACAATAGTCTTTGGCCCTCCGTGTAGACACAAGATTTCCCTACAAAAGAGATTTACAACATGTGAAGCATCATCTATCTTGTTGCATGGGATGAAATGTGCCATCTTATAGAAATGTTCCACAATGGCAAATATTGAATCTTTTCTATTTCTAGTTCTAGACAAATAAAGCACAAAGTCCATACTAATATCTTCCCATGGTTGATATGGAATAGGAAGTGGCATATAGAGACCATGGGATTGAGCTTTAGACTTAGCTTTGCGACATGTAGAGTATCGGTTTGTGTAGCGGGATACATCATGAAACATCTTAGGCCAAAAGTAGTTCTTGGAGACCGTGGTGAACATCTTGTCGTAGCCAAAGTGACCCATAAGTCCTCCTCCATGAGACTCTTGCAACGGTACCAAACGAAGAGAAGACTCGGGTATACAAAGTTTGTTAGCTCTCATTAGATAATCATCCTTGATGTAATAACGTTCCCAAGATGTATGCATCAAGCAATTGGTATAGGGAATAGCAAAAGTAGGATCATGTACATACAAGTCTTTTATGTGCTCAAAGCTAATGACATTCAATTCAAGTTGAGTTACAAGCATGCATTTGCGGGATAAAGAATCCACCACAACATTTTCCTTACCTTTGATGTACTTGATAACATAAGGAAATGACTCAATAAACTCATTCCATTTGGCATGTCACTTATTCAATTTCATTTGACCCTTGAGATATTTAAGCGTTTCATGATCTGTATGGATGGCAAATTCATGAGGGCGAAGATAATGTTCCCACACATGCAAGAATCTTGCTAATGCATATAGCTCCTTGTCATAAATGGGGTAATTAAGTTGCGCTCCGGAAAGTTTCTCACTAAAGCAAGCAATTGGGCGCTTCTCTTGCATTAACACACCTCCTATGCCATTACCGCTAGCCTCGCAATGGACCTCAAAAGTTTTATCAAAGTTTGGTAATGCAAGCAATGGAGCATGTGTAAGCAAATTCTTAAGCTCATGAAATGTGGTATCTTGGGATGGTCCCTGTTGGGGATATTCCCCACGACCAAGATCCGGCTCATAAGGATAAGCCGCCCTAAGGCTTAAGTCATCTTTGGGTTTAAGTAGCCCTGACGTCAAGTCATCTCTGGGTTTAAGTAGCCCTGATGTTAAGTCATCTCTGGGCTTAAATCGCCTTGACGTTAAGTCATCTCTGGGCTTAAATCGCCCTGACATTAAGTCCTCTCTGGACCTAAGCAGCCATCTTAACCAACCATGATGAGTCCCGTAGATGAGTCACGGAAGATGAGACTCCTGAAGATGAGTCCCGGAAGATGAGACTCCTGAAGATGAGTCCCAAAATATGAGACTCCTGAAGATGAGTCCCGGAAGATGAGACTCCTGAAGATAAGCCACCCGGCTGTAAGCCGCCTGGTGTAAGTCGCCCGGGTGTAAGCCGCCTGGCGTAAGCCGCCCGGAAGATTGTAACCCGGCAGACATATTTTAACCCAGCAAGTACTTAGCCATGAAAATGAGTCGCGTGGAGATAAGAAGCCCCGACGTTAAGAAGCCCACGGTGAGAAGCTCGTGATGAGAAGTCAGAATAGGTTAAGTCTTAGTCCGACATGGACTCTACATGTAAGCCGCCCCTTCAACTTATATATGGAGGGGCGGGTCACCCCAAGAGGTTCAAATTTTCGAGGGGTCACAATAGAGAAGTTTTAGGGCTTATACATATATGTCTTAGTCAAGATCAAAGAAGATGCTCTCGAGATAGAGGTTGCGAAATACCGCCCTTGTAACCAAGATCGTCATCATTATCAATGTCAATCAAGCAGGATGTAGGCTTTTACCTCCACCGTGAGGGGCCGAACCTGGGTAAAAAGCTCACGTCTCTCGTCCCGCTCAACCCCGTTCAAGCTACCACTTAGATGCGTTGGCCTCACGACTAAGTGCTCACACTAGGACATCTGCCGTGAAAAAGCCACGACAGTTGGCGCCCACCGTGGGCCTGTGCACGGTGGTGTTGAGTTCTTGGAGGGACCTTTCCCAGGGATCAAGAAGTTCAAAATTCTCCAGATGAGAAAGACTCAGCTCGGAAGGATCTGCATCGGCTTCGAGGTTATCGGTTCAGATTTTACAATCCGTGAGATTCAAGTCAAAGAAGAGAAATTAGGGTTACGATCTGTTCTGTTGCCGCTGCCAAAAAAAAAGCCTCCAAGACCGTCGGTAGGATTTCCATCGTCTATGCAACGCCAAGTCCGAGACAGGGACAGCTTCACGGGCGTTTCATTTGTGGTATTACTACGAGACTGATACAAGGGATGTTTTTACATGCACACACAAATCGCCCAGGATGGAGTCAACCACCGAGTACCCGTTGTGGGTCGCCTCCACGTTGAACCAAAGGAAGAGATATGCTCACATCCGTCAAACCGCAGCTGTTTACTTCAAGTCTCGAGGAGGTCAATCACCAATTTGTCTGCTCAAACAAACCTGGTCATCATGATGTGCTAGTTGAAAAGTGCTCTGTTTGCACCAGCCTCCAAATTCGAGTTAAAGTGCTCTGTTTATCTGCTCCAAGCCGTTCTTGCTCGAGCCTCGCCGCGGTTGGTGAGTCGCCGACAGCTAACTGTGAGTCGCCCTGTTGCCGCTCCGACCTGCCACTCCTACCGCAGCCCTCAGCCGAGGCCTCGCTACCGTAATTTCACCACCTACAAGCCGAGCCACCGCCACGGTCTCTCGCCTCTGCCATGGTCCGGCATGTCCGTTGTGAGCCGCTGTTGCCGCACCTCGCTCCGGCCTTGAGCCGCCCGCGTCCACCGCGAGCCGGCCACCGTCATCACCACCGCCCTGCCTTCTGCCTCTGCTGCGCCTAGAGGTGTGGTCTCGTTGTCGTTGACCCGCCTCGTCGGGGTCCTCCTTGAGCTGCCATATCCACCCCTCGCTTCCGCGCTGAGCTGCCGGCGCAGAGCCGGACGCATTCAAGCCGCCGCTGCGACCCTCTGATGTTTCAAGTTGCTATTGTCATGGCCCGTCTCCATCTCCAGCACAGCCTCATCTCCCCTGTAGCAGTTTCTGCCTTGGCCGGCGTGCCGATCCGCCATCGTCAAGGCCCTGCCTTGTCGGCCTCCACCATGCGCCACTTTGCCTCGCTCCTCTGCCGAGAGCCACTGCCCTGAGAGACGCCTCACAGAGCCGGCTCTACCACCGTGCCTCGAGCCGGCATTGCCGCCTCACTACTTACACGGTGCTCGCCGCCAGGCCGAGAGCCGCCTCTGTTCAAACGCGCCTCTAAACTGCTGGCGCTGTTTTCCGCCCACGCCTCGCTGGAGTCACCGAGCCGCTACACCTGCTACTGTTCGTTGAGCCGGCGACGCCGGTGTGGTCAATGGTCGCGACACGTGTCGCCGCCTCCTTGACCCGCCTTTTCTTCGCTCCAAGCCGGATGTTCGCCTCTGCTTCACCGGCCCCACGTCCACCCCCTGCTGCGTGTTGAGCCGCCCTTGAGGCCTTGACCACCTCTGAACCGCCTCAAGGAGCCACCGCCTTTTTAAGTCGCCGTCGCTGCCTCATGACCTCGCTGGAGTCGCCTAAGCCGCCTGCGCCTCTAAGAAGTCCCTGTTGGTGTGGCCTTGCTGTCGCAGACTCGTCTACTTCGCTGCCAGCCGCCTCGAAGCTAGCTCGCCAACAACCTTTGTCGTGGCTCACCTCCAAGCCCCCCTGGTCGAGCCTCCTCTGCCTCGCCAGGGGCCTCCCCGAGCCATTTGCCGAGTCACCGCATCTGCACCTGGTCGCAGAGTCACCGCGCCCGCTTGCTCCATCTCTACTCGCCAGTTTTGCATCCGCGGCCGGACTCCCGAGCCGCCTAACTCCACGGCCAAGTCGCCGCCACCCTTCTCCGAGCGCCTCCTCGACCCGCCACGCCTTTCCTGTGGCGGTTCTGCTGTGGCCAAGCTGCTGCCCCTCCTCTGCGGCTTTGAGACTCTGTCTCCGGCTCGCCCTGCGTGTGGCCCGGCCGACTGCCGGCTCACCTACTCCAAGCCGCCGCGGCCGGCTCCGCCCCCTCTGCCTGCGCGCTCGCTAAGTCTGAGCCGCCCGCCAGTCCGAGGCCTCAAACCACCTCGCCTCACCTGTTCGACTCCGCCATAGAAGCCGAGAAGGCGCAGGTCTGGACCACCTCAGCTCCTGGAGGCACAGCCTTCTGTTGCTCCTGCTCTGCCTTCTTCCCGATCGCCGTTCTGGCCGCGCTGGCTGCTGGCTGCATTGACTGCCACCTTGCTGGTCTTGGGGGATCAATAAAGCAAAAAGAAATGAGGGGCTGACTACTCATGTGGAGTTAAAAAAAGGGGGTCTCGTCAGCTCAATATTTCATCATCACATACAATGATTGCGGGCATCTACGACCCGCCTGCAGTTGATTTCAAAACTCCACCGCAGTTATCATCAACCACACGACTGATAATTTTTGGCAAGGTATATCAGGTGAAATCCATCCAATCAATTTTTATTGATCTATTTTTATTCTCTTGAGAACAATTACTCTGGCTTGCGATATTTGTTGTTTCAGGACAACTATTCGCTACAAAAATGGCTTATACCGCGGGTACGGAGCACGCATTAGCAACATTTTTCATCGGCATTCGTCCATGCCGCACTACCCGGTGAACGGACATGTGCAAGTCGTTGTCCCTGCGGCCCGGGCTATATCGACTCAACGAGACCGCGCCTGCTCGCTGTTCAACGGGTGTGCGCAAGCCACCGCCCGTACGGATCGGTCTACATCAACTCGCCGGGACCGCGCCCGCGGTTGACTTACCCGACCATGCAAGTTTACAATGCCACGGTCGACTCGCCCGTCCGTGCGGATTATGACGCCGCGACTGAGTCGCCCGTCCCCACGGTTTTATAGAGCGTCGCCCGACTCACCCGTCCGCGCCGTCTTCTAATGATGTGGTCAACTCCGGTATATATATCAACAAATCAGAGCCATGTCTACTCACACAGGTTGTCCAATGGATATGTGCAAGCCGCCGCCCTGCAGTCCGATCTATTCCAACAATTCTGGAGCAAATCATCATATATTGTCAGCCTCCGCTTTCAAAGGATGCCTCAATGGACAGACGCACAAGTCGCCACCACTGCAGTTTGATTAACTTCAACAACCAGCCAGGACGAACCATCGACCGGGTTGCTGACACAGCTCATACGGGATCATTTATAACCCACCATGGTCGACCTCAACCTTCCGTGGATTCACATCGCGTTATCAATGTCAAAGGTATACAATGATTGTTGTGAAGATTATCAACTCGCCACTTTGCCTCGAGCTTCAAGACATTCCAGCATTCCACTGTTCAACTATATGCCGATTTATATCATGATTAAAGTATGGAGATTCTCAAGCCAACTCCTCGAGTCGTCTTATGACTTGGGGGCTACACAGATATGACAGCAAATTTTGCCGTTTTCAGCAAATTCAAGAACCCCGGGTTATTGGAGGGAAAACACCTCGGTCCTGGAGACTATTGCCACATTGGTGAAATTTTAAAGGCCGTCAGAAAATTTCCGTCTTAAAAAGTGCCGGGCAATCAGAAGGTTCTGGCTCAAAGGAAAGATTCTGGGTTATCAGAGATTCCGGTTCAAAATCTGGCTCAAGGGAAATCTGGCTCTCACAAAGCTTTGAGCTCGCAATATCCGGTTCAATGTCTGGTTCAAGAGGAATCCGTCTCTCCCAAAGTTCGAGTTCTCAGAAAAATTAATGGTTGCCATGATGCGTGATTCAAACATGGGTCTCCTGCCTTATTGGCCTATCATAATTATGGGTCACTTGGGGGCTTCCTGCTATATGAGCATAGCTTTATAACCCTCTTAATCGGCTCTCATGCCATGTTATGGGTCATTTGGGGGCTTCCTGCTCTATGAGCATAGCGTATAACCCTCTTAATCGGCTTTTATGCCATGTTATGGGTCGCTTGGGGGCTTCCTACTCAATGAGTATAGCTTTATAACCCATTTTGACCAGCTTTCATGCCATGACTGAGTTAAACATGTATGTTTGCAACTTGCTAATCTGCCAGGTGACCCGCCGTACTATTCACAGTCAACCTTTTAAGACCCTGAACTTGTCAAGGTTAAAACGGCAGTTTATGTCACGTGAGAGCCGGCTTACAGTGAGCTAGGATAAACTCACCTATCTGCTGTAGTCTCTCCGCTATGTGGCCCATTCGTACTCTTAACAGTTAATCTTTTCAATAAGACCCTGAACTAGTTAAGGTTTAAATGACGGATTTATGTCACGTGAGAGCCGGCTTACAGGATGACAGGCTTTCATGCCAAGCTTCTTTGCAGCAAAACTTGAGTATTTCAAAAAATAACGCGGAGCTAGTCTCTTTGGTCATGCCTTCAAAGCTGACATTTTTATACTCTGTTATCATACATTGCATCATCATACCATGCATCATATATGCATGGATATCCTGGTTTATATTGCAGGAACTTGTTTTCAAACCGAGTTATATTATTCAAATCTTAAATAGCCAACATGGCTGGATTTTCATTATGGTTGTCATAACTAGTATTGGATGACTGAGGTTTTCAAAGCCCCTTCAGCATAATGGCTATTATTCCTTCATCCAAAAAATACCAGCTTACATCAAGGAACATGGTTCAACATTGATATGCAAGGCTTTCAACAACATCATCCAGACAATGGATATGATTTTATTCTGTAATGGAAGGAATAGTCCCGAGTCACTGCAGGCATATGACCCGACACTTGGGGGCTACATTATTTAAATCATGATTATATCAACTATGCAAGTCCCATGTCACTGCAAGCATGCACCATGGCACTTGGGGGCTAATACAAGTTGCTTTTCAAATCAACACATTGTCAACAGACCTGGTTATTTCAATAAGATGAGCCGACTTTCTATCTTTTTCTAAGTCCCAGCCTAGTATTGTCTTACTGAGCCGGCCCTTGGGGGCTACACATTACTCCTCAAGTTTATATAATCAAATCTGCAAAAGTCCTTGCTCATTATTGTACAATGATCCAGCCCTTGGGGGCTACACTGGTTGAAGTTTTATGAGCATAAGGCAATTACAAGTCCCAGGTTGCTGCAGGAAAGACAACCCAGTACTTGGGGGCTACATATGTGGAACATTCAACTTATGACTAGTGACTCAGACGAGCAACCCGGATTTCTCCAGAGTTGCAACATTTATATTTGAAGCAAGTCTTAAGCTATCACTACGTTGCCCTCTTAAGACTTGGGGGCTACACGTAATATGGATATAAGGAAGGTATGCCTTCAACTTCTCAGTTATGAGTGAACCAGGTCTCATATTTTTTTATGAAGAAGTTTGCAAAGGTTATCTCCTCCGGGCTATTCAGACAAATTAACATCATACGCATTTTTCATCGAAGTCTGAAGTATTGAAAGTTGGCACAACATCAGACGAATTTTATCAAGCCAAGGAAGTTGAAGATAATAAGGGTTATTTTTTCCCAAGGAGCCAGCGTCAGTTTATTGATATGACAGAGATTCAGAATTTTCAGGAGCTGGTCAACTGGTCTTGTTGAGTGAGCCGGTCCCTTTACATATTGTTATTTCAAGAGTTTAGCATGAATAAATTCAAAGCTAAACTGGGGGCTAATGTTGGGGATATTCCCCACGACCAAGACCCGGCTCATAAGGATAAGCCGCCCTAAGGCTTTATTCATCTCTGGGTTTAAGTAGCCCTAACGTTAAGTCATCTCTGGGTTTAAGTAGCCCTGATGTTAAGTCATCTGCGGGCTTAAATATCCATGACCTTAAGTCATCTCTGGGTTTAAATCGCCCTGACATTAAGTCCTCTTTGGACTAAACTATCCATCTTAACCATCCATGATGAGTCCCGGAGATGAGTCCCAGAAGATGAGACTGCTGAAGATGAGTCCCGGAAGATGAGACTCCCGAAGATGAGTCCTGGAAGATGAGACTCCTGAAGATGAGTCCCGGAAGATGAGACTCCTGAAGATGAGTCCCGGAAGATGAGACTCCTGAAGATGAGTCCCGGAAGATGAGACTCCTGAAGATGAGTCCCGGAAGATGAGACTCCTGAAGATGAGTCCCGGAAGATGAGACTCCTGAAGATAAGCCGCCCGGCTATAAGCCGCCCAGCGTAAGCCGCCTGGTGTAAGCCGCCCAGAAGATTGTAACCCGACAGACATATTTTAACCCGGCAAGTACTTAGCCATGAAAATGAGTCGCCTGGAGATAAGAAGCCGAGACGTTAAGAAGCCCACGGTGAGAAGCCCATGATGAGAAGTCAGAATAGGTTAAGTCTTAGTCCGACTTGGACTCTACATGTAAGCCGCCCCTTCAACTTATATAAGGAGGGGCAGGTCACCCCAAGAGGGTCAAGTTTTCGAGGGGTCTCAATAGACAGGTTTGAGGGCTTAGACAGACAAGTCTTAGTCAAGATCAAAGTAGATGCCCTCGAGATAGAGGTTGCGAAATACCGCCCTTGTAACCGAGATTGTCATCATTATCAATGTCAATCAAGTAGGATGTAGGCTTTTACCTCCACCGTGAGGGGCCAAACCTGGGTAAAAACCTCTCGTCTCTCGTCCCGCTCAACCCCATTCAAGCTACCACTTAGATGAGTTGGCCTCACGACTTAGTCCTCACACTAGGACATCTGCCGTGACAAAACCATGATAGTCCCCAAAAAAAAGGTGCATTCTTCTTACTCAAGGCATGCAAAGGTGAGGTAATAGTGCTAAAGTCCTTAACGAATCTACGGTAGAAACCGGCTAAGCCAAGGAAACTACGCACTTGTTGCAAGTTGGTTGGTTGTGGCCAAGTTTTAATGGCATCAATTTTAGCTTCATCTACATGAACACCCTTAGAAGACACAACAAAGCCCAAGAAAACAAGCTTGTCGACACCAAATGTCCATTTTTCCATATTAGCATAAAGGCGCTCATTTCTAAGTGTTTGCAAAATGGCCCTAAGATGGGTGACATGGTCTTCTAGAGTTTTGCTAAAGACAAGTATATCATCAAAGTATACCACAACAAATACGCCAATGTAGGGGCGAAGAACATAATGCATCACACGCAAAAAAGTGTCGAGTGCTTCGGATAAGCCCATAGGCATGACAAACCATTCATACAAGCCAAACTTGGTTTTGTAAGCGGTTTTTCATTCATCACCTTCTTGAATGCGGATTTGGTAGTAGCCACTTTTAAGATCAATTTTTGAGAAAATTGTGTCTCCGCCAAGCTCATCTAGCATATCATCAAGGTGCGGAATGGGATGCCTATGTCGAACGGTGATAGCATTTATGGGTCGGCAATTAGAACACATGCAATAACTACCATCTTTATTAGGCACAAGAATAACCGGAATGAGACAAGCACTTAAGCTTTCATGTACATGCCCATTGTCAATGAGGTGTTGTACTTTCCTTTGTATTTCCTTGGTTTCTTCGGGGTTGACGTGGTAGGGTTCCTTGTTCGGTAAAGGTGCGCCAGGGATGAGGTCGATTTGGTGTTCGATGCTGCGTATTGGAGGTAGTCCCGGAGGTAGCTCATCGGGGAAGACGTCCTTGAATTCCTGCAATAGATTAGACAACACTAAAGGTAGATGGTGAGAGGTGTTAGTGCTTGCCGCTTCATCTTTGCACACTAGCACATAGTGCATAACACTAGATGGGTTCTCACACACTTCTCGCATCTCTCTTTTGGTAGCTAAAAGCACTAAGTTTTTCTTGTCGCTCATCGTGGAGGCACTCAATTTGGGCTTGTGGCTCTCACTCCCTTTTTGGTGGTTTGCTCTCTGATAACCCACAAGTATAGGGCATCACAACAGTTTTCGAGGGTAGAGTATTCAACCCAAATTTATAGATTCGACACAAGGGCAGCCAAAGAATATTTGTAAGTATTAGCAGTTGAGCTGTCAATTCAACCACACTTGGAGATTAAATATCTGCAGCAAAGTGATCAGTAGCACAGTAATATGATAGTTTTGATAGCAGTGATAATAGTAGCAGTAACGGTAACAGTGATAGCAATGAGTTTGTAGCAAGTGTAACAGTAGCAACAGCAGTAGTAACTTAGCAAGAACAATATGTGGAAAATTCATAGGCATTGGATTGGTGAATTCGTTGGATGATATTCATCATATAACACATAACCTAGGGCGATACAAAACTAGCTCCAGTTCGTAAATATAATGTAGGCATGTATTCCGTAAATAGTCATACGTGCTTATGGAAATAACTTGCATGACATCTTTTGTCCTACCCTCCCGTGGTAGCGGGGCCCATAAGGAAACTAAGGGATATTAAGGCCTTCTTTTAATAGAGAACCGGAACAAAGTGTTAACACATAGTGAATACATGAACTCCTCAAACTACGGTCATCACCAGAAAGTATCCCGATTATTGTCACCCCGGGGTTTACGGATCATAACACGTAATAGGTGAATATGACTTGCAAGATTGAATCTAGAACATAGATATAATGGTGAAAACATAAATGGTTCAGATCTGAAATCATGGCACTCGGGCCCTAGTGACAAGCATTAAGCATGGCAAAGTCATAACAACATCAATCTCAGAACATAGTGGATACTAGGGATCATGCCCTAACAAAACTAAATCGATTACATGATGAATCTCATCCAACTCCTCACCGACCAGCGAGCCTATGAAGGAATTACTCATTCCCTGTGGGGAGCATCATGGAATTGGTGATGAAGGAGGGTTGGTGATGACGAAGACCGAAGATTACCCTCTCCGGAGCCCCAAACGGGCTCCAGATCTGGCCTCCCGATGAAGAACAGGAGGTGGCGGCAGCTCCATATCGTGAAACGTGATGAAACTTTCTCCCTGATTTTTTCTCCAAAAATTGGATTTTATAGCATCGGGATTACGGTCTGCGGGGCCACCAGGTGGGCACAACCCACCTGGGCGCGCCTGGAGAGGAGGCACCCTGGTGGGTTGTGCTCAACCAGGGGCCCCCCTCCGGTGGTTCTTGGCTCCAGTATTTTTTATATATTCTGAAATAATTCTCCAAAAAGTTTCGTTCCATTCCGAGAACTTTTATTTCTACACAAAAACAACACCATGGTAGTTCTGCTGAAAACAGCGTCAGCCTGGGTTAGTTTCATTCAAATCATGCAAATTAGAGACCAAAACAAGAGCAAAAGCGTTAGGAAAAGTAGATACAATGGAGATGTATCACTCTCTCACTATTCTCTCCATGATGGGTGGTTGCTTGCTTGTGGGCGATCACTTGGCTCGTTGACATAGGTCGTAGCACATACTCCTTTCCCTTCATCTTGAAGTTATAGTGATTGGTTCGCCCATTGTGGATGATGCCGTGGTCGAATTTCCAATGTCGTCCAAGTTGGAGATGGCAGACGGACATGGGAACCACATCACACTCCAAGGTGTAATCGTATGCATCAATCTTGAAGGAGACTTGAACGGTGTGCTCCACTTGGGTGGTGCCGGAGTCGCTAAGCCATTGGACCTTGTAGGAGCGAGGATGCTTCATCTTGACCAATTGTAACTTCGAGCATAGCTCTTCACTTGCCAAGTTGAGGCAACTTCCTCCGTCGATGATGACCTTCACGGAACGTCCATTGATGCCCGCTTTGGTGTGGAATATGTGGCAGCGTTGGTCTTTGTCTTGTTGATGTTGAAGTGTTAAGACCTTGGAGACAATGAGAGCGGGGCTCGAATCATTGTCACAAAAGACTTGGTCATCTTCTTCTTCATTCACGCACTGGTGCATGGCCACGTGCTCAAGTGCTTCCATTTCTTCCTCACTCATCAAGTCATAGGTGCCATCGTTGTTGGCGATCATGGTGCGCCGAGTGCGGCACTCAAATGTCTTGTGGCCTCGGCCTTGGCATGTGAAGCGTTTGATGGAACTCATCTTGACGGTCTCAGCCGGTGGAATTGTTGATGATGAATCTCTCACTTGAAGTTGCTTCTAGTAGGAGGACAACTTGAAGGTGTCAAAATTTCTTGTAACTTGACTTGTCGCCGATGCTTGGTGTAGGTTTTGTTGAGGTAGAAGGCGTCATAGTCGTTGAAGCTTGATTGTAGGAGCCGTAGGTCTTGGAAGAGTATTTGGCATACTTGTAGTCATCTTGCACTTGTCGCTCTGCCTTGGTAGCTTGGTGCAATAGCTCGAGGAGGTTGGAGTAAGGTTGGAAGTCGGTGATCTTCTTGATAGGATGGTTGAGGCCATTCAAGAAACATGCCATGGTTTGCTCCTCATCTTCCGTGACATTGGCTCGTATCATGGCAATCTCCATTTCCTTGTAATACTCTTCCACAGACTTGGTGCCTTGCTTGAGGAGTTGCAATTTCTTGAAGAGGTCGTGGCTATAGTACGTGGGTACAAAGCGCACTCGCATGACGTCCTTCATTTGATTCCATGTTGTGAAGGGTGGGTCACCTCGTGCTTGTCGATGCTCAATGATTTGCTCCCACCGAATGAGGACATAGTCGTGGAACTCAAGTGATGCCATAGCAATCTTCTTTTCCTCTTCATAGTTGTGTAAGCGAAAGATCTTGTCGACCTTCAATGCCCATGAAAGGTAGTCTTCGGGGTCGGTGCCACCGGAGAACTTAGGCATGTTTAACTTGAGCTTGCCATAGCGTTGCTCTTCAATGCGTGTGGGAAGATGGTGATGATGCTCTTGCCGTTGAGGAGGATCTTGAATCACTTGCTCCTCATGCTTCTCTTGATTGTTTTGTTATTGAGGTCATGGAATTCTTGCATGGTTCCTCATTTTTTGGCACTCCTCAAGATGTGCGGCTTCTTCTTGGCGCTCTCAACGGATGGCCTTGTCTTGTTCCTGGTTGCGTGTGCGGACGGCCTGGGTTGCTTCATTGAGGGCACGTTGTGCTTCAAGGGCTTGTTCCTCACGGCATTGTTGCTCTTGTCGAAGGGCATCACCATCTTGATGTTCTTGTTGATCTTGGCGTATTGGAGCTTGCTCTTGGACCGTAGGATCATTAGCTTGGCGACATAGTCGTTCATGTTCCCGGAGATGGTCTTGTAAACCTTTGCCATGAAATGGGTTTTGTGGAGCTTGATGATCTTCATGGTCTAGGCGACGATGCGAACGAGCTCGAGGAGGACTTGCTTCCGAAGAGGTGTACGAGGAATGTCGGCTTGAATGGCGCCATCTTGATGATGACGAAGATGTAGAAGAACGGCTGACCAACAAGGCACGAATCTCCTCCATCCGTGCGTCATTCTCCGCCTTTTGAGTAGACAACCTTTCGTCGACTCTTCCATTTGTGTGGAGAGCTTGTGGTTGAGTTTAGTCTCCTGTACATAGCTCGGATTATCGCAAGTCAGTGGCGAGTAGGTCGATGCGATCGTTCAATGCTTCATTCTCTTGATGCAAAGCTCTTTGCACGCCGAAGAGGTGGTTCTTGGTGGCGTAGTTGTTCAGGTCCTCATCTTGCTCGATGAAGGGTGGGTTGGTAGAAGTAGTTGGCCTATCTATCATCTCAAGCAAATATGTGAGTGGAAGAAAAGAAAAAACTATAGCAAATGTACCTTATCCAATGCTGGAGATGGATCAATGATCACTCAAAATGTAGCAAGGAAATAGCACAATTGGTACCAGATCTTGTCAATTTCTCACACCTACACAATTAAAGCTTATGGAGTAGCTTGGTGAGGATGGTGGCACAAAATTTATGCAATTGTTAGCGAGATTTAAATAATGTTGAAAAAGATTCGCAAATTTGTAAATGCAACAAGTAGACCAATAGCAAAATGTGGCACACGGAAACACATGCATGGATAGATAAATGGGCGTGCAACCAAGGAATGAGCTCAAAATGTGGAATCCATGTAAAATGCTCTGGCTGCACAACACTAGAGAGACGCTAGCACGATTGCTCAATAGGCGGATATTGTACTTGTGCATGACCTACAAAGCAAAAATGCAACAACTTCTATCCCAAGTATGCTATATGTATAATGTTCCGGTGATATGATCCAAGATGATCGTGTATGACAATCTTAAGTGCAATGTAGTATGTTGCTATGATTCTTGCTTACAAGCTCTTTGCTTATCTTTTCTTTTGCTTAAAAACTTTTTGGCTATTTCTCTTTTAAGTTCTTTCGTTGGCCACTTACGCAAATTTCACGTACCAAGATAGCAGTAGTGTATGCGGGAAAAACCTTGTGACACGATGATATGACTATACCAAGATAAGGTATGTATGCAAAGGAATCGATGATCACTAATGTGCACAAGTAACATTGCCAGCAATACTCAAATGGCTAGTCTCGATAGGAAAGTGATGCAAAATGAGCACATGGTTAACAATGTAATGGCAAGGGAGAGTGTACGAGGGTGTCGTTGAAGTTACCACCCTTTCTTACGGTTGGTGGTGTCAAGATGGTGAAGTGGCCATTGTCGATGTCGGATCCTTGGTGAAGATGAGCATTGGTCGTGTCGATGTCGAACCGTTCCAATCTAGTCGAAACACCCTAGGAAACGGAGAACCACAACACAAATTCTCAAAGCAAATGTGTCAAAATCGGATGGATTGGGGAAGCGATGGTGGTTGCGGAAAGTGGTGGTTGGCTATGCGGGAGACGCAATGATGGTTTATCAGAGTAGCGGTGTGGAAGGAGGGAGGGTTGCTGAAAACTTTTGGGTGAAAAATTTTAGTTTTGTCAGGCTCGGTCGGACGACCGAAGGTTGCCAGACGTCCGGGGGTCGGACGACCGGAGGCGGTCGGATGTCCAGAGCCTAGGCGATATTGGGCTGCGGGATGAACTCTAGGGTTCGTGGGGACGAAGAAAATTTTGGTCAAAATTGGAGGAATTTTGTGGATGGAAATGATGGGAAGGATGGGGGAAAGCTAGATCCACCTGAAACACATCAAATCCAACAGAACTTCATCAAACCAACAAATCACCAAAAAAAAAATTGGTATGGCTATTTTTGTGGGGATTTTCGAAATTGGACAAAAACACACAAAATTAGGCTAGAAAACGAAGGGGGAGACTCCAAAATCGTGATCAACGTGGCTCATGCTACCAAGATGATGTAGGGTGGAACCCTAGGGGCCGATCTTTCACAATTTGGAGGGGAATTCCCGAAGAACACGAAGAACACACAAGAGGGAAAACGAGAGGAAATGCTCAAATCAATGAGATTCGATTACACATGTGCTTGATCCAAGTACACAAAGAGACACACCATCCAAACACAACAAGGGACGATATAATGGTAGGTAGTTCTTCCCAATCCGTGAGGAGATGGGGTCTTGAATCCACGATGGGATCTTCCCTAGACAGGGTCTAGAATCCACTTTGGGGAATCTTCTCCTAGATGGAGGTCTTGGCCTCCAATGGAGTAGGGACACAAGTGGATGAGCAAAGCTCTATCTACAAGATGTGCTATCACAATGCTAACCCTAAAACGTTAGTGGAAGGGGAGTATATATAGTCTAGGGGGCGAAGGGGTACATGGGCCTCGACCCAATTCAGTGTGCGCAGACAGGCGTCAGACGTCCGATCGTTACCGGTCGTCCAGTGGCTCGCGAGGGTCTGGACATCCGGTAATGCTCGGACTTCTGGCATTTCAGCTCTGTGTAGTTGGCGTCAGATTTTTGGACATGTCGGTGTACACAAACAGGGGAATCTGTTTCCCCTTGACTGGTGCACAAACTTGTATGGCCTCCCGGGGAAACTAACCCTGCCGGACGTATCGAGCTCAAGGAGATCAAGTCAACATAGAAGTCCTCAGGAAAGGCCTCCCTTGCCGGGCAGGCGAGCTCGGCAGGGTAGAAGCCACGCCTGGAGACCAAGTCCAGTTCTCCCCGGCAAGGCTTCCGGGGCCGCCAAACTCAGAACCCGCCAGGTTCCTCGCGGCCAGGCCTTCACCCAGACGCCACCGCTCCACCTCATCACACGCCGACCATCAATTAATGCATCTATTCAGATGGTGAGTCGTCGGTCGATGAGAATGACCACGATGAAACCGGGTCTATTCTCCCACTTTTCGATGAGAGGTTGGGAGGATGCTCGGATGGAGTGGAATATCCTGTTTCCTATGGACCTCCTTGTCATGCTGCTCTTTACAAGGTGGGAAACCAGAACCGGCCCCGCTATGATGATCAAGGAAACCTAGTTATAGACGCGCCAAACCCGTCCTCGAGCTAGAACCTGGTTCTGGTTACGCCAGGTCAACTGTCCAACGCTGTGGTAGCGGCGACGGCTATGGCCGTGGGAGCTGGCATGGGGATTCCAGGGGCACATGCGCTGGTAGAGACGGTTGCAGCTCATGCCACACTCCTTGTAGATCCAGTCGTCACGACGCGGACACATGGAAGGCATAGATCGAGAAGTGTCAAGACCAACTAGGTAAAGTTCAAGAGGAAATCAATGCAGAAAACACATGTCTCGGTAAGGCTTAGGGTGATGTTATTCAGGAGGCTCAACATCTGGAGGATGAGAGAATCACCTCGATTTTTGCCACAATGAGCTGTCCACGATACACCAGAGAAGTTACCAGAGTCGGCTTTTGGTCAGGATGGAACCACAAAGGCTTTTTTCAGATGCTACTGGATTCTCCCCCTCAGATTGTGCTTGGGGCCGGCACCGGAACGGCAGGAGTTGGAGATGTCATACCCCAATTAACTCAGTTAACCGACCAAACCCGCTCTAGCAATAGTCACCAGCTCAGCAACAATAGGTGCCGGCTCAGTAGCAGCCACAACAGTTGCCGCTTCATCAACAGATCCAACAGCAGTCGGGGCATTTTCATACGCCGGCTGGTTACTATTCAAACCCGATGGACAACGTGTGGGCAACGACATGCAACCTTGCTTCAATCCTGATCAATGGGAACAACTCGTTCGAGGTGGAAGCTAGAAACATGATCAGGATGTTGAAGACGACGATCACGCAGCAGGTGAATTACTCTCATAGTCCGAACCAGCCACATTCTACGCCTCACCAAAGTCAAAGCTGGAGCCAACATGGAGAGTCACCCGCAGTATCGAGTAGTGCGCACCGCTGGAGGGAACATCAAGATCAACATATGGCTCCACAGCAGACACCCCAGCAGCCCAGGCCATTCTTGATAATGCATGTGCTTTACGCACAGCAAACGCAGGCTATACGGGTGGTGAGTATGTTTAGTCAGCAACACGAAACCCATCCGCCACAACCTATCAGTGTCGACAAGAACGGGATTATTTGGGTGGACTATAGGGACTCAATGTTTGGGACCAGCTTTGCGGAACGAGCATTTGCCACAAGATTTTAATGGACCTCACAAAGTTCCTAACCATACATCAAAAATGGAATCAATGGCCTGAATAGAGAGCTATGAGTTAGCCATGGATATGCTAGAGGCAAGTGATGGAGTCTGTGCCAGATACCTGACGATGATGTTAGAGGGACCTGCACGGATATGGCTAAAGAACTTGTCACCACATTCAGTCCATACGTGGCAAGAGTTGATTCCTTTATCTAAAACTTCCTGGACACCTGCAAGTGTCCGACTACAGTTATGGATTTAGAGCACTGTGTTCAGAAGGAGGGTGAGTCAGCTCATCACTAGTCATAACGAGTTGCCATGATTATCCACTCTTCGCACAACATCATGGCATACAAATCGGATTTGGTTTTGGTGAAGAATAGTAGGTTTGACCCTTTGATTCATAAGCTCGGGCGCATCAAGCAGCATGTGAAAGATATTTACGAGCTCATGGAGGCCGTGACAAGGTATGCCGAGTCTGATTAAACCAAGGACCCAGATTCCGATGATGATAAGTCTGGGAAAGGAAAGAACAACGGTAGCAAGAGCCATTAGAATAACAGCGGTGGGAACAACAATCACTACAAGAACTAGCGCAAGAGCCCCAAACGAGGCTCAAACTTTGTTGCTAACACCAATACGAGTTTCAAGAGTCAACTCCAGAACAGCAACTTCAATAAACAGTGACCAGGATTTCGTCCACGAAGTTATCAGGAAGCTCTCAAAGCCCCGTGTCCGAAACATAGTGTCGGAATCGGGGCTCGGGGACCCAAGGAAAGGTTCAACCCTGCGTTGTGCGTGAGGAACTCCACTAAGTCACACCTCGCTGCTCATCACCTCACGACGATGCTCCAACATGCTCGAGCGAGAGGAAAGGAAGAATCAACACGACGATTTACCCAGGTTCGGGCCACCTTGCGGTGTAAAGCCCTACTCCTGCTTTGTGGTTGATTGCCTCGTGAGGGAGGACGGATCTGTGAATACAAATGGCCTTGGGAGGCTTCAGGAGTGACTTCGGTCTTGATGGGTGGATGAACTCGACCGGATCCCCTTCTAAGGTGGAGACTAACCTATACTTATACAGGCCTCAGTCCTCTTCCCTCAAAAACTCTAGGCGGGAAGGGATACCACAATAGCCAATTCGAAGGGGGACATGAGTACATCCTATCCTGACTAAAGGTGGTCTTCGCCTGCAAAGCTTCTATCCATGATGCGTAGGTGGGCTCGACGATGACCTCCGTCATGGCGAGCCCGCGTCCTGGTCTTCTTGCATCAAAGTGGCAACCTTTGGGGATTGCTTTGGGAACTGGCGAGATGCCTTGTTCCCTTAGCACCAAAGAGGAAAGTGTCCTCGTCTGCACCCAGTGGCGCCCTTCTAGCTCCGCTCGTCGTGGCTCGCGTCACCCATGTGTAGCGCGAGGTGGGGTTGCGAGCCTAGAGATCTCCACCCCGCAAGGGGCCTCGGGAGACGGCTTCGGGATCTTCATGACCTCTTGAAGCCTTGATGTTGGGCCACGCCAGGCCTTCTGACGATGCCACATGACGGGCCGCAGGCAGACGGCCCTGGGAAGCCCCATTCCCCCGACCCCGCGGTGTGCACGACTCCGCTTGCGGAGGAAGAAAAGAGGGGGGCAAAGCGACGCGGGCCCCAACTGCCTGCGGGGCAGGCTTGACACGTGGCGCACGACGGCGCTCGGGACGTCCCCACTTCTCCACAACACCTCGACAACCACCCAGACTAACATAAAGCCTGCAGGGCGCTATGGGCCGTCATTACTCTGAAGGTGAAGGGGCATGGACTAGTTTCCTTCGATCACTAAAAAGGGGCGAGGGGTCGGCCCCCCTTGGCCCATCTCCATCTTCTCGCCTCTTCATCTCCAACTATCGCTGTCATAGCCATGGCACCTTTGAGGAGGTTTTCTGCCACCGAGAAGGGGAAGGTGACGCTGGAGCGAGCTGAGCAGCGCAGCCGGCAAGGGGGCGAGGCCGTCCTCGCAAGCCCACCGCCGGGCCCGACGCGCCTCCCCGGGGATGTGGGCGCCCTCCATTGTCCACCTACGTTGGTTCGAGCAGCCGTGGCTAGAACATAGCCCGCGGGCGTGGGCACGGAGGCCGAGGCAGCCATGCCCGAGGGGAAAGGAACGGCGCCGGCACCCAGCCACCCCAGTCTTGGAGCCATTCCGCCGACCTGGCCCACGAGTTCATCGTAGGGGTGGACGGCCAGCCCCAGACCTGGCTTCGGCTCCCAGATGCCTTCACCGAAGAGATGGCGGACCACGCACCCCTAGCCATGTGGCTGCAGCCGGATGGCTGCTGCAACAGGGCCTCCTGGGTGGCGACAGAATTCACTTCCCCCGGCTTCATGTTCCTGAAGCGGGGGTGGAAGTCGTTCGACCGTGCCCACGGCCTGAAGGGGGGCACACCATCCACTTCAAGTTCGATGGGGCTGCCACGCTCTTCGTGAAGATCTTTGGGGAGGCCAGCGACCGCCAGGAGTGCTGCATGGAGAGCGATAGCGACATCAGCGGCCATTTCTCTAGTGAGAGTAGTAGCGGCAGCGGCAGCACTTCCAGCGTGGGAAGAGGAAGCAGCGGCCACTCCGATGAGCCCCCATGTTGCTGGGTAAAGAAGGAGGAGGACTCCGACTACGCATTGGCAATGCTAGAGCCGGTGCTCCGGGAGCGGCGGCCTCCGCAGAGAGGCTTCTTTTGTTTTCTTTCGTTTCCTGCATAAGAGCGACATGGGCCCCGCAGGGGCGTGTAAGAATTCTGGTGCTCGCGCCTTGACTTGAATGCTTCTGGCTCATGTTTAAGTTTATCATGGTGCTCCTCATTTGGGCTTAGACTTTTCTTCACGATTGCGTTAATGCTCTGCATCGCTAGGGCCCAGCCCTGAGTAGGCCTCAGTCGTTGCTGGTATGCCAGGTTGCGATGCCTTGGTCAAGGCTAGGAGGTGAGGGGCTCGAGGTCCGGTAAGATTTCCTCAGACGCGATGCTCAGGAGGTCCCCCTTGATGTGCAAGCGGCTCCCGAGAGAGAAAAGGTTTCGGTCCCAAGGAGACCGCGAAAAGAAGAAACGCTACTAGTGAAACTTGCGCGCCGCGCGAGGCAGTCAACTTAGCTTGGGGTGTAGTGTGGGGCATCTACGGCCTGTTGGGAATCCTTGCAATGTGAGGGCGTGCTTGGGGCTTGACTTCCTGTCAACCTTCTACTCTACGATAAACCAACACAAGTCTCGCGGGGGGTGCGTGAGAAATCAACGTCCTTTGCATCTTAACCAGTATCAACGCAACTGAACTGCAACCCTCCATCCCATATCTCCTTGTGAGGCCTGCCTCTCTTTTCCTTGTTCATAAAAGTGCTCTGCGTCCTCAGGACCTGGCCCTCGAGCGAGGCTCAGCCGCCGCTGGAATGTTAGGTCGCGATGCCTGGGACAAGGCCAGGGGGTGAGGGCTCGAGAGCCAGTAAGAGCTCCTGAGGCGCAATGCTCAAGGGGTCCCCTTTTAACGTGCAAGGTACTCACACGGAAAAGAAGTGTCATGCTTCGTGAGGTCGTAAGGAAAAAGGGTCCCGTCTGGCGACGATGCGGCCTGCGAGATGGTTGTACTTAGTTTTTTGTGGATGGTGATGTGGACCAGGCCGTCACTTGCCCGAGGTTGGTCCTCCTGAGGCGGCAAGGTGTTATTCCAACGCCATTCGGGCGCCTGGCTCCTAAGGCCTTTGCATGCTGACAGATTATAAGGCACATAGGGCGACGCGCGCTTGCTGATCTGCTCATGATTGTTCCGTGTGGAGACAAGGCGCTAAGGACCCGATGAGCTGACATGCACGGGACTGGCCCCACTCAGTCGCTTAGGTTTATCAGCGCTGCAGGGATGGACACGAGCACAGACTCCGTGCCAATAGGCCCCACTCATGGGACATTCAGGAGGAGAGTTGCTAGCGCGTGGGGCCCAAAGGGGTGGCGCCTCCGGATGTGACCTGGTTTTGAGTACAAGGTTAACAGGCATAGCAACTCATAAAAGCATAACTGGTTTAATACATAGCCAAAAGATAAGACCGCTGTGGGGGCTAGCCCCGAACAGCTTGAGGGCGAAGCAGTCCGCGGGGCGCCCTCAATTGAACAAACCAAAAAGTCACCTGGCAATGTTGCTGCAGAAGCGTCGAGGTAGCTGGGGAAGCGCGTCACGAAGGTTCACCTCTCATGAGACTGTCGGCTCCTGAGGCTCGGGAGGCTCGCGAAGGTCCAGGGCCTCATGAGACGCCAGCGCAAGCTGCGCGAGCCGCTAGTACGTGGCGCCCACATTCAGCAGGCCGAAGGGCATGCCGATTTAGTTGCAAGGGACACCCCTGCTCCAGCAGACAGGTGATGGCCAGAAGAGGTCCTGAGAAGCAGCCCTATTAAGGCCCGGGCTGTTGACGCACATGCGCACCTCGCCACCCACGTCGAGAGCGGCAGCCAAGCTGGTGGGGCGTGCGGGGCAACGCTCGCCGTGCATGGCCCACGCTTCCTGAAGCTTGCAGATCTCCTTGGTGATGAACTCCTGTGCTCCTGGCGCCTCGCGTCGTGTTCCTTGCTTGCGGGGGCGCACATCGAAGCATGCCTCGAAGTGGTGCCTGAGTACCTCCCTCGTCGCACTGGTCAGTTCAGACGCTCTCCAGGTGGAAGCCCCCCGAGCCTGCCCTGAGGGAGGCATCGGGCGCGCCTTCCTATGCTGGAGGAAGGCATGCCCTGGTGACCGATGCGTTGCCCGAGGTGTCGCAGGCGGGTGTCTTCCTTGCCTCAGGATGACTCTTGGGGAGGAACTGCTTCTTCTTTGCGGGAGCGACTTCAGGAGGCGCAACATCACCCTCGCCGTCAGAATCTCGGCCACCGCGGCCTGGTAGGCATGCTCGACAGAGCAGACCGCATCCTTTTCATCACAGGCGATAGTGATGACGCCGCTGCACCCTGTCATCTTGACGACATTCTAGCCATGGTGGGTCGCCACCATAAACTTGGCAAGGGCAGGATACCACGGGATGGCGTTGTATGGTAATCCAATGTGGGCCACGTCGAAGTCAATGAGCTCGGTGTGGTAGCTACCATGGGTACCAAAGTTGACTGGGAGGCGCACCTGCGCCAGGGGAGTGGTGGAGCCATCTGTCAACCCAGAGAATGGCCTAGTGGGCATGAGCTGATCATAGGGCACTTGGAGCGTCTCAAAGGTTTCGACAGAGAGGACGTTGAGGCCAGTGCCACCATCGATGAGGGTCTTGGTGATAGAGGCATTGCTGATAGTTGGCATGCACAGCATGGGGAGCGCGCCAATGGTGGTTGAACACCTGAGGTGGTCCTTGGAGTCGAACATGATGGCGTACTCCGATCACTTCAGGGGATGAACAGCTTCAAGCCTCAGGAGGGCACACTACTGCAGGATGCTACTAACGCGACACTATGATCAGAGACCCTTTGACGAAACTGTGTGCGATGCATTAATCGCAAACGGTGATATAAAAAACATCAAAAAAGATGCAAAACGTTTGCGATGGCGGAGACATCAAACACGGTTCAAATTTTAATTGCGTGTGCGATGCAGGGCATATGGTTGATCCATGCGAACTGTTTGCAATGAGACAAAAGAACAGAAATGGGCAGCCATATCAAGGTGTGTGCGATATACGGCATACAGTTCGCTCAGATGAACTGTTTGCTATTAGGAAATGAAACAGAAATGGTTATCCAGATCAAGGTGTGTGTGATATACGACATACGGTTCACTCAGATTAACTGTTTTCGATTAGGGAACTGAACAGAAACGGTTCAACTTAAAAAGATGCGTGTGATATGTGGCATACAGTTCACATAGATGAACTGTTTGCGATGAGCCAAAAGAACACAAACGATTCGTGTAAACAAGATGTGTGTGATACGCGGCAAACAGCCACCTCGGATGAACTGTTTGCGATGAGAAATTATAACACAGACGGCTACTACAGTTAATTCATGTGTGATTCTGTGTGTACAAAAAACTTTGAAAAATGCAAACTAGTTGCTTGCGGTGGCTAGGAGTATCGCACACGATGCATCTGCGAGTACTCGTGTGCGATGATTAGTAAGTTACACATACGTTTCCTTATGTTAACACGTGTGTGATAGATAACACGTGGCACCGCATACGGTATGCGGGTTGTGTGCTCCACTTAGTCTTCCCGCGCTCAAGCGAATGCTTCCTGCACTCCACGTGGGTGGATTGTAAAATCCCCACCTCTTCCCTCATCTGTTTCCCGCCACCAGCTAATGGCTTGCTGCATATAACCCAAGAAGCAGCGCACCATCGTGACACTGTGTGGAGATCTAGTCCTCACCCATCTACCATTAGTTATTCCAAGCATGCCAGGCAACAACCAAAGCTTTGACGTCGACCCCTACATGCGTTACATCTTCGGCGAGGAGAACGAGCCGGAGCAGGTCGGGGATCAAGAGCTTCATCGGCCGGTGCAGGCACCATGGCCCATCGGCAGCGATATCGGCGTGATAGTCCTTGGGCGCACAATCGACATATTGCAGAGGAAGTGTGATGAGCAGTTTGCCATCCACCATGCAAAAGATCCAGAGCTGCTCGGCGGCATGATCAATGACCCACCCTAAGAGCCACCATCACTAGTGCTCATCGAGAGCCTGATGCCCCGCAAGGAATGGGCAGAGGACCTCTGCGATTCAGTCAAGACACAGCCAGCCTGCGGCTTCATCATTGCCGATGGCGGCCGTGTCAACCTCGATCTCGACGATGTGGTGGCCAAGCTCGAGTGCATCCTTGGAGGAGTTGACGTCCCCGACGAAGTAGAACATCGCCAACGTGGTATCTTGAGGATGCAGGTGATGGACAGAATTTGCTACCAGGCCAGAGACATGGAAATGGAGCGGTTCCGCGGAGATGTCAAGCGCACGATTGCACGCTGTCAAGATCTTATGGAAGAGGCCTAGCAGCCCCAAGATCCTCCCAGCACCAACAGCTCCGTAGGCGGAAGCGGGTCGGGACACTTGGAATGAACGGCCGCAAGGGTGCTATGCTGATCATGGAGTCCGAGAAAGACCGTTGTCGGAAGGCCGCCAGCTCAGCCTTTTAGCCTTATTTTATTATAATTGTATGCATATGTAGGTCGTGAGTGTTTTGGGCGTTGTCACATGTGGCATTTTAAATTATCCTGAAGATGTAAGACAATTATTAACCGTTGCCATTGTAAAGTTGCCTCAACACGAGCAGAGCGTGCGCAGGGCCGCCAGAGCGGAGCGCGCCGTGGCCACCTCAATTATGAGCAAAACACATGGACGGACGCGACCAGAGCGCTCCGCGGTCGCCTCAATGGCAAGCAAAACACATGGACGGACGCGAGCAGAGCGCGCCGCGCCTGCCTCAACGACGAGCGAAACACGCGGATGGACGCAAGCAGAGCACCCCGCGGCCACCTCAATGGTGAGCAACCACGTGGTCAACCTTCTGGCACCTCGTGGGAGGCGCGACGGTGCATCCATCGGACACGATGGTGATATCTTGACCGTGTGTGATAGTGGGCAGACACATACACGTACATCCGAGAACGCGGGCCCACGTACGCCATCCGAGGACCGTTTCGGGTTCTGATGCGTGGCATACGGTTGATCAAAAAGAACTGTTTGCGATGAGCCATCAATAAATTTTGACCTTATTTCTCATCACATTGCAGATTACAAAGCAATAAGTAATTGAAAATCTATTCACACCGAGCAAGCCAATATGTGTTCACACCTAGCACCGGGCTATAAAAACTACCCACTCGAAAATTACTTCACAGTTCCTCTCCTCACTACCCAAAAAACTGGTCTTTCCTGTCAAGTCATTCCGCCATGACCGGTAGGAGGAGTTTCGGGTGGACATATAACCAGGGAGCAAAGATCAAGGCCGCGAAAGCACTAGAGAGGTCCTACCGCTACGCGACAGCCGCAGCAGAGATGTCCCGGCGCGCCGCGGAGCCCTCGAACAAGGGCTCACCGGCACGCAAGGGCTCTCACAAGCGCACTCGCCACGTCGGCGATCACGGCAAGCTGGCGTTGCTGAAGTCCTTGGCCAGCGACGACGACATTCTCACTGGCCTCATTAAGCAGCAGGAGCTGGTCGACGACTTGATGAAGCTGCTCGAGATCAGCGATGCCTCGGTTGAGAAGGTGACCGGCCTCGTAGAGCAACTCATGGGTGACAATGTGAAGCTCCTCAAGGCGCTCGCCAAGAAGGAGGAGGAGGCCACCGGCTAGAAGATGCTGCATGAGCAGAGCAGTGCCTCGCGTATGACGCTGAAAGCGGTCGTCGAGGAACTGATGGGTGACTTGAGGAAGCTCCGGATCAAGCGCGAGCAGGAGGTGGAGGAATCTGTGGCTGCTGTCAAGCAAAGTCATGAGGAATTAACGAAGGAGCTGGAGGATGTCGTCGCCCGGCGATCCATTGAGGAGTGGAGACAGTAGCGACCCAGATCGCTGTCTGTGATTTCCTTCTTCTCTTGCCCCCGTGTCTTCCGGGCTTTGCCGCATGTGGCATTTTACATTATCCAAAATATGTAAGACAATTATTATCCGCGCCATTGTAAATTTGTCGTCGTATTATCCGTTGCCATTTTATTTGTCATCGTGTTATCCGTTGCCATTTTATTTGTCATCGTATTATCCATTGCCCTATGTGGCATTTTAAATTATCCGGAATACGAGTTGAAAACATGAACAAAGCAAATGCTAACGTTGAGAGGGGCCATGGGATCATAAGCAAACACCCTTTGTCTAGGTGCTTTAATTAACCGCATGTTAAACAGCGGCTCGGCCACCATTAATGGAGAAGTTGTGAGCGAGGTGGGTGGCGGGTGGACGGACGTCAAAGAGCTCGCTTCCCGGTGAGCATGGGCGGCCTTGGTGCTCGCACATGTCCCGTTGAGCCTGTGAGGTGGACAGGATGCACGCGTCCCATTGAGCCTGCGTGGTGGACTGCTCGCACGCATCTCGTCGAGCCTGCATGGCGGACTTCTTGGCTCGTCCCGTCTAATCAAACAGCTGCACGCACGCCACCTAGTATGGTTAAATTTTGGCACAAAATACAAAGATGACAAATGAACGAGTACGGAGGTAGTACTATCCCATAAGAAAAGAGGGATGCGTGGCCGCACTTAAATGGTTACGGGAACACACGGTTCATATAATACAACCGTTTGCGATATTAACGTGTCAGCTATTTGTTTCAAAAGGACTTCGTTGGCTATTAATGTGTGCGCCTTGTCTCAAACTGGACGATTTTTTTACCACGGCATATATGTGCCATGTCATGAAACCATGCCAAGTTTCATGTTTTTTGGGTGAGTTTTCGATTTACTGGGAATTAAAAACCAAGATTCTCAATGTTTCAGGATGACGAGACATTTGTAATTCATTCCCATTCCTTCAATGAGACCTAAACATGCACCCAATGACACATGTATGATTTTCCACCCATTTTGCTTCACTGGAGCATGTGCTTGTAGTTCAAATTTGAATTATGGACTACATTAAATGCCTAGAAAACTCAATTAATATATAAAATGGCAAAACGAACCCTAAATAGTTTCAAATTTCGGCACGACACTCCTGTTATTCTATGTTGCCTGTAGAAAACAAAATTCAAGGCGAGAAGAGGCAGCGATTAACGTTTCGCCCACAAGAGGGGCATGTTTCCCTAGCGAAACCACGAGGGTTATGAGAAGCTTCGGTTTGTAAGAGGCTTGTAGTATAGCTTGGCCCAAATTGGACAATTTTTTTACCACGACATATATGTGCCATGTAGTGACACCATGCTAAGTTTCATGATTTTCTGGTGAGTTTTTGGTTTACGGAGATTTAAAAACCAAGATTCGCAATGTTTGAGGCCGAGCCAGGACGCTGAGATGATCGAATTCATTCCCATTCCTTCCTTGGGACCTAAACATGCACCCCAAGGACACGTGTATGATTTTTCTAGCCATTTTGGTGCACTGGAGCATGTATTTGTAGTTCGGATTTGAATTATGGACATTAAATGCCTATAAAATTTAATTAATGAATAAAAAAGGTCAAACGAACCCTAAATAATTTCAAAGTTCAGCGCGAATCTCCGGTTCTTCCATGTTGTATGTAGAAGAAAATACAAGGCTAGAAGAGGGAGCGATTTATCGTTTCACCCACAAGAGGACATGTTTCCCTATCGAAACCATGAGGGTTCTTGTGACAGGCTCCGGTTTGTAAGAGGTTTGTAATAAAGCTTGGCCCAAATTGGACAATGTTTTTACCACGACATATATGTGCCATGACGTGACACCATGCCAACTTTCATGACTTTCTGGTGAGTTTTGGATTTACGGGGATTTAAAAACTGAGATTCCAAATGTTTGAGGATGAGCCAGGACGCCGGTACGGTTGTAATTCATTCCCATTCCTTGCATGGGACCTAAAAATGCACCCAAGGACACATGTATGATTTTTCAAGCCATTTTGGTGAACTGGAGCATGTATTTGTAGTTCAGATTTGAATTATGGACATTAAATGCCTAGGAAACTCAATTAATGTAAAAAAAAGGCCAAACGAACCCTGAGTAATTTTAAATTTCAGCGTGGATATCATGTCGTTCCATGTTGCCTGTAGAAGGAAATACAAGGCGAAAAGAGGTAGTGATTATCGTTTCGCCCACAAGGGGGACACATTTCCTTATCGGAACCATGAGGCTTCTTGAGAGAAGCTTCGATTTGTAAGAGGCTTGTAATAAAACTTGCCCCAAAATGGACAAAAAAAATTCCTCGACATATATGTGCCATGTCGTGACACCATGCTAAGTTTCATGATTTCGGGTGAGTTTTGGATTTACAGGGATTTAAAAACCGAGATTCTCACGAAATATTTTCAAATAGCACATGGTTCACTCACGAAAGTCGTGTGCCTACCAAACCGTGGCCGATGCCCCCCTACTGCACGCACAATCTGAGTCATGCGTTCTGATTGGCCAGAACCCAAACCCGACGGATCATACGCCTGCACCGTTGGATGCTTCCAGATCGAACGGCAATCCTCATCCCTTTCGACAGCACATGCAGTTCCGGTTGTGACTTTATTTATATGGGTAAGCACTGTGCGCATGCATCATGCTAGCTCATGCTTCGTTCTCTACTAAGTTTTCCATATTCATGTAAAAAAGTTTTCCATCTTAATATTGTTATATATCCAAACACGCTACCATTTCCCGCCACTCCTCCCATTGGTTTCCCACCTCTTCTCCCATCGTTTTCCAGCTGCCAGTGTCAGTGCTATAGAAGGCTAGGCGGTGACACACCGGCCATGTAATTATTGCACACAGTTTCTAAAAGCACAAACGTGTGTGATAGTAGGGAGTAGGTCCCATAGGGTGACCAACGTGAAACACCTTAAAGGCAAGGAGGCAATTCCTGTCAGCAAGGCGCGGCTTCCAATAGCCTAGTTGAAGAGAACGCAGAAGTTAAGCGTGCTCGGGCCAGAGTAGTCTAAGGATGGGTGACCCGGTGGGAAGTTGCATATCTCAAGCTTCATTTAAACACTATGATACGGTCATTATAGAGATAAATGTCTTTATCATGACCTGTCATGACGATTATATAAACCTTGGGATCCTTGTTTTGCTAATTTGTAGACTATGTTTTTATTGGTTATTTTTTGTTCTCAAAAATCAAAGAATGAATGACATCTGTAGGCCCACACAAATTATCCTTTTGACCCAACGCACGAGAAGGGTGTACTCTTTGCTGCGTGTGCTATGTTAGAGCAAATCAAGTTTCAGCACATGCGTTGGATGGCACTCGGCCCCTACCCCTCCACCCGCCTTGAAGTTGCGTTCCCGACATCATACGTCTTTAACCTGTCTGCGGGGGTATGATGTTCAGTTTGTAATGTTACTGATGTAGTTGGTGCCCCATCGAACTTGTGCTTTCAGGATTTGAACAAATCACACACCAGACCCATACATTTTTTTCGGGCCGCATGCAGGGTATAGGGGGCCGGGTGTTCTGATCGAGCATGCATGTCTCCCTTGTGTGGTTTATAGATGCCACACATATATGTGGGCTCCCCGAGGTATATTTATATATATCATCCTTGATCGATAATGAGGGGGGCCCACACAATCTATCCCTTTGACCGAACATACGAGAAGGGTTTGACCATGATGGTTTCCTATTGCTATGTGTGGCATGTTTGACCAAATAAAGTTTGAGTGCATGCGTTGGACGACACCCCCTCCCCCCGCCTCGAAGTTGGGGAACCGACATCGTACGTATTGAACCTGGCTTGGGGTCGGGTACGGTGTTCGGTTTGTAATGTAGTTGGTGCCCCATCGAAGTTGTGCATTCGGGATTTGAACACATCATACACCACCGTACCTATACATATTTTTGGGCCGCATGCAGTGTATAGGGGGTCTTCTGATCGACCACGTCTCCCTTGTGCGGTTTTTTGTGATGACACACATATCTGTGGGCTCCCCGAGTGTATATATATCATCCCTTTGACCGATAACGAGGGGTATGTGTTGGCCATGAATGGATTCCTCCTAGTTCGTGTTAGGGCCGGTCACTGTCACATGTCGTTCAACCAAAGCTCGAGCTCATGTGTTGACAGGATTCCCTCCCACACGCTCGGATTGCTGGGTTCGACCAACACCGTACCCTGCGTATCTCGTCCTTAACTACCTGGCTTTCATGGTTGTTGTATGTATCGAGAGGCAGGCGCCACATCTAAATTGTACATTATTCGATATTGAAAACACACATCACCCCTTCCAACGTACATCATTTTGGGCCTCATGCAGGCGGTGGTGATTTTGTGGTCCCTCTCGTGCGATTTTTTATGATGGTTCACTCTATTGGCCCAAGCAATTTACATATATATTCTATCCATTTTTTATCGACAACAACAGTCGTCGTTTGACCAAGCGATAGATTCACTGGTCCGTCTTATGGTAGGTCATGGCAACATGCATGTATGACCAAAGTATCATTACGTGCATCCGCCCTGCTGACACGAAGTGGGAGGTGGGTCAAGCACCCTAGCTAGGTAGCTACGACATTATGTCAATATGATATATCCAAGGGTGCTTTAGGGTTTGTGAGGTAGGTGCCACCAAAGTTGTGCATTGTGTATTTAAAGTTATAAACATCACACCCTATATTCCTACATATATTTGGCCAGTTCCAGGTGGTTCTTGACTTCTGGCCCCTCTCATCGATCTTCGACGATGCGCCCAACCGTGGGCCCGCGCGGTCAAAGTTGTGCATTGGAATTTTGAACATCACAGACCACCATTTTCACTAATATAAATTTGGGCCACATGCTAGTGTGGCTGTCTTCTGACCCTCTCTAACATTTTTTTGCTGCAAAGACTCAGATGACGCTCAACGAACACGGGTGTACTAGCTTAACCATGTGCGATGCAAGTGCACTGTGAATCCCCATGACTACACAAGCGCGAGCAAAGGTGGAGGCACTGGCTTAATCGTGTGCCATGCTAGTGCGCTGTAAAATCACCACCTGCGCAAGGTAAAGGCAGGAAGTTTATTTAGATTGAATTCCACGTCTGTGTCTGAAAATTAGGACAAACCGTGTGCGACAGACCAGCTAACTAGAAATCTAAAAACAAACTACCCGCCTTGAGCATTGCAAAAATCGGCGGTTCCGCCGCTTTTCCTTATTATCATACACACATATTCTTATTGGCCCGTGTGCGATCTTAGGTACTCCCGCCCCGCATCAATTCCTTTACCCAAATTTTAGTAGCCGCCGTACTTCAACCGTCGCCCCCACTCCTCCAGCACCGACCTTATAGTAAAATTGGAGTAGCCGAGGCATATGACCCATCGCCCTCCCTCGTCCACCACCATCTCTACCCACCATTACTAAAATTTTCAGTAGTCGCGGTGTATCCTCAAACACCACCCGCCACCCCGCCCCCCCTCCACAGTCCCCCACCCGCCCCCCGCCCCCCCCCCTCGAACCCTAGCTCGCCGTCGCCGGCGGCGCCACCGCCGCCAACCCCTGCCGGTCTACCCGTTCCTCCTAGCTTAGATAATAAAGTTCAGGCTACCCAGCAATTCCCATACCGTCGCCACCACTCCCCTGAGTTTTTAGATGAGGCCTGTGCTACTTCTTGAGTTTGCGTCGGTTTTTCCCTTGAAGAGGAAAGGGTGATGCAGCAAAGTAGAGTAAGTATTTCCCTCAGCTTTTGAGAACCAAGGTATCAATCCAGTAGGAGACAACGCTCAAGTCACCAAATACCTACACAAACAAACACCAACCTTGCACCCAACGTGATAAAGGGGTTGTCAATCCCTTAACGATTATTTGCAACGTGAGATCTGATAGAGATGATAAACGGTAAAGTAATATTTTTGGTATTTTTGGTTTATGGAACGAAAAGTAAAGATTGCAAAGTAAAAGAAATAGGAAACGGAAATTTTAGATCAGAAACTTATATGATGGAAAATAGACCCGGGGGCCATAGGTTTCACTAGAGGCTTCTCTCAAGATAGAAATTATTACGGTGGGTAAACAAATTACTGCCGAGCAATTGATAGAAAAGTGCAAAGTTATGACGATATCTAAGGCAATGATCATGAATATAGGCATCACGTCCATGTCAAGTAGACCGAAATGATTCTGCATCTACTACTATTACTCCACACATCGACCGACTCCTGCCTGCATCTAGAGTATTAAGTTCATAAAAACAGAGTAACGCATTAAGTAAGATGACATGATGTAGCGGGATAAACTCAAGCAATATGATGAAAACCCCATCTTTTTATCCTCGATGGCAAGAATACAATATGTGCCTTGCTGCCCCTACTGTCACTGGGAAAGGACACCGCAGGATTGAACCCAAAGCTAAGCACTTCTCCCATTGCATGAAAAACCAATCTAGTTGGCCAAACCAAATCGATAGTTCAAAGAGACTTGCAAAGATATCAAATCATGCATATAAGAATTCAGAGAAGATATAAATAATATTCATAGATAAGCTGATCATAAATCCATAATTCATTGGATCTCGGCAAACACACCGCAAAAGAGTATTACATCGAATAGATCTCTAAGAACATTGAGGAGAACTTTGTATTGAGAATCAAAGAAAGAGAAGAAGCCATCTAGCTACTAGCTATGGACCCGTAGGTCTGAAGTAAACTACTCACGCTTCATCGGAGAGGCAATGGTGTTGATGTAGAAGCCCTCCGTGATCAAATCCCCCTCCGACAGGACGCCGGAAAAGGCCCCAAGATGGGATCTCATGGGTACAGAAGGTTGCGGCGGTGGAAAAGTGGTTTCATTGCTCCCCTGGATGTTTTTGGGGTATAAGAGTATATATAGGCGAAAGATCTAGGTCAGAGGGGCTACGAGGGGCCCACAAGGTCGGGGGGCGCGCCCTACCCCCCTAGGCATGTCCTCCAACCTTGTGGCCACCTCGCGGCTCTTCCGACTTGCACTCCAAGTCTCCTGGGTGTCTTCTGGTCCAAGAAAAATCATCGTGCAAGTTTTATTCCGTTTGGACTCCGTTTGGTATTCCTTTTCTGCAAAACTCTAAAACAAGAAAAAAACAGAAACTGGCACTGGGCTCTAGGTTAATAGGTTAGTCCCAAAAATCATATAAAATAGCATATTAATGCATATAAAACATCCAAAACAGATAATATAATAGCATGGAACAATAAAAAAATTATAGATACGTTGGAGACGTATCAGCCTGCGGTGTCCCCCCCCCCTCCCGCCATATACACATCCCCTGCTCCAGAATGTCGCAGCCTAAGACCGACCCCGTATCCCGGGAAGACCGACGAGCGTTCGACCAAGAAGAGGTCTATTATGGCCTCTCTGGTGGACAT
Source organism: Thinopyrum elongatum (assembly GCA_011799875.1). Classification (NCBI taxonomy): domain Eukaryota; kingdom Viridiplantae; phylum Streptophyta; class Magnoliopsida; order Poales; family Poaceae; genus Thinopyrum; species Thinopyrum elongatum. The sequence continues at coordinate 390,982,011 of CM022303.1, forward strand.
TGGCGAGGTGCCCGCCGTTCGCCCTGACCTATCGATCCCGGAGCAACACCTCGACGCGGAAGCCAGCGAAGATGTTGACTATGTTGCCATGCCAAAGGCTTCACGTCAGCGGGCTAGCGTATTACTGTATCTCAGGAAAGCTGGCTATGACATCAAGCTCGTCAACAGTGACGGCTTCATGCAGGCCATGTCATAGGTTAAGTGGTCCATCCCCAACCCCTCTGGTTCAACCGCCGTTGATCTCTTCGACGGCCCTGCCGCTGGTCTCCTCCACCATGCGATCAAGGATCTACGATCCTTGTACGCCATCGAGCCCATTTTGTCATTTCTGATGGACACGTTCTACGGCGGCGGCTTGGGATCCTCAATTGCCAAGTCAGATCTCATCGACCACGACCATGAGGAGGGCACCCACAAAGGTTCTTCCAAGGTGAAACAGCCCATCTGTGACATCAGAGAGTGCACCATGGGTCTGTTCTCTTCCAACTGGAAGGATCCCATCCATTACATGTGAGGCAACATCCTATCAGCAAATCTTACCTTTTCTAGCTTGCCAACCCATACCCTTTGTTGTAATAGCTTTTGCCATGTGGTGTTTTAACTATGTCGTGTTTAATTATTTCAGTTATGCAAAAATGTAATGATCAATAGGGCTATGTGATGTTTAAGTATGAATTGTCCACTTCAGTTTCACGAATGGCAATATTTGGTTGTTTATAGTGAGTAGATGCCTTGTTTATCTGTATTTGGTTGTTAGGTTGGTTGCAGTGAGCATTTGTCCAGTTATTGAGCAGATGCCTTGTTTATCTGTATTTGGTTGTTAGGTTGGTTGCAGTGAGCATTTGTCCAATTATCAAGCAGATGCCTTATTTATCTGTATTTGGTTGTTAGGTTGGTTGAAGTGAGCATTTGTCCAGTTTTCAAGCAGATGCCTTGTTTATCTGTATTTGCTTGTTAGGTTGGTTGCAGTGAGCATTTGCCAAGTTTTCAAGCATATGCCTTGTTTATCTGTATTTGCTTGTTAGGTTGGTTGCAGTGACACTCTGTCCAGTTTTCAATGGCTATATTTGGTTGTTATACTAATCATTTATGCCTTGTTTAATTAAGTCATTCCCAATGTGATGTTCATTATGTGCAAGTCAGAACTATGCCGCTCGATTGCATCAATACCAGTTTAATGACTATATTTGGTTCCAGTTATGCCTGGTGTAGTTAACCATGCCCTTTATTTCAGTTTTACACATTTATCCAGTGTGATGTTTAAGCATGACCTATGTTCTATTCATTTTCAACAATACCAGTTTGAATTGCAATATTTGATGGCTGTTAAGCCTGTTGTAGGTAACATTCCCTTCCATTTTATATCTGCTTTAACAGCATACTGAAACCAACACATTCAAGCTATCATTTGGAGATGATGTTGTTTACCTTTGCTATATTTGTTTGATGTTAAGGTTGCTATACTTATCATGCCTTTCCACTACTTATGCATGACAACAACAGGAGTGGCCACCATTTACCGCCGAGGTTAGTTTCATCCCTCGGCTTGTACTCCCCCCGTCGTTCCATAATGTAGTACATATAGATCCAGCCCTGGACACTTGTTAGGTTCTAATATTAACTTGTTGCTTGTAGGTACATATGCCCTTGGCAAGGATCCACACATCGACCCTTTTTGCGTATGGGGCAATGAGATATTCATGAACAAGCATCAAGTGAGTAAACTGATAAGGATTATTAGCAAAAAAATACAAACAATGGCAAGCGATTTATTTGTTTACGCTCTATCCAAAACAACAGTGAGTTGTAGGATGGTAACTACAAACTCTGCAGCCTTCTTTTTTTACTGCCCATAATGAGTTGTTAGACAACAATGTCTGAATCTTTTTTGTTCGCAGTGGTTCCCGAAGCAGTTTACTCAAGATTACCTTGCAAAGTAGATAATTGGTGGACACGCAATGAAGGTTAAAGTATTTCATCCAGACTACAATGACCAACGAGTAGTCCTTATGAAGACAGTGAAGGATGGATGGGCAGCCATCACAAGGGGTTGGCCTAGAGTCATGCGTGCATTACGCATGGAGGAGGGCACAATATGGGCATTCCGCTTCACCTTCTCTAGCAACCAGAATGTCTTTCGCCTCTCTCTTTAAAGTCTTTAGTACAACTATGGTTCATCATTCTTTACTTGGTGCTTCTGTAGTTCTTCAGTATATGTACCTGTGCATCGAATTATGCATTCGTGGTTGAACCTATATTTGTAATAAACATGGTTCGATATGAAATAAGTGATTGCCTACTTTCAAATTCAAAATCTGCGATTTTTAAATGCAGGGATTAAATTAGGGATTAATTAGCGATTACACTGCACATGGTTTGCGAAAGCGAAACATCTGCGATAGACGTGGAGATCAGACACGTTTCTCGAATCCACTATGTGTGCAATCAATCTCTACTGCACACACGATCATCCAAGAAAAAACATGTGCGATTAACAACAGCATCGCACACAGTTCCTTCTTATAAAATGTTTGCGAATGTCACCTTATCACACACGCTTGGCAATTATGGAATGTTTATGATGTTGTGCGCATCGCAAACGTTTGGTCATTGAAGAACATGTGTGATAGGTCTTCATCCTACGCGGGTACGACAGATGAATCATGTGGGATGTATTCAAGCTTCACATACAGTTTTATAGGGACAACTATATGCGCTCTTACATCGAATCGCATACAGTCGAGGAAAAGTAAATGTGTGTGATTGTCTGCTTATCGTACATGTTCTATAATCGTGAACTGTTTGTGATGGGTCGCACATCGTAAACGTAGCACCACAGAATACCGACTGGGATGGCAATGCGAGCACAAACAAATTGCAAGGATGAAGCATTTTGGATATGCGAGATATCAGAAACAGATTTATAGGGACAACTATATGCATCAAGGCTCCCTATCCTCGATGGTTTCTAGGTCGTGTGGGAAGGACCCCCCTATCGCAGTCACTCACTTGGCGCCGGTTCAAAACGCCATCGCGGAAAGGGGTTAAAAACCGTTTGTATAGCACCTCACTGTACCAGTGGCAGCATTCACCTCACGAGAGTCTTCGGCATCGCGAGGCTGATCGCGCCAGCCATCCTCGTGAGGCTGGTCTCGCCAGCCCTGATGGGGGTTGTGGCTGTCCCATCGGTCTCCACTGCGGCCACCTCCACGGCCTAGGCCACAAGGGTTGCGGTTAGGGCAGCGGCCCAAACGCTCATCACGGAGTGTCCTGAGCTCCCAACAGTCATCGGTGTTGTGGGTGCGCACGTTGTGGTAGACACAAAATGGGCGGCCATCTTTGGCGGGCTTGCTGAGGTCACGGCCGCGCTTCAGCTCTGGCTCCGCCGCCAGCACGGTGGGGCCCTTGCGCTTTACTTCCTTGGCCATGGCCTTCTTGTCCTCGGGCTCGACGTCAGAAGGGAGAGGCGGCCTTCCACCGCCCTGGCGCACTTGTCCGCTTGGTTGAACAGCTCCAGCACCGTGCACCGGTCGTTGTTGATGGCGAGATTTTCGTTCATCCTGACGTTCGTGACACCGTCGGTGAACACCGAGATGATGGCTTCGTCTGAGGCCTTCATGATCTTGAGATGGACTTGGGTGGAACGTTGAATGTACTTGCGGACGGTCTCGCCAGGGTGCTGCTTCACGCACCACAGATCATTGATGGTGAGGGCGCGGTCATGACTGCCTTGGAAGTTGGCGATGAACCGCTCGCGGAGCTCATCCCACGAGGAGATTGACCCCTTAGGCAGGTTCATGAGCCAAGAGCGCGCGCCATCCTTGAGGGCTATCGGGAACTAGTTCGCCATGACCTTGTCGTCGCTGTTCGTCGCCTCAATGCTCAGCGCGTAGAGCTGGAGGAACTCCATGGGGTCGGGGATGTCGTCGTACCGTGGGGGTAGCTCCGGCTTGAACTTGACCAGCCAGACCACCCGGCGCAGCTCGCGAGTGAACGAGCGGCAGCCAGTGGCGCTCATGGGTGCACCTCATGAGGTAGTGGCGCGGTCTGGTGCCCATGCACCACGGCTTCTTGGATGGCCCTCTCTTGGTGTTCACACAGTGGTGCAGGAGGCGCGCGCGCATCGTTCGGTGGCTGATTCAAAATCTAACAACTAGCCTCGTCTCGGGGCTGGCACAGGTGCTCCACGTGGTGGGTCATGCGACCGTGCATCTTGCCAGGGATCAGCGCCTTCGCTGCGCAAGGGAGGCGGAGGCGTGCCGTGTGCCACGTCGCCCGCGCAAGATAGTGGGGAACGAAGTGAGTGGGAGGGCGTCGGGGCCTCACCCGTGGTGTTGACGAGCTCGATGATGCGGTCAGGCCAGGCATCGTAACCTTCATTGGCAGGGCGGTAGCACAGCAGCTTGCACGCCATGAGCAATGCCGCATGCGTGTTCACCGGCCCTCGGCAGGCATGGGAAGACGAAGCCGTAGCCGGGGTGAGCGAAGGCGTAGCAGTGCAGCCGCCGTGCGGCACGGAGGGAGCCAGGAGGGAGTCCTGCTGCTCGTGAGTGGCGGGGTCGGTGGCGGCGTTGGCTGTGGCCGACGGGGAGTGTCGGTGGCCGCCATGGCCCACAGGCTCTGTCTGGGTGACGCGAGCAGCACGGCGCTCGGCACGAACACGGCGAGCGTCGTCCATGGGGATGATGGAGCGGGGACAGAACAAGGTGGAAGAACTTCAGCACACCCCTACCTCGGGTGCCAAATGTCGGAATCGGGGCTCTGGGGACCCAAGGAAAGGTTCGAACTCTGGCGTGTGCGCGAGGAACTCCACTAATTAATGCCTCGCTGCTCACCACCTCATGATGATGCTCCGGCGTGCTCGAGTGAGAGGAAAGGAAGACTCAACATGACGATTTAGCCAGGTTCGGGCCACCTTGCGGTGTAAGACCCTACTCCTTCTTTGTGGTCGATTGCCTCGCGAGGGATGATGGATATGCGATTACAAGTGGCCTCGGGAGGCTTTAGGAGCGACAACTCTGGACTTGATGGGTGGATGAACTCGACCAGATCCCCTTCTAAGGTGGAGACTAAACTATACTTATACTGGCCTCTGTCCTCTTCTCCCGAAAACTCTAGGTAGGAAGGGATACCACAACGGCCAATTCGAAGGGGGACAGGAGTACATCCTATCCTGACTAATGGTGGTCTTTGCCTGCAAAGCTTCTGTCCATGACGTGTAGGTGGGCTCGATGATGACCTCCGTCCTGGCAAGCCGACGTCCTGGTCTTCTTGCATCAAAGTGGAAAACTTTGGGGATTGCTTTGGGAACCGGTGAGATGCCTTGTTCCCTTAGCACCAAAGAGGAAAGCATCCTCGTCTGTGCCCGCTGGTGCCCTTCTGGCTTAGCTCGTCATGGCTCGCATCACCCATGTGTAGTGTGAGGCGGGGTGGCAAGCCTAGTGATGTCCGCCCTGCGAGGGGCTGAGGGAGTCCTGGATTAGGGGGTCCCCGGGCGTCCGAGCTATGTGACATGGGCCGGACTGATGGGCTGTGAAGATACAAGATAGAAGACCTTCTCCCGTGTCCAGATGGGACTCTCCTTTGCGTGGATGGCAAGTTAGGCATTCGGATATGAAGAATCCTTTCTCTATTAACCGACTCTGTACAACCCTAGGTTCCCCCGGTGTCTATATAAACCGGAGGGTTTAGTCCGTAGAGGCAATAACAATTCCCACAAGCTAGACATCTAGGGTTTAGCCATTACGATCTCGTGGTAGATCAACTCTTGTAACCCCTATACTCATCAAATACAATCAAGCAGGACGTAGGGTTTTACCTCCATCAAGAGGGCCCAAACCTGGGTAAACATCGTGTCCCCCATTTCCTGTTACCTTCGATCCTCAGACGCACAGTTTGGGACCCCCTACCCGAGATCGGCCGGTTTTGACACCGACATTGGTGCTTTCATTGAGAGTTCCACTGTGTCGTCAGCAGAAGGTTCGATGGCTCGTTCGATCATCAACAACGATGCTATTTCCGGGGAGACCTTCCTCCCCGGTCAACTTTATGTGTTCGGCGGCTTCGCTCTGCAGGCCAACTCAATTGGCCGCCTCGAGCAGATCGACAGCTATGCCCCTGGTCATCAGATCAGTTTTGGGAATCTGAATTATGTTGCTGATATCCGAGGAGACTTTATCTTCGAAGGATTCGCGGCTCCCACCACCACTCTGGCCCTAGATCCGGAGCAAATCACTGGGTCCGGAGATGGGAGTGTGGAACCCGCCGGACTCTCCGCAATCATGGAGCTTATCACCGGAGATCCAGAGGAGACCGCGTCATCGGCTAGCCCGGAGTCAAACCGGATTCCCTTTATCACCGGAGAGCCGGACTCGTCCCCGGACTCTAAATCTGAACTCTTAAGCTCCACGACAAGTAAGCATGGCTAGGAGGCTTTTGCCTCACCCAGCGCCAAAGACTTTGGTCTCCCCGTCCAATCCTCGCCCTTGAGCGACGCTCTGGACTTATTGCGATCCCTCGCCATTACAGAGGAATCACTTCCGAACTACGCCCAGCCCGGACTAGGGGCTGAGAGCGGGGAATTTTACGTCCCACCCACCACCCACTTGATAGCCACTGTCGAAGACTTAACCGACATGCTCGATTACGCTTCCGAAGACATCGACGGTATGGACAACGATGCCGGAGCCGAACCAGCTCAAAACCCGCCTATCACCAGGCGTTGGACTACCACTTCTACATACGACGTGTACATGGTGGATACACCCAAAGAGGACGACGATGCAATCAGGATCCGATCGAGGACAAGCCCGTCGAAGTCCCACCAAAGCGATGATGTCAATGACGCCGTTCAAGATCGCGGCGAGGAAAGGAAAGTAATACCGGCACCGGAGATAATGACACTCTGGAGAATGCCGAAGACTCAGAGCACCCCATTGAGCCTGCCGTAGAACAGGATGACTGGGAAGACGGACAAGTCAACCTAGACGAACCAACCGAGAATGATGATTCGGAGGACAGTAACTATTTACCGGCCTCCGAGGAGGAAGTCAGCCTCGGCAACGAAGATTTCATTATGCCAGAGGAACCCCTCGAGCAAGAATGCTTTAGGCGACAGCTCATCGCAACAGCGAGGAGCCTAAAAAAGAAACAGCAACGGCTTCAAGCCGAAGAGGATACGCTCAACGATAGATGGATTAAAGTCCTAGCGGCCGAAGAATACGGCCTCGAGCGCCCAACAAAGAGCTACCCGAAGCGCAGGCTACTACCACAATTTGACAACAAGGCCCTTGAGCCAATACCGCCAAGGTATAATCCTACTGACGAACCCGACCGACCACCACGCGTTCGGGACAGAGTGGCTACACCTATGACCTACGACAGGAACTGGACAATAGAGCCGGCCAGACTAGATCAATCTACGGATCAAGGGGACATGCTCCAACAAGAGACGACGGCCGTCAAGCCTGGCGTGATAAGCACAACCTCAACCGGGCTGAAAATCGAATGCGGATATCGTCCGAATTCCATCATGATGTTGCCCGATACAGAGGCGCCGCACACCCCTTGTGCTTTACCGATGAGGTAATGCAGCACCAATTTCCAGAAGGGTTTAAACCCGTAAACATCGAATCATATGATGGAACGATAGATCCCGTGGTATGGATTGAGGACTTTCTTCTCCACATACACATGGCCCGCGGTGACGATCTCCACGCCATCAAGTACCTCCCGCTAAAATTAAAGGGACCGGCTCGACACTGGCTAAACAGCCTCCCAGAAAACTCCATTGGCAGCTGGGAAGATTTGGAAGATGCCTTTAGAGACAACTTCCAAGGCACATATGTCCGGCCTCCAGATGCCGACGACCTTAGTCATATAGTCCAGCAACCCGGAGAGTCAGCCCGGAAGCTCTGGACCAGGTTCCTAATTAAAAAGAACCAAATAGTCGACTGTCCGGACGCCGAAGCCCTCGCAGCCTTTAAGCACAGCGTCCGGGAGGAGTGGCTCGCCCGACACCTCGGCCAGGAAAAACCGAAGTCCATGGCAGCCCTTACCGCACTCATGACCCGCTTTTGTGCGGGAGAAGATAGCTGGCTAGTCCGTCGAAGCAATAGCACCAGCGACCCTGGCACCTCCGAAGCCAGAGACGGCAACGGTAGGCCACAACGCAACAAACACAAGCATCGAAGCAACAATGCAGATACTGAAGATACGGCGGTCAACGCCGGATTCAGTGGCTCTAAACCCGGTCAGCGGATGAAGCCATTCAAAGGAAACAAAGATGGTCCATCCAGTATGGATAGAATACTTGATCGACCTTGCCAGATCCACGGCACCCCCGACAAGCCTGCCAATCATACCAACAGAAATTGTTGGGTTTTTAAATAGGCCGGTAAGCTAAACGCCGAACATAAGGGGAAAGGGTCGCCCAGCGAGGACGACGATGAAGAAACTCGCCCACCGAACACAGGGGGCAGAAGAAATTTCCCCCCGAGGTAAAAATGATGAGTATGATATACGTTACACATATTCCCAAGAAGGAGTGCAAACGGGCGCTAAGGGACGTCTACGCGGTAGAGCCGGTCGCCCCAAAATTCAACCCATGGTCGGTTTGCCCGATCACCTTCGATCGAAAGGATCACCCGACCAGTATCCGTCATGGAGGTTCGGCAGCTTTGGTCCTCAATCCAATTATCGATGAATTCCACCTTACGTGAGTCCTCATGGACGGTGGTAGCAGCCTTAACCTGCTTTATCAGGACACTGTCCGCAAAATGGGTATTGATCCGTCAAGAATCAAGCCTACTAAAACCACCTTCAAAGGAGTAATACCAGGTGTAGAGGCCCGCTGCATGGGCTCAATCACATTGGAAGTAGTCTTCGGTTCGCCGGACAACTTCCGAATCGAAGACTTGATCTTCGATATCGTCCCCTTCCGCAGTGGTTAACACGCACTGCTCGGACGTACTGCCTTCGCCCGCTTCAATGCAGTCCCGCATTATGCTTACTTAAAGCTCAAGATGCCTGGACCGCGAGGCGTTATAATAGTCAATGGAAACATGGAGCGCTCCCTCCGTACAGAGGAGCATACTGCAGCCATCGCAGCCGAGGTGCAGGGTGGCCTCGCTAAGCCGAATACTACACTGGCAGTCAAGCCCCCGGACATGGCTAAACGAGTCCGGTCTACCCTGCAGAATGATAGTCTGGCTCATCCAGAGCTAGATTAGCAATTCGGTCTCCGTCAATGCCCCAGCCTTATAGCGGCATACGTACCGCGCGTACATAACTACGCGTTAAAAATACCATGGGCAAGGACGGAGGCATGCTAAACATAAGGTCCACGGTACGGCTCGACCCTATTCGGACCTCCATATTGCTCCACCTCTTCTATTCTTGTTTTTTATTTTTCAGGTTTTTTACAACTTACATCAATTCCCGGTGGTAATAGGGGCCACCTCCCAGGCCCCTTATGCATACTCAATTATTGATCCTATCAAAGGATCATACACCAAGGTGACAAGCGGCGCAGACGTGCAGCAGAGTGTCCAAAGGATCTTCAAGATCAAATTTTTAATTTTAGGACCTGTATACAACTTTCCCTTTTCTTCGGCATGTAAAATAGCCGTGATGCTTATCGCATCTTCCGTACAAATACGTTTGACGTACCAATCAGACTATAATGGAAACAGTTTCGCCCAACCCTGTTAGGCATTAGCCTACCTTTTTCTGTTTTTTCCACTTCACGTCTGAATTGGCATATACACCTTGGTACGACTTGAATCGCCAGGGGCTCTATATGTATCTTCAACAATAAAAAAGTCCGAACACTCTCAGAGTACACTTCGGCGTCCCGAATACTGCATTATATGCATCGGCTCCGAATCACGTCTTTGGTCAATAGTTGGGCTGCCCGGCTCCTGTGCTTGCTACCTTACATTCCGTTTTCGGCTAAGGTAGTAAAGGGAGAACTACTGCGATTGTTTTTCCGGCTAGCCCGGTCAAGCACCTCAGTAGAGAAAGCCAAAAACTGACTGTCGTGATGCCGCGAGAGCTGGTCAGCAATTCGGCGACTTATTAAATCTTTAGCGATTTTTTCCGTGTTACATGAAGGACTGGCTTTTGTCAGTCACGCGTCTAAGGCATCTAAGGTCGATAGCCGCATACGCACCAAGGGCTACCTTACAGCCCCATTGTCAAACTCCTATGGCTAAGTGAGAGTGGTAAAGCCGCATAGTCCGATTTCCTGGTTCGCCGCACTAACACCTCCTTTACGGACCAAGACGTTGGGTCAAGTGTGATTATGTGCTATTCCGAACACCCCCGTAGTACCTACGTGGGGGCTGAAGCCGACGACTGGCAAACTCTCAAAGATAAAAATGGCCTCACAGGAGGAAAAATAATGTAAGATTATAGGCACAAATATATTACAAAGGCCTTGGTTTATAATTCAATGTCTGGGCAGCTCGGATACATTTACTCGAACATAATATCCTTTGAGCATTGACCCTCTATCAAGCGGGCACCCTCAAGGACATCGTCAAAGTAGTGCTCCGGCTTGCGGTGGGCCTTGCCTTCGGGCGGGCCCTCAACCGCCACATCGGCTGCCTTCATCTTCGCCCAGTGCATTTTGACACGGGCAAAGGCCATCCGCGCACCTTCTATACACACTGAACGCTTTATAGCTTCAATTCGCGGCAAGGCGTCGCCGAGCCGCTTGACTAGGCCAAAGTAGCTACTTGGTATAGGTCCGGCCGGCCATAGCTGGACTATGATGTCCTTCATGGCCAAACCAGACATCCTATGCAGCTCCGCCAGCTGCATCATCTGGTTGTTTAGCAACACTGGCTGCTCCGGCGCCAGGTACTGCGACCAGAAGAGCTTTTCCGTTGTGTTCCCCTCTTGGGCCCGGAAGTACTCTGCGGCGTCAGCTGCACTCCTTGGGAGATCCGCAAAGGCGTCTGGAGCACTCCACAGTCGATTTAGCAAAGTATATCTTCGACCGCCAAATATACTCTGTAAAATAAAAGGCTTACCATCCGCTATCTGTCCGGCCTGCTTGATCTCCTCGTGAGCCGCTCGGGACTCGCCTCGCGCAACCTTTGCCTCTTGAAGAGCCCTGTTGAGTTCGGCTGCTTGGGCTTTATTACTCTCCTCTAGGGCCTCACACTTGTTGGCGGCGTCTTGAAGCGCTTGCTCCACTTCGGTCACCCGCTCCTCATAATTGCGATGGGTCACCTGCTCGGCCTCTAAATCCGCAGCCGCTTTATCAGCGGCCGCCCTGTTTGCCTCCGCCTCCTTCTTGGCTTCGGCAAGGGCACTCTTGAGGGTCTCGACCTCGGCCGTACTGCCTATATTCATAAACATAGCAGCACATGAGCTTCAGCTCTGATCTTGCATTGCAAATTCGGCTCGTCAGGAGATGTTCAAAATCATACCTTGGGCCTCATCGAACCGCTTGTTGATACGGTCGATTTCATCATCAGCCAGCTTCAGTTTCCGCTGGAGTTCGGAAACTTCAGCGTCCTTGGCTGAAGCCGCTAACAGTGAAGCCTGTTCATCAAAATAGATAAGTACGTTATCTCCGGCGAATTTTTGATCCTCTGTCCGCCCTCTTTCTTCCAAAGAGCCGAACAGAGTCTCAGGGGCTACTATCTGTATACAGGCATCCTTTTTACATATGAAAAGTGACTACAGATATTACATCACATACCTCAAAGCCTGCTAGCAGGCTAGTGAATGCTTCGTTCAGTCCGCTTTTGGCGGACTGAACCTTTTCAACCACCGTACCCATTAAGGCACGGTGTTCATCCGCGACGGAAGCACGTCGAAGTGCTTCCCTCAAGGTGTCCGGCGCCTCCGGATTGATGGAGGACGCCGGTGGAGTCGGCACTCCCCCCTCTTTCGAAGGGGGCTGCTCGCTCAAGCCCGGAGCTGCGTGGGTCTCTGGAGCAGTATTCGGCTGGGGGCCGGACTGGTTAGGGCCCCCGCCGTCAGTCTCCATGGGGATTACGCCCCCCATGTTTCCGGCAGCCGAGGCATTACCCTCTGGCGCCATTTCAGCGGCCTTCTGCACCTCTCCTTGGCCTGGAGAGGTCATTTGAGACAACACCTCGGTGTTATCCGTGGCATGTGGCGGGGAGGCTTGCGGAGGCGACTCGCTCTCCATCATGTTTGGCTCCAAAGAATTCCCCGAAGACAATGATTGTTGGGGGAGGTCATGGGCCGGACAGAAAATCATAGATATGTCACCCTGCAATTCATAAAAAGCTGGATACATACAGTATCTTTGAATACTTACGATTCGGCCAGGGGCTTCGGCCTGGGGTGCCACTCAGGGACGGCCTCGGGGTCTGATTCCGAATCATCCGAAAGGGTGATCTTCCCCTTTTTGGATGCCTCCGCCTCTAGGTCTGCAGTAGCCCCCCTTTTCTTCTTTCCCCCCTTAAGGGGAGAATTACTCTCCTCCTCTTCCTCTTCGTCTTCATCTCCCTTAAGGGATAAGAGGAAGCCGCTCTTCGTTACTTTCCCCCCTTAAGGGGAGCCGAACACCAAATCCGCTCCGCCTTCTTCGTCCATCCCTGAAGGATAAGAGGAAGGTTTAGCATACTCCGTGGATCTACAAATTGAGGATCTTTTTATCTGAGCAACTTACTGGAGAAGCCGGATGAGCACGGTCGAGGCCGAGGTCTTCGGTCATTTTCGGCCACGACTTCTGGGCCTTGAAAAGCAGCTTCCATATATCTTCGTGCGTTGTGCCGAAGAACCGCTGCAAGGTTCGAGGACTGGCCGGATCAAACTCCCACATTTGGAGAGTCCGGCGTTGGCAGGGGAGAATCCGGCAAAAAAGCATCACCTGAATCATGTTGGCAAGACTGGTGTTCTTTTCTATCATGCTCTTGACGCGCTTCTGCAGCGTCATTAACTCATCAGACGATGCCCAATCCAGGCCCTTGTTAATCCATGATGCAAGCCACATTGGAGGACCGGATTTGAACTCAGGAGTGGCGGCCCATCTGGCGTCACGGGGCTCCGTGATGTAGAACCACTCCTGTTGCCATCCCTTCACGGTCTCTACGAAGGTCCCCTTTGGCCAGGTGACATTGGGGAGCTTGCTCACCATGGCGCCGCCGCAATCCGCGTGTTGACCCTCGACCACTTTCGGCTTCACGTTGAAGACCTTGAGCCACAGGCCGAAGTGAGGGGGGATTCGGAGGAACGCCTCACACACGACGATAAACGCCGAGATGTTGAGGAAAGAATTCGGGGCTAGATCGTGGAAATCTAGCCTGTAATAGAACATAAGCCCGCGGACGAAAGGGTGTAGCGGAAACCCTAGCCCGCGAAGGAAGTGAGGGATAAATACTACCCTCTCATTAGGCTCCGGGGTGGGGAGGATCTTCTTTTTCGCAGGGAGCCGGTGGGCGATTTCCGTGGCTAAATACCCCGCTTCCCGGAGTTCCTTGATGTTTCCCTCCATGACGGTGGAGGCCATCCACTTGCCCTGCGCCCCACATCCGAACATGGCTGGAATGTTTGCTGGGGACGGAAAGATTGAAGCTTGGGCGCTAGAGCTCGAGGGTGGATGGGCTGGGGAGGAAGAAGGCGTGGGGTGAAAGATGGATCCTTATCTTCTTATAAAGGTAGTAAATATTGAGCGTCCCCCACGAGCCTTAAAACTCGCCTATTCCCAAGGTGTCATGCGAACGGCACGGTTGGATTACCCAAACCCGTATTAATGCGAATCACGCAATAAGGGGACATGATCTCAGCTTCAACAAGACGTGTCAATGAGAACCGCGCCTCGAAGCGCAAAGCGGGAGGCTACAAAACGGTTCGAAATGATAATAAAGGCCAGAACATAACGTCTCACCGGAAAAGCTGTCAGTAAACGTGACTTGTTTTGTTTGAGTATTTTGCCCTTGTGGTTCAGGGTTGTAACTATTATACAGAGCCGGATATAGTTCTTTTGATCAACTACTTTAAAGTATTTGGGGGAGGAAACCGCCTTGCAATGCCGAAGACAATCTGCGTGCCGGACACATCGTCATTGAAGCCTGGTTCAGGGGCTACTGAGGGAGTCCTGGATTAGGGGGTCCCCGGGCGTCCGAGCTATGTGACATGGGCCGGACTGATGGGCTGTGAAGATACAAGATAGAAGACGTTCTCCCGTGTCCAGATGGGACTCTCCTTTGCCTGGATGGCAAGTTAGGCATTCGGATATGAAGATTCCTTTCTCTGTAAACCGACTCTGTACAACCCTAGGTTCCCCCGGTGTCTATATAAACCGGAGGGTTTAGTCCGTAGAGGCAATAACAATTCCCACAAGCTAGACATCTAGGGTTTAGCCATTACGATCTTGTGGTAGATCAACTCTTGTAACCCCTATACTCATCAAATACAATCAAGCAGGACGTAGGGTTTTACCTCTATCAAGAGGGCCCGAACCTGGGTAAACATCGTGTCCCCCGTTTCCTGTTACCTTCGATCCTCAGACGCATAGTTCGGGACCCCCTACCCGAGATCGGCCGATTTTGACACCGACAGGGGCCTCGAGAGACGGCTTCAGGAGACCACCCGCGAGAGGCCCTCGGGAGCCCTTCATTACCTTTGCTGACGATGCCTCATGAGGTGGGGGCCCTCGCAGCTTGTGAAGCCTTGACGTTGGGTTGCGCCGGGCCTTCTGACGCTGCCACGCGATGGGCCACAGGCAGACAGGCCTGGGTACCCCCAGTTCCATGGGCCCGACACATAGTAGGCCCGATTGATCAGCAAATAACTCTTCGGAGAACAGTTATATTATGCAAGAATTTAAAAACGGAAGCTTTGGAGGTAACAACAATAATGACGGCAACAACGGTGGAGACCCTGGGAACCCTGGAGCTGGCAACTCGGGAGGTGGTAACGGTGGACTAAAGGTGGTCTTCGCCTGCAAAGCTTCCAGGGAGGTGGTAACGGTGGAGTCAATAATCAGCGAGCCGGCCACTATAATCAGTACCAGGGAGGTATGTCTGGTTTCTAGAGTAATCTGAAGCAGATGAACAGTGGGTTGTATCATGTTTTCACCACCAACACGTGCACAAGAGACAGGAAGCTCCAGAAGTGAGTTGTGCATACAGTTGCGTGGGCGGTACCAGGATGGTTGATATTGTCAGAACAACCCGTTACCTGGAGTCGAGCAGATCTTCCTCTGCGGGTTGATAATCCCGGGAGTGTGGCTTTGGTTGTTGCTCCTCAAGTTGGTGGTTATAAGTTGACTAGAGAGCTCATGGATGGAGGCAGTAGCATCAATATACTGTACTACGATACCTTCAAAACGATGAATCTTTTTGAGAAGCAGCTGAAGTAGTCATCAACTATTTTTCACGGCATTGTTCATGGCAAGTCCACTCATCCCATTGGCAAGATTTATTTGAAAGTTTCTTTTGGTACTGAGAAAACTTCAGATCCGAGATTCTACCTTTTGATGTGGTCAAGTTCAAGAGCCCATATCAAGCTCTGTTTGGATGGCTAGCTTACGCCAGGTTCATGGCATGCCCATGTTACATCTACCTCAAGCTCAAAATGCCAGGTCCTGGTGGAACTTTCACCATGGACAGTAACCGGAACATTGCACTAGAATGCGAGGAAGGTGACGCCATCTACACAGAGACGGCTTGTGCAGCAGAGGAGCTGAAATTTTATAAGGAACAGGTTGACCCTGAGGAGATGACCTCACTCAAAAAGCCAACTATTGAATATGACTCTCTACTCAAGTTCAATTCTGCCAAAGACACCAAGCAAGTTGATTTCACCCCTGTTGACTTATCCAAGCAGTTCACCATCGGGGAGAACATGGATCCCAATAGGAAA
The DNA here is from genome assembly GCA_011799875.1 of Thinopyrum elongatum. Classification (NCBI taxonomy): domain Eukaryota; kingdom Viridiplantae; phylum Streptophyta; class Magnoliopsida; order Poales; family Poaceae; genus Thinopyrum; species Thinopyrum elongatum. The sequence goes on from CM022303.1 coordinate 390,997,863, forward strand.
GCATGCTCATCAAGTTCATCCATGAGAATTGGGACATCTTTGCATGGAAACCCGCTGACATGCTTGGTGTGCCGAGAGAACTCACTGAGCACTACTTAAATCTTGATCCTAAGATGAAACCTGTCAGACAGTACCTCCATCATTTTAACAAGGAGAGACACAAAGCTATTAGAGAAGAGGTGGCTCATCTCCTTGCAGTCGGGTTCATTGCTAAAGTGTTCCACCCGGAGTGGTTGGCTAACCCGATCCTTGTACTAAATAAGAATGGAACTTGGAGAATCTGTGTTAAGTATACAAACCTGAACAAGGCTTGTCCCAAGGACCCGTTGGCTTTACCTTGCATCGATCAGATCGTTGACTCCATAGCTCGTTGTAGGAGTTTGTGTTTCCTGGATGCCTACTCTGGTTATCATCAGATCAAGATGAAAGAGGAGGACTAGGAGAAAACAACATTCATCACACCCTTTGTAGCATTCTGCTATACATCGATGCCTTTTGGTTTGAAAAGTGTAGGTTGAACTTATCAGCGCTGCATCCAAAATTGTGTTCACACCTAGATTGGAAGCAATGTGCAAGCCTATGTCGATGACATTGTGGTCAATTCCCAGAAGAGCGACACCCTTATCCCAGATCTGAAGGAGAGATTTGACAACCTGCGCGTATATCAGATGAAGTTGAACCTGGTCAAATGTGTGTTCGAAGTGCCAGTTGACAAATTGTTGGGTTTCCTTGTCACGAAGCGGAGTATTGAGGCAAACCCAGAAAAAATTCAGGCTATTGTTAACCTGAAGAGGCTGACCTCTCTCAACGCTGTTCAAAATCTCACGGGTTGCGTCGCATCCCTTAGTTGGTTCATAAGCCGACTAGGGAGAAGGAGATCCCACTATACCGTCTCTTGAAGAAAACAGATGACTTTGTCTGGGATGATGCGGCCAACGAGGCCTTCAAGACACTCAAGAAGCAGTTATCTAAAGCACCTATCCTTGTAGCTCCCCAGGAGAAGGAACCTATGTTACTATACGTTGCTGCTAACAACAAGGTTGTCAGTGCAGTTGTAGTGGTCGAGCGCAAAGAGGAGGAGAAAGAGTACCCAGTTGAATGACCAGTTTACTACGGTAGTGAGGTCCTCACAGAGTCCAAGCGGGATGACCACACTAGAAGAAGTTGGTTTTGGGTGTTTGCATGGCAAGCCTTAAGCTAAAACATTATTTCCAGGAACACCCCATCACCGTCATCAGTTCAGCACCTTTGGATGATATTATTCAGAGCAGAGAGGCAATAGGGTGGATTGCAAAGTGGGCTATCGAGCTTGGACCACATCATCTGAAATATGTCCCATGTACAGCTATCAAGTCACAAGATTTGGTGTATTTCATCAACGACTGGATAGAGCTGCAAGTCCCTATAGAGAACACGAACACTAAATACTGGACTTTGCATTTTGATGCGTCTCGACAGTTGGAGGGCTCGGGAGCTGGAGTAGTTCTCGCTTCCCCTCGTGGCGATAAGTTCAATTATGTCTTGCAGATCATGTTCACCTGTACTAACAATGCAGTAGAATATGATGCTCTACTTCATGGACTACGCATTGCCAAGGAGATAAACATCAGTTGAATCAGATGCCTTGGTGATTCCGATCTCATCTTGCAACAAGTTTCTAGGACATGGGATTAAAAAACCTAGTTATGGCAGCCAACAGACATGGAGTCGCAGTTGTGGCAGGTCACTTCAAAAGATATCAGGTTGTTCATATAGATTTTTGGCAAAATGAGCCAGTCATTGCACTGTCTCAGTTGTGCTTCCAGTGAAAGCGAGCTCACCTAATGTTTTCCTAGACGTTCCGCATAACCCGTCGGTCAAGTTAACTACAGCGGAAGATATTGCCAATCTAGACCTAGAATCTGAGTTGGATGCAGCATCACACGCCACACCAGAGTGGACAGAGCTCTATCTAGCTTATCTCACCGGAGGCGAGCTCCCTAATGAGGAAATCATCGCCCGACAGATTGTCAGACGCTCCAAAACATTTTCGATCATCAACGATGGACTTCACCGGCCGAGTACCACGGGAGTTCTTCAATGTTGTGTCTCTCCCGAAGAAGGCCGCGAGATCCTCAATGAAATCCACTCTGCGATTGTGGTCATCATGCAAGTTCTAGGTCTTTGGTTCTGAAAGCTTTCCTGCATGGATTTTTCCGCCTTATGGCTCATGCCGGTGCAGAAGATATTGTTAGCAAGTGTGATGGATGCCAGAAATATGCAAGACAAGCTCATCTGCCAGTCGAGGAACTACAGATGATTCCAATTATTTGGATGTTTGTATTATGGGGGCTCGATATGATTGGACCTTTCAAACCTTCATCTTGCAAGAAGACCCACCTGTTGGTCGCTTTTGATAAATTCACAAAGTGGGTAGAGGCAAAACCCATCAGCAGTTGGGACGCAGACACAACAGTCAAGTTCCTGAAGAAGATAATCTATTGTTTCAAATATCCTCACAGCATCATCACACACAATGGCAGTAACTTACCTGAACGAGCCATGGAAATTTTTTGTCAGAAGGAACATATTCGGATTGATCTGGCTTCAATGGTGCACCCACAATCCAATGGGAAAGCAAAGCATGCAAATCATGAGTTGTTGCGAGGTATCAAACCCAAACTCTTGGTCCCCCTTTAGCGCACCACAGGCTGTTGGGTTGTAGAGCTTCCTTCTGTACTATGGAGCATACAGACTACTCCCAACCGGTCAACATGCCATACGCCATTTTCTATGGTATATGGTGTCACTAGTGTAGGCGACTGCTATACAAACGGTTCTTACCCCCTTTCCGCAATGGAGTTTTAAATCGTCACCTTGCTTCTGTGTGCAATAGGGGGGTTCTTCCCACAAGACCCAGAAACCATCGGTGATAGGCCCTCCAGTCAGACACGCGGGCAAAAAGAGCTCGTGTGCAATCGGGTGAGCCATCGCAGACAATTATACAGGCCCAATATTTTCCGTTCGTATGTACATCCCACAAAGTGAATCCTATACATTCGTTTCCGTTCGTATGTACATCCCACACGGTGAATCCAAGACATATGTTTCCGTTCGTATATACATCCCACAAAGTGAATCCCAGACAAACGTTTCTGTTCGCACATACATCACACACAATTTTCCCCATCACATTGTCTGTGATAGCATTGCCATTACAGATGATATTAATAATTTTATTGTTTGTGTTATTGAATGCATCACGCACGGTGCCTAGAAGAAACTGTGTGGCATAGGTTCTCCATCACACACACTTTTTATGTGGAAAACATTTGTGCAAGGTGGCCTAACACAAACAGTTCTCCAGAGGAAGTCATGTGTGATTCTTCATTGATACAACATGTTTACTTCCTAGAAACCATGTGGGTTGTCTGAGCTCATCGCCCACGGTGTTGTCTCAATAACCGTTTGCAATAGAAAAACCCAATAAACAGGCTAATTGGCATATTATTATTTTAATCCATTTAGTAATCAAATTGACATTTCATATTAAACACACAATATATTTAATTTTCATATTACGGAACCATGATTTAATAATTGAAATACTTCAGAGTACAACATCATATAGCTTCAGCACTCAGTTACACCATATAGGCATATAGCTAGCAACCCCATTACACAACAGAACCAACACCAAGTTTCACATGCGACATCTATAACCTTTGGAAATTAGCATCATAGACAGTAGATCGACAGACGAATCTCACCTGGAAAACTGCTGAAGCGGAAGGTGAATATTGAGCCTTCAATGATGTTGAAGGTCCTTGCAACTTTAGGCTAGTGCCTGTGGATGATTGACCGTCCATCCTTCGTCCTCTTGAGTAAGACTTCAATATTGTACCATGGGTGTTGTATGAACACCTTCCTCGCCTCTTGACCATACATGTGGTTTGAGAGGTAATCATCAGTGAAATGCTTTGGAAAGGCCTAATAACAAAGATATGCATAAATATATTCTCTAATAAAATTTGAAATGGTGCAAAGAAATAAAAAAGACAAGGTATAAGAGTTCGTACCATCCTGTAGTTCACTGATGTCTTCTCCATTGTGCAGACAAAGATCTTGTTGTTTTTTGTCGCTAGTTTCTGATGTAGGGTGGAACCCTAGGGGCCGATCTTTCATGAAATGGAGGGGGAATTCCCGAAGAACACGATGAACACAAGAGAAGGGAAACACTCAAGTCAACAAGATCCAATAACACATGTGCTAAATCCACATACACAAAGGGGATACAAAGGTCCAAATCCAACACAAGAAGATACAAGAGGTAACAAGTTCATCCCAATCCTTCGAGGAGTTGAGGTCTTGAATCCTAGAAGGATCTTCCCTAAGATGGGTCTTGAATCACAATGCTAACCCTAAAACATGGGCGGTGTTGGAGTATATATAGTCTAAGGGGCGAAGGGGTACATGGGCCTCGGCCCTAGTCACTGTGCACAGACCTCTCTTGGACAGGTGCTATAGGGGTCCCTCTCTCCGTTGCAAACAACCACGCACTAGCTATCTCCATGTATGTCCTCACCTCACTTTATTTCTTGGAGATGCATGCGTGATATGTTTGCATAAGATACGCACACTTTCTCTCTATTTTATCGTGTGTTTTCCAGTTCTCTTTCACACACACACTCTTTTTGCACACTCACTCTTTCTCGTTCACATGCACTTGATCTATCTCGACTTAGGTACTCTCTTCGGTCCATACCATATAGATTTTTTGTAAAGTCAAACCTCACAAAGTTTGACCAGATATGTCGAGAAAACATTTACATCTAGAACAGCAAACATATATCATTAGATTCATCGCAAGATGTGATTTCATATGATGTATCTTTGATATTGTAGATATAAATAATTTTCTCTGTAAACTTGGTCAAAGTTTCCAAAGTTTGACTTCTAAAAAATTTATATGCACTACATTATCGAACGGAGGGAGTATCTCTTTCTCTCTCTCAACTCTCTCATGCACCACTCAGCCGTATCAGGGCTCCTCTATCGCTCTCAAACTTTATATCTCCCTAGGTCACACATACACATATCTTGCTCACACTACATAGACCCATCTAACGCTTCCCCCCTCATTCTCTCTCTAACTGACACGCACCCTCTATGTACCATAATCTCTCACTCCATCATAGGCACATGCACTCCCTAGGTATGATGATCTCTCACTATCCATCATGAACACAAGTATTGTCTCCTTCCATCCCTAGGTCTATCTCGATCTCTAGCGCACACACACCTTGTCACTTGATCTCCCACCCATGTAGTCCCATCACGATCTCCAGGGGATCACTCTATTACAAACACACACTGTCTCCCTCCCCATGGCTGCATTTTCTCCATACGTCTCTCTCGACCTCTCTCCCTTGTTTGCCAGACCTCTCTTGTCCACGTGCAAGGTTCTTTCTCTCTCTCTTGCAAACAACCACACACTATCTCCTCACCTCGCTTCCGCTCTCGAAGATGCGTGCGTGATATGTTCGCATAAGACACACACTTTTTCTCTACTTTATCGTGTGTTGTCCATGTCACTTTCACACACACTCTCTCTCTCTCTCTCTCTCTCTAGTTAGCTACTCTCTCAGATCCATAACATATGGATGTTTTGAAAAGTCAAACCTAACAGAAGTTTGACCAGGTATATGTGGAGAAAAACATTTACATCTGGAACGATCAATAGATTCATCACAAGATGTACTTAGTTTATATCATATATCTTTGGTATTGTAGATATAAGTAATTTCTTTATAAACTTGGTCAAAGTTTCAAATGTTTGACTTTTCAAAAAATATAGGCAATACATTATCGAACGGAGGGAGTATCTCTTTCTCTCTCTCTCTACTATCTCTCACGGGCCTCCCCTCTCACTCGATCTCTCTTTACCTAGGGATTATATGGTCACTGGGTCAGCGTATAGCTTTGTATATTGTTTAGTTGACTGATCAACCAATCTACATGGTGCCTTGTTTGCTCGTGTTCTCAATCTGGGTGTGCTGGCCCATGTGGCAGTGGGTGAAAATAAATAAACCAGAGGCCCATCTGACACAGGGTGACATAAATAAACTTGAAACCACTCGCGGTAGCACCCCGCACGCTACTAAATCGAGTGCACACTTCTTCTGTGTTAATACAAACACTACGACAATGCACACACTACGCCACTACACGGCACGCACGCAAGGATGCACTCGCGCACACCCAGCACACAATACACACAAGCCCACATGTACACCGGTGTCACCGCCGGCTAAGATGGACGATGAGGCAGCCAACAAGCGGAGGTGGCTCGAGCCAAACTACATCCGGTGAGCCTGGATTTCATCAGCAACCTCCTCGAGGACATGCTGCTTGTCATCATCTCCCTCCTCCCCACCAAATCTGTCATGCGGACCACCTTGCTCTCCCTGCGGGGCGCCCCCTCTGGCGCTGCGTCCCCCTCAACCTCACCGTCGACAACTGCCTCTACGACGGGAATTGCAAACGCATGGTCACAGTCTCCAAGATCTTTGCATCGCACCCTGGGCCAGCCAAATGACTTGATATCCGCATGTTCAGTACCAACTGTAAGGTCCAAGCCAAGTTCGACGAGTGGTTCATATCCCCCGCCCTCGATCAGCTCGAGGAGCTCAGGTTTTAAGGTGGATGATGTCGCTCTTTGCGGCCATTCGTGCTCCGCCTCGTGCCAATGCTGCACTACTACAGGTTCAATTCCTGCTATTTTCCCCAGATTAATGCCGCACCCGCTCTTCTTCTCCCTCAACTCAAGTAGCTCGATCGCTTCGACATTGGCATCTCGAAAGAGGCTACGGAACAAGTGCTCCGCGGCTGTACTGCGCTCGAGTACATTTGTCTTTGGCAGATGTAACATCCCAATTTTCCTAAATTAGGATGTTAATAGATCATTCATATGCATCTCATATTTTATTTGCATTATTTTTTTCTGAAATATTCCTTTCAAGGCAATTTATTGGAGTGGAGATAACATGACTTCTCCCCTATTTTAAAAATGTTCATAATGTCAGGAATATTATTTGGAATTTACCTAATTTATTTGGTCAATTTTATAAACTCTGAATTATTTTATTTGAGTGTTTTATCACTGTTTGTGTGGCCTATTGCATGAAAATCTATTTTTTCAAAAATTGCATTAGTTGTGGAATTAGTTACCTGTAGTTTATATTAGTAGTATTATTTTTACTGTGTGTCTATATTTTTTTAGGATTTATTCTGGTGTTTTTATTTTAGTTATTTATTTCTGTAGCTGTGGTTTTTCTTAAAACGCAACGCAGCGCCGCAGCGCACTACGCGGCCCCCAGCCGACCGAAGCGGTACGCGCCACTGCGCCGCACCCAACCAGCTCAGTCGCCTCCAGCCACTGACCCGCGGGCCCTGCACTACTTTCTCCCTCCCCGAGCCAGACGGAAACCACCGCGCACATGCACACACGCCGAGCCCGAGTCGAGCCGGCGCCCTGGTCCACCCCATGCACTCCCGAGGCATCTAGCGCGAGCAAGACCCCTAGACGAACCCCGCACCCTTGTCTCAACCTTTCCCCTTGCCGCACGCGTCAGCTGGGGCGAATTGGATCTTGTCGAGAACCTCCACAGTCCGTTGCCTTCGCCGAACGACCCCGTCGCCATAAGGACACCCGAAGCCGCTCCGCCTGCTCCCTTCGATTCCCCTCTCGGTTACGCGTGTATTTGACACCTTTTGACAAACCACACAGCACCAGGAGAGCCACCTGATGCCGAGCCGAAGCACCGGAGCACGCCGAAGTTCACCCTGCAACCGCAGCCAGCAGAGGAAGCCCTCGTTTCCGTTTTCACCACCTTCGCCACTGCCGTTCCGCACCACATCCGCTCATCACCTCTCCTTTGCCGGATCATCGCCGGAGAAGCGCCGCCGCCGATGCCCAAACCTGCCGCCGCGTCCTCTGTTTTCTGGTGAGCGCGCGCACACAGGAGCTTTTCAGCCAACCACGCGCCAACACATGGCAACCCGCTACAGTGCCGCTACTGTATTTCCTGTACAGAGTTTTTTTCTTTTTGTTTTATTTTTAGATTTTAATATAAACTTCTTTCAGCTATATCTTTTAGTCTAGGAATCCAATTTAGGTGATTCCTTTTCCTATGCACTCACAATGACCGGCAGATTATGACAGAACCAAAAATTTCACATGTTTGCACGATTAAAATTTGAATCCGTTCAAATTTAAAATTAAACTTCCGGAGGCCATAACTTTCAAACCGTATAACGAAACTGAGTGTTTGTTTTTGCGTTGTGATTCTAGTGCAGTGTATATTTTGTACATGATTTTATGCTACTGTTCTTTGAGTTTTAAAATGATTTCTTGTTGTTGGTTTTATTTTGGTTCTATTTGAGTGAAACGTGTAGATTGTCCGAGTGCGATGCGAACTATTGTCAGGATATGCTTCCCACCACCTGTGGATATGCTTCCCAGGTTCTTGAGGTTTAATCGTCAGAGGTTCTCCAGCACCCCTGAACTTATTGTGGCTGATGATTGGCTCTGTGTAGTCAATAGGAACTTGGAGACAGTTGGATGCACAGATGCAGAGAGGCTGAGGTTTTCCTCACATTTGTTGGAGGGTCCTGCCACAGCTTGGTGGGACAATTATTTGGTCACTTACCCCATTGCTACCATCACCTGGGCGCAGTTTCAGGCAGCTTTTCATGCTGCAAATGTGTCTGCTGGTGCCATGAGTCTGAAAAAGAAGGAGTTTCGTAGTTTGCGCCAGGGAGGTCGCACGGTGAATGCGCATGTGGAGAAATTTAATAATCTTGCATGTTATGCTCCTAATGATGTTAAGACTGATGCAGCTAGGCAGGAGAAATTCTTGGAGGGCCTAAATAATGAGTTGAGCATTTAGTTGGCAGTGGCCACTTTTAATAATTGCCAGGAGCTGATTGATAAGGTTATTATGCTCGAAGGGAAGCATCAGGCCATAGAGAATCACAAGAGGAAGTACAACAACAATAACAGGTATAATTCAAGACCACAGCAGAAGCCACACACTTCATATCATGGTAATGGAGGTAATGGACATAATCATAATGGAGGTAATGGACATAATCATCATGGAGGTAATGGACATAATAAGCACGGAGGTAATGGACATAATCATCATGGAGGGAATGGCCACAACCATAATGGCCACCATCATCACAATGGACACAAGAGTAAGAATGGCAATGGCAGAGGTAATGGTAATGGTAATGGCAATGGAGCGAACAATAACCAGAACCACCAGTTTACACGTGCGCCAAGGGATTTGAGTCAGGTGCAGTGCTTCAGGTGTAAGGCTATGGGGCACTATGCAACAGATTGCCCGGAGACGAAGATCCCAGGATCCAACAAGCCAAACCCCTTCCAAAAGGGTCATGTCAACCATGTTAATGTGGAGGAGGTCTACAATGAACCTGATGCAGTGATTGATAAGTTTTTGATCAATTCAGCACACACACTTGTTCTTTTTGATACTGGTGCATCGCATTCATTTATTTCAAGGGTATTTCTTGATAAACAAGGATTGCCAACCAAAACCCTTAGTATGCCTATTAGAGTGAGTTCCCCAGGAGCTGAGATGATAGCAGGTGTTGGATGTCATCAGTTGACCCTGTCTATTGGGAAGCATGAGTTTCCTACGGATTTGATTATATTGAAGTCACAAGGTCTAGATATTATTTTGGGTATGGATTGGTTGCAGTTATATAATGGTGTTATTGATTGTGCCAGCTGATCAATTACTCTCAGTGAACCAAAAGGGAGGAGAATCAAATATGTATGTAAGTATAAGTGTAATCAGGTGAAGGTGAACTCTCTTAAGGGGGGTAGCCTGAAAGAGGTGCCCGTTGTGAGGGATTATCCAGATGTGTTTCCAGAGGAGTTGCCAGGTATGCCACCGGATAGAGATATTGAGTTTCTTCTTGATTTAATACCAAGCACTGGACCAATTGCAAAGAAACCGTATAGAATGCCTCCTGAAGAGTTGGAATTGAAGAAGCAGATAAGGAAATTGTAGGCACAAGGTTTTAGTCGCCCAAGTTCATCTCCTTGGTGAGCTCCAGTTTTGTTTGTGGAGAAGAAGGATGGGACCTTGAGGATGTGCGTTGATTATCATTCTCTAAATGAGGTAACCATTAAGAATAAGTATCCTTTGGCTATGATAAATGATCTGTTTGACCAGTTGGAGGGAGATATTGTGTTTTCTAAGATTGACCTTCGTTCTGGTTATCATCAATTAAAGATTCGTGAGCAAGATATTCCCAAGACTGCTTTTACCACGAGGTATGGGTTGTATGAATATACTTTTATGCCATTTGGATTGACTAACGCTCATGCATACTTCATGAATATGATGAACAAGGTGTTTATGGAGTTCTTGAATAAATTTGAGGTTGTTTTCATTGATGATATATTTGTGTTCTCCAAGAATAAGCAAGAGCATGAGGTGCATCTGCGTTTGGCAAGGGAGAAATTGAGGGATCATCAGTTGTATGCCAAGTTCAGCAAATGTGAGTTTTGGCTGGATGAGGTAGCATTCCTTGGACATGTTGTGTCAGGTAATGGAGTTGCAGTTGTTCCATCTAAGGTTGCTGCAGTTACAGAGTGGGAGTCACCCACGTCAGTTGTGGAGATTCGCGGCTTTTTCGGTCTTGCAGGTTATTACAGGAGGTTTATTGAGAACTTTTCCACGATTGCAAAGACTATGACTGAATTGTTGTAGAAGGAGAAGAAATTTGTTTGGACTGATGAATGTGAAGCCAGTTTTCAGGAATTGAAGCAGCTTTTGGTTACAGCACCAGTCTTAATTCTGCCAGATATACATAAGGACTTCCAGGTATATTGTGACTTGGGAGTGTTTTGATGTAGGAAGGTAAAGTTGTTTCTTATGCTTCACGCCATCTTAAGAATCATGAGCATAATTATCCTACACATGATTTGGAGTTAGCCTCAGTTGTGCATGCATTGAAAACTTGGAGGCATTATCTTGTTGGTAATCATTGTGATATATTTACTGATCATAAGAGCTTGAAGTATATCTTTATTCGGAAGGAATTGCACCTCAGGAAGAGGAGATGGTTGGAACTTATTAAGGATTATGATTTGAACATGCAATATCATCCTGGTAAGGCTAATGTTGTTGCTGATGCATTAAGTCGTAGGAGCCATGTTAATGCAGTTGATATTGATGATATGCCACCGGAGTTATGTGAGCAGTTTAGGAATCTCAGGTTGGAGATGGTTCCTAATGGATATTTGGCAACACTGGAGGTAAAGCCTACTTTGCTTGATAGGATTAGAGAAGTACAAAAGGAAGATAATGACATTGTTGTGATAAAAGAGAATATGATTAAAGGGAAGGCAGAAGGTTTCCATGAGGATAAACATGGAGCCATATGGTTTGAGAAGCGTATTTGTGTACCTCAAGATGCAGATATCAAGAAGTTAATTCTTCAGGATGCGCATGATAAACTTTATTCCATTCACCCAGGTAATACTAAGATGTACTTGGATTAGAGGGAAAGATATTGGTGGCCTAGCCCGAAGAGGGAAGTTGCTGGATATATTGCAACATGTGATATGTGCCAGAGAGTTAAAGCATAACATCATAGACTAGCAGGTTTGTTACAGCCATTGCCTATACCTGATTGGAAGTGGGATAAGATTGGTATGGCTTTCATCACAGGATTACCCAGGACTCGGTCAAGTTATGATTCTATTGGGTAGTTGTTGATCATATGACTAAACTTGCTCACTTCATCCCAAGAAAAAATACTTATACCAGTGCTCATCTAGCAAAGATTTATATGTCTAAAATTGTTTGTCTACATGGAGTTCCAAGGAAGGTAGTGTCTGATAGAGGTACTCATTTCACATCCATGTTTTGGCGTCAATTGCATGAATCCTTGGGCACCAGGCTGGAGTACAGCTTTCCATCCACAGAAAGATGGGCAGACAGAGAGGGTAAACCAGATTTTGGAGGATAGGTTGAGAGCTTGTGCTTTGGACTATGGGTCCAGTTGGGATGATAATTTACCTTATGCAGAGTTCTCATATAATAACAGTTATCAGGCTAGTTTGAAGATGGCACCATTTGAGGTATTGTATGGTAGGAAGTGCAGGACACCGTTGTTGTGGGATGAGGTTGCAGAGCATCAGTTCTTTGGACCAGACTTGATCAGAGATGCTGAGGAGAAGGTCAAGTTGATTCACGACAGGCTGAAGATAGCACAGTCCAGAAAGAAGTGTTATGCAGATGCAAAACGTAAGGAGGTGACATAAGAGGTAGGAGACCGTGCATACCTTAGAGTTTCACTACATCATGGGATTAAGAGGTTTGGAATTAAGGGTAAGTTAGCACCATGTTTTGTGGGGCCTACAAGGTCTTGAAGCATAGAGGAGAGGTAGCTTATCAGCTGGAGTTTCCAGAATCCTTGTCAAGAGTTCACGATGTGTTTCATGTATCCCAGTTGAGGAAGTGCAATGCAGAGATGATGGATGTTCCATTGAGGGCCACGGTGCCATTTGAGGCAATTCAGTTGGAGAGTGATTTGACATATGAAGAGAAGCCTGTTAAGATTATGGAGACAGGAAAGAGAGTTACTCGCACCCAGACAATCAAGTTATGCAAGGTTCAGTGGGATCATCATACAGAGGAAGAAGCTACCTGGGAACGAGAGGAAGATCTCAAGCAGGATCACCCACACCTATTTGCTAGCCAACCCGAATCTCGAGAGCGAGATTCACCTTAAGGGGGTGAGGTTTGTAACATCCCAATTTTCCTAAATTAGGATGTTAATAGATCATTCGTATGCATCTCATATTTTATTTGCATTATTTGTTTTTTCCAAAATATTCCTTTCATTATGCAACTCAAGGCAATTTATTGGAGTGGAGATAACATGACTTCTCCCCTGTTTTAAAAATGTTCATAATGTCAGGAATATTTCTGGAGTTTACCTGATTTATTTGGTCAATTTTATAAACTCCAAATTATTTTATATGAGAGTTTTATTACAGTTTGTGTGGCCTATTGCATGAAAACTATTTTTTTTAAATTGCATTAGTTGTGGAATTAGTTCCCTGTAGTTTATATTAGTAGTACTATTTTTACCGTGTGTATATATTTTATTTAGGATTTATTCTGCTGTTTTTAGTTTAGTTATTTATTTACGTAGCTATGGGTTTTTGTTAAAACGCAGCGTAGCGCCGCAGCGCACTGCGCGGCCTAGCTAACCACGGCCTTGTAGAGCACCGCACAGCCGCGGCCCACAGCAGACCGATGCTGTACGCGCCACCGCGCCGCACCCAGCCCGCTCGCTTGCCTCCAGGCGCTGACCCACGGGCCCCGTGCCGCTTTCTCCCTCCCCGAGAAGGACGGACACCACCGCGTGCATGCACGCACACCGAGGCCGGCCCGAGTCGAGCCGACGCCCTGGTCCACCCGGTGCACGACCGAGGCATCTAGGGCGAGCAAGACCCCTAGACAAACCACGCACCCCTGTCCCGAGCTTTCCCCTTGCCGCACGCGTCAGCTGGGGCGAATTGGATCCCGCTGAGAACCTCCGCAGTCCACCGCCTACGCCGGACGACCCCGTCGCCGTAAGGACACATGAAGCCGCTCCGCCTGCTGCCTTCGATTCCCCTCTCGGGTACGCGGGTATTTGACGCCTTTTGACGAAGCACAGAGCACCAGGAGAGCCACCCGATATCGAGCCGAAGCACCGGAGCACGCCGGAGTTCACCCCACCACTACAGCCAGCAGAGGAAGCCCCCGTCACCTTTTTCACCATCTTCGCCACAGCCGTTCCGCACCACATTAGCCTGTCACCTCTCCTTCGCCGGAGAAGTGCTGCCACCGATGCCTGAACCCGCTGTCACGTCCTCTGTTTTTTGGTGAGCATGCGCGCACATGAGCTTTTCAGCCAACCGCGCGCCGACATGTGGCAACCTGCTACAGTGCCGCTATTGTATTTCCTGTACAGAGTTTTTTTCTTTTTTTCCTCAGATTTTCAACTAAACTTCTTTTAGCTATATCTTTTAGTCTACAAATCAAATTTAGGTGATTCCTTTTCCTACGCACTCACAATGACTGACAGATTATGACAGAACCAAGAGTTCACATGTTTGTATGTTTCAAATTTGAATTCGTTGAAATTTAAAATTAAACTTCCGGAGTCCATAACTTTCAAACCGTTTAACGAAACTGAGTGTTTCTTTTTTCATTGTGATTCTAGTGTAGTGTAGATTTTGTATATGCTTTTAAGCTACTGTTCTGTGAGTTTTAACATGATTTCTTGATGTTGGTTTTATTTTGGTTCTATTTGAGTTCGGTAATTGATTTGTTGATTGCATGAAACATGTAGATTGCCCAGAGTGCGACGCGAACTATTGTCAGGAGTGTGACTTTTTGAACCAGAACCAAAGCAAGTTACATGTTGATCATCCTTTACCTATTATTTTTTATGCATGTAGTGTATATCACATTATGAATATATGCATGTGTAGGAATACTATATTATTGTGCTATGCTGTTGAGCTATCTCCCGTCAATGCAGATCGTGGTAGTTGTAGTTTTGCTATGCTTTGTAGACGGGGATGGTTCCTGTATACATTGAGCTTATGTGAGGATTATATATGTAACTAATTTGAGTATCAACTTAAAATATAATTCACCCCTGGGCGGAAGTGGTATTGCTTGGTGTTGAGGGAAGGCATCATGGGGTCTTGCACCTTTTCTTTGGTCATGTGCCCATGAGAGTGCACCCTAAGTGGAAAGGCGCCCAAGTACAAAAAGATCAGACAGACTTAGTGACAAGTAGCTTCCATGCGCGGCCACTAGCTATGTGGGCTCTGGCTTAGTTGATCAGTTGTTGGAACCCTTGCCCAGACAGTGTCGACAGATGTTCCATATGTATGTGGGATGTGGCCATCAGGTGGTTTAGGGAACCTCTTCTGAAAGATTTCGTCTCAATCTTCGGATTGGGTCTAGTTGGTAAAGCGTACTAAACTCTGCAGAGTATTAAAAACTAATCATTATTAGCTGTGTCCCCGGTTATGGACAAATTTGATCAACTATGCCATTACAGTTGTTGGATGATCTTGACAGATGTGACACTTAATAAATTTGTTGGGAAACTTAATAATGGATGGGTTCGAGTTGGACTTGCCAATTCAACCTTGTGTATTTAATTTTAGTAACAAGATATTAAATAATAATTTGACTGTTAGGTAGTTATGAGGACAAAATCAGCTTTCTGCAAAATTAACCGTCAAGCCTTTCTTTTGTTGTACTATGCATATACATGTAGGTATGCTTTATTATTTACTCCTGTGTAACATGCCAATACATTCAATGTATTGAACTATACGGCTACAACGTCTCATGTTTTAGGATATTCAGACGAAGAGTAAGGTACCGTTAGGGTCGCGAGTCTGCACTCAGCATCGCCAGTGGGCTATGTTGGAACTCATCATTATTTTCTTCTACTTTTCCACTGTTTGATTAAATAAAGCTAGCTATGTGTTATGCAGATTGTTTTATTTTATAAATTTTGGATCATACTTTGTAATAAATGATGCACTTGTTATTCTGGTATTCATCTGTACTGTGTGTGTGCTAGCGACTCGATCCAGGGACTAGCACGGTAAGCACAGAGACTCAAATCCTTCGAGGTTTGGTCATTACAGATGGCATCAGAGCAGTGTGTTGACTGTAGGTCGTGGCCCTAGAAAATGGACTAGAAAAGCCATAGGAGTGAAAATTATTTTATAAAATTGTCTATACTTCTTACTATTTATTAGTTAACCCCCTCAAGTATCTTGACCAGTTAAGTAGGAACTAGTGCTGAGACCACCATTCATGTTTGTTTTATATTGCAACTTTATCATGTTAGCGTATCTGATTATGCCCACTTGCGTGGTATGAATATACTAGATTGTTTGCTTGATTGGTAGTTTGTTTGTTAAATATACATCTTGTCGAAATTATTCGACTATATGTATAATACTATCTTATTGTTGCTTGTTCATTTGTTGGTGTTATTTCATTGTTGCGTTTTGTTGCCTTATATATGTTACCTTGATCATATTATGCATATGGGTAGAATATATTTATATACATAGCCTTTAGCCCTATTATATCCAAAACTCATCTATTCTTGCCACCAAATGGCGCAGAGGCGTGAGACTAGACGCACTGGTTCTGGAGGAGACAACAATGGCAATGACATTCCGCCGTACATACATCAGGTTATTCAGGGGCAGGCTTAGTTGATCCAGTTGCTTGCTCAGAACCAGAACCTATTGTGGATATGCTTCCCTGGTTCTTGAGGTTGAATCCTCAGAGGTTCTCCAGCACCCCTGAACCTATTGTGGTTGATGATTGGCTCTGTGTAGTCAATAGGAACCTAGAGACAGTTGGATGCACAGATGCAGAGTGGCTGAGGTTTGCCTCACATTTGTTGGAGGGTGCTGCCACAGCTTGGTGGGACAATTACTTGGTCACTTACCCCATTGCTACCATCAACTGGGCGCAGTTTCAGGAAGCTTTTCGTGCTGCACATGTGTCTGCTGGTGCCATGAGTCTGAAAATGGAGTTTCGCAGTTTGCGCCAGGGAGGTCGCACGGTGAATGCGCATGTGGAGGAATTTAATAATCTTGCACGTTATGCTCCTAATGATGTTAACATTGATGTAGCTAGGCAGGAGAAATTCTTGGAGGGCCTAAATAATGAGTTGAGCATTTAGTTGACAGTGGCCACTTTTAATAATTGCCAGGAGCGGATTGATAAGGCTATTATGCTCGAAGGGAAGCATCAGGCCATAGAGAATCGCAAGAGGAAGTACAACAACAATAACAGGTATAATTCAGGACCACAGCAGAAGCCACACACTTCATATCATGGTAATGGAGGTAATGGACATAATCATAATGGAGGTAACGGACATAATCATTATGGTGGTAATAGACATAATCAGCATGGAGGTAATGGATATAATCATCTTGGAGGGAATGGCCACCATCATCACAATGGACACAAGAGTAAGAATGGCAATGGCAGAGGTAATGGTAATGGTAATGGCAATGGAGGGAACAATAACCAGAACCACCAGTTTACACGTGCGCCAAGGTATTTGAGTCAGGTGCAGTGCTTCAGGTGTAAGGCTATGGGGCACTATGCAACAGATTGCCCGGAGATGAAGAACCCAGGATCCAGCAAGCCAAACCCCTTCCAAAAGGGTCATGTCAACCATGTTAATGTGGAGGAGGTCTACAATGAACCTGATGCAGTGATTGGTAAGTTTTTGATCAATTAAGTACCCGCACTTGTTCTTTTTGATACTGGTGCATCGCATTCATTTATTACGATGGTATTTATTGATAAACAAGGATTGCCAACCAAAACCCTTAGTATGCCTATTAGAGTGAGCTCCCCAGGAGCTGAGATGATAGCAGGTGTTGGATGTCATCAGTTGACCCTGTCTGTTAGGAAGCTGAGTTTCCTACAGATTTGATTATATTGAAGTCAGAAGCTATGGATATTATTTTGGGTATGGATTGGTTGCAGTTATATAATGGTGTTATTGATTGTGCCAGCCGATCAATTACTCTCAGTGAACCAAAAGGGAAGAGAATCAAATATGTATGTAAGTATAAGTGTAATCAGGTGAAGGTGAACTCTCTTAAGGGGGGTAGCCCGAAAGAGGTGCCCGTTGTGAGGGATTATCCAGATGTGTTTCCAGAGGAGTTGCCAAGTATGCCACCAGATAGAGATATTGAGTTTCTTCTTGATTTAATACCAAGCACTGGACCAATTGCAAAGAGACCGTATAGAATGCTTTTTGAAGAGTTGGAATTGAAGAAGCAGATAAGGGAATTGTAGGCACAAGGTTTTATTCGCCCAAGTTCATCTCCTTGGGGAGCTCTAGTTTTGTTTGTGGAGAAGAAGGATGGGACCTTGAGGATGTGTGTTGATTATCGTTCTCTGAATGAGGTAACCATTAAGAATAAGTATCCTTTTCCTATGATAAATGATTTGTTTGACCAGTTGGAGGGAGCTACTGTGTTTTCTAAGATTGACATTCGTTCTGGTTATCATCAATTAAAGATTCGTGAGCAAGATATTCCCAAGACTGCTTTTACCACGAGGTATGGGTTGTATGAATATACTTTTACATCCTTTGGATTGACTAACGCTCCTACATACTTCATGAATATGATGAACAAGGTGTTTATGGAGTTCTTGAATAAATTTGAGGTTGTTTCCATTGATGATATATTGGTGTTCTCCAAGAATAAGCAAGATCATGAGGTGCATCTGCGTTTGGTAATGGAGAAATTGAGGGAACATTAGTTGTATGCCAAGTTCAGCAAATGTGAGTTTTGGCTGGATGAGGTAGCATTCCTTGGACATGTTTGTGTCAGGTAATGGAGTTGCAGTTGATCCATCTAAGGTTGCTGCAGTTACAGAGTGGGAGTCACCCACGTAAGTTGGGGAGATTCGCGGCTTTTTTGGTCTTGCAGGTTATTACAGGAGGTTTATTGAGAACTTTTCCATGATTGCAAAGACTATGACTGAATTGTTGCGGAAGGAGAAGAAATTTGTTTGCACTGATGAATGTGAAGCCAGTTTTCAGGAATTGAAGCAGCTTTTGGTTACAGCACCAGTCTTAATTCTGCCAGATATACATAAGGACTTCCAGGTATATTGTGATGCTTCTCGTCAAGGACTTGGGAGTGTTTTGATGTAGGAAGGTAAAGTTGTTTCTTATGCTTCACGCCAGCTTAAGAATCATGAGCATAATTATCCTACACATGATTTGGAGTTAGCCTCAGTTGTGCATGCATTGAAAACTTGGAGGCATTATCTTGTTGGTAATCATTGTGATATATTTACTGATCATAAGAGCTTGAAGTATATTTTTACTCAAAAGGAATTGAACCTCAGGTAGAGGAGATGGTTGGAGCTTATTAAGGATTATGACATGAACGTGCAGTATCATCCTGGTAAGGCTAATGTTGTTGCTGATGCATTAAGTCGTAGGAGCCATGTTAATGCAATTGATATTGATGATATGCCACTGGAGTTATGTGAGCAGTTCAGGAATCTCAGGTTGGAGATGGTTCCTAATGGATATTTGGCAACACTGGAGGTAAAGCCTACTTTGCTTGATAGGATCAGAGAAGTTCAAAAGGAAGATAACAAGATTGTTGTGATAAAAGAGAATATGATTAAAGGGAAGGCAGAAGGTTTCCATGAGGATAAACATGGAGCCATATGGTTTGAGAAGCGTATTTGTGTACCTCAAGATGCAGATATCAAGAAGTTAATTCTTCAGGAGGCGCGTGATTCACCTTATTCCATTCACCCAGGTAATACTAAGATGTATTTGGATTTGAGGGAAAGATTTTGGTGGCCTAGCCCGAAGAGGGAAATTGCTGCGTATATTGCAACATGTGATGTGTGCCAGAGAGTTAAAGCAGAACATCAGAGACCAGCAGGTTTGTTATATCCATTGCCGATACCTGATTGGAAGTGGGAGGAGATTGGTATGGATTTCATCACAGGATTACCCAGGATTCGGTCAGGTTATGATTCTATTGGGTAGTTGTTGATCATTTGACTAAAGTTGCTCACTTCATCCCGGTAAAGACTACTTATACCAGTGCTCATCTAGCAAAGATTTATATGTCTAAAATTGTTTGTCTACATGGAGTTCCAACGAAGGTAGTGTCTGATAGAGGTACTCCGTGCACATCCATGTTTTGCCGTCAATTGCATGAATCTTTGGGCACCAGGCTGGAGTACAGCTTTCCATCCACAGAAAGATGGGCAGATAGAGAGGGTAAACCAGATTTTGTAGGATATGTTGAGAGCTTGTGCTTTGGACTACGGGTCCAGTTGGGATGATAATTTACCTTATGCAGAGTTCTCATATAATAACAGTTGTCAGGCTAGTTTGAAGATGGCACCATTTGAGGTATTGTATGGTAGGAAGTGCAGGACACCGTTGTTGTGGGATGAGGTTGCAGAGCGTCAGTTCTTTGGACCAGACTTGATCAGAGATGCTGAGAAGAAGGTCAAGTTGATTCACGATAGGCTGAAGATAGCATAGTCCAGACAGAAGTGTTATGCAGATGCAAAACGTAAGGAGGTGACGTATGAGGTAGGAGACCGTGCATACCTTAGAGTTTCACCACATTGTGGGATTAAGAGGTTTGGAATTAAGGGTATGTTAGCACCATGTTTTGTGGGGCCTACAAGGTCTTGGA
This sequence comes from Thinopyrum elongatum, assembly GCA_011799875.1. Classification (NCBI taxonomy): domain Eukaryota; kingdom Viridiplantae; phylum Streptophyta; class Magnoliopsida; order Poales; family Poaceae; genus Thinopyrum; species Thinopyrum elongatum. The sequence goes on from CM022303.1 coordinate 391,018,201, forward strand.
GCATAGAGGAGAGGTAGCATATCATCTAGAGTTGCTAGAATCCTTGTCAAGAGTTCACGATGTGTTTCATGTATCCCAGTTGAGGAAGTGCAATGCAGAGATGATGGATGTTCCATTGAGGGACATGGTGCCACTTGAGGCAATTCAGTTGGAGAGTGACTTGACATATGAAGAGAAGCCTGTTAAGATTATGGGGACAGGAGAGAGAGTTACTTAGACCCATACAATCAAGTTATGCAAGGTTCAGTGGGATCATTATACAATGGAAGAAGCTACCTGGGAACGAGAGGAAGATCTCAAGCAGGATCACCCACACCTATTTGCTAGCCAGCCCGAATCTCGAGAGCGAGATTCACCTTAAGGGGGTAAGGTTTGTAACATCCCAATTTTCCTAAATTAGGATGTCAATAGATCATTCGTACGCATCTCATATCTTATTTGCATTATTTGTTTTTCTGAAATATTCCTTTCATTATGCAATTCAAGGCAATTTATTGGAGTGGAGATTACATGACTTCTCCCCTATTTTAAAAATGTTCATAATGTCAGGAATATTTCTGGAGTTTACCTGATTTATTTGATCAATTTTATAAACTCTGAATTGTTTTATTTGAGAGTTTTATTACTGTTTGTGTGGCCTATTGCATGAAAACTATTTTTTCAAAAATTGCATTAGTTGTGGAATTAGTTCCCTGTAGTTTATATTAGTAGTATTATTTTTACCGTGTGTCTATATTTTTTAGGATTTATTCTGCTATTTTTAATTTAGTTATTTATTTACGTAGCTGTGTTTTTTTTAAATGCAGCGTAGCGCGGCAGCGCACTGCTCGGCCTAGCTAACCGCGGCCCTGCAGAGCACCGCGCAGCCGCGGCCCACAGCCGACCGAAGCTGTACGCGCCGCACCCAGCCCGCTCGCTCGCCTCCAGGCACTGGCCCACAGGCCCCGTGCCGCTTTCTCCCTCCCCGAGCAAGATAGACACCACCGCGTGCACGCAGGCACACCGAGGCCGCGCCCGAGTCAAGCCGACGCCCTGGTCCACCCCGTGCATGATCGAGGCATCTAGGGCGAGCAAGACCCCTAGACGAAGCCCGCACCCCTGTCCCAAGCTTTCCCCTTGCCGCACGTGTCAGCTGGGGCGAATTGCATCTCACTGAGAACCTCCGCAGTCCGCCGCCTTCGCCGGACGACCCCGTCGCCGTAAGGACTCATGAAGCCGCTCCGCCTGCTCCCTTCGATCCCCTTCTCGGTTACGCAAGTATTTGACGCCTTTTGACGAACCACAGAGCACCAGGAGAGTCACCCAACACCGAGCCGAAGCACCGGAGCACGCCGGAGTTCACCCCGCCACTGCAACCAGCAGTGGAAGCCCCCGTCACCATTTTCACCATCTTCGCCACAGTCGTTCCGCACAGCATCCGCCCGTCACATCTCCTTCGCCGGATCATCGCCGGAGAAGCGCCGCCGCCGACGCCTAAACCTACCGCCACGTCCTCTATTTTTTGATGAGCACGTGCGCACATGAGCTTTTCAGCCAACCGCATGCTGACACGTGGCAACCTGCTACAGTGCCGCTATTGTATTTCCTGTACAGAGTTTTTTTTTCTTTTTTTTCAGATTTTCAACAAAACTTCTTTTAGCTATATCTTTTAGTCTACAAATCCAATTTAGGTGATTCATTTTCCTACGCACTCACAATGACCGGCAGATTATGACAAAACCAAGATTTCACATGTTTGTACGTTTCAAATTTGAATTCATTGAAATTTAAAATTAAACTTCCGGAGGCCATAACTTTCAAACCGTTTAACGAAACTGAGTGTTTCTTTTTGCATTGTGATTCTAGTGCAGTGTAGATTTTGTATATGTTTTTAAGCTACTGTTCTTTGAGTTTTAAAATGATTTCTTGATGTTGGTTTTACTTTGGTTCTATTTTAGTTCGGTAATTGATTTGTTGATTGTGTGAAACATGTAGATTGTCCGGAGTGCGACGTGAACTATTGTCAGGAGTGTGACTTTTTGAACCAGAACCAAAGCAAGTTACATGTTGATCATCCTTTACCTATTATTTTTTATGCGTGTAGTGTATATCACATTATGAATATATGCATGTGTAGGAATACTATATTATTGTGCTATGCTGTTGAGCTATCTCCCGTCAATGCAGATCGTGGTAGTTGTAGTTTCGCGATGCTTTGTAGACGGGGGTGGTTCCTGTATACATTGAGCTTATGTGAGGATTATATATGTAATTAATTGAGTATCAACTTAAAATATAATTCACCCCTGGGCGGAAGTGGTATTGCTTGGTGTTGAGGGAAGGCATCATGGGGTCTTGCACCTTTTCTAAGGTCATGCGCCCATGAGAGTGCACCCTAAGTGGAAAGCCGCCCAAGTACAAAAAGATCAGACAGACTTAGTGACTAGTAGCTTCCATGTGCGGCCACTGGCTATGTGGGCTCTGGCTTAGTTGATCAGTTGTTGGAACCCTTGCCCTGACAATGTCGACAGATGTAGCATATGTATGTGGGATGTGGCAATCAGGTGGTTAAGGGAACCTCTTCTGAAAGACTTCGTCTCAATCTTCGGATTCGGCCCAGTTGGTAAAGCGTACTAAACTCTGCAGAGTATTAAAAACTAATCATGATTAGCTGTGTCCCCGATTATGGACAAATTTGAGCAACTATGCCATTACAGTTGTTGGATGATCTTGACAGATGTGACACTTAATAAATTTGTTGGGACACTTAATAATGGGTGGGTTGGAGTTGGACTTGCCAATTCAATCTTGTGTATTTAATTGTAGTAACAAAATATTAAATAATAATTTGACTGTTAGGTAGTTATGAGGACAAAATCAGCTTTCTACAAAATTAACCCTCAAGCCTTTCTTTTGTTGTACTATGCGTATACATGTAGGTCTGCTTTATTATTTACTCCTATGTAACTTGCCAATACATTCAATGTATTGAACTATACGGCTGCAACGTCTCATGTTGTCGGATATTCAGACGAAGAGTAAGGTACCGTTAGGGTCGCGAGTCTGCACTTAGCATCTCCAGTGAGCTATGATGGAACTCATCATTATTTTCTGCTAATTTTCCGCTATTTGATTGAATGAAGCTAGCTATGTGCTATGCAGCTAGTTTTATTTTATAAATTCTGAATCATACATTTGTAATAAATGATGCACTCGTTATTCTAGTATTCATCTATATTGTGTGTGCTAGCGAGTCAATCCAGGGACAAGCATGGTAACCACTAAGACTCAAATCCTTCGAGGTTTCGTCGTTACAGCAGATCCACGGGTTCATTAGCCTCCACATCGCCCCAATGAATCTCCGATGAATTTATGTGTCTTGCTGGTCCCACAACAAGACATTACTTGGGAAGTGATTCGTTGAGCTGTTTCATGATATGGTCATTGAGAGATTGTTTGTATCTGATCTAGAAGGTACAACAAAAATCAGGGTCATTGACGCGCCGAGATTGACATCGTTGGCCTACTCGTCTGCCAAATTCTCCGAACTTGTTATTGGATCCATAATCGTTCAGGTACAACACTCTTCTTCTTCTCCTTCTTCATCTTGAAATTCACATTTTTAAAAAATTTCTTGATGTATGTTCGACTGTCATCCAGAAAATGATCCCCGCAAGGTTGACCTAGTCTGGGCACACCCTGAAGATCTTGGCAATAAAGTCTATCGGCCCTAATCTAGATCATGTTGTTGGATTCCTTAGATGCTTTCCATGCACGGAGAAGCTACTCATCAAGGTGAAACTCCTTTCCTATTAAATGTGAACCATAATGGAGCTCAGTTTTTCATAATTTTCCCAAGTTACAATGACAAGTGTAGTGTTCAAAACTGCATCTAGGTGCTATACTGAAAGAAATGTTTTTAGTATTTTTTCTCATGTGATCACTTGCATCGTTTTTTTTTGTTGTAGCCAAGGCTAGTCATAGTGGGAAGTAACTTAGACCAGTAACACTATGGTTAGCCTAAGAGCAAATATGACCTCCATCCTGGTTTACTAGTCCCCTTCATATTTTGTAGTATCCAATTTTGGCCATAGATTTTACTAAAAAATGTTAATGCATGTCAGTAAAAATTATATCATTGAATTCGTATTTGAACATAATTTCCAATGGTATAATTTTTGCTGACATGCATTGACATTTTCTTAGGTAAATCTATGGTCAAAATTTTACAATAAATACGAAGGGGACCTATAAACTAAGATGGAGGCAGTACAATAGTGGGCTATATGCCTTTTTTGTTGTTGTTGTAGCCAAGGCTAGTCATAGTGGGAAGTGGGCTCTAAGAGCATACATAGACAAGTTTGCCTCTAACCTAGGACCCACTGACCTGCCTCTAAGCTTATATGAAAGCTTCGCAGTGTGCTGCCTCTAGTACTTCAGAGTATAGTTCTAAAGTTGGACCCACAACTTAATAAAATGAAGTACTAGTACTACTAGAGTACTCCTATCCTATGGCTTATTATACTGGCAACAAATGCTCACACTATGGTCAACTTCTTCATGTGCTACTAGGTAAAATGAGTAAATTAGAGGAAAGAGAAAGAGAGAGCGAGTGAAAAATTATCACTAGCCTTAGAGCCAACCCTATCGTATGAGCGAATGATATTGGTACCTCTTGATGACACGGCAATCTTATATAGCCAGCTGCTCTAATATAGTCTCTTCTTTTGCAGATAAAAAAGACCTGAAAGTGAAAAATATGCTACAATATAACAATCTCATCAAATGGTTTGATCTCCATCTTACAAAAATTGATTTGATCGACTACCAAGGCACCACATCTGAGATTAAATTGGCCAGGTTCTTTGTTCTGAACGCAAGTGTGCTCAAGGTAATGAGGTTTGGCGTTCTCTGGTGCAACAATGAATGGTGTGCTAATTACCGCAAGCCTCTAAACCTAAATGATAAAGGCTCTACAAAAGCTGAATTTGTTTTTGAAACATCAAGTCGCGAGAGACTCAAAAGTTTATTTGCGCATTAGTGACTTGTCAGGGCGGTGGATTTTAGTTTGAACGATAATGTTGCATCCACCTAAAGTGACAAAAGTTCTTATGTAAACTTCCTAATAGTTACCTCTTCGTAGGTGCAGCATTACTCCTAGCATTTGTAATATCACTTTGAACCTTGTAATTTTACGACTATCCAGCACGAGGTACTACGATACGATAGATGTTCGCGTGCATAGGTGTGCCAATGATATACCCATTACTCGAGTACAATGTTTGTTATTACTCATGGCAACACAATTATCTAGAACACGACTAGTTGTAAGCATGGAAGCTCTACAACCTTGATGATAGTGACTGCACACGATGAGGCTAACTTTGATAACCCAAACACGCCGCCTACCCTCAAGTGTCATCTTCGGCGCAGGGTCTCGTCACTTCACTGTGAGGAGCAGCACGTAATAATTTGACTAACGGGTAGTACATTGGTAGTACTACTACTACCACAGTCTAGATTTATTAGTACTATCACCTCCGTCTGGATTTAGTATTTGACTAGCAATAACTAGTAATGCATGTCACAAAAAATATACTACTCCCTCCATAAATAAATACATGTAGTATTGTTATATTCAGTTTTGAATGTAATTTTTGATGATATTATACACTCTCCCTTCCGATAGATGGCTCAATTCTGAAATCTCATCAATCAGACTACTATTGTACTCCATTCGTACTGGTGCATTAGTCACGTTACTAAAACCAAGTAATCCCAAAACTCTTAGGCCAGGTGCATTAACTACCCACCTTCCTTATTTTTGTCCACGAAAAAAGAAATCAGCCAATAGGAGACATGGGGTGTGTATGCATTCCATGACTTGAGACTACTTAGCACAACATGTAGTGGTCAATTCTCTGCATCGAATGACATTAATTACCAAATAAACATCAAGTTCTCTCATTTTTCCCCAACTTGGTCTCAGTGCTCATCCTAAGATGACCGTGGAGTAGATGGCCAATGCACATGTAAATGCAACGCAGTCTTCACTTCTCATACAAAGGCTCCCCGCCAGTCCAATCCATCTACGAAATCCTACGCACCTACACACCCTAACTAAGGGCAAGAGTGATCACTCCAATCGTAAGATCAATTGACCAAAAGCTAGACCCATGGAGGCAATGAGCGTGAGCATGAGCCGGCTATGCCAGATGGTCCATGACTGCGACCTATGGCACAACAAAGAGGAACGTCTCCAGGTCGTGCTTAAGGCTGCCAGGGTGAGAGGCCTCTTGGACGACATCTTTGTCTCCTTGCTCGACGAGGCCCTCATCGGCTTCCTTGACAAGTTCACCATCATCAAGAAGCTCGCAGATGACCTTGACATACGCCTCCAGCCCACGCACCCAGGCTCTGTGATGCCCGCCACTCTCACTGGCCTCTATGGTGACAACCTCTTCGAAGCACTGGTGGCCCTGCGACTGCCCGCCGTCTCACCGGAGAATGTCCAACTCAAGGTCACGCTCGCCGCGCAGCAAGGCACCATCGACATAATCACCCACCTCTACAAGTGAATCGTCCACAAGGACTACTACATGCCAGAAGAGGATGATAGGACGCTGGCCTTCTTGGACCGCAGGGCAACCTTGGACTTCATTGTTCATAAGCACGTTGACCTCGCCGCCAACACCGTTGCTCCTCACCAGTCGGTTGGTGGCCGGGCGCACTAAGGCGAGAGGATGTCGTTGATGGATCCGTTTGCATATTTATTTTTTTGTCAATTCCATGTATACTGTAATTTCCTTACCCTTTGCATCAACTGCATAACTTTCATACGTACCATGCATGATCCGCGCCACAACCAAACTTCTTATTAATATTGACGTGTACTAGGAATGTTTAGGTCCCATGTAAGAAATGGGAATGAATATCAAACTTCTGGGCGTGGTGGTTCGATTTACGAAGGCGCACACATTGACAACCAACAAAGTCATTTTGGAACAAAGAGTTGCCACTTACAATAGGAAACAGAAGTATTATTGCAACCATGGGCGTTCTACTAACCATTTAAGTGCCGCCAGGTGTCCCTCTTTTAACTGGCTAGGAGGCGTCGTGCAGGGTACTACCTCCGTCGTGGTTTATTGTTCCCCTTAGTGTTTTGTGCCAAATTTTGACTATGAATTCAATTAACAAAATATTACTGCATGTCAAAAAAATAGTATCATTGGAAACTATGTTCAAATACGAATCCAAGCATATAAATTTTTATAACATGCATTAATTTTTCCAATTAAATCTATGGTCAAAATTTGACACAAAATACAAAGAGGACCTAAATCAGGACGGAGGTAGGAGCTACTACAGACATTCGTTCTGGCCTGCCCCTCAATGCAAAGTGGCTAGGCATATCACTTACATGTGGGACCGCATGTAAGGAAAGTGGTGATGTCCCAAATTGGCAAAACTCCCCCATTTATCAAGCGGGGAAATCCCAGCACTAGCGTTTTGAATCCTTATTTTTATTTTTTGAAGGAAAATCGTTATTTCTATCTATTGAACGCGCCAGGAGCAGAACCAAATGTTAAAACTTACTAGTACAAGTTCAAAAGGAAAAGTCTGTCCTATTCGCGTCGCACCCCCACACGGCTAGTCCGACACGCCGTTCAAGGGGGGAACGCGTGTTGTCTTGCATCTTCACTTACAAGCGGACCACACTTGAGCAAACCAACTATCGTCAAACCCCCACCCTGCCCGTGGCGCGATGGCTGTTACGTCCCAAATGTATCTACTTTTCCAAACACTTCTCCTCTTGTTTTGGACTCTAATTTGCATGATTTGAATGGAACTAACCCGGACTAACGTTGTTTTCAGCAGAATTGCCATGTTGTTGTTTTTATGCAGAAATTAAAGTTCTCGGATTGAGCTGAAAATTTACGGAGAATTATTTCAGAATATATAAAAAATATTAGCGAAGGAAATTACCAGAGGGGGGGCACCAAGGCGCCACAAGACTAGGGGGCGTGCCTGGCAGGCTTGTTGGCCCCCAGCAACTCCCGCAACCCTAACTCCAACTCCATAAGTACCTAATTGCTAAGAAAAAATAACAGAGAAGGAATCATCATGTTTTATGATACGGAGCCACCGACACCTCTTGTTCTTCATCGCGAGGGTTGATTTGGAGTGCGTTCTCAGCTCCAAAGAGGGAGATTCGACAATGTTGTCATCATCAACCTTCCTCCATCATCAATTTCATGATACTCATCGCCGGGAGTGAGCAATTCCTTTGTAGGTGAGGGAGTCCTAGACTAGGGGGTCCACGGGGTGCCGCCTCATCTCACATGAGCCGGACTGTTGGGCCTCACCGTATCCGAACCGAAGACTCTTTGTGCCTTGGTGTGTACCCGAAGTCAAAATGGAAGATCCAATGTTTCCTTGATGTAACCGACTATCTGTAAACCCTAGTACCCCTAGTGTCTATATAAACTAGGGGACTTAGTTCATATAGGCTAGAAGAACAATCCCCATCCTACTAGTTAGGGTTTAGTTCATCTGATCTCGTGGTAGATCTACTATGTAACCCCCTTATATACAAGCAATATAATCAAGCAGGACATAGGGTTTTACCTCTTAGAGAGGGCCCGAACCTGGGTAAACATCGTGTCCCACGTCTACAGTTCCCCATCGATTCAAGATCCATAGTTCGGCACCCCCTACCCGAGATCTTCCGGTTTTGATATCGACATTGGTGCTTTCATTGAGAGTTCCGCTATCGGATCGCTGAAGGGTCGATGGCTCACCTGATCATCAGAGACGGCATTAGCACCGGGGACATCTTCATCCCCGGGCAACTTTTCGCGTTCAGCAGCGTTGTCTTGCATGCTGGCTCGGTCGGTCATCTCAACCCGATCGACAGCTTCGCCCCCAAGCGTCAGATCAGGTTTGGTAACTTTGAATACGTCACCGATGGTCGGGGCGATCTCATCTTCACCGGCTTCTCAGCCTCACCTGGAACCACCACGGCGCCTCTTTCCGATCTGATCTCCGGATCGGTTACTACTGCACTGTCAGCTTCGAGCTTGGGTGCGGCACTTACGTCTGAAGACCAAGAATCAATTCCGTACGGACCGTTACTCCTCGTCGAGGATCCGGCTTTGAGCCCCAACGGGAGTTGTCGTGCTTCAACACGGCCACCTATGGGGCCATCGGCCCCTTTGTGGTTCGGCAAGTGGGAAAGGCGCGTTCCACAAAGAGCGGAGACCGTAGAGTAGCATGGCAGTGATGACACAGGCAGTTTTTACCGAGCTTCGGACCGCCGCGAGGCGTAGAACCCTACTCCTGCTTTGGTGGATTGATGAAAGGACCATGGTGGAGACACAGCCTCAAGCCCGGCAAGGTCTCCTTGGAACGAGAGTAGCTACGCGCATATGAGTGTACGAGAGTCTGAATCCTTTCTAAGGTTGTCACGACACTCCTTTTATAGGTTAAGGGGTTACCACAATGGCAAAACAGTCATTATCCAGTGATTAGATAGCCACAGTCCTATCATACCTAACTCTTCAGACAGGACAGGGTGCATTAAATGCACCGCTTAGTGTCACATCGCGGGGGTAGCCCGGCAAGCCTTGCCGTGCTATTCATCCATCTTCTCGCCTGCCTGCATGACACGCCTCTGGACGGGTGTCATTTGGGGGCGATCTTCCTCAGAAATGGCTGCCACGTGCCAACTGACAGCCACTTAATCACTTAGGGGCTCGACACCGCACTGAGAGGTGACTTGCGTTGCTGTGAGGTGGAGCGGTAGCGTCTTGGTGGGGTGATCCGCCCTCGGCTTCCCTGACAAACTTGCCGGGGGAGTCTTGAGACTTGCCTTCGGGATGACCTCGACCTTACCAGGCTCCCCTGCCCGACAAGGCAAGTTTTTCCTTAGTGATATCTTGTTCCCTTGTCTTGTCTTGGTCTTCTTAATCCGCCCTTTGATTTCTCAAAGAGCTATATCTTCTCCTTGGCCTTGTCTTGGATGCTGTAACCTTGCCCTTGAGCCTGTGTACAGTTCGGGCAACATACACCAGGGTTTGTTGCACCGACAGGAGCCCTCGAGCCTGGTTCGAACGCACTGCCGAGCGTCGTCGAGGTAGGCCCTATCCAGTACACAAGCGAAGAGTTTGTGGTAGCTCATCCTTGAGATTTTCTTTGCTTCTTCATTAACCTGTGCTTGAGTCAGTTTCCGGTTTGGCTAATCATGGTGGGGCCATTTCTGTAATGGCCCGTGAATGACTTTAACTCACGGGGGAGTAACTGCCAATTCACTTATCTCACCACGCCCTTATCCTTTGCCATGTATGCTGCATGCAATGAGTGGGGTAGCTAACGGAGGCGCGTGGTGCGAGAATGAGTGTCATGGCAATGGTCTGGTCTTCTTCGATTGGTGTAAGAGGGCGGCGATCGGATCCGACCATCGGTGGTAGCTTGGACGGGTCAGATCGGAAAGAGCCCCTCGGGGGTGAAGGATCAGCCCCCAGCCCCAGCCTGCCTATAAAAAAGGGGGTGCGAGGAGGAGCGCAGGCGCCCATCCATGCACCTCTCCTCTTTTAGTTCTTGCCTTCTTCTTTTTTATGTCGAGGGAGGAAGACCGGGGCCAGACCTCGTGCTCTAGCTTGGGGGTGATGATGCCGAATGCTTGTGCTGATGCTTGGGGAGTGAGTCTGGTCCGGGGTTGTTGGAGATGCGGCGGTCGTAGATGTGGGCGTCGAATCGACCGCAGTGTGGGAGGCGTTGTGCTTCTCCAAAACGGTGGAGCGCTTGTTTCCCCCACACAAGCCAGCCACCTGGAGGGGAGTACTTGCCCTTGCCGCAAGCCATTGAGGCTTGTCATCTCGTCGGTGAGGCCCCTGGGGCTTCCGGCGCCCGCAAGTGGTGTCGTGCTTGGGATCCTTGGTAATCCCAGCACTGCTCCTTCCAGTGGGGTCGGGATTGACGCTGAAGATGGCGGTGTCTTCCTGCCCGCCAAGGCAGGGAGCGGCACTCCTCGCACGCCTCGGACGCTGTTGCCTTCTGCCGCTTCTCCGGGGGAGGCGACGGGCCAAGGGGTCAGCGTCCTCCTGGAGCGATGGTGATGAGGAAAAAACGAGGGAAGACGGAGAGGCGGGTGGCAGGCCGTCAGGTCAGAGTACGATGGCACCGACGCCTTCGTATCGTATTGCTGGCCCGTTGCCTCATCTTTCTGCTCTTCCCCTCCCTCCTCGACACCATCATCACCGGCCTCTTCCGGACGGTTGCCGGGGAGGGGGTCGCTCTCTTGGTGCCTTCGCCTCCTCTAGTAGTCTCCCAGCTAAGCTCTGTTGGCCCTCCCCACAGGCACCTGTGCTGGGGCTTCTTGCTGGCCTTGGGGGTGGTGACCAGGGCACCGCCGAGCTGCTCTCTCTGTCCCCCTCCTTCGCAACCTCGCCACTCCCGATCTTGTTAGGCTGCGCCCGGCAGGTCCTGACGGAGTCGGGCTGGGCTTCTGCCCAGGCACTCCTTTTGCCCTTTTTGCCTCCCGCGGTAGTTCCTAGGAGGAGAGGGACAAGAAAGGGATTACGGGGCACTTATCATTTTTCAGTCTAAAATATGTAGGCACTTGCCAAACTTTAGTCTAAATAATGTAATCTTCTTTATCCATGTTTGTATCCTGTAAGATCTGTACTTGCTTATCGCATACTAATGAAAAAAACAAGCCTTGTCGGGTAATTGTGCATGTACCACGTCCATGCAGAGGTGAGATGCCTCTATACGTTTAAGTAAACAAGTTTTCTCCGGCAAGCCATCTTGCCGGTGCCTTTCGTTTGTTGCCATGGGGCTTGGCCTGCCGGGCACAAAACTATGGAAAGGGACGAGCTCCTCGTCGAACCTCCTCCGTCAAAGGCCATTACAACCACCTTGACCGAAGCAACGTTCGGGACACAGGATGGGAGCACTTATGCTTCGAAGGTGACGAGGTTTTCATAGGCACAAGTTTTCACTTTACAGAACATGTATGGATAAGAAAGAACTTATCCGTTTGGCTTGCCGGGGACCGATATGTAGGCTTGTCTTCATTTCTTCTCTTCGTGACCGGGTCCACGGCAAGAACTCTGCAGTTAAGTGTAGAGGAAAACAATGCTACATATGCCCTGATCTACATGATCATGCTATGCTCATGTTATGCTTATGCATGCATGCAATTTTTTGGGGCCCCCAGCACTTCGTTTATTTATCTGGTGCTCAGGGTCTGCGCCTGGCTTTCTACAAATGGTACATGCAACATCAACAAGGCTTGTACAAAAGGGTGGCTGTCGGGCAGGGCCCGACAGCCGCGCCTTACGGGTAGAACTTACGGAGATGCTCAATGTTCCATGAGTTCCGCCCTTTGATTTCTCAAAGAGCTATATCTTCTGCTTGGCCTTCTCTTGGATGCTGTAACCTTGCCCTTGAGCCTGTGTACAGTCCGGGCAACATACACCAGGGTTTGTTGCACTAACAGAGTTCGATGCCTGAAGACTAAGAGGTAGCCCCAGCCAGACTCGTTAAAGATCCGCCGGTGAGCTTCAAAATAGGTACAACGTCCGAAGATCAGGATTCTGCCTTGGGTGGACTTGCACCTCTCCCCACCATTGCAACGGAGTTCATCTCTGAAGAAATCTCTTCCAATGATCCGGTTAGCCTCACTCTGTTAAACGAGGCGCTCGATTAGATCCAGATGATGACTATTGTCAATGACCCGTCCTCGGCTCACGCTCAATAGAGCCTTGAGGCAGGCCACAGGGAATTTTATGTCCCACCCACCACCCACTTAGTAGCCACTGTCGAGGATATAAATCGACATGCTCGACTATGCATCTGAGGAGGCCGACGACATGTATGATGACAGCGAGGCCACGGCCCATACTGGAGCCACCCCTCCCATCACCGGCCAATGGACGGCCACATCCACCTATGATGTTTACATGGTGGACACCCCAAGGACAACGGCGATGGTGCTAATGGGGATGGCACCCCCAAAAGGGACAACAATAAACCTGGAGAGGAGCCCCCCAAATGCCGAAGACAACACCGACGATCCAAAGGGCGACGTGGCAGGGAAAGCAACACGGGCACCAGAGAGGATGACACTCTGGACAACGCGGAAGACCTTGGCGACCCAGCCCCGAGCACCAATCTGATGGCTTAGATGAGGAAACAAGTCAGCATAACGCCGAGGACCCCAACGACTCCGAACATAGCAACTACATGCCTCTCTCCGAAGAAGAAGTCAGCCTCGGGGCTAAAGATTTTATCGTCCCAGAAGATCCATTGGAGCAGGATCAGTTCAAGCAACAGCTAATAGCCACTGCTCGAAGCTTAAAGAAGAAGAAGCAACAGATCAAGGCCGAACAACACACCCTCAATGACAGATGGACGAAAGTACTAGCAGCCGAAGAGGGGTACGGCTATGAACGGCAAATGAAGAGTTACCCCAAGCGCAGATTGTTGCTGCAATTCGATGACGAGGCGACCAGCCCGACCGCCCCCCTCGAGGAAGGGACAGGCTGACTGGGGAGGCCGAACACCTACCTACCCCTCCCCGCCATAAAGGCAAGGAGGCAGCACATCCAGAATATCAATACGATCTTCGGCACGACCTCGCTGTTAGAGTAGGTCAGTCACGGTCCATCTATGGATCAAGAGGATAACCGCGAGAAGGAAGAGACGGATACCAAGCATGACTCAACCAGAACAATAGAGTTCGGGCACAACACCGGGCCAGGATGGAATCCGAGGCTCGACACGATGTGGCCCGAATAAGAGGCGCCACTCACCCAATTTGCTTCACTGATGAGGTGATGCAACACCAATTCCCAGAAGGGTTGAAACCCGTGAATATCGAGCCATACGATGGAACTACAGATCCGGCCGTGTGGCTTGAGGATTTTCTTCTCCACATTCATATGGCACGAGGAGACGACCTCCACGCCATCAAATATCTGCCACTAAAGCTTAAAGGACCGGCCCAGCATTGGCTGAACAACCTCCCTGAAGACTCCATTGGGAGCTGGGAAGAGCTCGAGGATGCTTTCCGAGCCAACTTCCAAGGCACCTATGTTCGGCCTCCGGATGCCGGCAACCTGAGTCATGTGGTCCAGCAGCCCGGTGAGTCGGCCCGGCAGTTTTGGAACAGTTTTTTAACCAAAAAGAATCAAATAGTCGACTGCCCGAACACTGAAGCCATAGCCGCGTTCAAACATAGTATCCGAGACGCATGGCTCGCATGCCATCTCGGCCAAGATAAACCGAGGTCAATGGCAGCCCTTACCTCCCTTATGACCCACTTTTGCATGGGTGAAGATAGCTGGTTGGCTCGTAGAAGCACCAACCCAGAAGATCCCGGCACTTCGGAAGTCCGGGACAGCAACGGAAAGCCAAGGCATAACATAAATAAACACCGACATAATGGCGTCGAGGCCGATGATACGACAGTGAATGCCAGATTCCGCGATTCCAAGTCTGGACCGCGGAAAAAGCCCTCCAAAGGGAACTGGGATAGACCCACTAAGTTAGACGTCATCCTGGATAGGCCGTGCCAGATCCATGGCACCTCGGACAAGACCGTTAACCACACCAACCGTAATTGATGGGTAATCAAGCAGGTCGGCAAACTCACACCCGAGGACACGGGAAAAAGCCCCAGTAGCAAGGACGATGAGGAACCTCACAGGCCAAATAATGGAGGCCAAAAGCAATTCCCTCCCGAGGTTAAAACAGTGAACATGATTTATGCCACTCATATACCAAGAAGGAGAGTAAACACGCACTTCGGGATGTCTACGCCTTAGAGCCTATCGCCCCGAAATTCAATCCATGGTCGGCATATCCGATCACCATTGATCGCAAGGACCACCCGAATAATATGCATCATGGAGGATCGGCGGCCTTGGTCCTCAACCTAATTATCGATGGTTACCACCTTGCTAGAGTCCTAATGGATGGAGGCAGCAGCCTTAACCTGATCTATGAAGATACAGTCCAGAAAATGGGAATTGACCCGTCAAGGATCAATCCCAGCAACACAACCTTCAAGGGGGTTATCCCCGACATTGAAGCCCGTTACTCTTGCACTCTCACCCTGGAAGTAGTATTTGGCTCTCCGGATAACTTTCGGAGCGAAGGCTTGATCTTCGATATCGCCCCTTCTGCAGCGGCTATCACACCCTCCTTGGCCGAACGGTGTTCACTCATTTCAACGCCGTCCCCCACTATGCCTATCTCAATTGAAGATGCCCGGACCAAGAGGCGTCATCATAGTCAATGGCAACATAGAGCGCTCTCTTCGGACGGAGGAACACACTGCGGCCTTGGCGGCCAAATACGAAGGGCCGAAGTGCCTGCTCTCCATCAAGGTACGTGAAGAGAGCAAGCGAGCACGTGCCCTATCTCTAGCCAAGGGGCCTTCCTGCGTTCACATAGGAATACACCACCATGGCCTGCCCACCACAGGAGCATATCACGTGCCTCGATATCACAACTTCGCTCTCAAAATACCATGGGCAGCTATGGGGCCCCAACCAATAGTTCAGTTTGACCGCACTATGGAACAACGCGTCTTCGGACGATGTACAGGTACCATCTAGGACCTATCCAGCTTCAAGCCCCACCAGCACAACAATCTCTCGAGAACTCCCTGTCAAGGGCCCGTCATGGGACAACCATCCAACAGAGTTGTCCCTCTTAGCAGAAGCAAAGGCACAGTTCAGGTGTCAAGCCACACATCAAGGCCCTGCGTAAACCTTTCATCTGTAAATTTATCTTTTTTTATAAATGTATCCCTATCCGATGTCTTGTTCGGCAGTTCGAATTGTACGGCTAGACATCATGAGCTTATTGGAAATAAAGCAAACCTTTTTACGGTTCCCATACAGTTCCTTATGGTGTATTTTTCCTGGTTGTTCCTTTTCGCTCTTCGAATCTGCCTCAATCAAGTGTTATACACTTCGGATTTCATTTATATGCTGGTTATTAGACCAGGGGCTTGGCCTAGACGCTCGCCCTATACATTAAAGATCGACACCTTTCTCTTTTCACTGTGTCCTGCGTCTTAGATATGCATTATATGCACCAGTTCTGAATTATGTCTTGGGTCAATAGTTGGGTTGCCCCGCTCCTCTGCTTGCCTTCTTATGTTCCGCATGTTCGGCTAAGAAGGTAAAGGGAGAACCACTATGGTTGTACTTCCGCCTAGTTTGGTTAAGTACCTCAGTGTAGAAAGCCAAAAGCTGTCATAATAGGCGAGAACTGGTCGGCGATCCGACGACTGGTCTTCAAACCAAAAAACGTTAGCGATTGTTCCGTGTACTATGAAGGATTCGTCTTTGAACAAATCAAGTGAGCGATGTTCAGCCCTAAGGTTTGCCCAACATGTCACAACACCGGGGGCTGGTCACCAGCCCCCACAGCCTGGCTCCTATGGCTAAGTGAAGGTAATAAAGCCACATAGTCTGATTGCCTTGTTCCCTTCCTACACTACCGCCTCCGGGCACCGAGACGTCGACTAAGGGTTACAGTACGGAGGATGGAACACCCCTCTTATCATATACATGGGGGCTGAAGCCGACGACTGGTAACTTTCAGGATAAAACGGCCACACAGGAGTCAAAATTAAAACATACAAACACACAAGTATGATAAAACATATAGAATATGAAAGTGCGTTATATCGACTAGAGGGGGGGTGAATAGGCGATTTTTAAGAATTCGTCACTGAGGAAATACTACTTGAGGAATTTCCTAAGAGACGAACTACTAGCAGCAGAATAAGTACTCAGGTGCATGCATAACAACACAGTAGCATAGTCATCAAGATGAAACGAAACATACACAGTGAACAGGTATCGTGAAAGCATGATAAGCAGGCAGAAGACAAGATGACTGAAGAAATAGGATTGAGGAAATTGAGAAAGTCTTCAGTCAAAGTCTTCAAACAGTAACGATCAATTTCATCAACACATGAGCGAGGAAATGAAAGGGTTGAAGAAATAGAACCAGTAGCTCCGTGAAGACAATGATTTGGTAGACCAGTTCCAACTGATGTGACAGTTGTACGTCTGGTTGGAGCAGCTTGGTATTTAAACCAAAGGACACACGGTCCCAGGACACACAGTCCTTACTGTATTCTCCTTGAGCTAAGGTCACACATACCTCACCCAATCACTCGTGGTAAGTCTTCAGGTGACTTCCAAACCTTCACAGACTAGGTCACCCGGCGATCCACAATTCCTGTTGGATGCTCTAGACCTTGACACGTAACCGTCTGGAAGATGCACAGTCTTCAAAGGTAAAAAACGTCGGTTCCACACAGGAACAATCTCTTCAGTGATGCTCAATCACTTTGGGTTTTAGGTGTTTGGGTTTTGGGTTTTTTCTCACTGATGATTTTCTCTCAAAGTCCTCGGAGGATGGTATGCTATAAATGACAAGTGTCAGTTTCTCTCGGAGCAGCCAACCAGCTAGTGGTTGTAGGGGGCGGCTATTTATAGCTGGGGAGCAGCCCGACATGATAAGACATAAATGCCCTTCAATGATATGACCGTTAGGTGGATAAGATATTTGGGACAGCTGGCCCGTAGCACAGCAACGGTCGGAAATTTAAGCTCTCAAATTCCTCAGGGCTATCATGTTCCTCACTTGTAGGCAATCCGCACTGGCAAATTCCTAACTCCTCAGTCAGAACAAATTCCTCAGAGAACAGAAGATCTGTGTCTCTGTCACTGAAGAAATTGACTGAACTGTATGAGATTTCCAATGGCTTCACTCGAAAGGATTGAGTATGTGTAGGCTTTGAGATGAGCATCACTTGGAAACTTTTCCTTAGTTTTACCTTGACCACCTTTAACAGTACGGTGTTTCATATGACTCAAGAAAGAGAAAATGAAACTATAAAAACAAAAGGCTTCATGTTTCATAATCCTCGCATCAATATCAAAGTCTTCAAGGTCACATCAATTTCCTCATTTTCAGAGTCTTCAAGAAAACCAAAGTCTTCAACTGAAGACATTCATTTTTAGGGGTCGACTTTCTTCGTAAATATCAAACTCCTCATAGACTTATAGAACCTGTGTACACTCACAAACACATTAGTCCCTTAACCTATAAGTCTTCAATACACCAAAATCACTAAGGGGCACTAGGTGCACTTACAATCTCCCCCTTTTTGATGACAAATATGTTAAGTTTTCAACGGGGATAAAACATATTAATTGTAAATACTGATATTGATGAATTTGATTGCAAGATATAGAAGAAATCCCCCTGAAGATGTGCGTATTGAGGAATTTTGCTTTGGATTGCAAATGCACATTGTAGAGCAATATCATGGAGATCTCCCCCTATATCTTGTAATGCATACACGCATTTAACATATGATATGAAGAATTTGAAATGCATGATGAAATATGGTGTCTGACGACTTTCAGCATGCGTGCATTAAGGTACTTGAGGAAATAAGCATGCAGAAAGCAGTTCAAAAGTATCAGACCACCATCGGACTTAAGTTTACAACTCAACCAACAAACACTTCAGAAGATTGAGAGTTGTAACTTAACAAAAAAATAGCCCATATATAAGACCTGCTTGAAGACTAACTCAAATTTGTCCCCCTTTGTCATCGAATGACCAAAAGGGATGAAAAAGGAGGACTAACACCCCTGAAGAATATCATCATGATGTCGATGGAGGAGCGTCAGCGTTGTCTGGGTCGTTCGTTGAAGTAGGGCCTGCCGCAGTGTCGTTGAGATCTTCAGCTTCACCCGTCTCGCGCGATGAAGAAAATGAACTTATGACCAGCGGAGAAACTTTGACCTTCTTGAATTTCTTCGAAGGTGGATGAGACCAGTCAAAGTCCTGTTGAAATTCCATCTTCTTGAGATCTTCAGCACTGTAAAGATGAGAGAGGATAGCCCAAGTGTGATCGAAGATTTCATGCGCGTAATAGTGATTCTTCTTCACAGTGTTTTGCGTGACAGTCATGTTCTGAAGAATTGAGCGAAATTGACGCTTGACCCACTCGTGATTGCGATCGACCTTCTAATGAAGACTTAGAAGAAGCTCACGATCAGTCATCACGAGTGGGTCAGTGGCTTGAGGATTTTGCTTTTTGGCTTTAGCAGCAGTCTTGAGTTGCAGAGTCATCTTTGGTGGAGTAAGATGCAGCTTCGCGAAACTGACCATCCAATGGACGAGTGCCTTCATCAATAACAGCAGCTTTGCCTTTTTCATCAACTGAAGAAATAGTCCTTTTGAGGACTTCAATGGGAGGCAGAAAACTGAGGTGATTCTAAAAATCTGCCTTGTAGTGAATTGAAGACCTGGTTCTAATGAATTTCATTATCCAGGGAGCATAAGGCTTCAATTCAAACGCCGATAGAGCAACATTCGCCATAGTCCTCATGAAGAAATCATGATAGTTGATGGGAATCCCATGAATGATGTTGAATAGCAGATTCTTCATGATGCCAACAACTTCTTCTTCTTCTAAGTTGTGGCCTTTGATTGGACTGAGGGTTTTGGTGAGGATATGATAGATGGTTCTTGGCACATAGAGCAAATCCTTCACTAGGAAGGTGGTTCTAGGGGCTTGTCCAGGCCGCAAAGGCTTCATGAGCACTTGCATCAGATGATTTGAAAGTTTAGATTCTTCATAGATCAGCCTTGCACCTTCAGCAGGAGGACTGACTGGAACGACATGAAGCAATTCAGAGGCCGGCTCTTTGTAGTGAGTGTTTTCTATCATCCAGTCTAGCACCCATGAGTTGACATCAGCCACATTTCCAGAGAGGTGCAGAGTAGCATAGAATTGAAGAATTAGCTCTTCATTCTAATCACAGATGTCAGCACAGAAATTCAGGAGCCTAGCTTCATGAAGAACATTCAAGACAGGTTGGAAGCATGGAATGGACCCCATGTCCACATGAGGAATTTGACGGTGCTGAAACACCTTGTCCTTGTCAAACAGAAGTGATGAATAGAAATCCATCTGGCTTGCAGTCCAGAACCACTTGCGACGAAGTCTGGCTGAGTCATATGGATTTAAATCAGTGAAGAAATGATGCTCAGTGAAGAAATCATCAGCCTTGAATTTTGGCCTCTTTGTATGAGGATTTTGTGGCTTGGGCTGAAGATTTGCAGTTGATGGTCTCACAACCTCTTGTGTCATAATCTCTGGAGCTGCTGAATAAGGAATTAAAGCTTCATTTTCTTCAGTAGCAGTCTGGGTCTCCATTTCTTCAGCTGTCGCAGCTGGAATTTCTTCAGGTATGGAATGGAGAGAAGTTTGACATCCTTCATATCCCATTTGAATTTCTTCAGTTTGCACAGGGGACTGAAGAATTGGATGCAGAGGTGTGGCCAATGGTGAATTGGGGTGAAGATTATCCCAATAATCATCATTCAGCACAGGAGTAGTTGAGCCAATATCCACGTCTTCTTCAATTTCTTCAAGGCCTGCCTCTTCAGCAGTGAACTGAGGCATAGGCGATGATACCAATGGGGTGGAAGGGATATCTTCCACTTCAATTTCTTCATCCAACTGCTCTGAAGAAGCAGTAGAAGGATTTTCTTCATCAGTGTCATCTGGAATGACATATTCTTCACCAAACGGAATGAGCTCCTTTGATGGCACTATCAAGATCGGAACAGCATCAATTGGATTAGTGAAAGAGCTTGTCAAAGTCCTCACTTTCTTGGGAGCTGAAGATTCTGTAGAGGTTGATGCTTTCCTCTTCCTTGCGGCTTCCTTCTCCGCAGCTTTTGTTTTCTTCAATTCTGATGCAGAAGGAAGACTGATTTTCTTCACCTTTGAAGATTTAGCAGGAGGAGCAGATGAAGTTGTTTTAGTTTCTTCAGGCATGACTGATGCAGTCGCCCTGGTATTCACAGTTTCTTCAGGCACAGTAGATTCTTCAGCTGGCCTGGGTTGTTCTTCAGGCGCAACATTGGTGGTTGCCCTGGCATGTTCTTTAGGAGCTGGAAATTCTTCAGCAGCCCTGGTATTTTCAGCAGCCTGAACTTCGTCAGCTGCGCTAGCAGTTTCTTCAGTGGGCTGAGCAGATGCTTCAGCCTGAGGAATTTCATGTTGTGATGGAGCTGCAACACTAAGCTTGAGGGTCTTGGAGAGATTGACGAATCTGACCTTGGCACCGAGCCAGTCTGCATGATATGTGTCCAATTCATCACTGAGGCCTTTGATTTCCTTTTGCATATTAACAAGTTCTTCAGGAGATATCTTCAGAATGTTGTTCTTCAGAAATCGCTCCATTTTGTAATGGGCCTTCTTGACTTGTCTGGCCTTCTAAAATTTCCATTTTTCTTCACTTATGAAGGCAGACAGCATGTGACTTTGACCAGGAGTCAGTTTCAGGTCAGGCAAATGAGTGTTAGGGTCTTTGTGCTAGAGGTCAATGAAGTTGAAGATCTTCTTCGGATCCAGCATGAGAGGCACAGAGCTGCCTTTGGCTCTAGCAGCCCTTTCTTGTCTGTCCCTGATGATTTCAGCAAGTTCATCATCATCAGCTTCATCATCATCATCAGACGGAAGTTGGAATGCAACTTGCTTCTTATGAGGACTTGGCCTCGTTCCATGCCCAACAGTGACTTTGACCTTCAGCAAGGTTGGACCTGTTGAGGATTATGGTGGAGCTGAGGAACTGGCATATGCTCCCGAAGGAATAGAAAAACCTGTAGTCCGTTGACATGATGCAAGGTGCACATGTGTTGAGGACTTTGTGGCAGCAGCTGAGGATTTTGTGGCAATAGAGGGAATTGGCACTGCCCTTCAAGAAGTTGCCTGAGGATTTTTCCTTGAGGACTTTGCCATTGAAGAACTGGGCCGTGAGGGCATTGAGCTTGAAGATTTCTTTACAGCAGACTTCTTCAGCATGGCCTTCTTTGGTGCAGTTGCACTAGAAGAGGCCGCAGCAGCAGCAGCTTGAGTATCCTCATTGAATTTCTTCACCGCTTCTTTAGCAACTTTTGCAAGCTTGGCTTGGCACTTGGCCCATTCCCTCAGAAATTCCTCACCGCGCCTGACGCTGGTGGGATCAGCTTCTTGGCCAGCAGCCAATGGAGGTCTTGGACATGGAGGGTTTACGGCGAATTTCTTCATGTACTTGGGAGTAACATAGCGGTATTCCCTCCATTCCTTAGCCCATCTCATCTCAATTCTCTGGATGCACACTTTGCATTGATTGTTGTTTTCCTTCCCATGAGTTGCTTCATCGGGTGTGCAGTACTCATCATAGATGTCTTCATGGATTTCAAGGCAGTGTTCATTTCTGGCCTTTTTCCTCCCTTCTGAGGTCTCTTCCCATCTGCCATTTTCCTCACTTGAGGACTTTGAACTTTGGATGTTTCTGAGGAAGTATGCAAATTATCTTCGAGGAACGCTACAAATGAGTTAAGTTCATGAGAACCTAGAGATTTAGCAGCGGACATTTTGTACCTATGAACAGAGTATAGGTGCGAAGAATTTGGAGAGGTCATATGCGTTCTCAGAATTTTTTCAAAAGAATCAAGTTTGAGGAATTTGACCATAGGTGTCTTGAAGAATTTCACTAAGCGTTTCTTGACCATAGGTTCCAGAGTTTTATAGATTTTAAAATCCACACAATTGAGGAATCTTGAAGAAAAACATAGCTTAGAGAAACAAATCAAGATACAGAAGCATTTGGGTGTTTAAGTAGTGGGAAGTTGAAGAATAAACACCTTTTGAGGATTTTGTGGAAATCATAAGAATCAAAGTAGGGAGTAAAATTAGATTTTAATTACCCTGGACGAAGAACACGATGAACTGGGAGTGGAGTTGGAGAAGTTCATCCGTTCAGATCTCCCACGCCCTGACAGCTACGGCGACGGCAGAGTGAAGATATCCGCGGTCGGCGCGAGTACGACGATGATGAGGGCGAGGCAGTGAAGCTTTTCCTCACCGGTGATGATGGAGTGTAGCAGCGGCGCTAGGTCTAAGAGCTCGAGCGAGATTGAGGTCGATCAAAGTAAATGAGGTCTGAGGAAGGGAAGGGGTATTTATAGCTGTGGTGAAAAACTGCTCGTCCGAAGATTTTGGATGAACATGCCCCTGACCCTTACTATTCGAACGACATGTGTCACCCACGTACAGAGAGGTGGATATAGTGGGGGATCATGGGTGAGTTGTTTAATCTGTCGTCGGAAGCGGAACGGTTTGAGCGGCAATAGCCAAAAATTTAGATGTGAAATTTTTAAAGTTTTCGTTTGCAAATTCTTCAGCTGTCAAGGACACAGTGAAGACTTTGAACGGGTTTCAAATAGAACGCACATGAAGAATTTGTGAATAGACTAGGTTGAGTTTAGCATAGAGGAGGGACGGGTCCGATCCCATTCAATTAGAAGAAAATCAACTTGAAGAATTAGCAATAAGTGAATGTTGTTGAGGACATTGAAAAACTCGAGTGTATATATATATATATATATATATATATATATATATATATAGCCAATGAAGAACATCAGTCAAAAAGTTGAAGAAACTACAAACTTGAGAATTTGAAAATTTGAGGAATTTGCAAAATAAAAAAAATTAAATTTGGAGATTTTCAACTTTGGGTGGTGGCGTGACCCACCGTATAAGAATGATGATTTCAGACACCGCGTACAATTGTCATAGGGCTCTGAGAATCAAAATCTTCATTCATTTCTTCACACTTAGAGGGTTAGTCTTCATTGATTGAAGAAAAATGTTACTTCGTGTGTTGCACATCTAAGTCATTAATTTTGCATAAGTGTTAGGATGTGTGTCCTTTCAAAGAACATTCGATGATTCTAAGATATTTAGCTCACACCGCAACTTGCTAAATCTCTTCTCATCCAAGGGCTTTGTGAAGATATCTGTCAGCTGGTCTTCAGTCTTCATGTGGTCGATGGAGATGTCGCCCTTCAACACATGATCTCGAAGAAAATGATGACAAATCTGGATGTGCTTAGTCTTCGAGTGCTGAACTGGGTTGTGAGCAATCTTGATGGCACTCTCATTGTCGCAGTAGAGTGGCACATTTTTCATATTGATGCCATAGTCCTTGAGGGTTTGCTTCATCCACAGCAATTGAGCACAGCAAGAACCAGCAGCAATATACTCAGCTTCAGCAGTAGACAGTGATACGCAGTTCTGCTTTTTCGAGGACCAACATACTAAGGATCGTCCGAGGAAATGGCATGTGTCTGATGTTGACTAGCGGTCCACCCGATCACCAGCATAGTCAGAGTCAGAATATCCAATGAGATCAAAAGCCGAGCCCTTGGGATACCATAATCCAAGTGTTGGAGTGTGAGCTAGATATCGAAGAATATCTTTCACAGCCTTATAGTGTGATTCCTTCGGTGTAGCTTGAAAACGGGCACACATGCAAACACTAAGCATAATATCTAGCCTAGATGCACATAGATACAATAAACAGCCAATCATGGAGCGGTATACCTTTTGATCGAAGTCTTTACCATTTTCATCGGTGCATAGATGGCCATTTGTGGAAATAGGGATTTTGACGCCTTTGCAATCTTGCATGCCGAATTTCCTCAGCACATCCTTGAGATATTTCTCTTGAGAAATGAAGATGTCATTGTGTTGTTGACGAATTTGAAGACCTAAGAAAAATTTCAATTCTCCCATCATAGACATTTGATATTCCTCACTCATCATATAGGCAAATTCGTCACTGTAACGTTGGTTAGTACAGCCAAAGATAATATCATCAACATAAATTTGGCACACGAATAATTCATCATCATATGTTTTGGTGAAAAGAGTTGGGTCAAGTGAACCGGGTTTGAAACCTTTCTTCATGAGGAATTGCTTCAGTGTATCATACCACGCCCGAGGGGCCCTGCTTGAGGCCATAAAGGGCCTTGTTGAGTCTGAAGACTTTGTCAGGATGCTTAGGATGTTCAAAACCTGGGGGTTGATCGAACCACATATACTTCTTCCTCAAGCTTACCATTGAGGAATGCACTTTTCACATCCATTTTATATAAGATGATATTATGATGGTTCGCATAAGCAAGCAATATGCGAAAGCCTCAAGTCTAGCAACAGGTGCAACAGTTTCACTGAAATCAATTCCTTCAACCTGTGTGTAGCCTTGAGATACAAGACAAGCCTTGTTCGTCACCACTAGGCCATTTTCGTCTTGCTTGTTGCGGTAGATCCACTTAGTACCGATGATATTGTGCTTGCGTGGGTCTGGTCGCTTGGCAAGTTCCCACACATTGTTGAGCTCGAATTGATGTAATTCCTCTTGCATAGCTTGAATCCACTCAGGCTCCAGAAATGCCTCATCAACTTTGGTGGGCTCTATGATAGAGACAAAAGCAAAGTGCCCACAAAAGTTAGATAAATGTGAAGCTTTTGAGCGTGTGAGAGGACCTGGTGCGTTGATGTCGTCGATGATTCTCTCAATTTGCACTTCATTTGCAACGCGAGGATGAGCAGGTTGACGACTTTGATTGGGCTCAGTATTTTCTTCAGAGCCATTTTCTTCAGATGCACCAGCATGATTTTCTTCACATTCTGGAATCACTTCTTCAGCAGATTCTTCAGTGGGTATGACATCCTCAGTAGCCTTTAACTTGATGGATTCCTCAGGAGACATTTCATCTAGCACAGGAGGTAGGTGCTCTCTTTGCGAGCTGTTAGTTTCATCGAACTGCACATCTACAGTTTCAACAACCTTGTTGTGATAGGTGTTGAAGACTCTGTAGGTGTGCGAGTCCTTTCCATAACCAAGCATAAAACCTTCATGTGCTTTCGATGCAAATTTAGAATTGTGATGAGGATCTCTAATCCAACATTTAGCACTGAAGACTTTGAAATAACTCACATTGGCTTTCTTGTCAGTGAGGAGTTCATATGAGGTCTTCTTGAAGAATTTGTGAAGATAAACCCTATTGATGATGTGGCATGCAGTATCAATTGCCTCAGGCCAGAAGCAACGAGGTGTCTTGTATTCATCAAGCATAGTGCGAGCCATCTCAACAAGAGTCCTGTTCTTGCGCTCCACGAGGCCATTCTGCTGAGGAGTGTATGGGGTAGATTACTCATGAGTAATACCAAGTTCATCAAGATAGTCATCAAGACCAGTATTCTTGAACTCGGTCCCATTGTCACTCCGTATATGCTTGATCTTCACACCGAAATTCGTCGAGGCCCTTGAGGAAAATCGTCTGAAGACTTCCTGCACTTCAGTTTTGTAAGTAATGATGTGCACCCATGTGTAACGAGAATAATCATCAACAATAACAAAGCCATATAGAGATGCTGCATTTGTTAGTGTGGCATAATGAGTAGGGACAAAGAGGTCAATGTGAAGCAATTCAAAAGGACGAGTGATAGTCATGATAGTCTTTGAGGGGTGCTTGGACCTGGTCATCTTCCCAGCCTCAGAAGCCCCGCAAAGATGATCTTTGAGGAATTTGACACCCTCAATACCAATGACGTTCTTCTTCTTCACAAGCGTGTGCAAGTTCCTCATGCCAGCATGACCAAATCGATGATGCCATAGCCAGCCTTCTGAAGCTTTTCCAAGTAGACATGTGGCAGGCTGTGGTCCTACAGAGAAATCAACAATATACAAGTCTCCTCTCCTAAAGCCTTCAAAAACTTTGGGATTGTCAGATTCCATGAGCACAAAGCAGCGATATTTGCCAAAGACAACAACCATATCAAGATCACAAAGCATTGAGACAGACATGAGGTTGAATCCGAGGGACTCGACAAGCATGACTTTGTCCATGTGTCGATCCTTTGAGATTGCAACCCTAGCTAGACCCAATACCTTGCTTTTTCCTTTGTCAGTGTAGGTGATATGCTTCAGATGCGATGGAGAGAAAGCAGAGTCCATCAGTAAGTTCTTGTCACCGGTTATGTCATTTGTACATCCACTGTCGAGGACCTACTCAGTAGCTTTGGGTGTTTCATCCTGCAGATGAATTAGTGCATCTTACGAACTCATATACTTCAGAGTGAAGAATATGACATCAGATTCATCAGACAGAATTTCATCAAATAATGCAACACATATATATAGCAGTATGAGGACGTGAGAAATGATTGAATCATTTCTTCATGATTAGCTTGCGTCCTTTCAAGCATATTCAGGTCTCCAACTAATTCTTCAGACGATTAAGTTCGTTTGGAGACCTGACCCTGCATAAGAGATTATTTATTTTTCTTTACCACCCACATCTGGAGGGGTGGCAAAGAGTTCATCATTCTGTGAGCTCCATAAGAGAAAGGTGGCATTGAAGCGAGTGCACTTTGTTTCACAGAAGAGCGGTTAGAGTAGGCATATGAATAAGTAGAGAAATTCTTCGAGGACTTATGAACATAATGATTTGAAGAATAATGCACATATTCATAACTCTTAGATTTTCCCTGCGAAACAGATGCATTAGCACAATGATGTTCATATGAGGAATTCGATCCGTATGAGGACTTGGATCCATATGAGGAATTTGATCCACGTGTGGATTTTGATCCATATGAGAACTTTTGTCCATATGAAGAATTTGATCTAGGGTTCCTATTCTTCACAGGTGGTGTCATGAGGACATTCACCTGAAGACTCTCAAGGCACCTTTTGGGAACCCAGATTTTCTACATAGAGGACCGTTCCTGCAGTTAGTTCCAACATATCTAGCAAATACTACACCATTCTGATTTTTGAACAACTTATAGTTGGAGTCAAATGACTCATGAGATGAATATGAAGATTCACATGTAAAACCAGATAAAGTGGATGGATCTACAGGAGGTCCTTTTGCAGCAACCCATGTTGTTTTGGGATACTGCTCAGGTTTCCAGTAGGTTCCATCAGCATGGAGTTTCCTCTCAAAGGCAATACCCTCTTTCATAGGGTTCCTGTTCAAGATCTACTTTTTGAGCACATCACAAAGAGTCTGATGCCCTTTGAGGCTTTTGTACATGCATGTCACATACAATTCCTTCAACCCTGCATTTTCGTTAGTAATACTTGTGGTATCCTTAGATGAGGCAATTGTGACCACAGAGATAGTTGAAGAATTTGCAGCAATAGAAGCCTTTGAACTTTTAGGTGAAGAATTAGCAGATTCACGTTCGATGGATTTCAAACATGGTGGAATAAATTCTTCCTGAGCGGAACTGATCAGTTGAGCAAGTAATGAATCATTTTCCTTCTGAAGATCTTCATGACTCACCCTTAGCTTCTCAAGATCTTGCTTTCTCTGAAGAAATTCATACGAAAGCTTCTCATGATCGGCTAAGAGTGTTTCATGATGACTTTGAACATTATCAAACTTAGACTGTAGTCGTTGAAGATTATCAGTCAGAGTTCGAGCTCGACTCATTTCCTCACCCAACATGTCATCGCTTTTGTCTAGCAGATTTTGAACCTTTTCCAAAGCCTTTTGTTGTTTTATGGCAATATTAGCAAGTTTGGAATAGCTAGGTTTGAGATGTTCATCAGATTCATCCTCACTTGATTCAGAGGAGGGATATTTGAGTACCTTGGCACCTTTTGCCATGAAGCAATAGGTGGGAGCGTAGTCATCGTTGCTGTCGTCAGCAGTGTTGGAGAAGTCATTTTCCTCAGTGTTAAAGATAGACTTGCTGATGAAAGCAATAGCAAGAGCTAGGCTCGCCACACCAGAGTCTGACTCCTCAGATTCCTCCTCTTCCTCATTTTCCTCAGATTCAGCTCAGAGTCCATTTCCTTGCCAATGAATGCCCGAGCCTTTTTGGAACTGCTCTTCTTGTGAGATGAAGTCTTTGAAGATTTTGACGATGAGGACTTTGAAGATTTCTTCTTTTTCTTCGAGTCATCTGAACTATCATCCTTGTATTTCTTCTTATTTGAATCCTTTGACCCTTGAGTACAATCAGCCATGTAGTGACCAGGCTTCTTGCATTTGTGCCAAGTCCTGTTCTTGTAGTCGCGGGATGAAGAATCTGATCTCATGTCATCATTTCTTGAAGATTTTCCAAAACGGCCACGTCTAGAGAACTTCTGGAATTTCCTCACGACCATAGCTAGCTCCTGGCTCAGTTCCTCAGGATCACCAAGGCTGCTATTAGAATCTTCCCCTTCAGATGAGGAAACTGCCTTGGCCTTCAGAGCACGTGATCTTCCATAGCTTGGCCCGTAGAGGTCTCTCTTCTCAACTTGTTGGAATTCATGAGTATTTAGCCTCTCGAGGATATCAGCAGGATCTAGTGACTTGTAGTCTCCATGTTCTTGAATCATTGGTGCCAGTGTATCGAATGAGGAATCAAGTGATCTCAGCAATTTCTTCACCACCTCATGGTCAGTGATGTCTGTGGCACCAAGTGCTTGAAGCTCATTTGAGATGTCAGTGAGGCGATCGAAGGTTTGCTGAACATTTTTGTTGTCGAGTCTTTTGAAGCGGTTGAAGAGATTGCGAAGAACGTCAACTCGAGAATCACGTTGGGTTGAGATTCCCTCGTTGACCTTGGACAGCCTATCCCAGATAAGCTTTGCAGACTCCAAAGCACTCACTCTATCGTACTGTCCTTTGTTCAGATGGCCACATATGATATTCTTCAGTTGACAGTCGAGTTGCTTGAATCTCTTCACATCAGCAGCGTTCACAGAAGGAGTTATGGAGGGAACGCCGTTTTCCACAACGTACTAGAGATCGTTGTCAATTGCCTCAAGATGCATGCGCATCTTGTTCTTCCAGTAGGGGTAGTCTGTCCCATCAAAGGTATGACACCCAGCCGAGACCTTGATTATGCCTGCAGTCGACATAACTAAAACTCCAGGTGGTTAAACCAAAATCACACAGAACAAGGGAGTACCTTGCTCTGATACCAATTAAAAGTGCGTTATATTGACTAGAGGGGGGTGAATAGGCGATTTTTATGAATTCGTCACTGAGGAAATAGTACTTGAGGAATTTCCTAAGCGACGAACTACTAGCAGCAGAATAAGTACTCAGGTGCATGCATAACAACACAGTAGCATAGTCATCAAGATGAAATGAAACATACACAGTGCACAAGTATCGTGAAAACAGGATAAGCAGGCAGAAGACAAGATGACTGAAGAAATAGGATTGAGGAAATTGAGAAAGTCTTCAGTCAAAGTCTTCAAATAGTAACGATCAATTTCATCAACACATGAGCGAGGAAATGAAAGGATTGAAGAAATAGAACCAGTAGCTCGGTGAAGACAATGATTTGGTAGACCAGTTCCAACTGCTGTGATAGTTGTATGTCCGGTTGGAGCTGCTTGGTATTTAAACCAAAGGACACACAGTCCCAGGACACATAGTCCTTACTATATTCTCCTTGAGCTAAGGTCACACGAATGTCGCCCAATCACTCGTGGTAAGTCTTCAGGTGACTTCCAAACCTTCACAGAATAGGTCACCCGGCGATCCACAATTCCTCTTGGATGCTCTAGACCATGATGCCTAACCGTCTGGAAGATGCATAGTCTTCAAAGGTAACAAGCGTCTGTTCCACACAGGAACAATCTCTTCGGTGATGCTCAATCACTTTCGGTTTTAGGTGTTTGGGTTTTGGGTTTTTCCTCACTGATGATTTTCTCTCAAAGTCCTCGGAGGATGGGATGCTCTAAATGACAAGTGTCAGTTTCTCTCGGAGCAGCCAACCAGCTAGTGGTTGTAGGGGGTGGCTATTTATAGCCGGGGAGCAGCCCAACATGATAAGACATAAATTCCCTTCAATGATATGACCGTTAGGTAGATAAGATATTTAGGACAACTGGCACGTAGCACAACAACGGTCGGAAATTTCAGCTCTCAAATTCCTCAGGGCTATCATGTTCCTCACTTGTAGGCAATCCGCACTGGCGAATTCCTAACTCCTAAGTCAGAACAAATTCCTCAGAGAACAGAAGATCTTCGTCTCTGTCACTGAAGAAATTGACTGAACTGTATGAGATTTCCAATGGCTTCACTCGAAAGGATTGGGTATGTGTAGGCTTTGAGATGAGCATCACTTGGAAACTTTTCCTTAGTTTTACCTCGACCCCCTTTAACAGTATGGTGTTTCCTATGACTCAAGAAAGAGAAAATAAAACTATAAAAACAAAAGTCTTCATGCTTCATAATCCTCGCATCAATATCAAAGTCTTCAAGGTCACACCAATTTCCTCATTTTCAAAGTCTTCAAGAAAACCAAAGTCTTCAACTGAAGACATTCATTTTTATGGTTCGACTTTCTTCATAAATATCAAACTCCTCATAGACTTATAGAACCTGTGTACACTCACAAACACATTAGTCCCTTAACCTATAAGTCTTCAATACACCAAAATCACTAAGGGGCACTAGATGCACTTACGGAATACCACTGCCTCATTAAGCACAAGGTTCCATCACAAGTTCATACATTACAACACAATTACTCAAGGAGTACATCCTTAGAACACTGTGCTTCCACTGCCCGAGCCCCATCCATCACGGCGGCGAAATATTGTTCCGGGCGTCTATGCTCCTTCCTAGTTGGCGGAGGACCGGTGGCCATCTCGACGGGCTTGATTTTCGGCCAATGCACCATCGTCTTTGAGAATGCCATCCGAGCCCCCTCGATGCATACAGAGCGCTTAATGGCCCCGATACGGGCAGAAGCATCACACAGCTTGGCCACCAGACCAAAGTAGCTGGTCAGTATGGACTCGGCAGGCCATAGCCGGACACAAAGATCTTTCATGGCCAGCTCCGCCATGCGGTGCAGCTCCATCATTTGCTTCATTTGATTAATGAGGAGGGGATGGTGCTCAGGTTCCTGGAATTGTGCCCAGAATAGCCTCAGATCAGCATCACCCTCCCGAGTCGCATAATGCCTCACTGCGTCAGCCGCACTCCTCGGGAGCTCCGCAAAGGCGTCTGCGGAATGCCAGACCCGGGTGAGAACCTTGAATCTTTGGCCGCCAAATACACTCTGCTTTAAATGCTGGAGCTCCTCCCAGGCGCTCCGTGTCTCCAACCGCGCCTCTTCGATCTCCATCTTCATATTCGCCAACATGGCGGCGTGCTCCTTATTCTTTTGCTCAAGGCCCTCACATTTCGTGATGGCATCCTTGAGCTCTTGTTGCACTTCGGCCACCTACGCCTCATGTTTCTCACATTCGGTCTTCACCAACGCGAGATCGACAGTCGCCTGTTCGGCCCTTGCCTTCTGTTCGGTCGTTGCCTTCTGTTCGGCCGCTTCCTTCTTGGCCCACAATAGTTCGGCCTTAAGGTTTTCGACCTCCGCGGTAGCAGCTGCAAAATCGTTTCTCGCTTAGTGTTAATTCCGGATTCTTTGCCTGACAAAGAAACTCAAGGAACCACATTTTAAGCATACTAACCTCATGCCTCGTCAAACCGCTTGTTGACGAGGACGAGCTCCTCATCGGAACTCTTTAGTTTCCGATTCATCTTAGCCAGTTCGGCGGCGCTGGCTGCTGCCGCTAATGCCGAAGCCTGCAATTACGTAGCAAGCACCCTGGTTATTCTATTATTCGCACGACCTAGATCCTCAGCCAGGTTTCTTTTCAAAACCTGCCAGAGTATCGGGGGCTGCTATATATATATATATATATATATATATATATATATATATATATATATATATATATATAAGGATCACTAAGGTCCTATCTATAAAACACACTTTTACAAAAGGAAAGCATTACTTTGTTTACCGCAAAGCCTGTTAAAAGGCTACCAAAAGCATCTTTCAATCTGCTATTGACGGACCGAATGCTTTGCAAAACCGCACCCATCAGAGTGCGGTGTTCTGCCACTATGGAGGAGCTTTTCATAGCCTCCTCCATCATGTCCGGCCACTGCCGCGACCCGGCCCCTGGTGTTCGGCACTAGCGGCAGGGCCCCAGCTTCCCCTTTGGTGGGAGACGGCTGGGATGCTTCGGGGGGCCGAGTGGGCCCCAAAACCGTTTTTTGAGAGGGCTCGGCTTGCCCAAGCACCTTCCCCTCGTCTTCTACGGCCGAAGCGTTAGCCTCGGCCATGGCGATATCGCCATCCCCCCTCGTGTTCGGCATGGGCAGGGTCCTTTGGGACAACACCTCCCCGGTGTCATCAATGAACGGAGGGGCTGCGGCACCCGATGCACCTCCGCTCTCCGCCAGGTTAGTTGGCGGAGAAGTGCCCTCAGACATCTGGTCATCAGGGAGGTCACGCGATGGGCTGCAATGTGAAAGAACATATATTTTTAGTAATGGGTTGGTAAAACCAGTGTCCAGACAAGTCTTCGGGCTTTTATCTTTCGACGTTTGGCTTGACCCTGGGAACCTTCTCTGCGATCTTCTCAGAGGCTGCGGACTCTTCGTCAGAGTCCGAACTGTCATCGAGCAGAACAAGCTTCCCCTTGCCCCTCTTCTTCGGAGCTAGAGAAGGGCGCTCCCCTTCGGCTTCGGCCGGTGCCGCTCTCTTCCTGGTGCGGGAAGAGTTGCTCTCCTCCTCCTCTTCTTCTTCCTGGTCCCCCTCTTGTGTGGAGGGGGTGTTGGTGTCCCCGGACTTGGTGTCCGGAGAGACTCATTGGCGGAGGCCCTCTCTGGCCCCCTTGTGGGGTTCTTCTTCTTCTCCTTTTTCTCCGGTGCCTTGTAAGGCGCCGCTATCAGCATTTCTCCCAGGTGAGCAGACATAGGGTCTTCGGGCAGCGGGGCCGGACAGCCCATCTTCACAGTCTTCCTCAGCTAACCCTGGGGAAATAAGAAACAAGGAACTAAGATCCATAATGAAAGGGCAAATACCCCAGCATTTGGGAGGGTGGTGTCACATTACCTCCTTGGGAGGGGTCTCAACGTCGAGGCCCATGTCCTCCATCTCGGCCGGCCAAGACTCTTACGGCTTAAACAACGCTCTCCACAGCTTCTCACGAGTAGTGTCGTGGAAATATTGCACGGTGCAGGGGTCTTCGGGCTTCCAGAACCACATTGGGGTGACTCGGAGTTGGCAGGGTAGCAGACTATGGTGGAGGATGATCTGAACCACGTTGGTCAGTGTGACCCCCGCCTCTATCATACTGGTAACACGTTTTTGCAGTGCCTTCACCTTGGCGATAGGCTCTCAGTCAAGGCCTTTTCTGGTCCACTAGGTTAAACTCGCCAGGGGTCCGGATTCTGAAATCTGGAGTAGCTGCCCAGTTCGCCTCTTGGGGCTCTATGATGTAGAACCATTCTTTCTGCCAGATCTTGACCGAGTCTACAAACACACCCTCCGGCCAGCCAAGTCGGGAAAGCCTCCTCACCATGGCGCCACCGCAATCCGCGTGCTAGCCGTCAACGATCTTCGGCTTAACATTATAAACTTTCAGCCATAGGCCGAAGTGCGGCTGGACCCGGAGGAAGGCCTCACAGATAATTATGATGGCCGATATGTGGAGGAAAGAATTCAGAGCCAGATCGTGGAAGTCGAGTCCACAGTAGAACATGAACCCTCGAACGAATGGGTGGAGGGGAAAGCCTAGTCCCCGGATGAAGTGGGGGACGAATACCACCCGTTCGTTGGTGCGGGGTGTCGGCACGACCTGGCCTTCCTCAGGGCCCCGATGTGCAATGTCGAGGGAGAGGAAGACCGCTCGCTTCAGGTCCTCGATGTCATTGTTGGTGACACATGTGGCCTCCCACTTGCCCTTAATTTGCTCTATATCCAGCCATTGCCGAACTCAACTTTGCGGAAAGAAGGGTTGGAACGCTCGAGCTCTGTAGATTGGGAAAGGTTGTGGCAAGAGGAAGAGGGAGGCGTACGGGGATAATTGTGGCTGCTCCCTTTTATAAGCAGATGTAATACCAAGAGTCCTGTAAATGTGCCGCCCACCTTGCCTCTTACCGATAAACTCATAGCATTATGCTCGAGTGGGATACTGTGAATCATTGATCAAATCCCTTAAAAAATAGGACACGATCTCCACCTTGAAGGGATGTGCCATCAAAGGGGCCACCTCAAGTCGCGTGTCAAGTCTTCAAGTTTATGACCGGAGGCGACCCTTCGCCAAAAGTTGTCAGTCAAAGATACTATTCGCATTCGAACGGTTGGCCTTCAAGGCTAAGTAATAAAGATAGTTTGGAGTCCAGATATGACTCGGCGTATGGCCAAGCCGAATCAAGTACCATTGGAAGGCTTAACTAGAGAAGAATCATTCCAAATACTCAGGAAAAAGGGAACTCACTTGCAAGCCAGAGCCTGCAGCCTTGGGAGTTATAAGAAGCCGACGTTGAAGGCTAGTTTGGGGGCTACTGAGGGAGTCCTGGACTAGGGGGTCCTCGGGGTGCCGGCTCATCTCACGTGAGCCGGACTATTGGGCCGCACCGTATCCGGACCGAAGACTCTTTGTGCCTTGGTGTGTACCCCAAGTCAAGATGGAAGATCTGATGTTTCCTTGATGTAACCGACTATCTGTAAACCCTAGTACCCCTG
Organism: Thinopyrum elongatum; assembly: GCA_011799875.1. NCBI lineage: Eukaryota > Viridiplantae > Streptophyta > Magnoliopsida > Poales > Poaceae > Thinopyrum > Thinopyrum elongatum. The sequence goes on from CM022303.1 coordinate 391,053,641, forward strand.
GTGTCTATATAAACCAGGGGACTTAGTCCGTAGAGGCTAGAAGAACAATCCCCATCCTACTTGTTAGGGTTTAGTTCGTCTGATCTCGTGGTGGATCTACTCTGTAACCCCCTCATATACCAGCAATATAATCAAGCAGGATGTAGGGTTTTACCTCTTAGAGAGGGCCCGAACCTAGGTAAACATCGTGTCCCACGTCTACTGTTCCCCATCGATCCAAGATCCACAATTCGGGACACCCTACCCAAGATCCGCCTGTTTTGACACCGATAGTAGGCTTGCTGGATGGTGATGGGTTCGATGATATTTATCATGTAATCGAGTTAGTTTTGTTTGGGCTTGATCCCTAGTATCCACTATGTTCTAAGATTGATGCTGCTATGACTTTGCTATGCTTATTGCTTGTCACTAGGGCCCAAGTGCCATGATTTCAGATCTGAACCCTTTATGTTTTCATGAATATATTGGTGTTCTGGATCCTATATGATGAGGACATCAGTACCATTGTTACACCCACAGCCCCTGCTCCTATCCATACTGGACCAATTACTAGAGCTCGCGCACGTCAATTAAATTAGTAGGTACTTTCGTTTCTCGGTAATGATTCTAATGTTCATGAGAATATGATCCTACCTAAATTGGATACATTTGTTTTGCTTACAAATGAAGGGCCTAGCTTGGACAAGAAGGATGAACTTTGGAGAAAGATCAAGCATGGAGATGATGCAATGCACAAGGGGAAGAAGAACAGAGTTTCAAGTGATGATTTCAGGGCTTTGAAGCCACCATAATGAGTGCATGAAGTCTTTTACGAAATATACAAGATGCTACTTCATAAATTTCGTCCAGAGGCTATTATAGGTAATGCGTCACCTTATTATTGGGCCAGGCCCATGTAAATTTGAAATACTTTAGTACAAGCTGTTTTTAGAGTCCGTATGTGTGGGGAAACTGATTTAGAGTTGGTTTCAGACCCCTCCTCCAAGAGGTAACGAAATTCCCCCTATTCTTCCATATATACAACCCCTAGGGCATCATTTAGACTTTTGGTTTTGTTTAGATTAAAAGTTCGCCATAGCTGGAACTTCGCCTACTTTGTTTGTGTTCAACGACCAAACCAAGATGTCATAGGACCCCACCTTCATTAATAAAGCTTTCCTCTTATATTCACAATATCCAGATTGCAATTTCAGTTTCTTGCTTGTTCTTCATTTGCGTGCAGGAAACAGACCCTCGTCGTCAGGTTGATCGAGCTCCGGCATGGTGAATAACCTCTCGGAGTTGGTTTAGCGATTGCTAAGGCATGACGTCCTCACACGTTCGTAGTCGGATCGTTAAAGTCTACTCCACCGAAAATGATAGCCACCATCTCATCGAAAGATGGGACACCTTTGCCTCTATCAAGTGGTATCAGATTTCCAGGTTGCTTGGTGAGATTTTCTAGTTTTTCATAGTTTAGATCGCAATTGTTCTTCATACCTATAGTCCACGAAAAAGCCAAAAAAATTAGGGTTAGTTCATCATATCCGAACCAGTCTAAGCCATTGCATAATATTTTTAGTATTTTGATCATATTATTTTGTGTTTCTATTGCTACTAACCATGAAAGGATCACAAGCGGATGAGGCTGACTAGGAGAACATGACGAACAAGGCGTTACAAGATAAATCTTAGCAAATGATGACTGAACAGGTGCAAGATGTGCTGAAAAGAATTTAAGAGGCCATGGAGAAGATCAATAGCATTGAGAAGACGTTCGAAACAAAGATCGATGGCAAGTTTAACTGCTCACGCATCTTCCACAAGCACCACCGGCTGCACCTGTCGCACCTCTGCAACAATGACAATAACAACAACAACAACAACAACAACAACAACAACAACAACAACAACAACAACAACAACAACAACAACAACAACAACAACAACAACAACAACAACAACAACAACAACAACAACAACGTCGCCTTCCAAATCAAGTGGGACGAGCAATGCGCATTCCCCTTAAGCCCGGCCAAAATTCCGGTGCTGCTGCACCTACTGTTGATGCTTTTGTGTCTCCTACTACTGCTGCCGAGGAGGACAATGATTGCGAGGGCGATTATGAGGAAGAGGTTGATGGAAATCAGAACTACGTGCAACAACCAGCAAAGCACCAGGTCGTCCACATGCATTCCATCACAACGGTAGGGCTGCACTAATGGAAATATGCCCTAGAGGCAATAATAAAGTTGTTATTATTATATTTCCTTACGCATGATAAAGGTTTATTATTCATGCTAGAATTGTATTGATCGGAAACTTAAATACATGTGTGGATACATAAACAAATACCGTGTCCCTAGTAAGCCTCTACCGTACTAGCTCATTGATCAAAGAGAGTTAAGGTTTCCTAACCATAGACATGTGTTGTCACTTGATAACGGGATCACATCATTAGGAGAATGATTTGATGGACCAGACCCATCCGTTAGCTTAGCATATGATCGTTCAGTTTATTGCCATTGTTTCTTAATGTCAAATACATATTCCTTCGACTATGAGATCATGCAACTCCTGAATACCGGAGGAATACCTTGTGTGCTATCAAACGTCACAACGTAACTGGGTGATCATAAAGATGCTCTACAGGTATCTCCGGAGGTGTTTGTTGAGTTGGCATAGATTGAGATTAGGATTTGTCACTCCGTGTATCGGAGAGGTATCTCTGGGCCCTCTCGGTAATACACATCACAAGAAGCTTGCAAGCAAAGTGAATAAGGAGTTAGTTACGAGATGATGTATTATGGAACGAGTGAAGAGACTTGCCGGTAACGAGATTCAACTAGGTATGAAGATACCGACGATCGAATCTCGGGCAAGTAACATAACGATAGACAAAGGGAATTACGTATGTTGTCATAAGGTTCGACCGATAAAGATCTTCGTATAATATGTAGGAACCAATATGGGCATCCAGGTTCCGCTACTGGTTATTGACCGGAGAGGTGTGTCGGTCATGTCTACATAGTTCTCGAACCCGTAGGGTCCGCACGCTTAACGTTTTTTGACGATATAGTGTTATATGAGTTATATGATTTGGTGACCGAATATTGTTCGGAGTCCCAGATGAGATCACGGACATAAATAGGATCTCCGGAATGGTTCGAAGGTAAAGATTGATATATAGGATGATGCTATTTGGACACCGGAAGAGTTTCGGGTTGTACCGGGTAACCATTGGATCATCGGAAGGGGTTTCGGGAGGCCCCAGGAAGTCTATGGGCCTAATGGGACAAGGGGAGGCACACACCAGCCCACAAGGGAGCTGGCACGCCCTCTCCCTAGCCGCCGGCCCTAGGGGAAGGAAATGGGGAGGGTTGGCCCCTCCTACCTTTCCCTCCTCATGTGAGAAAGGAAAGGGGCGGCGCCAGCTCCCCCTGCCTTCCTCCCATGCGCCAACAAGGAGGGGGGCTCGGCCAGGGCTGGAACCCAAGGGGGATTCGGCCACCCTTGGGGCGCCTCCTGGCTACCTCCACTCTCCCCCACCTATATATATGAGGGAGGGGGCGCCACACAAGACCATGACAATCTCTTAGCCATGTGCGGCGCCCCTCTCCACAGTTTTCATCCCTCGGTCATATTTTCGGAGTGCTTAGGCAAAGCCCTGCGGAGATAGCTTCATCATCACCGTCACCATGCCATCCTGCTGCCGGAACTCATCCACTACATCGCCCGTCTTGCTAGATCAAGAAGGTGAGGACGTCACCAGGATGAACGTGTGCTGAACGCGGAGGTGTCATACGTTCGGTACTTGATCGTTTGGATCATGAAGAAGTTTGACTACATCAGCCGTGTTAATAAACGCTTCCGCTTATGGTTTACAAGGGTATGTAGGCACACTCTCCCCTCTCGTTGCTATGCATCTCCATGGATAGATCTTGCGTGTGCGTATAATTTTTTTGTTTTCCATGCAACATTCCCCAACAGCGGTATCCGATCTAGGTCTATGCGTAGATGATATGCACGAGGAGAACACAAAGGAGTTGTGGGCGACGATGGTCAAACTGCTTACCACCAACATCTTATTTTGATTCGGTGATATTGTGGGATGAAGCGACCCAGACCAACCTTACATGTCCATGCACATGAGACCGATTCCACCGACTGACATGCAACTTGTTTTGCATAAAGGTGGCTGGCGGGTGTCTGTTTCTCCTACTTTAGTTGAATCGAATTTGACTACGGCCGATCCTTGAAGATGGTTAAAACAGCAAACTTGATAATCACCGTTGTGGTTTTTGCGTAGTTAAGAACGGTTCTTGCTAGAAGCCCGTAGCAGCCACGTAAAAGTTGCAACAACAAAGTAGAGGACATCTAACTTGTTTTTGCAGGGCATGTTGTGATGTGATATGGTCAAGATATGATGTGATATATGTTGATGTATGAGATGATCATGTTTTGTAATATCGACAACCGGCAGGAGCCTTAGGGTTGTCTCTTAATTGTTGTATGAAATACAAGCGCCATGTAATTGCTTTACTTTATCGCTATGCGTTAGCAATAGTTGGCGAGATGACCCCGACGCAACGATGGAGATCAAGGTGCCGAGCCGGTGACGATGGAGATCATGACAATGCTTTGGAGATGGAGATCAAAAGCACAAGATGATGATGGCCATATCATGTCTCATATTTTGATTGCATGTGATGTTTATCCTTTATGCATCTTATTTTGCTTAGAACGGTGGTAGCATTATAAGATGATCCCTTCACTAAATTTCAAGATAAAAGTGTTCTCCCTGAGTATGCACCATTGCCAAAGTTCGTCATTTCAAAGCACCTCGTGATGATCGGGTGTGATAGAATCTACGTTCACATACAACGGGTGTAAGACAGTTTTGCACATGCAGAATACTTGGGTTAAACTTGACGAGCCTAGCATGTACAGACATGGTCTCGGAACACTGGAGACCGAAAGGTCGAACGTGAGTCATATAGTAGATATGATCAACATAGAGATTTTCACCATTGATGACTACCCCATCTCACGTGATGATCGGACATGGGTTAGTTGATTTGGATCATGTATCACTTAGATAACTTGAGGGATGTTAATTTAAGTGGGAGTTCATTAGTAATTTGATTAATTGAACTTAATTTATCATGAACTTAGTCTTAATAGTTTTGCATATCTATGTTGTAGATCAATGGCCCGTGCTACCGTTCCCCTAAATTTTAATGCGTTCCTAGAGAAAGCTAAGTTGAAAGATGATGGTAGCAACTACACGGACTGGGTCCGTAACTTGAGGATTATCCTCATTGCTGCACAGAAGAATTATGTCATTGATGCACCGCTAGGTGACGGACCTGCTGTAGGAGCTACTGCAGATGTTATGAACATCTGGCAGACTCGATCTGAGGACTACTCGATAGTTCAGTGTGTCATGCTTTACGGCCTAGAACCGGGACTTCAAAGACGTTTTGAACGTCACGGAGCATATGAGATGTTCCAAGAGCTGAAATTGATATTTCAAGCTAATGCCCGAGTTGAGAGATATGAAGTCTCCAACAAGTTCTATAGCTGCAAGATGGAGGAGAATAGTTCTGTCAGTGAACACATACTCAAAATGTCTGGGTAACATAACCACTTGACTCAGTTGGGAATTGATCTTCCAGTTGAGAGTGTTATTGACAGAGTTCTTCAGTCATTGTCACCAAGCTACAAAGGCTTCGTGATGAACTATAATATGCAAGGGATGACGAAAACGATTCCCGAGCTCTTCTCAATGCTTAAGGCCGCGAGGTAGAAATCAAGAAAGAGCATCAAGTGTTGATGGTTAACAAGACCACTAGTTTCAAGAAAAAGGGCAAGGGAAATAAAGGGAATTTCAAGAAGAATGGTAAGCAAGTTGCCGCTCCCGTGAAGAAGCCAAAGCTGGACCCAAGGCTGAAACTGAATGCTTCTACTGCAAAGGGAATGGTCACCGAAAGCGGAACTGCGCCAAATACTTGGCGGATAAGAAGGATGGCAAAGTGAACAAAGGTATATTTGATATACATGTTATTGATGTGTACCATACTAATGCTCGTAGTAGTGCCTGGGTATTTGATACTGGTTCGGTTGCTCATATTTGTAACTCGAAACGAGAGCTACGAAATAAACGAAGATTGGCTAAGGACGAGGTGATGATGCGCGTCAGGAATGGTTCCAAGGTCGATGTGATCGCCGTCGGCACGCTACCTCTACATCTACCCTCGGGATTAGTTTTAGACCTCAATAATTGTTATTTGGTGCCAGCGTTGAGCATGAACATTTTATCTGTATCTTGTTTATTGCGAGACTGTTATTCATTTAAATCGAAGAATAATGGTTGTTCTATTTATATGAGTAATATCTTTTATGGTCATGCACCCTTGATGAATGGTCTATTCTTGTTGAATCTCGATCATAGTGATACACATATTCATAATATTGATGCCATAAGATGCAAAGTTGATAATGATAGTGCAACATACTTGTGGCACTGCCGTTTAGGTCATATTGGTGTAAAGCGCATGAAGAAACTCCATGCAGATGGACTTTTGGAATCACTTGATTATGAATCATTTGATACTTGCGAACCATGCCTTATGGGCAAGATGACTAAAACTCCATTCTCCGGAACATTGGAGCGAGCAAATGACTTATTGGAAATAACACATACCGATGTATGCGGTCCGATGAGTGTTGAGGCACGCGGCGGGTATCATTATTTTCTAACCTTTAGAGATGATTTGAGTAGATATGGGTATATCTACTTAATGAAACACAAATCTAAAACACTTGAAAAGTTCAAAGAATTTCAGAATGAAGTAGAGAATCATCGTAACAAGAAAATCAAGTTTCTACGATCTGATCGTGGAGGTGAATATTTGAGTTACGAGTTTGGCCTTTATTTAAAACAATGTGGAATTGTTTCACAACTCACGCCACCTAGAACACCACAGTGTAATGGTGTGTCCGAACGTCGTAACCATACTTTATTAGATATGGTGCATTCTATGATGTCTTTTACCGATTTACCACTATCGTTTTGGGGTTATGCATTAGAGATAGCCGCATTCACGTTAAATAGGGCACTGCCTAAATCCGTTGAGACGACACCATATGAACTATGGTTTGGCAGGAAACCTAAGTTGTCATTTTTTAAAGTTTGGGGATACGAGGCTTATGTCAAAAGGCTTCAGCCTGATAAGCTCGAACCCAAATCGGAGAAGTGCGTCTTCATAGGATAACCTAAGGAAACTATTGGGTACACTTTCTACCACAGATCCGAAAGCAAGATCTTTATTTCCAAGAATGGGTCCTTCCTAGAGAAAGAATTTCTCTCGAAAGAAGTGAGTGGGAGGAAAGTAGAACTTGATGAGGTAATTATACCTTCTCTCGAATTAGAAAGAAGCACATCAGAGAAAACCGTTCCCGTGATGCCTACACCAACTAGAGAGGAAGCTAATGATGATGATCATGAAACTTCAGATCAAGTTACTACTGAACCTCATAGGTCGACTAGAACATGTTCCGCACCAGAGTGGTACGGTAATCCTGTCCTGGAAGTTATGTTATTAGACCATGGCGAACCTACGAACTATGAAGAAGCTATGATGAGCCCAGATTCCGATAAATTGCTTGAGGCCATGAAATCTGAGATAGGATCCATGTATAAGAATAAAGTATGGACTTTGGTGGACTTGCCAGATGATCGGCAAGCCATTGAGAATAAATGGATCTTCAAGAAGAAGACAGACGCTGATGGTAATGTCACTATCTACAAAGCTCGACTTGTCGTGAAAGGTTTTCGACAAGTTCAAGGAGTTGACTACGATGAGACTTTCTCACCCGTAGCGATGCTTAAGTCTATCTGAATCATGTTAGCAATTGCCGCATTTTATAATTATGAAATCTGGCAAATGGACGTCAAAACTGCATTCCTTAATGGATTTCTTAAAGAAGAGTTGTATATGATGCAACTAGAAGGTTTTGTCGATCCTAAATGTGCTAACAAAGTGTGCAAGCTCCAGTGATCCATCTATGGATTGGTGCAAGCATCTCGGAGTTGTAATATACGCTTTGATGAGGTGATCAAAGCATATGGTTTTATACAGACTTACGGTGAAGCTTGTATTTACAAGAAAGTGAGTGGGAGCTCTGTAGCATTTCTGATATTATATGTGGATGACATATTGTTGATTGGAAATGATATAGAATTTTTGGATAGCATAAAAGGACACTTGAATAAGATTTTTTCAATGAAAGACCTCGGTGAAGCTGCTTATATATTGGGCATCAAGATCTATAGGGATAGATCGAGATGCTTAATAGGACTTTCACAAAGCACATACCTTGACAAAGTATTGAAGAAGATCAAAATGGATCAGTCAAAGAAAGGGTTCTTGCCTGTATTACAAGGTGTGAAATTGAGTCAGACTCAAAGCCCGACCACTGCAGAAGATAGAGAGAAAAAGAAAGTCATTCCCTATGCCTCAGCCATAGGTTCTATCATGTATGCTATGCTGTGTACCAGACCTGATGTGTGCCTTGCCATAAGTTTGGCAGGGAGGTACCGAAGTAATCCAGGAGTGGATCACTGGACAGCGGTCAAGAACATTCTAAGGTACCTGAAAAGGACCAAGGATATGTTTCTCGTTTATGGAGGTGACGAAGAGCTCGTCGTAAATGGTTACGTTGATGCTAGCTTCGACACTGATCCGGATGACTCTAAGTCACAAACCGGATACGTATTTATATTGAATGGTGGAGCTGTCAGTTGGTGTAGTTCCAAGCAGAGCGTCATGGCGGGATCTACGTGTGAAGCGGAGTATATAGCTTCTTCGGAAGCAGCGCATGAAGGAGTCTGGATGAAAGAGTTCATATCCGATCTGGGTGTAATACACAGTGCATCGGGTCCAATGAAAATCTTTTATGACAACACTGGAGCAATTGCCTTAGCGAAGGAATCCAGGTTTCACAAGAGAACCGAATACATCAAGAGACGCTTCAACTCCATTCGTGAAAAGGTCAAGGATGGAGACATAGAGATTTGCAAAATACATACGGATCTGAATGTAGCAGACCCGTTGACTAAGCCTCTTCTGCGAGAAAAACATGATCAGCACCAAGACTCAATGGGTGTTAGATTCATTACAATGTAACCTAGATTACTGACTCTAGTGCAAGTGGGAGACTGATGGAAATATGCCCTAGAGGCAATAATAAAGTTGTTATTATTATATTTCGTTATTCATGATAAAGGTTTATTATTCATGCTAGAATTGTATTGATTGGAAACTTAAATACATGTGTGGACACATAAACAAATACCGTGTCCCTAGTAAGCCTCTACTAGACTAGCTCATTGATCAAAGATGGTTAAGGTTTCCTAACCATAGACATGTGTTGTCACTTGATAACGGGATCACATCAGTAGGAGAATAATGTGATGGACAAGACCCATCCATTAGCTTAGCATATGATCGTTCAGTTTATTGCTATTGCTTTCTTAATGTCAAATACATATTCCTTCCACTATGAGATCATGCAACTCCCGAATACCGGAGGAATACCTTGTGTGCTATCAAACGTCACAACATAACTGGTTGATCATAAATATGATCTATAGGTATCTCCAAAGGTGTCTGTTGAGTTGGCATAGATCGAGATTAGGATTTGTCACTCTGTGTATCGGAGAGGTATCTCTGGGCCCTCTCGGTAGTACACATCACAAGAAGATTGCAAGGCAAAGTGACTAAGGAGTTAGTTACGAGATGATGTATTACGGAACGAGTAAAGCGACTTTCCGGTAACGAGATTGAACTAGGTATGAAGATACCGACGATCGAATCTCGGGCAAGTAACATACCGATAGACAAAGGGAATTACGTATGTTGTCATAAGATTTGACCGATAAAGATCTTCATAGAATATGTAGGAACCAATATTGGCATCCAGGTTCCGCTATTGGTTATTGACCGGAGAGGTGTCTCGGTCATGTCTACATAGTTCTTGAACCCGTAGGGTCCGCACACCTAAAGTTCGTTGACGATATAGTGTTATATGAGTTATTTGATTTGGTGACCGAATGTTGTTCGGAGTCCTGGATGAGATCACGGACATGACAAGGAGCTCCGAAATGGTTCGAAGGTAAAGATTGATATATAGGACGATGCTATTTGGACACCGAAAGAGTTTCAGGTTGTACCGGGTAACCATCGGATCACAGGAAGGGGTTTCGGGAGGCCCCGGGAGGTCTATGGGCCTAATGGGCCAAGGGGAGGCACGCACCAGCCCACAAAGGGGCTGGCGCGCCCTCTCCCTGGCCGCCGGCACTAGGGGAAGGAAAGGGGGACGGTTGTCCCCTCCTACCTTTCCCTCCCCATGAGAGAAAGGAAAGGGGGGGCGCCACCTCCCCCTGCCTTCCTCCCGTGCGCCAACAAGGAAGGGGGCGAGGCCAGGGCAGGAACCCAAGGGGGATTCGGCCACCCATGGGGCGCCTCATGGCTGCCTCCCCTCTCCCTCCACCTATATATATGAGGGAGGGGGCGCCACACAAGACCACGACAATCTCTTAGCCGTGTGCGGCGCCCCTCTCCACAGTTTTCGTCCCTCGGTCATATTTTCGGAGTGCTTAGGCGAAGCCCTGCAGAGATAGCTTCACCATCACCGTCACCACGCCATCGTGTTGCCGGAACTCATCCACTACTTCGCCCGTCTTGCTGGATCAAGAAGGCGAGGACGTCACCGAGCTGAACGTGTGCTGAACTCGGAGGTGCCGTACATTCAGTACTTGATCGGTTGGATGGCGAAGAAGTTCGACTACATCAACCGCGTTAATAAACGCTTCCGCTTACGGTTTACGAGGGTACGTAGACACACTCTCCCCTCTCGTTGCTATGCATCTCCATGGATAGATCTTTCGTGTGCGTAGAATTTTTTTTGTTTTCCATGCAACGTTCCCCAACATGCACCACCACCTCAGGTACGAGATTATGGCCATGTTCCTAAACTAAAATTGAATATTCCATCATTGAAGGGTAGATACATTCCTGATGTCTATCTCACGTGAGAGTTAGAAACTAAACAATGTTTCACATGCTTACAATATCCTGAGGATAGACTGTTGCTGTTGTTGTTTGTGAATTCGCTAGTTTTTTTTCTATTTGGTGGTCTGAACATTGTAGATTATATCATGATAATATCCCTACTACTTGGGATGCTTGGAAAATTGATTTGTGTACTCATTGGGTTACACCATATTATCGACGTGAATTACTCCAAAAATTGCAGCGTTTAAAACAAGGGAAAATTCTTTAGAGGAATATTATCAGGAATTACAAACTGGCATAATTAGATGTGGCATTGTTGAGGATAATGAAGCTATGCTTGCATGTTTTACGGGTGAATTAAATAGAGAGATTCAAACCATTCTAGAGTATAAGGAGTATAATAATATCACTTGTTTATTCCATCTTGCTTGCAAAGCTGAACATGAAGTGCAGGATTGGCAGGCATTGGCGCGAACTAATTTTTCTGCAGGTCGGCCTTCATCATGGACACCGCGTACATCATCTACTTCCACTCGTTCAGCTGCACAACCGCCTACTTCATCCGTCACCTCTAACTATGATAAAGGCAAACATGCACCACCACCGTCAACCAAGAGTACACCTTCTGGTCCTGCATAGAGCTCTTCTTCATCAATGGCATCAACAGGGCCAACACATGATGTTATATGTCGTTGTTGCACTGGTCGTTGTCACTATGCGAGCAAGTGCCCATCTCTCCATGTGATGATCATTACTGAGGATGGTGGGTATGAGTGTCGGTGTCAAAATAGGCGGATCTCAGGTACGGGGTCCCGAACTGTGGATATTGGATCGATGGGGAACAGTAGACGTGGGACACTATGTTTACCCAGGTTCGGACCCTCTCTAAGAGGTAAAACCCTACGTCTTGCTTGATTATATTGCTTGTATATGAGGGGGTTACAGAGTAGATCTACCACGATATTAGATGAACTAAATCCTGACTAGTAGGATGGAGATTGTTCTTCTAGCCCCTACGGACTAAGCCCCCTGGTTTATATAGACACCAGGGGTACTAGGGTTTACAGATAGTCGGTTACATCAAGGAAACATCGGATCTCCCATCTTGACTTGGGGTACACACCAAGGCACAAAAGGTCTTCGGTCCGGATATGGTGCGGCCCAACAGTCCAGCCCACGTGAGATGAGCCGGCACCCCGAGGTCCCCCTAGTCCAGGACTCCCTCAGTAGCCCCCGAACTAGCCTTCAACGCTAGAGCCCACAACTATTGATCGTCCCGCGATTCCCAAAATCTTCGGCTTGCAAGGCGAGTTCCTCACCTTCACCCTATTCGGCTTCCGATGACTCCATGATCCATCAAGTCGTGGCGGGCCCCCTGGCCATTTAACTTGGTCAAGGGCGACCCTCGATTTTTGTGCAACCGCCAGAAGGCGAGCAGTCTTGTGTTCTTTTACAAAAACACCCACGGGACCAGGATTAAATCTATTAGATAGGCCAAGGGCGCATCAAGTGGTCCATCCATACCCAAGAAAGGAACCCCACCCTGCCTATAGAAAATCCTCATGGCCGGCGTCCCTTGCTCATCCTCGCGCCCTCACGGCCATCTCCCGGGTGACTGGACCAGCTGCTCCGTGTCACGGATTCAGCTATGCGACCTCCAGCGGCACGGGTATCTTCCAGCCGCAGATCTCATGCCCGTTCGCGCCGGGCTGATCTCAGACAACGGCGAAGCCTTTGCAGAAAAATTTCCCAATCCAAATAAGGATGAGAGGGTATGTTTTGTATCCTTCCTTCTAAGAGGTCTAGGATTCCCCATTCACCTGTTCTTAAGGGGCCTGCTAGAGTTTTATGGTATCCAACTCCACCACCTCACCCCAAGATCAATCCTGCATATTTCTGGCTTTGTTGCTGTCTGCGAGATGTTCCTGGGCTGCGAGGCCCATTTTGAACTATGGAGGAAGTTTTTCTGCCTTGTCCCTCGCACCCATGGGAGCTCAATTCTTAAAGTAGGCGGGGCCGAGGTGTGCCGCATAGCCGGTACTGGATACCCCATTGGTACTCCAAAAAAAGATTCCGAAGAATGGTCTTGTGAGTGGTTTTATATCGAGGATGTCCCCCTGTTCGAACCAGTTCAGAGGGGTCTGCCCATGTATTCGGATGCCCCACTTAAGAAACGACTTAACTGGCGGCCCAAGGGCCCTTCCTAGGAAGAGTCTGCTGAGGTATAGTGCCTAGCCGCGAAGGTAAGGGTGTTAGCTCATGGTGGATTGCCATGGTTGATGTAATGGCCGTGGTGATCGAATGATGTGTGCAACCCCTACAACAAATGACGCACCCCCTATGGAGTTATAACAGGACAAGTGATACGTCCCGCTACAAGCAACAGGGGCCGGACAGTCAAGCAGCAATGGCCGGCATATTGGCGGATCTATTCAAAGGCGAGGAAGAAGAGTTTGCCCGCCCGAGAAACTGGAAAGGCTACTCGGGCTACAACCCCAATGAATGTGCAAGTTTATACTTGTGTTCATAGCTCAAATATCACACCCGAATACTGATCGGTTCAACCCTTTTTTTCCGAACAGAGCTGGAGACGCCAAGTTGAAGGCATCAGCTGCCCCGCTCCTCAACCGGAGGATCATTCTCGAGACGATGATCCAAGCTTTCACGTGGACCCGGAGATATCGATCGACTTTGAGGATTGGGTTTTCTTTCAGGAGAGCCTCAATGGTTCTAAGGTGGCCATCACAGCCGATCATCCTGGGCTCCTCCCCTCCTCCACCGTAAGTAGCAAGAAGGCCTCCTTTCCAACAAAGCGTTCGCCTTGCGCTACTCCGTCTACGCTAACTTCTACTCCCAAGGGCCGCTGCAACTCACGCCGAATATCAACGGAGACGGTGTCTATTCCGGCCAACAAAGGAGCCTCCAAACGGAAAGCGACCATGCCAATCACATCTTCGAAAAAAGGTAATATGTTCTAAAATTGCTATCAGTTCATCATTGGCCTCATCTATGAGGGGCTCCACCGAAATTCAATCCGGGTCAACAGGAAGAAGGTTCCACCCCAACCGTCTGAAGACATCAAGGGAGTGACTGGGAGTGGCCGAAGACCCTCAGCGCAGGCGAAGGTTAATGCAGGGGATCCCACAATACATCAGCCTGTGGAAGATCCTGAGGATGTTTCAGTTACCAATTCGGAAGTTGAAAGTGTGATGAATCACCAGCGATGGAAGGAATCCCTACGCTAGGCCGCCTTTACCGACCAAGAATTTAATGCGTTCAATTCGGTCGACACATATCTCGAAGCGACCCGAACAGGTCTCGAGGAAATTGCCAATCTTCTGTCAGTCGATATGCAGGTAAGGAATGATTTCCGACATCCAAATGTAAGTACTAACCCAATAGCCCCGAAGCCTTGAATCGGGCGGGACAGCCGAGTTAAGGTTCTGAGAAATGTGTATCATTTGCTGCAGGCCTTAAAGGACCAGAATAAAAAATTGTCCGAGGACCTTGAGCTAAGCCAAACACGGTTGGCTGATGTGGAAGCCGAATTGGAAGCTGAATTGGAAGCTATGAAGAAGTTCACCAGCGAGGCCCATGGTGAGCGGAAGCTCTAAACTTGCATTAATTATGCTAGTGCGCTTTGTTTAACACCGACCGTCTCTATAGCAGCCAAATCCATAGGTCAACTACAAAAGGACCTGGACGCAGCAAAAGAAACTCAACGGTATGCGAAATCACAGCATCAAGCCGGTCTTTGGGTTTTGAAATGAAGCCAGGAGGAGACCAACAAACTGAAGACAGAGAACCAGCAACAGGCCGAATAACTGGAGAGTCTAAAAACTCAATTGGCGCAAGTCCGCGGAGAAAACCAGAGCTTGAGAAGCGGCATGTTCAGTAAGTTTGTCCGTGAGCATTGGATAAGTATAGACTTGTACCATGCTTGAATGTAAAAGATATGCCATGCTTTTAATGCTAGGTCTCATGACTGGCCGACCCGGAGAGGAAGTCCAGTCCTTTGGCGGGAACGTGCTGAAGGAACTGTCTCTGGTTCATGAGAAAGCTCGAAAGGCTATGAAGAACATGGTGAAGGCATTATGGCCGACCGAAGTGGCGTCGGACGATATGGACAAACTGGCGAATTGCTTTAAGGGAGTTCGGCGGCGCATCGAATTGTGGAAAATATCATCCTGTCGGGAGGGGGCACGAGAAGCATGGGCCATGGTGAAAACCTGGTTCGGGAAACTCAAGCCAGAGGATATGGCTCACATCGGGCCAGTAGGGCCGGATGGGCAGGAAATCCCCCTTCATTTGGTGTATGACCAAGTGATGCCCGCAGCTCGGTTCTCTCAGCAGGATTGTGCTTTAGATAGCATAATAGACATTGTGGACAAAGAATGATGCGTTTGATTCTATGTATCTATGTACTTTACATCGAAGGGTCTCGATCCGAACTGCAGAATGTTGTCTTAACCGGCCATCGGCTTCTGCCTCCCTGACTAGTGATCGGGGAGTGTTCCGTACTATGTGACCTGATTTAAATAGGAAATCACTTTTGGTAACCAGGTAATCCGGCCTTTAGGTGCGAACAGACAAAAATGTGTGCGGAGAGTTATGTTATATTACTGTTTAACATAAGAAACATCTTCTGAAGAAAATAGTTCCTCGATGGGTTCCTTTCTTCAGGTTTGTCATATCAAATACAGACATTTTGTATTCAGATGCCCGAAGTATGCCAATGATTGGTGCACGGTCCGAATCCCTAAGTGTTGGTGACGAACAACAAGATGTTTATAATTTCCCTCATGGTGGACCCATTGTGTTCTCAAGAACGCTAGCTTTCGGCTTCACCCATGTGATGTATGTACATGGCTGGCCTGGTCGTAATAATCGCAGAGGTGCTCCCTTTGCCCCTAGCCAAACAATCAGGAATGTAGGAGGTAAACACAGGAGCCAGGCAACCCAGCTTGGCAAAAACTTAAGTCAAATTGGTGCATATGATGGCTGAAGAGGTATTCGAGAGAGTGCGAACACGACAGAAACAATTATGCGCACAGAAATATATTAATTGGCTGCTTTAAAGGAGCCCCTGGGTAAAATCTGGGTGTTACATTTGAAGATGTGCAATCAAGAGGGCCTAAACAGGATTCGGTTTGTCTGAACAGGGCTCGGGAGATGCCAATGATCCAAAATAAAAAAGAAAAGGATTCTACAATGAGGAAAGGGATAGTGGACTGACACGGGCACACTTAGCCGTAGAAGCGCCGAAGCCAGGCTACGTTCCAGGGGTTTGGTTCAAGGCAGTCATCGGCCGGGTTGCGAATGCGGTACACTCCTCCTGCTAAAACTTCATCTATTATGAAAGGGCCATCCCATTTAGGCGAGAGCTTGTTCTTTTGCTTCTTAGGGAGGCGGAGGACGAGTTCTCCGACGTTGTATGCCTTTGCCCGAACTTCCCTGCTCTAGTAACATTGAGCCTGCCGCTGATAAAATGTAGAACGAGCCCGAGCGACGTCCCGCTCCCCTTCCAAAGCGTTTAGGTCATCCTGCCGATCCAACTCGGCTTCCTTTTCCTCATACATGCGTACTCGAGGTGCGTCGTGTATAATATCACAAGGTAGGACTTCTTCGGTGCCGTGCACCATGAAGAAGGGTGTGTGTCCCGTTGATCGGTAGGGGGTAGTGCGCAGTCCCCAGAGCACGGAGTCGAGCTCCTCCACCAAGTGACAGTCAGATTGTTTCAAGGAACGGATTAGGCGAGGCTTAATGTTTCTCATGTTTAGTCTTTTGGCCCTCTCAACTTGTCTGTTGGTTTGCAGGTGGTACACTGAAGCGTAATCGAGCTTGATGCCCATAGTAGCGCACCAGTCCTTAACTTCCTGGGCCATGAAATAGGATCAATTATCCATGATGATACTGTGAGGGACACTGTAACGGTGTACCACGCCGGATATAAAGTTGATAACCGGTCCAGACTTTGCTAAGGTTACTGGTTTTGCTTCAATCCATTTAGTGAAATTGTCGACCATAACCAGTAGGTATTTCTTTTTCTTAGTTCCCCCCTTTAAGTAGTCCAACCATGTCCAATCCCCAGGCTGCGAAAGGCCAGGTGATTGTTATAGTCCAGAGAGCCATGGGGGGCATGTGGCCTCGATTAGCGAATAGCTGGCATCCAACACAATGTTGGACTAGAGTGCGGGCGTCTTGGCGGGCGGTAGGCCAGAAGAATCCTGCTCACAAGGCCTTGCTTACCATGGCCCGAGCTGCCGCGTGGTGGCCGCCCAAGCTAACATGTATCTCGGCAATAGTTGCTGCCCCTCTGTTTCCAATATGCACCGTTGTAGGACTCCAGTAGCACTTTTCTTATATAACTCGCCTTCATGGACCTTGTAGGCTTTAGAGCGCCGGATTATGCGTCGTGCCTCGGTTTGATCGTTTGGGAGCTCCTGTCGTATCAAGTAGGCAAGGAAAGGCTCGGTCCATGGTGCGATTATGGCCATGACCTCATGAGCCGAAGTGGTTTCTTCAACTGTTGAGCCACCAATGATTTCGTCGTCTGGCTCAATGGCCGGAGGGACGATTTGTTCGGGCCCATTGGTTGTTGTACCCTGATCCCCGTCCTGCCACACCACGGATGGCTTAAAGAGCCGCTCCAGAAAGGTGTTTGTCGGGATGGGGTCGCGCTTGGCACCCATGCGGGCGAGCATATCCGCAGATTGATTACTGTCTCTAGAGACGTGGTGGAATTCTAACCCTTCAAACCGGGCTGATATTCGTAAGAAGGCGTTTCGGTATGCCGCCATTTTTGGATCCTTGGCGTCGAACTCGCCATTGACTTGGGAGATGGCGAGGTTGGAATCTCCCCTCAGCTCAAGCCGCCGAACATCCATTGAGGTTGCCATCCGACGACCATGCAACAGGGCTTCGTGTCGCGGCACGACACCTATGGGATCCCGAGAGACCCCTTTATGATTCCGCGGGGGGAGAGGTACACGCAAAGAGCAGAACCGGTGATCGACGCATGAGGTTTTCACCCAGGTTCGGGCCGCTGATCAGCGTAAAACCCTACTCCTGCTTTGTGTTCTTATTGATGTTCTTGAGCCCAGCCTTCAGGAGCGCTCGCAATGAACAGTACGTTCAAAGAGCAGCTACGCATGCAGAATGGGCCAGAAGTCCTCCTCTGTAGCAGTTGCCTTGGGCCTCCTTTTATATGCTCAAAGGGGTCTCCACAGTGGCAAAATGTACATACATTGAGGTGTAAAGTAGCTACAGGGTATCATACCTAACCCCTGACGGATTAGGACAGGCGCATTTAATGCACCGTGAGGTGTCCGTTTAGGTGTCCTCACTTTCTTGGGGATGGAAAAAGGGGCCATCCCATCAGCACCGCTTAAGCTTCCCTCCACTGGCGCGCCGCCACACATCCATGGAAGGAGCCAGAATGTCAGACTCGTCACTGTGCCGAAGCGGTGGCACAGTGGCAGAATCTCGCCAGGCGCCAAAATTTGCTGGGCGCCAAGCCTTGCCGGACGCCGAGCCTTGCCAGGCGCCAAGCCTTGCCTGGCTCCGATCCTTGCCGGGCTCTGATCTTTGCCGGGCTCCTCAGGCCACCCCGACAAGGATCTTGCCGGGGAGGCTGGCCTTCGATTTCCAGCTTTGCTTATTTGCTGATTCTCAGATCTCTGACTTGATGATTTCCTTGATGACTTAAATCGACCTCGAGCTGATCCCGGCAAGCCTTGCCGCGAGGACGGCTACAACTGCCCGTGCACAAGTAAGGGGTACTAGTGGCCCAATACTTAGTACACTGACAGGAGCCCCCGGGCCTGGGCCATACACGAGTGCGAGGCGTTGTTGGGCTAGGCCCAAACAGTGCACGGGCACGCGTGGCAGGGAATTAACTGCTCGTAAAGATCTTGTTTTACTGTGCCCCCACTACGCGCACGGAGCGCGCGATGTGAGAAGTGTGCCAAAAAGGCTGCAAACTGTTTCGCGCCCACAGAGGCGCATTCATATTGGGGGATAAACAAGGTGGCCCCGCTCCTTCCCCATAAAAAGGAGAAGTCGTGGAGGCGCAAACCCATTCACCCCCCTCTTCTTCCCAATCTGGCTATCGCCATCGCCTTCCTCTGCTCGAGCTCAGAGCGAAACCTTCCTTCTCTTCTGCTTGCCGCTCCCGCGCTCGTTCCGTCCTCCGGCTTCCATCTCCACAGCCGCCATGCCGCCCAAGACCAGCAAAGGCAAGGGCACGGACAAGGAGGCGAAAGCCGAAGTTCCGGAAAGCGAGCTGGTGAAGATGCGGAAGAGGCTCGTCGTCTTCCCTCCGACGCTTGACGCCGAAACCTTGAAGGAACGATACCAATGCATGTGGGTGAAGGGAACACAAGCCCACCCCGCCACACGCGTCATCCCAGGTGCTAGTTCCAAAGGCGGATCGGACAGATACCCCTTCTTCACTGCATACTTTTATTGCGGGCTCTGTCCACCTTTTTCCGATTTCTTCAACGACATCATGTATACATACGGCTTCCGCCTTCTTGACTTCACGCCGAATGCCGTATTTTGCATGTCGATCTTTGCCCATCTTTGTGAAAATTTTGCCGGCGTGATCCCCAATTCTGCTCTTTTCCGCCACTATTTCTATCCTCGAATCCAAAAAGGAGAGGCTCTCTCTGGATCTATTGCTTGGATTCCAAGGGCCTGAAACAAAGAGATATACCCAGATGGAGTTTACCGCGAAAAGTGGGACGAGTGGCGGGCCGAATGGTGCTAGATCCAGGAAGCAGATCCTCATCCTTTTTGCCATCCCCGGCGACAGAAGGTGGTCCGCAGCAAGGATTGGGGCGATCTCGCCGCAGAAGACGAGAAGCTCACAATCGCCACTACCAGAATCCTCCGCTGGAAGGCTGCCGGGCTGACAATGGAGATGATCGGCTTTGACTTCCTCCGCCGCCGCATTGCCCCTCTGCAGAATAGGGGAAGGCCAGCCTGGGAGTATAAGAACGCAGCGGATGTCATGAGGCTGCGCCCCGGGCTGAACAACAACTTGACTGTCATGCAGCTTGGCGCTCTCCGCCAGAAGTTATTCCAGCGCGAAGACAAGCACCGGCTGCCGGCAAGGATCGTCCCCTTGTGCAACAACCCTGCGCTGGGGTCGATCATTGCTTTCTTGCCGATGTTCAACGCCCACGGCCTTGACCAGACCTGGGTCGAGCCAAGCGAGGAAGAAGCGCAGAAATTCTTCGACAATCTGACGGAAAAGCCTGTCCGGCAAGAGTCAGATCTTATTCGCACCACCACGGATCAGGAGGTAGCATACATCGCTACCAGAGTGGAGGAAGCGAATCTTGCCGCGGAGGCCGGCAGCGTTGGCTTCACAGAGTGGGAAGCCAGCGAGGCAGAGGTGGTAGTGGAGGCGAAGCCTGCCGGGGAGGACGAGGTTGTCGGGGAGGAGAGCGGCGCAGCCGCTGAAATCTCGTTCGGCGAGGACTCAGTAGAAGAAGAAGAGACGCGAGAAGAGCCCCCTCCCCCGAAGAAGAAGGCGAAGCGTGTTCTTCGGAAGGCTGCGTCTGACATCCCGACAAGCCAGCCCTCTTCGAGCGGCGAAGCCCCCGGCAAGAAAGTGGCCGGCAAGACCGGACCGCGGCAGGGGGCCCGTCAACAGCATGAACGGCGTGCAAGGCCCGCACCAGCGGCCACTGCTACGGCGGCAGGAGGGTCTCGCACCACCGCACCGGAAGCTGCCCCGGCGCCTGCCACAGCCAAGCGGCCTAGGACTCCTCCTCCGCCTCCCCACTCAGACACCGCAATGGAGGTCGACTTCGACATCTCCGGCTTTAGTCCGGAGCGAGAGGAAGAAGAGTAAGTACTTTGCCACAGCTTTTACCTTCCAATCTTGCATCAGTCTTTACTGACTTGCTTGTATTGCTTCTGCAGTGACACATAAACCTTGCTGGAGAGGATGGCGAAGAGGTCAAGGACTTCTACGGGCGACGAGGCCCCGGCAGGCTCCACTAGCGTGCCAGAGACCGTCATCGTGAGCCCGGAGCCTAGTCCTCAACGCAGCCCCTAGCGTAAGTTCATTGTCCCTTTTTCTGTTGGCTGGTGCCGAGGCTTCCATTCTTGTCACTGATATCTTCGGGTTCGCAGGAGAAGAACGGCAACAAGGAGAAGATTGCCCCATTGTGCCTCCTTCATCGACCGCTCCGCCCACAAGCACATCTCCGGCAAGAGATCCTACCGACGAGCCCGTCCAGATTGAGGAGGAGCCGACAAGCACGGACTCCGGCAACCCACCCCCGGCAACCGGAGTTGTCGGGAGAGGCGAAGCTACCTCTCGACAGCCCGACGCAGGTACTCGACCGCCTCAAAGTGCTAGTTATTCTTTTCCCCTTACTTCTTTATCTTTGATCACTTCAAAATTTAAAAACTCGATCTTATTCTGACCTTCTCCTTCTCCCTTCAGAGTTCTCTGAGATGGAACATATGGACGTCGACGCCGTCATCGAGGAGACCGCCAGGGATGCTGCTGCCGAAGCGGACAGGATCACTGCCAGCGAGGCCACCAAGGATGATGTTGCCGGGGCCGGTGATGCTCTTGACGGGGAGGCCGCCAAGACAGCACGAAAGGAAATCATGGAAGAACCTGCTGAAGAGGGCGACTGGGAGGCTGGGGACCGTACTGACGGCATTCCTGCCGCAGGAGCGCCAGGCGCTGCATCGGCCGCGGAGCCCCCTGTCACTGGTGAGGCGGCCACTGAAGACCAGCCATCAACATCTGACGAGCCCTCATCCAGCAAGTATCTCAAAGTTGGCGAAAACCTATTCATCAACTTGCCAGGGACGGCAAGCACCGAGGCACCAGCCGAAGGAGAAATTTTTGAGGAAATTATTGCCGCTGCCGGGCTCGAAGTTGTTGACGATCCCAGTGCTAGCAGTGGCAAGTCTGAAGAGGATCGGCTCCTTCAGGCCATGGGCGAAAACTTCCGCAAACTCCAGGCTCTCCATCGTGCCCGAAAAGAGAAGGCGGACTCCAGAATGGCAGTTGTCGAGGTAGCCGAAGCGGATTTTCAAAGGCGCGTCGCACAAATGCAAATCTGGCATGCCGAGGCCCTTCAAGAGCTGGTTGCCGGTCGAGAACAAGTGAGCCAGCAGTGGAATGAGGTCCTCATGAAGCAATCAGACATGGAGAAGGCACATGATGAAGCTGTTCAAAGGATCGATGCCGAAGATGCTCTCCTGACGGGGCACCGCGTTGCTCTTGACGCTTTCGAAGAAGATCTCACCGCACGTGAGCAGGCGCTCGCCGCCAAGCTTCGCAGCAAGGATGAAGACATTGAAAATCTTGTCGGGCGGCGGACCCAGGAGCTGGAGCAGAAGCACAAGGAGGCGCTCGAAGCTCTAACTGCAAGTCACGCCGGCAAGCTCAAGGAGGCCGTCGATGCTGCCGAAGTTGCAGAGGCCGCCAAGAACGAGCTGAGCGACAAAGTGAAGAGGCTGGAGACAGATCTCGACGAGCACGGCAAAGAGCTCTCGACGCTCAAGGGGGACAGGGAAAAAACCCTCCACTCCTTGGCGGAGATGCAAGTCGCCCTGTCCGGCAAGACCAAGCAGCTCTCCTCTGCGGCTGATGATATTGCGGTTCTGGAGCTGAAGCTGACCACGCTGCAGAAATCCCTCGAGGGCGGCAGGGCCCGTGAGAAGGCTCTACTCAAGGATCTCCAAGGAGAGAGGAACCTGCTCAAGAGCACTGCCGCTGCCCAGGCTGATTATGAAAAGGGAGTGGAGATCTGGACTGGCCGTCTCATCGCCACCGTGGAGAAGCTTACCGCAGAACTGTCAACCATGGGCTTGTCGAACTTCAGATATTCTTCCGAGGAAAGAATATCTCCAAGCGCCAGGTTGACGATGTTCTTTGAAAGCATCATCAACGCGTTGAGGGCGCTCCAATCAAGCCGGGCGACCCAACTGGCGAACGAGACTCGCCGGCTTTGCCGGGCCGTCCTTCGCAAGGTGCTCCTCAAGGTGGTGCACAGCAATCCTGGCATCGATCTCTCCAGCGCACTCGGCCACCTGCCAAAGGATGCAAATGTTGAGGCGCTTGAGAAGTGCATCGCGCCGATCCTTGAGAAGGTGGACTCCATCAAAAGGATCGAAGGCCAGCGCAGGGATTGAGTGCTTCCCTTTTATTCTTGCCGCCACCATCTCATGTAAAAGACAGTTAAGTCTCGAGTTAGGACTGCGGCAACTCATGGATGTAATATAATTTAACTATGTTTAGGCTCATGCTAGCTACTTTCCTTGTCTGATTCCTTTATGTATGGAGTTCATCCTACGCCTACTGAAAAATTGCCGGCGCGCAACCTGCCGCGAGCGCTGGGTGCGGGACTTCAGCAGCCTGCTGGAGGCGCAGCGGCCGGCAAGACTCCTTGGCGCTCTCAGTGCAGCCACTTAAATCATTGAGCGGACTCGAAACAAAATAAGGGCGCAACTGATTACAACAAGGGTTCCTTCGCGTGCAGATTTTCCATACAAGGGTCGGAATCGTCCAAGGAACTAACTTGGTAATAAAAAGAAAAACTTGCTCTGAGTTTTTAGGACTTAGCTTTCTGTCTTCGTCCTTCCTCCGGAAAGCATACGATTCCGAACGTCACCAACTGGTATTCATGTCTCCCTTCCTCCCCCGGCAAATGTGCGTGCGAGGAATCCTTCTGTCTTTAAGAAAAAGAAAGAAGAGAAAATAAAGAGATGAAACCTTGGCGGTTCGTTAGAAATTACCGGGATCAGGTGTTATACAACATCTTAGACAAACATGCATATATGAATGTGAACATGAGAATCAATAAGGAAATGTACAACACTTAAATTTATTCATCTGTGCTCAGGGTCTGCGCCTGGCTTTGTACAAAGGATCACATGCCTTGCCGGCAAGACTTGTACAAAAAGGTGGTTGCCGGGAGCCCCCGGCAACCGCGCCTTATGGATAGAACTTGCGAAGATGTTTGATATTCCAGGAATTACTCACTGGAATGCCATCCTCGGTCTCCAGGCGGACAGCGCCAGGCCTGGTGACTCGTACTACTCGATAACGGCCTTCCCACTTTGGCGTCAACTTGTTTGAATTCTTGGCGGACTGAATTCGTCGAAGAACAAGGTCGCCTTCCTCAAGGCTTCGGGCATGAACTTTGCGGCTATGATAGCGGCGCAAAGCTTGCTGGTAGCATGCAGCTCGCACAGCAGCCTGAAGACGATTCTCCTCAAGGAGCACAGCGTCATCTTACCGCAGTTGCTCTTGCTCGAGCTCATCATAAGCGAGCACTCGAGGAGATCCGTATATGAGTTCCGTGGGGAGAACTGCTTCCGCTCCATACACCAGAGTGAAGGGCGTCTGGCCGGTGGCTCGATTTGGTGTCGTTCTGATTGACCAAAGAACCGCCGGCAACTCATCAATCCAGCGTCTTCCGCACTTTTTCAGTCTGTCAAAAGTTCTGGTCCTGAGACCGCGCAGCACTTCAGCATTGGCCCTCTCCGCTTGGCCGTTGCTTCTCGGGTGAGCAACAGAGGCAAAACAAATCTTGCCACCAAGGTCTTGGACGTACTGCATGAAGGTGCGACTTGTGAACTGCGTGCCGTTGTCGGTGATGATCCTGTTAGGCACACCGAAACGGCAAACAATTCCTTTGAAGAACTTGACAGCCGACTGCGCTGTCACCTTCCTCACTGCTTCCACCTCCGGCCACTTTGTGAACTTGTCGATAGCAACGTACAAGTACTCAAAGCCCCCGGTAGCACGGAGAAAGGGGCCCAATATGTCGAGCCCCCAGACCGAAAATGGCCAGGAGAGAGGGATTGTTTGAAGAGCTTGAGCTGGCTGATGTAATTTCTTCGAATGAAACTGGCACGCTTCACACCTGGTTACTAGTGCAGTCGGAACCTGGAGGGCGGTGGGCCAAAAGAAACCTTGCCGGAATGCTTTCCCGGCAAGCGCTCTTGACCCTATGTGAGAGCCACACATGCCCCCATGTATCTCTGCCAACAGCTCTAGTCCATCCTCCCGAGGAATGCACTTCAATTTCACACCGTTTGGTCTCTTTCTGTACAGGACGTCATCGACGAACTTGTACATAATAGACCGACGGGCTACTCTCTCCGCTTCATCTTGTTCCTCAGGGAGTTCACCTGTCTGAAGGAAATGGACAATGTGCTGCGCCCATGCTGGAGCCTGAGGCTCGACGGCTAGGACCAAAGGCATCTCCTCCGCCGGGGGGACGTTTGTCTCGACAGCAAGGGCCTGAGGCCCTGCCAGAGCCTGTTGTTCCCCAGCAGGCGTGTCGATCCCGGCAACTTCCTTGCCGGCGGCTCTGGGGAGCTCTGCCGGGAAGTACTGGCCAGAGTTCAACTTTCTTCTCTTTTCTTGCCGCGTCGATGGCGCCACGGTTGGTTGAGTCAATTGGAGCACAAAAGTTCCTGGTTCCACAGGCAACTTGAGGGCAGCACGCTTTGACAGGTCGTCAGCAACGCTGTTCTCGGCACGAGGAACGTGCTCCATCTGCAGACCGTCAAAGCGCTCTTCCAATTTCCTCACTTCATCTACGTAGGCTTGCATCAACGGACTTTGATAGTTCTTGTTGACCTGCCTGACGACAAGCTGTGAATCACCTTTGATAATGAGCTTTTTGATACCAAGGTCTGCCGGGATCCTAAGACCGGCAAGCAAACCTTCGTACTCTGCAGTGTTGTTGGTTGAACTCTCCCGGGGAAAATGCATTTGGACTACGTACTTGAGGTGCTCTCCGGTGGGTGCGACAAGCAGCACACCAGCACCAGCGCCTTGCAGCGAAAAAGCCCCGTCAAAGTACATAACCCATTGCTGATCAATTTCTTTTCCGGGGAGACTTGTTTCTTGAACTTCTTCGTCCGGCGTCGGGGTCCATTCTGCAATGAACTCCGCCAAGGCCCTGCTCTGAATTGTGGAAGTACTTTCAAACTTAAGACCAAAGCTGGACACCTCCAACGCCCACTCCACGATCCTGCCGGTTGCCTCCGGATTATGCAAAATCCGTTGCAACGGAAAGCGAGTGACGACGGTGATCTCATGTGCTTGAAAATAATGGCGCAGCTTTCTTGAGGCCATAAGGAGGCCGAAAAGCAACTTCTGCACACCAGAATATCTTGATCTAGCCCCTTGTCAGAGGGAGCTAACAAAATAAACTGGGTGCTGCACCACCTTTTTCTTCTGCACGGGCTCTTCTGTTTGCGCAGATCCTGTCTTGCCGGGATCATCCCTCGCTGGGGAAGATCTTGCCGCGTCACTTGGCGGTCCTACCGCTGATGTTGCCTCCTCATCAGCTTCCCTCTGCACCACCAGCGCAGCACTAACCACTTGATTTGTTGCCGCCAGATACAGCAGCAATGGCTCTTGTGGTTTAGGTGCGACTAGCGTCGGCGGAGAAGAAAGGTATTTCTTCAAACCTTGCAGCGCCGCCTCCGCTTCCGGAGTCCATTTCATTGGACCTGCCTTCTTCAAAATTTTGAAGAAGGGCAGGGCGCGCTCAGCAGATTTGGAAATAAACCTGCTTAGAGCAGCAACACAGCCGGAAAGACGACGCACATCCTTGACGCGTCTCGGCGCTTCAATTTGCTCAATGGCTTTGATCTTGTCGGGGTTCGCTTTGATTCCCCGGCAAGATACAAAGAATCCGAGGAGCTTGCCGGAAGGAACACCGAACACGCACTTCTCAGGGTTGAGCTTCAAGTTGATCTTGCGCAAGTTCGCAAATGTTTCTTCTAAGTCTTGAATGAGCGTTGCTTTATCCTTAGTTTTGACCACTATATCATCCATATACGCCTCCATATTTCTATGGAGTTGTGGCTCAAAACCAATCTGGATTGCTCTGGCAAATGTTGAACCAGCACTTTTCAACCCGAAAGGCATTCGTATAAAACAATACGTACCACATGGGGTGATAAAGGCGGTCTTCTCTTCATCTTCCTTTGCCATAAAAATCTGATGATACCCTGAATAGGCATCAAGGAAGGACAGGAGATCACAACCAGCGGTGGCATCCACAATCTGGTCGATGCGCGGCAAGGGAAAAGGATCTTTTGGACAAGCTTTATTGATATCTGTGTAATCGATACAAAGCCTCCATTTCCCGTTCGCTTTCCGCACTACAACCGGATTGGCCAGCCAGGTTGGATGAAGCACTCCTTTGACCAGTCCTGCCGCCTCCAGCTTCTTAATTTCTTCGGCGATGAATTCTTGCCGCTCCAAGGCCTGCTTCCTGACCCTTTGTTTGACGGGCCACGCATGAGGACAGACAGCAAGGTGGTGCTCAATTACTTTCCTGGGAACGCCGGGGATGTCAGACGGTTGCCATGCAAACACGTCGACATTCGCCCGTAGGAAACCAACGAGCGCGCTTTCTTATTTGTCATCTAGGGTGGAACTTATGGTGAAAGTTCCCCCCGTTCCGTCCTCCCTGGCAGGCACCTTCTTAGTTTCCGGCGGGGCAGCCTTGGACTTCTTGTTCTTGCCGGTGGAACTCTCTGGTGCATCCTCGACGGAAGCGCAGCACTCCGAGGAGGCGCGCTTGCCGGAGTTCGCGCCAAGGTTCCTGCCGGTCTTCTTCTTCCCTCCGGGAGTTCCAGCGGCAGGAGCAGATGCCTTGATGGCAGGTGCTGCAACTGCTTCCTGGTAAAGTTGGTCGGCACAGATGAGCGCATCCTTCTTGTCGGAATGGATAGTGATGACGCTCAACGGCCCAGGCATCTTCAAGACGTTGTATGCGTAGTGTGATGCCGCCATGAACTTAGCCAGCGCTGGCCGACCAAGGATCCCATTGTATGACATGGGGATCTTGGCGACATCAAACACCACCTTTTCGGTCCTGAAGTTAAGCTCGCTGCCAAATGTTACCGGCAGCGTGATCTT
Source organism: Thinopyrum elongatum (assembly GCA_011799875.1). NCBI lineage: Eukaryota > Viridiplantae > Streptophyta > Magnoliopsida > Poales > Poaceae > Thinopyrum > Thinopyrum elongatum. The sequence goes on from CM022303.1 coordinate 391,081,631, forward strand.
GCCCTTAGGCTGGGTTCTTCCCGGGTTGACCCCTTGAAACGTACCCGTTTCCTCGAGGTCTTCATCGGGAATCTGAAGCTTTGTAAGCACGTCTGGTGATATTAAGTTTAGGCCGGCCCCGCCGTCAACTAACATCTTCGTCACCTTGCAGTTGCGAATTGTTGGCGAGACCAACAATGGCAAACAGCCGACCGCAGTTGTGCGATCAGGGTGATCCTCGGCGTCAAAGATGATAGGCGTGCTGGACCACTTCAGAGGCCTACAAGCATCGGGGGATGGCTCTGCCGCATTAACCTCCTGCACCCACTGTTTAAGTTGGCGGTGGGAAGAATGCAGCGAGGCACCCCTATCAATGCACATAGCCTCCGTAGCCTTCTGGAACTCCTGCTCACTGGATTCGTCATCTTCTTCGTCATCATCTCTTTCTTTATCTCGGCCCCGAGCGGGCCGATCCTTCTGCTGTTTGGCCTTGCCGCGGCGACCCCCTCGGCCACCGCGTTTCTTGCCGGACCCCTCAGCACCATCTTGGGCCTTCTCCTTGTCTCGCCTCTCGTATTTGGCCTTCTGCTTCTCGGCAAGCTGCTCAACTTGCCGGCAGTCCTGGAGATCGTGGCCCTTAGTGCGATGGATCTTGCAGTATTGCTTGCCGGAGTTCTCTGACTTGTCGGCAGCCGCCAAGGCCTGACAGGAAGGGCACCCGGCAAGATCCTTGCTGGGGGCGCTAACCTTGGCCTTCTTGGCGGCGCCGGGGTTGCCGGATTCCTCGACGGCAAGCACGGCCTTGCCTCCGCGCTTCCTATTCTGCCGCCGGCCTTTCCTTGACGGAGCCGCGGCATCTTCTTCTTCTGAGTCGCCTGTCGCACCAACAGCTTCACCGGGGAGTTTTCTCCCCTCTTCAGCTCGAGCACACTTGTCGGCCAAAGTGTAAAGCTCGGCAATACTCCTGACTTTGTTCATTGCCAGCTCTTCCCGCATCCTGCGGTTACGCACGTTCTGATGGAACGCACTAATGATAGCGGCAGGATGAACATCAGGAATATTGTATTGCACCCGGCTGAATCTCTGCATAAACTTGCGCAGGGACTCGCCCTCCCTCTGAGGGATGATGTGCAAATCACTTTCTTGGCCAGGAGCTTGGTGGCCTCCAACAAAGGCGCCAACAAACTGATGGCACAGATCCGACCAGCAAGAAATAGAATCCTCCGGCAGATGCATCAACCACGACCTGACGTTGGGTTTGAGCACCAACGGGAAGTAGTTGGCGAGTATCTTGTCATCTCGGCCCCCGGCAGCTTGCACCGCAATGGTGTAGATGCTCAGGAACTCCAAGGGATGGGTCTTGCTGTCATATTTCTCCAGGACCTCTGGCTTGAAGGTTCGGAGATTGGGCCACTGGACTTGCCGCAGCTCACGGGTAAACGCTGGAGGTCCTACCTCGTAAGGCAAGTCTTCTACGTTCCCTGGCGCGGGCTCATCGACAACTGGCCCCGCGCGCTTATCAGACTGATAGCGCGCTTCCCGTCGCCACTCGATGGTTGTTCGAGCGTCCTCCTTGCCTCGTTCCTGGAGAACCAGACGCTGATCACGGCGCATCCGCGGATCGGACGACGCCGTGGAAACTTCTTCATGGCGGTCGACTTGCTAAGTCGTCGGCCGCCGCTGATGTCGCGGAGGAGAGTGCACTGTAGTTGCACCACCTCCGGTTTTCTCTCCACCGGCTCGCATCGGATCGATGGGCTTCCGCTGAGAGGGCCTTGCCTCTTGTGGTCCATCCTTATTAGCGAAGCCGATAAGGCTCTGGATAGTAGCTCTACACTCCTCCATCTTCTCCGGGGCGGGAGGAAAATCGAGGAGCAGCTGCGCACGTGCCAAGGCTTCCGCTGGCGTAGGTGGCGGCGACAGGTGCGAAGTACGTGAGGTGCTCTGACTCCTAACCAAGTTAGAAGGAGCACCGCCACGGTCACGCGACCGCGCGCCACCTTCGCCGGCAGCTCGGTGTGCATGCTGGTCCCGCGCATCTTGGGATATATGCGCAGAAACCTTTTCGTAGGGACGCCCTGAACCACCAGCGCCATGATGTCGCTCGTCTCGCACAACCTGGGCAGGTTGCGAGGCTCGCGGCGGCGCGGGAGCTCCAGCAGGCGCTCTTTGATCCCTAGAGTTTGTTGTGCCACCCGTAGGCAACACAACGCCATCTCTAGATCCAGCGGCGCGCAAGTTACCACTGCCATTGCGAACGATACCGCTCGCTTGGCTTGGATCACCAGAACGCCGCGGGGGTTCCAGTCCTCTTCCTTCTGTACCCACACCATCGCCTGTCTGCGAAGGCGCGGGCAAAACGGACCCGGACGGTTGTGCTGTCGCGATGTTCTTCTTCTTGGGCGGCATGATGAAGGAACTAGGGCATCGACCACCAGATCAGGTTCACGCAACCTTCAATCCCCCTACCTGGCGCGCCAAAGATGTCGGGGCACGACACCTATGGGATCCCGAGAGACCCCTTTATGATTCGGTGGGGGGAGAGGTACACGCAAAGAGCAGAACCGGTGATCGACGCGTGAGGTTTTTACCCAGGTTCGGGCCGCTGATCAGCGTAAAACCCTACTCCTGCTTTGTGTTCTTATTGATGTTCTTGAGCCCAGCCTTCAGGAGCACTCGCAATGAACAGTACGTTCAAAGAGCAGCTACGCATGCAGAATGGGCCAGAAGTCCTCCTCTGTAGCAGTTGCCTTGGGCCTCCTTTTATATGCTCAAAGGGGTCTCCACAGTGGCAAAATGCACATACATTGAGGTGTAAATTAGCTACAGGGTATCATAGTTAACCCCTGACGGATTAGGACAGGCACATTTAATGCACCGTGAGGTGTCCGTTTAGGTGACCTCACTTTCTTGGGGATGGAAAAAGGGGCCATCCCATCAGCACCGCTTAAGCTTCCCTCCACTGGCGCGCCGCCACGCATCCATTGAAGGAGCCAGAATGTCAGACTCGTCACTGTGCCGAAGCGGTGGCACAGTGGCAGAATCTCGCCAGGCGCCGAAATTTGCTGGGCGCCAAGCCTTGCCGGGCGCCAAGCCTTGCCGGACGCCGAGCCTTGCCGGGCGCCAAGCCTTGCCGGGCTCCGATCCTTGCCGGGCGCCAAGCCTTGCCGGGCTCCGATCCTTGCCGGGCTCCTCAGGCCACCCCGGCAAGGATCTTGCCGGGGAGGCTGGCCTTCGATTTCCAGCTTTGCTTATTTGCTGATTCTCAGATCTCTGACTTGATGATTTCCTTGATGACTTAAATCGACCTCGAGCTGATCCCGGCAAGCCTTCCCGTGAGGACGGCTACAACTGCCCGTGCACAAGTAAGGGGTACTAGAGGCCCAATACTTAGTACACCGACACTTCGTATTCGGCTGCATTGTTGGAGTCTGTGTACATAATCTATAGTATGTACCGAATGGTGTCGCCCGTGGGGGACATGAGGATAACACCAGCCCCTAGTCCGGCCAGCATTTGGAACCGTCAAAAATACATTGTCCAGTGTGAGTACGTACTTTGTTCCCGGGGAATTTCTGCTTCCGTCCATTCGGCCAGAAAATTAGCTAGCACATGAGATTTAATAGTGCGGCATGGCTTGTACACAATTTCAAAGGGCAGGAGCTCTATTGCCCATTTGGCGATGCGGCCCGTGGCATCCCTATTATTGATAATATCATTTAAGGATATTTAGGATGCCACAGTAACCAAACACTCTTGAAAGTAGGGTCGAAGTTTGCGGGATGCCATGAAAACTGCGTAGGCGATCTTCTGATAGTGCGGATACTGGGATTTACATGGGGTGAGTACTTCCGAAACGTAATAGACAGGTTTTTGCACCTTGAACTTGTGTCCTTCTGCCGCTCGTTCTACCTCGAGACATCGCTCACAACCTGGTTTGTGGCTGAGATGTATAGCGACATGGGTTCGGCTATGCCAGGTGCTATCAAAATGGGGTTGCCTGCTAGTAGAGTCTTTATCTCCTCTAGTGCGGCAGTTTTCTCATCCATCCATTCGAAGTTCTTGGTCTTTTTGAGCAATTTGTGGAGCGGCAGGGCATTTTCACTGAGGCGGGATGTCGGTGCAACAAACCCCAGGTGTGTTGCCCAAACTGTACACAGGCTTAAGAACCAGGTTGCAGCATCCTAGACCAGACCAAGCAGAAGAGATGAGCTGTTTGAGAAATCAAAGGGCGGATCAAGAAGACCAAGACCAACCGGACAAGCAAGATATCACTAAGGAAAAACCTCCCTTGCCGGGCAGGCGAGCCTGGCGAGGTCGAGGTTACCCCAAGGACAACTCTCAAGATCGCCCCGGCAGGCTTGCCGGGGACGCCGAGGGTGGATTACCCCGCCAAGGCTCCACCACTCCACCTCACAGCAATGCAAGTCACCGATCGGTGCGCTGTCGAGCCCCCAGGTGACTAAGTTGCCATTATTTAGCACGTGGCAGCCACTTCTAGAGGAAATCACCTCCAAATGACACCAGTCCAAGGACGTGTCACGCAGGCAGGCGAGAAGGTGACCGAATGGCACAGCAAGGCTTGCCGGGCTACGCTACGATGTGACACTAAGCAGCGCATTTAATGCGCTTTGTCCTGTCTATAGAGTTAGGTATGATAGCACTGTTTGCTATCTAATCAGTACGCAATGACTAATTTGCCATTGTGGTGACCCCTTGATCTATAAAAGGAGGGCCGTGGCAACATTAGAAAGGATTCGGACCCTAGTACACTCATACGCGCGTAGCTGCTCTCGGCCCAAGGCAACCTTGCCGGGCTAGAGTGTTGCGTCTCCACCATGATCCTCTCATCAATCCACCAAAGCAGGAGTAGGGTTTTACGCCTCGCGTGGCCCGAACCTGGGTAAAAACTGCCCGTGTGATCGTCGTCGTGCTGCTCCGCGCCCTCCGCTCTTTGTGCAATGTGCCCTTCCCCCCTGCCAAACCACAAGGGGCTGATGGCCCCATAGGTGGCCGTGTTTTCCCATGACATCTTTGGCGCGCCAGGTAGGGGGAAACACCTGTGCGAACCCGAGAGTGCAAGCAGCGCGTCATCTGCATCGTCATTTTCTTCATCGATGGCTTCATCATCCATGGCGCCCAAGAAAAAGCCCGGTGTTGCAGCTCACCCGTCCACCTCAAAGGCCCCTTTGCACGTGACCACCGATGCCATGGGTGCTCCAGGGACGCACGGGAACATGGACGTTGCAGGGGACATGGCCGGCGCAGGCGGCGCCGTCACCACTCCCCCTGCGACCGAAACGGGAGCAGGAGGCACCGAAGAAGGGCAACACCGACAGCATCCCAACGGCCACGATCCACAAGGTGCGGGTGGAGAGACTATTCTATCTCCGCCTCTTTGCCCCACCAAAGGACGCGGCCACAGTGATGGCGCTTGCTCTGGGGCGAACCACCACCCTCTGGCCACCCCTGCTGCGGGAGCGGCTGCGGGGCAAACGCTATCCCCGGGATGAGCTAGCCGAGCCGATGCGCCGAATGGAGCTGCTGATCCCCAAGCGCATCCACCTCGTCACCATGCTACCCTGGTGACTAGCTCACGGCAACGAGAGCATGGCGCTGCCACTACCAGCACCGTCAGAAGCCAAGCAACGTTACGATCTACGTCGTCGTCCATGCCGAGCACTGCTTCGGAGGCCATGGCGCGGGCCCAACTCCTGTTGAGATTCCTGTCGGCGGCCGATCAGATGGATGAGTGGAGAGCCACCATTCAGAGCTTGATTGGTTTCGCCGAAGTGGGAGGATCACAGCGAGCGGGCCAGTCACAGCCTCCATAGGCGGCGACAACGGCCCGGGCCGCTGGCCGTACCGAAGGGGCCACCCCCACGGTGCAATCCCCTCCACGGCAGCCAGCGCAGGGGCTGCAGTCTGTGCCACGTGACCAAGAACCCGACGACGTATCGATGGCTTCATCCGATCCTCGAGCACGATGAGACCAGTGGCGAGTCCTTGAAGACAGGCGGAGGGAAGATGTGCGCGTCACCATCGAACGCCGCCGCGAAACCCGCCGCCAGTCTGATAGGCGCAAGGGCCCCGACATCGACGAGCCCACGCCCAGTGAAGGCGGGTACCTACCTTTCGAAGCTGGTTGCCCCACCTTCACTCGCGAGCTGCGGCAAGTCCGTTGGCCATCTACTCGCATGTTTAAGCCAGAAATACCTGAGAAATATGATGGAAGATTGAACCTGGTAGAGTTCTTGAGCATCTACACCATCGCTGTTCAAGCTGCCGGGGGAAGAGACGAGAAGGTATTCACCAACTACTTCCCTTTGGCACTCAAGCCAAATGTGAGGTCTTGGCTAATGCACTTGACAGAGAACTCCATCTCGACCTGGGCTGACCTGTGCCATGAGTTTGTTGGCGCCTTCACAGGCGGCCATCAAGAACCAGGGCGGACCAGCGACTTACAGCTCCTCCCGTAGAAGGAAGGAAAGAGTTTGTGGAAGTACATGCAGAGGTTCAGCTGGGTGCACAGGAACATTTCAGACATCCACCCGGTAGCTGTGATAGCCACATTCCAGTCCAATGTGCGCAACCGCAGGATACGTTCTAAAATGAACGTCCGGTTGCCCAAGACTGTGAATGAGCTTTACAATCTGGTGGATAAGTGTGCCCGAATAGGAGAGGGGAGGCGACTCCCCGGTGAAGAAGATGGCGTCGACGTTGACTCAGAGGACGACGATGATGCCGCCAATCAGAAGAAGAGGAACAAGAAACACAACAAGAAGCGCAAGGATATAACAGTGATGATCGTTGAAGGATCGATCACACCTAGTACCGGCAAGAAGGCCAAGACTGAGGCTCCCGGCAAGGAAGTTGCCATGTGCACTGATTGCCGGGAAGCCGCGGATGCCGAGACGGCTGGGAAGGGTGACGGACCGTACTGCAAGATCCATCGGACCAAGGGCCATGATCTTCAGGGGTGTCATCAGGTTGAGCAACTCGTCAAGAAGCAGAGGGCTAAGTACGAGAAGCGTGATAAGGAGAAAGGTCAAGATGGCATTGGCGGGAAGGGCCGAGGCGGCAGGACAGGTCACCCCAGCAAGGCTCCTCAGTATCGAGGGAAACCCACTAGAGGCCGTGACAAGAAGGAATGCGAGGATGAGAGTGATGAAGGAGATGAAGAGGAAACCAGCGAGCAGGAGTTCCAGAAAGCCACTAACGCCCTATGCATTGACAGGGGTGCATCTTTGCACTCCTCTCACCGCCAACTTAAACAGTGGGCGCATGAGGTCAATGCCGTGGAGCTAGCGGCAGATTCTCGAAAGCCACTCAAGTGGTCCTGCATGCCTATCATCTTTGATTAGGAGGATCACCCTGACCGCACCACCGCGGTAGGGTGTTTGCCATTGTTGGTTTCACCAACGATCCGCAACCCCAAGGTCACAAAGATGTTGGTTGACGGCGGGGCCAGGTTGAATCTGATTTCTCCGCAGGTCATCAGCAAACTCCAGATAGCAGATGAAGAGCTCAAGGTTACTGGTACATTCCAAGGGATCAACCCCAGCAGGAGTCGTCCTAAGGGGAAGATCACACTGCCGGTAACATTCGGAGGGGAGTTAAACTACCGGACTGAGAAGATCGTGTTTGATGTGGTCGACCTCCCCCTGCCGTACAATGGAATCCTTGGTCACCCAGCCATGGAAGATTCATGGCGGCATCCCACTATGCCTACAACACTTTGAAGATGCCAGGGCCAATTGGCGTCATTTCCATCCCGTCAGACAAGAAAGACGCAATCATATGCGTGGACAAGATGTACCGGGAAGCAGTCGCTGCAGTGGCCGCGGAAGCTACTGCTCCCACCAAGAAAAAGAAGAAAGCTAGCGAGGATGCCAGTAAAGAATCCGGGAAGCCCACCTCTTCGGAGTGTGCTGCGCTTGTTGATGACTTGCCGGAGAGTTCCAATAGCAAGAGATCCAAGGCTGTTGCACCTGTTGTGAAGAAGGTCCCGGTAGGGCTGGCTGGCACTGATGGTATGTTTACTATCAGTGCCACCCTCGGCGACAAATAGGAAAGTGCGCTCGTTGCCTTCATGTGGGCGAATGTCGATGTGTTTTCCTGGCAACCATCTGACACCCCCCGTGTTCCCAGGGAGGTAATCGAGCACCACCTTGTCGTCTGCCCACATGCCCGGCCCATCAAGCAAAAGGTCCGGAAGCAAGCTTTGGAATGGCAGCAGTTTATTGCCGAGGAGATGAAGAAACTTGAGGCAGCTGGTCTGGTCAGAGGAGTGTTGCATCCAACATGGTTAGTAAACCCAGTGGTGGTGCGCAAGGCAAATGGGAAATGGAGGCTTTGCATAGACTTCACTGATCTAAATAAAGCATGCCCGAAGGACCCATTCCCCTTGCCGCGCATCGACCAGATTGTGGATTCCACCTCTGGGTGCGATCTGCTTTCCTTCCTGGATGCCTACTCCGGATACCACCAGATCTTCATGTTCAAAGAAGATGAGGAGAAGACTGCGTTCATAACCCCCTGCGGCACGTACTATTTTATGCGGATGCCCTTCGGGTTGAAGAGCGCTGGATCCACTTTTGCAAGAGCAATACAGATTGGCTTTGAGTCCCAGCTGCACAGGAATATAGAAGCCTACATGGATGATATAGTGGTCAAAACCAAGGACAGATTGACCCTCATTCAGAACTTGGAAGAGTCCTTTGCAAATCTACGCAAGATCAACTTGAAGCTGAACCCAGAGAAGTGTGTGTTTGGCTTTCCTTCTGGCAAGCTACTTGGCTTCTTTGTGTCCCACCGGGGGATAGAGGCCAACCCCGACAAGATCAAGGCTATCGAGCAGATTCAAGCACCCAAGACAGTTAAAGACGTGAGGCGTTTGACTGGATGTATTGCCACGCTAAGCAGGTTCATTTCCAAGTCCGCCGAGCGCGCCCTGCCCTTCTTCAAAATCTTGAAGCAGGCAAGGCCCGTAGAGTGGACCCCAGAGGCAGACGTTGTGTTGCAAGATTTGAAGGCCTATCTTTCCTCTGTGCCCACCTTAGTCGCTCCCAAACCACAAGAGCCGTTGCTGCTATACTTAGCGGCAACCAATCAAGTGGTTAGTGCAACACTGGTGGCGCAGCGGGAAGTAGATGAAGCAGCAGCCGCAACCACCGTCCCCTGTGGAGAGAAAAGTGAACCCAACCCGGCAAGGTCAGATGCAGTTCAAGACAAAGAAGAGTAGGGCAACGGAGACAGTTCCAAGATCACGACAAGGAAGAAGGTGGTGGAACGCCCAGTGTACTTCGTCAGCTCCCTACTGCAGGGGGCTAGGTCAAGGTACTCTGGCGTGCAAAAGTTGATTTTTGGCCTTATCATGGCCTCAAGGAAACTGCGCCACTACTTCCAAGCCCACGAGATCACGGTTGTCACCCGTTTCCCTTTGCAACGCATACTGAGGAACCCCGAGGCCACTGGCAGAATAGTGGAGTGGGCTTTGGAGTTGTCCAGCTTTGGTCTGAAGTTTGAGAGCACGTCATCTATCTAGAGCAGAGCACTAGCAGAGTTCATTGCGGAGTGGACGCCTGCCCCTGACGAAGAGGTGCTGGAGACAGTTATCCCCGGCAAGGAAGCGCCCCAAGAGTGGATCATGTCTTTTGACTGTGCCTTCTCCCTCCAAGGTGCAGGAGCTGGCATGCTTCTCGTTGCTCCCACTGGGGAGCACCTCAAGTACGTCGTTCAGATGCATTTCCCCTGGGAGGAGGCTACCAACAACACTGCAGATTATGAAGGGCTCCTTGCCGGGCTCAGGATCACGATAGAACTAGGAATCAAGAAGCTGATCATCTGTGGAGATTCGCAACTTGTGGTGAGGCAATTCAACAAGGATTATGAAAGCCCATTGATGGAGGCATACGTCGAGGAAGTGAGAAAGTTGGAGGAGCGCTTTGGTGGATTGCAAATAGAGCACATACCTCGAGCGGAAAACAGCATTGCTGATCATCTGTCAAGCTATGCTGCACAAAAACTCCCTGTCGAACCAGGGACTTTTGTTCTCCATCTGACTCAACCCTCCGTATCCCCAGCAACAATGGCCAGAAAAGGAGGAAATTGAACTCCGGCAAGCCTCTCCCGGCAGAACTTCCCAAAGCCCTCGGCAGAGAGCTTGGCGGGAACAACTCCTCTTTGATCGGTGAGCTGCACCCTCCCGCCGAACTACCAATCTTTGCGGTCGAGGCATGCGCTCCCATCGACGAGGAGGTGCCGCTAGTCCTTGTTGCCAAGCCCCAGGCTCCAAATTGGGCGCGACACATTGTTCATTTCCTCCAAATAGGAGAACTTCCCAAAGAACAAGAAGAAGCTGAAAGAGTAGCCCGGAGGGCCAGTATGTATCAGTTCGTTGACGACACGCTATACAGAAGAAGGCCCAACAGTGTGAAATTGAAGTGCATTTACCGGGAAGAAGGAACGGAACTACTGGCAGAGATACACAGGGGTATGTGTGGCTCCCACATTGGATCAAGGGCCTTGGTCAGAAAAGCTTTCCGACAAGGTTTCTACTGGCCCACAGCCCTCCAGGATGCAATTGAGCTAGTCACCAAGTGTGAAGCCTGCCAGTTCCACTACAAGAATATCCATTAGCCTGCTCAAGCTCTCCAAACAATCCCTTTGTCATGGCCATTTTCGGTCTGGGGGCTCGACATCTTGGGCCCCTTCCCCCATGCTGCCGGGGGCTTTCAATTCTTGTTCGTCGCAATCGACAAGTTTACAAAGTGGCCGAAAGTAGAGCCCGTGAGAAAGTTGACCGCACAGTCAGCCATCAAGTTCTTGAAAGGATTGGTGTGCCGCTTCGGAGTACCCGCCAGAATCATCACCGACAATGGCACCCAATTCACAAGCCGCGCCTTCATGCAATACGTTCATGCCCTCAGAAGCAAGATCCCATTTGACTCTATTGCCCATCCCAGAAGCAACGGGCAAGCTGAGAGGGCGAACGTTGAAGTGCTACGAGGTCTCAAGACAAGAACCTTTGATAGGCTACAGAAGTGCGGCAGGCGATGGATCGACGAGCTGCCGGTGGTTCTTTGGTCCCTCCGTACGACACCAAATCGAGCTACTGGGTAGACTCCCTTCTCCCTAGTCTATGGGGCAGAAGCAGTGATCCCCACGTAACTCATATTCGGGTCTCCTCGAGTGCTTGCTGAAGATGAAGTAGTGCAGGAGCAGCACTGGCATGATGATGCTATGCTACTTGAGGAGAACCGTCTCTGGGCTGCTACATGTGCTGCATGCTACCAGCAAGCCCTGCATCGCTATCACAGCCGCAGGGTTCATGCCCAGAGCTTTGAGGAAGGCGACCTTGTCCTTAGGCATGTTCAGTCCGCCAAGGGTGCAAACAAGTTGACGCCGAAGTGGGAAGGCCCTTACCCGGTAATACGAGTCACCAGACCTGGCGCAGCCTGTGTGGAGATCGGAGATGGCATTCAATTGCAAAACTCATGGAACATTGAGCATCTCCGTAAGTTCTACCCGTAAGGCGCGGCTGTCGGGCCCTGCCCAGCAGCCACCCTTTTGTACAAGCCTTGCCGATGTTGCATGTAACCCTTTGTACAAAGCCAGGTACAGACCCTGAGCACCAGATAAATAAACGAAGTGCTGGGGGCCCCCCGAAACATGCATGCATGCATAAGCATATCATGAGCATAGCATGATCATGTAGATGAGGTCGCATGTGGCATTGTTTTCATCTGCACTAAGTTGCAGGGTTCTTGCCATGGAATTGGTCCCGAAGAGATGAAATGAAGACAAGCCTACGTCACAATCCCCGGCAAACCAAACAGATAAGTTCCTTGTTATACATACATGTTCTGTAATTTGAAAACTTGTGCATATGAAAACCCCGCCACCTTCGAAACATAGGTGCTCCTACCCTTTGACTAGAGCTCTTCTTCGGTCAGGGTGGTCGCAGTGGCCTTTGACAGAAAAGGTTCTGCGGGGGGCTAGTCCCTTCTTGTGGTTTTGTGTCTGGCAGGCCTAGCCCCGCGGCAACAAACTGAGGGCACTGGCAGGATAGCCTGGCAGGGAAAACTTGTTTACTTAAATGTATAGAGGCATTTCACCTCTGCATGGATATGATACATGCACAAGTACCCGGCAAGGCTTGTCTTTTTCATTAGTATGCTGATAAGCAAGTACAGATCCTACAGAACACAAGCATGGATAAACAAGATTACATAATTTAGACTAAAGTTTGGCCAATGCCTACATATTTTAAACTGAAAAAAGATAAGTGTCCCGTAATCCCTTTCTTGTCCCTCTCCTCCTAGGCACTACGGTGGGAAGTGAAGAGGGCAAAAGGAATGCCTGAACAGAAGCCCAGCCTGATCCCGTCAGGGCTTGCCGGGCGCAGCCTGACAAAATCAAGAATGGCGAGGCTGCGAAGGAGAGGGGCGGAAGGAGCAGCTCGACAATGCCCTGGTCACCACCTCCAGGGCCAACAAGAAGCCCCAGCACAAGCACCGGCAGGGAGAACCGCCGGAGCTCAGCTGGAAGATTGCTGGAGGAGGCGAATGCACCAAGAGAGCGACCCCCTCCCCGGCAACCGTCCTAAAGAGGTCGGTGATGATGGTGCCTGGGAGGGAGGGGAAGAGCGTAAAGATGAGGCAGTGGGCCGGCAATACGAGATGAAGGTGTCGGTGCCATCGTACTCCGACCTGACGGCCTGCCACCCGCCTTCTCCGTCATCCCTCATTATTTCTTCATCACCATCGCTCCAGGGAGACGCCGGACCCTCAATCTGCCACCTTCCCCAGAGAAGCAGCTGACGACCGCGACGTCCAAGACGCGCGTGGAGCACCACTCCCCACCTTGGCGAGCAGGAAGGCGCCACTGTCCTCAGCATTAACCCCAACTCCGCTGGAAGGAGATGTGCTGGGATTGCCAATGATCCCGAGCACTGCACCCTAGACAGGCACCTGAAGCCCCAAGAGCCCCGTCGTCGGGACAACGAGCCTCGGTGACCTGCAGTGAGGGCTAGCGTTCCTCACCGGACAGCCGGCTCATGTGAGGGAGACGAGCGTTTCACCATTTTGGAGAAGCGTGAAACCTCCCACACTGCGGGCGACTCGGCGCCCACATCTTCGACCACCGCATCCCCTTAAGCCCCGGACCAGACTCACTCCCTGGGCGCCTACACAAGCATTCGGCGTCATCGACCCCAAGCTGGAGCCCGGGGCCTGGCCCCAGTCTCTCCCTCTCAACCTAGCAAGAAGAAGGCAGGGAATGGAAGAGAAGAGGTGCGTGGATGAGCACTTTCGCTCCTCGTCACCCCCTCTTTTATAGGCGGGCTGGGGCTGGGGGCTGATCCCTCGGCGGGTAACCGTCGTCCCCCTCCACCAACCCAAGAAGACCGGGCCCCTGCCATGACACTCTCCCTCGCACCACGTGCCTCCGTTACCTACCCCACTCAATGCATGCAGCATACGTGGCAAGGGATAAGAATGTGGTGGGAAGAGTGAATTGGCAGTTACTCCCCCGTGCGTTAAAGTCATTCACGGGCCATTACAGAGATGGCCCCACTACAATTGGCGTTACGCGACGCACGGGGAAGCCGGAAACTGATTCAAGCTCAGATTAATGAAGAAGCAAAGAAGATCTCAAAGGGTGAGCTACCGCAGCCTCCTCGCCTGTGTACTGGACAGGGCCTAGCCCGACGACGCTCGGCAGCGCGTTCAGGCCAGGCCCAGAGCCTCCTATCGGTGCAACAAACCCCAGGTGTGTTGCCCAAACTATACACAGGCTTAAGAACCAGGTTGCAGCATCCAAGACCAGACCAAGTAGAAGAGATAAGATCTTTGAGAAATCAAAGGGCGGATCAAGAAGACCAAGACCAACCGAACAAGCAAGATATCACTAAGGAAGAACCTCCCTTGCCGGGCAGGCAAGCCTGGTGAGGTCGAGGTTACCCCAAGGACAACTCCCAAGATCGCCCCGGCAGGCTTGCCGGGGACACCGAGGGTGGATTACCCCGCCAAGGCTCCATCGCTCCACCTCACAGCAACGAAAGTCACCGATCGGTGCGGTGTCAAGCCCCCAGGTGACTAAGTGGCCATTATTTGGCACGTGGCGGCTACTTCCAGAGGAAATCACCTCCAAATGACACCCGTCCAGGGATGAGTCACGCAGGTAGGCGAGAAGGTGGTCAAACGGCACGGCAAGGCTTGCCAGACTATGCTATGATGTGACACTAAGTGGCGCATTTAATGCGCTTTGTCCTGTCTACAGAGTTAGGTATGATAGCATTGTTTGCTATTTAAACAGTATGCAATGACTGATTTGCCATTGTGGTGACCCCTTGATCTATAAAAGGAGGGCCGTGGCAACCTTAGAAAGGATTCGGACCCTTGTACACTCATATGCGCGTAGTTGCTCTCGCCCCGAGGCAACCTTGCCGGGCTAGTGCGCTGCGTCTCCTCCACGATCCTCTCATCAATCCACTAAAGCAGGAGTAGGGTTTTACGCCTCGCGGCGGCCCGAACCTGGGTAAAAACTTCCCGTGTGATCGCCGTCGTGCTGCTCCGCGCCCTCTGCTCTTTGTGCAATGCGTCCTTCCCCCCTACCGAACCACAAGGGGCTGATGGCCCCATGGGTGGCCGTGTTTTCCCACGACACGGGAGATGAAACCACTCAAGGCTGCAACGCAACTGGCCAACTTCTAGACGTTTTTGAGCTTTGTGGGTATTGCCAGTTGGGAGAAAGCTCAGATTTTAGCCAGACTGGCTTCTATCCCTCTATGGGAGACAATGAACCCTAGCAGTTTTCCGGCGGGAACTCCGAAAACATAATTATCTGGGTTAAGCCGTATATCATATGTTCTCAAGTTTTCGAAGGTGATACAGAGGTTGTCGACCAACTGGCCGATATGTTTCGTCTTAATGACCACATCATCCACATAGGCTTCGACTATTTTACCGATTTGGGTTTCTAGGCATGTTTGAATCATGCGCTGATATGTTGCACCTGTGTTTTTAACCCAAAGGGCATTGTGTTGAAGCAGAATGGTCCGTAGGGTGTAATAAACGCGGTTGTTGGTTGGTCGGATTCCTTCATCTTGATTTGGAGATATCCCGAGTAAGCGTTCAGAAAACATAGCGAGTCATGTCCGGCAGTGGCGTCGATGATCTGGTCTATTCGGGGCAGAGTAAATGGATCCCTGGGGCAAGCCTTGTTGAGATCTTTGAAGTCGACATACAGCCGCCATGATTTGTCCTTTTTAGGTACCACGACCAAATTTGCCAGCCAGTCGGGGTGTTTGATTTCTCTGATGAATCCGGCTTCGAGTAGTTCAGCTAATTCTTCCCCCATAGCTTGACGCTTGGGTTCGGAAAATCGGTGGAGCATCTATTTAACTGGCTTGAAGCCCTTAAGTATGTTCAAGCTGTGTTCTGCCAGTGTGCATGGGATACCTGGCATGTCCTAAGGACGCCAGACGAATATGTCCCAATTTTCGCGCAAGAATGCGCGCAGCGCCTCGTCGACCTCCGGGTCCAGCTGTGCTCCGATGGTCGATGTTTTATTGGGGTCCGTCGGATGTACTTCAAACTTGACGGTTTTGTCAGCTGCTTTGAAGGATGCAGACTTGGGTCTTTTGCTGAGGGTAAAATCATCTTTGTCGACTACTGTATGTACACTACAAAAAAAAGACACATCCGTGACATTTTGGCCCGATAAAAAAAATCTGTCATGCTTATGACACTTCTATGACAATAATTGTGACAAAAACACGCATCATCGTAGATGTGGTGGGCTCCTACTTCTATGACAAAAAATCATGATAGAAAATGGGCTTTTCGTCCTGGGCGGGCAGGAGACGCACCTGCATGACATTCTTTGGGCCGTCCATGACGGAAAAAATTGTGGTAGAAGTGAGGGCGAGGAAAATATCGGGGAGTTCCCTATTATGGTGGGTGGTCGGGGCCGAGCGATGCACTGTGGTTTGCACGTTTCTCTCTCGTACGCGCTTGTGTGCGAGGCGTTGGCTCTAACTGAACACGAGCGATCGCACTAGCTACGTTACTGAACCCGAGCGATCAATCGATCCCTTGGCTATTAACTAATCCCGAGTGATTCATTCGCTGCTGACTAAACCTGAGCGACTCATTCACTTCTGCTGCTAACTAAACCCGAGTGATTCATTCACTGCTGCTGCTAACTGAACCCGAGCGATCGATCTGCTTACTGAAGCCAATCGAGCACCCGTGCAAGACATAGCCAGCCGGTGTTGGGTTGCCTCTCGATGAACAGTGATCGTTGCTACGGTGTGCGTAGTATGTAGAACGAGTCAAGACGTGGTGAGTCAAGCCGGTTGGGTGGTTGTGGATGAACAGTTCCCGGTGGGGGTTGGATGAACAGGACCACGTGGTAGTAGGCCGTTGCCGCTGGATGAACAGGCCCCCGAGGTGCCCGCCACACCCCAGTCGGTTGGGGGTGTATGAATAGGACTCCGTGGATGCAGGATGAACAGTAGCCGGTGGAGGCTGGAGGAGGTCGACGGTGGATGAACAGTAGCAGGTGGAGGCTGGAGGAAGTCGACGGAGGATGAACAGTAGCAGGTGGAGTCCCATTTTGTGGTACGTCACATCTCTCCAGATGAACAGGACCCTATTTCGACCGTAGGCGGTCAAAGAGAAGTCCTTTTCCTCTGTTTTGCGGTACGCCAAACCCCTCTCGATCAACAGGACCCCGTTTCGACCGTAGGAGCTCGAACAGAAGTCTGTTTCCTCCATTTTGTGGTACGCCACACCCCTCCCGATGAACAGGACCCCGTTTCGACCGTAGGCGGTCGAACAGAAGGCCGTTTCCTCCGTTCTGCGGTATGCCAGGCCCCGTTTCGGCCGTTCCGACCAAGCCAGTTGGCTCCCGATGAACACGACGCATTCCGTTGCCTCCCGATGAACACGACGTAGTTTCTCCGTTTCGACCCAGCCGGTTGGCTGCCGATGAACAGGACGTCGTCGCTGTACGCATTCGAGACCCTGCCCGTATGTACGTACGTAGCCATATTTACTTTCTTGCAGCGTGGCTGTACGTACGTGTACACGATATAGACGGGACTGAGTGATAGTGGTTGTACTACGACACGTGCCGCTCCTTACTTGGCCACGGTACATCGCTTCAGAGAGACCGATCGACCGCTATGTACATACACATTCACGACCAGGAATTTTTTAATGTACGTTCGCAACCAGGATAACGCTACGTACGCTTCGACATGGTGGGTCCCAGCTGTCAGGGGGTAAGGAGGCACTTCCTTCCATGTGAAGATGCAGCTAGTGGGTCCCAGCTGTCAGGGAAAATGTTTTTTCACAAAATATAGAGGCCCTTCCGGTGGGTCCCCGCTGTCATGTGGAGGAATCATTAT
This sequence comes from Thinopyrum elongatum, assembly GCA_011799875.1. Lineage (NCBI taxonomy): Eukaryota > Viridiplantae > Streptophyta > Magnoliopsida > Poales > Poaceae > Thinopyrum > Thinopyrum elongatum. Next base: position 391,099,029 of record CM022303.1, read on the forward strand.
TTTGCGCTTAATAAGGAGGCACTTCGTTGTGTGCGGCCGTGGACCCCGCTGTCAGCCTCTCCACGTAAAGTCCTCTTCTGATGGATGTCGTTCGTTGACCACGTTGACCACGATGCAGCGAGAGCACCAAGGCGGTGAATGATGGTGAGGCCTAGGAATGGAATGACACGGAGCCAGGGGAAGACTCGATAGTTGTTTCCCACACAGAGGGGAGTACAAGGGGTTTACCGGTTCGTCTGTTGTTGCCGGAGAATAACAGGAGATGTGGGCGAGTAGACAAATGGCCAGGCCAGCGATGGGAGTAGGGCGGGGCGGTCAGGCCTGTGCGGCAGCACTGCCACCCACGAGAGACAGGAGCAAGATCAGAGGTTGAAGAAGCAGCACGGCTGTTGGATGAACATCCAATGGTTCAGCTGCTAGAATCCTTTGTGGACTAAGTTGACAAAGCCCTGCGTACGCATCAGCTTAGTAGGCCCACAAGTCGGCCACCAAATCTGCCGAGTCCCAGCTATCATCAGGAGGAATAGTTTTTCTTCGCATAACAAGGAGGCACTACCTTCCGTGCGAAGATATAGTCGGTGGGTCCCAGCTGTCAGCAGGAGCAAACATTTCTTTCACGTAATAAGGAGGCACTTGCTTGTGTGGGTCCCTACTGTCAGCCTCTCCACTTACATCCCTCTTCCGATGGCTGTCGTTTGTTGCAAAGCAAGTGCATCATTTTAATGTAGACATTTTTCTAAGCAAGTTACATATATAATTTATTTAATTCAGAGCTACGGTTATTTAGTTATGAAATAAACCATTTTAGCATGTCATTTAGCAATTTTAATGCTACCAACAATTTAAATTTTCTCAACATGCATGAGGATCGCATTTCAAGTTATATGCAATTTTATGAAAAAGTTGACATGAAGGATGATAAGAGCATTTGTCGCCATGGCGGAAAGAATTGGGTGCCACGGCGGCGAATCCGAAAATGTTACCACGGCAACATTCCTGTGATCCGGCAACTTGATTGAGATGCCGGTGCAAAGGAACAAGTGTGGGTGCGCGAAACGAGCAAGAGTGACGAGGAGTGATCCCGGATACCTGGTGCCCCGCATGTCGATAACATGGCAAACGAGGAACATGCAACAATTCCTACACGGTGCAAACATAGGGTGCATCTCATTCAACACATGCATTTGTCCATGGGTCATCGTCTCGACGTTATACCTTTGAAGCGTGCATTGATGAAGCAGATCGATTTCGTAGTGGAAGTAGTGGTTCATCAGTCAAAGAGGAAGTAGGCGTTCATGTACGGGAAGCGGTAGTGGTACACGGTCATCAAGGAACTTGGCGAATCCACGGTCTTGGGGCGACAATAGTTATACACGACAACCGTAGTTGAACTTGAGGGGTCGTCAATGTCGTGGTACTTGGCACGACACCCTATAGTCGTAGTCGTTCGAGAAGGAACTTGATGCAACGTCGTGGAACTTGGTGCATCCAAAGGGTACTTGACGGGTGCCAACGAGGATCACGGATGTATGGGTGCAAGTTGTGCCGAGGTGGAATTTGGCAGCGAGCATGTGAGGCCTCAGGGCTGCATCTTGCGTTCTTGGCGGTCTTGGTCTTGACGATCCAATGTGTCCCTTTTATGGTAGCGGCAAGGTGGAGGCGACAGAGATGGTGCTGCGTGGACGCGGGCACAGGACGGGTGATGGGGTGGCGAGGCGAGGCGACCAGAGGTGCGAGGAGGGGGATCCTGGTCGCGACAAGAGAAGGCAGCGGGGCGACGTCCTTGTCGGACGGAGCTGGTGCAGGAGAACCATGGCGAGGCTGAAGGTGGGGTCTCGGGCAGGAGGTGCCCACAGCTGGAGCAGAGGAGGTGGTCGACATCGTGCATGAGGCGAGGAGCTTGGGGGTGTGACACATGGTGGTGCAGCAGAAGAGGACGCCGGTGGTGTGCCGCAGGGGACGCGGGGAGGTGGCGCTTCTGTTGCCGATCGGGACGAAGAAGGGAGGTCAAGTGGGTGAGGGGATTGGGCGTGATGCGGGTGTGTGTGCAGCGGCGGCGCTGGTGGAGGGATTGAGGGAGAGAAGTGGGATCGGGGAGGCTGGGTAGGGTTATAGGGTTGGAGGGGTGCGGCTAGGCCTTGGGCCGCGACGACTGGCTGCAGCGGCCTGGAAGCAAAGAGAAGGACCTCCTTCTCTATTAAAGCAGAACAAAGAAAGGAAAGAGAAGAGGTGAGGAGCGATGCTTGGGCAAGAGGATATTCTTCTCAGACTCACAAAAAAAAGAGCTTGTTACGAGAAAATAGAAGTGGGCATGATTGCAAGAATTAAATTCAAACTCATGTGAATTTAATTCAAATGGGTTTGAACTAGGTCTAGGTTTAGAAGTGACCAAAAATGTTGAGATTTTAAGAGGAGCCTCAATAGATGGAGAAAGAATTATGGAGAAAGTTTGAAGAACAAACTTGAAACAAAAAGGTATGAGAATTAAATTGCAAGTGGGTTGCATTAAATTCCAAACTAATGGATTATTTATTATAGCTCCCTAAATATTGAGAGCATATCTTATAAAGAGAAATCACCATGTGAATTCCCTCGATTTAAATGGATCAAAGATCCATACAATTTTTTTAAGAAGCATTTGGGTTGGCAAAATTTAATGGCATGAAGACATGATGCAATGCAACAAGCAAATAAACCACACGATGATAACAAAAAACATGGAAGGCGTCTGGAGCGTCGGTCTCGGGCTGTTACAACTCTCCTCCACTTACAAGAGATCTCGCCCCGAGATCTAAGGATGACAAACGGAAGAGGAAGAGAAGAGGTAAAACTAAGTTGCTTCTTCGACAAATGAGCGAAACCACGAACCTTGAGAGGTTAACAACTGGAAAGAAAGAATACAACGGAGATGAATGTGATTGCAAACAGTCCGTTGGACAAGAGGAACAAGGAATACGACAAGAACCAAGAGCTTAAGGGACAAGATAGACTTTGAAACCACTCCGGTCAAAACGAGATGAGAAAGAAAGAATTCGGGCAGCACTCCGGTTGAAAATAGAAGGAATAGAACATGAACTTAACAAGATGGAAAGATAATTGACGAGAGCAACAACACAATACCTCCAGAACAAATGAAGAATGAAATGAAAAGAATGGAGAAGAGAAAACCAACATCTTCTACCACGAATGAAATTGAAACAACATCCTTACGAGGAAGGCTTGAACGGAGAATCAACAATCAAATGATATGCTCCTCGTTGGCTTATGGAAACATCTCAAAACTTGACGTCAAATTCTGCCACTAACGGAAACAATTGCTTGCTTGAGAGGAACAAGAGCGGAGAAGCTTCCTTCGCCGAGAGAATAGGAGAAAACTTGGACTATCGATAGGCACCACAATAAGCAACATTCCTTAGGGAAGGCTTTAGGTGAAATATTACACAAGATAATCTCCAATGAAATAATTATGATGGGTTGAGACAACTCATGAGCGAAGAGAAAACGAGGGTTTTAAAAATATCTCACTCGTGACAAGTTGTGAATCATGAAACAAGAACGGAGATTGTCAAGAATGACGTGACACCACCTCAAAAGATAAGATAGAAAGAATTGCACTTCGGAATGCAAGATGAATAATATTTGAGCTCCTCCACAATAATCTTGACGAACGATTCAAGAATTAATTAAATCCACAATGAACCACCTTGAAGAAGCTCTCGAAGAACTCCGAATAGATAACAAGATGATCAAAACGAAAGGAAAGTTGAAAGAACAAAATGAAGGCTTGCAGTGATTTAGATGGAGCTTCGGGACGATATAATTGAGAGAGCTTGGAACTCCGAAAAGAAAAGATGAACAACTTATAACCAAGAAATTGATACCATGACAAACTCTGGAAGAAGGAATTAATCAGTTGGATGGATAAGAATTATGTTACGCGTATCCTTCACCAATTTAAATTGATGACAAGCAACGGATTTGGCATACTCCTTATTCTCATTGAAAAAGGATTGAAGAGAGATATTGCTCAAACTTGCGAAGGTCCTCAACGAACCGCCGATAGGATTGAAACAACGAATAAATTGATATGAGAACATAGGAAGAGGAATCTTGAACAAACCACCATAAGAATTAAAAAGAATGAACAAAGAAAAGTCAGGCAACACCGGGAAGAATTAGAACATGAACGAAGATGCTTGAGAGAATTTGGATACAAGAGAATGAAGAGATCACGAGCTGACTAGAGAATACTCGAACGATGCACCGGAACAATTCGGGAATGAGAGCTGAACGTTGAGAACGAATAAATCTTCAGAAAAGATGGCCTTCGGATGATCGAGAAAGGAAAGCAACTCCTGAAACGCGTCGGATGGGTGAAAAGAATTCTCACAATCGAAAACTTTTATGAGAGGATGGCATCAAGCTTGAACTACACATCTTTGGAAGAACGTGTAAGGATTTAAGAGGAACTCTTCTTCGGTCTTCAAAATCCGAGAATGACAACGAGAAACACCACCATGAATTGTTGAGGCACTCCGGAATGAAGAATAGAAAGGTTGAACCAACGATGAAAAGAATTTGAAAGCAACCTTGGAGAAGGCATATGACTGATGACAATTCATTCTTATGTCAAACTTTGAAAAGAATTTGAGAATAGCTCTGGAAAAAAATAGAAGAGTCAAGTAAGATCCTAGGAAAAGACCTGGGGGCTAGGGCGCACTCAAATGAAAACACCGTTGGACAATTTTTGAAGAGAGATTGCATCGGTTGAATTAAATGGCTTGAATGAGGTAACAACCTCGAAATAGCTTGAATTGATGCAGAGTGGAAACACGAATCTTCAGAGATATCTTCAGCACTCCGGAATAATTGAATAGCAAGCGGGGAATGATTATGAGGTGCACCGGCATGGGAAAGCATTTGAAACTATGAAAGGGACATGATCAACACTGAAAGCTTGAATTTAGTCCACCGGAGAAGAGAAGAGAACGAAGAATGATAAGCTTGAAGCTCCTGAGCATCTTCATGAGAAATCACCGGGTTAGAACATTGAGGAAAAAGAATGAATAGACTTTACATCCATAAAATGGATACTTGATTAAGAAATCTAAGTCCTTGAAGAAAAGGGTGGGATGGTGGGAAAAACAAAGGCAACTTGGGACGGATGAAATGAATGAATCCTCAGGCTTCTCAACGGCGCCCGTATGGAATAACTTGAAGAGAAGTGCACTGGTTGAAAAAGAATTGACATGACAATCTCGATGATCAAGAAGGATTAGCACCCCATAGAAATACGAGAACACCATTTACGAATGGTATGGATCAACATTTGACATCGAAGCAACTCGAATACCACAACTCAAAACAAAACAAAGATTTGGCTTGCAGAATAAGCCGGAAACAAATACATAACCCCTCATGCATTTGTTGGAAGGATATCCTAGGCAACTACTTGAATTCCCACCTAAGAACTCCCGAAACTTTCTGGTTATGCAATCTAGTGTTGGGGATACAGGGAGGCAAAAATATCTCACACAACTAACAAATCCCACACTCCAACTATATCCATCAGTCAACACATAACCAAGAAAACCTCGGAAATCATGTACCTCAGACCTTTGAAAAACATCCGATATACTAGCTGTGGCAATACATCTAATCGCTCTCCCTAGTACTGGGTGGCGCCAAACTACTCTCACCACAAAGAGTATAAAAGCGTTTTCGATGTCGGCATCCTCTGGTATTCCAGAACTGAAACGATAACAACTGTGACGAAAACACCTTAGAGCTCAACTCCCTGGGACACTGCCACAACCCCTAAATGACAGGAGGCACCAAGAACAAAATTCCCGTCATAATGATATCGGACCGATTCCACAATACCCGCGTGATCCTAAAAAAAATTGAGTGAAAAAGGAGAGTGATGGAAACAAAAACACCTACGTCATGATTCCTCACCAGAGCGACGAAGGGGATAAGGAGTAAAAAGAATTCCTACTCTCCGATATAACTAGACTCAAAATAGTTTTTTTTTCTAGACTCGACAACGTCAACGGTTCGATCAATCAAGGGGGCTCTTGCGGTCGGTAAGGCTCTGATACAACTTGTAGTGCCCAAGATACGATTCTATCCCAATCACGTGATGAATTCATGATTGGGGCACAACCGCATTTCGAGCGCATAGCAAGGTGGATATCGTTACAACATACCATGTACTGAATAGATGAGAATACCAGATAAAGGCTTACACTCGCCACAGGCTACAACATGAATACATGAATACATGAATACATAGAAACCATCATACAAAAGAGCAGGATCTGACTACGGATGAAATCAAACGAAAAAGAAGAATGACATCCACCCTACTAATCCCAGGCTCCCGACCCAGAACCTATCCCTTGATTGAAGAAGCAGAAGCAGAAGAATTCCAAAACAAGCAAGCATCGCTCTCACGTTAGATCATCGCATTACCTGTACCTACAACTGTTGTTGTAGTAATCTGTGAGCCACGAGGACTCCTCAATCCCATTACCATGGGTATCAAGACTAGCAAAGCTTAATGGGTATGGAATGGATAAGTGGTGAGGTTGCAGCAAGCACTAAGCATTGTATGATGGCTAACTTACGAGTACAAGAGTAAGAAGAGAAACTACCCATAACGGTTGCAAACTAGTAATGATCAATAAGTGATCCTGAACTACTTACGAATCAAACATAACCCCACCGTGTTCTCTTCTCGAACTCACTCAAAAAGAGATGGTCACGGTTACGCACGCGGTTGGTGTATTTTAAATTCGGATCTGGTGTCAAGTTCTCTACAACCGGAGGTTATAAATATCCAATCTGCCACATAACCACGAGCACGGCTTCGGGTAAGATTTAACCCTGCAGGGGTGTTCCAACCTGGCCCATCACAAGCCTACACAAGCTGCAGTGGAAATACCTTAACCTCAAGAAAACCCGATCAACCTCGAGTCAGCCCAAAGTATCCTCGGAATCCCGGTGCACAAGACATTTCGATAATGGTAACACAAGTCCAGCAAGACCTCCCGACGTGTCGACACCCTGATAGGAGCCGCGCGTATCTCGTTCTTAGGACACAACCGGATGAGCAGTCCATACAACAAAAACCTGTCCTCGAGTTTCTCCGTGGTGGCGCTGCAAGAGGCTCTAGTTTGGGACCAGCACCGTCAGCACTGGCCCCCCTGTATTATGTAGAATAAAGAATCCTCGGGTTCATGATGCCATATGCAAATTAATTATTTAATTCAGTGTTACTATCTTGGCAAATGTTAAAACCAAGGTTGGGCCTTGCTGGAAGCGGTTATTCAAAGCGAACTGTCAAGGGGGTCCCATTCCCCTAAGCATGTTAGGAACGATAATCAAGGATCATAACACCAGCATTACGGGAAACTAGGGCGGCATGAGTGGAACAAAACACCAGGCAGAAGGCCGAGCCTTCCAGCCATAACCAAGTATATAGATGTATTAATTAAATAATAGATATTGTGATATCCCATGATATCCATGTCCCAACATGGAACAACCTGCAACTGCACCTGCAACTAGCAACGCTATAAGAGGGGCTGAGCAAAGCGATAACATAGCCAATCAACGGTTTGCTGGGATGGTGGAAGTTAGAGGCTTATCATGGCAATTTGGGAGGCTTGGTAAACAAGTGGTAGGTGGCGCGACATAGCGATAGCATCGAAACAACTAGCAAGCAAAGATAGTAGTGACATCCATGGTAAATGTCATCTTGCCTGAAAAATCCCACTAGGAAGAAGACCGAATCCATGAAGAAGATGAACGGGCGTAGTCGAACGAATCCTTACAATCGCAACGAAATCGGAACTATCGAGATGAAGCACAACAGAAAGAAGCAAACAATATAGTAAACAAACAAGCATAAACATTGCATGATGCGCAATCAAGTAAGATGCATGTCCGGTTTAATGATTCATGGCATGCCAAAGTGCAACAAACAATACTACAAATTAAGTGGAGCTTGCATATTGACGAAACACCACATTCGAGTTATTTAGTTCTCTCCCGTTTATGAACAAGACAAGATTAAATGTTGGTTAACATGGCAAGAGGTGAAGCATATGTAAACTACATATTTAGGCATTTTAAATGAGGCCGGAAACAACAAACAACAATTCCGGAAAACCCCCATGTGCATATTTCGAATTTGCTACTGTTCTAACCTATACAAAATTTTAGAGTTGTTAAACATGCAAAGCAAGTGCATCATTTTAATGTAGACATTTTTCAAAGCAAGTTACATATATAATTTATTTAATTCGCAGCTATGGTTATTTAGTTATGAAATAAACCATTTTAGCATGTCATTTAGAAATATTAATGCAACTAACAATTTAAATGTTCTCAACATGCATGAGGATGGCATTTCAAGTTATATGCAATTTTATGAAAAAGTTGACATGAAGGATGATAAGAGCATTTGTCGCCATGGCGAAAAGAATTGGGTGCCACGGCGGCGAATCCGAAAATGTTACCACGCCAACATTCCGGTGATCCGGTGACTCGATTGAGATGCCGGTGCAAAGGAACAAGTGTGGGTGCGCGAAACGGGCAAGAGTGATGGGGAGTGATCCCGGATACCGGGTGTCCTGCATGTCGATGACATGGCAAACGAGGAACATGCAACAGTTCCTACATGGTGCAAACATAGGGTGCATCTCATTCAACACATGCATTTGTCCACGGGTCATCGTCTCGACGGTTATACCTTCGAAGCGTGCATTTACAAAGCGGATCGAGTTCGTATTGGAAGTAGTGGCTCACGAGTCGAAGAGGAAGTAGGCGTTCATGTACGGGAAGCGGTAGTGGTACACGGTCATCAAGGAACTTGGCGAATCCGCGGCCTTGGGGTGACGGTAGTCATACACGACAACCGTAGTTGAGCTTGAGGGGTCATCGATGTCGTGGTACTTGGTGCGACACCCTGTAGTCATACTCGTTCGAGAAGGAACTTGATGCAATGCCGTGGAACTTGGCGCATCCAAAGGGTACTTGACGGGTGCCAACGAGGATCACGGATGTATGGGTGCAAGTGGTGCCGAGGTGGAATTTGGCAGCGAGCATGTGAGGCCTCAGGGCTGCATCTTGCGTTCTTGGCAGTCTTGGTCTTGACGATCCAAAGTGTCCCTTTTCTGGTAGCGGCAAGGTGGAGGCGACAGAGATGGTGCTACACAGACGCGGGCACAGGACGGGTGATGGGGTGGCGAGGTGACCAGAGGCGCGAGGAGGGGGATCCTAGTCGCGACAAGAGAAGGTACCGGGGCGACGTCCTTGTCGGACGGAGCTGGTGCAGGAGAACCATGGCGAGGCCGAAGGTGGGGTCTCGGGCAGGAGGTGCCCACGACTGGAGCAGAGGAGGTGGTCGATGTCGTGCACGAGGCCAGGTTGAGGACAGTGGCGGGTTGAGGGTGTTGCGCCGGGGTTGGGGACGATGGCAAGTCGCTGTCTAGGGGCGTCGGTGGGGCACGATAGTCAATGGAGCTGCTGTGGGGGCTCCCGCCGATGATGACTTGGCTGCGGCGCGTGATGGAGATGCTTGCCGGACGGAGCAGCTGCAGGGCCATCGCGCGGGCCAATGGGACGACGCCACGGCCACGGTTGGTGTGGCAGTGGAGGCCATGGACGAAGGGGAGGTCCGGCGAGGACGGGGCACCGGCAAACGAAGGCGGCGCTGAGCAGCAGGCAGAGATGGCGAGGAGCTTGGGGGTGCGACGCGCGGTGGTGAAGCAGAAGAGGTCGCCGCCGTTTTGCCGTAGGGGACGCGGGGAGGCAGCGCTTCTGTTGCCGATCGGGACAAAGAAGGGAGGTCGAGCGGGTGAGGGGATCGGGCGCGATGCGGGTCTGTGTGCAGCGGCGGCGCTGGAGGAGGGATCGAGGGGGAGAAGTGGGATCGGGGAGGCTGGCTAGGGTTATAGGGTTGGAGGGGTGCGGCTCGGCCTTGGGCCGCAACGACTGGCTGCAGCGGCCTGGAATCAAAGAGAAGGACCTCCTTCTATATTAAAGCAGAACAAAGAAAGGAAAGAGGAGAGGTGAGGAGCGATGCTTGGGCAAGAGGGTATTCTTCTCAGACTCACAAAAAAAGAGCTTTTTACGAGAAAATAGAAGTGCGCATGATTGCAAGAATTAAATTCAAACTCATGTGAATTTAATTCAAATAGGTTTGAACTAGGTCTAGGTTTAGAAGTGACCAAAAATGTTGAGATTTTAAGAGGAGCCTCAATAGATGGAGAAAGAATTATGGAGAAAGTTTGAAGAACAAACTTGAAACAAAAAGGCATGAGAATTAAATTGCAAGTGGGTTGCAGTTAATTCCAAACTAATGGATTATTTATTATAGCTCCCTAAATATTGAGAGGATATCTTATAAAGAGAAATCACCATGTGAATTCCCTCAATTTAAATGGATCAAAGATCCATACAATTTTTTTAAGAAGCATTTGGGTTGGCAAAATTTAGTGGCATGAAGACATGATGCAATGCAACAAGCAAATAAACCACACGACGATAACGAAAGACATGGAAGGCGTCTAGAGCGTCGGTCTCATGCTGTTACACTTTTTATGTGGTAAATGTTTGCGCAAGGTGGCCTAACGTAAACAGTTTTTAAGAGGATGTCAAGTGTGATTGTCCATTGATCCAACACGGTTTATTCCTAGAAACTGTGTGCGTTGCCTGAGGTCATCGCCCATGGTGGTTCCTTAATAACCGTTTGCAATAAAAAAACCCAATTAGCAGGCTAATTAGCCATTAGTAGGCTAATTGTCATATTATTAATAATCCATTTATTAATCTAATTAACATTTCATATTAAGCACACAACATATTTCATTTTCATATTAAGGAAGCAGGATTTCATAATTGGAATACATCATAGTACAACATCATATAGCTTCAGCACTCAGCTACCCCATTACACAACTGCATCAGCACCAAGTTTCACATGCAACATCTATAACCTTTTAAAATTAGCATCATAGACCGTACATAGACAGATGAATCTCATCTAGAAAACTGCTGAAGCGGAAGGCGAATATTGAGCCTTCATTGATGTTGAAGGTCTTTGCAACTTTAGGCCAGTTCCTGTGGATGATTGACCCTCCATCCTTCATCCTCTTCAGGAACACTTCAATGTTGAACCGTGTGTGTTGTATGAATACCTTCCCCACCTCCTGACCATACAGGTGGTTTGAGAGGTACTCCCTCTATAAACTAATATAAGAGCGTTTAGATCACTAGAGTAGTTATCTAAACGCTCTTATATTAGTTTACGGAGGGAGTAACCATCAGTGAACTGCTTTGGAAAGGCCTGAAAACAAGGATATGCATAAATATCTTCTCTATATTTGAAATGGCGCAAAGGAATTAAAAAGACAAGGTATAATAGTTAGTACCATGCTGTAGTGAACTGATGTCTTCTTCATTGTGCAGACAAAGATCTTGTTGTTTTTTGTCGCTAATTTCTTTATCCTAACAATCTTTCTGAGTTTCTTGACTTGACTGATATTCATGGACATTTCCCCATATGCAAAAAGGGTCGAACAGTGGGTCAAAACCTCTGACAGTAGGACCTACATGTGCAAGACCAAATTGTTAAAAACCTAATATTAAAAAATAAGAAGTGGAAAGGTGTGTTATTAACTACAACATGCCTAATATTTAAAAACAAGCAAACATAGTCACTCAAACTTGTATTGTGCAGGTCTAAGTACACTAGTTATTGGCCCTGTTTGGATCCATGGGTTAGAGTTAGTTTGAGCTAGTTTGGGCTCAAATAGCCCTAATTATCCAAACATGAGGGCTAGTTTGAGCTAGTTGCGTCTAACCCACCGAAAACAACTATCCCACCGAAGAGGTGCTAATTGGGGCTAGTTCTCCTAGTGCATTTATTGTCAATCTAACCCTGTCATCCAAACACCTCTTTGGCTAGAGTTAGTTTAGGGTTAGTCATTGTTGAGTATCATTGTTATTTAGGAAACGTAGGATAGCATAGGATTTATTCTACCTTGACTTGTACTCCAAGATAACCATGTACTCCTATATAAATGCCCACGAGGCTCAAGCAATACAATCAACTATTCCACCAATCTCTCTCTCCCTTTTAACTATCATGAGCTAGAAACTAACTCTAACCTCTAGCTAAGTTAGAGTATCCAAACAGTGCCATTGTTAAATCAAATGGAAAGGCATGTTAAATACTCCCTCCTGTCCTTTTACTCTGCATATAAGAATTGTCTGAAGTCAAACTTCATAAAGTTTGACCTTATTTATATGAAAAAATATCAAAATCTACCATGCTAAACTTATACAATATGAAAATTTAAGTCATGACACATCTACTGATATTGATTTCATATTGTGAATATTGGTATTTTTTTCTATAAAGTTGGTCAAACTTTACGAGGCTTGTCTTTAGACAAATCTTATATGCGAACTAAAAAGATTCGGAGGGAGTACAACATGCTTAACAGCAACCAAATATAGTCACTCATAGAGCTATTGTTAAAATTGGTATTGATGAAATTGAACTGCATAGTTCGTACTAGCACATATAGAACATCACACTGTGAATAGCTGAAATAAACAAGGCATACTATGAACAACCAAAGATGGCAATTGAAACTGGACATATGCTAACTATAAACAACCGAACAACCAAAAACTGTAGAAATAAACAAGGCGCAATGCAAACAACCAAATATAGCAATAAATACTGGGCAGATTCTCACTACAAAAGTGGTTCGAGAAAACGAATAATGGGTTTCCTCACTTGTCACAGATTGGCTCCTCCTCGTGGTCGCCGTCGATGAGGTCTGACTTGCCAGCTGAGGATCCCAAGCCAGCATCATAGAATGTGTCCTTCAGAAATGACAAAAGGGACTCCATGGCGATGAAGGATGGCAAATTGTTCATAATGAGGCGTAGGAGATCAGTGGCAGGGCCATCGATGAGATCGACGGCTGTCGAACCCGAAGGGTTGGGGGTGGGCAACTTAACCTGTGACATAGCCCGTGTCAAGCCATTGCTGTTGACGACCTCAATGTCGTAGACGGCGTTGGCGACATGCCAGAATACTCTAGCCCGCTAATTAAAAGGCTCAATCCAGGTCCAGTCATCATTGTCAGCTTCCTCGGCGGCCACCTCACCGACGTCGGGCGAAGAGGCCGCGGTAAAGCTCTTTTCGTCCATTCGCTCCTCGAGCTCCCCGGGAAGTGTAGCCGGGCTTTGGCTGTGACGCTCTGGAGTGGGGAGTGGGGTGGGGATGGGGATCTCTGGGAAAGGGGGCATTTCACAGGTGTCATCTATGAAACTGAGGGCGGTGAGGGTATGTATATCGGTGGGTAAACTACATGGGCAGACCGGCAGAGGTTCACGATGGAGGCAGCGCGGCGGCGGCAGCGGCGACCTAGCTAGGTTTGGAGCGAGGGAGGGGTGGTGTGTATGTGTGTGAGCGGGGGATTTCGGGTGAACAAAGGATTTGGGGTGTGTGTGTGTGCAGGGGGGCCAAGGTGGTGTTTGAGGAGATGGCGCGGGTACTGAAAATTTTACTAGGCGGGAGTAAAATGGCGGGGCTACCGAAAATTTGGATCAAGGGATTGAAGCAGAGCGGGGCGGGAGTAACGAACATCACACACGGTTAAAACATAATAATCGTGTGCTATCAAACAGAAAAACACTCCAGCCGAGCAGATATTTTTGAGATTGTGAGTGATGCAGGCGGGAATAAAATGCCGGGGCTACTGAAAATTTGGATCTACTGATCGAAGCAGAGCGGGAGTAACTTACATCGCACACGGTCCACACATACTAATCGTGTGCTATCAAACAGAAAAACCATCTAGGCGGGAGATATTTTCGAGATTGCGAGGGAGTAGATATTTTTGAGAGGGGGAGGGAAGCCTCATGGAGCCCAATCTACTATTATCATGTGGGTGACAGGGGCAGCGGCGCGGCACACGGGTAGTCCTAGAGCACCATGTCTGTTTCGTACCCGATCACAAACGGTTGCTGCGTCCGACTCGTCTGCTATTTATTAATTTGGCAAAAAAACACGGGAAAGGGTCAAAACACGAACACACTTGCATGTGGACCAAATATATGTATGAAAAGGGTGGTTTGATGTTCGAATACCCAATGCACAACTTTGATGTGGCACCTATCGCACAAAGTGCATGTTATTATTACTAGCCCCCCCCCCCCCCCCCCCCCACAAACACACACACACACACTTCTTGTTGGCGGGAGGGGAATCCTAGCTATGAACGCATGCCCCCAAATAGCTAGGTCTGACATCTCACCCTACCGTAACACAAAACCGAAAGGAGTACATCATGGTCAACCCCCTCTTTGCTTCCGATCTAATGTGGACCATGTGCGGGCCCACAGATGTGTTCTTCTGGCGTTAGATGGGTGAGACCACATACAAACCACACCCGCGAGTGGCCTGATATATGTGTGTGTGTGTGCGCGCGTGTGTGAAAATGATGTGGTGCGATATTTAAATAACCAAATCACATATTTGGTGTGGCACATGTGCATCGCAAATTAACCTGACATGCCCGACCCCACGGAGGTTCATATAGTGCAAAGTAGTATTGTGCCCCCCCCCCCACACACACTTTGAGTCGGTGGGAGGGGCATCTCACCAAGGCGTATTGTAAGACTCACCAAGAAGAATCACCACCTTGGTCGTATAACCTCTCTTGTTGTTGGGTCAAAGTCATGCATGGCGTCCACACGCGGCCCCACAAAATAGGCTAGCTTGTCACCGATAACCACGCGAGGGAGTGCCTGAAGACAACCACTGCGTGCATGTGGCCCAAACATATGTATGAAGTGTCATGTGGTGTTTGAATATACCCAATGCACAACTTTGATGTGGCATCGTGCTTTTGGAACCGGAAAGTGCCCACACGAAGTGAGGGTTCACGACACGTATACTATATATATAGGGATTCATGTGTATGCGAGCCCTCGAACTTAGGTCTCAAATATCACCATGACCAGCGTACGACTATACGGTAACGCGAACCAAGAGAAGAAGAATCCACCCTCGTAACCTCTCTTGCATGTGTTGTTGGTCGAAGTGATGGACGTCCACGCGGGCCCACGAATATATAGGTTGTCGATGATAACCAAGCGAGGGAGAGTGTCCAAAGATAACCACTGCATGCATCTGCCCCAAACATATGTATGGACATGCGTGATGCATATGCATATATGTTTGAATACCAAAAGCACAACATTTTGATGTGGCACATGCATGCATCGAAAATCGCACAGTCCCCACACAGATCTAGTTCATGACGCATCGCGTGCTTGCCCCCCCCCCCCCACTTCGACCCGGTGGGAGGGACTCGTTCGTACACATGCTCTCGAAGTATAGTTGCATGTACCGTACCGTATAAGACGAACCAAAATTTAATCCCCTCCTAATTATAAGTCAAATTAACCTCTATCGCTGTCGGTCCAAGTCATTAACCAAGCGGGCACACAGAGATGGATGAAGCATCTCGCCGATAACCCCGTGAGTGAGTGCTAGAGGACAACCGCCATCGCTTGCTTGTGGGCCAAACACATGTATGGAGATGTGTGGTTGTGATGTCTAAATACCTAATATATATGCAGAACTTTGATGTGGCACCTGCCTCGAAAACCTTTAAGTCCCCCACACGAACCGAGGTTCATGACACGTAGTATATATATGTTGCCCCCTCCCCTCTTCGACGCGTAATATATATACTCCTACGTACCGTAATACAACCCGAAAATAATCCTCCTTGTTCGTCAAATTACCTTTCTTGTTGTGTCATACATTAGATGGACGACAACCTCGCAGGCCCATGGAGGGAAGAGTCGTAGGCGAATGAGTGACAACCATCGTTTGCACGTGGCCCAATGTGTTGGTGATGTTTTTAATACCCAATATGCAGAATTTCTTTGTGGCACCTGCCTCGGAAACCGAAAAGTCCCCACACGGAGCGAGATCGTTCATGACGTGTGTGTAGTATATGTATTGCCCCGGCCCCCTCCTTCCCTCTTCGACGCGTACTATATACTCCTACCACAACACAACCCAAAAAGAAACCTCCTTGTTGGGTCAAAGTGATGGAGGACAACCTCGCGGGGCCACGGATGGAAGCATCACACACGAGTGACTGTCCTATATGATGCGTAGTATTGCCCCCAGCCACCCTCTTCAACACGTACTATATATATATATATATATACTCCTACCGTACATAACAAAAACCAAAAAATGACCATCCTTGTTGGTCAAATTAACCTCTCTCAGCGCACGTCATAGTGCTGGACGGCGACCTCGCGGGCCCACGCAAGTTAGTGTCGTAGGACCACCGCGTGCATGTGGCCCAAAGATGCATGTCAAACTTTTTCTGCAGCGAACAAGCAACCAAAGGAGTTTAGTGTTAAAAATTGAAAAAAAAATAGATAACATTTGTCCGTTTTTATACATTGATTGATTTCCCTGGGATTTAGTGTGCAAAAATCAAATTTGATCTACATGAGACCCGTGATAGTGCACGAAAATGGATTGCAAAATCATATGTATACGTGTTCGTGGGTGCATGTTTAGTCCCCATGCAAGAAATTTCTAACATCGAGAATCTTGATTTTAAAATCCCGGAAATCCAAAACTAAGTTGAAATTCATGAAACTTATCATGGTGTTATATGGACACCAATAGACTGTGATATTTTTTTTTCGAATTTGAGACAAGTTTTGATATAATCTTCTTACATACAGGAAATTATCAATAATTATCAACCAATATCACAAACGGACTCTTTCTTCGAACCGTGTGCGTTAGACCAACAATGTACGTCCCATGCTTCGGTTAAGCAATAAAGCGGCAAAATTAATCATCAAAAAGGAAAAAATCCATATAATACGTGCCGCGCACGCGTCCCGTGTGCCGTACGAGCATGCGTGAGTTGACGAGACACATGCTAGCAGGCAGACCGGGAGGCCAAGGCATGCGTGTGTTCGCTATGCACTCACCATGGGGCGTGCTAGTAGCTGTGTCAAATGACTGTAGGCATGCCAGCAGTCCGCTGCGCAGGCTCACCGGGAGGAGAGCCAGCCCTTTGACCGCCGCCCACCTCGCTCCCATTGCTCCATATTAATGGCGCGCCCGATCCGCTGGTCATAATAGGCGGCCGCACACCCCGTCCACAGTTGTCACCACCGCATGGAGTTTATTAGGAATTAGAATTTTGCTGAAGCGCACCATCGGTGGGAGTGGCGATGCCGGGGCTGGTGAAGCACCCACGCAACGCATGAAGCTGGGTGCAGAGGTTGATGTCGCCGCCGACGAGGTCTCGCGCGGGCAACAGCGCGACCTTGACTTTGTCGCCGTCGTCGTGCCTCCCCAGCCGGAGCCGGAGGTCCATAGCTACTCCGGCAACGACTCTGACTCCGATGGAAAACCAGTTAGTCCCCCCCCCGCCCCTTTTGTTGGGAATAGAAATCCTTGGTTATGTTCACCCAGTCCATGAAATCAAAGTAAGATTCGTTAGATCCGTGTAGTGTATTGATTGTTTGAATGGTATCTATGGTTAGTGATTAATTGTTTGTTTTGTACAAATGATTTTTTTGCGAATAATCTGACTAGGGTTAGAGTGCGTGCTAATAATTCGTAGCCAGATCTTGAGAATTGATTTTGAATGTCCTACATATATGTGTGTGCCTTTTTTTCTTACAGATATTGAGAATTGATTTTGAATGTCCTACATGTATGTTTCTGCCTTTTTTCTAGATTGCTATGTACACAGATGAGGCTCCGGTCAGCGGTGCCGCCGGCAGTAGATCCTACACCCGACAGCGCGGGCAGAAGCGGCTACGCCCCCTGGATCTGAGGAACCCGTAGAATATCTGGCGGACCGCATCAGCGATCTCCCGGACGCCATCCTTGGGGAGTCATCTTCCTTCTCCCCACCAAGGATGGCTGCCACACACAGGTCCTCGCATCTCGGTGGCGCACTCTATGATTTTGAACTCCATGGAGCTATCATCTCCTCACACCAGGGCTCCGTTCAATGCCTATGCATCCCGGCATGCTGCCTGCTACACATACCCTGCACGGTGCACGCCTGGCTGACATCCTAGTAATTCGAAAAACTCCAGCATCTTGAGTTCTACCATTACTATGCAAATAGTTGTCCACCAAGCATTGTAGCCGTGCCCTCACCACCAATGTCCATATCATGGTTTTCCTCCTCTCTCCACACTGCCACCCTGGCCCGGTGTCATCTACCAGACAATCTGGTACAAATGCTTTGACTCCCACTGCTAAAAAAACTTGTACTTGTGGTGGTCGATATGTCGGAGGCCTCACTTCACAGCATCGTCCACTCCTGATGCCCTGCCCTGGAGCGCTTGCTGCTTGTTTTTGGAAAAGAAATCCATATCCGTTGTCTCCAAATAAAGTCACCTCACTTTGTAAGCATTGGAATTTTCTTTAAAGGAGATGAGCTCATCATCAAAGACGCCCCTTCACTCCAAAGGTTGCTCCTTGATTATCGTTATACACCTTCACAATTAACTATGGTCTCTGCGCCTAAACTGGAGACCTTGGGTGTAATTCCTGATCCATTTGAAGGTTACAAGATGGTGGTTGGATCCACACTTATTCAGTTACTGTATATTATCATCAACACTTTGTAATCATAAGCTGCATTTTTCATTTGTGTGTCTAAGTTTTATAACATCAACACTTTTGGAATCATAAGCTGCATTTTTCATTTGTGCGCATAAGTTTTACATAATCTTGGAGTACGCTTTTGGGACTAATATTATGTTCTATGCTCAATGAAGAGTTTGTCCATGGGTACCCTATCAATGGTGCTGGATTCTGTCAAGACCTTACATATCAGTACATGGTGTTTTGATCTGAACATGATTATCATCTTGCTGCGATGCTTTCCATGTCTGGAGAATTTGTATATAGAGGTGATGATATCAAGCACATTGATATACTTTACTAGAACTAACCATTCAGCTATACTATTTTTTTAGACATTAACTATTTTCAGTCTTCATGTCTATTTAGGCTAAAGGACATGGACAAAAAGGTATAACCAATCGGTGGCATAAGAAGCACCGGGATTTTCTCAGTTCTCATGACATTCGTTTGAGGACAATAACGCTGGAAGGATATGCATCCAACCATGCAAACACTAGCTTTGTCACATTCTTCCTGGTGAATGCGAGAGTACTATTGTCCATGTGGATAAAGTTTTTTGACAAAAAACTTTCTCACGGATGGACACGTTGAACAACATAAAAAGAAGTTTCAGGTGGACAAAAGGGCTTCTGAACGTGCTCGGCTTCTATTTACAACAACTTATCTTCATGTACCAGTAGATTTTCTAGTCCAGGATCTTGATTTTATGTATCAGACCGATCCATTTGATTGTGACTGCCAAAAACTTTGGTTGAGTTAGTTGTTATTCTCCTATTCAATCTGGATTTTGTGTAAACCGGATGAATAATTAATCATCGTGCTTTTGTACCTTCTATAAGCTGGGGTTAGATATTGCTGCCCTTTTCAACTAGGCTTTGACCCATATTTTCTTTCATACAAACCGGAGTTTCTATCAAGAAGCCTCATGGTTCCGAGAGGGAACTTGGTCACATGATTTGTGTGCGAAACGACATACGCTGTATCTTCCCGCCTTGAGTTATTTTACGGAGGCAACATGCAACTGTGCTAAACATATGAAATTATTCAGGGTTGGTTTCGCCTTTTTATACATTGATTTTCCTAGGCATTTTAACAAATTGCCACCATGTTATTATCGCAAACGGTCATATTAGTCCAACCGTGGGCATTCAACTAACCATTTACAACCGCGGGCAGCTGTTTGATTAGATGGGACGACTGTGAGTAGTCCGCCGCGCACGCCGCGAGCGCTACAATTTATTGCTGGTTTTGGACTTTTGTTTCTGCCGCCTCAAAAAGGTACGTAGAACATTCCTCCATTCTCATCTACAGGCATCACCGGCGAGGATCGCCGCCTGCTGCGAGATGGAGGACGAGCCGGCCAATAAGCGGGGCTGGGTCGAGCCAGAACCGCAAGAGCCTCCGGCGAACATGGACTTCATCAGCAGCCTCCCCGAAAAGATGTTGGTAACCATCATATCCCACCTCCCCATCAAATATGGCATGCGGACCACCGTCCTCTCGCGATGGTGGCACCCCCTCTGGCACTCCACCCCCCTGGACCTCATCGTCGACCACGAGTTCTGTAGCGGGGAGCAGCAACGCCTGGACGCATTGTCCCACATCCTTGCCATGCACCCTAGGCCGGTCAGACGCCTTTCTATCAGTAGGCTCAGTCCCCGCAACAAGACTGAACCCAGGTTGCACTACTGGTTCCTATCCCCAGCCCTGGATCGGCTCGAGGAGCTTAGCTTTCATGCTGGATGTCCTTGCTCGCTGCCGCCATCCGTGCTCCGCCTCGCACCCACGCTGCGCCGCGCTACATTCAGGTGGTGCATTTCCCCCAGATCGATGCCGCATGCACTCTTCATCTCCCTAAACTTAAGCACCTCGAGCTCATTGTCGTCCGCATTTCGAAGGAGGATTTGGAGAGCCTGCTCCTCGGCTGTACAGTGCTCGAGTACCTTCATCTTCATGCGATGGATGGGTTCAGTAGCCTCCACATCACCTTGACGAATGTCCGTGCAATTTATGTGCATTGCTGGTGCCGCCCAAGGCTGTCAGTTGAGGTGTTTCACGATATTGAGAATGCACCTTTCCTCGAGAGATTGTATGTAGTTGATAAATTAGGTCCAGCAAGAATCAGGGTCACTCATGCACCGAAAATGACAGTGTGGGGCTATTCGTGTGCTGAATTCAACGAACTTGTTACTGGATCATTATCCGTTCAGGTACAATAGTCTTCTTCTTCTCCTTCTTATATATTATTGGACAGCACATTTTATCTAATTGTTGTTGATCTATATGTTCACCTGTCATCCAGAAAATGATTCCCACAAGCTTGACCCGACCTTTGCGCACAATGAAGATCTTGGCACTACAATCCGTCGGCCCCGATCTGGATGAAGTTGGTAGATTCCTTAGATGCTTTCCTTGCACGGAGAAGCTATACATCGAGGTGATGCTCCTTTCCTGTTAATTATTAACCACAACAGAGCTCAATTTTCTGTTACTTTAACCCATGATTACAATGACAAATGTAGAATGATTTCTAAAGGAAATTTGGAGGATTTCAATACAAATATTTTTTGAGATGCTAGTGTTGTACGCGTTTTATTCCTTCGCCCAACATGCTTTCGTGATAAAAGTTTATCATGAAAGATTGAAGGTGGCATTTCACTCTTTTCGTGTATTTTAGAAATCCTGCAAATCAAAGAGGCCCGAAGTGTTCAAATTTGTAGCTAGGCACTAATATGTTGTCTTCATTTGCAGATACTAGCAGGCCCGAAAGTAGAAAATGTTGGGGAATATAACAATCCCATTGAATGCCTTGATCTTCATCTCACAGAAATTACTTTTAATGAGTACCGAGGAACCACACCAGAAATTAAATTCACCAGGTTCTTTGTTGAGAAAACAAGGTTGCTCAAGGTAATGAGGTTTTCTCTATATTTACTGCGCAGAAGTGAATGGATTGCTAAAGAGCGTAGGCGTCTACAGCTGAATGGAAAAGGCTCTGCACAAGCTGAATTTCAGTTTGTAATTTCATATGACAGATTATTCGGAAGTCACTGTATTGAGCCGCTATATGACTTCTCGGTGGCTGATCCTTTTGCAGAAATAATGCATTAAAAAGATTCTGAAGAAGATGAATTTTATGTGTCTGAAAAGTTTGAACCTTGTAATCTTTGAATTTGGGCCTTGTAATGCTGGAATTTGAACCTTGCAATATTTATGGTATTTGTTATATAACGTAATTGGATGTTTAATTTGGTTTTGCAACCATGGCCTGTTATAAGTATATATATGTTGTTCTTCTGTACACAGAGCATAGATGTTGTGCAGACAGAGCATATCACATCGCACACGGACCACACTAGATAACCCGTCGGTGATGAATTCGTCAATCGCAAACGGTTATATACCAGCAAGCATTTGCACACAACACACACAACTTATTCCATCACAAACAGCTCAGATTGATCAACTGTATGCCACGTATCGCACACGCAACTCTAATCTGATTCGTGCTTGATGTCTCCGCCATCGCTCGCATAGTTCGTCTTATTTGCCACGTATCACTGTGCCGGCCTCTACTCGCGTCCCTCGGCGCGTTGTGCTCGCCGTTAGGCGCCGCAGCACTATGTGCTCGCCATTAGGCGCTGCGGCGCGCTCTGCTCACGTCCGTCGGTGCGCTCTGCTCGCGGACCTCCACGCGCTCAGCTTGTGGACAGCTTTTCCTTGCATGTTCGACTGCTATATGCATATATATGGTTGCTCGCCGTTGAGGCGCCGCAGAGCGCTCTGCTCACGTCCCTGCGCGCGCGCTCCGCCAGTGGTTGGGGCTTGCGCACGATCATGTTGGGGCCCCATATGCATGCTGTTGTGCTGCGCGCGTGGCCACGATGCAATTACGTGCGACACGATGGAGTTACGCGCTTCAAATTAGAACTGCCATCCAGGCATGCGGATATTCCAGGCCATCCGGCTTCCCCATTAATTTCCGCGGCCATTATAACCTTAGTCTCTTCACCCTTTCGATCTCGCCACACAACACAACAAGCACACCGACGACGACACATGCAGAGAGGATATCTAGCGGCGCTCCAATGGAGTTCGATGAGCATAAAGTGGAGACCCACGTGAGGGAGACGGATCTCTCGGTGGTGTACACCATCGACTCGGCCGTGGTGGAGGACTACATCAACACCATGGAGCAGTTGCTTGCTCGAGACAAGTACATTGTGGTCGGCATCGACCTCCAGTACACCAGCGGTCGTACCGACAAAGATCGGAAGGTTGTCGTCGCCTAGTTGTGCGTGAGCCATCATGTCCTCATCTACCACTACTGCATGGCCATAGAGCCTTGCAACCGTTTCACCAGGTTTTTCAACAACACTGACTACAAGTTCGCTACGGTGGAAACCTCCGACGATGTAAAAGCGCTCATGGTTACGGGCTTGGCTGCAAGAACCTTGTCGAAATCCGTGACCACTACAGGGTCTGGGGCAGCACGAAGAAGGACTCCCTAGTTGAACTCGCCTCGGCCATCATCGACCCCTACTATGAAAAGATGAAGCAGGATGCCAACAAAACAAGTCCCGTATCCTGGCCCCGGGCCTAGATGCGGCAACTGGATAAACGTCACCTCAGGTTCGCGGCCAAGAGCGTGTACGCATGCTACGAGATGCACAGGCGGATCGTTGACATGAGGAAGTGCCTCGTTCCCAAAATCAACGCGACCGGATCGAGCCACAAGCAGAGCAGTAGCGGCAAGCATCACAAGGAGTAGATGATGATTAGATGATCGTTTATCCTAGTTAATTATGCATGTAATATACAGTTTACTTTGGTGTGTGGAAATGTCATGTGTGTAGTAGCCACCAATGTAATTATCCATGTAATAGTTTACTTTGGTGTGCGGAAATGTCATGTGTGTAGTAGCCACTTACGTAATTCGATGTTTAATTTGGTTATGCAACCATGTCCTTATAAGTGTGTATATATATGTTGTTGTTCTGTATGCAATCCCATCGCACAACACACACGTCTTATTAGCAGCAATCGTGTGTGTTATTATCAGTCTTCGCACACTGTCGGTGTCAAAACCGGCTGATCTCAGGTAGGGGGTCCCGAACTGTGTGTCTGAGGATCGAAGGTAACAAGGGACAAAGGGAACACGATGTTTACCCTGGTTCATGCCCTCTTAATGGAGGTAAAACCCTACGTCCTGCTTGATTGTATTTGATGAGTATAGGGATTACAAGAGTTGATCTACCTCGAGATCGTAATGGCTAAACCCTAGATGTCTAGCCTATGGGAGTTATGATAGCCTATACGGACTAAACCCTCCGGTTTATATAGACACCGGAGGGGGCTAGGGTTGTACAGACTCGGTTTACAGAGGAAGGAAATTACACATCCGAACGCCAATCTTGCCATCCACGCAAAGGAGAGTCCCATCCAGACACGGGGAAAGGCCTTCTACCTTATATCTTCACGGCCCATCAGTCCGGCCCATGTCACATAGCCCGGACGCCCGAGGACCCCTTAATCTAGGACTCCCTCAGTAGCCCCCAAACTTGCCTTCAATGATGATGTAGTATCCGGCTTATGTCTTCGGCTTTGCAAGGTGGGTTCTTCTTTTGTACTTTGGATTGGCGACAGCCCGGCTCTAACCTCGATGTGTTGCCTTTATGGTCCTTTTCTGTGGTTGCTTCGATTTCCGCGCGCCAGGCGAATACGAATGGTCTGTGATTTTTTGCAAATAAGCCCCTCACCACGCTCGGACGGCATCTATATAAGGAGAGCTAGATCCCAAATGCCATCTCATATCACGCAAAAGAAAGACCGTCAAGATTAACTGCGAACAAAGCTTTCCAGCATGGCCAGTGCTCCATGTTCATCTTCGCGCCCTCATGGCCCTCAAGAGGGTGATTGGCAAAGTTGTTCCGTGCCTCATCTTCAGCTGAGTCGACTCCAGATGCAGGGCTACCTTCCCCTCATGGATCTAGTCCCCGTTCGAGCGGGATTGGCTTCAATTGGCAATGATGTGATGGCTGAGAATTTCCCCAACCCCAACAAGGAGGAGAGGGTGTGCTTCATCCCCTTTCTGCTGTGGGGCCTAGGATTTCCAATCCACCCCTTTCTCAGGGGCCTATTGGAATTTTATGGCATCCAACTGCACAACCTTACCCCAGGTTCGATTCTGCACATCTCAGGTTTTGTTGCCCTCTGCGAACTGTTCTTAGGCATCGAGGCCCATTTTGAACTATGGAGGAACTTCTTTTGCCTTATTCCCTACCATTGGGGAGGCTCTATTTTTGAGGTGGGTGATGCCGAAGTATGGCGTATAGCCGGATCCGGATACCTCATAGGAACTTCCAAGGAGGTATACCCACAATGGTCTTCGGAATGGTTTTATATGGACGACGTCCCACTACCGGACCCAGTTCGGCGCGGCCTTCCCGAATTTTCCAGTGCTCCTTTAAAGAAGCATTTCAACTGGCGTTCCCGTAGTCCCAAGGAGGAAGACAGTGCGGAAATAAAAAGGTTGGTTAACAAGATCAGGTTACTAGCCCATACCAAGCTCTCGATAGTCGAGGTCATGGCTATTGCAATAAAGAGGTGCGTCCGGCCTCTCCAATCTAGAGTAACTCCCTTATGGTGTTATAATGGAGAAGATGACGCTGCCCGTTACAGACAGAAGGGTCCGGATACCCCTGCCGAACTGGCCACAATCCTGGCCGATCTGTATAAGGGTGAGAAAGAAGACTTCCTCCGCTTAAACTGCCGGGATGGCTATTCCATGTACAACCCTGTAGAATGGGTAAGATTTCGACTGTCTGCGCTGCCTTATTGCTATCACAGATACTAATCAACTTTGCCCTTTGTTACCAAAAACAGTCATGGAGGAAGATGATCGAGGACGTTCACTGTCCCGCTCCACAGCCAGAGGATCATAGCTGCGATGGAGACCCTGGCTTTCATGAGGATCCGGACATATACATAGAGTTCGATGATGGGGTATTCTATCAAGCGAGCCTTGACGGCTTAAGAGTGGCTATCACCACCGACTACCCCCGCCTCTATCCCTTCTGCATCGTAAGTATTCAGAGGGCTCTTGAAAGGAAACCCTTATCTGCACTTTTGCTTATTATACCGTTCCAAACTTTTAACAGGATTGGCGTTCGGCAGACCGTACCTCCTCGAGGGCGGCCCCTACACAGGGCAGCCGTTCAAAACGAAAGGGAACCGGGAGTGTTGCAGAAACCCCACAGACTTCCAAGAGGTATGTCCACTTAATACATGCCTAGGCATGAGTCCGGATTGCTTAAGGTCTCCTTCTTATCTTTGATGACAGGAGAAACATGCGGCAGATGGTGGGAAAACGCCCTGCTAGCCGAATGTCTGCCAATCCGGTGCCGGACTCGCCAACTAGGACGAGAACCGAGGCAATGCCAGATCCGAATCCTCATGAGGATTCGGACGATGTATCTGTCACAAATTCCGAAGTGGAGAGCGTGATGAATCACCGTCGATTAAAGGAAGCCATGCTTGCCCCGACTTTTTCCGAGCAAGAGTTTACCGCACTCAGCACGGTGGATGCATATATTCGAGCCGCTTGAGACGGACTTGCCGGAGTCACTCAGTTGTTCTCAAAGGACATACAAGTAAGAGATTATGCAATTTTGGATAGTCATATGCCAGTAGCCCCCGAGACTTGAAGCGGTGAGGCAAACCGATTTAAGGATCGATATACCCTGCAGGTCCTTAAAGAAAGGAACACTGCGCTAGCCCAGGAGCTGAAAACAAACCAAAGGCAGCTGAATGCTGTTACCGCCGAACTAGCGGAGATGAAAAAGATCTCAACGAGTGCGTCTAGGGAGAAAAATCTCAAGGAGGAAAAGGACAAACAATCCGAAGAGATAGAGAGCTTGAATGCTCAGTTATCGGCCGCTCAGAGAGAAAATGAAAAACTGAAGGGCGGCATATTCGGTATGCCGTCCTCTTTTATTTAGAACCTCCCTAGGTGCTCATGTTTAATCCATAATTCAGAATATCATGACTCTGTTGCTGCAGATCTGTTAACTGGCAGGCCGGAAGAGGAAGTATCCGGATTTCAAGGCGACGTGCTAAAGGAGCTGTCCGCGGTACATGCTCGGGCCCGGAAGGCCATGAAGAGTATAGTGAAGGCTTTATGGCCATCCGATACCCCTCCAGAGAGTATGGAGGGCTTGGCAAACCTGTTCAAAGGTGCCCGGCGCTAGTTTGAGCTATGGAAGACATCCGCTTGCCGTGAGGGCACATGAGAAGCCTGGGCCATGGTGAAAACACGTTTTACCAAGCTAGATCCAAATCATATGGCCCGAGTGGGACCACAGGGACCAGACGGGAAAGAGATTCCAGTTAGTTTGGTGTATGACCAAGTACTGATAGCTGCGAAGTATTCGCAGGAAGACTATAGGTTAGACAGTCTTATAGATGGAATAGATAAGGAATAGGTATTTGATGCAATGTATTAGAGTATGTTATGATCAACCTGTGCCTTTATCCGAACATGTGAAAAGTTTTGTCATCGCAGGCTTTCGGCTTTAACCTCCGGACCAAAATGGTGGAGTGTTTCCGGATACTGTTGAGAATGAAAAGAAACATTCACTATGTCCGGAAACCAGGCAACCCAGTCATTGTGCTCGAACAGACAAAAAAATGTAGTTCAGGATGTATGTTATATTACATATGTAAGAAACATCTTCCAAGGAAAATAGTTCCATTAACGGTTCCTTTCCTTGGGTTGGCAGGCAGTAATTACGCGTGCCGGGGCTTTGGTCCGTTATACGGAAAAACTATCCCACAGTGTTTGGAGTGGTTATAGGAATGTAACAATCTGTCGTTTGATTGCCGACCACCTATTCTCTTAAGAACGCTAGCTTTCGGCTTCACCCGTCTGAGGTACATGTCCGGTGACTCGGTTGTAACAATCGCAGAGGTGCTCCCTTTAAACCCTAGCCGAACAATCAGGAACATAGGGCATAAACACAGGAGCAAGGCAACCCAGCTTGGCCAATACTTAAGTCATAGAGGTGCATATAATGGCAAAAAGGATGTATATGAGCGAACGACATTTATATTTTGAGCTCCATGCTCAAAATAATAATAAGCTTTGGTTAAAGAAGCCCCCAGTCATGGTGGGGTGTATATATTTTAGGATGTTTTACTCCCAAGTGTTCGGCTGATCCGAACACATCCTGGGAATCGTATAAAAACGAGGAAAAGAAAACAAAATGAAGAGGAGAGAAAAAAAGGAACGAGAAAAGTATGACCGAACTCATGAGTAGAATCTTCGGAGCCGAGCAGCGTTCCATGGATATGGCTCGAGGCGACTATTCGATGCATTACGAAGGCGATAGGCTCCTCCTGTGAGAACTTCATCTATAATGAAGGGACCCTCCCATTTTGGTTTGAGCTTGTACTTCTTCTTCTCTGGGAGGCGTAAAACGAGTTCGCCGACATTATAAGTCTTGGCCCGCACTTCTCTGCCTTGGTACCTCCGAGCCTGCTGCTGATAGAATGCGGAACGGGCTTTTGCAACATCGCGCTCCTCCTCCAGGCCGTCTAGGTCGTCCTGCCGATCGAGCTCGGCTTCTCTCTCTTCATACATGCGCACTCGAGGTGAGTCATGAATAATATCGCAGGGCAAAACAGCCTCTGCGCCGTACACCATAAAAAAGGGGGTGTATCCGGTCGTGCGATTGGGCGTGGTCCGCAGCCCCCAGAGTACGGAATCGAGTTCCTCAACCCAGTGCTTATCTGACTCCCGTAGAGATCGCACTAGTCTGGGTTTGATGCCGCTCATTATCAGGCCATTAGCCCATTCGACCTGACCGTTTGTTTGAGGGTGATATACGGAGGTGTAATTGAGCTTGATGACCAAATTAGCACACCAAGTTTTCACCTCATCGGCTGTGAAGTTAGAGCCATTGTTAGTAATGATACTGTGAGGGACACCATAACGGTGTACAACGCCGGATATAAAGTCGATCACCGGTCCAGCTTCAGCCGTTTTTACTGGTTTGGCCTCTATCCACTTAGTGAATTTGTCCACCATAACCAGCAAATATTTCTTCTTGTGGCTTCCCCCTTTAAGGGGTCCGACCATATCTAGCCCCCAGACCGAAAAAGGCCAAGTAATGGGGATTGTTTTTAAGGCGGTGGGCGGCATGTGACTTTGATTGGCGAAAAGCTAGCATCCGACATAGCACTGTACAAGAGCCTGTGCATCTGCTCGGGCCGTAGGCCAAAAGAAACCTGTACGGAAGGCCTTACTTATGAGGGCCCGAGCGGCGGCGTGATGGCCACCGAGACCAGCATGTATTTCGGCCAAGAGCTGCCGTCCCTCCTCTTCGGAGATACATCTTTGAAGAACTCCAGTAGTACTTTTCTTGTAGAGTTCTCCTTCATGAACCTTGTAGGCTTTCGAGCGTCAAACTATGCGACGGGCCTCATTCTGGTCCTCAGGGAGCTCCCGCCTATTAAGGTAGGCCAGGAAGGGTTCGATCCATGGAGCAATGACAGCCATGATTACATGGGCAGAAGGTGTCATTTTGGTGCCCGAGCCCCCGATGATATCGGAATTGTGTTCGGCATCTGAGGGTATGATCGGCTCCGGACTGGTGTTGCCGCTGTCGTCTTGGCATACCACGGATGGCTTGAAGAGCCTTTCCACAAAGGTGTTAGGTGGAACGGGGTCGCGTTTAGCGCCTATTCGAGCAAGGATGTCCGCTGCCTGATTACTGTCTCGAGCGACGTGAGGAAACTCGAGCCCCTCAAACCGAGCTGATATTTTGAGTACGGCGTCGTGGTATGTCATCATCTTTTGATCTTTTGCATCGAAATCTCCATTTATTTGGGATATTGCGAGGTTCGAATCCCCACGCACCTCTAGGTGTTGAATGCCCATAGAAACAGCTATCCGGAGACCGTGCAGTAGTGCCTCGTATTCGGCTGCGTTGTTGGAGTCCGTGTACATTATTTGCAATCCATAGCGGACTGAGTCCCCAGTAGGGGAAGTTAAGATGACACCGGCTCCCAACCCGGCTAACATTTTAGAGCCGTCGAAGTACATTACCCAGTTGGAGTATGTGCTGTATTCTTTAGGGATTTCGGCTTCCGTCCATTCGGCGATGAAGTCGGCCAACACTTGAGATTTAATAGCTCGGCGTGGTTTGTATGTTATTTCAAATGGTAAGAGCTCGATGGCCCATTTGGCTATGCGGCCGGTGGCGTCCCGATTATTTATGATATCATTGAGTGGTACTTCGGATGCCACCATGATCGAACACTCTTGAAAGTAGTGCCGCAGCTTCTAGGATGCCATGAAGACCGCATATGCTATCTTTTGGTAGTGTGGGTATCGAGATTTGCACGGTGTAAGGACCGCCGATACATAGTATACTGGTTTTTGGAGTGGGAATTTATGTCCCTCTTCCTCTCGTTCGACGACGAGCACCGCGCTCACCACCTGGTGGGTTGCAGATGTGTAGAGCCACATAGGTTCGCCGACGTTTGGTGCGGCGAGGATTGGGTTGCTTGCTAACAAAGCTGTGATTTCTTCCAATCTGGCTGTTGCCGCATCCGTCCACTCGAAGTGGTCTGTTCGTCGGAGTAGGCGATAAAGTGGCAGTGCCTTTTCTCCCAATCTGGAGATAAAGCGGCTCAAAGCTGCCACGCACCCAGCTAGTTTTTGGACCTGCTTTAGGTCTGTTGGGGTTGCCAATTGTGACAGGGCTTGGATTTTGGCTTGGTTTGCTTCGATTCCTCTATTGGAAACAATGAACCCGAGTAGTTTTTCGGCTGGAACGCCGAAGACACATTTTTCCGAATTGAGCCGTATGTCATATGTTCGGAGGTTGTCAAATGTGAGGCGTAGATCGTCCACCATTGACTCGACATGTTTAGTCTTGATGACTACATCATCTACGTATGCCTCC
Source organism: Thinopyrum elongatum (assembly GCA_011799875.1). Lineage (NCBI taxonomy): Eukaryota > Viridiplantae > Streptophyta > Magnoliopsida > Poales > Poaceae > Thinopyrum > Thinopyrum elongatum. The sequence goes on from CM022303.1 coordinate 391,129,749, forward strand.
ACTGTCTTGCCAATTTGTTTCTCCAGACATGTTTGAATCATGCGTTGGTAAGTGGCGCCAGCGTTTTTGAGTCCGAACGGCATGGTGTTGAAGCAGAAAGGCCTATACGGGGTAATGAATGCCGTTGCGGGCTGGTCGGACTCCTTCATCTTAATTTGATGGTATCCGGAGTATGCATCGAGGAAACACAGTGAATCGTGTCCTGTAGTCGTGTCTATGATTTGGTCAATGCGGGGCAGTGGGAAGGGGTCCTTAGGGCAGGCTTTATTAAGGTCTTTGAAATCGACGCAAAGGCGCCAGGATTTATCCTTCTTCGGTACCATGACCAGATTTGCTAGCCAGTCCGGGTGTTTGATCTCCCTGATGAACCCTGCTTCGAGAAGTTTAGCTAGCTCCTCCCCCATAGCTTGTCATTTGGGTTCAGAAAATCGCCACAGCGTTTGCTTGACTGGTTTAAACCCCTTTATAATATTGAGGCTATGTTCGGCCCATCTGCGTGGGATCCCGGGCATGTCCGAAGGGTGCCAAGCGAATATATCCCAATTTTCACGCAGGAAAGCTCTTAGTGCGGCATCGATTGTTGGATCCAGCTTTGCTCCAATGGAGGCTGTCTTGTTGGGATCCGTCGGGTGTACTTGAAATTTTACTATTTCGTCTGCTGGTTTGAAAGAAGTGGACTTGGGCCTCTTATCGAGGATTACATTAGCTTTGTCCACTGTGGAACGCAGGGTGGTTAGCTCCTCGGCCGCTAGGGCTTCAGATAGTGCCTCGAGGGCCAAAGATGCCGTTTTGTTTTCGGCGCGGAGCGCTATATCCGGATCACTGGTGATAGTGATAACTCCGTTGGGCCCTGGCATTTTGAGCTTCATATACCCATAATGGGGTATGGCTTGGAAGCGTGTGAAGGCGTCTCACCCCAACAAGGCGTGATATCCGCTATTGAAAGGTGCCACATGGAAGAGCAACTCTTTGGACCTGTAGTTCTCTGGCGTACCGAATACTACATCAAGTTTAATTTTCCCGGAACATCGTGCATCACGACTAGGGATAATCCCTCGAAAGGTGGTGATGCTTTGCTCGATGCGACTCTTGTCCATTTGCATTTTATTGAGCGTGTCTTCGTAGACGAGGTTTAGTCCGCTGCCACCGTCCATGAGCACCTTGGTGAGTCGAAAGCCATCTACAATTGGGTTTAAGACCAGGGCGGCAGGTGCTCGGACTGATCTGGCCCTTGGTTCGTCGTCGGCGGTGAAAGTTATTGCCGTATCATTCCAAGGATTTAGTGCGGCTACTTGGTTGACTTCGGCGAGGTCGCGAAGCACCCTTTTGCGCCAATTATTTGAAGAAAAGGTCTCGAAGACCATAAAGACATTGAGGTCGTCATCCTCCGAAAAGTGCTTCTCTGGGGTGATGTTGGTGAGGATGGCCTCGCCACTCTTAGCCACCTTCCGGAGTACCCAACATGCGTGAAGGCTATGTGTTGGTTCGGTATTCGGCATCGTGTGTATCTGACAAGGCTTGCCGAGTAATTCGTCCTGGACAGTTCTATGTCCCGTGAAAGGTTTGATTTTCTTGTCAATGAGATGATGATCGGGTGCCCTGTAAGGGTGCATCCTTTTTGCCCGTCCAGTGGGCTGCTTAAAGGTGGGAGGTTCCCACTGGGCTGTCTGGGCTTTCCAGGCGCTTTCCATTGTGCAGTACTTATGTACTATATGTGCAAAATCTGCAAAGTGAAGTATGCGTCGGCGGTTGAGGGCATTGAGGATTCCCTCGTCTGTACAGTTGCGGCAGAAAACTGAAACCGCGCCCTTGTCGCAGCAATCTTTAATCTTGTTTTTAACAAGGAGGAATCTGGCCCAGAAGTGATGGACCGTTTCCTGAGGTTGCTGTCGTACATACATTAGGTCACATACGTCTGGAGGACCTGAATTACTTGGGGAATATTGCTTGTGGTGGGTGGGTGGGTAAAATACGAACCCCGACCCGCTATTGGATCCGGAGTTTGAAGAATCTCCGAGGTCACTAGTCCAGGATTAGGAGGGTCCTGGTGACTTTCGGGCTCAACGTCTGATTCTATGTTCGGAGGACCTGTGGTCTCTTCCCGAAGATGGGTATCCGGCTTGAAGGGCTCGAAAATTGGAACATAGCTTGTTATCAACTTGGGGGGAGAAGTATTCTCGGCTTGTTACTCCACGACCGCTACCAGATGGGTGATCGGCGGGGACTTGATTTCCCTCTGATCGGGTTTAAGCCCAATCCGATCATAGTCTGTCGCGACCCCCAGGGCAGCGATGCGATCTAGCAGTTCATTCAAGGACGAGACATCTGCCGGATCCATCTTTTCGGAGTGTTCGAGGCCGATGCGGAGATGAGGTTTGACGATTTGGGGGGCCACCTTTGGCTTAACGGCCGAGCGGGCGCCCATGGTAAAACCGCCGAGTTGGAGGATCTATCCTGGAACTAGGGCTCCTCCAGAGGTGATGTTGTCGTTGATGACAAGGCGAGCCATCGATCCTTCCATCGACGACACAAAGGAACTCTCAATGAAAGCACCAATGTCGGTGTCAACACCGGCTGATCTCGGGTAGGGGGTCCCGAACTGTGCGTCTGAGGATCAAAGGTAACAAGGGACAAAGGGAACACGATGTTTACCCAGGTTCGGGCCCTCTTAATGGAGGTAAAACCCTATGTCCTGCTTGATTGTATTTGATGAGTATAGGGGTTACAAGAGTTGATCTACCTCGAGATCGTAATGGCTAAACCCTAGATGTCTAGCCAATGGGAGTTATGATAGCCTCTACGGACTAAACCCTCCGGTTTATATAGACACTGGAGGGGGCTAGGGTTGTACAGAGTCAGTTTACAGAGGAAGGAAATTACACATCCGGACGCCAATCTTGCCATCCATGCAAAGGAGAGTCCCATCCAGACACGGGGAAAGGCCTTCTACCTAATATCTTCACGGCCCATCAGTCCGGCCCATGTCACATGGCCTGGACGCCCGAGGACGCCTTAATCCAAGACTCCCTCACACACATTTCTGATTACAGACCTGTTTGCCGCGTATCACACACATCTTGTTAAATTGAACCATTTCTGTTCTCTTCGCTCAATGCAAACAGTTCATCCGAGTCGAATGTTTGCCCTCTATCGCACACACCTTGGTCTGGCTGACCATTTCTTTTGTTCCGCCAAATCACAAACAGTTCATCTGAGTGAACTGTATGCCGTCAATCGCACACGCCTTGATCTGGCTGATCGTTTATGTTCTGTTGCGTAATCAGAAACAGTTAATCCGAGTGAACTGAATGTCGTACATCGCACACACTTTCATCTGACTGCCCGTTTCTGTTGTTCTGCCTCATCGCAAACAGTTCATCGGAGTGAACCGTATGCCCCGCATCGCACACGCATCTAAAATCTGAACCATGTTTGATGTATCCGCCATCGCAAACGTTTTGCATCTTTTTTGACGGGTTTTTTACATCACCGTTTGCGATTAATGCATCACACACAGTTTCGTCAAAGGGTCTCTAATCGCAGTGTCACATTAGCAGCATCCTGCGGTAGTGATTAGAAGATGCACGCAGTATCCATGATGACGGTCGACCTGCAGAAAAATTAGTCCACGCCAATGCCTGTCGATCCTGCACTTCATGTTCAGCTTTGCAAGAAAGATGGAATAAACGAGTGATATTGTTATACTCCTCATACTCTAAAATGCTCTGAATCTCTCTATTTAATCCACCCATAAAACATGCAAGCATAGCTTCATTATCCTCAACATTGCCACATCTAATCATGCTAGTTTGTAATTGCTGATAATACTCCTCTACAGAATTTTTTCCTTGTCTCAAACGCTGTAGTTTTTGAAGTAATTCACGTTGATAATATGGTGGAACCCAACGAATACGCATAGCAGTTTCCAAAGCAGGCCAACTAGTAGGGATATTATCATGATATAATCTACAATGTTCAGACCACCAAACAGAAGCAAAACTAGTGAATTCACAAACAGCAGCAGCAACACTTCTATCCTCAGGATATTGTAAGCATGTGAAACGTTGTTCAGTTTCTAACGCCCAAGTAGTATATACATCAGGAATGTATCTACCCTCAAACGGTGGAATATTAAATTTTAGTTTAGGAATATGGTCATAATCTCGTACCTGAGGTGGTGGTGCAGCCCTACCGTTGCGATTATATGCATGAGGTCGACCTGCTGGTGGTGGTGCTGGTGGTGCTGGTGGTTGCACGTAGTTCTGATTTTGACCAACCTCATCCTCATAATAGTCCACCTCTGCAGTAGCAGCAGGAGCTACAGAAGCATCAATAGCAGTAGCAGCGGCACCAGAAGTTTTCCTGGCTCAAAAGGAACACGCTGCGCTCGCCCTACTAGATCGCGGCGTGAAGGTGGTTGTTGATGTTGTTGCAATGGTGCAGCAGAGCGGGTGGTGGTTGTGGAAGACGCGCGAGTACTTCATCGAACTTGGCGTCCAACATGGTGTCAATTGTCTTCTCAACATCATCAATCCTCTCCAATGCCTTTCCAAAGCTGGCCACCACATCTTCCACCTGTTGACTCAACATTTGCTGAAATTTATCATGAAGCTCCTTCTTTGTCATGTTCTCACAGTTAATCTCATCGGCTTGTGGTCCTGCCATGGTTAGCAGCAATAGTAACACACAAGAATATGATCCTACAGACTACTAAAAAGTGGTGGTGGTGGGTGTCACAAATCCGTCAAGCAAATCTCAAATTCTTACCAGTTCTTACCCAGCAGCAGGTGGTGATCGGCAACGGTTGTAGTCAAAATGTGCAAAGCTTGGATAGAGCGATTGCCAGGTGGTGTCAAACGCACGATGTATATGTATGTGGAGCTAGGAAGGCTTATGATATGGTAGCAAAAAATGTCAGCAATAATCAATTCAGATATGCAAAGTTGAATAAACGCTCAACGACGGTACTGTGCTGGTCTTAGGCTAGATCGTACTGGAGACGCGATCCTAGAACACTAACAAAATCACGGCACGACACGTAAACAAGGGAGGAGCACACTCTGAATTTTTTTCTTTTTTAAGTTTTTTTTTGCACTTTTTTTCCTCTCTTTTTTTTTGCTCCGCAACAATTTTTTTCCGAAAAAGTCTACAAATGGTATAAAAACAGCCTAGCCAAAATTTTCTGGACTTGTCCACAACTCTTACTATCGCGTGATCCGGAACACGAAAATAAAGGAACAAATACTGGACTCGGACTAGGAGTGGTGGCGGAGATGAATCTGCTGGAACTCGGACTGGTGATGGTATATGACGTTAGTATATGTGGACTTGGATTGGTGGCGGTATATAGACTCAGATTGGTAGTGGTATATGGACTCGGATTGGTGGTGGTATATGGACTCGGAGCAGTGATGGTATATGGACTCGGATCTGTGGTGGTATATGGACTCAGAGAAATAGTGGATAAGCGGTGGTGGTATATGGCAGGGGCGATGATGATGGTGCGGTGGCGGCGTGACAACTTGTGAACAGAACTCAAATCTCTAAAGAACTAGATGCTAAGACTAGCAACTTGACACGACAATGCAACCGCAAATTCAACAAAGCAAATACAGAAAATATTATGCAATGGCTCAGATTGGTTTGGATATGATGAACTAACCCTAATTTTTTTCTGGCTTTTTCGTGGACTATAGGTATGAAGAATAGACTCGATCTAAACTACGAAAAGCTGTAAAATCTCACCGAGCAACCTGGAAATCTGATACCACTTGATAGAGGTGAAGGTGTCCCGATGTTTCGACGAGATAGCTATCGTTTTCTGTGGGAGTCGACTTTGACGATCCGACTGCGAACGTGCGAAGACGTCGCGCCTTAGCAATCGCTAAACCAACTTCCGAGGGGTTATTGACCATGCCGGAGCACCATCAACCTGACCACGAGGGTCTATTTCCTGCGAGCAAATGAAGAACTAGCAAGAAACTGAGATTACAATCTGGATATTACAAATATAAGAAGAAAGCTTTATTGATGAAAGTGGGGTTCTGTGACGTCTTGGTGTGGTCGTTGAACACAAATGAAGTACGCGAAGTTGCAGCTACGCAAAACTTTTAATCTAAACAAAACCCAAAGTCTTAACGGCGCCCTAAGGGCTGTTTATATGGAGGAAGAGGGGGTAATTTCGTGGCCCTTGGAGGAGGGGTCTGAAACCAACCCTAACCCTTGTTTCCCCACACATACGGACTCTAAAAACAACCTATACTCAAGTATTTCGAAATTACATGGGCCTGGCCCAATAATAAGGCAACACAGCACCTATAATAGCCTCTGGACCGAATTTAGGAAGTGGCATCTTGTATATTTCGTCCAAGCCTTCATGCACTCATTATGGTGGCTTCAAAGTCCTGAAATCATCTTCTGAAACTCCATTCTTGTTCCCCTTGCGCATGCCATCATCTCCATGCTTGAACTTGCTCCAATGTTCATCCTTCTTGTCCAAGCTAGGCCCTTCATTTGTAAGCAAGACAAATGTATCCAATTTAGGCAGCATCATATTCTCATGAACATTAGAATCATTACTAAGAAAAAAAAAGTACCTGGTAATATAATTAGCGTGCGCGAGCTCTAGTAATTGGTCCAGTATGTATAGCAGCAGGGGCTGTGGGTGTAACAATGGTATTGATGTCCTCATCAACACGACAACAAATTAACCAAATACTTAATAAGTGAGCACCACATTGCACGACATATAGACCATATACACTAGAGGATTAGATTGCATGGTAAAAGTACATAGGAAAATTCACTAGAATTTGTGAAGGAAAGGCAGGAGTAGCACATGCAATAGGTAAACTAAACATGCTTAACCGGCGTTGCTAGCTAACTGAACATAGGTCCTTATAGTGAGCTAATAAGACAAGCTACTCCTCATCATTGGAGATATCGATGACGATTGGCTCCTTGGACTTGGAAGAGGGCGAGGCCTCAACATCGTGGGTGCCCTCCTCGTAGTGGTGAGTTGTCTGAGCCGCTTCGGGCACCAACCCACTGGCTCTCAAGTTGAGGTAAGCATGGGCACGCTGAGAAAACACCTCAAAGTCTTCGTCAAAGGCACTGACGGTGGCCTCAAGAAAACGCCACAAAGTGTCATTTAAAGGAGCCAACCACGTGGCAGCGTCGGCGTGCGAGGCGTTGATCGTGTCCTAGACGACGAGGTGCTCCTCCAAGATCTGGGGGTCGGCGCGAATGGTAAACATCGCAACCTCATCAGCGCGTGCAGTCGCAATTTGCTTCTCTGCTGCCAAATGCTCCTTGAGCTCCTGGCTATACTGCGCGCACCATGGCTTAGGGCAGCGCTTATTTGGAGGATGGGTCGGTGAGTTGGGTGAAAGGTGTCACGCCAGCGGTCGGGGTATGTGGGATGTAGAAGGAGGAGGAGGATGGCGGTCGGGTGTGGATTATTACCTGCCTGGATCAACGAGGCCGAGCAGCATGAAGGAGGGTCGCCGGTGAGGAGGCGGCGCTACAAGCAAGGAGTGAAGGTTAGAAGTTGGAAAGGAAGGCAGAAATAGGTGAAATGTGGCTTTTGTCCAGGGGAAGGTGGCGGGGAGGAAGATATTACCGCAGAAACTAATTTTTTTGGCTCGATGAAGCAAAAAACTGGCACGCAAAATGTCATCAGACACGGTCCCTTATTCAGCACTCTCTACGATATGTGAACATCACAAATGATTCACATAGCTTATCATGTGTGTGACGAGTTTGAACGTGCAAATTTTGGTCTGAATTTCACTGGTTACAGTGGTCATCCACGTCATTGCATAATTTGGGTACACAAAAGTGCCTACAACACACCCACACTTCTTAATCGAGCAAGTTCAACAATTAAACAGAGCTAGCTGGCCTAAACATTACTCTAACAAATTAAAGACCGGTGCTCTAAATTTAAGAAATAGTACTACTCCAGGTGGCGCTCATCGATCTCCATCGCCTCCTCCATGTCCAGCTCGCGCCCCACGATCTCCTGGGGAAGGGGCTCTATGGCATCCATCGCACCATACTCGGCAAGCATCTCGGCATCCGTGTCCGTCATCTCTTTGGAAAAGGCCGCCACGAGATGGGCGTGGGAGGCCGTGGTCTAGGCTTGGACACGCTCCATGGTGGCAAGGTATGCCCCGAAGGAACGGACGGCTGCTCGTACTCTCTCGGCGATTGCCAACTCTTCGGCCGTGGGTTGCCGACCGTTGACGGAGAAGCTTCATGTGATTTGTGTGGTGACAGCCAGGAGCTGGGCGTGGGCGGACTCGACATGGTCGTGGGCGGCCTCCATCAGGGCTAAGGCCGCCATTGCAGAACGGACATCTGATGTGTCGCTCTCGCTAGTTGTTATCCTCGTCGCAGATGTCGTTGCTGCCACCTGAGCAGCAACAACGGCCGTTTGGGCTGCCTTGGCCGCCCGATCGTAGATACCGGCCGTGCTCACACAAGTTGTTAGCACGTGCATGGTGGCTACGGCTGTGCTCTCACCGGAGTGGGCCGTCGGAGTTTCCCTTACGATGCGGGTCCACGCCCCCATCTTTGACCGGCGATGATTAAATAGTGAAATGATATTTCGGGAGCGAGCTAGGTTACTTGACGCTCCGGCTATGGATTGTAGCCGACACACCTTCTCGCATAAGCCATATACTACTCCGATGGTGCTCCAAGATATTTTGTAGTGCATCTCACACGGTTGATGATAATAAACTATGGGTGATCTACTTGATTTTTTGTCTTGATTTGAAATACATAATGGGGTGACAGTGGCAAAGGAGGGTGATTGAATTGCTAGAACTTTTATCTGCAGTGAACATGCAACTATAGGTGTGTCGTCAAATTTTTGGAATCATTCAGGGATCGTTTGCACATTTTTATACATTAACATGGTTTTCTTGGCATTTCAGGTGCACAATTCAAAATTAAACTACATGCACATGATCCGGTGCACGAAAATGGGTTGTAAAATCATATATGTGTCCATGGGTTGATGCTTATGTCCCATGCAAGAAATGAGGATGAATTTCAAACACCTCGGCACCGTGGCTCGCCGGCAAACGTTGAGATACTTGGTTTTGAAATTCTAGTAAATCCAAAACTCGTCTGAAATTCATGAACCTTGGCATGCTATCATGGAATGGCACCAACATGCTGTGGTAAAAAGATTGTCTCGTTTGGGGCAGGTTTTGTTATAAACTTCTCACAAACCAGAGCTTCTCACAAGAATCCTCATGGTTCCGGTAGGGAACGTGTCACCTTTGTGGACGAAACGATATTCGTTGGCCCTTCTTGCTTTCAAATATTTTTCTAGTGTCAACATAGAACAACAGGAGTGTCGTGTTAAATTTTGGAGTTTTTGGGTGTTCATTTGGACATTTTTATACATTAACTGAGTTTTCTCGGCATTTATGTGCATAATTAAAATGTGAACTACATGCACATCCTCCAGTGCATAAAAATGGGTTGAAAAATCAAATGTGTGTCCTTGGTTGCATGCTTAGGTCCCATGCAAGAAATGGGAATGAATGTCAAACATCTCGGCACCGTCGCTGGACCGCGAACATTGAGATACATGGTTTTTAAATTCTAGTAAATCCAAAACTGGTCTGAAATTCATGAAATTTGGCATGCTATCATGGAACGGCATCAACATGCTGTGGTAAAAAAATTGTCCCATTTGGGGCAGGTTTTGGTATAAGCTTCTAACAAACAAGAGCTTCTCACAAGAAGATACATGGTTCCGGTAGGGAACATGTCACCTTTGTGGACGAAATGATATTCGTTGCCTCTTCTTGCTTTCAATTTTTTTTTTAGTATCAACATAGAACAACAGGAGTGTCGTGTTAAATTTTGGAATTTTTCGGGGTTTGTTTGGACATTTTTATGCATTAACTAAGTTTTCTAGGCATTTATGTGCATAATTCAAATTTGAACTACAGGCACATCCTTGAGTGCATAAAAATGGGTTCAAAAATCAAATGTGTGTCCTTGGTTGCATGCTTAGGTCCCATGCAAGAAATGGGAATGAATGTCAAACACCTCGGCACCGTCGCTCGGCCGCGAACATTGAGATACATGGTTTTAAATTCTAGTAAACCAAAACTCGTATGAAATTCATGAAACTTGGAATGCTATCATGGAACGACATCAACATGTTGTGGTAAAAAAAATTCCCATTTGGGGCAGGTTTGGGTATAAGCTTCTCATAAACCAGAGCTTCTCACAACAAGCCACATGGTTCCGGTAGGGAACGTGCCACCTTCGTGGACGAAACAATATTCGTTGCCTCCTCTTGCTTTCAAATTTTTGTATAGTGGCAACATAGAGAAACCGGAGTGTTGTGCTAAAATTTGGAATTTTTCTTGGTTTGTTTGCACATTTTTATGCATCAACTGAGTTTTCTAGGCATTTTATGTGCATAATTAAAATTTAAACTGCAGGCACATGCTCCAGTGCAGAAAAATGGGTTGAAACATCAAATGTGTGTCCTTGGGTGCATGTTTAGGTCCCATGCAAGAAATGAGAACTGATTTCAAACATCAGGGCACTGTTGCTTGCCGGCAAAACATTGAGATACTTCATTTTGAAATTCTAGTAAATCCAAAACTTGTCTGAATTCCATGAAACTTGGCATGCTATCATGGTATGGCACCAACATGCTGTGGTAATTTTTTCCCATTTGGGGCAGGTTTAGGTACATGCTCCTCACAAACTAGAGCTTCTCCCAAGAAGCCTCGTGGTTCCGGTAAGGAACGTGTGTCACCTTTCTAGACGAAACGACATTCGTTGCCTCTTCTCGCGTTGATTTTTTTTCTAGATACAACATAGAGCAACGGGAGTGTTATGTTAATTTTTGGAAGTATTCGGGGTTCGTTTGCGCATTTTTATGCATTAACTGAGTTTCCTAGGCATTTTATGTGCATAATTCAAATTTGAATTACAGGCATATGCTCCAGTGTAGGAAATTGGGTTGAAAATCATATGTGTGTCCTTGCATGCATGCTTAGGTCCCATGCAAGAAATGGGAATGAATTTTAAACACCTCGGCATCGTGCCTCGTCCGCAAACACTAAGATACTTGGTATTAAAATTCTAGTAAATCCAAAAGTCGTCTGAAATTCATCAAACTTGGCATGCTATCATGGAATGGCACCAACATGCTATGGTATTTTTCGTGTCCAATTCGAGAGAAGGCACACGAATCAACAGCCAACAAAGGCATTTTGAAACAAATAGCTGCCACCTTATCATCTCAAACGTTTGTATAATTTAAATCATGGGCATTCTGCTAACCATTCACATGAGGCAACATGTCACACTTTTAATGGCTAGGAGGTGCTGTGCGGACAACTGCTTGAGTAGACGGGAGGCATGCGAGCGCAGTCCACTGCGCATGCTGATCGGGAGGCGTGCAAGCTGTCCTCCAATGCGCGGGCTCACTAAGAAGCGTGCGAGTTGTACGCTATGCAGGCTCATTGGGAAGCAAGCCCTTGACTTCCATGGCCGCCCGCCTCACTCCCATCCTCTCCTTTATTGGTGCCTGAGCCGTTGTTTAATACTGGCGGGCTTACTCTTCGCCTCCCATTCCCCTCCCGCACACCTCCACCAACTCCATGGCACAGAAGGATCATCTACCACTAGTCATCCAGATTGGTGAAGCCAACTCCGAGCTGGACGAGATAGAAAATAAGGAGGAATGGGGCCTCGTGGACATGGCCCTGAATGAGCTGGCCGTGGCAGTTGCTGCCCCCGCGCCCGTCCCAGCTCCCATCCCCATGCTACTACTTGAGGTTGCGTTGATTTTTCCCTTGAAGAGGAAAGGTGATGCAGCAAAGTAGAGATAAGTATTTCCCTTAGTTAAGAACCAAGGTATCAATCTAGTAGGAGGCACAAGCAAGTCTCCAATCTATGCACCTGCACAAACTAACAAATACTTGCACTCAACGCAAAAAAGGGGTTGTCAATCCCTTCACGGTCTCGAACAAGAGTGAGATCTAATAGAGATAGGTATCAAAGATTACTAAAATGTAAAACAAAATAAAAGTAAATAAATTGCAGCAAGGTATTTTTGGGTTTTTTGGTTTATAGATCTGAAAATATATGATGAAAAATAGACCCGGGGGCCATAGGTTTCACTAGAGGCTTCTCTCTTGAAGATAGCATACGGTGGGTGAACAAATTACTGTTGAGCAATTGATAGAAAAGCGCAAAGTTATGACGATATCTAAGGCAATGATCATGAATATAGGCATCACGTCCATGACAAGTAGACCGAAATAATTCTGCATCTACTACTATTACACCACACATCGACCGACTCCTGCCTACATCTAGAGTATTAAGTTCATAAGAACAGAGCAACGCTTTAAGCAAGATGACATGATGTAGAGGGATAAACTCAAGCAATATGATATAAACCCCATCTTTTTATCCTCGATGGCAACAATACAATACGTGCCTCGCTACCCTTTCTATCAATGGGTGAGGACACCGCAAGATTGAACCCAAAACTAAGCACCTCTCCCATTGCAAGAAAAACCAATCTAGTTGGCCAAACCAAACCGATAGTTCGAATCGAAATAGAAAGATATCTTAATCATGCATAAAAGAGTTCAGAGAAGACTCAAATAATATTAATAGATAATCTGATCATAAATCCACAATTCATCGGATCTCAACAAACACACCGCAAAAAAGTATTACATTGAATAGATCTCCAAGAACATCGAGGAGAACATTGTATTGAAGATCAAATAGAGTGAAGAAGCCATCTAGCAACTAGCTATGGACTCGTAGGTCTATGGTAACTACTCACGCATCATCAGAAGGGCAGCAAGGTTGATGTAGAGTCCCTCCTTGAATGAATCCCCCTCCGGCAGATCACCGGAAAAGGCCCCAAGATGGGATCTCATGGGAACAGAGGCTTGCGGTGGCAGAAAAGTATTTTGGTGGACGCTTCTTGTGTTGCAAAAATATTTGGGAATTTATAGTGCAAGAATTAGGGTTGGAGGACTCCTGAGGGGCCCACAAGCCCTCAGGGCGCCCCTCCTGGGGCACGCCTGACAGGCTTGTGGCCTCCTCAGGCATCTTCTGACCCCCTCTCCAAGCTCTGTGGATGTCTTTGGTCCAAGAAAAAAATAAGGAGAAGAAAAAAATAAGGAGAAAGTCTCACATCAACTAGGCAAATTAATGGGCTATGGAGATGCCCATCAATTGATATTGATGCAAGTGAGTAGGGATTGCCATGCAACGGATGCACTAGAGCTGTAAGTGTCTGAAAGCTCAAAAAGAAATTAAGTGGGTGTGCATCCAACTTGCTTGCTCACAAAGACCTAGGGCAATTTGAGGAAGCCATCATTGGAATATTCAAGCCAAGTTCTATAATGAAGAATTCCCACTAGTATATGAAAGTGACAAAATAGGAGACTCTCTATTATGAAGAACATGGTGCTACTTTGAAGCACAAGTGTGGAAAAAGGATAGTAACATTATCCCTTCTCTCTTTTCTCTCATTCATTTTTTTTGTTTGGGCTTCTTTGGCCTCTTTTATTTTTTGTAAAGTCCGGAGACTCCTCCCAACTTGTGAGGGAATCATAGCTTCCACCATCCTTTCCTCACATGGGACAATGCTCTAATAATGATGGTCATCACACTTTTATTTACTTACAACTCAAAATTTACAACTCGATACTAGAACAAGATATGACTCTATATGAATGCCTCCGGTGGTGTACCAAGATGTGCTATGATCTAGAGTGAGATGTATAAAAAGTATGAACGGTGGCCTCGCCCCAAATACTATGCCAACTACATGATCATGCAAAGTAATATGACAATGATGGTGCGTGTCATAATAAAATGGAACGGTGGAAGTTGCATGGAAATATATCTCGGAATGGCTATGGAAATGCCATAATAGGTAGGTATGGTGGCTATTTTGAGTAAAAGTATATGGTGGGTTTAATGCACTGCGAAAGTTGCGCGGTACTAGAGAGGCTAGCAATGTTGGAAGGGTAAGAGTGTGTATAATCCATGGACTCAACATTAGTCACAAATAACTCACATACTTATTGCAAACATTTATTAGCTATCAAAACAAAGTACTACATGCATGCTCCTAGGGGGATAGATTGGTAGGAAAAGACCATCGCTCATCCCCAACCGCCACTCATAAGGAAGACAATTAAAAAATAAATCATGCTCCGACTTCATCACATAACGGTTCACCATATGTGCATGCTACAGGAATCACAAACTTTGACACAAGTATTTCTACTAATCCACAATTACTCACTAGCATGACTCTAATATCGCTATCTTTATATCTCAAAACAAATGCAAGGAATCAAACTTCTCATCTTTTTCAATGCTCTTTATATGAAAGTTTTTATTATATCCCTCTTGGATGCCCATCATATTAGGACTAAATTCATAACCTAAGGAAATTACCATGATATTTAAGACTCTCAAAATAATATAAGTGAAGCATGAGAGTTCATAAATTTCTATAAAATAAAGCAACCATCATGCTCTAAAAAGATATAAGTGAAGCTCTAGAGCAAACTGCCTAGCTCAAAAGATATAAGTGAAGCACATAGAGTAGTCTAATAAATTCACGATTAATGTGTGTCCCTCTCAAAAGGTGTTTACAGGAAAGATGATTGTGGCAAACTAAAAAGCAAAGACTCATATCATAGAAGACGCTCCAAGCAAAACACATATCATGTGGTGAATAAAAATATAGCCTCAAGTAAATTTACCGATGGATTGAAGACAAAAGAGGGGATGCCATCCGGGGCATACCCAAGCTTAGATGCTTGGTTGTCCTTGAATATTACCTTGGGGTGCCTTGGGAATCCCCAATATTAGTCTCTTGCCACTCCTTATACCGTTGTCCATCAAATCTTTACCCAAAACATGAAAACTTCACAACACAAAACTCAACAGAAAACTCATAAGATCCGTTAGTATAATAAAATAAATCACCACTTTAGTTACTGTTGTGAACTCATTCTTAATTTATATTGGTGTAATATCTACTGTATTCCAACTTCTTCATGGTTCATACCCCCCGATACTACTAGATTCATCAATATAAGCAAACAACACATAGAAAACAGAATCTGTCAAAAACATAACAGTCTGTAGTAATCTGGAAATTTCGTATACTTATGTAACTCCAAAAATTCTGAAAAAATAGGAAATTTTAGGAAATTTTTATATCAATCTTCTGTAAAACATTCAGATCAAAAGTACGATTCTGTGATATTTTAAATTTCTAGCAATGAGAGCAAAAGTTTCTGTTTTTCAGCAAGATCAAATCAACTATCACCGTAGACCATCCCAAAGGTCTTGCTTGGCTCAAACACTAATTAAAACACCAATACACAATTACTACAGAGGTAATAATGTGTATTTATTGAAAAACAGAACAAAAATCAAAAAACATAAAAATAAAATTGGGTTGCCTCCCAACAAGCACTATTGTTTAACGCCCCTAGCTAGGCATAAAACATAGATCTAGGTATTGTCATCTTTGTTATGTAATTCATAAGTATACCTCATAATAGATTCATATGGAAACTTAATTTTCTTTCATGGGAAGTGTTCCATGCCCTTCCTTAATGGAAATTGAAATCTAATTTTTCCTTCTTTCACATCAATAATTGCACCAATCGTTCTAAGGAAAGGTCTACCAAGAATAGTAGGACATGTAGGATTGCAATCTATATCAAGCACAATAAAATCTACGGGCACATAATTACTATTTGCAACAATAAGAACATCATTAATTCTTCCCATAGGTTACTTAATAGTGGAATCCGCTGGATAAAAATTCAAAGAACAATCATCAAATTCACGGAAACCTAGCACATCACATAAAGTTTTTGGAATAGTGGAAACGCTAGCACCCAAATCACACAAAGCATTGCACTCATAAATTTTAATTTTAATTTTAATAGTAGGTTCCCACTCATCATAAAGCTTTCTAGGGATAGAAACTTCCAACTCAAATTTTTCTTTAAAAGATTTCATGATAGCATCAACGATATGTTAGTAAAAGCTTTATTTTGATTGTAAGCATGAGGTGAATTTAACATGGATTGCAATAAGGAAATACAATCTATCAAAGAGCAATTATCATAATTGAAGTCCTTGAAATCCAAAAGAGTGGGTTCATTGCTACTTAAAGTTTTGACCTCTCCAATCCCACTTTTATCAATTTTTTCAATAAGATCTTTAAACTCCAAATTATTCGGACGCCTTCTAGCTAAAGTTGACTCATCTCCAGTCCCATCTTTATCAAGATTTATATTAAAAAACAAAGATTCAATATGAGTCACACCAAACACTTTAAGATCTTCATCATTATTTTCACAAAAACTAGAGGAACACGCTTTTACAAATGAATCTTGCTTAGGACGCATCCTATCGGTTCTTTATTTACATTCATCCATAGAAATTTTAATAGCTTTCAGAGATTCATTAATGTCATGCTTGGGTGGCATATATCTAATCTTCAAAGAATCAATCTCAAGAGAAATTCTATCAACGTTCCTAGCCAAATCATCAATCTTAAGCAATTTTTCTTCTACCATAGCATTAAATTCTTTTGAGAATTAATGAAATCTTTAATAATGTTCTCAAGATCAGAGGGTATTTTATTATAATGTCCATAAGAATTGTTGTAGGAATTACCACAATTATTAGAGGAATTACTAAGAAACGACCTAGGGTTGAAATTACCTCTATACGCGTTATTACCAAAATTGTTCCCACCAACAAAATTCACATCCATAGATTCATTATTATTCTCAATCAAAGTGGACAAAGGCATATCATTACGATCAATAGGAGCACTCTTACTAGAAAACAATTTCATAAGTTCATCCATCTTTCCACTCAAAGTATTAATTTCTTCAATCGCATGCACTTTTTTACTAGTGGAAGATCTTTCGGTATGACATTGAGAGTAATTTGCCATAATATTATCTAGGAGTTTAGTAGCTTCTCCTAATGTAATTTCCATTAAAGTACCTCCCACGGTGGAATTTTGTATGATCATCCATAAACTTAAACCATGAGTAGGGCAATTTCTTATCATCAATTTCATCCTCTCCCAAGATTGTGCAACATGTGCATGATCAAGTTGCTTAAAATTCATTATATCGGTCCTAAGGGAGATGATCTTAGCGGGAGGAAAATACTTGGAAATAAAAGCATCTTTACACTTGTTCCATGAATCAATACTATTTTTAGGCAAAGATGAAAACCAAGTTTTAGCACGATCTTGTAGTGAGAACGGAAATAGCTTCCATTTAACAATATCATTATCCACATCTTTTTGCTTTTGCATATCACCTAACTCAACGAAAGTATTTAGATGGGATGCAGCATCTTCACTAGGAAGGCTGGAAAATTGATCTTTCATAACAAGATTCAGTAAAGCGGCATTAATTTCATAAGATTTCGCACTAGTGGCGGGAGCAATCGGAGTACTAATAAAATCATTATTATTAGTATTGGAGAAGCCACACAATTTGGTATATTCTTGAGACATCGTGAAAAACCAAGCGATCTAACACACGACCGAATGAAAAGCTAACGAAAAAGATGAATGAAAGAAAGGCGAATAAAAAGGCAAATATTTTTGTGTTTTTCTGAAAATGTTTTAGAAGTGGGGGAGAGGAAAACGAGAGGCAAATGGCAAATAATGTAATGCAAGAGATGAGAGTTTATGATGGGTACTTGGTAGGCTTGATGTAGAACCTCCCCGGCAATGACGCCAGAAATCCTTCCTGCTACCTCTTGAGATTGCATTGATTTTTCCCTTGAAGAGGAAAGGGTGATGCAGCAAAGTAGAGATAAGTATTTCCCTTAGTTAAGAACCAAGGTATCAATCCAGTAGGAGGCACAAGCAAGTCTCCAATCAATGCACCTACACAAACTAACAAACACTTGCACTCAACGCGAAAAAGGGGTTGTCATTCCCTTCACGGTCTCGAACAAGAGTGAGATCTAATAGAGATAGGTATAAAAGATTACTAAAACGTAAAACAAAATAAAAGTAAATAAATTGCAGCAAGGTAATTTTTGGTTTTTTGGTTTGCAGATCTGAAAATATATGATGGAAAATAGACCTGGGGGCCATAGGTTTCACTAGAGGCTTCTCTCTTGAAGATAGCATACAGTGGGTGAACAAATTACTGTTGAGCAATTGATAGAAAAGTGCAAAGTTAAGACAATATCTAAGGAAATGATCATGAATATAGGCATCACGTCCGTGACAAGTAGACCGAAACGATTCTGCATCTACTACTATTACTCCACACATTGACCGACTCCAGCCTGCATCTAGAGTATTAAGTTCATAAGAACAGAGCAATGATTTAAGCAAGATGACATGATGTAGAGGGTTAAAGTCAAGCAATATGACATAAACCCCATCTTTTTATCCTCGATGGCAATATTACAATACGTGCCTCGCTACCCCTTCTGTCACTGGTTGAGGACACCACAAGATTGAACCCAAAACTAAGCACCTCTCCTATTGCAAGAAAAACCAATCTAGTTGGCCAAACCAAACCGATAGTTCGATGAGACAACGACGCACACCTCGGACGCCCTCTGCCACTTTAGACGACCCCTCTCGAAGTGGCTGGACTCCTCGTAGATCTCCTCATTCCGTGCCTCTCCGGTGGTGTCTGTTGCGACCACGGCGGTGGTAAGACCCTTTCCATGCTCTACCAGGCGCTCCTACTCATCCCGCAGGAACTCGATGTAGCGCACAAGGTCGCTGAAACACATGCAGGGCTCCACCTCCACCTCCCGCCTTCGGGCGGCGGTAGCAGAGTGGGTGATGACCCCTGGCAGTCGACGGTGGGCTGGCGGCCATGGCGGCCAACGGTGGGTGGCGGCCACAACAGCTACTCTCCCACCTTTGGGCCATGGTGGCGGAGCGGATGATGGCCACGAAGGCCGACAGTGGGGTGGCGACCACGACGGCCACCTCCCGCCTTTGTGCCGCGGTGGTGGAGCGGGCGATGGCCCTGGCTTTTGACGGTGGTGTGGCGGCCACGATGGCAGACGGTGGGGTGGCGGCAATGGCGGCCGGCAACAGCTACCGACGAGCAGCGGCGGCAGAGCATGTGTTGGGTGTTGCACGCACACCCAATAGGGACGCCACACACACTACACTACGTCGGGGACTGCGCCACCGCCGTGGTGTAGCCTGCCAGCTGGAGCTGTCCTCTGATGACAGTGGAGTGGCTGAGTGACGATGACGGACCGGTGCCATTGGTGATTGTGGGAGAAGCAGACGAGATAAGCTACAGGGAGAGAGGGGAAAATGCGACGCAGGCCTTGCCGCCCGTGATGGTTTATATAGTAGGCCGGCAAGCATTGATATTTTGGGGGATTTTGCCGAGTCGGGCGGGAAGTTTGCGTGGCTATGCATGGGAACCTATGCGGTTGCGTAGGAACGGGCTCACCAACGATTCATTGGTGCCAATTCGAGCTACCGTTTGGCCAAAAGAACTCCTACGCGGTGCTCAAGCTTGCGCTCAAAGCCGTCTGCGGCAGCGGGGTGACAAGATGTGCGAGAGGAGGACAAAACAACACGTACACATATGGTTGATAAAAAATGTTTGTGATTTAATTACCTACTACCTTCGTCCTGGTTTATAAGTCCTCTTTGTATTATTGTGCCAAATTTTGACTAGAGATTTTACTAATAAAATATGAATGCATGTCACCACAAATTATATCGTTGGATTTGTATTTGAACATAGTTTCTAATTATATTTTTTTATAACATGCATTTACATTTTGTTAGTTAAATTTAAGGTCAAAATTTGGCAGAGAATATAAAGGAGATTGAGGTAAACTAGGACGGAGGTAGTAGCACATAGCCACTCTCTACGCAGCGTCGCGAACAATTGTTCGACCATCGTGTGATGTGGAACGCGACGTAGTTTCACATCATGCCGCACGCTCGCAACTGCTAACCGACTCTGCGTGTTCAACTGCTCTATGCGTGTGGTTGCTTGCGGTTGAGGCGGCCGCAACGCGCTTTGCTCGCGTCCCGCCACGCGCGCTCTGCTCTCGTGTCGCTCTGCGTGCGCTGCTAGTGTTTGGGGCCGGCGCACGATCACGTACATTCGAGCTGCCATTATGCATGCGGTTCCGCCGAGTGCGGCGCCACGACGCAGTTACCCACTGCTAAAACTACCATGCGGACGTGGCGAGAATCCAAGCCGCATGGCCCCCATTTATTCCCGCGGCCATTTACCTTAATCTCTCGCGCCACATGACACAATAAGCACACCCACGACAACACATACAAAGAGGATATCCATCGGCTCCAATGGCGCTCCCAGCTGCTGACGATGACAATGGGCCGCAATTCACCACGCATCACGTAGTGGACACACACATAAGGGGGAAGGACCTCTCCGTGGTGTACACTAATGAACAGGTCTCGGTGGAGAGCTCCATCCAAACTATGGAGCAGTTGCTTGCTAAGGACAAGTACCAAGTGGTCGACTTTGACCTCGAGTTCACCGGCAGTCATGCCAGGCATGATCAGAAGGCTGTCGTTGCCCAGTTGCTCGTGCGACATGACGTACTCGTCTACCACCACCTGGCCATAAGGCCATGCGATCATTTTGCCAGGTTTATCAACAGCCTCGACTACAGTTTCACCACGGTGGAGACCACCAACAATCTATAAGCGCTCTAGGTTTCGGGCTTGGCCGGCCAGCATCTTGTCAACATCCATGACCACTACAAGGTTAGGGGCAGCACCAAGAACAAACAGAACTCTCTGGTTGACCTCGCCTCGGCAATCATCGACCCTACTACATGAAGATGAAGGATGAGAGCAAGAAGGACAGGAACGCCTGGCACAGTGCCTGGGATCGGAGACTGGATGACGAACACGTCAAGTACGCGGTGAAGGACACGTACACAAGCTATGAGGAATCAGGCCACAGAGCAGTGGCGGGAGCGTCACAAGAAGTAGATGACTAGATGATCATTTCTCCTAGTTTAGAATGCATGTAATTGTTTATTGAGGTGTGTGCGAATGATTTGTATAGTTACTTATGTAATTGGATGTTTATTTTGGTTATATATATATATATATATATATATATGTTCTTCTTCTGTAGACATAGAAAATCACACGGCTTATTAGCAGCAAGCGCATGTGTTATTATTGGTCTTCGCACAAATTTCTGATTATGGACCTGTTTGCCGCATATCACACACATCTTGCTCAGTTGAACTATTTTTGTTGTCTTGGCTCATCGCAAACACTTAATCCGAGTGAACTGTATGCCCTCCATTGCACACACCTTGATCTGGCTGACCATTTCTGTTGTATTGCTTAATCACAGACAGTTCATCTGAGTGAACTGTATGCCGTATATCGCACACACCCTCATCTGGCTGACCGCTTCTGTTGTTCTGGCTCATCGCAAACAGTTCATACGGAATAACCGTATGACACGCATCGCACATGCAACTATAATCTGAATCGTGTTTGATGTCCACGGCATCGCAAATAGTTTGTATCATTTTTGATTATTTTCTTACACCACCGTTTGCGATTAATGCATCGCACATAGTTTCGTCGAAGGGTCTCTGATTGTACTATCGCGTTTGGACCATCCTGCAGTAGTGAGAAGATCGATTCTTGTGGAGTTTCTTTCCTCATCATCATGTTGGGTAAAGATCTTGAAAGCAAAGATTTCAAGATCAAAATGATGCAATGAATCAACATCTTCGAGAAGGGCAGATGGCGAAGATTGTGATAGTTTTGTGACCCCCTTACCTCTTACCTCACATCTTGAATCTTGGGACGAGATTCTATTTAGTGGGGGTGAGTTGTGACAACCCTAGAATGATGCTTGTAATTAGTTGCATTAGTGAGCATTCATGCATGATGTTTAAATTTCTGAATTTGGAATTGAGGGAATTCTCAAAGCCTCAAAATGAAATAAAGGGCAAGAACACTAAAAATTTCATTCAATGAACCCAAAATGCTCTTCATTGATGTCTAGTATTTTTCGCAAGAGCTTTGACCCAAACCAAAAATAATGAACATTTTTAAGCAATATTTTTGGGCGCTGAATTTAAATCATTATTGTATTTGAATTTGGAAATATATTCATAATATATAGAATATATTTTCAAATAACCCCGAATTATTTTATGTGCATTTGGCCTGGTCCAAAGTATCTGCATAAAAATATTCAGAGTAGTTTGGTACTGTTTTTAGTTCATGTGAATTTGCAAACAGTGGCAAATATTAAATAAAAACAGAAAACAGAAAGAAAAAGGGAAGGGCAGAAGCTTACCTTGTAGTCCACTAGCGGCCCAACCCAACTCCACCTTGCCAGTCATCTTGCTCGGCGGACCAGAAGGACAGAGCGCGTGTGGTCGCCCCGCATGGGCACACGCCGTGCCACCTTCTACTTCCGCCGACCCCTGGACGAGGGGATATGCTTCCCGTTGCGTCCGGATCAAGCCCACCTCCTCTCCTCACCCTCTTTGTCGCCTCTCCATCTCGTTTTTGTGCTCTCCCAAGAGGAGCCGGAGGGTGCCATCGCCGCAGTCGTAGCCACCGTCATCCCCTCGCCTCTCTGTCGTGTCCAGTCCGTCCGTCGACGTCTACATCCTCTTCACGCCGACGAACGCAAGACGAGGAGCACCACATCATCATCTTCGAGCTCGTCACTGTCGCATCTGCTCATCGGACTTCATCGTTGATTCATCATGTACTGGACCTCCCCGAGCCCACTGACCATCCCTATGACCCCGCTGTGAGCTCACACACATTCTACCTCGCTCCCCGCGCTCAATCCCCTCCTCTAGCCAGCCTAGCCATCGGAGCCGAGAGCTCCATGCCGCTGGACATGTCGTCATCGTGGCAACCACTAGCACAGCTCATGACAGAGCACCTCAATGCATTCCTGGAACTTGCAGGAAGCTAACGCACTCACCGACATGTCCTGCAGTGCACCGCAACGCCGAAACAGAGCTTGACCGAACTCCGGCCACCGCACTTCTCATCGGCAGCGTCATTTCAGTGCACCCCAGCCGACGCCACTTGCTGCATTGGAAGCGCGCAAGCCTGCGCTTCTCCGCCGCTTGAATACTCGTCGGAGGAGGAAATCCGACGACCTCCACCGCATCTGGCCTGGCTGGCGGCCTAAACCCCGATTATTCGCCGGTTAACACTAACCTAATCACCCCTCTAGGTCACTGACAAGTGGGCCCTGGCCCTTGCTAGATTTTAGTCAAGTTTTAACAAAAGTTTAATTAACCCCCTGGTCCACTGATGTGTGGGCCTAGCCCTGCTGATAGTTTTTCTAGAATTAAATTATTGCTATTTAACCATGTTAATTAGCTCCATGTTAATTAGCTGAGCCATAGATCAGTGGGCCCCACTGGTCAGGTTTGTCTCAGTTGACCTGTTGACGTCACGGTTGACCTTACTGATGCAATAAAGCTTTTCTGGCATTTTAAATAAATAAGGAAATTCCAGAAATTGTCATAAAACTTCAAAAATTAATAGAAAATAACCGTAGCTCGGAATGAAATAACTTATATATGAAAAATTATCAGAAAAATGTGAATAATCTGTCTATGGCATTTTCATGCATGTTAAAGCAACTTATATCTGCTGATCTTGTCAAATCAATTAAAGGGCATTTCAAATGCTTCTTTTGGAATTTGAATTTTAATCTTTGATTCAAATGAACTTCAACTAACATGGTAGCACTTTGCACTAGCTCAAACACCAGCATATTGCCATGTCATGATCATGCATCATATTGTTGCATTGCATTGATTGTGTTCCTCCTCTGCTAGCCAGTGTTGTTCCTTCTCGATAGCAGACGATTCCGACGTTGTGATCGTTGACACCGATGAAGAGATATACTATCTTCAGAAGTGCCAGGCAAGCAAACCCCCTTGATCACTCTGATACAATCCCACTTTGTCGCTCCTGCCCTCTTTTATTGCAATAGGACAACAACGATTCAACTATTACATGTTGCGGTAGTTGAGCCCTTTCCTCTCCATGACTTGTCTTTGCCACAGTAAATAGTTGAAACCCACTAGCATGATGTGCCTACTCATTCATGCTTGCTTGTTATGCCTGCTATGCTTAGAGTTGTGTTAGGTCTAATTCATCTAGGATGGATTGGGATTGAGAGCTAAGTGTGTGAACACAATTTGGTAAAGGTTGCGATGAGAGGCCATGTAGGAGTACATGGTGGGTTGTCTCATTGAAACCGTCCTTAGGAACTGAGTTTTGTGTTGGTGATCAAAGAATAGCTACTACCACACATTGGGCCCTGAAATATGACCCCGCTCAACTTATTAACCCCCCATACTCTGTCCAGGAGTTGCAACTAGTTTCCAATGTTTGTAGGATATGTGTTGGAGGATGTGCATAGCGCTGACCCTAGGGGTGGTGATGAGGACATCAATACCATTGTTACACCCACAGCCCCTGCTGCTATACATACTGGACCAATTACTAGAGCTCTCACACACCAATTGAATTACCATGTACTTTCGTTTCTTGGTAACGATTATAATGTTCATGAGAATATGATGCTGCCTAAATTGGATACATTTGTCTTGCTTACAAATGAAGGGCCTAGCTTGGACAAGAAAGATGAACCTTGGAGCAAGTTCAAGCATGGAGATGATGCATGCACCAAGGGAACAAGAATGGAGTTTCAAGTGATGATTTCAGGACTTTGAAGCAACCATAATGAGTGCATGAAGGCTTGGATGAAATATACAAGATGCCACTTCCTAAATTTCGTCCAGAGGCTATTATAGGTGCTGTGTCATTTTATTATTGGGCCAGGCCCATGTATTTTCGAAATACTTGAGTATAGGCTGTTTTTAGAGTCCGTATGTGTGCAGAAACAAGAGTTAGGGTTGGTTTCAGACCCCTAGTCGGTTTAGCGATTGCTAAGGCGCGACGTTCTCGCATGTTCGTAGTCGGATCGTCAAAGTCTACTCCTCTGAAACGATATTCACCATCTCATCGAAAGACTGGACAGTTTTGCCTCTATCAAGTGGTATCAGATTTCTAGGTTGCTTGGTGAGATTTTTACAGTTTTTCGTAGTTTAGATCGAGTTTGTTCTTCATACCTATAGTCCACGAAAAAGCAAAAAAAAATAGGGTTAGTTCATCATATCCGAACCAATCTGGGACTTTGCATAATCTTTTTAGAGTTTTGCTTTGTTGAATTTTCGGTTGCATCATCGTGTCGAGTTGCTGGTCTTATCGTCTAGTTCCTTTAGAGGTTCGAGTTCTGGTCACAGGTTGTCACGTCGCCGCCACACCATCTTCATCACTACCATATACCACCAGCCCACCATATACATTGCCGCTGCCATATACCCCCACCCCCACCATATCAATCGGTGCTACCATATACAATCACCAATTCGAGTCCACATATACCATCGCCATATACCACCACCAATCCGAGTCCACATATATCACTATCATATACCATCACCAGTCCGAGTTCCTCCAGATTCACCTCCGCCACCAGTCCGAGTCCGAGTCCAGTATTTGTTCCTTTATTTTCGAGTTCCAAATCACGCGATACTACAAGTCATGAACAAGTCGGATTCCCCAACTTCTGTGCTACCCGTACAAGAAAAATAGTTCCAGTTTAAAAACAACTATGTCTGGAAAATTCTGGCTAAGCAGTTTTTAGACCATTTGTAGACTTTTTCGAAAAAAATTGTTGCGGAGCAAAAAAAAGTAAAAAAAAAGAAAAGAAAAAAGAGATTCAGAGCGTGCTCTTTCCCTGTTTACGTGCAGCGCCGTGATTTTGTTAGTGTTCTAGGCTCGCCTCTCTAGCACGGTCTAGCCTAGGACCAGCACAGTACCGTCATTGAGCGTGTATTCAACTTTGCATCTCTGAATTTATTATTGCTGACATTTTTGCTACCATATCATAAGCCTTCCCAGCCCCACATACATCTACATCGTGCGTTTGACACCACCTGGCAATCGCTCTGTCCAAGCTTTGAGAGTTTTGACTCCAAGGGTTGCCGATCACCACCTGCTGCTGGGTAAGAACTGGTAAGAATTTGAGATTTCGTTGACAGATTTGTGACCCACTACCACCACTTTTTAGTAGTCTGTAGGATCATATTCTTGTGTGTTTCTATTGCTGCTAACCATGGCAGGACCACAAGCCGACGAGATTGACTGGGAGAACATGACAAAGAAGGAGTTTCATGATAAATTTCAGCAAATGTTGAGTCTACAGGTGGAAGACGTGATAGCCAGCTTTGGAAAGGCACTGGAGAGGATTGATGACGTTGAAAAGACAATTGACACCAAGTTGGACGCCAAGTTCGATGAAGTACTCGCGCATCTTCCACAATCACCACCCGCATTTGCTACACCATTGCAACAACATCAACAACCACCTCCACGCCGCGATCCAGCAGGGCGAGCGCAGCATGTTCCTCTTGATCCAGGACAAACTTCTGGTGCCGCTGCTATTGTTGTTGATGCTTCTATAGCTCCTGCTACTACTACAGAGGTGGAGGACTATTACGAGGATGAGGTTGATGAAAATCAGAACTACGTGCAACCACCAACACCACCACCAGCAGGTCGACCTCATGCATATAATCGCAATGGTAGGGCTGCAGCACCACCTCAGGTACGAGATTATGCCCATATTCCTAAACTAAAATTGAATATTCCACCGTTTGAGGGTAGATACATTCCTGATGTATATCTTACTTGGGAGTTAGAAACTGAACAACGTTTCACATGCTTACAATATCCTGAGGATAGACGTGTTGCTGCTGCTATTTGTGAATTCACTAGTTTTGCTTCTGTTTGGTGGTCTGAACATTGTAGATTATATCATGATAATATCCCTACTACTTGGGCTACTTTGAAAACTGCTATGCATACTCGTTGGGTTCCACCATATTATCAACGTGAATTACTTCAAAAGCTGCAGCGTTTGAGACAAGGAAAAAATTCTGTAGAGGAGTATTATCAAGAATTACAAACTAGCATGATTAGATGTGGTATTGTTGAGGATAATGAGGCTATGCTTGCATGTTTTATAGGTGGATTAAATAGAGAGATTCAGACCATTTTAGAGTATAAGGAGTATAACAATATCACTCGTTTATTCCATCTTGCTTGCAAAGCTGAACGTGAAGTGTAGGATCGACATGCGTTGGCACGAACAAACTTTTCTGCAGGTCGACCTTCATCATAGACACCGCGTGCACCCTCTACTTCCACACATTCTACTGCACCGGCACCTCCATCAGCTGCCACCTCCAATCATGATACAAGAAAGCAGGCACTACCACCACTATCTGCCAAGAGCACACCTACCGGGCCTGCATAGAGCTCTTCTTCATCCATGGCATCAACAGGGCACACAAATGATATTTGTCGGCGTTCTAGGAACCAGGGTACCCAGACTTGCCTGCCTGCAGTCCACAGCGTGGCTCCATCGACAGCTTAGTATGGCCCAGCAGCAAGGACTTCAAGACAAGACCCTCGCAAGGGCCCTAGCCAAGCGAGGCGGGCGACACCAAGACCTCCAAAGGAGCGGCCTCCCCAGGCTGCCTCCTGAGGAGTGGAGATTTCTATGCAGGTACCCAGCCTCTTGAGGCTACGGTGACATGAGTCATGATGACCAAGGCCAGGCGGGCGCCAGTGGGCACAGAGGAGGCAGTTTCCCTTTCGGTGCTAAGGGAGCAAGGACAGGCATGGGTTCCCGAGGAGTCCTGCAAAGGTTTCCATTCCTGTGCAACAAGACCAAGACCATGGGCTCGGCAGGACAGATGCAACCGCCGGGCCCACAGCTGCGTCATGACCAGAAGCTTTGCAGGCGAAGACCACCTTTC
The DNA here is from genome assembly GCA_011799875.1 of Thinopyrum elongatum. Taxonomy (NCBI): domain Eukaryota; kingdom Viridiplantae; phylum Streptophyta; class Magnoliopsida; order Poales; family Poaceae; genus Thinopyrum; species Thinopyrum elongatum. Next base: position 391,157,721 of record CM022303.1, read on the forward strand.
ATCAAGATAAGATGTACTACTTGTCCCCTTTCGAATTGGCCACTATGGGATCCTTTCCCACCTAAGTTTTGAGGGAAGAGGACCGAGGCCACTATAAATATAGGTTAGCCACCACCATAGGAAAGGGGTCAGTCGATCAATTCCACCCTCACCACTTGGGCCCTCACGAGGTCGCTCAAACCAGTGTACTAGTTCATCCTCAACCTCCTCGTGAGGCCAATCCACCACAAAGCAGGAGTAGGGTTTTACACCGCAAGGTGGCCCGAACCTGGGTAAACTACCGTGTTCATCTTCTTCCCCGCTCGCACAAATCCGACGAGGCTAGGCTGTAGGGTGATGAGCTAGAGACCGGAGAGGTTGAGATCTTCGCACATGCCCCAGAGTTCGAACCTTCTTGGGTCTGCGGAGCCCTGAATCCGACATTTGGCGCACCAGGTCGGGGCGTGTCGAAGTCCTTCTTCCACCTCCGCTTCGCCTCAGCTCCGTCGCTCCCATGGCGAAGCACACCAGGTTCGCGCTGAGCGCCGGGCCGCTCGTGTTGCCCAGACGACACCCGTGGGCAACGGTGCTCCTTGCCACTCTGCCTCTCCTGCGGCTAACGCTGCCACTGACCCTGCCGCACGCGACAAGCAGGACTCCTGGTTGCCACCCTCCATGTGGCGCGATGGCCGCACCACCACTCCATCGCACACTCCCACCACGGTGTCATCCTCCCACATCCACCGCGGGCGGGCGAACACGCAGGCTGCGCTGCTCATGGCGCATGAACTGCTGCGCTACCATCCCGCCAACGACCGCTACGACGACTGGCTTGGGCGCATTGCCAAGCTCGTCAACGCTGCCGGTGAAGTCCCTGCACCGTCCCGCTCACTCCTTCCCCCGCCATTCCAGGCGGGCGATGTGGCTCACGGCGCGCCTCCTGCTCCTCCTCTGCGCGGCGCCGACCCCGAGCCCAGGCGTGATGCACCCCAGCGCCAGCACCAAGACCACATGCTAGGTGGTGTAGTGGCCGCAAGCCGATGCGCGCGCGCTCCCAGTGCCAGCACCAAGACCACGTGCCGCTGGAGGCTGCGGCGCGTGGGTGCCAAGACCGAGCTCACCCCGTGCACGCTGCGCACGTGAGTGCGGCAGGCTGCCACGCCTTCACCCCGGAGATGCACCGCGTTGTCTGGCCCGGCAAGTTCAAGCCAAATATGCCTCCACGCTATGATGGGACCCCTGACCCTGTGGAGTTCCTCTAGCTCTTCGTGCTGAGCATCGAAGCGGCAAGCGGAGATGAGAAGGTTATGGCAAACTGGTTCCCCATGGACCTCAAGGATGGCGCGCGCTCTTGGCTCCTGAACCTCCCGGAGGGATTGATCTCCTCCTGGAACGAGCTTCGCGAGCGCTTCATCGCCAACTTCCAGGGCACCCGCGACCACGCTCCTGCAGTGGGCGACTTGCGCCGCGTGAAGCAGCAACCGGGCAAGACCTTGCACAAGTACATACAATGCTTCACGAACGTTCGCCTCAAGATTTCGAAGGCGTCGGACGAGGCCATCATCTCGGCGTTCTCCGATGGCGTTCGGGACGTCAAGATGAAGGAGGAGCTCGCCATCCACGAGGACCTGTGCTTGGCCCTGCAGAAGTTCAACCTGGCGAACAAGTGCGCAAGGGCCAAGGAAGGCCGCCGCTCCCTCCTTGAGCTTCCGGAGGCCGATCCTGAAGACAAGAAGGCCAAGGCTAAGGAGGCGAAGCAAAAGGGCCCCACCATGCTGGCAGCAGGGCCTGAGATGAAGCGCGGCCGCGACCACGATGAGCCTCCCAGGGACAACCGCCCGTTCTGCGTCTTCCACAACGTCCACAGCTACAATACCAACGACTGCCAGGAGCTCAGGGCACTCCATGATGGGCGGTTTGGCCGTCGCCCTAAGCACGGCGACCATGCTACGGTCGTGGAGGAGGCCGCGGCGGAGGCCACTGGGACAACCGTGACCCTCGTCAGGATTGGCGCGACCAGCCTCGCGAGGACCACTGGCAGAGCCGGCCTCGCGACGGCCCTTGGCGGGACCAGCCTCGTGAGGGCCGTCCTCAGGGCAAAGCCGGTGCCGCCAAGGAGAAATGATGACAACCAGCAGGATGATGGGGCTGGGGGCTTCCAGGAGCCTCGGGCGATTGCCTGCATCTCGGGTGGTGCTTAGGCCCCCACATCTCATCCCATCTTCAAGCAGTTCTCTCATGAGGTGAACGCGGCCCTCCCGAAGCTTGAGGCAACGTGTCCCCTCAGGTGGTCGAAGAACGCCATCACCTTTGACTCCAAGGACCAGCTCAAGTGCTCAGCCGCCACTGGCGCGCTTCCCATGCTCTACACATCCACCATCAGCAACATCCTCGTTACCAAAACCCTCATCGACGGTGGCGCGGGGCTTAATGTTCTCTCTGTCGAGACATTCGAGACGCTCCAAGTGCCTTATGACCAGCTCCTGCCGACCAAGCCTTTCTCTGGGGTGACCGATGGCTCCACCATCCCCCTGGGCCAAGTGCGTCTCATAGACATTTCGGCAAGCGCGACAACTACCACACAGAGCTCATCGACTTCGACGTCGCCCACATTGGCCTCCTGTACCACACCATCCTCGGGTACCCGGCCCTCACCAAGTTCATGGCGGCAACTCACCATGGTTACAACGTCCTCAAGATGCCAGGGTGCGGCGGCATCATCACGGTCGCTTACGACGAGAAGGACGCAGTCTGCTCTCTTGAGCGCACCTATCAGGCTGCGGCGGCTGAAAACTCTGACGATGAGGGTGCCATCTTGCCTGCTGAGGCCACCCCCAAGAAGAAGAAGCAGCTCCTTCCCAAGAGCCGTCAGACGCCTGAGGCGCCCGCTGGTGGTGCCTCGGGCCCCGTGCCCGCTACTGGGGCGCCCTTTCCTCTCGCATAGGAAGGCGCGCCCGGTGCCTCCCTCAGGACAGGCTCGGGGGCTCTTGTCTGGAGGGCCTCTGACCTGACTAGTGCAACGAGGGAGGTGCTCGGGCACCACTTGGAGGCGTGCTTCGATGCGCGTCCCCGCGAGCAAGACGCATGGCGCGAGGCGCCAGGTGTGTGAGAGTTTATCACCAAGGCGATCGAGGAGCTTCAAGAGGCGTGGGCCGTGCGTGGCAAACGTCGCCCCGCGCCACCCAGTGCAGCCGCGTCCTCGGATGCGGGCGACGAGCTGCGCGTCTGTGTCAACATCCCAGGCCTCAATAGTGCCACTTCGTAGGACCACTTCTGGCCGTCGCGTGTCGGCCAGAGCAGGGGCTACCCCTGCAACTACGTCCACATACCGTTTGGCCTGCTAAACGTGGGCGCCTCATACCCGCACTTTGCGCAGCGTGCTATGGCGTCTCATGAGGCCAGGCGCTTGGCGGTCATGTCTCAGGAGGTCCTGGGTCCGTGCGAGCCGCTCGGACCTCGCGAGCTCCCCCGACCTCCGAAGCTGCCCGGCTCGTGAGGAGCGACCTCCGCGGCGCAAAATCAGCTACCCCGACGCTCCTACAGCAACGGTGCCAGGTGACTTTTTGGTTTGCTCAGTTGAGGGCGCCCCTCGGGCTACATTGTCCTCGAGCTGTCAGGGACAGCTCCCCCCGGTTATATTGTTTCAATTCGTGTACTATGGATCGGATATGTTCTCACGAGCTACTTTGGTTGTTAACCTTGCATCCGGCCATGCCTTGCCTCTGGAGTCACCCCTGTGGGCTATACGTGTTGGCAGCTCTTCCCTTGAACGTCTCATGCGAGGGGGCCTGTGCTCGGGTCCGTCCCTTCAGCACTTTTAAATCTAAGAGACTGAGCTCTGGCTCACGGGCCGGCTCCGTGCATGTCACCTCATCAGATCCTTAGTGCCTTCGTCTTCTCACGGAACGACCACGAGCAGATCAGCAAGCGCACGTCGCCCCTTGTGTTTTGTGACTAACTAACCCGCAGGAGCCTCAGGAGACAAGATCTCGCAACCACGGTGCTCCGGCTCGCAAAAGGCTAAGTAAAGTTGCTTCGTACTCCGTGTGCCACCGGGTACGGCCCTTACCAAGCGCCTCCGCAAGGCGATCCATTCCTCTTTTGCACAAATCGCTTGCACGTTAAAAGGGGGGCCCTGAGCATGACACCTCAGGAGCTCCTACTAGCTCTCGAGCCCTCACCCCCTAGCCTTGACCACGGCATCGCGACTTGGCATACCAGCGGTGGCTGAGCCCCACTCGAGGGCCGGGTCCTAAGGACATAGAGCATTATGATGGGCAAAGGAAGGTGAATCATCAGCCTCATGGGGGAGCACAAGGAAAAGGGTGTGGCCCGTCGGCACTAGTGTTCGCTCGATTCGCTCTTTGGAATATAATGGGCATCAGTCCCCTCACGCACCTCTAGCGGAGCTTATTCTAACTTATTGCAGGACAGGGAACATGCACAGTGTCGAGAGTTTCAGGGAAGCTCGCCTCCGCGATGAAGGAACCACCACGAACCGCAACCTCGCCAAGCTAAGTTATCCTGCGCACACCAACATGAGCCTTGCCGCTGTTGTTTTATTCTTTCACCACCTCGCTCGGGCAAGGGACCCCCCTCTTTAATCTTCTGATAGCTGCTTGAGCGCCAAGGGGGACATCCTGAGCATCGCGCCTCAGGAGCTCTTACCGGACCTCAGGTCGCTCACCTCCTAGCCTTGCACACGACATCATGACCTGGCATACCAGCGACGGTTGAAGCCAACCTGGGGACTGGGTCCTGCTGACGCAGAGCAACATGCTGTCGCGAGACCAAAATGGGGACCAATGCCCAAGCGAGAAATGTGAGCGCAACCAAGAACATAAGCCGAAAACGTTAGAATAAAGGCCCAAGCACCGTGGTTCTTACACGCCCTCTCGGGGCCCTTCATTGTTCTGATGCAGAGAGCAAAGCAAAAGAAAAGACCGCCATGTGCCGCTGCTCAGGATGAGTAGGCTCTGGCGTCAAGTCCTCCTCCTAAGTCTGGGCACGGCGACGCGACGGCTCGGTGTAGTCGTCGTCGCTTGAGCTTTCCCTGGGGGTGGTACCACCACTGCTGGAGGCGTCGCGGACAAGGCCAAGGGCAAGTTCACCGCCGAGGGCCTCGCCACCTCGTCGACCCCCGTTGCCAGAAGGATAGTCACCACCGCGGTTACCGCCCCTGGGGCAGCATTCCAGGTGTTCACAGCTTTCCCCAAAGACCTTGAAGAAGAGCATCGATGCCCCGTCGTACTTGAAGTGGAGGGCATGCCTCCCCTCCGAACTGCAGGCGCGGGCGATCACCCCCCATCCCCGGGTCATGAAGACGTCACCGGAGAAGGTGGCCTCAACCTCCGCCTACGAAGCTTGGCCGCAGCAGCTGTCATGCTGTAGCAACAGCTCAATGGGCCCCCTCGCTGGTAGCTCCTCTGCCAGGGACTGCGGGAGCCGGATCCAGGTGCACGGTGGCATCGCCGCCCACACCACAAACTCGCGGGCCGTGCCGCCAGTATGGGCCAGCAGGCGAAGTGGCCGAGCAGTCACTGCTTGCTCCCCTCCTCCGCTTTATCCTTCGCAGCCCTCGTGGCCGCTCCCATGTGTGGGGCCCTGTGTGCGAATGCTTAAGCCGGCGTGGAATCCTGGTGGAGTGCGTTTGCACCAGGGTAGGGCAGCTGCGGGCGCAGCAGTGGCCTTGCGAGGGCGGTCGTGTCTTTTCTTTTGTGGGAGCAACTCCGGCTCCTCCCACGGGGCCCTGCCCTTCTCTTCGGCCGAGAACCTCCTCACAGGTGCCATGGTCGCTTCGGCAAGGTGGGGACACAGCGGAGATAGGAGAAGAGAGGACGACAAGCGAGAAGATGAAGATGGGCTGGGGGCTCCGCCTCCCTCGCCCTCTTATAGGTGGTCAAAGGCCAACCGGCGCCCCTCCATGTTCCGAGCAATGATGGCCCTACCGCATGCACCTAGGTAGTTGTCAAGTCGGGGCAGGCACCGAGGCAGCATGGGGAAGTGGAGGCGTCCACGCCTCATCAAGCGTCACACATTGAGCATGGCCCGTAGGCGATTGGGGCCCGCGGCACTTTGCCCTCGCCCCTTGGCTTCGCCTCGAAGCCAGCCCGAGTGCGCCTTGGGCCCGGGGGCTACTGTCGGCATTCTGGGAACCAAGGTACCCAGACTTGCCTGCCTGTGTTTCACGGCGTGGCTCCATCGACGGCGTGGTACGGCCCAACAGCAAGGATTTCAAGACAAGACACTCGCGAGGGCCCTGGCCTCACGAGGCGGGCGACACCAAGACCTCCAAAGGAGCGGCCTCCCCAGGCTGCCTCCTGAGGAGCGGAGATTTCTATGTAGGTACCCAGCCTCCCGAGGCTACGGTGACGTGAGCCATGACGACCAAGGCCAGGCGGGCACCAGCGGGCGTGGAGGAGACAGTTTCCCTTTTGGTGCTAAGGGAGCAAGGACAAGCGTGGGTTCATGAGGAGTCCTCCAAAGGTTTTCATTCTGGTGCAACAAGACCAAGACCACGGGCTCGGTAGGACGGATGTCACCACCGGGCCCACAGCTACGTCACGACTAGAAGCTTTGCAGAGGAAGACCACCTTTCGTCAGGATAAGATGTACTACATGTCCCCTTTCGAATTGGCCACTGTGGGATCCCTTCTTGCCTAAGTTTTGAGGGAAGAGGACTGAAGCCACTATAAATATAGGTTAGCCACCACCATAGGAAGGGGTCTTTTGATCGATTCCACCCTCACCACTTGAGCCCTCGCGAGGTCGCTCAAACCACTGTACTAGTTCATCATCAACCTCCTCGTGAGGCCAATCCACCACAAAGCAGGTGTAGGGGTTTACACAGCAAGGTGTCCCAAACCTGGGTAAACTGCCGTGTTCATCTTCTTCCCCGCTCGCATGAATCCGAGAGGCTAGGCTGTAGGGTGACGAGCTAGAGACTGGAGAGGTTGAGATCTTCACACACGCCCCAGAGTTTGAACCTTATTGGGTCTCTGGAGCCCTGAATCTGACAATATTATTAGTCGTCGTTGTAAGGGTAGAGGTCATTATGCGAGAGAATGCCAATCTCCACGTGTTATGATTGCTGCTGAGGATGGTGGGTATGAGTCCACTAGTGACTATGATGAGGAGACTTTGGCTCTTATTACAAGTGAAGAACACGGTTGAGATGATTCTGATCATGAGACGCAATACATGGCTACTGAAGATGCTGACAGGTATGAAAGTTTAGTTGCTCAATGTGTTTTGAGTGTGCAGGTCACACAAGTTGAGCAAAATCAGAGACATATCCATACAAAGGGAGTTGTGAAGGGAAGTTCTATTCGTGTCATCATAGATGGAGAGAGCTGCAACAACTTGGCTATCATGGAGATGGTGGAGAAGCTATTTCTCACCACAAGACCACATCAACATCCTTACTACATCCAATGGTTCAACAACAGCGGCAAGGTCAAGGTAACATGTACTGTTCGTGTGCATTTTAGTATCTCTACATATGCTGATTATGTTGATTGTGATGTAGTACCCATGCAAGCATGTTCCTTATTACTTTGTAGACCATGGCAATTTGATAAAAAATCTTTACACCATGGTAGAAACAATCAGTAAACTCATGTTCATAAGGATAAACATATTACTTTGCTTCCTATGTCTCCTGATTCCATTTTGAAAGATGATATTAATAGAGCTAATAAAGCAAAACAGGAGAAAAATAAGAGTGAAAATCAGATTGTGGCAAAAGAATTTGAGCAACAAATATAGCCTAATAATAAACCATCTAGTGTTGCTTCTGAAATTAAATTGAAAAGTGCATGTTTACTTGCCACCAAATCTGATATTCATGATCTAGATTTTAGCAAATCTAGTTGCTATGATTTTGTGTGCAAAGTGGCATTATTTTCAATCGAGGACATGCCTTCCTGTTTGCCTACTGCTATCACTAACATTTTGCAGGAGTTTCCTGACGTCTTTCCACAAGACATGCCACCAGGATAACCACCTATTCGAGGGATTGAGCATCAAATTTACTTAATTCCCGGTGCATCGCTACCCAACCATGCACCATACCGTACCAATCCAGAGGAGAGGAAGGAGATTATGCGTCAAGTAAAGGAGTTGGTCGACAAAGGTTATATACACAAATCTCTTAGTCCTTGTGTTGTTCCTATTATACTAGTGCCGAAAAAGGATGGTGCATCGCGTATGTGTGTTGATTGTAGAGGCATTAATAATATTACTATTCATTATCGCCATCCTATTCCTAGGCTAGATGATATGCTTGATGAATTGAGTGGCTCTAAAATATTCTCCAAAGTTGATTTGGGTAGTGGATACCATCAAATTCGTATGAAATTGGGAGATGAATGGAAACCAAAATTTAAAACTAAGTTTGGATTATATGACTGGTTAGTCATGCCTTTTGGGTTAACTAATGCCCCTAGTACTTTCATGAGATTAATGAACGAAGTTTTACATGCTTTCATTGGACGAATTGTGGTAGTTACTTTGATGATATACTGATTTATATCAGATCTTTGGAGGAACATTTGGAATATTACATGCTGTTTTTATTGCTCTATGTGATGCACGTTTGTTTGGTAATCTTGGGAAGTGCACCTTTTGCACCGACTGAGTATCTTTTCTTGGCTATGTTGTTACTCCACAGGGAATAGAAGTTGATAAAGCCAAGATTGAAGCTATTGAGAGTTGGCCGCAACCCAAAACGGTCACACAAGTGAGGAGTTTCCTTGGCCTCGCTGGTTTCTATAGGCGTTTTGTGAGAGATTTCAGCACCATTGTTGCACCTCTCAATGAGCTTACAAAGAAGGATGTGCCTTTTGGTTGTGGTACCGCACAGGAAGAAGATTTCATGTATTGAAAGATAAGTTGACACATGCTCCTTTACTCCAACTTCCTGATTTTAATAAGACTTTTGAGATTGAATGTGATGCTAGTGGAATTGGATTAGGAGGTGTGTTATTACAGGATGGCAAACCTGTTGCATACTTTTTTGAAAAATTGAGTGGGCCTAGTCTGAACTATTCTACTGTCAGCGTATGACACCTATGGGATCCGAAGGACCCCTTTACGATTCAGCAGGGAGAGAGGTATGCACAAAGAGCAGAACCAATGATCAACGCGAGGAGATTTTTACCCAGGTTTGGGCTGCTGATCAGCGTAAAACCCTACTCCTGCTTTAGTTTATTATCAGTGTTTTCGTCCCAGTTCTTGGAGCGCTTGCAATGAACAGTGTGTTCGTGCAGCAGCTACACATGTAGAATGGGGCGATAGTGCTCTCTCTCTAGAGTCCTCCCCCTGTAGCAGTTGCCTTGGGCCTCCTTTTATATGCTCAAAGGGGTCACCACAGTGGCAAACTATTCATATGCGAGGTGTAAAGTAGCTACAGGGTTATCATACCTAACCACTGACGGTTTAGGACAAATGCATTTAATGCACCGTGAGGTGTTTGTTTAGGTGTCCTTACTTTCTTGGGGATGGAAAAAGGGGCCATCCCATCAGCACTAAGCTTGCCTCCACTAGCGCCTTGCCATGCATCCAGAGAGGGGACCAGAATGTTAGGCTGGTCGCCGCGCTGGAGCGGTGGCACAGCGGTGGAACCTTGCCGGGTGCGAATCTTGCCGGGCTGTAACATGCCGAATGCCGTAACATGCATGTCTATCTTTGCTCATCTTTGCGAAAACTTTGCCGGAGTAGTTCCCAACACTGCCCTGTTCCGCCATTACTTTATTCCTCGCATCCAAAAAGGGGAAGCTTTTGATGAAGAAAACATCACCGCTGCCGGGCTTGAGATCGTCGATGAACCAAGAGCCAGCGACAGCTAATCTGAGGAAGATCAGCTCCTCCAGGCCATGGGCGATAATTTCCGCAAGCTCCAAGCGCTCCACCGTGCTCAAAAGGAGAAGGTAGACTCCAGAGCTGTAGTTGTCGAAGCAGCCGAGGCGGATTTCCAGAAACACGTTGAGCAAGTGCAGATCTGGTACGCCGAGGCCCTTCAGGAGTTGACTGCCAGCTGGGAACAAGTGAGCCAAAGCTGGACGGAGCTCCTCCTGAGGCAATCTGACATAGAGAAGGCGCAAGAGGAAGCTGCGCAAAGGGTTGCCGCTGAGGATGCTCTCCTGACGAAGCGCCGCATTGGGCTTGATGCTCACGAAGAAGATCTTGCCGCACGCGAGCAGGCACTTGCTGCCAAACTCCACGGCAAGGATGAACAAATTGAAAAGCTTGTCATGCAGCGGACCCAGAAGCTGGAGCAAAAGCACAAGGAGGCACTCGAAGCTTTAACCGTAGATCACCCCAGCAAGCTCAAGGAAACCATCGATGCTGCCGAGGCCGCCAAGAACGAGCTGATCAACAAAGGAGGCAGATCTTGAGGAACACAGCAAGGAGCTCTCGACGCTCAAAGGTGACAGGGAGAAAACTCTCCACAGCCTGGCAGAGATGCAAATTGCTATATCCGACAAGACCAAGCAGCTCTCTTCGGCCAATGATGCCATTGCCGATCTAAGGCTGAAGCTGACCACGCTGGAAAAGTCTCTTGAGGACGGCAGGGCCCACGAGAAGGCCCTGAGCAAAAATCTCCAGATGAGAGGAACTTGCTTCAGAGCGCTGCCGCCGCCCAAATTGACTATGAGAAGGGTGTGAAAATCTGGACTGATCGCCTTCTCGACGCCGCGGAGAAGCTCACAGCACAACTGTCAACCATGGGCCGAGATGGCCTGCAAAACTTCAGGTATTCCTCTAAAGAAAGGATATCACCGAGCGCCAGGCTGACCATGTTCTTCGAAAGCATCATTGATGCTCTGAAGCTGCTCCAGTCCAACCGAGCGACCCCACTGGCCAATGAATCCCGCAAACTTTGCCGGGCCGTCCTCCGCAAGGTACTCATCAAGGTGGTGCATAAGAACCCTGGCGTTGACCTCACCAATGTGCTCGACCGCTTGCCGGAGGATGCAGATCTCAAGGCACTTGAGGAGCTTGTGGCGCCCATCCTTGAGAGGGTAGACTCAATCAAGAGGGTTTAGGGCCAGCGCAGGGACTAGCCGTCTCACTTTTCCTTGCCGCCACCATTCCATGCCAAGGACAATTTAGTCTTAAGTTAGAACTGCGGCAACTATTGATGTAATATAACTTGCTATGATTGAGTATATGCATGCTATTTCCCCTGTCCGATTTGTTTTTGTATGGTATACGCCCTATGCTTACTGGAAACTTGTTGGCGCGCAACCCACCGCGAGCGCTGGGTGCGGGACTTCAGCAGCCTGCTGGAAGTGCAGCAGCCGGCAAGACACCTTGGCGTTCTTGGTGCAGCCACTTAGACTGTTGAGCGGACTCAAAACAAAATAAGGGCGCAACCAATTACGACAAGGGTTCCTTCGTGTGCAGGTTTTCCATACAAGGGCCGAAATCGTCTAAAGAAAATAGCCTGATAGTAAAAATTGAAAAACTTGCTCAAAGTTTCGCAACTTAGCTTTATGTCGCTGTACTCTTTTCGGCAAGACATCAATCCTGAACATCGCCCATTGGTATCCATACCTTCCTTCCCCCTCAGCAAACTTGCGCGCGAGGGAACCTTCTATCTCTTGAGAAAAAGAAAGAAGAGAAAACAGACATATGGAACCTTGGTGGTTCGTTAATGCTTACCGGGAGCAAGTGTCATACAATATCTCAGACAAGCATGCATATATATAAACATGGAGATCAACAAGAAATGTACAACACTTAAGCTTATTCAACTACGCACAGGGTCTGCGCCTGGCTTTGTACAAAGGATTACATGCCTTGCCGGCAAGACTTGTACAAAAGGTGGTTGCCGGGAGCCCCCGACAACCGCGCCTCATGGGTAGAACTTGCGAAGATGTTCGATATTCCAAGAATTGCTCACTGGAACACCATCCTCGGTCTCTAGACGGACAGCGCCGGGCCTGGTGACTCGCACTACCCGATAAGGGCCTTCCCACTTTGGTGTCAACTTGTTTGAATTCTTGGCGGACTGAATCTGCCAAAGAACAAGGTCGCCTTCCTCAAGACTTCGGGCATGAACTTTGCGGCCATGGTAGCGGCGCAAAGCTTGCTGGTAGCTTGCAGCTCGCACAGTAGCCTGAAGACGATCCTCCTCAAGGAGCACTACGTCATCTTGCCGCAGTTGCTCTTGCTCAAGCTCATCATAAGCGAGTACTCGAGGTGACCCGTATATGAGTTCCGTGGGGAGAACTGCTTCCGCTCCGTAAACTAGAGCGAAGGGCGTCTGGCCAGTGGCTCGATTTGGTGTCGTTCTGATTGACCAAAGAACCGCCGGCAACTCATCAATCCAGCGCCTTCCGCACTTTTTCAGTTTGTCAAAAGTCCTGGTCCTGAGACTGCGCAACACTTCAGCATTAGCCCTCTCCGCTTGGCCGTTGCCTCTCGGGTGAGCAACAGATGCAAAACAGATTTTGCCGCCAAGGTCCTGGACGTATTGCATGAAGGTGCAACTTGTGAATTGTGTGCCGTTGTCGGTGATAATTCTGTTGGGCACACCGAAACGGCAAACTATTCCTTTCAAGAACTTGACGGCTGATTGTGCTGTCACCTTCCTCACCGCTTCCACCTCCGACCACTTTGTGAACTTGTCGATTGCAATGTACAAGTACTCAAAGCCCCCGGTAGCACGGGGAAAAGGGCCCAGTATGTCGAGCCCCCAGACCGAAAACGGTCTGGAGAGAGGAATTGTCTGAAGGGCTTGAGCTGGCTGATGCAATTTCTTTGAATGAAACTGGCACGCTTCACACTTGGTTACTAGTGCAGCTGCATCCTGGAGAGCAGTGGGCCAAAAGAAACCTTGTCGGAATGCCTTTCCGACAAGCGCTCTTGATCCTATGTGAGAGCCACATATGCCTCCATGTATCTCTGCCAACAGCTCCAGTCCATCCTCCCGAGTAATACACTTCAATTTCACACCGTTCGGTCTCTTCCTGTACAGAACGCCATCGACGAACTGGTACATGCTAGACTGACGGGCTACTTTTTCTGCTTCTTCCTGCTCCTCAGGGAGTTCTCCTGTCTGAAGAAAATGGACAATGGGCTGTGCCCATGCTGGAGCCTGGGGCTCGACAACTAGGACTAAAGGCATCTCTTCTGCCGGGAGAATGTTTATCTCAATAGCAAGGGCCTGAGCCTCTGCCGGAGCCTATCGTTCCCCGACAGGCTTGTCGCTGATCCCGGCAACTTCTTTCCCGGCGGCTCCCGGGAGCTCTGCCGGAAAGTACTGACCAGAATACAACTTCCTTCTCTTTTCTTGCCTCATTGATGGGGCTACAAATGACTGAGTTAAATGGAGCACAAAAGTTCCTGGTTCCACAGGTAACTTGAGGGCAGCGCACTTTGACAGGTCATCAGCAATACTGTTTTCGGCACGAGGAATGTGCTTTGTTTGCAGACCGTCAAAATGCTCTTCCATTTTTCTCACTTCATCCACATAGGCTTGCATCAATGGACTCTGATAATTTTTGTTGACTTGCCAGACAACAAGCTGCGAATCGCCTCTGATGATGAGCTTCTTGATACCAAGGTCTGCCGCGATCCTGAGACCGGCAAGCAGCCCTTCGTACTCCGCAGTGTTGTTTGTCAAGCTCTCCCGGGGAAAATGCATCTGAATTACATACTTGAGGTGCTCTCCAGTGGGTGCAACAAGCAGCACGCTAGCACTGGTGCCTTGCAGAGAGAAAGCCCCGTCAAAGTACATAATCCATTCTTGATCTGTTTCCTTGCCGGGAAGAGTCGTTTCTTAAATCTCTTTGTATGGCGTTGGGGTCCATTCCGCAATGAACTCCGCCAAGGCTCTGCTCTGAATTGTTGAAGTACTTTCAAACTTGAGATCAAAGCTTGACAGTTCCAACACCCACTCTACAATCCTGCCGGTTGCCTCTGGATTTCACAAAATCCGCTGCAACGGGAAGCGAGTGACGACGGTAATCTCATGTGCTTGAAAATAATGGCACAGCTTCCTCGAGGCCATGAGAAGGCCGAAGAGCAACTTCTACACACCAGAGTATCTTGACCTAGCTCCCTGTAAAAGGGAGTTGACAAAATAAACTGGGCGCTGCACCATCTTCTTCTTTTGCACTGATTCCTCTAACTGCGCAGATCCTGTCTTGCCGGCACCAGACCTTGCCGAGGAAGATCTCGGCGCGTCACTTGACGGTCCTGCCGCTGCAGTTGCCTCCTCATCGGCTTCTCTCTGCGCCACTAATGCAGCACTAACCGCTTGATTTGTTGCCGCTAGATACAACCGCAACGACTCTTGTGGCTTAGGTGCGACTAGCGTCGGCGGAGAGGAGAGGTACCTCTTCAAATCCTACAGCGCTGCCTCCGCTTCCGGAGTCCATCTCATTGGACCTGCCTTCTTCAAAATTTTGAAAAAGGGCAGGGCGCGCTCAGCGGATTTGGAGATGAACCTGCTTAAGGCAGCAACGTAGCCGGCAAGACGACGTACATCCTTGACGCGTCTTGGCGCTTCAATTTGCTCAATAGCTTTGATCTTGTCGGGATTAGCCTCGATCCCTCGCTGAGATACAAAGAACCCGAGAAGCTTGCCGGAAGGAACACCAAACACACACTCCTCAGGATTGAGCTTTAAATTGATCTTGCATAGATTTTTAAATGTTTCTTCTAGATCTTGTATGAGCGTCGCTTTATCCTTGGTCTTGACCACTATGTCATCCATGTATGCTTCCATATTTCTATGTAGCTGAGGCTCAAAACCAATTTGGACTGCTCTCGCAAATGTAGAACCAGCACTTTTCAATCCGAAAGGCATTCGTATAAAACAATACATACCACACGGGGTGATAAAGATCTTTTCTTCTTCTTCTTTTGCCATGAAGATCTGATGATATCCCGAGTAGGCATCAAGGAACGACAGTAGGTCACAACCAGCAGTGGAGTCCACAATCTGGTCGATGAGCGGCAAGGGGAAAGGATCTTTTGGACAGGCTTTATTGATATCTGTATAATCAATACATAGCCTCCATTTCCCATTCGCCTTGCGCACTACAACCGGATTGGCCAACCACGTTGGGTGAAGCACTCCTCTGACCAAACCTGCTACTTCTAACTTCCTGATTTCTTCGGCAATGAATTCTTGCCGCTCCAAGGCTTGCTTCCTCACCCTCTGCTTGATGGGCCACGCGTGAGGATAGACAGCAAGGTGGTGCTTAGTTACCTCCCTGGGAATACCGGGGATGTCAGATGGTTGCCATGCAAACACATCGACATTCGCCCGCAAGAAGGCAACGAGCGCGCTTTCCTATTTGTCATCTAGGGTGGAACTTATGGTGAAAGTTCCTCCCGTTCCGTCCTCCTTGACGGGCACCTTCTTGGTCTCTGGTGGAGCAGCCTTGGACTTCTTGTTCTTGCCGGTGGAACTCTCTGGTGCGTCCTCAACGGAAGCGCAACACTCCGAGGAGGTGTGCTTGCTGGGGTTTGCGCCAGAGATCTTGCCGGTCTTCTTCTTATTCTCCCCCCCGAGAGTTCCAGCGGTAGGAGCAGATGCCTTGACGGCAGGTGCTGTGGCTGCCTCTCGGTAGAGTTGGTTGGTGCAGATTAGTGCATCTTTCTTGTCGGAGTGGACAGTGATGACACTTATCGGTCCGGGCATCTTCAACACATTATATGCATAGTGCGATGCCGCCATGAACTTGGCCAGCGCTGGGCAGTTAAGGATCCCATTGTATGACATGTGGATCTTGGTGACATCAAACACTACCTTCTCTGCCTGTAGTTAAGCTCGCTACCAAATGTTACCGGTAGCGTAATCTTGCCTTTTGGCTGGGTCCTTCCTGGATTGATCCCTTGAAACATGCCCATTTCCTCGAGATCTTCATCAGGAATTTGCAGCTTCTTGAGCAGGTCCGGCGAGATTAAGTTCAGCCCAGGCCCCACTGTCGGTGTCAAAACCGATGGATCTCGGGTAGGGGGTCCCGAACTGTGCGTCTAAGGTCGATGGTAACAGGAGACGGGGGACACGATGTTTACCCAGGTTCGGCCCCCCTCTATGGAGGTAATACCCTACGTCCTGCTTGATTGATCTCGATGAATATGAGTATTACTAGAGTTAATCTACCACGAGATCGTAATGGCTAAAACCCTAGAAGTCTAGCCTGTCTGATTATGATTGTGATTGCCTCTACGGACTAAACCCTCCGGTTTATATAGACACCGGAGGGGACTAGGGTTGTACAAAGTCGGTTACAGAGAAAGGAATCTTCTTATCTGAATGCCAAGCTTGCCGTCCACGCCAAGGAGAGTCCCATCCGGACACGGGAGAGAGTCTTCTGTCTTGTATCTTCTTGGCCCATCAGTCCGGCCCACATTACGTAGCCCGGACACCCGAGGACCCCTTAATCCAGGACTCCCTCAGTAGCCCCTGAACCAGGCTTCAATGACGATGTGTCCGGCGTGTAGATTGTCTTCGGCATTGCAAGGCGGGTTCCCCTCCGAATACTCCAAAGCAGACTTCGAGCACAGAAAACGTGTCCGGCTCTGCAAAACAAGTACCACAAACAACCGCAGAGAGTATAATATTTCACGAGTCCAATCCGCTGACAACTTTTTGTAATGCGACACCACGTTCCTGCACGGTCATTATTTCGAACCGTTTTTTAGCCTCCCGCTCCACGCTTTAAGATGCGGTTTCCAGTGGCACGCCTTGTCACAGCAGGGATCGTGTCCCTTTAATATGGGATTCTCATCAATACGGGCGTGGGTAATCCAACCGTGCCGTCTGCACGGCCCTTGGGAATAGGTGAGTTTTAAGGCGAGTGGGGAGGCACTTGATATTCACTGCCTTTATAAGGAGATAAGGATTCACCGCTTTCACCCACGCCTTCTCTTTCTCTGCCTCTCCATGCTCGAGCTCCAGCGCCCAAGTTCTCATCTTTTCCGCCTCAAAGAAGCACTCCGACCATGTCCGGATCCGGAGCGCAAGGCAAGTGGATGGCCTCCTCCGTCAAGGAGAAGGACATCACGAAGCTCCGGGAGGCGGGGTATTTGGCCAAGGAAATCGCCCACCGGCTTCCGGCCAATGGACAGATCATCCCCACCCCAAAGCCTCATGAGAGGGTGGTGTTCATCCCCCACTTCATCCGCGGGTTAGGGTTTCCACTCCACCCTTTCGTCCGCGGACTCATGTTCTACTACGGCTAGATTTCCATGATCTAGCCCCAAATTCTTTCCTCAACATCTCGGCATTTATTGTCGTGTGCGAGGCTTTCCTCCGCATCCCACCCCACTTCGGACTGTGGCTCAAGATCTTCAATGTGAAGCCGAAGGTGGTGGATGCCCAACACGCAGAGTGCGGAGGGGCCATGGTGAGCAAGATGCCCAACGTCACATTGCCCAAAGGTACCTTTGTGGAGACCGTCAAAGGGTGGCAACAACTGTGGTTCTATATCATAGAGCCCCGCGACGCCACTTGGGCCGCGGCTCCCGAATTCAAGTCCGGAGCCCCAATGCGGCTCACCTCCTTGCTAGAAAAGGGCCTGAATTGGTCGTCGTCGGACGAGCTGACAGCGCTGCAGGCGCGTATCAATAGCATGGTGGACAAGAACATCAAGCTTGACAATGTAATCCAGGTGATGCTAGTTCACCGGATCCTTCCATGCGAAAGCCGGACTTGCCATTTTGGGAGTTCGATCCGGCCGAGCACCAGACCTTGCAACAGTTCTTCGGAACTACGCACGAAGACATCTGGAAGGTACTTTTTAAGGCCAGCGAGAAATGGCCGGAGATGACCGAGGACCGCGGGCACGACCTGGCCCATCCCACCAATCCGGTAAGTTTTTCGTGCTTTCAAGGTGTATCCTTTACTTGCTTGCTCAGGGAAAATGCCTAAGCCTCCCTATTTATTTTTTTCAGGTCTGGACGAAGAAGGCAGAGCGGATTAAGTGTCCGGCTCCGCTGCCCGAGGAACCAGCCATCCCGCTTCTGACGAAGATGCTGGTCCTAGCGCCCTACCAGGCGCCGGAGAAGAAGGCCAAGGAAAAGGCCAAGGAGACCAGAAGTGGTCTCCATCGCAAGGGAACTTCGGACGTGACGTACGAAGACGCCGAGACTCACTCCTCCGCCGCAGAGGACTACAAGGAGGAGGAGGAAAGCAACTCTCCCCCTGAGGGGGGAAGGAAGAAAAGGGCGGCCTCCATAAATCTGGAGGCAGAGGCATCCAAGAAGGGGAAGGTCTCCCTCATGGATAACTCCGCGTGGGACGTCGACAGTAGCCCAGAGCGGCGCCCTCGAGATAAGCCCCTGGCCGGACCGTGAGAACTCAAAGACCCTGACGCATTCATATATCCAGCCTCTTTTCTCCATAGTTTTAACATGTTGAATCATGTACTTGCAGTCCGGTTCGTTCCGACCTCGAGCGATCCTCATCCTCGGGGAATTCGCTGGACCTGAAGGTGATGGACAGCGGGTCCCTTCCGGCGGCCTCCTCTCCCAAGGCCATGGATGACACTGAGGTGTTGTCCCAAAGGATCCCAGGCGAGGGATAGATGCAGGAGGCCGTCAGCGCGGTGCCAGAGGGGAAACCTCGGCCGCCGAACACATGGGGGAGCAAATCCCCATGGAGCCTGGCAATGGGGGCCAGGTCCTATTCGGCCCCCAGCCAAATACGGTCCCGGAGACCTATACGGCTCCGGAGTCCGGCAAGCAGCCTCCTTCGAAAGAAGGGGGTGTGCCCATTTCGCCGGTGACCTCTGTCAACCCGGAGGCACCGAACACCCTACTGGAAGCGCTGCGAAGTGCTTCTATTGTAGAAGAACACCGTGCCCTCATGGGTACGGTGATTGAGAAGATTCAGTCTGCGAAGAGCGGACTGACCGAAGCCTGCACAAGCCTTCTAACAGGTTTTGAGGTATGAAACGCAATTATGTAAAAAGAATATCACAGTATAGACAGTAGCCCCTGAGACACTGTCCGGTGGTCGAAAATAAAAGCCGGACATAGGATCAAACAATTTTCGCGGGAGACTAACCATACATGTCTATGTGAAAAAACAGGCTTTGCTGCTGGCTGCGACCTCCCATGCTGCCGAAGTCTCCGGACTGAAGCAGAGTCTGGAGCGGGCCGAAGAAGAACTCGGCCGTGTGAAAAAGCAGCTGGAGGATAAGCAAGGTATGCCGTATCCTTCTGTATATCAGAAATGATAGATGATTTGTATTGACCATAGTGCCATGATATTTGTAGCAGCGGCGATCGAGGTGGAGGCCCTTAAAAAGGCGCTGGCCGAGGCCGAGAAGAGAGCGGCGGAGGAACAATCCATCCACGAAAGGCACTAGACCAGGGTTGCTGAGGTCCAACAAGAGCTCCAGGACGCTGTAAAGAAATGCGAGTCCTTGGAGCGCAAGATTACAGATCAAGAGTCCGAGCTTGCTAAGGCCCACCAGAGCACACAAGAGGCCCGGGTTGAAGCCCAGGGCGCCCTCCAGGAAATCCAAGAGGCCAGGAAAATCGCGGCGGGTAAGGCCTTTATAATGCAAAGCAAATTTGTGAAGAAAAGGTACCTCTTACTGACCCGGATTTGGAGTTCTCCAGGAGTGTTTACGGATCTGCCGCGCAGCATTGCAGATGCTACGAATTTCTTCTGAGCCGAAGAGGGGAGCTCAACGGAGAAGCTGTTCTGGTCGCAATACCTTGTGCCAGAGCCTCCGGTGCCCCTCGGTGATCAGCTGAAACAGCTGACCGAACTGCATAGGGCGGCTAAATTGGCCATGAAGGATTTGATTATCCGTCTCTGGCCTGCCGAAGCCATACCCCAAAGCTACTTCGGGCTCGTGAAGCGACTGGTTGCTGCCTGCCCTCGGCTTGATGCCATCAAGCGGTCGGTCTACATCGAAGGTGCGCGGATGGCCTTCGCCCGTGTGAAGATACAGTGGGCGAAGATGAACGCCGTCAAGCTCGCGACCGAGGGACCTGTCGGTGTCAAAACCAGCAGATCTCGGGTAGGGGGTCCCGAACTGTGCGTCTAAGGTCAATGGTAACAGGAGACGGGGGACACGATGTTTACCCAGGTTCGGGCCCTCTCTATGGAGATAATACCCTACGTCCTGCTTGATTGATCTTGATGAATATGAGTATTACAAGAGTTGATCTACCATGAGATCGTAATGGCTTAAACCCTATAGTCTAGCCTGTCTGATTATGATTGTCATTGCCTCTACGGACTAAACCCTCCGGTTTATATAGACACCGGAGGGGACTAGGGTTGTACAAAGTCGGTTACAAAGAAAGGAATCTTCATATCTGAACGCCAAGCTTGCCATCCACGCCAAGGAGAGTCCCATCCGGACATGGGAGAGAGTCTTCTGTCTTGTATCTTCATGGCCCTTCAGTCCGGCCCACATTACGTAGCCCGGACACCCGAGGACCCCTTAATCCAGGACTCCCTCAGTAGCCCCTGAACCAGGCTTCAATGATGATGTGTCCGGCGCGCAGATTGTCTTCGGCATTGCAAGGCGGGTTCCTCCTCCGAATACTCCAAAACAGACTTGGAGCACAGAAAATGTGTCCAGCTCTGCAAAACAAGTACCACACACAACCGCAGGGAGTATAATATTCCACAAGTCCAATCCGCTGACAACTTTTTGTAATGCGACACCACGTTCCTGCACGATCATTATTTCGAACCATTTTTTAGCCTCCCGCTCCACGCTGTAAGATGCGGTTTCCAGTGGCACGCCTTGTCATAGCAGAGATTGTGTCCCTTTATTACGGGATTCTCATCAATACGGGCATGGGTAATCCAACCGTGCCGTCTGCACGGCCCTTGGGAATAGGCGAGTGGGGAGGCACTTGATATTCACTGCCTTTATAAGGATAGAAGGATTCACCCCTTTCACCCACGCCTTCTCTTTCTCTGCCTCTCCATTCTCGAGCTCCAGCACCCAAGTTATCATCTTTTCCGCCTCAAAGAAGCACTCCGACCATGTCCGGATCCAGAGCGCAAGGCAAGTGGATGGCCTCCTCCGTCAAGGAGAAGGACATCACGAAGCTCCGGGAGGCGGGGTATTTGGCCAAGGAAATCGCCCATCGGCTTCCGGCCAAGGGACAAATCATCCCCACCCCCAAGCCTCATGAGAGGGTGGTGTTCATCCCCCACTTCGTCCGCGGGTTAGGGTTTCCACTCCACCCTTTCGTCCGCGGACTCATGTTCTACTACGGGCTAGATTTCCATGATCTAGCCCCAAATTCTTTCCTCAACATCTCGGCATTTATTGTCGTGTGCGAGGCTTTCCTCCGCATCCCACCCCACTTCGGACTATGGCTCAAGATCTTCAATGTGAAGCCGAAGGTGGTGGATGTCCAACACGCAGAGTGCGGAGGCGCCATGGTGAGCAAGATGCCCAACGTCACTTGGCCCAAAGGTACCTTTGTGGAGACCATCAAAGGGTGGCAACAACTGTGGTTCTATATCATAGAGCCCCGCGACGCCACTTGGGCCGCGGCTCCCAAATTCAAGTCCAGAGCCCCAATGCGGCTAACCTCCTGGCTAGAGAAGGGCCTGAATTGGTCGTCGTCGGACGAGCTGACAGCGCTGCAGGCACGTATCCAGAGCATGGTGGACAAGAACATCAAGCTTGTCAATGTGATCCAGGTGATGCTAGTTTGCCGGATCCTTCCATGCCAAAGCCAGACTTGCCATCTGTGGGAGTTCGATCTGGCCGAGCACCAAACCTTGCAACAGTTCTTCGGAACTACTCACGAAGACATCTGGAAGGTGCTTTTTAAGGCCAGCAAGAAATGGCCGGAGACGACCGAGGACCGCGGGCATGACCTGGCCCATCCCGCCAGTCCGATAAGTTTTTTGTGCTTTCAAGGTGTATCCTTTACTTGCTTGCTCAGGGAAAATGGCTAAGCCTCCCTATTTATTTTTTCAGTTCTGGACAAAGAAGGCAGAGCGGATCAAGTGTCCAGCTCCGCTGCCCGAGGAACCAGCCATCCCGCTTCTAACGAAGATGCTGGTACCGGCGCCCTACCAGCCGTCGGAGAAGAAGGCCAAGAAAAAGGCCAAGGAGACCAGAAGTGGCCTCCGTCGCAAGGGAACGTCGGACGCGATGTCCGAAGACGCCGAGACTCACTCCTCCGCCGCAGAGGACGATAAGGAGGAGGAGGAAAGCAACTCTCCCCCTGAGGGGGGAAGGAAGAAAAGGGTGGCCTCCATAAATCTGGAGGCAGAGGCGTCCAAGAAGGGGAAGGTCTCCCTCGCATATAACTCCGCGTGGGACGTCGACAGCAGCCCAGAGCGGCGCCCCCGAGATAAGCCCCTGGCCGGATCGTGAGTACTCAAAGACCCTGACGTATTCATATATCCAGCCTCTTTTCTCCATAGTTTTAACATGTTGAATCATGTACTTGTAGTCCGGTTCGTTCCGACCTCGAGCGATCCTCATCCTCGGGGAATTCGCTGGACCCGAAGGTGATGGACAGCGGGTCCCTTCCGGCGGCCTCCTCTCCCAAGGCCAGGGATGACACCGAGGTGTTGTCCCAAAGGATCCCATGCCGGGGAGAGACGCAAGAGGCCGTCAGCGCGGCGCCAGAGGGTGAAACCTCGGCTACCGCACACATGGGGGAGCAAATCCCCATGGAGCCTGGCAATGGGGGCCAGGTCCAATTCGGCACTCAGCCAAATACGGTCCCGGAGACCTATACGGCTCCGGAATCCGGCAAGCAGCCTCCTTTGAAAGAAGGGGGTGTGCCCATTTCGCCGCTGACCTCTGTCCAACCAGAGGCACCGAACACCCTACTGGAAGCGCTGCGAAGTGCTTCCATTGTAGAGGAACACCGTGCCCTCATGAGTACGGTGATTGAGAAGATTCAGTCCACGAAGAGTGGACTGACCGAAGCCTGCACAAGCCTTCTAACAGGTTTTGAGGTATGAAATGCAATTTAAAAAGAATATCACAGTATAGACAGTAGCCCCTGAGACACTGTCCAGTGGTCGAAAAGAAAAGCCGGACAGAGGATCAAACAATTTTCGCAGGAGACTAACCATACATGTCTATGTGAAAAAGTAGGCTTCGCTGCTGGCTGCGACCTCCCATGCTGCCGAAGTCTCCGGACTGAAGCAGAGTCTGGAGCGGGCCGAAGAAGAACTCGGCCGTGTGAAAAAGCAGCTGGAGGATAAGCAAGGTATGCCATGACCTTCTGTATATCAGAAATGATAAATGATTTGTATTGACCATAGTGCCATGATATTTGTAGGAGCGCGACCGAGGTGGAGGTCCTTAAAAAGGCGCTGGCCGAGGCCCAGAAGAGAGCGGCGGAGGAACAATCTGTCCGCGAAAAGCACGAGGCCAGGGTCAGTGAGGTCCAACAAGAGCTCCAGGACGCTGTAAAGAAATGCGAGTCCTTCGAGCGCAAGATTACGGATCAAGAGTCCGAGCTTGCTAAGGCCCACCAAAGCACACAAGAAGCCCGGGTTGAAGCCCAGGGCGCCCTTCAGGAAATCCAAGAGGCCATGAAAATCGCGGCGGGTAAGGCCTTTATAATGCAAAGCAAATTTGTGAAGAAAAGGTACCTCCTACTGACACGGATTTGGAGTTCTCCAGGAGCGTTTGCAGATCTGCCGCGCAATATTGCAGATGCTGTGGATTTCTTCTGAGCCGAAGAGGGGAGCTCAACGGAGAAGCTGTTCTGGTCGCAATACCTTGCGCCAGAGCATCCGGTGTCCCTTAGCGATCAGCTGAAACAGCTGACCGAACTGCATAGGGCGGCCGATTTGGCCATGAAGGATTTGATAATCCGTATATGGCCTACCGAAGCCATACCCCAAAGCTACTTCGGGCTCGTGAAGCGACTGGTTGCTGTCTGCCCTCGGCTTGATGCCATCAAGCGGTCGGTCTGCATCGAAGGTGCGCGGATGGCCTTCGCCCGTGTCAAGATACAGTGGGCGAAGATGAACGCCATCAAGCTCGCGACCGAGGGACCGCCCGCGGGCAAGGAGCACCGCATGCCCGAGCGATATTTTGACGATGTCCTGGAGGGATACCGCATTGTAGCGGAGCAGTGTGCAAAAGACATTATCTTCGGATGAATATGTTATCCTGTCCTGCACAATGAAACAAAACTGATATGTAATATAATGTTAGTTGTTTATATCAAGATTTTTCTTCCTGTGCGGCCGTTTTTTTAAATCTGAGAGTTGGCCAGTCGTCGGCTTCAGCCCCCACGTAGGTAGTACGGGGGTGTTCGGGATAAAATCTAAACACTCTTTATCCAAAGTTTGGTCCTTGAAGGATGTGCTTAGCGCAACGAACCAGGCAACCGGACTATGTGGCTTTATCACCTTCACTTAGCCATAGGAGTTTTATAATAGAAATTTAGGCGCAGCCCCTAGTATTCGTGAATCCAAACTAGGGTGCTGTAAACACCGGATCGGGTAAAGACTGATGCGTCACATAAAGCGGAAAAAATCGCAAAAGATTTGTGACCTCCGAAGAGCTGACCGGCTCACGCCGCATCATGACCGTCAGTTTTCAACTTTCTCTACTGAGGTGCTCATCTGGACGAACCAGGGCACAATCGCAGTAGTTCTCCCTTTACTACCCTAGCCGATATAGTGGAACGTAAGGTAGTTGATAGAGGCGAGGGTGTCCCGATCTTCCGATGAGATGATAGCTATCGTTTTTGGTGGAGTAGACTTTGACGATCCGACTACGAACATGCGAGGACGTCGCGCCTTAGCAATCGCTAAACCAACTCCGATAGGTTATTGACCACGCCGGAGCACAATCAACCTGACCACGAGGGTCTATCTCCTGCAAGCAAACGAAGAACAAGCAAGAAACTAAGATTTGCAATCTGGATATTGCGAATATAAGATGAAAGCTTTATTGATCAAGGTGGGGTTCTGTGACGTCTTGGTCTGGTCGTTGAACACAAACGAAGTACGCGAAGTTGCAGCTATGGCGAACTTTTAATCTAAACAAAACCCAAGGAAAAAGCTACTAGATGGATCTACTTATATAGGAGTAAGGGGTGGCGGCCAAGGAGGTGGGAGGACGTCCCAAGGCAGCCTAAAACTAACCCTAGGTCGTACAAGGCCAATGGGCCCAAGTGGAGGTGATGCAACACCTTTGGACTTGTAGTTTGACTCGGATTCTGCTACAGCGTCAGATTGTTTCGACGACAACTCAACGCTCCAAATGAATTTGAAGGTGAAACCAATTGGGTTGGAAAGAGCACAAAATCTACTTTCCAACAAAAAAAGAATCACCCAATTCGGAGTCCGTATGAAAGAGTTCTTGGCATTTTGAGTCAGGTATGTCTGTGCAGTCCGAATCTGAATCCAGAACGTGAGAGACTTGGACTCTATCTTATCTTGGCCCAAAAGTGACGTGAGAGGACTTTTTGAACAACACCTAAACATCTCTTTTCCCCTTATCTTCATATGTGGATTGTACAAATGTCCCATACACCTGCAATTAGACATGACACAAAAGTTTGTGAAGTATTTTTGTCCTGGATGACATAAATAAATTATTGCATAGTTTGCATTAGAAATCACCTCACAAATATACATGTATGCAATATTTTTGGTCGTATCCAAGGTAGTCATGTCCTCATCATCCTCCCCTTCTTGAAAACAAAGCCGTCCTCGGCGTTGCTTAAGCTGAACTGTGGCTCTTATGATCAACTCAGATGATGTAGGCACTCTCGGTGGTGATGTGTCACATGGTGGAGATGATGTAGTCATCGCAACAACGGATGTGGTTGTCATAGTACGCCTAGTAGTTGAAGAAACATCTATATCAACACTTGGAATGTGCACCGTGCGCTTGTTCTCCTTGTGGGCAACACGTCGTTTTATTTCCTGTTCAGCTTTGCAAGCAAGACGAAACAAATGGTCCATAGGATAACACTCTTCATGAATTAGTATCTCTTGAATATCACGGTTTAATCCTCCCCAAAATCTATCCATAAAATCTTCTTCACTTTCTTCTAAAAATGAGTGCAACAAGGTAGTTTGTAAATCATCATAATATTTTGTTACGGTGTCACTACCTTGTTTTAAATGTTGTAGTTTTTTAATCATGCCACGAGTATAATGAACATCTACGAATCTATCTCTCATGACATGTTTTAAATCATCCCAAGTAGTAGGTATAAGATCAGGGTTTAACCGACAATATTCACTCCACCAAACTAAAGCAAAGCTACTGAAAGTACTAACCGCGGCTTGAAATTTTCCACGCTCATCAAAATTATGGGAAGCAAATATAGCATTAATTTTGTACTCCCATTCAATATATAAATCAGGCCTAAAACGACCAGTAAATGGTGGCATGGAAACATTAACCTGATTATGTGCATTCTGATGTTGTTGCTCCTCTTGTGACGGTTGTTGTATTTTCTTAGGTGATGGCAAATCTCCCACGATCGATGAAGCCCAAGAACTAACAACTCCGGAACCTGCCATGATTAGTAGAAACAAAAAAAAATCGACAATAATGTTCCTATGAACTACTAGGATGTGGTGGTAAAGCGCTCACAGTAAAGCAAATATCAATATCTTACAAGTTCTTACCATGCAGCAGGTGGTGACGGGCAACCAGCGGTGTCAAATAACTCCGAAGATTGAGTAAAGCGATTGCCAGGGGAACGTACGTATACACGGTGTAGAAATATGTGGAGCTTGGAAGGCTTAAATATTTGGTAGCAAAAGATTAGCAATAATCAATTCAGAGATGCAATGTTGAATAAACGCTCAATGACGGTGCTGTGCTGGTCCTAGGCTAGACCGGACTAGAGACGCGAGCCTAGAACACTAATGAGGTCACGGCATAGCACAACTAGCATCAATAAAGGATATGAAGTAGCTCTGGACAGTAAGATAAAAGTGAATACCACAATAGCAGTAAAGATAATGATGTAAAATAACTGCCAAGCAGGATATACCAACAACTTTCTCTCCAACTTTCCTCTGGAAAAGTTTTTGCCAATTTTCTGATAATTTTTTCTCAAGAATGGCACTGACTCAAGCTTTCAAACGCAAAAAGAATCACTTAATTCCGAGTTGATATGAGGAGTCAAAAAATTCTAAAACTGGCCTGAAAAACTGGAACAAGCTGTGTTCGCGAACTTCGGAGGGCAAAAAGACCTATTTAGAAGCCGATTTTGAGGTGTCAAATATTGAACTAGTTTCTACAACTATTTAGATGCGGCTCGTCGCTAGCTTTAATTTGAGTACTCACAGAGCCAAAACAGACTTCGTATGAGAAAGATACACCTGTTTTACTGAGCAGTGCGCAAAACAGATACGAATCCGAATTCAGGTACGAGAGTGAGTCTAGATAGATCCGAATTTTTTTGTTTTTTTTTCTCTCTTTTTTTATCTCACTTTTTTCTCTTTTTTTTTTCTCTGACTTTTTTTTTTACTTTTTTTTCTCTCTCCCTCTTTCCAAAACAAACTAGATAAGATGTAGATTGGATCAAGCACAGATGTGAACGACCTCAACTATGGTTATGACAATGAATGGTGGGTAGCACGATTTGGAAATTGATGGATGGGATGGTGGACAGCGGAAGGAATAACGATGCAGCGGCGGCGTGACTAATGTGAACAAAACTCGAAACTCTAAACGAACTAGACACTAAGACCAGCAACTCGACACGACGATGTAACCGATAATTCAACTATGCAAGCAATGACAAGAAAATTGCAAAGGCTCAGACTGGCTTGGACAAAGGATGAATAGATCTAACTTTTTTTTGTGGCTTTTTTTTGGACAATAGGTAAGAAAATAAATCTAATCTAGGGAAAACTGGAAATTCTCACCGAGCAACCTGAAAACTGATACCACTTGATAGAGGCGAGGGTGTCCCGATCTTTCGATGAGATGATAGCTATCGTTTTTGGTGGAGTAGACTTTGACGATCCGACTACGAACGTGCGAGGACGTCGCGCCTTAGCAATCGCTAAACCAACTCCGATAGGTTATTGACCACGCCGGAGCACAATCAACCTGACCACGAGGGTCTATCTCCTGCAAGCAAACGAAGAACAAGCAAGAAACTAAGATTTGCAATCTGGATATTGCGAATATAAGATGAAAGCTTTATTGATCAAGGTGGGGTTCTGTGACGTCTTGGTCTGGTCGTTGAACACAAACGAAGTACGCGAAGTTGCAGCTATGGCGAACTTTTAATCTAAACAAAACCCAAGGAAAAAGCTACTAGATGGATCTACTTATATAGGAGTAAGGGGTGGCGGCCAAGGAGGTGGGACGACGTCCCAAGGCAGCCTAAAACTAACCCTAGGTCGTACAAGGCCAATGGGCCCAAGTGGAGGTGATGCAACACCTTTGGACTTGTAGTTTGACTCGGATTCTGCTACAGCGTCAGATTGTTTCGACGACAACTCAACGCTCCGAATGAATTTGAAGGTGAAACCAATTGGGTTGGAAAGAGCACGAAATCTACTTTCCAACAAAAAAAGAATCACCCAATTCGGAGTCCGTATGAAAGAGTTCTTGGCATTTTGAGTTAGGTATGTCTGTGCAGTCCGAATCTGAATCCAGAACGTGAGAGACTTGGACTCTATCTTATCTTGGCCCAAAAGTGACGTGAGAGGACTTTTTGAACAACACCTAATCATCTCTTTTCCTCTTATCTTCATATGTGGATTGTACAAATGTCCCATACACCTGCAATTAGACATGACACAAAAGTTTGTGAAGTATTTTTGTCCTGGATGACATAAATAAATTATTGCATAGTTTGCATTAGAAATCACCTCACAAATATACATGTATGCAATATTTTTGGTCGTATCCAAGGTAGTCATGTCCTCATCAGTAGTAAGCACAGGAGCTGGGCAACCCAAGTATTGACCAAAGACATGATTCGAGCCAATGCATATAATGCTAAATTCGGGGTGCCGAACTATACTGTAAAAAGTGTTTGGACTTTGTTGCCGTAATATGGGGCGCAATAAAGCCCCTGGGAAATTTAGGCCATACCAAAGTGTACGGGTGCAATGGATAAGATTATCAAGAAAAAAGTAGTAAGCCAGTGCCACAGAAGTTGGGCCGCGAACTGTTTCCATTACAAATTTATGGATACGTCAAAGCGTATAAGTAGTGCAATAAGCAACAGGGCTATTTTACATGCCATGACAAAGGGAGAGCTGCGTGAGGGTCCTGAGAACAGGTAGAGTGATCGTCAAAAAGACTTCCTAGAGATTCCCGTATACCGCAATGCTTCTTGCTATCTTGGTGTATCTATCCTTCGAAAGGACCGATGATCACGCCGTCTTGAGGGGCCTGTCGAAAAGAAACCTGAAAAGGATAAAAAAAGAAAAGGTGAGAGTACGTGTGTCCAGGAGAGGCCGAGCCGTATTATGGACCACAATATAGTTATGCCTCCGTCTATGCCCATGGTATTTTAAGTGCGTAGTTATGTACGCGTGGTACGTATGCCGCCATTTGGCCGGGACGGAGACGGAGGCCGGATTGCTAGTCTAACTCCTGACGAGCCGGACTGTTATGTTGCGGAGTAGTCTGGATCCGCTTGAAAGTGTCCGGGAGCTTGGCCGCTGAATTAAGATTCTGTTTAGCAAGGCCGCTCTGTACTTCCGCTGCCAAGGCCGCGGTGTGGTCCTCGGTACGGAGGGAGCGCTCCGTGTTTCCATTAACTGTTATGACACCGCATGGTCCCGGCATCTTGAGCTTGAGATAAGCATAGTGTGGCACCGCATTGAATCGAGCAAATGCGGTTCGTCCGAGCAGCGCATGATAGTCGCTGCGGAAGGGGACGATATCGAAGATCAACTCTTCGCTTCTGAAGTTGTCCGGAGATCCGAAGACAACCTCCAGTGTGATTGAACCCGTACAGCGGGCCTCTACACCTGGTATGACTCCTTTAAAGGTAGTTTTTGTGGGTTTGATCCTTGAGGGATCGATGCCCATTTTGTGCACTGTATCCTGATAGAGCAGGTTTAGGCTGCTGCCGCCGTCCATGAGGACGCGCGTGAGATGGAATCCATCAACAATTGGGTCGAGGACAAGTGCGGCTGAACCGCCATGACGAATACTAGTCGGATGGTCCCTGTGATCGAAGGTGATCGGGCAGGAAGACCATGGGTTGAACTTTGGGGAGACTGGCTCCATCGCGTAGACGTCCCTGAGCCCTCGTTTGCGCTCCCTTTTGGGGATATGAGTGGCGTATATCATGTTCACCGTTTTAACCTGGGAAGGGAACTTCTTCTGTCCTCCTGTGTTCAGCGGACGGGACTCCTCGTCGTCGTCCTCGCTTTGCGACCCCTTCTCCTTGTGTTCGGCATTTAACTTGCCAGCCTATTTAAAAACCCAACAGTCTCTGTTGGTATGATTGGCTGGTTTATCAGGGGTGCCGTGGATCTGACATGGACGATCGAGTATGCAGTCCAAGCTGGATGAGCCCGTATTGTTTCTTTTGTATGGCTTCTTCTCCTGGCCAGACTTGGAGCCACTGAAACCGGCGTTGACCGCCGTGTCATCGGCAGTGCCACCATTGCTTCGGCGCTTGTGCCTGTTGCGTCGGGGCTTGCCATTGCTATTCTTGGCTTCAGAGGTACCGGCATCGCTTGCAGTGTTATTGCTATGAGCTAGCCAACTATCCTCGCCCGCACAAAAGCGGGTCATGAGTGCCGTGAGGGCTGCCATAGACTTCGGCATTTCTTGGCCGAGGTGACGAGCCAGCCATTCGTCGCGGATGCTATGCTTAAAGGCCGCTAGGGCTTCGGCATCCGGGCAGTCGACGATCTGGTTCTTTTTAGTTAGGAACCTGGTCCAGAATTTCCTGGCCGACTCTCCAGGCTGTTGAACTATGTGACTTAAGTCATCGGTATCCGGAGGTCGTACATATGTGCCTTGGAAGTTGTCGCGGAAGGCGTCTTCCAAGTCCTCCCAGCTGCCAATAGAGTTTTCAGGCAGACTGTTTAACCAGTGCCGAGCTGGCCCCTTGAGTTTTAATGGGAGGTATTTGATGGCGTGAAGGTCATCACTGCGGGCCATATGAATATGGAGAAGAAAATCCTCAATCCATACCACGGGATCTGTTGTTCGATCATATGATTCGATATTTATGGGTTTAAACCCTTCTGGGAATTCATGCTCCATTACTTCATCAGTGAAGCAGAGGGGGTGTGCGGCACCTCTATATCAGGCCACGTCGCGACGTAGCTCGGATTGAGTTCGTCGGCAGTCTTCGGCCCGGGCATGGTTATGTTTGTCACGTCTGGCTTGATAGCCGTCGTCACGCGCCAGGGCATGCCCCCGCGATCCGTAGATTGATCTAGACTGACCTGCTCTATTGTCCAGGTCCTGCCGCAGGTCATATGTATGACCCCGGGCTGTTTTGTCTCTGCTTTTGCGGCGAGGTAGTATGGGCTGGTGTTCGGCTTGAGTTGCCGCTTTGTCCCGGCCACGTGGTGGTCGGTCAGCCGCATTATGTGTTGATGGCATGGGCTTAAGTGCCTCGTCGTTCAATTGGGGCAGCAGTTTATGCCTCGGGTAACTTTTAGTGGGGCGCTCGAGTCCGTATTCCTCAGCTGCCAGGACATCAGTCCATCTGTCGTTGAGTAGATCTTGATCAGCTTGAAGCTGCTGATGTTTCTTTTTCAGGCTCCTCACAGTGGCTATTAGCCGGCGCTTAAAGCGCTCCTGCTCGACGGGTTCCTCAGGCACGATAAAGTCTTCGTCGCCGAGGCTCACCTCATCTTCGGAGGGTGGAAGATAGTTCCTGTCCTCCGAGTCTTCGTTTATGGCCTGTTCATTAGGGCTGGCTTGCCCATCTTCCCTATCGTCCTGTTCGAAAGTCGGCTCGACGGGTTCTTCTTTGTCTTCAGCCTCATCCGGAGTATTGTTTTCTCTCGTGCCGGTATTGCTGTCTTTCCACGGCATGACTTAGAGCGGCGCCGCTGACGTCGGCACTTTGGCCGTGTCTCAGGAGGTGTATCCTCGACTGGATCTTTCTTGTTATCGCCGTTATTCTCTTTGGGTGTATCCACCATGTACATGTCATACGAGGAGGTGGTTGTCCAGTGCCCAGTAAACGGCGGGTTTTGGGCCTGCTCCTCTCCGGCATCGTCGTCCATACCGTCGATGTCTTCGGAGTTGTAATCGAGCATGTCGGTTAAGTCCTCGACAGTGGCTATGAAGTGGGCGGTGGGTGGGAAGCAAAATTCTCCATCATCAGCCTCCAGTTCAAACCGGATATAGTTCGGCTGTGAGTCCCCCGCTAAGGAGAGGGTTATTAATGAGTTTAGCACATCACCCAAAGGTGAGTGCCGGAAGATGTCCGCGGAGCTGAACTCGACGATCGGCGCCCGATTGAGCTCAATGGGCGTGGACGCACGCGGTTCGGAACCTATGGCCGGAGATGAGTCCAAGGTTCCGGTGACACAGATCTTGTTCAAAGTTGGGTCTGTGTGCGGCTCCAACGCCACTGAGTCTGCAGCTTCCGTGGCGGGGTTGAGCTTCCCGTCCTCGGATGGCGCAGTCTGCTCCGGATCTAGGGCCAGGGCAGTTACAGGAGCTATCTCCCAGGTATGGTCCAATGACAGATATAGGTCATGTTCATCGCGGTGGCAGGGAGTGGCTGCCATGGGCTCGAATCCATCGAAGATCAAGTCTCCGCGAATATCAGCAACGTAGTTCAAGCATCCAAATCTGACCTGATGACCAGGGGCGTAGCTGTCTATCTGCTCTAGATGACCAAGCGAGTTGGCCCGCAGCATGAAGCCGCCGAATACGAAGATCTGGCCGGGGAGAAAGACCTCCCTCACGGCAGCATCATTGTGGATGATTGATGGAGCCATCGAGTCTTCTAGCGACGACACAGCGGAACTCTCAATGAAAGCACCAATGTCGGTGTTAAAACCGGCGGATCTCGGGTAGGGGGTCACAAACTGTGCGTCTAAGGTCGATGGTAACAGGAGACGGGGGACACGATGTTTACCCAGGTTCGGGCCCTCTCTATGGAGGTAATACCCTACGTCCTGCTTGATTGATCTTGATGAATATGAGTATTACAAGAGTTGATCTACCACGAGATCGTAATGGCTAAAACCCTAGAAGTCTAGCCTGTCTGATTATGATTGTCATTTCCTCTACGGACTAAACCCTCCGGTTTATATAGACACCGGAGGGGACTAGGGTTGTACAAAGTTGGTTACAGAGAAAGGAATCTTCATATCCGAACGCCAAGCTTGCCATCCACGCCAAGGAGTGTCCCATCCGGACACGGGAGAGAGTCTTCTATCTTGTATCTTCATGGCCCTTCAGTCCGGCCCATATTACGTAGCCCAAACGCCCGAGGACCCCTTAATCCAGGACTCCCTCAGGACCGCCCGCGGGCAAGGAGCACCGCATGCCCGAGCGATATTTTGACGATGTCCTGGAGGGATCCCGCATTGTAGCAGAGCAGTGTGCAAAAGACATTATCTTCGGATGAATATGTTATCCTGTCCTGCACAATGAAACAAAACTAATATGTAATATAATGTTAGTTGTTTATATCAAGATTTTTCCTCCTGTGCGGCCGTTTTATTAAATCTGAGAGTTGGCCAGTCGTCGGCTTCACCCCCCACGTAGGTAGTACGGGGGTGTTCGGGATAAAATCTAAACACTCTTTATCCAAAGTTTGGTCCTTGAAGGAGATGTTTTAGCGCAATGAACCAGGCAACCGGACTATGTGGCTTTATCACCCTCACTTAGCCATAGGATTTTTATAATAGAAATTTATGCGCAGCCCCTAGTATTCGTCAATCCGGATTAGGGTGCTGTAAACACCGGATCGGGTAGAGACCGATTCGTCGCATAATGCGGAAAAAATCGCAAAAGATTTGTAACCTCCGAAGAGCTGACCGGTTCACGCAGCATCATGACAGTCAGTTTCCGGCTTTCTCTACTGAGGTGCTCATCTGGACGAACCAGGGCACAATCGCAGTAGTTCTCCCTTTACTACCCTAGCCGATATAGCAGAACGTAAGGTAGTAAGCACAGGAGCCGGGCAACCCAACTATTGCCAAAGACATGATTCGGAGCCAATGCATATAATGCTAAATTCGGGGTGCCGAACTATACTGTAAAAAGTGTTCGGACTTTGTTGCTGTAATATGGGGCGCAATAAAGCCCCTGGCAAATTTAGGCCGTACCAAAGTGTACGGGTGCAATGGATAAGATTATCAAGAAAAAAGTAGTAAGCTAGTGCCACAGAAGTTGGGCTGCGAACTGTTTCCATTACAATTTATGGATACATCAAAGCATATAAGTAGTGAAGTAAGCAACAGGGCTATTTTACATGCCATGACCAAGGGAGAGCTCCGTGAGGGTCCTGAAAACAGGTAGAGTGATCGTCGAAAAGACTTCCTAGAGATTCCCGTATACCGCAAAGCCTCTTGCTGTCTTGGTGTATCTATCCTTCGAAAGGACCGATGATCAGGCCGTCTTGAGGGGCCTGTGGAAAAGAAACCTAAAAAGGATAAAAAATAAAAAGTGAGAGTATGTGTGTCCAGGGGGGGTCGAGCCGCATTATGGACCACAATATAGTTATGCCTCCGTCTGTGGCCATGGTATTTTAAGTGCGTAGTAATGTACGCATGGTATGTATGCCGCCATTTGGCCGGAACAGGGATGGAGGCCGGATTGCTAGTCTAACTCCTGACGAGCCGGACTGTTATGCTGCGGAGTAGGCCGGATCCGTTTGACAGTGTCCGGGAGCTTGGCCGCTGAATTAAGATTCTGTTTGGCAAGGCCGCTCTGTACTTCCGCTACCAAGGCCGCGGTGTGCACCTCGGTACGGAGGGAGCGCTCCGTATTTCCATTAACTGTTATGACACCGCGTGGTCCCGGCATCTTGAGCTTGACATAAGCATAGTGTGGCACTGCATTGAATCAAGCAAATGCGGTTCATCTGAGCAGTGCGTGATAGCCGCTACGGAAGGGGACGATATCGAAGATCAACTCTTCGCTTCTGAAGTTATCCGGAGATCCGAAGACAACCTCCAGTGTGATTCAGCCCGTACAGCGGGCCTCTACACCTGGTATGACTCCTTTAAAAGTAGTTTTTGTGGGTTTGATCCTTGAGGGATCGATGCCCATTTTGCGCACTGTATCCTGATAGAGCAGGTTCAGGCTGCTGCCGCCGTCCATGA
This sequence comes from Thinopyrum elongatum, assembly GCA_011799875.1. Lineage (NCBI taxonomy): Eukaryota > Viridiplantae > Streptophyta > Magnoliopsida > Poales > Poaceae > Thinopyrum > Thinopyrum elongatum. Next base: position 391,192,894 of record CM022303.1, read on the forward strand.
GGACGCGCGTGAGATGGAATCCATCAACAATTGGATCGAGGACCAGTGCGGCTGAACCGCCATGACGAATACTGGTCGGATGATCCCTGCGATCGAAGGTGATCGGGCAGGAAGACCATGGGTTGAACTTTGGGGCGACTGGCTCCATCGCGTAGATGTCCCTGAGCGCTCGTTTGCGCTCCCTTTTGGGGATATGAGTGGCGTATATCATGTTCACCGTTTTAACCTGGGAAGGGAACTTCTTCTGTCCTCCTGTGTTCGGCGGACGGGACTCCTCGTCATCGTCCTCGCTTTGCGACCCCTTCTCCTTGTGTTCGGCATTTAACTTGCCGGCCTGTTTAAAAACCCAACAGTCTCTATTGGTATGATTGGCTGGTTTATCAGGGGTGCCGTGGATCTGACATGGACGATCGAGTATGTGGTCCAAGCTGGATGAGCCCGTATTGTTTCTTTTGTATGGCTTCTTCCGCTGGCCGAACTTGGAGCCACTGAAACCGGCATTGACTGCCATGTCATCGGCAGTGCCACCATTGCTTCGGCGCTTGTGCCTGTTGCGTCGGGGCTTGCCATTGCTATTCTTGGCTTCAGAGGTACCGGCTTCGCTTGCAGTGTTATTGCTACGAGCTAGCCAACTATCCTAACCCGCACGAAAGCAGGTCATGAGTGACATGAGGGCTGCCATGGACTTCGGCTTTTCTTGGCCGAGGTGACGAGCCAGCCATTCGTCGCGGATGCTATGCTTAAAGGCCGCTAAGGCTTCGGCATCCGGGCAGTCGACGATCTGGTTCTTTTTAGTTAGGAACCTGGTCCAGAATTTCCTGGCCGACTCTCCAGGCCATTAAACTATGTGACTTAAGTCATCGGCATCCGGAGGTCGTACATATGTGCCTTGGAAGTTGTTGCGGAAGGCGTCTTCCAAGTCCTCCCAGCTGCCAATAGAGTTTTCAGGCAGACTGTTTAACCAGTGCCGAGCTGGCCCCTTGAGTTTTAATGGGAGGTATTTGATGGCGTGAAGGTCATCGCCGCGGGCCTTATGAATATGAAGAAGAAAATCCTCAATCCATACCGCGGGATCTGTTGTGCCATCATATGATTCGATATTTACGGGTTTAAACCCTTCTGGGAATTCATGCTCCATTACTTTATCAGTGAAGCAGAGGGGGTGTGCGGCGCCTCTATATCGGGCCACATCGCGACGTAGCTCGGATTGAATTCGTCGGCAGTCTTCGGCCTGGGCGTGGTTATGTTTGTCACGTCTGGCTTGATAGCCGTCATTGCGCGCCAGGGCATGCCCTCGCGATCCGTAGATTGATCAGGACTGGCCTGCTCTATTGTCCAGGTCCTACCGCAGGTCATATGTATGACCCCGGGCTGTTATGTCTCTGCTTTTGCGGCGAGGTAGTATGGGTTGGTGTTCGGCTTGAGTTGCCGCTTTCTCCCAGCCACGTGGTGGTCGGTCAGCTGCATTATGTGTTGATGGCATGGGCTTAAGTGCCTCATCATTGAATTGGCGTAACAGTTTACGCCTTGGATAACTTTTAATGGGGCGCTCGAGTCAGTATTCCTCGGCTGCCAGGACATCAGTCCATCTGTCGTTGAGTAGATCTTGATCAGCTTGAAGCTGCTGCTGTTTCTTTTTCAGGCTCCTCGCAGTGGCTATTAGCCGGCGCTTAAAGCGCTCCTACTCGACGGGTTCCTCAGGCACGATAAAGTCTTCGTCGCCGAGGCTCACCTCATCTTCGGAGGGTGGAAGATAGTTCTTATCCTCCGAGTCTTCGTTTATGGCCTGTTCGTTAGGGCTGGCTTGCCCATCTTCCCTATCGTCCTGTTCGAAGGTCGGCTTAACGGGATCTTCTTTGTCTTAGGCCTCATCCGAAGTATTGTTTTCTCTCGTGCCGGTATTGCTGTATTTCCATGGCATGATTTAGGGCGGCGCCGCTGACGTCGGCACTTTGGCCGTGTCTCAGGAGGTGTATCCTCGACTGGATCTTTCTTGTTATCGCCGTTATTCTCTTTGGGGGTATCCACCATGTACACGTCATACGAGGAGGTGGCTGTCCAGCGCCCAGTAAATGGCGGGTTTTGGGCCTGCTCATCTTCGGCATCATCGTCCATACCGTCGATTTCTTCGGAGTCATAATCGAGCATGTCGGTTAAGTCTTCGACAGTGGCAATGAAGTGGGCGGTGGGTGGGAAGCAAAATTCGCCATCATCAGCCTCCAGTTCAAACCGGGTATAGTTCGGCTGTGAGTCCCCCGCTAAGGAGAGGGTTTTTAATGAGCTTAGCACATCACCCAAAGGTGAGTTCCGGAAGATGTCCGCGGAGCTGAACTCGACGATCGGCGCCCGATTGAGCTCGATGGGCGCGGACACACGCGGTTCGGAACCTGTGGCCGGAGACGAATCCGAGGTTCCGGAGACACAAACCCCGTTTGAAGTTGGGTCTGTGTGCGACTCCAACGCCGCTGAGTCTGCGGCTTCCGTGGTGGGGTTGAGCTTCCCGTCCTCGGATGGCGCAGTCTGCTCCAGATCTAGGGCCAGAGCGGTTACAGGAGCTATCTCCCGGGTATGGTCCGATGACAGATTTAGGTCATGTTCATCGCGGTGGCAGGGAGCGGCTGCCATGGGCTCGAATCCGTCGAAGATCAAGTCTCCGCGGATATCAGCAACGTAGTTCAAGCTTCCAAACCTGACCTGATGGCCACGGGCGTAGCTGTCGATCTGCTCTAGATGACCAAGCGAGTTGGCCCGCAGCACAAAGCCGCCGAATACGAAGATCTGACCGGGGAGAAAGACCTCCCTCAAGGCAGCATCGTTGTGGATGATTGATGGAGCCATCGAGTCTTCTAGCGACGACTCAGCGGAACTCTCAATGAAAGCACCAATGTCGGTGTCAAAACCGGCGGATCTCGGGTAGGGGGTTCCGAACTGTGCGTCTAAGGTCGATGGTAACAGGAGACGGGGGACACGATGTTTACCCAGGTTCGGGCCCTCTCTATGGAGGTAATACCCTACGTCCTGCTTGATTGATCTTGATGAATATGAGTATTACAAGTGTTGATCTACCACGAGATTGTAATGGCTAAAACCCTAGAAGTCTAGCCTGTCTGATTATGATTGTGATTGCCTCTACGGACAAAACCCTCCGGTTTATATAGACACCGGAGGGGACTAGGGTTGTACAAAGTCGATTACAGAGAAAGGAATCTTCATATCTGAACGCCAAGCTTGCCGTCCACGCCAAGGAGAGTCCCATCCGGACACGGGAGAGAGTCTTCTATCTTGTATCTTCATGGCCCATCAGTCCGGCCCACATTACGTAGCCCGGACGCCCGAGGACCCCTTAATCCAGGACTCCCTCACCCACCGTCAACTAGCATTTTTGTCACCTTGAGGTTGCGGATTGTTGGTGAGACCAACAAGGGAAAGCACCCGACCACAGTTGTGCGATCAGGGTGATCCTCGGCTTAAAAAATGATAGGCGTGTTGAACCACTTCAAAGGTTTCTGTGCATCAAACGATGGCTCCGTTGCATTAACCTCACACACCCACTGTTTAAGTCGGCGGTGAGAAGAATGCAACGAGGCGCCCCTGTCGAAACACATGGCCTCTGTGGCTTTCTGAAACTCATGTTCACTGGATTAGTCGTCTTCCTCATCATCATCGCCCCCCTCGTCCTTGTCGCGGCCTCGGGCGGGCCTCTCCTTCTGTTGCTTAGCCTTGCCGCGGCGGCCTCCTCGGCCACCATGCTTCTTGCCGGATCCCTCAGTACCGTCCTGGGCCTTCTCCTTGTCTCGTCTTTCATACTCAGCTCTCTGCTTCTCGACAAGCTACTCAACTTGCCGGCAGTTTTGGAGATCGTGGCCCTTGGTGCGATGGATCTTGCAATACTATTTGCCGGAGCCTTCCGGCTTGTCGGCAGCTGCCAAGGCCTGACAGGAAGCGAACCCGGAAATTTCCTTGCCGGGGTCGTCAACCTTGGCTTTCTTGGTGGTGCCAGGGTTGCCGGATTCCTCGACAGCAAGCACGGCCTTGCCTTTGCGATTTTTGTTCCGCCGCCGGCCTTTCTTTGAGGGGGTTGCAGCATCTTCATCCTCAGATTCGCCCCTTGCGCCAACACCCTCGCCAGGGAGTTTCCTCCCTTCTTCAGCTCGAGCGCACTTGTCGGCCAAAGCATAAAGCTCGGCAATACTCCTGACCTTGTTCATCGCCAGCTCTTCACGCATCTTGCGGTTACGCACGTTCTGATGAAACGTGCTAACAACAGCGGCAAGATGAACGTCTGGAATATTGTACTGCACCCGGCTAAATCTCTGGATAAACTTGCGCAGTGGCTCGCCCTCCTTTTGAGGGAGGAGATGCAAATCACTTTCTTGGCCAGGAGCTTGGTGGCCTCCAACAAAGGCACCAACAAATTGATGGCACAGATCTGACCAAGAAGAAATGGAATTCTCTGGCAGATGCATCGACCACGACCTGACGTTGGGTTTGAGCACCAACGGGAAGTAGTTGGCAAGTATCTTGTCATCTCGGCCCCCGGCAGCCTGTACCGCAATGGTGTTGATGCTCAGGAACTCTGAGGGGTCAGTCTTGCCATCATATTTCTCCAGGACCTCTGGTTTGAATGTTCGGGAGTTGGGCCACTGGACTCGCCGCAGCTCACGGGTAAACGCTGGACAACCTACCTCATAGGGCAAGTCGCCTGTGTCCCCCGGCGCAGGCTCGTCAACAGTAGGCCCTGCGTGTTTATCAGATTGATGACGCGCCTCCCGTCACCGCTCGATGGTAGTTCGAGCATCCTCTTTGCTTCGTTCCCGAAGAACTTGACGTTGATCGCGGTGCATCCGCGGATCGGACGATGCCGTGGAATCATCATCACGGCCGTCGGTCCGTTGGGTTGACGACCGCCGCTGCTGTCGTGGAAGGGAGTGCACCGTAGTCGCACCGCCTCTAGTCTTCTCACCATCGGCTCACGCCGGGTCGATCGACCGCTGCCGCGAGGGCCCCGCTTGCTCCGGCCCATCCTTATTGACGAAGCTGATGAGGCTCTGGATAGTAGATCGACACTCCTCCATCTTCTCCGGAGCAGGAGGAAAATCGAGGAGCAGCTGCACACGTGCCAAAGCTTCTGCTGGCATAGGTGGCGGCGATAGGTGTGAGGTACATGAGGTGCTCTGACTCCTAACAGTTTTAGAAGGAGCACCGTCATGATCACGCGACCGCGCGCCACTTCCACCGGCAGTTTGGCGTGCATGCTGGGCCTGTGCACCTTGGGATCGATGCGCAGAAGTCTTTCCATGGGGACGTTCAGAACCACCAACGCCACAGCGATGCTCGTCGTGCGTGACCTGGGAAGGCCGTGACGCTTGCACCGACATGGGAGTCCTAGAAGGCATCCTCTGATCTCTAGAGTTCGCTGCGCCGCTCGTGGGCAGCACAGCTCCATCTCTGGATCTAGCGGTGTGCGGGTTGCCATCGCCGCTGCGAACGACGCCGCTCGCCTGGCTCGGATCACCAGAACGCTGTGGAGGCTCTAAACCTCCACCTCCTGCATCCACGCCGTCACTCGTCCGAGTAGGCACGGGCAAGACGGACGTAGACAGAACAACCGTTGCCACACCCTTCTTCTTGGGTGGCATGGTGACAAAGACGATGAAGAAACTGATGCGCTGATCACTGGATCAGGTTCGCACAACCTCGATCCCCCTACCTGGCGCGCCAAAGATGTCAGCGTACGACACCTATGGGATCCGAAGGACCCCTTTACGATTTGGCAGGGAGAGAGGTATGCACAAAGAGCAGAACCAATGATCAACGCGAGGAGATTTTTACCCAGGTTCGGGCCGCTGATCAGCGTAAAACCCTACTCCTGCTTTAGTTTATTATCAGTGTTTTCGTCCCAGTTCTTGGAGCGCTTGCAATGAATAGTGTGTTCGTGCAGCAGCTACACATGCAGAATGGGGCGAGAGTGCTCTCTCTCTAGAGTCCTCCCCCTGTAGCAGTTGCCTTGGGCCTCCTTTTATATGCTCAAAGGGGTCACCACAGTGGCAAACTGTTCATATGTGAGGTGTAAAGTAGCTGCAGGGTTATCATACCTAGCCACTGACGGTTTAGGACAAATGCATTTAATGCACCGTGAGGTGTCTGTTTAGGTGACCTTACTTTCTTGGGGATTGAAAAAGGGGCCATCCCATCAGCACCACTTAAGTTCACCTCCACTAGCGCCTTGCCACGCATCCAGAGAGGGGACCAGAATGTCAGGCTGGTCGCCGCGCTTGAGCGGTGGCACAGCGGTGGAACCTTGCCGGGTGCGAATCTTGCCGGGCTCCGCAGGCTACCCTCACAAGATCTTGCCGGGAGCCGAGCCTCTGGTCTCCAGTTCTCCTATCTTCTGATCCTTGGCTTGAATGTATCTTTGATAACCTTGGATTAATCTTCAGCTGTTCCCCCGACAAGCCTTGCCGCAGGTATGGCTACAGCTGCCCGTGCACAAGTATGGGGTACTAAAGGCCCAATATTTAGTACACCGACATCTACTTATGATAAAGAATTATATGCTCTTGTTCGGACCTTAGAAACATGGCACCATTATTTCTGGCACAAAGAAGTTGTTATACATTCTGATCATGAATCTTTGAAACACATTAAAAGTCAAGCAAAATTGAATCATAGACATGCTAAATGGGTTGAATTCATTGAGACCTTCCCTTCTGTCATTAGACACAAGAAGGGTAAAGAAAATGTTATTGCTGATGCATTGTCTCATCGCTATACTATGCTTTCACAACTTGACTTTAAATTATTTGGTTTGGAGACCATCAAAGATCAATATGTGCATGATGCTGTTTTAGAGATGTAATGTAGAATTGTAAAGAAGGAAGAACATGGAACAAGTTTGTCGTAATGATGGATTTGTGTTCCGTGCTAACAAGCTATGCATTCTAGCTAGCTCCGTTAGTCTTTTGTTGTTGCAGGAGGCGCATGGAGGAGGATTAATGGGACACTTTGGCGTGAAGAAGACGGAGGATGTACTTACTACACATTTCTTTTGGCCAAAGATGAGACGGGATGTTGAGCGTTTTGTTGCTCGCTGCACTACATGTCAAAAAGCTAAGTCACGACTCAATCCTCATGGTTTATATATGCCATTGCCTGTACCTAGTGTTCCTGGGGAAGATATATCTATGGACTTTGATTTAGGTTTACCTCGAACAAAGAAGGGGAGGGATAGCATATTTGTTGACGTGGATAGATTTTCAAAAATGGCACACTTTATACCATGTCATAAAAGCGATGATGCTGCTAATGTTGCTAATTTGTTCTTTCGTGAAATTATTCGCTTGCATGGTGTGCCAAATACTATTGTTTCAGATCATCATACTAAGTTTCTTAGCCACTTTTGGAGATATTTATGGGCTAAGTTGGGGACTAAACTGCTTTTTAGTACTACATGTCACCCCCAAACTGATGGACAAACTGAAGTAGTCACTCTACAAAAAAAAGACACATCCGTGACATTTTGGCCCGAACGAATTTTTTTCTATCATGCTTATGACACTTCTATGACGATAATTGTGACAAAACCACGTATCATCATAGATGTGGTGGGCTCCTACTTCTAAGACAAAAAATCATGACAGAAAATGGGCTTTTCATCCTGGGCGGGCCGGAGACGCACCTGCATGACATTCTTTGGGCCGTCCATGACAGAAAAAATCGTGGTAGAAGCGAGGGCGAGGAAAATATCGGGGAGTTCCCGATTACGGTGGGTGGTCGGGGCCGAGCGATGCATGGAGGTTTGCGCATTTCTCTCATGTACGCGCGCGTGTGCGAGGCGTTGGCTAACTGAACCCGAGCAATCGCACGTTACTGAACCCGAGCCATCGATCCCTTGGCTGTTAACTGAACTCGAGCGATTCATTCACTGCTGCTGCTACTAACTGAACCCGAGCGATCGATCACTGCTGCTGCCTACTGAAGCCGATCGAGCCCCTATGCGAGATGTAGCTAGCCGGTGTTGAGTTGCCTCTCGATGAATAGTGACCATTGCTACCGTGCACGCGGTATGTAGAACGAGTCGAGACGTGGTGAGTCGAGCCGGTTGGTTGGCTGTGGATGAACAGTTCCCGGTGTGGGTTGGATGAACAGGACCCCGTGGTAGTAGCTAGGTCGTTGCCGCTGGATGAACAGGACGCCGAGGAGGCCACCACACCCCAGCCGGTTGGGGGTGGATGAATAGGACCCCGTGGAGGCTCTATGAACAGTAGCCGGTGGAGGCTGGATGCATGAACAGTAGCTGGTGAAGGCTGGAGGAAGTCGATGGTGGATGAACAGTAGCCCCGTGGAGGCTGGAGCGAGGCGTTGGCTAACTGAACCCGAGCAATCGCATGTTACTGAAACCGAGCGATCGATCCCTTGGCTGTTAACTAAACTTGAGCCATTCATTCGCTGCTGACTGAACCCGAGCGATTCCTTCACTGCTGCTGCTACTAACTGAACCCGAGTGATCGATTACTGCTGCTGCTTACTGAAGCCGATCGAGCCCCTGTGCGAGACGTAGCCAGCCGGTGTTGGGTTGCCTCTTGATGAACAGTGACTGTTGCTACCGTGCGCGCGGTACGTAGAACGAGTCGAGACGTGATTAGTCGAGCTGGTTGGTTGGCTATGGATGAACAGTTCCCGGTAGAGGTTGCATGAACAGGACTCCGTGGTAGTAGCTAGGTCGTTGCCGCTGGATGAACAGGACCCCGAGGAGGACGCTACACCCCAGCCGGTTGGGGGTGGATGAACATGACCCCGTGGAGGCTCTATGAACAGTAGCCGGTGGAGGCTGGATGCATGAACAGTAGCTGGTGGCGGCTGGAGGAAGTCAATGGTGGATGAACAGTAGCTCGTGGAGGCTGGAGCGAGGCAGTACACGGTGGATGAACAGGACCCCATTTCGACCGTAGGTGCTCCAACAGAAGTCCGTTTCCTCTATTTTGCAGTACACCACACCCCTCCCGATGAACAGGACCCTGTTTCCACCGTAGGCACTCGAACAGAAGTCCGTTTCCTCCGTTTTGCGGTACGACAGACCCTTCCCAATGAACAGGACCCCATTTGGACCGTACACGATCGAACAAAAGGCCGTTTCCTCCGTTCTATGGTACGTCAGACCTCGTTTTGGCTGTTCCGTCCAAGCCGGTTGGCTCCCGATGAATACGGCGTCTTCCGACCCAGTTGGTTGCCTCCGGATGAACATGACGTTGTCTCCTCCGTTGTGACCCAGCCGGTTGGCTGCCGATGAACAGGACAAGATCACTGTAGGTGTTCGGGACCCCGCCCGTATGTACGTACGTAGCCGTGTTTACTTTCTTGCAGCGTGGCTGTACGTACGTGTACATGATTTATATAGGACCGCCTTAACTGCTATGTCACACGTGCCGCTCCTTGCTCGGCCACGGTTCATCCTTGCGGAGAGACCGATCGACTAGTATGTATGTACACATTCGCTACCAGAGAGACAACCCTGCATACGGTTCGACCGGGTGGGTCCCAGCTGTTAGGGAGGATAAGGAGGCACTTCCTTGCATGCGAAGATATAGCTGATGGGTCCCAGCTGTCAGGGGGAGGAATCATTTTTTCCCATAATAAGGACGCACTTCTTTGCATGCGAAGATGTAGCTGGTGGGTCCCAGCTGTCAGGGGGAGAAAACATTATTTTTCAGGGTAAAAAGGATGCAGTTGCATGCATGCGTCCATGGGCGTGGTGCGTCCCCACTGTCAACCTCTCCACGTACAGTCATCTTACGATGACTCTCGTTTGTTGCCCACGCTGACCACACCGTGCCGAGCACACCAAGGCCGGTGGACGACGGCGAGGCCCCAGACTGGAACGACCCGGAGATGGGGAAGACGCCGCAGTAGAGTCACAGATGGAGAGGAGTGGTAAACTTGACTGGTTCGGGTGCGGAGTGGGCCTACACTCGGCAGAGAATAATAATAGGAGGTGCGGAGGAGTGGAGGGATGGCCTGGCCATCGGTGGGGTAGCTGTTCACTGCGAGGCGCGCGAAACAATGCCGCTGGACGCCAGATGCTTGAGCAGGCGGTCCCGGCAGCGCTGGAGGAAGAAGACGAGAGATTGAAGAAGAATGTCGGCTGTTGGATGTAAATCCAACGCCTTGCTTAGGCTTCGACCTTTGTTTTTTTTGCGAAAGTGCTTAGGCTTCGACTTACTGGCCCACATGTCAGCCCGTCCATTTGGTGGGCTGGCTGAGACAATGATGTAGCGTCTATGCAGCCCATTTATATATTATGTTAGAATTTAAAGCCCATTTGCATTTTTCTCGAAATCCGCGGACTTGCTGGGCTTGGTGAAAATATCATGTTGGGCAGGACGGAGAAATGTTATAAAAACATAAACACATGATTGCACGTCTATTACTATATTGGTCAGTAAAATCTTTGCAAGCTCTTTTTGCGGGGTAAAGGGGATTGTATTGATTAAGTAAGAGTCACATTACAATCTCGAAGGAGAAGGCCTAAAATTTCTTCAGGGCCTGATTCTAACCATACCACAGTTCGACCCTCCAGTCGACCAAATCTTTGCAAGCTTATGTATGCAATCACCAGGAGTTAACTTGCCAAGTTATATATAAACAATTATTATTTTTGTTTTGTAAGAACTTTTGATTTACGAAATAAAATATCATTTTAATTTGATGAGTTAATAGGACGTGGGGTATTATTATTTTTTAGGCTAGACATGGGACAGTTGAGTTGGTTCTAGGGAAAAGTACTGGGAGAAAACTCAGATTACATCGAAAAAGAAAGTGGGAGAAAATTCAGATATAAGATTAATAAAAAAAAGGAAGTGGGAAGGTCTATACAATGGTTGGACGAACGACAGGTTTAACGGAACCTTATGTTGTTTCTGTTATATATATGTAATAAAATAAGATATAAATATAAATATAAATATAAGTATATATATATATATACTACTCCCTCCATCCCAAAATGTAAGATGTTTTTTGACACTATCATAGTATCAAAAAACATCTTACATTTGAGGACGGAGGGAGTATTATAGAAGGGAAAACATAGGTTCAGTTTTGCATTCTTATAGAAAAATAGAACTGAGCTGTGCGTTGTCATGAAAAAACAAACATAACTTGGGCTGCTGATGTTATAGACAAGCTAGGCTGGGAGGCTAGAGGCCGCTTGATACCGGCTGGATCCCAAAAAACAAGTTGAAACCTGCTGGATCAACTGTGTCTGCATGTCGTGGGCTGCGCGTGTTAAACAACAAAACCTAGGCCATGGACCTGGTGGGCCCAGACTGTCAGCCTCTCGACGAACAGTCATCTCACGATTGCTCTCATTTTGTTGACAATGTTGGGAACGACAGACAGCAGCGCCGCGGCGAGAGCACCAAGGCGGAGGACGACGTCGAGACCTCAGACCGGAATGAACCAGAGCCGGAGATTTAGTAACTACACCTGCAGTTGGGCCAGTGACATGTGGGCCTAACAGACGGCTGGCCCACATGTCACTGACCCAACTGCAGGTGCAGTTACGGCACTGAAGCAGCGCCCCAGGCGGAGGGGAGTACGGAGGGTTGACTTGTTCGGGTGCAGGGCGGGCCGGTGGAGCTTCCGCCGCCGGAGAATGTGTGGGAGTAGAGGGATGGCCTGGCCAGCACCACAGGCTAGGATGGGTCACCGCGGTGTGCGCGGCAGCACCGCCAGTCGCTGTAGGAAGAGGACGAAAGATTGAACAAAATAAAGAAATACAAATGGATAGGTGGTTGGTCCTAGATGTCTGTGTACGAGACCTGCTGGGTCCACCTAAGAAGGGGAAGATGTTGGGAGGAAGGGGATTCAAAGCACGGCAGCCCAGTGAAGTAGTTACATACATAAGCAAATAGCCACTAAAAAAAAGCAAACAGGTTAATGGGTACTTAGACGAAATATTTTGGACAAAATAGATAATTACGACACATAGGCTAATGCATGAAACACTCAGATGATAAAGGTGCTTAAACAGATAAAGTACATCATCTAGACCTTCCTGGCATGCTTGATCATGACACTGCGGCTGTCCGTGTACTCGTCGGTTACGGGAAGCAGACACCCTCATGCCCAAGATCTTCCTATACATGTCGTAGCATGCATATGCGTCCTTGGCCATGTAGGTTATGTAGGGTAGATTCAGAGGTACCTCCCACGTGTTCAGGTCCTTGGTATCCACGTATTCTTTCATGTTGGCATAGCAGGGGTCGATGATGGTCGCGGCGAGGTCAACCACGGAGTCCTTCTCCTGCCCATTGCCAATGATCTTGTATTGCTTCTGGATGTAGACAAGCTTGTTGCACCAGATGGCCAAATCGTAAAGCACAGTCGCGTTCTTCCTGCTCTCCACCGTACCGAAGGTGCAGTCGGCGGTGCTGATGAAACGAGAACCTCCTCCTGCACACATACTTGGGCAACGGTGATCCGCTGGTCCATGTCAGGAGACGAATGGATAGGCACAAGGTCTAGTCCCACGACCTTGTGCTTTCTCCTCCTGTAGGTATTGCTTGAACTTGGCGAGGCAGAGTTCATTAAGTCCGATCGTTGGTCTACATCACATTCAACTTGGTGCTGCCATGGGTCTGAACGGCGAACTCAAAGGTGAACTCCTTGCTGAAGTCCATATCCAGAAGGCTCACCCCTCAGATCGCCATTGGAGTCTCTTCTCACGCAGAGTTGATGTGGCGGTTCTCGTTTTGTGGGGATTGGGGGCATGCAGGGGGGAGGGGGGAGATGAAGACAACCAGTGTGTGCTGGGGTACTGGGGGGTGGCAACGCGGCAGCATTAGTTTGTTTTTCCAACTGCAAGTGAACGAGTGGGTAGGCAGCGGCAGCAGTTCGTTTTTCAGCTCTTGGGGAACTGCTTTGAATAGTAAACTAAGTGTGTACAAGAGACAGCAATTACTACCCCTCCCTCGCCTGCTGCACACCCGACAGAACATGCCCCCTCGGGTTCACGAGCGGGTCTATATTGGTACTGTAATAGCAAGTGTTAGTGGTCACTTTACTTAAATTTTATTAGCTTTAGTTAAAATTTATTCTTAAAACAAGCAAAGCATTGGCTCGTTCTATCAGTGCCACAGGATCAACATGCACAGCAATTAGAATTATTATTCTTAGGATGCACACGATCAGCTCATTTGCGGCACTTTCACAAAGACAATACTACCAAGTTTGAACAGCTTGTTATGGTTGTTGTCCTCTGCATCATCATGCCGTGTTTCCCAGCTCGCAAGATTCAGAACCAACAAATAAGATTCAAATAATAAGTAAAACAAAGATGCCTACGCATCACAATGATTCCCAGCTTGCAAGATTCAGAACCAACCAATTAGATTCAAATAATAAGTACAAGAAAGATGCATACACATCTCAATGATTCACAGATCAGAGCCAATCGTAACTGTACAACTCAAACGTTGTGAGAATGTGAACAAATAAATAAAAATTGATTGATGCTTCATGTAAGCAATTTGATCCAAGGATTTGCTTAAACATTGAAACCAGTCCTTTTTAAGGCCACGCAGGTCAAACATTGGCAGCTGAAATATTCTCCATCACTGGTGGCACTACCACTTCCAATATATGCTGAAGAGGGCCTTCTAGATTTTGTAGTGTGTATAGAGCCTCATCCTTAGTATTTAACAAATACACATAGCAAAATCTAGTGGAATCATCAATTAACGTCTTGAAATATCTCTTTCCACCTTGCATACACGCATGGCACTTTAGAGCCTTTGGATAAAGTGAATCTCGGGATTAAATCCATCTTGGCTAGCCGTGTCATACAACCCAAGAACTTGGCGAATGCTTTTGACCATCACAACATCTGTAGTTGAGTATTCCTTTTTGCATAGATAAGAAAGAGCATGATTACTATAATATTGGCACTAGTTAAAGCAAATTTATTTCCAAAACGAGAAAAGATTGTGATAGAATTGCTTTATTAAAAAAATACAATGTTAGCACAGTATGAAAAAGCACAATCATGTTGATAAAGGATGGTACTAAACTGTGTGAGATAACTTTGGGAGATCAAGTGATTCTTCATGTCCCCGTATCTTGCCATGAAGACGATTCGTTGACATCCATTAACACCTTAGTGTGGCAGTAGAAGGAGGAGCGTTGACTCATTTCAATCACTTTTTTGTGCAGTTCAACTAAAATTATGGCGCCCGCCAGATAGAGAAGGGGCCCGCGCCACCTCAACGGTAGGTGTGATGGACTCAACTAGTTCAGTGTAGCTATGTGATTGATGCAGTGCACATGGACTTGATTTTGTCGGATAGGCCTTCAGCAAGTTATCTACATTGGAAATGAAATGGTAGATAAGACAGTAGCTCTATTTTAAATATATTATTACTTCATTTTATCAATGGCAGTAGCGGTGCCAAAAGATTGCCTCAAATTATTAGTGGCATTAAATTAAGATGCCAAAACAATATCATTATTGCTTTCTCATAGCAGTGCCAAAACAGTAGCACAAGATCACTAGCTGGATGCAGAGTCAAAATCAACCAAAAAGGAGCATACTCGGTCATGGGAACCATTACTGAGAGAGGAGCCCTACGCCACCATGACTCGATGTGGTGAACCTGCAGATCCACTCGGATGATTCAATTCATGCGAGCTTTTCGCACAGTCCAGCTGAAATGAAGCAAAGATTGCATCATGCAGCTAGAATTAAGTAGTTGTACTAAAATTGAGCAACATTAAGAAACATTAAGGTTGGCTATCCTACTCATGCAAGGTGCAACTATAATTTTCTTATCCTTTTGTGCAGTTCCACTAAAATAAAGTGCCATTGTGGTGACAGTGATGGCTCATCTTGCAAAGGCTAATAAAATGTTGCATGAGATTACCGGCAGAGTTTCACGGAGATGTTGGAAACTCCAATCGCCCTTTGTGCAATTCCACCAAAATTGAGAGGCATTGCCCATGTGACATTTTAGTTGAACTTCACAAGTCACTCATTCCAAAAAAGTGTTTTGTGTAGTTCACAAAAAGGTCAGAATAGCAACGAGGTGAAATGGATATCCCTATCCGCACAAAAAGATAGAAAGAAAACCGTTACTGGTCAATGACAAGATACGAAACATACACAAAATGAAAACAAGCATCTTCATTATGTTCATGGCAGTCACGCAAGGACAGTAGAAATTTTAAAATGGCAGCATTGCTTCATGTTACCAAAAGCATTACGATCAACAATGACATTCGTCAAATATGGGATTACTTTTTTTTTTGAAAAGGAGGATTACCTCCGGCCAATATGGGATTACTTTAATGGTGGCATTGCTTGTTTACCAGATACAGTAGATCAACAGCAGGTAAAGAGTTGGTTTAAGGGCATGGGACAGTGGGGACACCAGGACACTCAAAAGCATAATGAAGCAACTTACTTACGATACTGGGAAAAATAGCAGGAGTACCATTTGTAACACAGTTTAATTGCATCATATTACTGAAGGCATTAGATTAACAATAACATTGGTTAGACATGTCCTTACGATAAAGTGTGATTGCTTCATTTTACATGCGCCCATACATTAACAACAGCAAAAAGTTGGTATAAGGACATGCGACAGTGGACGCATCAGCACAATGTACCTGCATGGAGGCATAAAGTGGTGATGCCGAGTTTGTTCATACTCTGTGAGGGCAGCAATTCTAATCCTGGAGACCTTTTACTATGTGAGGGCAGCAAATCTAATCCTGGACATACTCTGTTGACTTGTCCACCAGCCACCACTTTCTATCCTTTTTTCAACCAATAACAGATTCATTCCTTATCCAGTTTGTGCTGCCTTTTCCCTTTATTTCCCTTTTCAACAAAGAGACCGGCTGGGTATCCAGTCTCTACTACTTTCCCCCTGTTATTTCATCTTTGAATCAAATCCTAGATTCATGCTACAACTTTCCCCCCTTTCTTTGCTATTTGAACCAAGTCCTAGATTCGACTGCATGAAGTAGCTTTACCTCTAATAATACTAAAAATTTAGGTGGCTTTGGAAGAGCTCATGGAAGTAGAGAAAGATTCACATGCAGACACGTGGGGAGCTGGGGCAGTAGAGCCGGGCCGCTTTCGAAGGAACTTATACCTGAGGGTCGTCGGGATGTGGCTAGGACGTCGGTGGCAGGTCTGATTTGCCCACAATACGGTAGGGAAGAAGGGGTCGGAGGACCTCCCAAGCCGGCATTGTGTCGGAGAGAACGGCACGGGCAGAGGATCGGGACCCGCCGGCAGCTGTGGGTTTCCTCCCTCGCCGCCGATGACCGCGTGAACGATGCACCTTGTCCCCTAGACACACCGGCCGAAGGGATCCATCCGGATTTGTGACCAGCGGTGAGCAGAGAGAAAATGTCGCTACCGCTGTCGTGTTTAAATCTAGAGAGGATGAGAATGAAGAGAGCAACCCTAGTAAAGCAAGTGCTCAGGCCCCTGCCTATATATATAGTGGAGTGATTATCTTTTTCTCTCCACAACAAGCGTTTCAATTTGTGTACGTGGCAGTAAAGAAAAGAAACTCTCTATTTAACGTGACTGACTGCAATTTTCACTTGTGCTCCCCGGCCCTCCATTCATTGAAAAACCCCACGGGTGAATAAACATACAGTACTATTTATATAGAACGAACAAGCTCGAACTATTTAGGCTTTGAGATATCGATGGTACAGTTTGACCACATTGCATCAATGGACTCAGTACTTTGAAGAAACCTATACGTATAAACACGTGCATGATTTACATTCTGAATCGCTAGCTAGAGCTTGAACTGTATTTGTTTACATGTACCACCTTTTTCTTTTGGTTTTCTGCTCCATGGCGCAATTCATTGATACAAAATTATACTATGAGTATTTAAAAGTTGAGGGCGGGGCTTTTCCTGGGCAGTACGTGCGACAGTTTTTGTGTCGCCGGTTTGACAGAGAGGCGAGGAGGGTGAGGGAGTAGCAGATTCAACTTACTGCTGGAAAGGTAGGGCTGTGCGATTTGACGTCTTGTTACTGCTGGAAAGATGGGGTCTTGTGATATGACTACTCACTATAGTCATTATTACTCTGGCACTACCACCGGGGTGATGCCCCCCTTCCGTTCCCCACTCTAAATCTGGTGCATGACACGTCGACCCTGATGCTGGCTCTCCCACATGTCGATGAAGTAAGAAGGAGCAAAGAATATTCGGTATATATAGTAGCACGTAGTATATACTACTACTCACGTCGGAGGAGTGCGAAACACGGCAGCCTAGTGAACCAGCAGGCGATAGGCCATAGAAAACAATGTGGTTATATGGCCATAAAAAACAATGTACTATAGTCCAGTCCCTAGCACGTACAGTACTCCTCCTCTTCCTCCTCCTCTCGGTTCATCGCCATCATACTTTCCCCATTCCTGTGTTTTAAGTATCCCTGCGAATCAAAGAGGCCCTTCAACTAGTTTAGGTCCGGTCGCTTTTTTGTAAATGTGTTATGTCCAAAAATGCGTGAAAAAATATGTACTATGAAGCGTAGCTGCGGTTCGAAAAGGAGACCAAAAGTGATGACAGGTATAGGTCGCACGCACCCACCTAGTGGTACTCAGTACTAGACGTACGAGTACTCAGGATGAAGACAGTGATACTACATATAATTAACGCCAAATAAGAGCAAGGGATCACACATGTCATTTACAAATAGAATAAAAATGCCATACACTAATAAAACATCAAGGCCACGAGGCGATGCAGTTCTGGTTACAGCAGGCGAGAAGAAAGATGCATCCATCGATGACTTCCTCCTCCTCGACTCAGGGTGCCAGCCCACCGAACGGCAGCTAAGTAGTAGCGGCTTTCGTGGCCAGGTCAACGTGCTTCTCAACAATGGCGTCCAAAGATTCCAGCTGGTGGAAGAAGGCCAACGTCTTTCTGTCCTCCCTGGCCATGTAGTGGCCTATGTAGACGATTTCCTCATAGACATGGATGTGTAGGTAGATGGTTTCTTGCATGGCGAGGCGCTGCGCGGCGAGCACGGCCTCGAGGTGCACATTCTTCATCGCGACCTCCGGCAGCTGCAGGGCCACCAGGGCTTGAAAGAGTTCGTCACCATGGAGGCCGATGAGG
Source organism: Thinopyrum elongatum (assembly GCA_011799875.1). Classification (NCBI taxonomy): domain Eukaryota; kingdom Viridiplantae; phylum Streptophyta; class Magnoliopsida; order Poales; family Poaceae; genus Thinopyrum; species Thinopyrum elongatum. The sequence continues at coordinate 391,211,052 of CM022303.1, forward strand.
GTGGTAGGCAATGAGGAGCCAGGGCACGCGGGCTGGAGCAGTACGGCAAGGTCTTCCGTGCACTTCTTGACGGCGGTGAACTTGTGGATGGAGCGGACCATCATGTCGTCCATGCATGAGGCGAAGCCAGCGTCGGCGAGGGCTACGACGCCGGCAGTCGCCAGCACCGTCTGGATATGCTGCGCGGTGCGGGGCCACAGGCCTGCGTCTTGGCTGATCTGGCACAGCCGACTGCCGCTCGCGTCCATTGCCTCCATAGGTGCTTGTGGCTTCTGGTCACTTGGTCTTGGATTGGAGTGAGCAGTGTTGCGCAAAGACTAGGAGTAGATGGATTGGAGTGGTGGGGCGCCTTTATATGAGAGTCCAAACTGCGTTGCATTCACATCGTGCTGGCTCCATTCTGCTTCTCCAATTACTTCCCTCTGCATGCTAATTCAATGAGGAGGCATCATTGACCGTTCAATGTTTCAGGAACCGCTACCCTCTCCCTCCTTGGCATTCAAGCCGTATCAACGTAAATGCGTGTCAAAAAGGGACTAGTCATTACTACATTGTGCACCGCGACCAAGGCGGAGGGGAAAATGAGAGAACTTAATATTTTTACTGTAGTACTACCATTGGATGCAATGAACTGACCGCAGCATGCCGTGCTAGGTAGTCTCAAGGCATTAAAAACATACACGGCCCACGTCTCTTATTGGTTGATTCCTTTATTCTTGTCAAGAAACAAAAACAAGAAACGAGGTCGAGTTAATCCACTGTGTCTAAGTGTTTTGGGATTATAAGGTTTTCGTAAGCGATCGACACAATAACCATAAGATCTGCATCAGACGGTGGCACCTATTGGACGCAAACAGCAATAGAAAAGAAATGCCACAAAACTGCGACACCATGCCCCCCTCCCCTACACATTAGACTGGCACGCGAGCGTACGCAACTCTCATGCTCGGATTGCGCTTGGCTCTTCGCCTCTTCGAGAAGTTGAACAGTGATGTCATTTACGACTGGAATAAAAATGCCATACACTAATAAAACATTAAGGCCACGAGGCGATACAGTACTGGTTAGAGGAGGCAAGAAGAAAGATGCATCCATTGACGACCTCCTCCTCCTCGACTGAGGGCGCCGGCCCACCGAACGGTGGCTAAGTAGCAGTGGCTTTCGTGGCTGTCGGCGTCCTGGGACTGGGGGTGCCCAGACCTGCCTGCCTGTGGCCCATGGCATGGCTCCATCGACGGCCTGGTACGGCCCAGCTTCAGCAACAACAACTCAAGAACCTCGCGAGGGGCCATGCCTCGCGAGGCGGATGACACCAAGACCTCCATGAGGGGCGACCTCACCAGGCTAGCTCCCGAGGAGCGGAGATATCAATGGAAGCCGCACCTCATGAGGTTCACCTGACTTGAGCCATGACGACCAAGACCAGGCAGGCGCCAGCGGGCGCAGTGTATCAGTTTCCCCTTTGGTGCCAAGGAGGCAAGCGCAGGCTCGGAGTCCTGAGGAATCAAGCAAAGGTTTCCATATCGGTGCAACAAGACCAGGACCGCCAGGACGGCAGGACGGAGGTCATCGCGGAGCCCACTTCAGCATCACCGCCAGAGGCTTTTGTAGGCGAAGACTACTTTTGTCAAGATAACTTGTACTAGTTGTCTTCCTTCGAATTTGGCCGTTGTGGGATCCCTTCTCGCCTACATTTGGGAAGAGGACCAAGGCCACTATAAATAGGACTTAGCCACCACCATAGAGGGGGATCAGATCCGTTCTGCCCTCACCACCTCACCAGCTCATTGAGCTCAAGAACACATCACCTCCTGAGGTCATTCCATCACTGTACTAGCTCATCCTCAGCCCTCCGAGGCAATCCACCACAAAGCTGGAGTAGGGTATTACACCACAAGGTGGCCCGAACCAGGATAAACTGCTGTGTCTCTTGTCCCTTGGGTTCGTCGAGCTAGGCTGTGGAATCGTTGAGCAGGCAGACTGGGGAGGGAGAGTTCTTCGCACGCATCCCAGGGTTCGAACATCTCAAGGGTCTACGGAACCCCGAATCCGACATTTGGCGCGCCAGGTAGGGGTGCGTCGGAGCCTTTCTCCCGTTGGTCGACCCGCCACTGCTCCACCGCTTCCATGGCTGACGCCCGTCGAGCCCGTGCTGAGCATCGGGCCGCCCTCACCGCTCGCGTCGCTCGGCGGGCCTCCCCGCCGTTCTCCATCGCCTGCTGCTAACGCTGCCACCGGCCCGGTGGGGCACGAGCAACAAGCTTCATCGCTGCATCCCTCCGTGCGGCGTGATGGGCGCACGTCCACTCTGTCGCTGACTTCGGCTGGATCGTTGTCTCACGCTCGTCGCGGGCCGGCGGACGTGCAAGCTGCTTTGCGCATGGCGCGCGAGCTCTTGCGCTACCGCCCCGTCGACGACTTCTACGAGGACTGGCTCGAGCGCATCGCAGAGCTTGTCAGCGCCGCAGGGGGCTCGCCTGCGCCGTCTCTCTCATTGCCTCGCCCGCCACCTGCCGCAGGCGACGTAGCCCACGGAGCGCCTCCACCACCTCCCCGTCAAGACATCGCCCTCGCACGAAGGCGCGGCTGCACGGCATGACCCGCCTCGTAGGGCGCCCACGCGCGAAGAAGCAAGCTGCCAGGAGGTCCAGCGGCCGCAAGAAGATGCTCCTACACTCCCAGCACCCCCACGCCAAGACCGCACACCACCTGTGGTGGTGGCGCATGAGCGCCAAGATCAAGCTCCACCTCCACGTCGGGCTCCCGTAACCACCGCGGGCTGCCGAGCCTTCACTCCCGAGCTACGCAGCGTCGTCTGGCTGGGGAAGTTCAAGCCCGACCTGCCTCCACGCTACGACGGCACCCCCGACCCCGCTGAGTTCCTGCAACTCTATGAGCTGAGCATCGAGGCAGCCAACAACGACGAGAAGGTCATGGCGAACTGGTTCCCCATGGCTCTCAGGGATGGCGCATGCTCATGGCTCCTGAACCTGCCTGCAGGATCGATCTCCTCCTGGGGCGAGATGCGTGAGCGTTTCGTCGCCAACTTCCAGGGCACCCGCGACCGCCTGCCTACCGCGGGCGACCTGCGACGCATCAAGCAGTAGCCAGGGGAAACCCTGCAGAAGTACATCCAGCGCTTCAACAACGTCCGTCTCAAGATCCCCAAGGTGTCGGACAAGGCCATCATCTCAGCATTCTCTGATGGCGTCCGCGATGTCAAGATGAATGAGGAGCTTGCCATACACGAAGACCTGTGCACGGCTCTGGAGATGTTCAACATGGCGACCAAGTGCGCGAGAGCTGAGGAGGGACGCCTCTCCCTCCTCGAGCTCCCAGCGGCTAACCCAGAAGACAAGAAGGCCAAGGCCAAGGACGTGAAACGCAAGGGGGCAGCCGTGCTTGCGGCTGAACCAGAGATGAAGCGCGGCTGCGACCACCCAGAGTCATCCAAGGGCAGCTGTCCGTTCTGCGTGTTCCACAACATACACAGCCACAACACCAATGACTGCCATGAGCTCAGGGCCATCCGCGACGGGCGCCTCGGTCGACGCCCCGAACACAACGATTGAGGCTACGGCCGCGGAGGAGGCCGAGGCGGAGGACGCTGGGACGACCGCGGGCCTCGCCAGGAGTGGCGTGACCAGCCTCGTGAGGACCGCTGGCAGGGCCAGCCTCGTGAGGACGCCTGGAGAGATCAGCCTCGTGAGGACCTTCCTCAGGGCAACGCCGGCCTCCCTCCGCTGCCACCACCACCAAGAAGGAACGATGACCACCACCAGGATGAGGGGGCTGGGGGCTTCCAGGAGCCTCGCGCCGTCGCTTGCTTCCTGGGCGGTGCTCAGGCCCCAGCCTTTCAGCGCATCTTCAAGCAGTTCGCCCGTGAGGTGAACACGGCTCTTCCCAGGCTCGAGGCCACACGCCCGCTCAGGTGGTCCAAGTGCATCATCACCTTCAGCTCGTCAGACCAGCTCAAGTGCGCGGCAACCGTCGGCGCCCTCCCGATGCTCTACTCTCCCGTCATCAGCAACGTCCTTGTCACCAAGACCCTCATTGATGGTGGTGCGGGGCTCAATGTCCTTTCCATCGAAACGTTTGATCGCCTCCAAGTGCCCTATGATCAGCTGCAGCCCACCAAGACCTTCTCAGGAGTGACCGACGGCTCCACCACCCCGATAGGGCAGATCCGCTTCCCTGTCACCTTCGACCAGCACGACAACTTCCCCATCGAGCTCATCGAATTCGATGTCGCCCACATCCGTCTTCCGTACAATGCCATCCTTGGGTACCCCGCCCTGGCCAAGTTCATGGCGGTGACTCATCATGGCTACAATGTCCTCAAGATGCTAGGGAACCGCGACATCATCACGATCACCTGCGAGGAAAAGGACGTGGTGTGCTCTCTTGAGCGCGCCTACCAGGCTGCGGCGGTTGAGGACCCAGACAACGAAGGCACCATCTACCCTCCTGAGGCTATCCCCAAGAAGAAGAAATAGCTGCTCCAGCAAGAGCCTCAGGAGAACGGTGTCTCCACCGGCACCACCTCAGGACCAGCACCCTTGGGTGGGGCACCCCCCTCTCTCGCATAGGAAGGCGCGCCCGGTGCCCCTCTCAGGCTGGGCTCGGGGGCTCTCCTCTGGAGGGCCTCTAAACTAGCCAATGTCACAAGGGAGGCGCTCGGGCACCACATGGAGGCGTGCTTCAGCGCACGCTTCGGCCAAGAGGGCACAAGCCACGAGCTGCCTGGTGCTCAGGAGTTCGTCATCAAGGCAACCGAGGAGCTTCAAGAGGCAAGAGCCATGCGCGGCGACTGCCGCCCGCCACCTGGCTTGGCTCCTTGTCCTGGCAAGGACAGTGAGCTGCGCGTCTGCGTCGACTACCTCGGGCTCAACAGGGCTGCGTCTTAGGAGCGCTTCTGGCCATCGTGTGTTGGTCGGTGTGAGGGCCCCCCTCACAGCTACGTTCGCATGCCGTACGGCCTGCCGAACGCGGCTGTCACCTTCCAGCGCGTCCTGGCGGCTCAGGAGACCAGGCACCAGGCAGTCCTGGTAGAGATGGCGATGGTTCTCCGCGAGCCCCCTGAGCCTCCAGAGCCTCCCGAGGTTCAGGACCCAGGCGACTCGTGAGGAGCAACTTCTTCAGCACACATCTTCAGCTACTCCGACATCTCTTCAGCAACGGTACCAGGTGACATTTTCCAATTTATTCAGTTGGGGGCGCCCCTCAGGCAGCATTATCCCCAGATCGCATGGGCCTGTCCCTGCGACGTGTATCCTTTTGCTTCTTGATTCACTCCGTTGGGGGCGCCCCTCGGGCTGCATCATCCCCAAGCCGCGTGGGTCCGTCCCTGTGGCATGTATCGCTTTGCATCTATCAGAACTAGCATTATTCTTGCCATCGATCGCTTTATGATTATCACCTGCTTGCCCGTTGCCTTTCGCGGCCTCCCGCGTTGCCGACCAGCCTCCTGCTCATCCCACAATGGGGGCTACACATGCTGGCACGGTGCTTGTGCTCGGGTCCGTCCCTGCAACGCTGACAAATCTGAGGGATCAAGCTCTGGCTCGCGGCCCACCCTGCGCACGTCACCTCACCAGATCCTCAGTGCCTTCATCTTCTTGTGGAAAGATCAGCGGCAGGACAGCAAACACGACTATAAGTTATATCCTCCTCTTGGACAAACCCGCAGAAATCTCCAGAGCTTAACTACAGGCGATCCCGCCGGCCGCCCCTTTTTTACGCGATTTGCTTGTGCGTTAAAGGGGGGGCTCCTGAGCACCGCACCTCAGGAGCTCCTACTGACACTCCAGCCCTCACCCCCTGGCCTTGACCATGGCATCGCGACCTGGCATACCAGCAGCGGCTGAGCCTCGCTCGAGGGTCGGGACCCGAGGACACAGAGCATTCAGATGAGCGAGAAAAGGGGAGGTCGGCGCGAGCCCTACCTGATAGCACCACCGCCAAAGCGCAGACCGGGCGCCGCGTGAAGGAATCTCCTCAAGTCCATCAAGATAAGTTACCTATACGAATCAGTGCGAACCCACTGCCTAGAATTTTCAACTCTCGTAATCTCGCTCCGGCAATGCCACTTCCCTTTTTGGCCTTTAGGGAGCTGCTTGCACGCCAAAGGGGACCTCTTGAGCATCGCGCCTCAGGAGCTCTTACCGAACCTCAGGCCGCTCACCTCCTGGCCTTGACCACGGCATCGCGACCTGGCATACCAGTGACGGCCGAAGCCTGCCTAGGGACTGGGACCTGCCGGCGTAGAGCGCAAAGCTACCGCAAGAACGAAAAGGGGGACAATGCTGAAGCGAGACACGCAGCTGTAACCTTATACCAGGAATAATAAACATTGAAGCAAAAGCATTACGATTACCTTACATACCCCCACGGGGTTTGCCTTGACTCCTGGCAGTGGGCATCGCCGTTGATGCCATCATCAACAGTGGGCCACGTGAGGCCAACGCCAACCCCATCCAGATCATCGTCGACGTCGAGCGGACGTCGGTGCCACGCTCCGGGCACGGCGGGAGCTCGGTGGCATGTAGCTATCGTCGCTCGACTCCGGCGACTCGCTAGGCTCGGGAGAGTCGCTGGACTCCCAGGAGCCATCGCTGCTACTGGAGGAGCTGTCGGCAGGCCAGAGGCGGGCTCGGCACCCGCAGCCGCGCCAGGAAGGCCGCTTCCTCTGGGGTAGCACTCCAGGCGGCGGCCCTCCTTGTCGAAGACCTTGAAGAACAGCGTGGAGGCGTCGTCGTACTCGAAGTGGATGGCGAGGGCTCCCTCCGCGTGGCAGGCGCCGGCGACCTCGCCCCATCCTCGGCTCATGAAGATCTTGCCAGGGGGACGACCTCGATCTCCGCCCCCATGGCCAGACTGCAGCACCCGGCGCGCTGCAGCCACAGCTCAAGTGGCCCCATCGGCGGAATCTCCTCGGCGAAGAACCGTGGGAGCTGGATCCACGAGCGCGGTGGCATCGCCGCCCACACCATGAACTCGCACGAAGAGCTTTCGGCGTGGGTTCACGGGCCAGTCGCTCGTACAACCTCAGCTTGGCCACCCCGGCCATGGCTCACGCGGCGCGGGGCATCGCCACCTCCTCCGGAGCCTTAAGCTCGGGCATGCAGAGGGAGCGGGAAGCCTGGCGGAGGCCGCTCGAGCCAGGGTCGCGTCACCTCCAGCCTCTCGCCAACGTCGCGAGGATGGCTGAGCCTCTTCTTCGGTGGAAGTGGTCCCTGCTCCTTGCGAGGGGTTTTTCCTTTCTCCATGGCAGAGAACCTCCTAATCGGTGCCATGAGCACCGCGGCAAGACGGCAAGGCAAGAAGGAAGAAGAAGGAGTGGGTGGCGAGAAGACGGAGAGGAGAAAGGAGGGCTTCGCCCCTCTCCTCATTTATAGCCAAGGGGAGGCCGACCGCCGGCCTCCATGATCGCGCGTAATGATGATTTTTCTCTGCATGCAGTAGGGTCTCGTCAAGTCGAGCAGTTGCCGAGGCAGCATGGGGAAGCGGAGGCGCCCACGTCCCATCAATCGCCATGCGGCAACCGAGGCCGCAGGTGGTTAGGGCCCGCGGCGCTCCGCACTTGCCCTTTGGCTTCACCTCGAAGCCAAGTTCGAGCGCGCCTTGGGCCCGGGGGCTACTATCGGCGGCCTGGGATCGGGGGTGCCTAGACTTGCCTACCTGCGGCCCACGGCATGGCTCCATCGACGGCCTGGTATGGCCCAGCTTCAGCAACAACAACTCAAGACCCTCGCGAGGGGCCAAGCCTCGTGAGGCAGATGACACCAAGACCTCCACGAGGGGCGGCCTCCCCAGGCTGGCTCCCGAGGAGTGGAGATATCAATGCAAGCCGCACCTCGCGAGGTTCACCTAACATGAGCCATGACGACCAAGACCAGGCGGGTGCCAGCGGGCGCAGTGTATCAGTTTCCCCTTTGGTGCCAAGGAGGCAAGTGCAGGCGTGGAGTCCCGAGGAATCAAGCAAAGGTTTCCATATCGGTGCAACAAGACCAAGACCGCCAGGACGGCAGGACGGAGGTCATCGCGGAGCCCACTGCAGTGTCACCACCAGAGGCTTTTGCAGGCGAATACTACTTTTGTCAGGATAACTTGTAATAGTTGTCTCCCTTCGAATTTGGCCGTTGTGGGATCCCTTCCCGCCTACATTTGGGAAGAGGACCAAGGCCACTATAAATAGGACTTAGCCACCACCATAGAGGGGGATCAGATCCGTTCCGCCCTCACCCCCTCACCAGCTCATCGAGCTCAAGAACACCTCACCTCCTGAGGTCGTTCCATCACTTTACTAGATCATCCTCAACCCTCTGAGGCAATCCACCACAAAGCTGGAGTAGTGTATTACACCGCAAGGTGGCCCGAACCAGGATAAACTGCTGTGTCTCTTGTCCCTTGGGTTCATCGAGCTAGGCTGTGGAATCATTGAGCAAGCAGACTGGGGAGGGAGAGTTCTTTGCACGCACCCCAGAGTTCGAACCTCTCAAGGGTCTGCGGAACCCCGAATCCGATAGTGGCCAGGTGAACATGCTTCCAAACAATGGTGTCCAAAGATTCCCGCCGGTGGAAGAAGGCCAACGTCTTTCTGTCCTCGCTGGATTTGTAGTGGCCTATGTAGATGATTTCCTCGTAGACGTGGATGTGCAAGTCGATGGTTTCTTGCATGGCGAGGCGCCGCGTGGCGAGCGCGGCCTCGAGGTGCACATTCTTCGTCGCGACCTCCGGCAGCTGCAGGGCCACCAGTGCTTCAAAGAGTTCGTCACCTTTGAGGCCGATGAGGGTGGCAGGCAACAAGGAGCCTGGGCGCGCGGGCTGGAGGAGTACGGCAAGGACGTCCACGCGCTTCTTGACGGTGGTGAACTTGCGGATGGAGCGGACTATCATCTCGCCCATGCGAGAGGCAAAGCCGGCGTCGATGAGGGCTATGACGCCGGTGGTCACCAGCACCGTTTGTTAATGCTGCGCGGTGCAGGACTGCAGGCCGTCATCTTGGATGATCTGGCACAGCCGACTGCCGCTCGCGTCCATCGACGCCATGGGTGCTTGTGGCTTCTGGTCACTTGGTGTTGGATTGGAGTGAGGAGTGTTGCGCAGAGACTAGGAGTAGATGGATTGGAGTGGTGGGGCGCCTTTACATGAGAGTCCAAAGTGTGTTGCATTCACATCGTGCTAGCTCCATTCTGCTTCTCCAATTACTTCCCTCTGCATGCTAATTGAATGAGGAGGCATCATTGACCATTCAACGTTTCGGGAACCGCTACTCCTTGGCATTCAAGCCGTATCAACGTAAATGCGTGTCAAAAAGAGACTACTAATAACGTGAATGCGTGACAAAAAGTAGTCAGTAGTAGTACTCAATATTGTGCACCACGACCAAGGCAGAAAGGAAAACGAGAGAACATAGGCTGGCCATAGTGGGGGTAACATAACAAACATGGCAGACAATTAGGCTGGTCATAGTGGGAGTAACATAGGTAGTAACATAGATGCCACATACTATGTTAATGAGGAGAGATGCAAATAGAGTAACATAATATGTTACCATCACATAGCGCTTTCCAATGCAAAATAAGTCTACAAAGTAATAAATGAAGACATCTATGTTACCACACATATGACACTACCCACTATGTGAAGGTAGTAACATAGACTAGTAACATTTGCATGTTACTAGTCTAAGTTACTCTCCACTATGACCAGCCTTAAAGAAGAGAGAGAGGGTTAGAGTAACGGAGTTGGTAGATACCATATCATGTTAAATGCTATGCTAATTTGTGTCATGCATGGCAATAAATATGATCATCTATTATAGTACTATGCACTATGGAGATAGTATCATACACTAGTATCATATGCATGATACTAGTATATGTCACTCCCCACTCTGAGTAGCCTTAATATTTACTCCCTCCGTTCCTAAATATTTACAGTGTAGATTCACTCATTTTGCTCAATATGTACTCATTACGGTGTAGTCACTTGTTGAAATCTCTAGAAAGACAAATATTTAGGAACGGAGAGAGTATTTGCTAATTAATACCATTGCATGCAATGAACTGACCGCTGCATGTCGTGCTAGGGACGTCTCAAGGCATTAAAACATACATGGCCCACATCTCTTATTGGTTGATTCCTATTCATGTCTAGAAACAAGAAATGTGGTCAGGTTTGTTTTGGGATTATTTGATTTTCGTAAGATGACTATAACTAGCAATCGCCATAATAACCATAAGATCTGCATCCGACGGTGGCACCTATTGGACGCAAACAGCTAGAAAAGAATTGCCACAAAACTGCCACACCACGCCCCACCCCTACACATAAGACTGCCACGCGAGCGTTCGCAACTGCCAAGTTTGGGTTGTGCTTGGCTCTTCTCCTCTTCGAGAAATCGAACAATGATGTTACTACTTCTACAATATCGAATCAACTACTACATGTCCCGTCCACCGCGTGGGCGAGGGAGAGCTTGTTGTAGGAGTAGTAAAAGCAAAAGGTTCTCCTCGTCTGTGAGTCACCGCGCGCATGGGTGAGGAAGAGGGCGTACTACTAGTAATCAAGCTTCTCCTATTTGTACGAGTTGACGCGACACATCATAGCACGGGCCCCACATGCTTGCCTCTAAACTTGGCTAAAAGACACACATTGTACAATATTTGCTGCAACCTCTAACATTTACCCCACCACAAATTAAAATATATATTCCTCTCTTGACCAGATCAGCATGCAAACTACAATAACCAGGATGACAGGTAGGGCCAGAAGATTATTTTAATCAAAAAATGCTTCGAGACGGCCTCATAGCATGGAGCCGACTCCAACAAATTTAGAGGCACGGTACATGCTATCCTAGACTATGTTACTATACGAACATGTTGCCACATCATTTATAGCCAATGTAATAGCTAACATGTATAATAGTTGGCTATAAGAAAGTACTACTTTGTCAACATATGGCCCACCTTTCACTCTCACAAAGCTTCTTGGAGCTCGTGCTATAGCTGGCTGTAAGTGTACAGCCCGCTTCCCTTCTCTCTCCTCTTCTCTCTCTTCCACCTCAGCAATAATACAATATTTAAATCCTTACAGCCTGCTTACATCATCTTATTATACTTGCTCTACTACCTCCCCTACACATGAAACTGCCACACAAGCGTTCGGGTTGCGCTTGGCTCTTCGCCTCTTTGGGAAGTCGAACAATGATGCTACTACTACAGTGGAGTACTACTAGAATGCTTCTGGCCATCTGACACCGAATGAACTGCTGCATGTCCACCGCATGCGGGAGGGAGAGCGTGTAGCGAAAGCTTCTCCTAGTCCTGCGAGCCACCACGCTCATGGGCGAGAGAGAGGGCGTTGTAATCAAACTTCTCCTTATTGTACGAGTTGACACGATACATCAAAGCAGTGCACTCAATATATTTCAATAATTTGCGTTTATCGATGCATTAATTACAACGCATGCATGCATGCCGTGACTTTCCTTTTGATACTTGCATGTGTTGATTTAATGCACCTTGAAGTAGTATGAATATGTGATGGTAAAACTTTCTAATGCCCCGGCCCTAAAGCGAGAGATGGTGGTGCAGGAGGAGGGCGAAATCATGCCGACGGAACAGGACCTGATCATGGAGCTCTCTATGGTCTCTATCGACCTCGCCTTGCTCCACTTCCCCTTGTGCCACTGCCCCTTGAAGCCTCCAGTGTACAAGGTTCGAATACACCTCGTCCGTTTGGCAGATCGAGCAAGGTCCAAGTTTCTTGATTGATGTGCTATTCGATTGATTTGTGTAGTGCAAGGGAGGGCCCCTGGCCTGCGCGGACTGCCGCGGCGAGCGTCCTGGGAACCAGCGGCAGTACCAGAAGTGCGAGCGCGGCGGCGGCTTCAACATGTGCAACACGGCAATGGACGCCATCCTCTCCTCGATGAAGGTGGAGTGCCCACACAAAGGTTGTGGGCTCTACGTCACTTACCACAAGCTAGCCGATCAACAGAGTGTGTGTCCGCTCGTGCCCTTCAAATGCCCTATGCCTGTCTGCGGCTACGAAGGCCCACCGTCGGCGCTCCCCCACCAGGTCAGCACCGTGCATCCCATGCCCGTGCACAGGATCCAGTACGGCAAGGTGCTCCAGCTGCAAGTGCCAGTGTTAGAGTCGCGGCTCTTGCTGTTCGCGGAGGAGGACGGCCCTGCATTTTACGTGGTCAGCGGCGTGCTCGACATCGGCGCCCCTATCGCCGTGTCGGTCGTCTGCATCAGAGTGGGGGCGTCCCCACCGCCGCACTACGCGGCCAAGCTGTGGGCGAACGGCCCTCCCGGGGAGCCCAAAGGCAGGATCGATGCCGTCAAGGTGGAAATCGAGGTGACAAGCAGCAAGGATCCCAGCGCCGTCGCCGTCCAAGAGCTGACCTTCTTCACAGTTCCTCTCAAGCTACTGGCCAGGGCTGGGTTGTCGAGGACGGTGTCCCTCCACATTCAGATTGACAAGCTCATCTCCTAAATGATTCTACCGTGCCTTCTGTTTATCTTAGTAATATGCTAATATAGGGGTTAGCTTGGTCTACTTTAGCTTAAGAGATGGTGGATTTTGGTGGCGATGCAGCAATTACTTCGACATCAGATCAACAGTTAATGTAATTTCCAATAGTCGAAGGGATATTTTGTGTCTGTTGGATATAAAGATCCTTTGGGTAAGGAGTATAAGCTGCTTATATGCTTGTTTGTTGAGGAAGTGTTGCATACTTCTGCGAGTTGACGCGACACATCAAAGTAGTACTACTACTAGTAGTACTCACCCGACTGCGCACCAGGCAGACGAAGCTCGTGTCGTGTTGGTGCCGTGTGCGGCCCGCACATTAACCAAAACCTCGCGCCTCCAGCTTAGCCTCTGCGTTTTAAACTTCTCAATCTCAAGGCCAAGGAGCAACAGGAACCTATGATAGAGCCAATCAGATGGTTGAGAACACTACAATTCGTAGCTACAGATGCATGTGTGAGAGAGAGGACGAGTGCGTGCGTGCACCTCTTCTCGTCGTGTATAATGTATGAAACTCAGAGTACAAGTGTATGTGGGTGGCATCGAGCTAGCGAGCTAGAGATGGTGCATGCAAGAAGTCCCGAGAGACCAGGTGTGTGCGTGGGAAAGAGGGAGAGAGATGATATGTGTCGATGTAATGCGTGTGAAAAAAGACTAGTCTATAGCTCGCCACGAGGATATTCCTGGCGAACGCCCCAATAACCGTAAGATATGTATCCGACGGTGCCAGTTATTGCACGTACACAGCACTAGAAAAAGAAGTACCATGGCATATTACAAAACGGCTACACCACGCCTCTCCCCTACAAACTGCTACTCCAGCATTCGCAACTGCCATGGTCTGCTCCTATGTGCGATCTTCATTTTTTACAGGGATCTACAATGAAAGGCCGGGCTTTTGGTGCGTGGTAGACGGGGGAGCTTGGCCTGCCGGTTTGCTACTACTCACATGCGGTCGAACATAAGTGATGTACCAAGCCGATGCGCGTTGCTTCGGTGAGCGGTGGGCCGGACATACGGTCTGTTCATGCTAAGCGGCGGGCCGGACCGACCGTGTGTTGGTGCTACTACCTCGCTATATTTAATTGCAAACCTATTCACACCGATCAAAACCTAAATGGTTTCCCACTTAGGTGTGTATTAATACTAGGTTATAAATACTACCTACTCCAAGATGACTGCATATTCCTCCTCAACTCCTCATCCATAAAAACAAACAAGTGTTTCGTCGTCGTTCACTTGCATCTGCCATGGCCCTTATGAGTTATGTGTTGAGAGATTACTACCAGGGAGAGGCGAGCATGGAAGCGGAAGCACGAGAGATGTCCCGCCTCGCCGCGAAAGCAGCCGACATGTCCTGCCGCGCTGCCGAAGCAGCACAGAGGTCCCGCCGCGCCGTCGATGTAGTAGACTGGTCCGGCCGCGCCGCGGAAGCAGCAAAAATGTGTCGCCGCACCGCGAATGCAGCAGCGAGGCTGTCCCACACCGCGGCGGCCTGGGAAAATGTCTCGTGTGCAGGCGAGGACTCTCACAGGCGCATGCGCGCTATGCTCGATGGCCTGATGGGTCGGATCTCCGGCTGGATGAAGCTGCAGGACAAGATTAATGCCTCATTTGCAAATGCTACTGGCGTCATCCGGGGACTAGGGGAGGACAAGGCGAAGCTCTGCACCGAGCGTGACTTGCTGAGGGCGAAGATCGCCTGAAGGGTGAAGCAGGCGGAGGAGACCGCTGCCTTGTTGAAGAGGAGGGGCGTCATCATCAAGAAACTTATGGATGAGAATGCCATGCTCCCCATCGAGCATGAAAGGCTGGTGGAGGAATCCGTGGATGCTGCCAGGCAGCGTATTGAGGACATGAAGCTGATGGAAGATATCATCGCCGCTCGCCGCGAGAACTAGTCTCCGTGACCTCTAACGCATCAAGAAAGTAGAGATTAGTGAGCCATATCATTGTATGCGTCTTCCTTCTTTTGTCCATGTATATTTCGCGCATAACCGCATGTGGCTTTTTTTAATTATCTTCCTAAATATGTAAGACAATTATTATCCACTGTCATCGTCCTTATATATTCATCAGTCTTGCTATAAGTCACAGTAGACTACTACGTCAGTGACTGCTGCATTGACTGCCTCGAACAACTCTTCTTTGGTCTTATTGACCGCAATCGCGACCTTCTCGTTCATGGTCTGTTGAGTGAGCAACCGTCTCTTCCTTCTTTCCTCTGGCTCTTCATGGTAGCACGTCTTCCACGAGGCGCCATCTCCGACGCCGTGCATACGTCCATAGGACGGCGGTTTGTCCTCCAGGACCTTTTTCAGTATGTTCAGGGCCCGGTTGAATGGGGTGTCCCACTTGGGCCTCGCCGATGACTATGATGACTCGTCGCTTTCGGCTGCCTTTTGGTGCTGCTCTTTCTGCAAAAGGAACGTGGATGGTTTACTAATGTGACAAAAATTGTAGTCGAATTGATGATTATTCTTTTCATGCATGCTTCATCGTTATCGTCATCTTCCCTCATCAGGTTTCCGTATTGGTCATAGTCTTCCTTGTTCGTGACTCCATCCATTCCGACGATGCTCCTTTTGCCTCTCCTCACGACAACACGGCTGGGATTGGTCTGGTCGGTTATGAAGAAGCATTGTGTCATGTGCTTAGCGCGTTCCCATGGCTCAGTTTTGGCGATGACGTTAACGTTCACGGTAGCGCTCTTCGCGTCGGGTATAGACATGGTAGTGAAATACTTGTTTTCTCTTACGACGTCCTTAGCCCATCTGACACAGAACATTGTCGCATCATGCATTCCAGCATAGTCAACCTCCCAGATATCTTCGACCCTTCCGTAGAATCTTTTAGTTGTGCCGTTGGCGTCGGTCACGCATTCAATCGTCACCCCTGAGTTCTGGTAATCACTATCTATGTCTTTGGCCTCCATGTAGAATGTGTACCTGTTGATATCGTATGCCTGATAGGTCATGAGTTTGGGTGCGGGGCCATGTGCTAAGGCGTGTATGAGCAATCGGTCCGAACTGCCCTCTTCCGGGGGATTAGCAAGAACTTCCTCTTTGAACCAACGCAAGAAAGTGGCGTTGTGCTCTACAGTAACTTCGTCGTCTGTCTTGAGCATCCCCTTATCACGGTACTTCTTTGCGATGGTTTCTTTGTGCCGTGTCACATAATCATCTACCACATCTAGGTGTTGTAGCACTACTAAGTTAGCCCTGTCAAAGTCGTTCCGTCGATCCGAGTAGTCCACATGCAATTCCCTCCGGCCGTTGTCATAACCTTCTCCTCCGAGCCTCCCATCGTGCTTCTTGATGGGTAAACCAACAACAGGGTGTCCGACGCCTATATAATTCTTGGAAAAGGAGATGCACTCATGCGTCAGATACCCCTGGACGATGCTCCCATCGGGACGGGACATGTTACGAATGAATCCTTTGATGACCCCATTCATCCTCTCGAACGGCATCATGCTGTGAAGGAATGTCGGCCCGAGGTCGATGATGTCGTCCACGATGTGGACACACAGATGCACCATGACGTCAAAGAACGCGGGCGGGAAGTACATCTCAAGCTCACATAGTATGACAACGATCTCTTCCTGTAGCCTTCGGAGCTGCTTCACACTGATGGACTTTCGAGAGATAACATCGAAGAAGTTGCAGAGACCAGTAAGTGTGTCACAGACGTGCTTGTCCATTATCCCTCCAATGGCAACCAGGAGTATCTGCGTCATCATCACGTGACAGTCATGAGACTTCATCCCGCTGAACCTTTTCTTCTTGGTGTCTAGAAATCTGCTTATCTTCCCACAGTAACCAGAACTGACTTTGATACCCATAAAGCACTTGATGAATTGATCGATCTCCTTCTCACTTAAGGTGAAGCAAGAAGGGGGGCAATAATTCTCCTCCTTCTTGTTGACTTTTCTTCCCCTTTCCCCCTCCTCTGTCTCCGTCTCCTCCATCGACTTTTTATGGGGCGGCATGTGGAGATCTTTCCTGATCTTCAAATCTTCCAAGTCTTTCCTTGCCTTCGGCCCATCCTTGGTCTTCTCCGGCATGTTCATCAGTGTGCCAAGCAAGCTCTCAAGGACATTCTTCGTGATATGCATTTGATCAAGGCAATGAGGCATGTCGTGATTGGGCCAGTGCTCCATGTCCCAGAAAATAGAACTTGTTTTCCATACCTTCAGCAGCGGCTCCGGCGCCTTTTTCATCTTTCCCAGAGCGGGACACTGTTCCAAGTTTTTCAACAGCTCATTGATTTCGGCGCCGCTCCTCTTACGTGGAGGTCCTTGATGCTCAGCCAACCCATTGAATAGATCCCCACGCTTTCTCCAGGGGTCATCCTTCTTGAGCCATCTACGATGCCCCATGTACACGATTTTCCCAGACCCACCATCTTTCATTGAAGTAAGCTGCTGAGACGTTGTATCATCCATGCACCAAGTGCATCCGCAGTATCCGTGGCACACCTGGCCTGAGGTGTACCCATAACCGAGATAGTCGTGCACCGTCGTCATCAGCGCGGCTCTCATATAGAAATACTCTCCTTTGCTGGCGTCCCATGTCCATGCTGGTGTTTTCCATAACGTGTCTAGCTCCTCTTTCAGAAGCCCCATATACAAGTTAATATTATTTCCCGGTTGTTTCGGTCCTTGAATCAGCATGCTCATGTGTATGTACTTTGTCTTCATGCACTTCCATGGGGGGAGGTTGTACATCCATACAAAGACGGGCCATGTGCTGTGGTTGGTGTTCTGGTTTCCAAACGGATTCATGCCATCGGTACTCTCACTAAGCACGATGTTCCTTGGATCTTCTGTAGCAAATCCATATACGGCGTTGAATGCTCTCCACTGGCTACCATCTACGAGGTGTCTCAGCTTCGGATCATCTCCATCGTCGGGCTTCTTCCTCTCCGCGTGCCAGCGCATGAGCTTTGCTTCCTTAGGATCTACGAAATACCGATGTAGACGAGGAGTGATCGGAAAGTACCATACAACTTTCTGAGGACCTTTCTTTCCTGCCTTCTTGTATCGAGAAGCATTGCACACTGGACAGCTGGTTTTTTCTGTGTGCTCCCCCCGATAAATGATGCAATCGTTGATGCATGTGTGGTTCCTAATGTGCGGCAAATCAAAAGGGCAAACGATTTTCTCGGCCTCCTCAACACTAGTAGGACATAGGTTCCCCACAGGGAGAACTTTATTATGTAGATACTTCAAATGCTCATCGAGGCTTTTGTCTGTCCATTTGTTTTTGGCCTTCGTCTTTAGAAGTTCGAGTGTGAAACTCAAGTGGGTCACCTCGGGATCACAACCGTCATACAATGGAGTCTTCGAGTCTACTTCAAGTTGCGCCAGCTTGGCCTCCTCTCTAGAAGCAGCTCTCTCGCTAGTCGTACTCTTGCAAAGGAGGTCTCGAACATGAGGGTCCTGCACAACTGCACTTAGTAGCGTCGAAGACTGCGGCGTGACCGCCGCCTCTTCTCCGCCATGTCCGGACTCTTCTTGACCATGTCTAGAATCTTCTCCGCCACAGTCATGTCCGGACTCTTCCCCGCCGCCATGTCCGGCACCATCGTCTTCGTGTCGCTCGGTCATCTCTTCGTCTAGCCCCATGTCGTTATTCCCTGCCATGTGGACGTCGTCATGATCATCTTCACTTATCCACCGAGTATAGCCATCCATGAAACCATTCATCAGTAGGTGCACACTTCAAACTGCCATAATCAAAAGGGTCCAAAAGGACTCCTTTGCATCTTGTACACGGACATCTAATCCTAGTCCGATTATTTGCATACATGTCCATCACCGCGGGTTGCATGTATCGCTCCACCTTCCATCCACTCACCTTCATGACCGAGATTGCACGGTATAACAAGCAAAAGGGTTATAAACAAAATGCATGCATGCATCAAAGTGATATAAAAATTTGGCATGACCTTGCCTAAAAATGGGACATATCGAGTTTGCTTGAAATTCATCGAAACGGAAATAAATCGACATTTCGGCAAAACATAAGCAACTCGGGGGCATGTCACTCGCACAAATCTCTCCATATCCCAAACATACATATTCCCATTCTTGAAATGCACAACTTTTTACTCACCTGTCTCCTGAGAGAGACCGAGCATGGTTAGATGAGGCCTTTCGCTACCCATAGGGATCGAAAGTATGGATGGCTAAATAGCTAGCTAGATCTAGTTGTTGGGGAGGAGAGATGACTCTAGCTAACTAATGGAGAGGGAGAGAGATGAGGTAGCTAGATCTATATCTATGGAATGGAGGGATAGCCAAATAAATGAGGTAGCTAGATAGAGATGAGAAGGCCATTTATGGAGGAGAGTTATGGTGGAGGGGGGCATTAATGGGGAGAGAAGAGAGGTAGGAGGAAGAGAGAAGAAGGGCAACAATGTTGAGGGGATAGGGGAAAGGAGGGGGAGAGAGGGCAAATGGGGGGAGGAGGGGGAGAGGGGTGAAAAGGTGGAACCAGCCACACCTAGCAGTAGCGCTATTTTCTAGAAAGCGCTGCTACTACGGTACTTAGTAGTAGCGCTTTCCAGGAAACGCGCTACTATTAAGTCGGGCCCATTAGCAGTAGTAGTGCTGCCAAATAAAGTGCTACTTCTAAAATCTTAGTAGTAGCACTGTTTTCTGGATAGCACTACTACTACAGCTAGCGTCGGTGGGCTCGTTGGGTCCCACTTAGTAGTAGCGCTTTTTCCATTTCCAGCACTACTGCTAAAGCTTTACTTGTAGGGCTGCCCCAAACTAGCGCTACTGCCAATTAGCAGCAGCGCGTGCTATTTTCCAGTGCTACTACTGATGTCCTACCTATAAGAATTTCCCTAGTAGTGTTAATGTTCCATGAGTTTTGCAATTGAATGCCATCTCCGATCTCCAGACGGACTGCGCTAGGTCTGGTGACTCGTACTACCCAGTAAGGGCCTTCCCACTTTGGTGTCAACTTGTTTGTTCCCTTGGCGGACTGAACGCGCCTAAGGACAAGGTCGCCTTCCTCAAAACTCCGGGGATGAACCCTGCGGCTGTGATAGCGACGCAGGGCTTGCTGGTAGCGTGCAACACACGTAGCAGCCCGGAGATGGTTCTCCTCAAGTAGCACAGCGTCGTCACGCCGGTGCCGTTCTTGTGCTACATCATCGTAAGCAAGTACTCGAGGTGACCCGTATATGAGTTCCGTGGGGATAACTGCTTCTGCCCCATAGACTAGGGAGAAGGGAGTTTGCCTGGTAGCTCGATTTGGTGTCGTCCTGAGAGACCAAATAACCACCGGCAGCTCGTCGATCCATCGCCTGCCATACTTTCGCAGCTTATTGAATGTTCTCGTCTTGAGTCCTCGCAACACTTCAGCATTCGCCCTCTCAGCCTGCCCATTGCTCCTCGGATGAGCAACAGAGGCAAATGAGATTTTGCTTCCGAGGGCATGAACATATTGCATGAAGGCGCGGCTCATGAATTGGGTGCCATTATCGATGATGATTCGGGCGGGGACCCCGAAGCGGCACACCCATCCTTTCAAGAACTTGATAGCTGACTGTGTGGTCACCTTTCTCACGGGCTCCACTTCTGGTCACTTTGTGAACTCGTCGATGGCGACGAACAAGAACTCAAAGCCCCTGGTAGCACGGGGGAAGGGGCCCAAGATGTCGAGCCCCCAGACCGAGAAAGGCCATGATAAAGGGATCATCTGGAGAGCTTGGGCAGGCTGATGTCGAGCTTGAGCAAGTTGATCTTGCGCAGATTAGCAAAGGTTTCCTCCAAATCCTGGATGAGGGTTGATCTGTCCTTGGTCTTGACCACAATATCATCCATGTAAGCTTCAATGTTTCTGTGTGGCTGGGATTCAAAGCCAATCTGGACTGCCCTTGCAAAAGTGGACCCGGCACTTTTCAGCCCGAAGGGCATCCGTACGAAGCAGTACGTGCCACACGGGGTTATGAATACGGTCTTCTCTTCGTCTTCCCTGGACATAAAGATCTGGTGGTACCCAGAGTATGCATCTAGGAAAGAAAGCAGGTCACACCCGAAGGTGGAATCCACAATCTGGTCGATGCGCGGCAAGGGAAATGGGTCCTTCGGGCATGCCTTGTTCAGATCCGTAAAATCTATGCAAAGCCTCCATTTCCCATTAGCCTTGTGTACCACCATAGGATTTGCTAACCAAGTTGGATGCAGTACTCCTCTGACCAGACCAGCTTCCTCAAGTTTCTTGATCTCCTCGGCAATGAACTGCTGCCGTTCCAAAGCTTGCTTCTGGACCTTTTTCTTGACGGGTCGGGCATGTGGGCAGACGGCAAGGTGGTGCTCGATTACCTCCCTTGGAAAGCCGGGGGTATCAGATGGTTGCCAGGCAAATAACATCGATATTCGCCCGCAGGAAGGCAACGAGCGCGCTTTCCTATTTTTCATCGAGGGTGGCGCTGATGGTGAAGGTACCATCAGCGCCAGCCAGCCCTGCCGGGGCTTTTTCACAGCGGGTGCAGCAACCTTGGGTCTCTTCCTATTGGAACTCTCCGGCAAGTCATCAACTAGCGCAGCGTACTCCGAAGAGGTACGCTTCCCGGGTTCCTTGCTGACATCCTTGCTATTTCTCCCCTTCTTCTAGTTTTCCTTGGCGGGAACACTGGCTTTCGCGACCAATGCCGCGACAGCTTCCCGGTACATCTTGTCCACACAAATGATTGCATCCTTCTCGTCTGACAGAATGGAAATGACGCCTATCGGCCCTGGCATCTTCAAGGTGTTGTAGGCATAGTGGGATGCCGCCATGAATTTGGCTAGGGCTGGACGACCAAAGATTCCATTGTACGGCAGGAGGAGGTCAACCACATCAAATACGATCTTCTTAGTCCGGTAGTTTAACTCCACCCCCCCGAACGTCACCGGTAGCATGATCTTCCCCTTAGGACGACTCCTGCCGGGGTTGATCCCTTGAAGCGTGCCAGTAACCTTGAGCTCTTCCTTTACAATCTGAAGTTTGCTGATGACCTTTGGAGAAATCAGATTCAACCAAGCCCCGCCGTCAACCAACATCTTTGTGACTTTGAGGTTGCGGATTGTCAGTGAGACCAACTACGGCAAGCACCCTACCGCAGTGGTGCGGTCAGGGTGATCGTCTTTGTCAAAGATGATGGGCGTGCGGGACCACTTGAGCGGCTTCTGAGAATCTGCCGCTGGCTCCACGGCATTGACTTCACACGCCCACTGTTTAAGATGGCGGTGAGAGGAGTGCAGAGATGCACCCCCGTCAATGCACAGGGCATCAGTGGCTTTCTGGAACTCCTGCTAGCTGGTTTCCTCTTCATCTCCTCCTTCACTCTCATTATTGCAATCCTCCTTCTTACGGCCTCTAGCGGGTTGCCCTTGATTCTGAGGAGCCTTGCTGGGGCGGCTTGCTCCGCCGTCTCGGCCCTTCCCGCCAGTGCCGTCTTGACCTTTCTCCTTATCACGCTTCTCGTATTCAGCCCTCTGCTTCTTGACAAGCTATTCGACCAGATGACACTACTGGAGATCGTGGCCCTTGGTCCGATGGATCTTACAGTACGGCCCATCACCTTTCCCAGCCTTCTCGGCAGCCGCAGCTTCCCGGCAATCAGTGCACGTGGCAACTTCCTTGCCGGGAACTTCGGTCTTGGCCTTCTTGCCGGTACTAGGTGCGCCCGATCCCTCAACGGTCATCACTGCCTTATCCTTGCACCTTTTGTTGCGCTTCTTGTTCTTCTTCTTCTGATTGGTGGCCTCGTCGTCATCCTCTGAGTCGATGTCGATGCCATCCTCTTCACCAGGGAGCCGCCTCCCCTCCTCTATCCGAGCACACTTATCCACTAGAGTGTAAAGCTCCTTCACAGTCTTGGGCAACTGAACATTCATCTTGGAACGTATCCTACGATTGCACATGTTGGACTGGAACGCAGCAATCACAGCTGCCGGGTGGATGTCTGGGATGTTCCTGTGTACTCGGCTGAACCTCTGCATGTACTTCCGCAGAGTCTCTCCGTCCTTCTGTGGGAGGAGTTGCAAGTCGCTGGGCCGCCCTGGTTCTTCATGGCCGCCCGTGAAGGCGCCAACAAACTCATGGCACAGGTCAGCCCAGGTCGAAATGGAGTTCTCCGGCAGGTGCATTAGCCAAGACCTCACATTTGGCTTGAGTGCCAAAGGGAAGTAGTTGGCGAACACCTTCTCGTCTCTTCCCCCAGCAGCTTGAACAACAATGGTGTAGATGCTCAAGAACTCTGCCGGCTTTAGTTTCCCATTGTACTTCTCTGGTATCTCTGGCTTGAACATGCGGGTAGATGGCTAACGGACTTGCCACAACTCACGAGTGAATGCGGGGCACCCAACCTTGAAAGGTAGGTACCCACCTTCACCGAGAGTGGGCTCGTCGACGTTAGGGCCATTGCGCCTATCGGACTGGCAGTGGGTGTCGCGGCGTCGCTCGATGCTGATGCGCGCGCCTTCCCTTTGCCCGTCCTCCAGGACTCGCCGTTGGCCTTGACGCGCTTGAGGGTCGGACGAAGCCATCGAGACGTCGTCGGGTTCCTGATCGCGCCGATAGTAGCTACGCCGTGTTCTCGTCGGTGTGAGCCCATCGCCAGGGTGGCGTGGTGACGAGGTGGAGGAGCTTGAGGGCCAGCGGCTCTGTTTGGTGCATCGGCTAGGTCAGCTCATTCCGGGGGTGGCACGTGCCCTGCGGCCGCGCCCGTAGTGGGAACAGCTGAAGAGTTGCGATTCGCCCTAGAGCGAGTGCCACCGCTGCGGCTGTGCCCTTTGGCCAGGCGAAGAGGTGCAGACGGAATGATCTCTCCACCCGTACTTCATGGAGCGTGGCCGCTAGGATGCTGTTGGGGCTGTCCTTCTCCGGTGCCTTCCGCCCTCGTTTCGGTCGCAGGGGAGGTGGTAACGACGCTGCCTGCGCTGGCCACGTCCCCCACAACGCCCATATCTCCGTGCGCCCCCATAGCCCCCGCGGCGTCAGCAGCTGCGTGCGACGGGGTCTTCGAAGTGGACGGATGGGCTGCGGCACCGGGCTTCTTCTTGGGCACCATGGACGATGGAGCCGTCGATGAAGAAGATGATGAAGATGACGCGCTGCGTACGCTTCTCTGGTCCGCGCAAGCGCTTCCCCCTACCTGGCGTGCCAAAGATGTCGTGGGAAACCACGGCCACCTATGGGGCCATCAGCCCCTTGTGGTTCGGCAGGGGGGATGATCACATTGCACAAAGAGCGGAGAACGTAGCACAACACGATAGAGATCTCACAAGCAGTTTTACCCAGGTTTGGGCCGCCGCGAGGCGTAAAACCCTACTCCTGCTTTGGTGGATTGATGAGAGGACCGTGGTGGAGATGCAGCACTCTAGCCCGGCAGGGTTGCCTTGGGGCGAGGGCAGCTACGCGCTTATGAGTGTACAAGGGTCCGAATCCTTTCTATAGTTGCCATGGCCCTCCTTTTATAGATCAAGGGGTCACTACAATGGCAAATCAGTAATTGTGTACTGATTAGATAGCAAACAGTGATATCATACCTAACTCTGCAGACAAGGCAGAGCGCATTAAATGCGCCGCTTAGTGTCACATCATGGCGTGTGCGGCCAGCCTTGCCGGGCTGTTTGGCCACCTAACTATCTGTTTGTTCGACACGTCTCTGGACCGGTGTCATTTGGAGGCAATTTCCTTCGGAAGTGGCTGCCATGTGTCAAAAAAACAGCCACTTAGTCACTTGGGGGCTTGACACCGCACCGATCGATGACTTGCGTCGCTGTGAGGTGGAGCGGTGGAGCCTTGGCTTGGTGGTCTGCCCTTGGCATCCCCGGCAAGCTTGCCGGGGCAGTCTTGAGACTTGTCTTCGGAGTAACCTCGACCTTGCCAGGCTCGCCTGCCCGGCAAGGGAGGCTTTCCCTTAGTGGCGTCTTGCTTCCCTTGGCTTGACTTGGTCTTCTTGATCTGCCCTCTGATTTCTCAAAGAGCTATCTCTTGAACTTGATCTCATCTTGGATGTTGCAACCTTCCTCTTTTAGGCCTGTGCATGGTCTGGGCAATAGACCCAGGGTTTGTTGCACCGACATCATGTCACCCATCTTAGAACCATTTTGCAAACTCTTAGAAAAGAGCACCTTTATGCTAATATGGACAAATGCCTTTTTGGTGTTGATAAGCTTGTTTTCTTGGGTTTCGTTGTGTCTTCTAAGGTTGTTCATGTAGATGAATCTAAGATCAATGCTATTAAAACTTGGCCACAACCAACCAACTTGTGACAAGTGCGTAGTTTCCTTGGCTTAGCCGGTTTCTATCGTAGATTCGTGAAGGATTTTAGCACCATTGCATCCCCTTTACATGCTTTGAGTAAGAAAAATGCATCCTTTGTTTGGGGACCATCTCAAGATACCGCATTTAATGAACTCAAAAATTTGCTTACTCATGCTCCCATGCTTGCATTACCCAATTTTGACAAATTTTTTGAAGTTCATTGCGATGCTAGCGCTAATGGCATAGGAGGTGTGTTAATGCAAGAGAAGCGCCCTATCGCTTACTTTAGCGAAAAACTTTCCGGAGCGCAACTCAATTATTCCATTTATGACAAAGTGCTATATGCTTTAGTATGAGTTTTGTGTGAGTGGGAACATTATCTTCGCCCCCATGAATTTGTCATTCATACCGACCATGAAATGCTTAAGTACCTTAAGGGTCAAACTAAGTTGAACAAGCGTCATGCTAAGTGGAGTGAATTCATTGAGTCTTTTCCCTATGTCATCAAGTACATCAGAGGCAAAGAAAATATTGTGGCGTATGCGCTTTCCCGCAAATGCATGCTTGTTACTAAACTTGAATTGAATGTCATGCTTTGAGCACATAAAGGACTTGTATGCACATGACCCTACTTTTGCTATTCCATATGCCAAATGTTTGACGCATACATCTTGGGAACGCTATTACATCAAAGATGATTATCTTATGATAGCTAACAAACTATGTCTTCCTGAGTCTTCTCTTTGTTTGTTACTTTTGCAAGAATTTCATGGAGGAGGACTTATGGGACAGTTTGGACGCGACAAGACATTTGCTATGCTCTCAAAGAACTACTTTTGGCCCAAGTTGTTCCGCTATGTCTCACGCTTCACCAACCAATGCTCTACATGTCGCAAAGCTAAGTCTAAAGCTCAATCCCATGGTCTCTATATGCCAGTTCCTATTCTGTATCACCCATGGGAAGATATTTGTATGGACTTTGTGCTTGGTTTACCTAGAACTAGAAATGGATATGATTCCGTGTTTGTTATTGTGGACCGATTCTCTAAGATGGCTCATTTCGTCCCATGCTACAAGATAAACGATGCTTCACATGTTGTGAATCTTTTTTGTAGGGAAATCTTGTGTCTACATGGAGTGCCCAAGTGATGCGGAGTATCCTATGGACATCACCATGTCAAGAGTCCGTTTGGCGAGTGACACGTGCGACATCTACTTCACATACCCAAAGGTGAATCATCTCCTTCACACGTGCTCACTTGACCCCTTCGAGGATGGTATACGACTTGACATTCCTCTCATCTGCATGCATAGGTATTGTCATAGCTTCACGGACGACGAGGAGGAGTGCAAGCACCAAGGATCACCTACACCATCCGCGAGAGAAGCATGGAAGAGGAGACGGAAGAAACGGAGCTGCTACAAGCTACCGCACTCGGACGTCCGACAGCCTCCGGACGACCGATGACCTCCGGACGTCCGACGCCTGGAGACTTCACCACCCAAAAGAGCTATAGCCGACGCGTGCTACAGCGGCCGGATGACCGACGCCCACCGGACGTCCGACAAGTCCTAGCGACCGGATGACCGACGCCTCCCGAAAATCTGACGCCACCTGTCTAGATCCAAAACATCGAAAGTCCGACGCCCTCCGGACGTTGGAACCCTCGCGAGCGACCGGACGTCCGACACTGCCTGTGCGCAGCCGGGCCTTTGGGCTTGTATCTCTCTCCCACTTACCCCTTCATGGCTTAGACTATAAATAGACCACCTCCTCCTCCTTTCCAGGGCAGCAAAGTGATAGCTCATTTGTATGTGAGCTTTGCTCCTACCTTCCTCTACTCTTGAGAGAGAGAGAGAGACCACCACTCCCATGGAGTTCAGGACCTCCATGTGAGCTTGTGAGAAGATCCTACGGGATTCAAGACCCCTAACGGAAAGACATCAAGACCTCCTCTTGGAGATGAAATTTACCTTGTATCTTTCCCTTTGTTGTTCATGTACCTTGTGGATCTTGTGTGTTTGATTGTCTAGTGGATGTGTGATTGGACTTGTTCTTGGGTGTTTCCCCTTGTGATTTCTCTCCGTTCTTCCCCGTGTTCTTCGTGTTCTTCGAGGGAATCCACTCCCATTGTGAAAGATCAGCCTACACCGGGTTAGCCCCGTATCATATGGAATCAGAGCTTAGGTTTATCACAAATTTGGTGCCTCACCTCTTTGTTTTTTATCCTAATTTTGTTGTGTTCTTCCCCAATTTCAAAAATCCCCACAAAAAATAGCCCCAATTCTTTTTGTGATTTGTTGGTTTGATGATGTTTTGTTGATTTTGATCCATGGATTTGCTTGCTTTCAAGTGGATCTAACATTTCCCCAAGTTTCCCCACCTTCCATCCACGAAATCTCCTCAATTTTGACCCCCAAATCCCCATTTTCCGCCCAAAATCGCGTCCCGAATCTCGGATCTCGAGTTGACCCCGACCCACCGGACGACCGACGTTTACCGGACGTCCGGAGCCTCCCGAACCACCGGACATCCGACACTTTCCGGACGACCGGTGCCACCCAACAGAAAGAAATTAATGGATTTCCGAGACTTCCGAACGTCCGACCACTGGAAGTCCGACACCTACCAGACGTCCGGTACGTGTTGATATTGACTTCGGCTGATTTTTGTTTCGCTCATAACTAATTCATCTGAACTCCGATTTTAACGTTCTTTAGCCCGTTTTGAAGCTCTTGACATCCCCCTTCCCACAAAAATATCACCAACATCATTTGACTTCATCATATTTTTGGAACTTTGGCATCTTTGCCTAGGCCCTCCACCATATCATCCGCATTACCACCACCGACTTCCTCAACCTAATCCAATTTGTTCCCTATAGCATTAGTGGTTGTTTGAGTAGTGATTCGAGTCTCCTAAGTTGTTTTGGCTACTTAGGGATGATTGCTTCTTCATCAACCACCACCATATCTTCCACATAACCTTGCCCACCATATATTTTCGCCACCCCAACTTAACCCAATTTTGTTTGAGCTTGTTTGAGTTGTGGCTTGTCTCTCCTAAGGTGTTTCGGCTACTTAGGGACGGCAAATTCAACTTCGACTCGCATAACCCATCATTCCACTTCCGCATTGCCAAGTGCAAAACCACCACCGCTTTCCTCCACCACCATTTGACATTTGACATTTGAGATTTTGAGTTCGCGGTTTTTACGTTTCCTAAGGTGTTTCGGCTAATTAGGAACAGTTCTACATGAAGAACACCGCCACTCATCATCGCAACGGACGGTAACCTCGACGACATCATTGTACATTCTCCTTGCAATTGCATTGTTAACCCCTAGCCCATTTTGCATCACTTACCTATCGAGACTAGCCATTGAGTATTGCCGGCAACGTTACTTGTGCACATTAGTGATCACCGATCTACACCTTCCATTACATACATACCATATCATATTGGTATCATCTTGGTGTCATACCATCACTTGTGTCACAAGCTTGTTCCCGCATATACACAATTGCTATCTTGGTTTGTGCATTTCGCATAGTGGCCATATCACAAAAAAAAAAGAATAAGCTTTTAAGCAAAGAAAAAGAGTGAACAAAGAGCTTGTAAGCAAGTGCCATAGCATCATACCACATTGCACATAAGATTGTCATATCCGATCATCTTGGATCATCTTGAGAGAAACACCGGGAACCATACATACATAGCATACTTGGGATAGAAAGTTTATCCATTTTGCATCTTATAGGTTGTGCACAAGTGTCGTATCCTCCTATTGAGCAATCATGATAGCGTCTCTCTTGAGTTGTGCAACACGAGCGTTTTCCGTGGATTCCACATTTTTTGCTCATTCCTTGGTTGCACGACCCCATTTATCTATCCGTGTGTGTGTTTCCGTGTGCCACCTATTGCTATTGGTCTACTTGTTTCACTTGCAAATTTGTGAATCTCTTTCAAAATTATTGACTCTTGCTAACATTTTGCATCAAATTTTTGTGCCACTATCCTCACCAAGCTACTCCATAAGCTTTACTTGATAGGTGTGAGTGAACAAGTCCGGTACCAATTCCACTATTCTTTCATTTCACATTGAGTGAAACGGGATACATCCTCAACTTTGGGAAAAGGTAACTTGGTATTGTTTATCTCATTTCCTACTCACCTTTGCTCGAGTCTTATGATGGATAGGCAAAGCACACCCCCTTCGGTCTACAACAACAACGATGAGTTCGATGCCACGAAAAACAACTTCGACGCCAAGATGCAAGCTCAAATGGAGGAGATAAAAGCCCTCATCAAGTCCTACAAGAGATCTTCCTCATCTTCGAGAAGACGCTCAAGTGCACGTGCTCCCAAGCTACCATCTTCGTCAAGGTCACATCGGCATCGACACCACCACCGACAAGAACGTGAAGGTCAAGAGCTCAACACCAACAACCGCTCAATGACTTCACCATCTCCCTTGGCATCTTCGCCAAGCGACTTCAAGGCATCTTCGCCTTCGGATATTCGGCATCTTCGCCTACAAGTACCTCAAGACGGTCAAGAGAAGCTCCCCAAGCTCAAGTCCACGACTTCCACGAGCTACTACGACCTCGACACCGACCATGAGATTTCTTTCTATGGGACTCTAGAACTCGAGGAGTATCTCGAGTGGGAGCGCTTGATGGACGACTACCTCAAGCTACATCAAGTTCATCCTGAAGATCAAGTGAAGTGCGCCACAAGAAATTTCCACGACTACGCCTCGACATGGTGGCTTCACACACCTTCGGAGAGCTACGACATGAGTTGGCCCAAGACGAAGAAAGCTATGCGGCGAGAATTTGTGCCTCCAACCTACATGGAACAACTTCAACGCCAATTGGAGAACACCATACAAGGATCCAAGTCCCTCGACAACTACTTCAATGATATGAAGAATGCCTTGCGACGAGTCAGTGTGGACGACCCCATTTCGATGAAGTTCCACTTCATGATGGGATTGCACAATGACATCTCCAAGACTATCTTCCTTGCGAACTACAAGTCCCTCGATGACTACTACATTGGTGCTCTCAAGGCGGAACAAAAACTCATGAAGGCTAAGACTTCTCCAGCCCAAGCACACTTCACGAAGACCAAGCTCCAAGACGGCGAGCATGAGGCTAGTACCACCACGATGTCCAAGCCCGACGAGCTCCAAGACGACGCTCCCAAGTTCGACTCCACCGCCATCCCTCTTTGTGGCATTGATGATGCCGAGTCTACTTCGACCCTTTTTCAAGACGGTGCGGCGACGAGTACGACTATGGAGACCTTCAAGGACCAAGCTTTGGAGGCGAGCGACACGGTGGCTAGCAAGGATGATGCTTCCATCTTAGGAGGCGAGAGTGATGATGTGCCATCTTCGGCCCTCATCCACGGCGACGGTGACGAGATGATCGAGCATGGGATTTTCCCTTCGGTCATGAAGGATAGTGATGATGTGCCATCTTCAGCCTTCATCCACGGCGACGACAACGAGATGGTTGAGCATGGGATTTTCCCTTCGACCACGGCGACGTATGATGACTTGTGCCACCATATTGAGAGTGAGAGTGACTTCACCACTAGCCCCATATATGATGTGTTGCCCCAATTCCGATGTGAGGAGAGCCACAACCCCCACCACTTGAGTGAGATGAGTGACTCCACCATATGTGACTTTGAGTGCACCTATTTTGAGGGAGTGAGTGAACCACCACATATAGAGAGTGAGATAGTTGATAGGTCTTATGAGGCCATTTGCATTTCTAACAACTTGACCTCTACCTCTATTGTGTCTTCTCATTTGGTGCTAGGTCCCATATATGATGACGTGCCGATCCTCGACGACTTCTTCCTTCCTTTGGACAAGACGATGGCCATGGTGGAATATGATGCACCCCCCACATGGTTCCATCAAGATGAAGATGACCACCAATTGGTCTTACCCACCTCACCTACACCACTTGAGTGAAATGACAAGGGTAACATAGGTGAAGGTGATGCTCTAGTCCCACTAGTGGACATTCTTGACATTGATTTCTTGCATGATGTTGATCCACCTATTACCATGCTTCATGCTAGTGCGATTTCCCCATGCGATGATTTACCCATTTATGATGAGTATGATGATTTCCATGTGGAGTCTATTAGTTGTGATGCCATGTTACATAGGATTTCTTGTGACAATTATCTAGGTCACATCATGTTTGACAATCCGCTTGACTTGTCATATGCTATGCATTGGATCAACCATATGTCATATTTGCCATCTCTTCGTAGTGACTATGCATATGCCATTAAAATGAACCCAATTTGCCCATATGGCATAGATGACAAGCCCATGGTTATTGGCATTTGTTTTTCTTGTGATGATATTGATATGCTCCCTTTGCATCATTTATCTCATATGCCATGCCATGAACACCTAGCTTCGGATATGCATTGTTTTGGATGTTGCCCATTTTCTCCATATGACGTTTCCGATATTGCTCATGAGGAGACCCCATAGTTTCCTCATACATGTTAGGAGATTTTGATCCATCCCATCCTTTGCATGATCCCAATAATTTTGTGCACAATATGCTCCCCATGAATAAACATGCTATTGATGTGCCATATACTTGCATTCTCAATTTGTGACCCCATCGTGTTATACATAATAACTATTCTTTCATGATGGATGACATGTTTTTATACCATGCATCAAATTTCTTCGAGCGATGCTTATCTTGCGCTAACTCACACGTGCACATACACATCATGATTGATGATGTGTACATTTACCACGCACACAATTTCTTTGGTTTGTGTCTCTTTTGTGTAGGTACCCATGAATACTTGTCAACCTCGCAATCTCACAAGTTGACAAAACGAGCTCTAGAGAGCAATGATGACTTGGGATCCTGTGGTTTGCTTTTCCAACCGCTCTCTTCGCACAAAGACTTCGCGCATTTCTTCTATATGGCCCTCACATGGTTATGGGTTATTATCCATTACATATTATGTGCCCATCTTGCCATGTTCACTTTGCATGACATGCTTATTCATATGCCTTTACCATGCATTTGTGACCCATGCTTTGCATTACACATGATGATTGATTCTAGTACTTGTATGTGTATTTTCAAGCTTGGTGGAGATATTGCTTGTTATTGCAATGCTCCATTTGTGACCCATACCTATGATGATACTTTGACCATGATTTGCCTTCGTGCTTGTGATATGTCATGTGCATTGTCTATGCTTACTATTTGTTCACATGACATGATTGCCATGATTTCCTCTAGTGTGTTTCATCTTCGCTCCACTAGTTTGCACAACATGATTTCTATGCTTGATTATGTTGCATCACCAATGATTCATACTTGCTCACTTCATGCGGTTGATGACAACCATTACCATGCTTTGCACATGATTCATATTGCTTCTTGTCACATATCTCCATATGTTGCATCTCTCATGCTAGATGATTTGCCATGTATTGATAGCAACAATTATTATAGTCTTGATCATGAGATTGCCCCCATAGCATTCTCGAATATATTTGGAGATTTTAACATATTTCTTGTGAAGCATGCTTGTCTTACCTTTTTGCACCATATACCTAGTGCCATGAATATAGCCATTGTTGCATCATATTACTCATGCACTTTTGCTACTAATGGTTATGTGCAAGAGAAGAGAACCATCATGATGGATGATGTGTTTATCTACCATGCACATACGTTCTTTCTTTTGTTGTGTGCATGTGTAGGATACTTGAACTTTGTGTCGACTTCCACTTCACGTGAATTGACCATTCGAGCTCTTGAGAGCGAACCACCTTATACCACGACAATTCTTCATCGCATTTGCTTGCGCTTCGGCATTGTGAAGAATATACAAGGACACGCCTTCAAGGTGATAGCTTCTTGAGCACGGATATTGCGGATCATACTACTTGTCTTGCTTGCACCATGAGACTTATTGGCCATCTTGGACCACTTGATTGCGCACTTGTTAGAGATCTTGCTTTGACTTTCCATTTTCACATTTCCATGCATCATGATATATATGCCTTGTGTGTTGCATCCAATTCTTGGATTACTTGCTCCTATCACATGTTTGGTTGCAACAGTATCATTTCCTCACATATGCCATTTCCCATTGATTGTCACATGATTGACTTGATTGCCTCACACATGATGAACACTTGCTCTTTCTATTGCGTTGAGTGCCACATGATTTTCACTACACCCTATGCACGTTATGCTTGGATTGTCTTGCACTTGACCCATGTGTTTAGACACTTCATTTTATTTGGTGTTGTGAATGATTGTTATGCCTACCATAGACCTTTCATTGAGCAATTTATGTATGCTTGCTATGAACTTGAGGTAGATTCTTATTCTCTTGTCACACATATTTGCACCACTACCTCACAATTGCATACTTGTCCCCATGATATATTTGATTGTGCTCAAATTATGTGCTTACATGCCTTGTCACAATCCTTTGTCACACCTTATGCTATGCTTGATGATGACACTTGTTGGGTTAATCCCTACTTGAATGCTTGGTTTTGCACTAACGCTAACCACATTTGTTTTTCCAAGTGTTTGTTGTCCTTGCTCCTTTTGAAGGAATCCCAAGACGGTGCGACATCGGCGAGTGCCCATTTCGAGCTTCAAGATGACGAGTACTTGGTGAACGTCCACTTCTACACGGCGAAG
Organism: Thinopyrum elongatum; assembly: GCA_011799875.1. Lineage (NCBI taxonomy): Eukaryota > Viridiplantae > Streptophyta > Magnoliopsida > Poales > Poaceae > Thinopyrum > Thinopyrum elongatum. The sequence goes on from CM022303.1 coordinate 391,244,609, forward strand.
CCATCTCTTTCCCATGGTGATTTGGTTTTCGATCCGAGGTAGGATCTTTCCCAAGGGGGTGGGGGGAGATGATGCGGAGCATCCTATGGACATCACCATGTCAAGAGTCCGTTTGGCGAGTGACACGTGTGACATCTACTTCACATACCGAAAGGTGAATCATCTCCTTTACACGTGCTCACTTGACCCCTTCGAGGATGGTATACTACTTGACATTCCTCTCGTCTACATGCATAAGTATTGTCGGAGCTTCACGGACGACGAGGAGGAGTGCAAGCGCCAAGGATCACCTACACCATCCGCGAGAGAAGCATGGAAGAGGAGACGAAAGAAATGGAGCTGCTACAAGCTACATCACTCGGACGTCCGGTGGCCTCCGAACGACCGATGACCTCCGGACGTCCGACGCCTGGAGACTTCACCATCCAAAAGAGCTACAGCCGACGCGTGCTACAGCGGCCGGATGACCGACGCCCACCGGACGTCTGACAAGTCCCAGCGACCGGACGACCGAGGCCTCCCAGAAATCCGATGCCACCTGTCCAGATCCAAAACATCTGAAGTCCGACGCCCTCCGGACGTCTGGACCCCCGCGAGCGACCAGACGTCTGACACCGACCGAACGTCCGACACTGCCTGTGTGCAGCCAAGCCTTTGGGCTTGTATCTCTCTCCCGCTTACCCCTTCGTGGCTTAGACTATAAATAGACCACCTCCTCCTTCTTTCTAGGGTAGCAAAGTGATAGCTCATTTGTATGTGAGCTTTGGTCCTACCTTCCTCTACTCTTGAGAGAGAGAGAGAGACCACCACTCCCATGGAGTTCAGGACCTCCATGTGAACATGTGAGAAGATCCTACGGGATTCAAGACCCCTAACGGGAAGACATCAAGACCTCCTGTTGGAGATGAACTTTACCTTGTATCTTTCCCTTTGTTGTTCATGTACCTTGTGGATCTTGTATGTTTGATTGTCTAGTGGATGTGTGATTGGACTTGTTCTTGGGTGTTTCCCCTTGTGATTTCTCTCCATTCTTCCCCGTGTTCTTCATTTTCTTCAAGGGAATCCACTCCAATCGTGAAAGATTAGCCTACACCGGGTTAGCCCCGTATCACCAAGACTATCGTGTCAGACCGCGATGTCAAGTTCCTTAGCTACTTTTGGAAGACGCTATGCGCCAAGCTCGGAATCAAGCTTTTGTTCTCTTTGGCATACCACCCACAAACCGACGGCCAAACAGAGGTCACAAACCAGACGTCTCTACTCTACTACGTGTGTTGATCAAGAAGAACATCAAGGAGTGGGAGGAGTGTCTACCCATGGCCGAGTACGCCTACAACCGTACAAGACATTCGACTACCGGCAAGTCCCTATTCGAGGTCGTCTACGTATTCAACCCGTTGTCCCCATTGGACATTCTACCTCTACCGCTACAAGAGCGCATCAACATGGACACGAGTGCACGAGTGAGCTACCTCAAGAAGATGCATGAAGATATGAGGCACACCATCGAGCACCAAGTACAACGACTCGCGACCAAGCTCAACACCAACAAGCAACCCATGATATTCAACACCGGAGATCTTGTGTGGCTACACCTTCGCAAGGACCGTTTCCCCAACGAACGCAAGTCCAAGCTTCAACCACGAGCCGATGGACCCTTCAAGGTGCTTGAACGCTACAACAACAACGCCTACAAGATCGACATCCCACGTGACAAGTACTCCATGAGGGACATCTTCAATGTCATGGATCTCTCTCCCTACCATGGTGATGAGGCATTCGATCCGAGGTCGGATCTTTCCCAAGGCGGGGAGATGATGCGGAGCATCCTATGGTCATCCCCATGGACCTACCATTGTCTCACCAAGTGCCAAGAGGACCGATAACACGAGCATGAGCTAAAGCTCTCGAGAATGAGGTGACATCTCTCCTTTGTGATATTCCATATGATCCTCTCGAGACATGGATACTACCTAAGTCCGGAATGTTGTGCATGATCAGGTACCAAGAAGACCCTCTCGAAGATGCATGTGAAGACGGACAAGTCTACAAGTTCATGGATGAAGGGAACCAATGGAAGGAACTGAGAACAGCTTCCAGGACCCGGACATCCGGCCAGGACACCAGACATCCAGCCCCTGGAGGTACCGACAGCAGTAGCAGCCCAGCAGCCAAGTCTACAGGGCCCGGACATCCGGCCTCAGGCCCGGATATCCGGCCTGCAGCCTAGAAATCCGGACTCCAGCCCGGACATCCGTCCAGCGCCTATCCAGAGAGCAGAGAAACTAGTCCCACTAGCCCGGACATCCGGCCCCCGTGCCCGGAGATCCGGCACCTCGCGAAGGCCCGGACATCCGGCCTGACGCCCGGACGTCCGGCTCCCCCTGTCTGCGCACAGTGTTAAGGGCCGAAGCCCATGTATCCCTTTGCCCCCCTAGACTATATATACTCTTCTTCCCCCAACGTTTTAGGGTTAGCACAAGTTTAGCTCATTTGAGAGATAGAGCTGTGCTCATCCATTCGGTTCTACTCCATCGAGAGACTGCGGCCTCTACGGAGAAGATCCATCGATTGGATTCAAGACCCATCACGGGAAGACCCCTCAAGAGCTCCTCTCTCGAAGAACTCGCTACCGATTGTACCATCCTTTGTTGCATTTGCATCTTGTATCACTCTTTATGTTCATGGATCTAGCACATGTGTGATCTCTCCTGTTGATTTGAGTGTTTCCCCTCATTTTTTCCTCTCGTGTTCGTAGTGTTCTTCGTAGGATCCACTCCATTTCATGAAAGATCAGGCATCTAGGGTTCTACCCTACATAAATAGGGTCTGCGCCTAGCTTTGTACAAAGGATTACATGCCTTGCCGACAGAATCATATAAAAGGTGGTTGTCGGTGGCCTGATAACCGCTCCTCATGGATAGAACTTGCAAAGATGCTCCATATTCCATTAGTTGTGCACGGGGGTGCCATCTTCGGTCTCTAGACAGACTGTGGAAGGTCTGGTGACTTGTACTACCTGATAAGGGCCTTCCCACTTTGGTGTGAACTTGTTTGAATTCCTGGTGGACTAGATCCGTCGAAGAATAAGGTCACCTTCCTCAAGGCTTCACGCATGAACTTTGCGGCCATGATAGCGGTGCAAAGCTTGCTGGTAATGTGCAACATGCACAGCAGCCTGAAGATGATCTTCCTCAAGGAGCGTGGCACGATCTTGCCGTAGCTGCTCTTGCTGAAGCTCATCATAAGCGAGTACTCGAGGTGACCCATATGTATGGGTTCCATGGTGAGCACCGCTTCTGCACCATAAACTAGGGAGAAGGGCGTATGGCAAGTGGCTCGATTTGGTGTCATCCTGAGAGACCAAAGAATCGCTGGCAGCTCATCAGTCCAGCGTCTTCTGCACTTGTGCAGCTTATCGAAAGTTCTTGTTTTGAGGCCTCACAGCACGTCAGCATTTGCCCTTTCCGTCTGGCCATTGCTCCCTGGGTGAGCAACTGATGCAAAACAGATCTTGCTGCCAAGGTCTTGGATGTACTGGTGTGGCTCGTGAACTATGTGCCGTTGTCGGTGATGATCCTGTTGGGTACTCCAAAATGGCAAACTAGCCCTTTGAAAAACTTGATGGCTGACTGTGCTGTCACCTTCCTCACTGGCTCTACTTCAGGCCACTTTGTGAACTTGTTGATTGTAACATACAAGAACTCAAAGCCCCCGATAGCACGGGGAATGGGGCCCAGTATGTCGAGCCCCCAGACCGAGAAGGGCCAGGAGAGATGGATTGTTTGAAGAGCTTGTGCTGGATGATGTGATTTCTTTGAATGAAACTGGCACGCTTCACTCTTGGTTACTAGTGGAGTTGTATCCTGGAGAGTAGTGGGCTAGTAGAAACCCTGTCGGAATGCTTTACCGACAAGGGCTCTTTATCCTATGTGAGAGCCACATATGCCTCCATGTATCTCCACCAATAGCTTATGTCCATCTTCCCAGCAAATACACTTCAATTTCACCCCATTTGGTCTCTTTTTGTGTAGAACATTACCAATGAACTGGTACATACTTGACTGGCGGGCTACTTTTTCAGCTTCGTCTTGCTCTTCGGGAAGTTCTCCTATTTGAAGGAATTAGACAATCTGTTGTGCCCATGACGGAGCTAGTGGCTCGACGACATGGACTAAAGGCATATCTTCAGCTGCGAGAGCGCTAGCTGCAATGGCAAGGACTTGGTATCCTCCCAAAGCTTGCTGCTCATCAGCAAGCTTGGCGTTGTCTTCGACACCTTTCTTAACAGCAGCTTCTGGCAGCTTTGCCGGAAAATACTTGCCGGTGTTCATCTTTTTCCTGCCGCATTGATGGTGTAACAGATGGTTGGTTCAAATGGAGCACAAAAGTTCCTGGTTCCACAGGTAGCTTGAGTGCAGCACATTTTGACAGATCGTCAGCAATGTTGTTCTCCATAGGCGGGACGTGCTCTTCCAAATTTCCTCACATCATCCACATATGCTACCATCAATGGGGTTTGATAATCCTTGTTTACTTGCTTCACAACCAATTGCGATTCGCCCTTGACGATGAGCTTTCTGATTCCAAGGTCTACTACGATCCTGAGACCGGCAAGCAGTCCTTCATACTTAGTAGTGTTGTTTGTTGCTTTCTCCCTAGGAAAGTGCATCTGGACTACATACTTGAGGTGCTCTCTCGTGGGTGTGACAAGCAGCACTCCGGCACCGGCGCCTTGCAGCGAAAATGCCCCGTCAAAGTATATAATCCAATCTCGAGCTGTTTCTTTGCCGGGGAGAGAAGTCTATTGAATTTTTTCATCTGGCGTTGGCGTCCATTCTGCATTGAACTCCGCCGAGGCCTCGCTCTAAATTGTTGAAGTGATTTCAAACTTGAGCTCAAAACTTGACAGTTCCAATACCCACTCCACTATCCTACCAGTTGCATCTGGATTTCTCAAAATCGTTTGCATCAGGAAGTGAGTGACGACGGTAATCTGATATGCTTGGAAGTAGTGGCACAGCTTTCACTACAAAAAAAACCACTTCCGTGATGATAAGTGTTTGTCATAGTAGGTCATGTTTTTTGTCATGCATGTACATCCATGACGATTTTATGACAGAATCAAGATAGTCATACCTGTGCTGTCATAGAAGTGTTCCATGACAATACCAAAATTATCATCACAGAAGTGTCCACTTCCATGACGATAAATGCCATGTCATGGAAGTGCTTTCATCAAGGGTAACTGACACGTGGCATCCACTATAACGGGTCGCCGTTAAGCAATCGGGTCCAGTTTTGGATCCGATAACCCGCTAACAGCCACGACCAATGGCAATTTTCCACGTGTAAAATTCTCATTCGCCGACGGAACCACGTGTCAGCTCCGCGTTGGCACAGATGTCACTCATCCAATGAGCGAGATGCGCCTATGATATGTTGACACATGGACCGACCCAAAAGTGGCCCATAAAGATTAAATGGGCCGGCCCAGCTAAAGGCCCACAAGTTTTTACAAACCATAATGGGCTGGCCCAGCTAAAGGCCCACAAGATTTTGTAGACCATAATGGGCCGGCCCAGGTAAAGGCGCACAAGATTTTGAAGACACTAGTGGGCCGGCCCGTTAACAAGCTGCCATGTGTTGGGCCAAATGCCGGCCCATATTTGATCTGGTCCATTAACAGCCTGCCATGTTCTGGGCCTAATAAGCGCCCATATGAGATCCGACCCGTTAATAGCCTACCATGTTCTGGGCCATATTACGGCCCATATCAGATCCGGCCCTTTAAGAGCCTTTCATTCTTTGGGCTAAATTATGGCCCATATCAGATTCGGCTCGTCAACTGGACGCTATGCTTTTGGGCCCACTTGAGGCCTGGTTACGATTTCTATTTGCTAAAGGCCCATTTAATAGTATGACATGATATTAGTTTCGGCCTGTTAAAGGCCTGTTTAACATTTCGGCCTGTTAAAAGCCCGTCATATAGTTGGGCCTAATGATGGCCCGCTTTGCATCCGGCCTGCTCACAGCTGATAATCTAATTGGGCCAAACAAGGACCGAGACAATTTTGGCCTGTTAACGGCCCGTGATGTGATTGGCACAATCATGGGCTGGGGTCTATTTCGGCCTGCTGTCGGCCCATGAGCTGTTCGGCACATTTCAGGCCCAACCTACTTTTCAGCCTACTAAAAGCCCATTGAATTTTTCTGGCCAGAATAGTGCCGGTGGTTTACTCGGCCTATTAAAGGCCCGAAACTACTAGTGGGCCAGTTTACATTTAGGCCTATTAACGGACCAAGATGACTGGGCCCATGATCCGGCCCATACATAGTGATTTGCATGACGGCCCGATTATGTACCGTAATTTTACGGTTTGGCCGGTTTACTTTTCATGGAGCGAAGACATGATATATATACAGTAAAATAACTACATCATCGTGAATAAGAAAAAACCTAGACTATACAATAAAGAAATTACGACATATTACATCCACTGGGCATCAAAGTTCGCCACTATGATAATAAAGCACAAGCAGACAGCAGATTACATACACTGGGCATCAAAGATCGCCACCAGTGCAAATAAACACGCCAACAAAATAATATAGAAAACCGACAGCACTTCAACAGAGTTCAAAAAAGGTTAGCCCTGCTCGGGAGCTGCAGCGCAAGCAGCTGAGCAAGCTGATGAGACCGCGCTTGTTTGATGCTTATATCCTCCTCACTCTGAAAGAGAAACAAGCAAACAGATGACAGGTTTTGCACATATAAGTATCAGTGCTGACTATTCATCACATTTCTTATTAGCAAATAAAGTGACACAGTTTAAAATAGCATTAACACAATAAGGTATTGTTCAGGTTAAGACATGGCAGGAAATGACATTGTGAAGGAGTTGGCAGCTTCACGACACCACTGGATTACAGATCAAGAACTCATAAGTATCAATGGTTAGTGTGCTGTCAATTTATCCCATTTCATATTGGCAAATAAAGAGACGGTTTAAATAATAGTAGAATGATATGACATTGTTCATAGTTAAGACATTGCAGAATATGACATTTTGCTGTAGTGGGTAGTTTCACCACACCACTGGATTATGGATCAAGAACAGAAGCATACATGTTGTGCAAAAGAAGATCACTTGCTCTATATAGTTTAATTTAAATGGTATGAAGAAGGAACTTGGTTGTACAACTGAAAACTTAAATTGAGAAGGACAAACTTTTGTTTATGAACATCATAATAAACTTTGAACATGCAATTTGATGCAAACACCTAAAATAAACAGCTATTGCAGTCATGCCTAATCAAATATACACAACAAAGTTTGAAGGCTTGAGAAGGACAAACTTATATTAGTGGTGAAGCCCGGCTCTATAAAGCCCTTGTCCATGCTGATCGGGGGGGGGGGGGGGGGCAATTCAGAATGTTACCATAGAATCTTCTTCATAAGCATTGCCTTTGTTCTACATTTTGTTAAGAGTAAATATAGATGTGATAATTTAAGAAAAAATAGAGAATATTTAAGATAAGATGAAGAGTGATGCTACATAACCAAGTAGCTATAAATGTAAGTACAGCGATACAGGCAAAAGGTACAGCCAAGAGCAATGCAGAGCTAAACTTCTTCAGTGCCATTGGTGTTATCCAACCTTATGGTAAGAGTAAATATAGATCTGATGTGTAGAAAATGGAGGGCAAAGGAAAATAAGCTGCAGAGTGATGGTACATGAACAACTAGCTGTCAATATAAGTACACTGATAAAGGACAGCAGGTATTTACAAGAACAATGCAGAGCTAAACTTTTTCATTGGCATTGGGTATATTCTACATTAATGTAACCATTAATACAGATCTAATAATTTGGAGCGAACAATTGATAAGCAAGCTATCATGCATACTGCTGTCACATAATGAACCAGGTATGAATGCAAGTACAGTGATACAGGACAACACGTACTAACAAGAGCAAAGCAGCAGGCAACATACTTGCGATATCCTGTCGTCCTTTTCAAACCGGAATTCTTCTTTGAGCAGATTTCCTGCAAAAGAGATCCATAAGGCACATGCGGAAAAGTAGAAGTTCAAATTGTCATGTGATATCATAGACAGTACCTCATCCTGGGAACGAGACCAGTACATACCAAGGTTTTTCCATTCAATATCTTTTAAATTTAGCACAGGAGACTTCACCGGAAATTCGTTTATAGACTTGCCATCAAACACTACTGGAATCTGGTAATTTGCCGTCTGCCACCTCTTTGCCGTCCGCCAGCTGACGGCAAAGAGCCTCTTAGCCATCCGCTTCCACAAAGCGGACGGCAAAGAAAGTGCAGATGGCAAAAAGTCTATTTGCCGTCCGCTGTTTCTTTGCCGTCAGCCAGCTGACGACAAAGAGCTAGAAGGCAGACGGCAAAGGGCCAGGTGGGCCCCATGGGGCATGGCGTGGCTAGGTCAGGTTCTTTGCCGTCCGCCAGCGGACGGCAAAGAGGAGACATGGGCTAGCCCTAAACGGCCGCCCTCTTTGCCGTCTGCTAGCAGACGGCAAAGAAGGCCCACTTAACAGGCCGAGCCGTCTCCCCTCTCTCTCTCTTTCTCTGTTTCCCTCCCGCGCGCCCGCCTCTCTCCTCCCCCGCCGCTCTGCCTGAAGAAAGCAACACGAACGAAAAGAAAAAAGGCAAAAGAACACAAACGAACGTGGCGACACCAAGAAATGAAAAAAATAGAGAATCAAGTACGACAAAAAGGCGGACAAACACGAACAAGACTCACCCATACTCTACCCTCACTGCGGGGACCAACTGGACAGACACAGAAGCCCCAGACAGAGAAAAGCGCAGCAGGATGAGATACTGAGAAAGTGGAAAAACAAACGAACCCAGATGCAGAAAAACAAATAAACGAGGACACAGAAGAAGACACACGACAGACTGCAGCAATCAGCCAGGCGGACCATGAGAAGCCCACCAGCCCAACGGAAGACAATCGCAATCCACCGGGCGGATACCCTGCAGGTTTGTTCTTCCCCCCTTTTTTTTTAGTTTTGTTTTTTAGTTTCATCTAGTTTAGTTTCTGTTTTAGTTTTAGTTTAGTTTTATTTTCAGTTTAGTTTTAGTTTAGTTTATTTTAGTTTAGTTTATTTTAGATTAGTTTTACTTTTGTTTAGAGAAGAAGAGGAGTAGAAGGCAGCGGGCAGGAGGCTGCATAGTGTGACGAGATTAGTGAAGGAAGGGTCGGAGTCAGTGACCGCACGGTAATACCCCCCTTAATGACGCGCGAGGCGAAGGGATTTTGCCCCTCAGCCCCGGGACCTCCTAAGAGACGGGAACCACGGTGAGGAACCCGAGGTTCTTAGGGACAGGACCGGTATGGTGAAAGCGAGGCACGCGGAGAAGAGGACAGGCACACAAAACAAAGGAAGGCTGGCAAAGGAAACGAAGGAACGGGGAAGAGGCAGGCAAAGCCATAAAAACAAAGGAAAACTTGACGGGGAATATATGGAAGAACGCTGTGAATAAGACTGGGAGGAGGGTCACCGGTAGAGGAAGCTATGGAAAAGACCGCCGCAGGAATCCCTTAAAGCGTAACAAGAGGAACAACATAAGGGACTAAAAGGACACAACCACGGAAAGAGGAGGAGGAGGAGAAGAGAAGAGAAGAAGAAGACAAGATAGAAGAGAAGAACAGAACACAAGGAAGAGAACCAAGAACAGAAAGAAGAAAGAAGACATCAAGAGAAGGGAAGAAGAACGAAACCCTATACAGAAAGAGACGAGAGAAAGAGGAAGAAGAATAGAAGGAAAGAGAAGAAACCAAGAAAAGAAGAATAGAAGAAGAATCAGCAAGAAGAAGGAAGGAAGAAGAATGTCCCAGAACAGAAGGTACAGAAGAAAGAAAAGTAATAGAAGAACAGATAGAGAGAAAGAAGAGAGAAGAAAGATCACTTCCAGAGAAGACTAGAAAAAAAGATTCAAGAAGAAACACAACATAGACCGAATACAGCAGGCGAGTTCCAAGCAAAATCCAAGACAACGAAGAAGAAGGAAGAACCAAGCAAAGGAAGAAGAATATCAACAGCTAGACGAAAGAGAAGAAGAGGACAGAAGAAAGAAAGAAGGAGAAGAAGGAAATAACACAGCCAGAACTCAGAAGCACGATAGAACGGATATGAAGACAAAACAGAAAAGAGCGAAAAGAAAAAGAACTCCAAGCAGAAAAAGAAGAAGCAAGCAAGAACCAGCCCAGAAGATACACTCCAAAGCGAAAGAAAGAAGAAGAGAAGAGAAGAGAAGAAGAGAGAAAGGAAGAAGAAGACAGAAGGAAGAGAAAAAGAAGAGAAAAGAAGAAGAAAAGAAGAGAAGAAGAAAGAAGAAGAAGAAAGGAGGCGAGTGCACAAAAGAAGAAGCAAAGAAGAAAGAAGAAGAAGAAGAAGGAAGAAAGAAGAAAGAAGAAGAAGAAGAAGAAGAAGAAGAAAGAAAAGAAGAAGAAGAAGAAGCAGAAAAAGAAGAAAAAGAAGAGAGAGAGAGAAGAAGGAAGAAGGAAAAAGAAAAAAAGAGGGCGCCCGGGGGACGGTGGGGTTAGATAGTGTTTACATATTAGAAAAGAAGAAGGAAAAAAAGGAAGAAGAGAAAAAGGAAAAGAAGGAAAAGAAGAAGAGGGAAAGGGAAAGGAAGAAGAGAAAGAGGAGGAGAAAAAGAATAAGAAAAAGAAGAAGAAGAAGAAGAAGAAGAAGAAGAAGAAGAAGAAGAAGAAGAAGAAGAAGAAGAAGAAGAAGAAGAAGAAGAAGAAAAGGAAGAAGAGGAAGAAGAAGAAAAGGAAAAAGAGGAAAAAAGAAGAAGAGGGGAAGAAGAAGAAAAAGACACGTTTTTATACTTTCTTATTTAGGGTTCCGCCACGTTTTGCAGTTTCTTTCTTTTCTTTAGTTGAATGTTTTTATACTGCTAGCTAGTTGCCTAGTTTGCTGACCCAAAGAAGTTAAAATAGTTATTATATGAGATTCAACTAAAGTCAACATTTTTGACGACTAGTGCTACTAATAAATTCAACTAGAGCCATCATATGTCCACAAGTGCATTTGTTTTTTGAATGAGAAATGATAACTTGGTGTAGTTGATTATCTTCTGCTGCTTATCAGAGATGGGGGGAAGCTGCCACCGCAGACTCCGCTCTGCCACACCGGAGTACGAGTTGGATGCTTTCGAGTTCTTCAGTATCATACTTGGGACTTCAGTATCATCCACGAGGCAGGTATATAAAAGGAGAGATCTCCCCTTCACCCATCTCATTATGATAACTCTGTTGTTTGCTACATCACTCATTGTCCCAAACTGCAGAGGCTGCCTGACACTTTTATGAACATGCTGGGTGAAGATCCGCCAAATAATGTGAAGCTGCGACAGGTCGGCAGCGGGTTTCGCAGGCTGTGGGACGTGGACTTGGTGATCAAGGAGGGCAACATGTACCTGTGTCGTGGCTGGGAGAAGTTCTACCGTGCCTACGACCTGCGGCAGGGGTACTTCCTTCTCTTCAGGTACGACGACGACGCCACCATGCTCATCGTGAAGGTGTTCAACGCGACTATGTGTCGCATGCGCTACGCTGACGACGATGATGCCAGTACGTTCTGCCTCTTCTTATTCCTCTACATTTGGCTTTGTCTCGCATCGATTGTTAATGGTCATTGTTGCATTTGGACAGGCAATGGGAGCAGCAGCAGTGACACTGGCTACAGCCAAAGCAGCAGCGATTCTGGCTGTAGCAAAAGCAACAGCGATTCTAGCTGTAGCAAAAGCAACAGCAAGGAGGATGATCCGGACTGGAGTGGGGAAGAAGAGGAGCAGAGTGGGCATCAGGCTGAGGATTACCTAGCGATGGTGGTGGCTGAGGATGACCTAGCGATGGTCGTGCCTGTCCTGCCTGAAGATGGCCTCGCGATGGTGGTGGTGCCTGACAATGACCTCGCGCCGGTGGGCGACATGACCACGCCAATTGTGGTAGAAGACTACATCCCACTGCCTCCACCGCCTCGCCGCTCTTGGCGCATCAGGCTGAGGAAGGAGAAGGAGAAGAACAATGAGAACTGAACTATGTCAGGTATGTTTGATCTCCAAAATGATCTATATATACTTAGCTTTGTTTCCTCCGAAATGACATAAGTTAGCTCTAAGTTAGCTCTAATATGCTTAGTTACCTATGTTATCTCTAATATGCTTAGTTACCTATGTTAGCTCTAATATGCTAAGTTATCTCTACTATGCTTACTTTCCTATAGGTTAACTCCAAAATTACTTATGTTAGCACAAAATGACCAAGTTTACATAATAAGCTTATAGTCTTCTTCTAGTATTCTTCTAGTCTTCTTCTTCTTCTTCTTCTTCTTCTTCTTCTTCTTCTTCTTCTTCTTCTTCATTTTCTTCTAGGTTAGCTCCATTTTACTTAAGTATGCTTACTTCTTATAGTCTTGTTCTTCTTCTTCATTTTATTCTTCTTCTTCTAACATCTTGTTTATCATTTTGCAGATTTGATTTAATTCACGGAAGCTTGCATGGATGGAGTGCTTCTTTTCCATTTGTGCTTTTATTTTCTATCAATGAACTTGCATGGTTGGAACTTGTTATATGGATGGATGGATAATGGTGTTGGATGAACAATGTGAAACTTTTGTAATATGTAAGGATGGAACTATATATGTGTTGGTTATGTATGTATATATGATGAAACTAGTGTGTTGGATATGCTTGTTGTGTATATATGTATATCTGCGAATTGCTGTCAAATTGAATGAATTAAATTAAAAACAGGGCTGTACAGGCTCTTTGCCGTCAGCTAGCTGACGGCAAACATGCCATGTGGCAGCTACGTGTGATTCCTGGGACTCGCATGTTTGAGCACTTTGCCGTCTACCAGCGAACGGCAAAGACGTTAGCCTCTTTGCCGTCCGCTGGCTGATGGCAAAGCACACTGTTAACCCCTAACGGCCCTCACCCCACCTCACTACCGTCCACGATCTTTGCCGTCTGCTAGCCACCAGAGGCGGACGGCACAATCCTTTGCCGTCCGTTTCCAGGAGGCGGACGACAAAGAAGGCCTTTGCTGGCACGTGTTCATCCGGACATTTTGCCGTCTGCTGGCGGACGGCAAAGAGGTTTGCCGTCTGTGATCTATGCCTTTGCCGTCCGCAGCTGATTCCAGTAGTGAAAGTGTGATTTCCTCAGGTAACACCGATACTGCTGCAATGCTTCCTTGAAAAGCGCAAGCAAGTTTTGCTTGTCATGACTATCCAGATTGACCCTCGCCTACTTACAACAATGTAATGTAAATCATTGATGTGTTCAATCAGCAGAAAAAAGGAAAATAATCACCATGAATATAGCACTTACACGTAAGTGGGATAGGAAGATGTGAAAATGGTGTTTGTCTTCACTATAATCTTCCCATGATGGGAATATATGCATGTAGTCCCTAACAACATTGAAATCATTGTCTTTAAACTGGGAATAACTGGAATGGGGTTCCAATCTGCAGGAATTGGCCGTCTCTGCAGTTGGGATAGGTCTTCAGCCGGTGGACTTGCTGTACTTTTGCTGGAGTGGGATTTTTCTATGGTACGGCTGGTGCTATGGCAACTGAAATCGGCATACCTTTTGCTGGAGTGCAGGTCCTGTGTGGTGGGGCTAGTGGTGTGGCCAGTGAAGTATGGGTACAGTCTGCTGGAGTCGGTCCTACGTTTTGTGGCACTAGTTGTAGAGCCAATATAAGTGGGGTGCTATCTGATTTCTCCGGCACCACAACGTTTTTCAAGGACTTTGCTGGTGCTCCTCCAGGTTCGGCAATCACCCTCTTCCTTTTTGATGTCCGATGCACAAGAACAACCTTTGAGTGAAAAAACATGGTATGATAACAGATGGAATATGTATTGATAATGGATGGGCATGGCATCTTGACATATATGATGAGTAAACTAAGTAGATGGCGGTGCAACAAAGTAGAAGAAATGCAAGACACCTTATGCAAGATATGCACAATCAATAAAACCTTGCCAAATTAGAACAGGCACCTTGATGGGTGAACAGGATAGGCCATCTGCCTTTGACTCCTCGAGGCCAGAATAGTCATTAGGATCATATTCTGAACAAGAATCTGCAAGTGGGGAGCGTATGAGTTTCATTGCATCCAGAATGGAACTCAATGCCTTGGTGCCAATTTTGTTAGTCATTGCAGTGTTCCATAATATTCTTCTGATGCGCGCATTCTCATATTCATTGTGATTACGTACAATATCTGAGAAACATGAAAACATAAATAGTAGTGAGATTATCTTTGTAATGCAGAGGATATTATAATATAGGGGCTCCCTGTAAACCCTTGTGTGCTATCACTGGATTCTGATGAGAGAGCCCATGTGTGCTATAATATGGTGCGTGCATTAATATAATCTGGCACAAGTACACAAAAAAATAGGCTCCAGAAGTAAGGATAGTTGGCAGATGATAGGTTCGTAATATACTGTATAGAGAGTTTATTGCCAAACCATGATAACAAGAGCACACAGCAACTAGGCAGATCATAGTGTACATAAAAGGGGTACACCATAACCAGCATATATAAATCGGGAAAGTGGAACTGGCTGGAAAATACGGTGTTGTATTGCCGCTACTAATTGAAAGCCTATCGATCACGTACAAGCCAGCTCTATCAGCTATTGACTGCAGATGTCCCTGCTCCCCTTCCTGACAAGGAACATACTGTACGTACTAAATACAGAATAACAAAAGAGGAACATGTTAAAGAACGGACGAGGAAGCATATTCTTGAGGTTCTGCTTCTTTCCATACAATGTTTGTTGCCCACTCATGATGAATCACAGCGCCCAAAGAAATGCAATACCATGCTGTCTCTCTATATGTGGCCACATGCATTTGGAAAATCAAGTGGGAGCATTAGCTGACCAATTAACTTTGTGTCTGCTAACTAATATCAGTATCATATCACAATTCGTATTTGAAGAAGTAAGCTTTGGACTTATGATTGGTGTGTTGTTTAGCTTCAAGAGTGGACTGCTGCTAGTGCGACACAAAGCAGCTACACAGATCATAGTGTAGATATAACGGGAAAACCGTAAGCATCACAAGTAAAATCAAGAAAGTGGAACTTGCTGGAAAATATCGGCTACTATTGCCGGTACGGCTAGAAAGGCTTCGGATACCAGCTCTCTTCAACTGAAGGTGCGGTACTGTTAATATCAGTGTAACTCTCAAAGGCGGCACAGCTCCCCGCATTTCCTTGTTAATCTTATAGGATTCAAGTGGGCAGGCCACTACAATTCCTATTCCTATGTTTACAAAATCCTACGAATCAAAGAGGCCCGAAGAGTTGAAAGTGTCCATCACAACCGACTGAATAGACCTCTACACTGCAAATGTCCCTGCTCCTCTTCACTACAAGGAACATACTGTACTACTATCATACTCCCTCCGTTCCAAAATATAAGTCTTTGTAGAGATTTCCACTATGGATCACATACATATGTATACAGATACATTTTAGAGTGTAGATTCACTCATTTTGCTCCATATGTAGTCCATGGTGGAATCTATACAAAGACTTGTATTTAGGAACGGACAGAGTACTTATTAAGAAGAACAGAAGAGGAGCATGCTAAAGAAGAGCAAGCAAATTTTGGATAATAAAATGTTCGTTGCGCAGTGCCCACACATGATGAACCAGAGCGCATTAAGAATGCAACTCCCTGCTGTCTGTCTATATGTGGTGCACGTGCTTTTCGAAAGTAAAGTAGGAACATTAGCCGACCAATTAAACATTATCTATTTTAGTAATATCAGCATCATATCAGATTCGTATTTCAGCAATAAGTTTGGAATTATGAGTGGCACGTTGTTTAGCTTGATGGATTGAGGAGCAGCGCTAAGTAGCTACGATGATGGTACCAAATATAAAGGAATGTCTGCATGCAAGTCACGTGACTTTCGTCATTTGGGTCAGTCGACCATTTCAGGCGGTTGGATGAAGATCTTACGTCTCCTAACCCTTCTTCTTCCTCGTCTCTGATTCTTCCCCTACAGAACACCGCACGGGCCACCGGCCGAACCACCGGCCCCGACCCCCCCCCCCCCCCCCCGCCCCCCCGCCCTCCCCTGAACCGCCCCCACCGCCTGTGTTCCTCCGCCACCACCACCCCCACCCTCGCCCCCACCCGCGTCGAGTTTTTTTCATTCGGCGAGGCCCCACCACCGCCCCGCACAACCATCATCCCCACCTGAGCCCCTTCCTTCCCTCTGGCGAGCTCTCAAAAATCAACTGACCCAATTTTGAAATTTAGTCTACTGTCATTTAACTGGTGTGGAATATAAAAGGGGAAAACCATAAGCATTGCGAGTATAGTGTTGAGCGTGCCATGGCGGATCTGAAGGTGCAAACCAGACAAAGGCAACTTCACAACCAATGTTTGCTTTCAACTAACAAGTAAGATCCTAAGCGATGGACAAGAAATCATAGTAAAGCAGTGGTGATCTATTTTCTTGCAGGGATAAATAAGTTGAGCAGATACGAAAGAGTACCGCCTCTGGTGTGGCGTCGTTTATGCATCTGCTGAGAATTTGACAGTGCTGCGGTAGCGATGGCTGTTGGCGGCGTAGAAGCAGATCTAGGAGGGTAGACGGTGGCAACGGGGGAAATATCCTGGCGCGGTGGATGAGACGGTCATAGGAGCGGCGCCGGCAAGGTGGACGACGGCGGGGATGAAGCGAGAGGACGGGATGCAAGGATCCTAGTCCGAAGCGGTGGATGAGAGAGGTTGATCTCTTGTAATGGACGACGGCATCGGGGTATCAGCTCCAGCATGGTGGAGGAGGACGGCAGTGGATGGGGTGGCGGACAGAGGAGGCTGGGGTGGAGAGGGTGTTTTGGCGCCCATGGAGTACGAATGGGGAAATGGAGGGAGAGAGGTAGGGAGGGAACCATGTCTTTGGGACGCGCTTGTCTCAAATGCGGGGAAGGTTACCAACTTATCCCCCGTTTCAAATTTCAGACATCACAGGAATATTGGGCTGCTGGGGATAGGACAGTAATCTCGCATACACTGAATATTTGCCGACGGAGATTTCGGCCGAGGAGAGTTTGTTTTGGCGCCCACCGTGTATGAATCCGGGTGAGAGGCGATTTCGATCGAGGAGAAAGTATGTTTTGGCGCCCACCGTGTATGAATCTGGGTGAGAGGCGGTTATGTCACGTTGAGTGAAATTACAAACCTGCCCCTATCAAGACCTAGTGAAATCGAGCCGACATGTGTTGCATGTCAGGGACAGGTAGTAATTTCCATCTCCCATGTTTTGGTTTCGGGTGGTTACTGCGAGTTTGGCCGCTTCATTCAAATTTTTGAGAAAAAGCTTGCACGTTCACCATGCCAACTCAATTCCAATCCATTTTGTATTCTTTTTTTTCGGGCAGGATCCATTTTTGTTTCGAATAAAATTCCATATACATCATTTTTTTATATATACTTTCAAAAGCACAACAAAGAATTCTGCTCCTTTATATATAATATGATTTACAAATACAATGATCTCAAAATCATAAGGTTGAATTCAAAAATTTAAACCAAATTATGTTCTACTCAAATGTATGGATCAGTAATATCTAGATATTAAATAACATAGATGCACATGAATTCATATGAGTATGCATGTTTGATAGATCAATTTTGGTTCGAGTATGAATTACATGTATCATCATCTCGAATTCAAATATTTGAATCCTGTTTATGTTGATATTTTCTATACATGCAACTAAATATTTGAATCTCCTTTCACGCGTGCTCCTTCATGTAGCTATCACTCTCTTTTCTCCAGCTCACCCACACGCTCACTTCATGTTTCTCCTATTTTCGCAAACATGGTCTCTCGACGTCTCCCTTGAGAAGTGTCACACTCTCTCTATCATTATACATTACACGGTTTTCATTATCTCTCACGTCTCTATCGTTCTCTGGTATCACTAGGTACCTAAGCTTTCTTTTTCACCGCCACACAAACACTCTCACTCGTATTTCACTTTGTCTTTCTCTCTAGGGTTCTCTCACGCACCCTATATCTTTCTAGATATGACTCCTACCACTAAAATTAATCTCTCCCGCACACACAACGTTTGTTGGGGTCTCCTTTCCGTCTTCATCTCAGTTATAAAACTAATACTATTCATTTGTTTACCGATCAGACAAACTCAACCCCCTTTCTCTCTATCACACTCACACAACTCCTGCTTCCACTCCCCCTCCCGACTACCGTCTCTCTCACACACACACAAAACTCTCGCTTTCGCACCCCTGACTAGTATTTCTCTCATAAACATTGATCGACAAGCCTCCAGATAGGTTTATACATCCGCACACTCTTGCTTCCACTATCTCGTACATGTCTCTCTCGCGCTCCTTGTATCTATGTAGATTTTTCATCCCTTCTTGAGACACGCCCTCTCGATCGTGCATACACACACTATCGCCTCATTTTACGGTGATACCTCTCGCACACACACTCTTTGTGTCTTTGTCACACACGCACTCCGTCCTCCTCCTCTCTCCCTCTCTCTCGCTCTCACACCACACACACACACACATGGGATTTTTGCGACAATATACCACTTCTCGAATCTTGAAACCAACCACATTCCTCCCTTATCTCATCAAAACCGCCAAAGGAATATATTTTGACTGAAACATAACATATTTTTAGTGATATACGTATTTCAAAACTAGACTCTTTTCTATCAAATCGGTGAATATGTATTAATCTACTTTGAACATGTGGCAACACATTGGCACATTGCTAGTTATTACTACTGTATAATTGTTTGGACACCAGACAAACGGTGGAGTACATATACGAAGAGAAGAGGTGCACGCACGCAGTTGGTCTCTCGCTGTCTCGCACACATGAGAGTTATGTAAAGGCACCATAAACAAATAAACCCTAAAACCCTAGGTGCACGATTGCTGCATGTGCGGGTATCGGGTACGTGGTGGAGCGCACCTTTGTAGGAATAGTCAGCTCGCGTGATAATTTGATCCGTATGAGTTGATGGTCGGGACCACACGTGAACGACCTGGAGGCGGTGGCTCGCCAGTCGCCACTGATCGAGTAGCCACGTTTAAAATATCATTTTTTAGCGGGGTCAGAGTTCCGATTTTCAATGGCGCGTTATACTAGTTTTTAGAATGATTGGTATGGAGCGAAAATGGAATTCGTAACTACTACCTCCATCCTGGTTTACTAGTCCCCATCGTATTTTGGCTCAAAGTTTGTCCACGAATTTTACTTGTAAAATGTGAATGGAAAATGAGATTTTGTTATACCCAAACAAAAAAGGAACGGAGGGAGTGATTGCTCTGACACGGACGCAGCCTCTCATAGCGCAGGCATTGAACCGGCGCGCCGGCCAAGAGGGCCCCACTCGCTACAGGCCAGGCTGAACACGCCTCCTCGCCGCATGCAACCGGCTTCAGACTGCCCCGCCTGCCTCCATTGAATCCGCGCGTGTGCCGGCAACACGTCCTTCCACGAGCCGGCTGGCATTTTAGAACACAACGCCGGTTGGCTCCTCTTGTCCGCCCGCTATTTAAACGAGGCCACACGCCTGGCAAGAACCGCACCACACCGCCGCTCCCCATATCCTCCTTGCACCATTTTCTCCACACTCTCCATAGCATCCGGTGAGCAGGAAGACGAGTTCTCCGGCATAAAAGCCGACTGGGTGACCCGATGAGCCAGGCAACTTGCTGCCCCACCTCCCTCCCCGCCTGAGGCCGTCAGTACCATGGGCAAGGTTGTAGGCGGGCCCCTGGTGCATCAACTCGACGCTCCAAGCCTGCTCGTAGAGGAGTGGCCAGTTGCTGCACGCCGGCACACGGGGGACCACGATGTCCAGTGCACCGTGGTTGGCCGCGCCATCCGACGCAAACGTTGGTGGAACCGCGGCATGCTGGCGGAGGTGGCAACACATCTGCGGCCACCACCGACACCGAGGAATAGTAGACCACGGGAGCCACCGCCGCTCCGAACCCATGAATGCTGCGACCACCGCGTCCCCGGCAGACACCCGGTGTGTTGCCCGGTTTGGCTCAAAATATCGTGGACCCCAGCCGCGGCCGGCATTAGAAATTATACCTGCTTCCAGAAGTTATTAGCGTTTAGTCAAAAATTGTCCAAAATATAATTAATTATGTATGGTCTTGACTTGTTGTGCTCGCACTGGTAGTAGGAACTAGATATTTTTCTTTATTTATAACTCTCCTCACATTTTTTTTGGCTTTGAAGTGAATCATGGTTGTGGACATTATCTATGAATGTGCAGATATCTGTGAACATGAGTTTGATGTGGAAGTAGAACTTGGAATGTTGGGCTTGCGTGTGAAGTATACCATGTCCAATGCTTCGTCTGTTATTGTTTGGAAAGTAATTGCTGTTATTACATGACCCAAAAAAAATTATTTTGTGCCACATCAGTAGATGCACGGACATCACAACAGGCATGCTGACTGGATAAACATTTGAACCTAGCTATTATGAAGGAAAAATTTTATTGACAACAGTTTTAGATAGCAGGAGACGCCTAGCCTGCTATACCTCTGCTAGCTTCTTTCTGGCTTCTTCCATCTCTTCTTTGGCTTGGGTGAAGAGAGCATCTGATTGCTCTTTTCGCTTCTTCAGGAACTCAGCTACATTCTCAAGGGCTATTGCATGCATTCTTTCAGCCTTTACTAGAGCCACGAGGACACGAACAGTTGACGACTCCACCTGGCTTGTGTGTAATTCAGCATCATCTAGGAATTTGCACCTTGTGTCTAATCCAGCATCATTAGGGAACGGGCACCTTGTGTGTAATCTAGCCTCATTTAGGAAACATGATCTTGAGGTTGACCATACTTCCCTCCTCGCAGGAACTGCATCCTGACATGAAGTTACTTCTTTTTTCGGTCAATAGTCAGAGCAACCTAGATCCATTTAGTAGAAGCCAGATAAACAGGACTCGGAGAAGTGAATTCAAAAGGAGAAATATAAAAATAGACTCCAAGGTGAGAACACCCACTTCCTACATCAAGCTAAAAACGAAAGCATTAGGACGATTCAGACCCTTCTTATTACACATCGAAGAACACGAGGCTAAACGAAAGTAATTGAAAGGGTGTTAATTACCAAAGCTCATTTTACAGGTTTGGTGTAGCTCTTCTTTAACTTGCCACGTTCCTTGACGATGTCCCCAATATCCGATGTTTGGTCTTCATTGCTCCTCTGCATGTTCACACTCGTAGTTTTAAAATCTCAACATGGAAAGAAAAATATAGTAATACTCACGCATCTTGTGGGCAACATTAAAGCACTCATCTGCCATGTTAGAGCATCTCCAATAGAAGCGCAACGCGCGGCGTGTTAAAGAAGTGTTTATAGCGCCAGAATAGCCAGTTGCGGGCCGCGCCACTCCAACAGATGCGCTATAGTTTTTTTCTCCTTTCTACTCTAACTCGATACACATTCGACTCCGAGTCAATACTGGCATAGATAGATACATAGATAGTTCTCAGCATAGATATAGCATAGATAGATAAAAAATAGATAGTTCAACTACTCCTCGTCGTCTGACTCCGCCTCGGTGATGTCCTCCTCCGATGTCTCAATGTAGGCATCAAGGTACAGATCATCGTCGGAGTCCTAGGGCGACACTGCTCATAGCTTGATGTTGAATTGAGCAGCCGCCTTCCGCGTACACCTGCCCTCGCGATAGGCGGCTCGCTCCGCCCTCCTCTTCTCCCTCTCCCCCTCCTTTGCGCATAGAACTCGCGCTCGTTGATGATGTCCTGCGGGAAGTGATGGTGCCACAGCGCCATGGCTTCCTCGTCCATCTCAGCGATGCCGAGACGGTGCTCCTGCCTCCGGTTGTCATGACGATCCTCGTCGGTGATAAGCCGCAGGGGAGGCACGAGCTCCTGCGCCCGCTCCCACGTCGGCACATTGGGGAAGTTCATGTCCCTACGAGGCCGCGGGAGGCGCCACGCCGCCGCGTCATACGCGCGGGCGACCTTGTGGGCAGTGTTGAAAGTGCCGAGGCCGAGGCGCATCTCGTGGAACCGGATCTCGGTGGAGAAGCCGCAGGAGGGGTGCGCGCGGACGCCGCGGTAGCCCCAAGTTACCCGATGGTGCAGCGGCATGGTGGTGCGGTGACGGCGAGGCGAGAAAGAGCGAGGAGGCAGCGGTGGCGAGGCACAGAGTGGTGGGAGGGCGTTGGATTTTATAAAGCGCGTCGGACGCCGCACGCCAAAACTAGCGCGCGCCGACCGCTTTTTCCCGCGCGCTCGCAATCCTTTCCCGACGTCCCTGCTATCTCTACCCTCTTCTCTACTCTTATATATATATATATATATATATTATATTATATATTTATTATATATTTATATTTATCTCTACTCTTATAAAAAACAGAGTTGGTGATGATGGTGTGCCTGCCATCCTGTAATATAGGCCGTCCGATTTATATCTGACGGATAGGAAGGAAACTATGGCAATTTAGCAAAAAGATACCCACACCCCTCTCCACATTTGCAAATAAGGCCTTCCCTCGTTCATCCTTTTCTCCCACAAGATAAACTACTCATACAAATGCATCTTGATGTTCCGTGCAACGCATGGGCATCTTGCTAGTTCTAAAAAACTTTCCATCATTTGCCACACTACTGGTTGCAGATGAAGAACCTACTCAAGCACAACGCAATACAGGAGCGACGCACAATTACAAGGTGATATTCTATTGGACAATGCAAGCTATAACCAATTACTTTTACCAGAACAATAGCAACCGGGAAATTTGAAGGGTAGGTATGAACAAAATTGGAACTGGACATGTACTGCTAAGAGATTCAATATACACACTACCAATTGAGGAGGAGTACGATGGTCTCAGCGGCCTCTGTGCATCATGGTCGGCAACGGGAGTCAGTTCATTATCCACGATGGTGGTGCTTCTGCGCTTGGCGTCGGCTTCCGGGAAGCAGATCCGAGACCGTGGAAGACGGTGCCGGGGAAGAGGCTCCGTGTACGACGGCGACGGTGGATCGACTCCAGTGCGGCGTACGACATCATCGATGAGGTAGATGCACTGCGATGGATGAGTGCGCCGATGTAGAAGGGGAGGAGCACGAAGGCTGCAGTGCCGTGGAGAAGTCTATATTGCGGTGGGGATAGAAAATGGGGAGTATTCAGGTGTACTACTCTGGGTGCTGGGGTGGGGTTGGCTGGGTAGGGTGAACCTGAAGTTACCAAAACAGCCCCTACCCACCAGCATCCATAGGCCTGTTCCGAAGGGTATGATGGTAACTTCGCACTGCTCCAATCAGGGTCGCGGGAGATTTTCCCGCCGACCTCAAAATTTTGTAACACTGAACTCCCTGTTTGGCGTGTTGGGTGATTGGGCTAAGCAACTAGTGAGTAGTACTTGTGACTACTAATACTCCCTCCGTTTTTATTAACTCTGCATATTAGGTTTGACCGAAGTCAAACTTCCTAAAGTTTGACCAAGTTTATAGAAAAATATAAACATTTACCATAACAAATATGTATGATGTGAAAGTACATTCAATAATTAATCTAATGGTATTTATCTGTTATTGTATATGTTAATATTTTTTGTTATAAACTTTGTGAGAGTTTACAAAACTTGACTTTGACCAATGCTAATACGCGGACTTAAATAAAAACGGAGGGAGTACACATTTGTTTTCTTAGTTTGTAGTGGAATTAGTCATTTGTTGTAATCGTGAAATAAATATATTAGGCTACTGACTTCGAATGTAATGGTTTATACAATTCAATAGTTAGAATCATTGTTGAATTCCAAGATGTATACGAGGTCTATAGTACTTCACAATATGCTCAAACTCACATAATCCCAGTCAAATGAAAATCTAAATGCATTTCATAGTTATTAGTTTGTAGGATGCAACAAAACCACCCATAACTCTACATGATCCATTATAAAGCAACATTTTGAACACATCCCAATGTGTGAATGAAACATGTAGAGAGAGCTTGCGAAGATGGAGCAAATAGGGTGGGAAAGATTGTATGTATGTGGGTGAGAGAGTAGGAGACAAACCTAACAAGAGAGTGAAAGAGAGAGAGAGAGAGAGAGAGAGAGAGAGAGAGGAAGAAGTTAGGTCTGTGAGAAATATGGAGACATGTAATATACGTGAGATGCGTGTGCATCCGAATTTTGTACATGTGGAAGGAGAAGAGACAATGGGTTTGATGAGAGAGCTAGAAAAACGTGGACGAGAGGGGAAGGATCTCGTGGGTTGAGGGATTGATAATTTTGTGCGGGAGAGAGGGGGGGGGAGGAGCCAGTCAGCCGTCGTCACATCATCCTGCTTCAAAATGGCCCCGCATTCTCTTGTGCAGTGTGGTCGCCGTCTTCGATCTCCTCGATGCCCTCTTTGAAGATTGAGGTGGTGTGCATGCTGGGGTGTAGAGAAGCACAAGCGAGAGTGGTCGCCATATAACCTTGGATGGGGGTGAATTGTGTGCTCGGGGGAGGGGGAGTGTGTGTGCAGTGTGTTTGTGTGTGTGTGTGTGTGTGTGTGTGTGTGTGTCAGATATTGAGAGAAATCAAACCTATGGAGAGAATGTGTGTGTATGTGATGAAAAGCTACATGCTAAATAGGGTTTTCAAGAAGAGATTGTGCGTGCGAGATAGAAAGCGATGTGCGGGGCTTGAGGGGGGCAGGGGCCGGGTGAGGGTGTCAAAATGTGTGCGTTGATGCATGTGTTACATGCGATCGTGCGAGGGACAGACGAATCGAGAGAGATGGTTGTTGTGTTATGGATGCTCCTCTCTCTCTCTCTCTCTCTCTCTCTCTCTCTCTCTCTCGCACACACACAAGTACAAATAGAAGACCGTTCTCTCATGTATACACAACATATCGGCATCTCTCTATGTCTCACTCATGCATGATCATTTGCACATTCACACCTCTCTATGTCTCTATCACACGCACACCGTCTCCACATTGCCCTTCCGCTACAACACACATATGGACACATACATGCGTTCTCTCTCAGACACACACACAGAATCAATATTAAAAAAAATGTCTAGGGCGCACCTAAAATGTCCAAATCCAAATAAGCACGAACTGAAGCTAAATTCAAATATATGGAAATATTGTAGCGTGAAGAACTTTTCCAGGAAAAAAATTAGAGTAATATTCGGGTATTGTTTTCACACACACAAAAAGGTTCGGTGGATGTCCTTCGAGCGTGGAACGGTGACGCACCGTTCGATCGACCGCGTGGCCGTGGTGCATGCGCTTGCATAGGATTCCGTATCGATGCTGTGCTTGTCGTGGGAGTAAGTCTGATAGTAAGAATAGGGGGTACGTAGGAGGAGGCAGGATCCTAGCTTCGGTGAGGTTGTGCACGCAAGATGTACGAGTTCAGGCCCTTCTCGGAAGAAGTAACAGCCCTACGTCTCGGAGCCCGGAGGCTTGGTCGACTGGATTATGCGTGAGAGTTACAGGGGGTGCGAACCCTTATGCCAGTGGAGGGGGGCGGCTTATATAGAGTGCGCCTGGACCCCAGCCGTCCCACGTTACACAGGGTTCAATATACATTAAGACAGGGCGTTACTGGTAACGCTAGCTATAAAGAGCTGTAAATGATCTTAAACACCACAGAGTAAACGCCTGACCGTCGCCATCCTGAGTGACTCTAGGCCTTCTGTACTCCAAGTGGTTTCTTGTATGGTCGAGTGACTTCATCTTGGTCGAATGGAATTGGGGTATCCAAGTGGAATAGCTAGTCGAGTGGATTGCACTCCAAGATAACTTCATTCGATATTTTCTGTTGCATTTTGAATGTCTTTGACTCTAGGCCAGTGTCCTTGGGTAGGGTGTCTAGGTCGGGCCTATGACCCTACCCTAGGTACGTGTTGTCGTCATTAGCCCCCGAATGGATTGAGGTTCGAATGAAGAAAGAGATGAAGTTGATTCCGACTCGATTCCATATTTCGGAAGTATATCGTCCGAGTCTGTGAATCATGTTGAAGCTTCAATCTGGTTTCAGTCGCCTTGGTCCATTTAGAGACCATCGTCGAGTGAACTATACTAACAATCTTCGAGTGTCGACATGGAACAAAATCTTCGGCGCGATTGGTTGCTCTGCAGTCCCCGGACCTCACGGGATTCGAAATTTCAGGGAAGCACGTGGGACGGAGCATGCCGCAGTAATAGGTGTGGTTAGATAAGGACACATTGATTTTCATGCCGCCTTTTTCGCCATGTATCGGGTGCATGACTGTTGCGGGATTTGACAGGATCGCTCGGGCCCACAAGTCAGTCACCCGGAAGCAGGCCCATAAAAGGCGTCGAGGCCGATGTATTTGCACAGTGCGCCTTACTCTCCTTCTCCTTCCTCTGCTTCTCCACCGCGCCCTCCTCCACTCTTGACGCCGCCGCTCCGCCCGAGCGCGGTCTGCCGCAATGTGGAAGGACAAGACGGCGGCCTTGGAGCACGCGAAGAAGGCGACGGCGACGGCGAAGGGCAAGAAGGCGAGTCAGGGATCGTCGTCGAGGTCCGGTCTGCCGCCCGGTTGGATCCAGGGAGACTGGATTCAATCTACGATCCAGAAGGAGGATTTGGAAGACCTAGTCGACGGGGGCTTGATTGCCCACGGATCTCGGAGGTTGCCGGGGAACGAGACCGAGCCTCAGCCGCAGGAGGGTGAGTGCGTCCTCCTCGCAACTCATGTTGATCGTGGTTTCACTCTGCATCCGCATCCTTTTTTCCGGGGATTCTTGAACTTTTTTGGTGCCCAACTTCATCATTTCTCTCGCAACACCATCACATATCTCGCTGCGTATGTCTCTCTGTGTGAAATCTTCTTGGGCTGTCGACCGCACTGGGGTTTGTTCAAACACATCTTTACTTGCCATTCCCAAACTGTGAAGAAGGCAAATCCGAATGACGCAAAGACGCACGTGATCCAAATGTGCGGGGGTTTAGGGATTCAGATGAGTGGTAGGAGTACTTTTCCGTCTATGACTCTTCCTGAGTCAGTTAGGGGGTGGCAGTCGACCTGGTTCTATTGCCGAGATATTCCGACCCCTGGTCAGTCGACTGGCCTTCCCACTTTCACCATGGAGCGAGTCCGCCAACCCTCTTCATTGACCGTGACTCTAGCAGAGAAAGTAGAGGTGTCCATGCTAGTCGACCGGGTAGTTCAATTGGTCCGTGATGGTGTGACCGGCATGGACTTGTTGGAGGTATTTCTCAGTCGACACATCCAGCCTCTCCAAGCCCGCGATCATCCAATGTGGATGTACTCGGGCGCTAACGACACCGCTTGGGTCCACCCAGAGGAGGTCACCGAGGAGACGGTGGCGCAGTGGCTACGGAGCATCACGGGAAACAAAGACAACCCCAGGGGGTCCAGAAGAGTTGCACCATTTGACGTTGACAATGAGCCGGACAAGGTCTGACCCTTGTTACCGAGTGTCTTTTTATTCTGATTTGTAACTGCCCTTGGATCTGATTGATGCCTGTTTAATTCCTTGCCTTGCAGATTTTTACTGAGATGTAC
Organism: Thinopyrum elongatum; assembly: GCA_011799875.1. NCBI lineage: Eukaryota > Viridiplantae > Streptophyta > Magnoliopsida > Poales > Poaceae > Thinopyrum > Thinopyrum elongatum. The sequence continues at coordinate 391,272,256 of CM022303.1, forward strand.
TCGATGCCAAACGGGGAGCAAGTCCAGGAGGAAATGGAGAGTGCAGGCGAGAGTGGTGACTGGCAATCCCCCGACGATGATGAAGATGATAGTGACAACTCGGACGATAGTGAGGAAGCCGACTCACCACCTCGCTTGGAACGCCGATCCAAACAGTCCCAAGATCCTGCAAGTGGTCGAGGCAAGGCAGCTCCTCCCAGCACACAAACGCAAAAACGCACTCGGACTTCGACTCCGAAGCCGTCTGAAAAAGCCGCCAAGCAGCCCAAGGTCATCCCTTCAAAGCCTCGGAAGGCTTTGCCCAAGATCAAGGTGGATGTTCCCGTCACTTCTGTGTAAGTGTCTTGCTTTTCCTCTTCGCTTTGCTTGGGAACTTCTACGTTATTGCCGACTCGTTCTCTTGCTTGACCGAGTGAATTCTAAAACTTTCAGCACTACTACTTCTGGGACCTCCATGGACATTTACAAGGACCAAGATGACAAGGAGACTGAAGACGCAGCCACTTCCAAAGCGGGTACAACTCTACCATCTTGTCCTCATTTTGTCAATTACACTGTTGGTCGACTGAACTCTTACGGTCGAGTCTTTTGCAGCACCACCAAATGTCATTGAACTTCCAGACGATGACGATCATGAAGATGTGCCTCAGAAGACCACGGGAAGAAAAGGCAGGACTTCAAGCAGGAGGGTGCCTGCCAGCAAAGTACCTCAGTCGTCATCAGTGCCAGAACCAGTGATCCAGCAGTCCGGAGACCCAATTCGGGCTTCTGTCTCTTTCGCCGATACTGTGTCGACTGATCGTCCTTCGGCGTCGACCGCCCAAGTCCCTCCTCCGTCCGTGCAACTCCATGCCTCAGATCCTCTGGTTGCTTCGACTGTTCCGCCCACTCCACTCTTTGCTACCCATCCTGTCCCAGAGGACCAAGTGAGCGCTGCTAAGGAAAATGAAGGTGGTGCACGAAGCTAGCAAGGCTGCCTACAATGCCAGCTCTGCCCTTCAGACCAATGTCCAGGTGAGTTGATTTCCGACTGATTTTTCAGCTTGATCTTTGCTCTGTTAGGATATGGTACTTGAAAACTGCTACTTTATTATTCGTAAGATGTCCGTGGATGAGCGTTTTGGAACCTTTAAAGTGCATCTATCATGAGTCTGCATCTTGCGTCCGTCCGCCCACTGGGTGCTTTAACTTTTGTTGAATAATTCTTTCACTTGAGTCGATTAGGTCACATTGAGTGTATCCTTGAATCAGTGGGGGCACGCAGAGTGCACCCACTGGGTGTAGTCCCCGAGACCGACATCGAATGTTTGATTCGGCAGGGGTCTTTGTCAAATGTCTTTTTATAGTTCTTCCACTCGGTCCAGACAGGCTGTACCGAGTGGGATCCGGACCAGTGGGGGCACGCCAAGTGCACCCACTGGGTGTAGTCCCCGAGACCGCGGTCAACTGCGGGTAGTCGGTGGTGGTCTGAAAACAAATGTTGCTACTTTTTTTTGACCAGACGGACCATGTCGAGTGGAAAGTCAAACCAGTGGGGGCACGCCAAGTGCACCCACTGGGTGTAGTCCCCTAGACTACTGTCGAATGTTTGATTCGGCAGTGGTCTTAGAACTCTTTTTGCCATGATGACTTGAACATTGTATCTTATCGCTCGGAAGCAATCAATCTTTGTTCTTGTCGACTGACGTATCTTATTCGTGGATTGCAGAAATCTTGTGAGTTTGGGGCCCAGTTTACTGAATTGAAGAAGAAACAGGCCCAGCTCAATCTCGAGCTGGAGCTGGCCAAGGAGAACTTGCAAAAGGCTAAGGATGAAGCAGCTGCCATGGGAGGTAATAACTTGCCGACTGTCTGTCTTGCCATCTTTTCTTTTCACCCTTTGAACCGAGTGACTCCACTCGAACAGATGTGCGTAGTGAAAACAGACAACTCCAAGCTCGTCTGAATAATGTTATTTCTTTAGACAAAATGAAGCAGGCTCTGGAGCAGAAGGACCTCGACCTTGTAGCAGCATAGAAGACGGCGCGGGAGAAAACTGAACTTGCCGACAAGAAGCTGGCTTCAGTCGGCAAGTTAGAAGAAGAAAACACCAAACTGAAGACTGCCATTGACGAAGCCAACAAAGAAGTCGTGCAGCTAAAGAAGGACAAGGTGGCCTTGACCGACAAAGTTGGAGATCTCACTCGGAAGAGGGATGAATTGGAGACCTATCTGGGAGGACTTGCCAAGAAGATGTTCCTTACGCTTGAAGGTACTTTCCCCTTTACGACTGATTTGCAACCGTCGACTCATCATGCAACCGTCGACTCATCATGCAACCATCGACTCATCATGCAACTGTTGACTCATCATTTCTCTGTGTGTGCAGAGTTCTGTCAAAACTTCGAGGAAGAGACTGGGTGGATTGAGATGAATCTGGATCCCATTAACTCCCCTGTCAAGGACGAAGCTGCGATGAACGTGCTGCGACTGGAATCTCGCCTTGCCAGTGTTATGGACTATCTTGCACGACTGAAGGTAGCGATGTCGCGGATTGACACGGAGCTCTGGCCAGGTGTGACATTCCAGAATGACCTCGAGTCTCTGATGACTCGACTTAATGAAATCCCCGGTCGAGTACAGGCATGGAAGAAGTCATCTGCTCGGTGCGGCGCTGACATGGCTCTATCTCTCATCCGCATTCATTGCAAGGAAGTTAAAGAAGAGAAGCTGGCAGCTCTCAAGGTCGCCAATACCAAGAAGCTTCAATTCCGGTCCTTCATGGAGACTTTCATCGATGCTGCTACTTGTATTGCTGATGGGATCGACCTGGACGAGTTCGTCGAGCCAGCTAGCCCTCCTCTTGCGGAATGAACAAACTTTATGCCTTGAATTTATTTGCCTCGGAATGCCGAGTGATTTTGTAACCGTTAAACTTTATGCCTTGATTCCGTTCGCGGTTCTGAACCTTGCTGGATTTATCCGAACTTGGTTTTTCTTTGAATATGGTTGCTTTGTCTTTACCACTTTCAAGTCTCTTTACTCCGAGTGAAACTTGACTCTTGACTCGGAATAGACGTTGTACTTGTGGTGCAGCTCCGACGAGAGGACCGTGCGTTGTATTTGTGGCACAGCTCGGAGCGTGTGGCCAAGTTTCCGAGTGAGGGGGTTGCTCTTCACTTGGAATTTGTTTTGTAACTTAGGCGAGTACGGGGTCGCAGCTAAACCCCCGAGTGGGAGGATTGCTCTCCACTCGGAACAGTTTTTGACTTAGGCGAGTACGGGGTCGGAGCTAAGCCCCCGAGTGGGGGGATTGCTCTTCACTCGGAATGTTTTTTAACTTAGGCGAGTACGGGGTTGCAGCTAAGCCCCCGAGTGAGAGGGTTGCTCTTCACTCGGAATGTTTTTAACTTAGGCGAGTACGGGGTCGCAGCTAACCCCCAAGTGAGAGGGTTGCTCTTCACTCGGAATGTTTTTAACTTAGGCGAGTACGGGATCACAGCTAAGCCCCCAAGTGAGAGGGTTGCTCTTCACTCGGAATGTTTTTAACTTAGGCGAGTACGGGGTCGCAGCTAAGCCCCTAAGTGAGAGGGTTGCTCTTCACTTGGAATGTTTTTTAACTTAGGCGAGTACGGGGTCACAGCTAAGCCCCCGAGTGGGAGGATTGCTCTCCACTCGGAGTGTGTTTGAAACTTAGGCAAATCGGGTTCGCAGCTAAGCCCCCGAGTGAGAGGGTTGCTCTTCACTCGGAGTGTTTTTTTGAACTTAGGCGAATCAGGTTCGCGGCTAAGCCACCCACTGGGGGATTTGAACACATATACTTAAGGGAACACAATCACTGAGATACTGCAAAAATCTTGTCTTTGATAAGCAAACTGAAGGATTCTTATTACAACTCATCGATCCAAGTGCTTACGTATAAAAACGGCGGAGCAGGTCCGCATTCCACGAGCATGGCTCGTCTTCTTTCTTGGCTACATTGTAGAGGTGGTACGCTCCGTTGTGGAGCACCTTGGTGACGATGAAGGGTCCTTCCCAGGCCGGAGCGAGCTTATGAGGCCATTTCTGGTGTACTCGGAGCACAAGGTCTCCTTCTTGAAACGCTCGACCTCTGACGTTTCTGGCGTGGAATCGACGTAGATCTTGTTGATAGATGGTCGACCGGATCAGGGCCATCTCTCGTTCTTCCTCTAGGAGGTCGATAGTGTCTTGCCGTGCTTGTTCCGCTTCAGCTTCTGAGAAGAGTTCCACTCGGGGGGCGTTGTGCAGTAAGTCACTCGGAAGCACAGCTTCAGCACCATACACCATGAAGAAGGGAGTTCGGTCAGTCGACCGGTTGGTAGTTGTTCTCAGTCCCCATAGGACGAATGGAAATTCAGTCACCCAAGACACAGCAGCATGCTTGAGATCACGCATCAGTCGGGGTTTCAGCCCTTGTAAGATCAAGCCATTCGCCCTCTCTGCCTGCCCATTCGACTGCGGGTGCGCAACAGATGCGTAATTGACCTGAGTGCCTTGGGAAGCACAAAACGCTCTGAACTCGTCAGAATCAAAGTTGGAGCCGTTATCTGTGATAATACTGTGAGGGGCTCCATATCTGAATATCAGCTCCCTGATAAAACTAATGGCAGTGCTTGAATCAAGATTCTTGATAGGCTTGGCCTCAATCCATTTGGTGAATTTGTCGACTGCCACAAGCAAATGAGTGAAACCACTTCTGCCGGTCTTGAAAGGTCCAACCATATCCAACCCCCAGACTACAAATGGCCAGACGAGTGGAATGATCTTCAAGATAGATGCGGGCTTGTGAGACATGTTTGAGTAGAACTGGCAGCCTTCGCACTTGTCGACTATATCCTTTGCCATCTCATTTGCACGCGGCCAATAAATTCCCGCTCGGTATGCTTTGGCTACGATGGTCCGAGAGGACGCATGGTGACCACAGGTTCCCGAGTGGATCTCATTTAGGATCAATCGACCCTCTTCTGGAGAGATGCAGCGTTGAGCAACTCCGGTAACACTTTCTCTGAAAAGTCGCCCTGCAATAACTATGAAGGCTTTGGATCGATGAACGATCTGGCGGGCCTCATTCTCATCTTCTAGGAGCTCTTGCCTAAGCAGGTATGCAATATATGGCACCGTCCAATTGGGGGTAATCACCAAAACCTCCATGATCAGGTCGACCACTGCTGGGACTTCAATCTCAGTCGGATCGGTTGGGCTTATCGATTGTGGGGGCTCCTCTGTAAAAGGATCTTCTTGAACTGACGGGGTGTGGAGATGCTCCAAGAACACATTACTGGGGATTGGTTTCCCAGTGGAACCTATCTTTGCCAGATCATCAGCAGCTTGGTTCTTGATTCGGGGTATGTGGTGGAGCTCTAACCCTTCAAACTTCTTCTCTAGCTTTCTTACTACATTGCAATAACCGGTCATAGCTGGGCTCCTGATATGCCACTCCTTCATCACCTGATTGACCACTAAGTCTGAGTCGCCGTAGACCATCAGGCAACGGACGCCGAGTGAAATAGCCATACGTAACCCATACAAAAGTGCTTCATACTCAGCTTCATTGTTTGAAGAATCAAAGTGAATCTAGAGGACATAGCTGAGCTTGTCGCTTCTTGGGGATACCAAAACCACTCCAGCGCCGGACCCATTCAACATTTTGGACCCATCAAAGAACAAAGTCCAATGTTCCAAGTGAACCTGAGTCGGTTGCTCCTGCTCAATCCACTCGGCGAGGAAATCTGCTATTGCCTGAGACTTGATTGCTTTCTTTGCCTCAAACTTGATATCCAAAGGAAGGAGTTCAATTGCCCACTTGGCCACTCGACTAGTTGCGTCCTGATTGTTCAGAATTTCAGATAATGGGGCATCACTGACGACCGAAACCGAGTGGTCTGCAAAGTAATGTGCAACTTTCTTCGTGGTCAAGTAAATCCCATAGACAAGCTTCTGATAATGCGGGTATCTTTGCTTGGATGGAGTTAAAACTTCAGAAATATAGTACACTGGGCGTTGAACTTTGTAAGCTTTGCCTTCTTCTTCCCGCTCGACCATGAGCACTGTGCTGACAACTTGTCCTGTGGCTGCAATATATATAGCAACAGAGGCTCTTTGCTAACTGGAGCAGCAAGCACCGACTGGGTGGAAAGCAGGGCTTTGAGCTCTTCAAACACTGCTTCAGCTTCTGGATTCCACTCGAACTTGTCAGACTTCTTCATCAGTCGGTAAAGAGGTAATGCCTTTTCACCGAGACGTGAGATGAATCGACTTAATGCAGCCAAACAACCAGTAAGCTTCTGAACATCGTGCACGTGCACGGGGCGTTTCATTCGGAGGATTGTGCCAACCTTTTCTGGGTTTGCGTCGATCCCCCGTTCGGAAATGAGGAAACCGAGTAACTTTCCACCTGGAACTCCGAATGTGCACTTTTGACGGGTTGAGCTTGATATCATATCTTCTTAAGTTGGCAAAGGTTTCAGCGAGGTCAGTCAGTAGGTTGGAACCTTTGCGTGACTTGACCACGATGTCATCCATGTAAGCTTCTACGTTCTAACTGATTTGAGTGAGCAGGCACTTCTGAATCATACGCATGAACATGGCACCAGCATTCTTGAGGCCAAAGGGCATGGTAACATAACAAAAACACCCGAATGGGGTGATGAAAGCTGTCTTTATTTCGTCAGGTCCATACAGTCGGATCTGATGGTACCCGGAATATGCATCCAAGAAGGACAATCGCTCACACCCCGCAGTCGAGTCAACTATCTGGTCGATGCGAGGCAGAGGGAAGTGATCTTTCGGGCAGGCCCGATTGATATGTTTAAAATCGATACACATACGAAGTGATTTGTCTTTCTTGGGGACCATGAAAACATTGGCGAGCCACTCGGAGTGGTATATCTCATGGATGAACTCAGCTGCCAGAAGCCGAGCCACCTCCTTGCCAATTGCCTTCCTCTTCTCCATGGTGGACCGACGGAGATGCTCTTTGACGGGTTTTGCTTTTGGGTCGACTCGCAAACGGTGCTCAGCCAGTCCCCTGGGTACACCCGGCATGTCAGATGGTTTCCATGCGAAGATGTCCCAGTTCTCACAGAGGAACTGGATGAGCGCTTCTTCCTATTTGCTGTCGAGTGTTGTTGAGATGAGCAAGGTAGTCAGAATCCCGATTCGACTGCTAGAATCCTATGACTTCACGACCCTACGGAAGCATGTCGATCCAAATCCCACTATGAATCCGGATCAGGTAGAACCCATGTTGAGTCGCGATCCAAATCATAGAATCCTGTACAAAACTGTACAATCCCGACTATGCTATGGACTACATCCTATTCTACTAACTTATCTAAGCCGTTTGTTTAGTTGTAGCAAAATAGTATGCCATCCCTTTTCATATACCTTATGGACCTTTATTCCCCTCCCAAGTCCAAACGCTCAGCCATAGACACCTTTGATCTAGCTCTCAGAAACCCTAGATTGAAATTGAGGATCAGGCTTGTCGACATATGGAATTGGCGTGAAAAGGAGGATGCTTCAAGATTGATCGGAGAAGGAGAGCAAGACCCTTCAAGGTTTAGCACTGTAGGTCAGATAGACAAGTGATCGACTATTCACGCACTCTAAAAAGAACATAAGTAAATTTCATGCATTAAAGGTTTAAATGTTCTATATATTTCCCTCTCTTATATGTTCCATACATGCGAGCTAGATGGTAGGTTAGCCATAAAAAGAAGTGGTATACAACTAGCATTGATGTGTACGTTCTTTGCTCCATATTTAGTGTCAAAACTCTATAGAACCCATATAAATTTCTTGTGTGCATACAAAATATCTTATTTGAGTAAATCTAGTAGAATCCTCGATTCCACGACTCGATCTTATGACTCGATTCTGTCTGAGGAAAACTGATCTGACTCCGAATCCCGACTCTGACTACCTTGGAGATGAGAGTCGGGTCAGCATCGGGATCGGTCGGATGGATATGGACAGGCTTTGTTGCACCGGCCGACTGAAATGCGGACTCTGAAGCGGGCTTCTTTGCTCGCAACAAATCACTCGGATATGCGTTCTTTTTGTATTCTTCCATTTCTACTGCTGCCATTAGCTCATCAGCAATCTTTGAGCCATTCTGGAGGCACTCTTCTGCCCTTTGTCGATTCCCTGTGACCGTGATCACACCTCTGGGGCCAGGCTTCTTCAGCTTGAGGTATACGTAACACGGCCGAGCCATGAAACGAGCATATGCAGGCCGACCCAGAATCGCATGATAAGCATTGTGGAAATCCACCACCTCGAACGTTAACTTTTCCTTACGGTAATTCTTTGAATCACCGAAAACCACATCAAGAGTAATCTGACCGAGTGAATCGGCTTTCTTTCCTGGAATGACTCCGTGGAATCTCATGTTGCTCTCGCTGAGCTTGGACATCGGAATGCCCATCCCCCGGAGGGTCTCAGCGTATAGAATGTTCAAACCACTGCCACCATCCATCAGAACCTTGGTCAGTCGGGTGCCCCCAACGACCGGGTCGACCACCAACGCTTGCCGCCCAGGGGTGGCAACGTGCGATGGGTGATCGGACTGGTCGAATGTAATGGGAGTCTGCGACCACTTTAAATATGTCGTAGTTGCCGGAGCGACCATATTCACTTCACGATTGATAACCTTCAGTCGACTTTTGCTTTCAATGTCAGCAAAAATCACTAAAGTGGCATTGACCTTGGGGTACCCATCATCCTCTTCTTTATCTTCATCCTTATCAGATTCCTTTTCCTTTTCATTGGGCTGACCCTCTCGAAAGCTCTGGATCAGGAGTCGACACTGTCCAGTGGTATGCTTGGGGTAAATCAGGTTTCTCTCTTCATCTTTCTTGGTGTGTATATGACACGGTAGATCAAGTACATCATTCCCCGCTTGATCTTTCACTTTCTTGGGGATCCAAGGCCCCTTAGGCTTTCCTTTGAACTTCCCTTGGTTCACAACTGCGGCCTCACCAGGACCTGCGGGTTCGGCTTTGCGCTTCTACTTCCGACTAGAATTTCCTCCTCCGGCGTCCTGCGCGACTGGTTTATTCTTGCCACTGCGGAGTCGGTCTTCTTCCTCGCCGTTAGCGTACCGAGTGGCTATTTCCATCATCCAAGCCAGGGACATGTCTCCTGTCTGACCGAATTTCAGGTTAAGTTCTCGGTACCAAACACCCTCCTTGAAGGCGCAAACTGCCTGATGCTCTGACACATTCTCCACGGTATGATGAATAGTGGTCCATCTCTGGATATAATCTCTCAAAGTTTCACTCGGTTTCTGGACACAATGTTGTAGTTTAGTCAACCCTGCAGGTCATTTGCAGGTGCCCTCAAATGTCCTGACGAACACTCGGGCCAATTCTTCCCAACAGAAAATACTACCAGGAGCCAGCTGATTCAACCAAGCTCTGGCTGAGCCCTCCAGCATCAGGGGGACGTGCTTCATGGCTACATCCATTGCCGCCACCAATCTGCACAGCCACTCAGTAATCCTCTAGCCAAGTGTCTAGCTTTGACTCACCGGTGAACTTGCTTACTCCTGTCGCCAACCTAAAGTTGGGTGGGATCTCAGCAGCTCTGATAGCTCTGCTGAAACATTCAGGCCCAGACACGTGAACTCTGCTTCCACTCGGATGATTCCTATCTTGTCCTTCCCTGTGTGCTCGGCCTCTGTCGACTAAACCTTGCACGAGAAGCGATCTTGCATGAAACCCAGGCTCTCTTGGGTCGACCGGAGCTCTCCGTTCATCACCATACAAGCGCATGTCATCATGCCGCCGAGGCGCGTACGATCCGCCTCTCGGAGGGGGCGTAGGCACTCGACGGTTGCCATCACAGCCGTACCGATGATCACACTGTCCGTGGCCTTGACCCAGGTACTGGTCCTGGCGGTGCCCACGATCTTCGCGCCGCGGGGGTGAACTTGGGCTGTGAGCCGACTGAACTGTGTCTGCAACCACAGATCTGCTATGGATACTGTTGTGCGACTGAGAAACAGCTGTGTTTTGCTCACCTGCTGCTCGGAGCAGTGCTCGAATCTGCATCAAACCTCTTCCAGCCTCTGATTGGGACGGCTGAATCGACTCTGCTATAAGGGCTGTAGCTGTAAGATTCTGGATCGGAGTGCGGTATACTTGGGGCTCAGGAGGAAACAACTGTCGTTGCCATCGACTGGATTCGGGGATCTGCCGACGGGCACACTCGTCGAGTGAGTGTTGGAGATTTTCCAGTCACGCGCGCTCAGCTAAGGTGGCTAGACGCGCAGCTTCCAAGGCCCGAGCCTCGGAGGTCTCCCCAATGATGGGGGTGTGGAGGGCCTCCATATTGCCATGATGCAGCTCGTCCCTCTGCTCCGAAGTGAGGGCTTCAGGACGATATTCTTCGTGACCATGCGACGAGCCGCCGCCGCCGTCGCCGCCGCCACCGCGACAGAAACCAGGCGGGCCGCGCGGCGTATCGACCATCAGGACTTCCACCGTAGGGTCACTGCTCCCGCACTCGGACAGAGTCTCGGAGGAACCAGTCGACAGGTCGAATAGTCAATAGAGAGATTCGTCGGGCTCAATTGCCGCGATTTGTGGGGTGGCCGACTGGCAGGCCACCGCATGCTTCACCCAGCGTTGAAGCTGTGATCAACCAGACCGCTTGCAACAGCGAACAGCGGGGGGCAAGGATGCTGCGGGAGCCGACTGATACTGGGTCGACGGCTGCCGCAGAAGGACGCCATGAACACATGCGCGAAAGTGCATCGCCCCGCGGACGGGGAGCGTCTCGACGTCGAGGAGGGCCTCCTGGAGCCAGGCGGAGTCGTCGGCGATGAGAACGAGCGCGCCGAGACGGATCTCGCGGCGCTCAGCCAAACCACCGCCAGAAATCATGTTGATGGAGATCAGAAAAACTGCAACCTCACCGGAAGTCGCTTAGACACCTGCCCCAAGGTGGGCGCCAACTGTCGTGGGAGTAAGTCTGACAGTAAGAATAGGGGGTACGTAGCAGGAGGCAGGATCCTAGCTTCGGTGAGGTTGTGCACGCAAGATGTACGAGTTCAGGCCCTTCTCGGAAGAAGTAACAGCCCTACGCCTCGGAGCCCGGAGGCTTGGTCGACTGGATTATGCGTGAGATTTATAGGGGGTGCAAACCCTTGTGCCAGTGGAGGGGGGCGGCTTATATAGAGTGCGCCTGGACCCCAGCCGTCCCACGTTACACATGGTTGAATATACATTAAGACAGGGCGTTACTGGTAACGCTAGCTATAAAGAGCTGTAAATGATCTTAAACACCACAGAGTAAACGCCTGACCGTCGCCATCCTGAGTGACTCTAGGCCTTCTGTACTCCGAGTGGTTTCTTGTATGGTCGAGTGACTTCATCTTGGTCGAATGGAATTGGGTTATCCGAGTGGAATAGCTAGTCGAGTGGATTGCACTCCAAGGTAACTTCATTCGATATTTTCTGTTGCATTTTGAATGTCTTTGACTCTAGGGCAGTGTCCTTGGGTAGGGTGTCTAGGTTGGGCCTATGACCCTACCCTAGGTACGTGTCGTCGTCAGTGCTAACTAATGTGGTAGTATAAGCGCTGCCTCAGTCTAATGTTTACGTGTACTAGTATGGTGTTCTTTTAAGTTTGACCAACCCTATATAAAACTAAACTAAGCTCTCATATGCGCACTCATCAATATCCGCCGCCATTGCGCATGCTGGCGCCCGCCTGCTCCGGCCGACCATTTCTCGCCCATCACCGCCGTGTGCCCGCCATCCCTGTGCCATGAAGCCGAAGGCTCACCCGCTCACGTCGTCTGCAGTCCCTCCTCGCGATGCCGCCGTGCTGCCAAGCACGCGAGCAGGTGGAGCCGCGTCTATGCCCACAGCGTACGAAGAGGAGGACGAGCGCGTGCTCCAGCACACCAGTGAGGAGGAGCTAGTGTGTCATTGTCGTCTCCGCCCGCACGGAGGAGGCGCGCATGATGGATGTCGAGGCGGAAGCTGGTCGCGCCCGCGCCGAGCCTGCAAACCGGGTGCGGACGTGGAATCTACCTTTGAGACCTTGAATGCCACGTGGATCCTACAATCTGAAGGAACAATTTGGGTCAGTCGACTCTTGTGAGTCGTTGGATGCAACATGGACGGCCAGAAGGGCTTCTTCAACCTCCGAAAATGATGCACTGTTCATCTTCTCTCTGAGCCATCGAGCCACCAGGCCGCCATAGGCCTAACCGCCTACCGCTGCCGCCCTGCCCTCCCCTGAACCGCCTGCAACCGCCTTGCTGCCCGCCACCCCCGCCATCCGTTTAACCCCGGGCACGATCCATTTTTTCCAGCGAACTGCATTCCACACCCAACACTCATAAGATAGATCATGGGCACCCTACCACCCTAATATAGATACTGGCGTAGCTTCTCTGCTGTCTTCTTCCTTCGCTCCGTCGAACTTCTTTCACAAATTGACTGACCCAAATTATACTACTAGTACATATTAAGTACAGTAGGAACGCGAAGATACGAGTAATAATACCAACTACAAGAAGAACAGTAGTAAGACATACTAGTACTACTGTACGTACTAAAGAGTTCAAATAACAAGAAAGAACATAACATAGTTCTGCTGGGGGCTCAGCACAACACACCCCTGAAATAAAACCAAGCTACTAGTCTGCTTGACACTGCAGTAGAACCAGCATGAGCAATGGCACTGCCACCTTACTCGGAGTCCGAGTCCACGTCCTAGACTTCGTCCTCGTCCCTCTTCCTCTTCCTCTTCGCCGACACTTCATTGCTTGAACCGGACACTGGGCTCTGCTTCTTCATCCAACCCTTGTAGATATTTAAACAAAGTTAGGCATCCGTTGTTGCGTACACGATGTGATCTTCATCTATTGTCTTCGACTACCATGCATGATGAAACTCCGGGTGAGGTTTCTTCAGTTGAGCGTATGAAGGATCAATCATGGCTGCTGCCAGGGTTAGCATTGAAGGCTGAGAGGAGGACACCAGGCTTTCCTTCTGGAGATCGAAGGGCCGGCCTACAACGAGGCCTATCCGACCAAGGACTCTCCTGTCGTTCGTAAAGTCTAAGGTAACGAATTTCACTGTTTTGTCCTTGAGGAAGAACTCAAAATCCTGGCACCTAACGTTGGCATGGCATATGTGGTAGACCAAGCACAGGTTATGTATGCAAACCTGGATCATGGTGGGCTTCTTCATCTCTGCCACCTTTAGAAGCTTCTCCCTTTCCAGGACTGTGGTGTACTCAACATCAAGCCCAGCGACCCACTCATCCTTTGAACTTTTGAACATGTGTAGGAAGCGACCAAGGCATGCTTCCACCGTTGCGGATCTACGGGTGTAGATGACGATGAACTCATCACCGGTGATTGTTCTAACCTTGTACTCAGTGCCGATCATGGAGATTTGGGAGGCCATGGATTTTGGAGGCGGGTTAGGAGAAGTGGAACTGGTGTAATGTAAAAGGACAGGACGACTGGGAGCGAACTGTTGTATGGTAGAAGACGGGGACGAGTAGGGCGTGCGAACGGCGTGGGGTGGTGGCTTGCCCGGTGGATAAACGGCTGCATGCCCCCAAAGAGTTCTCGAGTATACTATGCGGGACCCACTAGATGACATATTTACTAGACCCATATCGTAGGCCTGATGGTATGGCTTCTGCGTGTTCACACGCCATGCCGGCGTGTGCTTGTAACTTCACTTAATTCCGTCAACCATCGCGCCTCCCACGACCTCCGCCTCCCTCGCACGGTCGCGCCCTTTGAGACTTCGGACGACTATAAATGAGCGATTTTTTTGCCTAGTCCTTATGCATGATACTCCCTTTGGTCCTTTTTACTATGCGTAAGATTTGTGTCAAGTCAAAGTTTGCAAAGTTTAACCAAATTTATACTAAAAATATCAATATCTACAATACCAAATATATATTTTATGAAACTACATTTCAAAATGAGTATAAAAATATTGATTTGACATTGTGAATGTTGATACATTTTTCTATAATTTTGGTCAAAGTAGAGGTACATTGACATCAGACAAAACTTATATGCGCAATGTAGACTAGTTCCTCCGTCCAGGTGTGTGCCATGTCCTATCTAGTCATCACAACAAGGTTAGCTATTAGAGTACTACTACCTCCCTTCTAGTTAAAGGGCTTGATTCAAAAAATTCACCTACTCTTACCAAGATAGAGGCGGTGGAATAGTTTTTGTAGTTTGCAAAAGTACTCAATTAATCCTCTCGTTCTTCACAAAAAAATGTGTTTACCAATGCATTATCGCATTGCATGCATGCATGAACACTAGTAAATGACAAAGATTTTTACATGCATTAGTCAATATTCTCTTTAGGCTACTCATAGTGGAAAGTATCATATACTAGTATCATGTGCATGATACTAGTGAATGATACAGGACTACCTTTATAGTGCCATGCATGACACAAAGTAGCATAATATTTAACATGATACGGTATCTACCTATGTTACTCTAACCCCCCTCTCTTCTTTAATTCTTTGCCACATCAGCATGTTTGTTATTCCCGTGTGCATGATACCAGCTAAGATACCACCACTATGGCCAGCCTTAATCATCGCATGCAATAATTTAGTGCACCTTGAAATCTGAACATGTGTGGGGCGTGTATGTTTTTAATGACTTGAGACTATACCTAGCCCGGCATGCAATGGTCAGTTCATTGCATGTAAGATGACTTATTCTGCACCGTTCCCCATACCTACAGGAAGCCCGTTCGTCTTCAAATTTTTTTCTCTCCATGTGTGAAAACAATCTGCCTGCTTGACTCTCCTTCTCCCTGCGACGGTCCCACCACTCCACCCCGTGTGGAAAAAAATCTGCATGCATGACTCTCCTCCCCCCACGCTCATCCAATCTGTTGTGACCAGCAATATTTCCACCCCTTCCCTCCCCCGTAATTTACTCCAACAAATATGCCCACGTAGCTGTTACGTTAATCACGCAACATATCTTACATAGGTGTGCCATTGCTCACTATAAATACTACGCCTCCCACGGCATTCAGAAGAACACTCACGTTCATTGCTATCTCCTCCCCCTTCCTCTCACGTCGACCACCATGGCATCGCCCCTCCCAAGCACTAGGTGCCCCTCGCTGCACCGCGCGGAGGGTCATGCGTCGCAGTTCCGTTCCTCGCTGCCACTAGTCGAGGAGGACGTGTCAGCATTCCGCTCCTCGTCGCGACGCGTCGAGGTGGACACGTCGGTGTTCCGCTCCTCGCCGTGATGCATTGGCGTTCCGCTCCTCGCTGCGACGCGTCAAGGTGGATGCGTCGGCGTTCCCAATCTAGCCAGCACGCGCATTGGAGGACGCATCGGCTCCCCGCTACCAGGAGAACGTCGCGCCGCTCGCTGAGCCCCCCAGCCTTGAGGAGCTTTGGAAAGAAATGGAGGTCGCCTTGTGGGAGGTTTTGCCTCCGGTAGAGCGCGCCAAAATAGAGGCGGAGAAGATGGCCGAGGAAGAGAAGTGCGCCGCGAGGCATGCTGCCTTGCAGGCCTATGTCACGTCCAAGAGAGTCAGGCAATTGGCTCTTTGGCAGAAGGCTCGCGCGAGGGCCGTGAGTGTGGCGGAGGACGCCCGTGCCAAAGCCCTGAGTGCAGTCGGGCCCACGCGCCTCGTCTATGCTTTGCGGTACATGGACCGGGTGCACGCTTCCAGCGAGGAGGAGTACCTGTTGGCGCCGGATCACCACACCGGTGAGACCGCGCTCACCCGCTGGCAAGCCGCCAATCAGCACCTCGCGAGTTGTGAGGCTGAGGAAGAGGCGTTGTGTCGGCGCGCTGGGAAACAGCCGTACACCAAGGCACTCGTGGCGTGCCGCAAGCGCTCCTGCAAGCGCCATGGCTTTTATTAGGAATAATTTAGTTTTGTAAGGCATTCTCATTAGTTTTGGGACGCAAATGATAAATCCCGAACGTTCAAGAATTATTAGCGTACTTAATTAAACAAGTAAAAGGAAAAGTTTGGAAACCTTGTGTATCCGTACGCATTTTGTAAGTACGTGCATATAGCACAAACTTAACTATATATCGCACTACACGTCTCTCTCTATATATGCTTGCAGACTATGCTACTACTATTACTTATGTACGTGCAAATGCACGTTTTAACGTTACGATGCGGTTTTTGTAAAAGTAGAAAAACAACACTAGTCAAGCTTGTGAAACGATTCAATGCAAAAGAAATGCAAAAATGCTCGTTTGATTGTTTACTTTTAGCTTCCTTCTCTGTGGTTATTTCTCTATCATACATTGTACGGAGTATCTCACTGGTCGGGAAGGCATGCAAATTCCCAAACCGCTTCGTACACCATGTATCTAATTTTTTGCCTAACAAGTTGTGCCGTGCAATTGGAATTCCAACTTGAGTACTACTACTAGGAGTACCAGGGGCCAGTTCGTTTAGGCTTCTACATTAGTAATCCCATAACTACTACCTCCGTCCTGGTTTATTTGTCCCCATTGTAATTTGTGTCAAATTTTGACCATAAATTTAACTAATGAAATGTTTATGCATGTCACCGAAAATTATATAACTTTTGTTGCATGCACTAACATTTTATCAGTTAAATCTTTGGTCAAAATTTAGCACAAATTACAATGGTGACTAATAAACCAGGACGGAGGTAGTAGTTTAGAAGCCCAAATGAATGAGTGAGGCGCCTTATGTTACTCTCCACTGTGACTAGTCTTATGGGAAAAGCTGGGGAAGAGACGGCTTATTTTTTAAGCCGCCAAAAGAACTAGCCTTACGAGTAGTAGCTAGGGATACTAGGAGTAGTAGCTAGGCATCGAGTGTGTGAGATGAACCGGACAAAGTAAATGCAGAGGGATGAAATTCAAAAAAGACAGAGGGATGTGATGGTTGCTTGTACGTTTATTTTACCATGCCACTTATTACTGGGAGTGATGGGGTTTTGTGATATGACGGCTTTACTGCCGCGCCACGAGTGGGGTGAGACTCCCGTGCAGCGCCGCCCTCTACACTAGTACTACCTCCGTCGTGGTTTATTAGTCCCCCATGTAATTTGACTGAAGATTTAACTGATAAAATGTTAGTGCATGTCAACAAAAACTATATCGTTGGATTCGTATTTGAACATAGTTTTCAATGATATAATTTTTGGTGACATGCATGAGCATTTATCGTACTATATATAATGTTAGTTAAATTTATGGTCGTACTATATATAGTAAGGTGCCCGTGCGTTGCACGGAACAGTGAAATGCAATGATCGCGGAGTTCTTTATTTTCACAAAGTATGTGGGGTCATCTCATGTGTAACGAGTATCGATAGGTTTCTTCGCATATTATTTCTTCTCTAGAGCTCACAAACATCCGAGTGAATAGTAAATGTAGGCTAAATAGATAAAAAGTATCTTTTGCAAACAAAAGCGTTCAACTGTTCAACCTGCATCCAAAACTTTTGAAGAAATAACACTTATTGTGCTTTGCAAGAAATGATCTTTAAGAATTAGTTTTTGAGTATCGATTTTGTTTATTTTTTCTAGACCACCATGAATGTAAATCAGGATGACTTGGAATGGGGCAGAGGAGATGTAAGGAATGGTTCATCATAAGTCTTTCACCATTACTGTAGCAAAAATTCTCAATTAATCTCATAAATGGCAAGCGAGAACTCTAATGGAGCAAAAGCATACATGGAAGATTTAGACTAAACCATAAATGGATACACTTTTATTCAAGCGCGATACTCTAATAGAGCAAGATCATGCATGGAAGGTTCTATACTATATAAATAAGAAGTCTCCACATGCTTAGACAGCAGCTTACATTGAGCGAAGACTAATGATGAACAGTTAACTTGGTAATGTATATGAACAGGTGAACCTCCTTGGAGTCCCCGTGCATCATCTTGGGGTGAAAATCATACCAGGCGTCTTCCATGTCCACATTGCCGGGAATGGAGCAGCTTGGAACAGTCCCAGTCAGCGTGAGGGAGGCGGCGTGGGCGCCCTCGTACTTCGGAGGGGCAGTAATAGTGAGCACGCACCCGTACAACGGCCTCGTGTCAGCGTCAGCGGCGTTGGCCCTTACGCACACTACTGAGACGGGCCGGCGGCCTGCGCGGGCCTTGCCGGTGCCCACGACCAAGAGGAAGACGCTACCATCCTCCTCCGCGACTAGCAGGCGGCGGTGATCCTCCAGCGACCACGGCATGGCAAACGGGTAGCACGTCTCGTACTTGATGTTCACCATCGCGGGCCAGTAGTAATTGACGGTCGGTGTCGTGAGGTGATGCACGAGGCTCACCGGTGAGCCCTCAAACAGCGGCGTGCACTCATAGCAGTAGCAGGGCTCATGCGCGCATCTGGAACTATGCACTGCCAGCGAGTGCTGGTCGACGTACCTCTGGCAGCCGAAACTCTTGTAGATGCAGGGCACCTTGCAGGCCGTCCATGAAACGGGAGTGGCTGAAGGGGCTGTTGCACCCGCTGAATGGAGCGCAGGAGGGAGTGGCTGTAGGGGACGTTCCGCCCGCCAAATGGAGCGCAGGAGTAGCACACGAAGTAGTAGATGGTGTCCTTACTAGTACTCCCTAGATAAAAAACAGAGTTGGTGATGATGGTGTGCCTGCCATCCTGCAATATAGGCCGTCCGATCTTTATCTGACGGATAGAAGGAAACTATGGCAATTTTGCAAAAAGATACCCACACCCCTCTCCACATTTGCAAATAAGGCCTTGCCTTGTTCATCCTTATCTCCCACAACCTCATTGCTGAGCAATTAAAAAAGGAAGTCTCTAGAACAATCTGGCATGGTGGCCGCTGTCGGCGCCGTCCATCCCCATGCCTCCGCCCAGTCTGACCACCAGTCACCACCACGCCCCACTCCTCCTCACCTTATCTCTCATCTTTCTCGAGATACCACTTTTCCGATGAAATTCTCGAGATATCATTAGTTTTTACACATGGGATTACTCCTGCATGGGTCAATCACAACAGGTGTTTTAACCGTGTTTTTAGTAATGATATCTGGCGATTGTTCGCCACGAGCCCAATCCTGGCGAATCCCACATAACCGTCAGATTTCCATCCGACGGTGGCCTGTTTTTAAGCCATAGTATTTGACAAAACCGCCACCCTTACACACGTACTGTAACTGCGTCGCGGGCGTTTGCAACTGCCATGTCTCCTAGCGAACATTTGCTGGCGATTGGAGTTAGCACTGATGGCGGTTCGTAGTCGTTCCACGCTCGGGCATTGAAGTTTGTAACTATTTTATAATATACTACTCCTCCGGTGCTAGTAGTAGAGCAGAGTCCTACTCCACTATATGCAAACTAGGGCATATTAGTAGGTACTGTAGTTTATTGTACTAGTACTGTGATCACTCAAGCAAGTTGTCTGGCATCGATATGACCCTACGTTGTTGGGTTGTGTCTCATAAGTCAAGCGGCGTGCTGTTGTCATCATCACCTGCCCACTTCCCGCAGCACATATTCGCTTCTCCATCCTCGTCCGCACATAATCGTCCAATCTTCCATCCCCCGCTAGGCGCCTCCCCCCTCTTCCGAAATCCAAGCACTAACAATGGCAGAACCGAGCAGCGTCCGCCGAAAGAGTGGCTGGAATTTGCTCCCCATAGAGGTAATCAAGCTCATTGTTTCATGTGTGGACAATCTCAGTACCATGCCGCTCGCCGCATGCTCGTCGGGGCTGTACCATTTACTCAAAGACCTCAGGCCGGAGCTTTTTAAGCCAGCTCCCTGCTTGCTGATGTTGCCTGATCTTCAGAAACGGCGTGTCACGTAGCATAACGATCATAGGGTGGCGAGCATCAACCCCCTCGACTGTGATCCGATCCCCGTCACCTTCAACTACATTAACGGTATGTACTGGGTCGGCATGAACACGTCTTGGATGGTGCTCGTCGACGGTCGCGGTAGCAGGATGCTCGTGGAGGTCTACACCTGGTGATTGATCCCCCTTCCTTCGATTAACACTGCACTTCTTTGGCACCTCGGCCCAGAATACTCGGAATCTTACAGTAGTCAACATGATACCAAGTTTGATTTGCTCAAGGTTGTAATCTGCCAAGTGCCCACAAGATCTGCGAATTATAAAGACTCCAGGCTAATTGTGTTCTTCAACCATGGTCTAGCCTATCTGACAGGTCACTGCTGTAAGTGGATAAATCTGCACGTCCATCGCAGGATCATACATCCTCCATGGTTCTCTGATGCCATTGAACACAAGGGCTTCATTTACGTTGTGGACTCCTTCTATGGCTAGATGTATTATTGGCCTACTGCTGTCATCGCTACAAATGGCTGTTACAGCAGTACGTTACTTTCCTATGATATCATGATGGCTTGCTTATATTACTGTCAACATTTACTGAAAAAATATTCATGCTCATAACATGCTGTTCTTAAGATTGACTACAGTACGAGCCCTTTTTTATTTGACTCCAACTTTATATGATGTTGTAGGCCGCCTGGTGTCCCTACCCTTCCTAATCCCAGAACCTTTCAAAGAAAAGCGGCATGGCAGTTGCAGGTGGTTCCTAGCTCGATCAGACGATGGCGAACGATTGATGATCATACGCACGTACCGGACGTGTTGTTTCGCGGAATAAAATCATAGTCACTCCAAGGTCTTTGAGCAGGATCCCAGCTTCTCTGGGCCTTTAGGAATTTTTGACCGGAGGCTGGTAAGTAGCCTTGGTACACACTCTCTGTTTCTTAGACTAAATTATCCGATTAACCAGGAGATAACTGATGGCAAGGATCATGATGGCAGCGCGGTTTCGTTCATCAAGCAAAACTGTGTGTACACAGCGTACCATGTGTCTTTCCATGCACCATACCCTGATATGTGCCACCACGCTCTGCAGCCCAAAGTAGGAGAGAGGGTCGCAAGTATCAGACTTCGACCTGCTGGCTGGAGTTTCCCCCGTCAGGCACCCATCTGGTTCAAGCCGTCAGCCAATCTCCACAGCTTAATAAATAGTAACGTCTAACTGAGCCAGTTAGTTAGATGTGTACATGATACGTCTCCAATGTATCTATAATTTTTTATTGTTCCATGCTATTATATTATCTGTTTTGGGTGTTTTATATGCATTATTATGCTATTTTATATTATTTTTGGGACTAACTTATTAACCTAGAGACCAGTGCCAGTTTCTATTTTTTCCTTGTTTTTGAGTTTCGCAGAAAAGGAATACCAAACGGAATGAAACTTCACGATGATTTTTCTTGGACCAGAAGACACCCAGGGGACTTGGAGTCCAAGCCAGAAGAGCCACGAGGTGGCGGCAAGGGTGGAGGGCGCGCCCTAGGGGGGCGTGCCCCCTACCTTGTGGGCCCCTCGGTGACTTCCTGACCTATCCCTTCATCCTATATATTCACATATATTCCAAAACCCTCAGAAGCATCCACGGAAATTCTTTTCAGCTACCGCAACCTTCTGTTCCCGTGAGATCCCATCTTGGGGCCTTTTCCGGCATCCTGCCGGAGGGGGATTCGATCACGGAGGGCTTCTACATCAACCCTATTGCCCTTTCGATGAAGCGTGAGTAGTTTACCACAGACCTATGGGTCCATAGCTAGTAGCTAGTTGGCTTCTTCTCTCTCTTTGATTCTCAATACCATGTTCTCCTCGATGTTCTTGGAGATCTATCCGATGTAATCTTCTTTTGCGGTGTGTTTGTCGAGATCTGATGAATTGTGGATTTATGATCAGCTTATCTATGAATATTATTTGAATCTTCTTTGAATTTTTTATGCATGATTTGATATCATTGTATTTCTCTTCAAATTATTGGTTTGGTTTGGCCAACTAGATTGGTTTTTCTTGCAATGGGAGAGGTGCTTAGCATTGGGTTCAATCTTGCGTGATTTCATCTAGTGACAAAGTAGGGGTAGCGAGACACGTATTGAATTGTTGCCATCGAGGATAAAAAGATGGGGTTTTCATCATATTGCTTGAGTTTATTCCTCTACATCATGTCATCTTACTTAAGGCGTTACTCCGTTCTTTATGAACTTAATACTCTAGATGCATGCTGGATAGCAGTCGATGTGTGGAGTAATAGTAGTAGATGCAGGCAGGAGTCAGTCTACTTGACACAGAAGTGATGCCTATATGCATAATCATTGCCTTGGATATCGTCATAACTTTGTTCTCTTCTATCAATTGCTTGATAGTAATTTGTTCACCCACCTTTTTATTTGGCTTCAAGAGAGAAGCCTCTAGTGAAACCTATGGCCCCCGGGTCTATTTTCCATCATATTTGTTTCTGATATACTATTTTGCAATCTTTTATTTTCAGATCTATAAACCAAAAAAACCAAAAATATTTTATCTTTTGTTTAGTTTTATCTATCTCTATCGGATCCCACCTTTGCAAGTGACCGTGATGGGATTGACAACCCCTTTATCGCGTTGGGTGCAAGTGTTTGATTGTTTGTGCAGGTATTGGTGATTTGCGCGTTTTCTCCTACTGGATTGAAACCTTGGTTCTTAACTGAGGGAAATACTTATCTCTACTGTGTTGCATCACCCTTTCCTCTTCAAGGGAAAAACCAACGCAAGCTCAAGAAGTAGCAGGAAGAATTTCTGGCGCCGTTGCCGGGGAGATTTACGCCAAGTCAAGATTAGTCTCCCGTCAATTTGTCAATTTCTGGCATCGTTGCCGTGGAGATCTACGTCAAGCCTACCAAGTACCCATCATAAAACTCTCATCTCTTGCATTACATTATTCGCCATTTACCTCTCGTTTTCCTCTCCCCCACTTCTAAAATGATTTTCAGAAAAATACAAAATGATTTGCCTTTTTATTCGTCATTCTTCCGTTCGTCTTTTCGTTTGCTTTTTTTTGCTCGTGTGTTAGATCACTTGTCTTGTCTCCATGGCTAGTCCTTCCATCATTGTTAGCACTCCCGAGAATGAGGTCCTTAATTTTAAGCAAAGGGAGGTAGAAAATTTAAAGGATGCTTGCTATAGAATTTGCAATGCTCAGAATAGATCTACTCGAAAGCAATTTACTACCATTCTCCTTCGCAATTTTTATGTGGGCATTACTCCTTGGAATAGATATGATTTAGATACCATTACCGAGGGAAATTTCTTGGGGAGCGATACTTTTGATGCGTATAATGCTATGATAGATTTGTTAGGCCCACCACCTCTTATGGTTAATGAAACCGTTTTAACCTTGGAACATGTGATGCAAAGGCTTGATATTATTGAGAATAAAATTGCTACCATAGAGCTGATTGAAAACTTGGATAAAAAGATTCATAATCATATCACTCAATATGGATCTAAGGTAGGAGTTAATTTAAAGAATCTTAGGGAAAAGGAACCCCTAGTTAATGAAAAGATAGATCAAGATTCTACTAGAATTGGAAAACTAGAAGATATTATTACTAACTTGGGTTCCGCCTTTTCCTCCATTAAAACTACTCAAAATTTTCCTCCTACTAAGGCTACGAAGTTTATTTATGTTCCTAAGAATAAGTGTGAATCTTCTAGTAAAGGAAACGAAGATCTCAAAACGGTAAGTGTTCACCCTAACCTTTTCGATACTATTAAGGAACCAATTGCCACGAGAGAATTTCTTGAATTCTTGCCTAGGAGTTTGATCATTGATAAAACCAAAGAATCTCCTAAGGATTATAAGTGTGCAATCGAGGAATTGCATACCAAAGATGATAATACCTAGATCTATGTGTTTTTTATGCCTAGCTAAGGGCGTTAAACAATAGCGCTTGTTGGGAGTCAACCCAATTTTATTTTTGGTGTTTTTTTGTTTTAATTATGTTTTTGAATAAAATACACATTATTACCTCTGTAATAATTGTGTTTTGGTGTTTAAATTAGTGTTTGTGCCAAGTAAGACCTTTGGGATGCTTACGGTGGTAGTTGATTTGATCTTGCTGAAAAACAGAAACTTTTGCGTCCAGTCACAGAACTTTATTAATTCACTGGACCATGGAAAAACCCTGAATTATTTACACACTATTGGTATACACATTTCCTATGTTTTCCTATTTTTACAGAATTTTTTTAATAACATAAGTATTAGAACAATTCAGATCTTCGAAGACTGATCTATTTTTGACAGATTCTGTTTTCTATGTGTTGTTTGTTTATTTTGATGAATCTATGGGTAGTATCGGGGGGTATGAACCATGGAAAAGTTGGAATACAGTAGATATTACACCGATATAAATAAATAATGAGTTCACAACAGTACCAAAAGTGGTGATTTATTTTCTTATACTAACGGATCTCATGAGTTTTCTGTTGAGTTTTGTGTTGTGAAGTTTTCAAGTTTTGGGTAAAGATTTGATGGACTATGGAATAAGGAGTGGCAAGAGCCTAAGCTTGGGGATGCCCAAGGCACCCCAAGGTAATATTAAAGTACAACCAAGAGCCTAAGCTTGGGGATGCCCCGGAAGGCATCCCCTCTTTCGTCTTCGTCTATCGGTAAATTTACTTGAGGCTATATTTTTATTCACCACATGATATGTGTTTTGCTTGGAGCGTCTTGTATGATATGAATCTTTGCTTTTTAGTTTGCCACAATAATCCTTGCTGTACACACCTTTTAAGAGGGACACGCATTAATCGTGATTTATTAGAATACTCTATGTGCTTCACTTATATCTTTTGAGCTAGGCAACTTTGCTCTAGTGCTTCACTTATATCTTTTTAGAGCACGCCAGTGGCTTTATTTTATAGAAATTGTTGAACTCTCATGCTTCACTTATATTATTTTGAGAGTCTCTCTAAACAGCATGATAATTTGCTTTGGTTATGAATTTTGTCCTAATATAATAGGCATCCAAGAGGGATATAATAAAAACTTTCATATAATGTGCATTGAATACTATGTGAAGATTGATTCCGTATGATTGTTTTGATATATAAAGATGGTGATATTAAAGTCATGCTAGTGAGTAATTGTGTATTGGTAGAAATACTTGTGTTAAAGTTTGTGATTCCCGTAGCATGCACGTATGGTGAACTGTTATGTGATGAAGTCAGAGCATGATTTATTTATTTATTGTCTTCCTTATGAGTGGCGGTCGCGGACGAGCGATGGTCTTTTCCTACCAATCTATCCCCCTAGGAGCATGCACGTAGTACTTTGTTTCAATGACTAATAGACTTTTGCAATAAGTATGTGAGTTCTTTATGACTAATGTTGAGTCCATGGATTATACGCACTCTCACCCTTCCACCATTGCTAGCCTCTCTAGTACCGCGCAACTTTCGCCGGTGCCTTACACCCACCTTATACTTTCCTCAAAACAGCCATCATACCTACCTATTATGGCATTTCCATAGCCATTCCAAGATATATTGCCATGCAACTTTCCACCGATCCTTTTATTATGACACGCTCCATCATTGTCATATTGCTTTGCATGATCGTAAGATAGCTAGCATGATTTTTACATGGCTTGTCCATTTTTTGATGTCATTTGCTACGCTAGATCATTGCACATCCCGGTACACCGCTGGAGGCATTCATATAGAGTCATATCTTGTTCTAAGTATCGAGATGTAATTCTTGAGTTGTAAGTAAATAAAAGTGTGATGATCATCATTATTAGAGCATTGTCCCATGTGAGGAAAGGATGATGGAAGCTATGATTCCCTCACAAGTTGGGATGAGTCTCCGGACTTTACAAAAAAATAAAAGAGGCCAAAGAAGCCCACAAAAAAATAAAAGAGGCTAAGAAGCCCACAAAAATAAAATTAAAAAAATGAGAGAAAAAGAGAGAAGGGGCAATGTTACTATCCTTTTTCCACACTTGTGCTTCAAAGTAGCACCATGATCTTCATGATAGAGAGTCTCTTATATTGTCACTTTCGTATACTAGTGGGAATTTTTCATTATAGAACTTGGCTTGTATATTCCAATGATGGGCTTCCTCAAATTGCCCTAGGTCTTCATGAGCAAGCGAGTTGGATGCACACCCACTTAGTTTCTTTTTTAGCTTTCATAAACTTATAGATCTAGTGCATCCATTGCATGGCAATCCCTACTCACTCACATTGATATCTATTGATGGGCATCTCCATAGCCCGTTGATACGCCTAGTTGATGTGAGACTATCTCTTTCTTTTTGTCTTCTCCACAACCACCATATTCTATTGCACCTATAGTGCTATATCCATGGCTCATGCTCATGTATTGCGTGAAAGTTGAAAAAGTTTGAGAACATCAAAAGTATGAAACAATTGCTTGGCTTGTCATCGGGGTTGTGCATGATTTAATACTTTGTGTGATGAAGATGGAGCATAGCCAGACTATATGATTTTGTAGGGATAACTTTCTTTGGCCATGTTATTTTGAGAAGACATGATTGCTTTGTCAGTATGCTTGAAGTATTATTGTTTTTATGTCAATATTAAACTTTTGTTTTGAATCTTATGGATCTGAACATTCATGCCACAATGAAGAAAATTACATGGATAAATATGTTAGGTAGCATTTCACATCAAAAATTCTGTTTTTATCATTTACCTACTCAAGGACGAGCAGGAATTAAGCTTGGGGATGCTTGATATGTCTCCAACGTATCTATAATTTTTGATTGTTCCATGCTATTATATTATCTATTTTGGATGTTTTATATGCATTATTATGCTATTTTATATTATTTTTGGGACTAACTTATTAACCTAGAGCCCAGTGCCAGTTTTCTGTTTTTTCCTTGTTTTTGAGTTTCGCAGAAAAGGAATACCAAACGGAGTCCAAACGGAATAAGACTTCACGCTGATTTTTCTTGGACCAGAAGACACCCAGGGGACTTGGAGTCCAAGCTAGAAGAGCCACGAGGTGGCGGCAAGGGTGGAGGGCGCACCCTAGGGGGGGGCGCGCCCCCCTACCTTGTGGGCCCCTCGGTAACTTCCTGACCTAGCCCTTCGTCCTATATATTCACATATATTCCAAAACCCTCAGAAGCATCCATGAAAATACTTTTCAGCCGCCGCAACCTTTTGTTCTCGTGAGATCCCATCTTGGGGCCTTTTCCGGCATCCTGCCGGAGGGGGATTCGAGCACGGAGGGCTTCTACATCAACCCTATTGCCCTTCTGATGAAGCGTGAGTAGTTTACCACAGACCTACGGGTCCATAGCTAGTAGCTAGATGGCTTCTTCTCCCTCTTTGATTCTCAATACCATGTTCTCCTCGATGTTCTTGGAGATCTATCCTATGTAATCTTCTTTTGCGGTGTGTTTGTCGAGATCCGATGAATTGTAGATTTATGATTAGCTTATCTATGAATATTATTTGAATATTCTCTGAATTCTTTTATGCATGATTTGATATCTTTGTATTTCTCTTCAAATTATCGGTTTGGTTTGGCCAACTAGATTGGTTTTTCTTGCAATGGGAGAGGTCCTTAGCTTTGGGTTCAATCTTGCGTGATTTCACCCAGTGACAAAGTAGGGGTAGCGAGACACGTATTGAATTGTTGCCATCGAGGATAAAAAGATGGGGTTTTCATCATATTGCTTGAGTTTATTCCTCTACATCATGTCATCTTACTTAAGGCGTTACTCTGTTCTTTATGAACTTAATACTTTAGATGCATGCTGGATAGCGGTTGATGTGTGGAGTAATAGTAGTAGATGCAGGAAGGAGTCGGTCTACTTTACACGGACATGATGCCTATATGCATAATCATTGCCTTGGATATCATCATAACTTTGTTCTCTTCTATCAATTGCTCGATAGTAGTTTGTTCACCCACCTTTTTATTTGGCTTCAAGAGAGAAGCCTCTAGTGAAACCTATGGCCCCCGGGTCTATTTTCCATCATATTTGTTTCCGATCTACTATTTTGCAATCATTTATTTTCATATCTATAAACCAAAAAACCCAAAAATATTTTATCTTTTGTTTAGTTTTATCTATCTCTATCAGATTCACCTTTGCAAGTGACCGTGAAGGGATTGACAACCCCTTTATCGCGTTGGGTGCAAGTGTTTGATTGTTTGTGCAGGTATTGGTGATTTGCGTGTTTTCTCCTACTGGATTGATACCTTGGTTCTTAACTGAGTGAAATACTTATCTCTACTGTGCTGCATCACCCTTTCCTCTTCAAGGGAAAACCAACGCAAGCTCAAGAAGTAGCAGTACACTTGGTGTAGTAGGATCTTTAATTAGATTGATGCATACACTTGTTCTTTTTTGGTAGCCCTTTTGTAATGATGGCTGATGTTTGGTTTGGAAGACAGAGCTGCGTCTTTACTCTTCTGGCCTGCTTACTGCTTCTGTTGCACCCCTAGCCCTGGTTGCTGCTGCTGC
Source organism: Thinopyrum elongatum (assembly GCA_011799875.1). Classification (NCBI taxonomy): domain Eukaryota; kingdom Viridiplantae; phylum Streptophyta; class Magnoliopsida; order Poales; family Poaceae; genus Thinopyrum; species Thinopyrum elongatum. The sequence goes on from CM022303.1 coordinate 391,300,607, forward strand.
TGCTGTTTTCAATGTACAATCAGTAGTATATTTCGTCTGTTGGTTGAATAAATGTGTTGTTAGAATGACAAACACAATGTTTTGGAAGTCGTTGCACGGTCTGATCCTTTAGTGCCCCGTACGTAGCGCATACTATTTTTGGTACGGAAAATATTTTCCACTTGTCGATAACATGCAGCCCACTGATGAAGGCCCAATAGAGGAGCCCATAATTAACTGGAAGGGAGGCTCTCACATGAATCCGGCCCAGGTACAATCTCATGGTCCCCTAAACATAAATAAATAAATAAATAAATAAATAAAGCTAAATGCTCATGCACCAGTTCTTTCAATTTACGATTTGAAAAGTCAAATTTTAACAGGAGGATATTATTTCCTATGAGAGTGTCATTACGTTCAGTCGATATTATTCTTAGGCAAAGATAGCGACCAGTCTTTTTTCTCCCACCATTTTCTTCCTGCAACTAGCGGACCCATGCAAATCGTAGTCAACGTCGTAAATAGTTCCGGTCCATTATTATTTTTCGATAAGAATGCCCAACCCAGCCCATCACATTGGTTACACCACTTTATCCCAGGGCTTCTGAATGTGCTCGGCTTCACACCTCAAGAAGAAAATTATCTAAAAAAAATCTCAAGAAGAAAAAGGTGCTCCGCAGCATTTTACAATAAGTTTTAGCCATATAAAATTAATTCTTATAATCCAGCATAATGAGTTTTTGGGTCTGACCGGTCCAGCCGCCAAAACCAAACCTGCACCGGTGGGAGCGCCTGTTCCCGCCTTCTACGGCTGGTTGCACTGCCGTGCATGCTTCGTCGCCCTGTCATACCCTGAAATGCTGGCCAGGCCATCCCTTTACTCCCCTCGACATCCTATTCTTCTCCGGCGATGGCAGCCTACCCCGCACCAGAACCAGTGAACCCTCGTACTCCCCTCCACCTACGGCCATACTACCGCATGTTCCCTGGGTCCTGTGCATTCCCGTCTGAGGCCTCGTCGTCGTCCTCCGCCTTGGTGCGCTTGCCACGGCACCACCGTTCGACCCTGTCAACATAGTGAATCGGGAGAGGACTGTAGTTGTGAGTATGACAATACGGACCCACCAGGTCCACTCCCGAACACAAGCAAGCACCTCTTTTACTACTTAGATGCACCCCTCATTTTTTACTCTAATCCACCCTGCTGATATCTGGGACCCACATCATTGTCAACGTATAGTCAATTAACGAAAGAATTGCACAACTTTTTTTTGAGGATTTGTTCAGAGGAGCAGGCTATAAACTGGGTTGTGTGGTCTCTGTGGCCTGTCTAACAACACGACCAGCCCAACCGTTTTTTCTTTGGGAAAATAGGTAGCCCACTATTTCTTTTTGAAAAATACCCAAGCTAGGCCTATTTGTTTTCTCCAACTTACTGGGCTGCAAATCTTTTAAGACGTGGAGGGATGCATTCCGGCCTGGCCAAAGAGTATGGGCAGTATATCTTAAAAGTAATATGAAAGGGGTTGCAAATTCAAAAAAAAATATAGTAAATGGGCAATTAGTTTCTTTTTTGTTTTTGTTCTTCACTGATATTTTATATTTCATTGGATATTAACATGACATAGTACTACTTTATTTTTAAATTTGTTTTAGTATGGCTACTATTTTTGGATTAAGAATATTTTGTTCCCAAGCAAAAATATGTGAATTTTTAAAATTTTGCATAATTTTTAGTTCAAATTTTTAACCCTGGCACTGACCTGAAAATGGGCAGTAATTCTAAAAATGGAAAATGGGCTGCAATAAATTCCATATGAATTAGCAAATGGGCAGTAAATTATAAAAATAATAGCAAATGGGCGGTACACGCCACAGATTTTGAGGCTAACTTGTTTACGCAAGGCTTCGTCAGTCAACCCACGATTCTAGCAGCAGTGACTATTGGATGTCTATCCAACGGCCGATGTGCTTCTTCAATCTCTGATCTTCCTGCTCCAGCCGCCTAAGCCAGCGCTGGCGGGACTGCCTGCTCCCTCCTCTTGTGGCCGGCTATGATGCCGCGCAGGCTTCACCGGCCCACCCTACTCCCTCCGCTGGCCTGGCCATCCCGCTACCCACCCGTACCTCCTGTTATTCTCCGGTGACAGCAGCCTCACACCATAGCCGAACCAGTCAACCGTCATACTCTCATCAGCATGGGCATCCACTGTTGTGTCTTTGCCGGCTTCGGGTCGTTCCATTCCTAGGCCTCACCGTCGTCCACCACGTTGGTGCTCTAGGCGTGGCGTGCTCAACATTCAACAAACGACAGCCATCGGAATAGGGATGTACGTGGAGAGGCTGACAGTAGGGACCCCCATGGTCCATGGCCGCACGCAAGCAACTCCCTTCTTATTACGCAAAAAAAATGATTCCTCCCACTGACATCTGGGGTGCACCGGTTTGGAGGCTGACCTGTGGGCCTACTAAGTTGACGCGTACGCAGGGCTTTGTCAACTTAGTCAACAAACGTATCTAGTAGCAGTGACCATTGGATTTTAATCGAACGATCCTGCTTCTTCTTCAATCGCTGCTCTTCTTGCACCAACCGCCCAAACCAGCGCCGGCAAGACCGCCTGCTCCTGCCTCCAGTGGCCGGCTATGCAGCCGTGTAGGCCTCACCACCCCACCCTACTCCCACCGCTGGCCAGGCTATCCCTCTACTCACCCACAACCCGTGTTATTCTGTGGCGACGGCAGCCTCACACCGCAGCCGAACCAGTCAACCCTCGTACTCCTCTCCGCGTGGGCATCCACTGCCGCATCTTCCCCGGCTCCGCGTCGTCCCCTTCATAGGCCTTACAGTTGTCCACCGCCTTGGTGCTCTCGGCGCGGCGTGGTCAACATGGACAAGGAACGACTTCCATCAGAAGAGGACTGTACATGGAGAGGCTGACAGCTGGGTCCACGGCCGCAGCAAGGAAGTGCCTCCTTATTACGCGTAAAATAATTATTCGTCCACCTGACAGCGGGAACCCACTGAAAGGGACTCCGTATTTTTTGAAAAAAACATTTCCCCCCTGACAGCTGGGACCTACCAGCTACATCTTCGCACGCAAGGAAGTGCGTCCACATTACGGGCAAAAAAAATGATTCTCCCCCTGACCGCTGGGACCCACCATCAATAACTTCGCACGCAAGGAAGTGCCTCCTTATCCTCCCTGACAGTCAGGACCCACCTGGTCGAAGCATACGTAGTGTTGTCATTCTGGTCGAGAATGTGTACGTACATACTAGTCAATCAGTCTCTCTACAACGATGACCCGTGGCCGAGCAAGCAGCAGCACGTGTAGTAGTAGAGCACCCGACGTAGCAGTTCAGGCAGTCCAGTCAAAACCGTGTACACATACGTACAGCCAGATGCCAAAAAATACGGCCACGTACGTACATACGGGCGGGGTCTCAAACGCCTACTCGCGCATTTGTACGACCAGGGCTTGTGTACATGGAGAGGCAACGGACGACAGTGATGTTGTCCTATTCATCGGCAGCTAACCAGCTGGGTCGAAACGGAGGAAGCAGCATTTTGTTCATCGGGAGCGAAGCCACTGGGTCAGAACGCGTCCTGCTCATCGGGAGCCAAGCCACTGGGTCGGAACGCGTCCTATTCATCGAGAGCCAACCTACTTGGATGGAAAAGCTAAAATGGGGTCTGGCGTATCGCAGAACGAAGGAAAACGGCCTTTTGTTCGACCGTGTACGGTCGAAACGGGGTCCTGTTCATCGGGAAGGGTTTGGCGTACCCCAGAACGGAGGAAACAACCTTCTGTTCAAGTGCCTAAGGTCGAAATGGGGTGCTGTTGATCGGGAGGGGTGTGGCATACCGCAAAATGGAGGAAACAGACTTGTGTTGGAGCGCCTACGGTCGAAATGGGGTCCTATTCATCGGGAGGGGTGTGGTGTACCGCAAAACGGGACTCCATGGGCTACTGTTCATCCACCGTCTACTGCCTCACTCCAACCTCCACCTGCTACTGTTCATCCACCATTGACTTCACCCAGCCTCCACCTGCTACTGTTCATCCACCGTCAACTTTCTCGAGCCTCCACCAGCTACTGTTCATCCATGGGGTCCTGTTCATCTAGCCTCCACCGGCTACTATTCAACCAGCCCTCCACGGGGGTCCTATTCATCAACCCTCCACCGGCTACTGTTCATGGAGCCTCCACGGGGTCCTGTTCATCCACCCTCCACTGGCCCCCTCAATCGGGGTCCTGTTCATCCAGCGGCAATGGCCTACTACTACCACGGGCTCCTGTTCATCCAACCCCCAACAACGATCACTGTTTATCAAGAGGCAGTAGGTTCGATTAGCTTCAGTTAGCAGCAGTAGCGAAGGAATCCCTCGATCGGGTTCAGTTAACAGCCAGGGATCGATCGATCGCTCGGGTTTAGTAATGCGTAGCCAGTGCAATCGCTCAGGTTCAGTAAGCAAATGCCTCGCTCGGGTTCAGTTAGAGCCCAACGCCTCGCACCCACGCGCGTACATGTACGAGAGAAACGCGCAATCCCTCCGTGCATCGCTTGGCCCTGACCACCCACCGTAACCGGGAACTCCCCGATATTTTCGTCGCCCTCGCTTCTACCATGATTTTTTCCGTCATGGACGGCCCAAAGAATGTCATGCAGCTGCGTCTCCGGCCCACCCAGGAAGAAAAGCCCATTTTTTGTCATGATTTTTTGTCATAGAAGTAGGAGCCCACCACATCTATGATGATACCGGGTTTTGTTACAATTATCGTCATAGAAGTGTCATAAGCATGACAGAAAAAAAAATCGTTCGGCCCAAAATGTCACGGATGTGTCTTTTTTTTGTAGTGTTTAGTAAGGCCATGAGAAGACCAAAAAGCAATTTTTGCATACCAGAATATCTTGACCTTGCTCCCTGTAGAAGAGAGCTAACAAAATAGACTAGGCGCTCCACCATCTTCTTCTTTTGCACTTCTTGTTGATAAGCTGTGTTTGCTTGTACTGCGTCTGACTTGTCGGCACCTTGACATACTGGAGAAGATTCCGGCTTGTCGCTTGACAGGTCTACATTTGTCGCTCCTTCATCTTCGGCTTCCCTCTCAGCCACTAGTGCAACACTAACCACTTGATTTGTTGCCAACAAGTATAGCAGCAACGGCTCTTGTGACCATGGCACAACCAGTATTGGCCCGGAGGATAGGTACTTCTTCAAATCTTGTTGCACAACCTCCACTTCCGGAGTCCATTACATTGGACTTACCTTATTCAAAATTTTGAAAAATGGCAAGGCACGCTCAGCAGACTTGGAGATGAACCTGCTCAATGCAGCAATGCAGCCGGCAAGGAGGTGCACATCCTTGACACGCTTCGGTGCTTTAATCTACTCATTTGCTTTGCTCTTGTCAGGATTTTTTTCAATTCCATGTTGAGACACAAAGAACCGGAGAAGCTTGCCAGATGGAACGCCAAACACACACTTCTTAGGGTTGTGCTTCAGATTGATCTTGCATAGATTTGTAAATGTCTCTTCTAGATCTTGTATAAGTGTTGCCTTGTCCTTGGTTTTGACCACTATATCATCCATATAAGCTTCCACATTCCCATGGAGCTGGCGCTCAAAACCAATCTGGACTGCTCTTGCAAAGGTGGAACCATCACTTTTTAATCTGAAAGGCAGACGTATAAAGCAATATGTGCCACATGGAGTAATAAATGCGGTCTTTCTCTTCATCCTCCTTGGAGATGAAAATCTGGTGGTACCCGGAGTAGGCATTAAGAAAGGACAATAAATCACAACCAGCAGTGGAGTCAAGAATCTGGTTGATGCGCGGCAACGAAAAAGGATCCTTTGGAGAAGCTTTATTGATACCAGTGTAGTCAATACAAAGTCTCCATTTTCCATTTGATTTTGTTGCGGATGCCAAGGTCATCCACATGGACCTACCATCATCTCACCAAGTGCCAAGAGGACCGATGACATGAGCACGAGCTAGAGCTCTCAAGACCGAGGTGACATCTCTCCTTAGTGATATTCCATATGACCCACTCGAGGCATGGCTACTACCTAAGTCCGGAATGTTATGCATGATCAGGTATCAAGAGGACCCTCTCGAAGATGCATATGAAGACGGACAAGTCCCCAAGTACAAGGATGAAGAGGAACGTCGGAAACGACCAAAGACAGCTCCCAGGACCCAGAGATCTGGCCCAGACCCGTACATCTGGCCCCTGGAACATGCAGCCCAGCCGAAGGTAAGCTGCCTCAAGCTACAGGGTACCGGACATCCGGCCCAGTCCCCGGACATCCGACCCGAGCTACCCAAAAAATCTGGCACTCCATCACAGAATCTCACTGAAGCTGGCCTCCCAGGGCTCGGACATCCGGCCCCCATGACCCGGACATCCAGCACCCCTTCGAAGGCCCGGACATCCGGCCCCGGCCCGGAAATCCGGCAGTCTTCACACAATGCAACCGAAGTCAGACCACACAGGCCCCGGACATCCGGCCCCCTTAGCTCGGACATCCGACCCCCCCCCCCTCGAAGCCCCGGACATCCGGCCCGCAGCCCCCGGACATCCGTCCCCTATCTCTGAACAGTGAAAGGGCCAAAGCCCATTTACCCCTTCGCCCCCTAGACTATATATACTCTTCTTCCCCAACGTCTTAGGGTTAGCAAAGATTGTAGCACATTTGAGATTCGAGCTTTGCTCATCCACTTATACATCTATTCCATTGGAGACCAAGGCCTCCGCGGAGAAGATTCCCCCAAGTGGATTCAAGACACCGTAAGGGAAGATCCCCTCGCGGATTCAAGCCCCCATCTCCTCACGGATTGGGAAGAACTACCCACCTTTGTATCGTCCCTTGTTGTGTTTGGATCTTGTATCACTCTTTATGTTCATGGATCTAGCACATGTGTGATTGTTTCCCATTGATTTGAGTGTTTCCTCTCGTGTGTTCTTCGTGGGATCCCCTCCAAATCGTGAAAGATCGGCCCTAGGGTTCTGTCGGTTCAACCACTACTGTAGGATGCTGCTAACACGACACTATGATCACAGACCCTTTGACGAAACTGTGTGCGATGCATTAATCACAAACGGGGATGTAAAAACCCGTCAAAAAAGATGCAAAATGTTTGCTATGGCGGAGACATCAAACACGGTTTAGATTTTAGTTACGTGTGCGATGCGGGGCATACAGTTGATCCATACGAACTATTTGCGATTAGACAGAACAACAGAAAACGGGCAGCCATATCAATGTGTGTGCGATATACGGCATACAGTTTGCTCCGATGAACTGTTTGCTATTAGGAAATGCAACAGAAACGGTCAGCCAGATCAAGGCGTGTGTGATATACGGCATATGGTTCACTCGAATGAACTGTTTTCGATTAGGGAAGAGAACAGAAACGGTTCAACTTAACAAGATGTGTGTGATATGCGGCATATAGTTCACATAGACAAACTGTTTGCGATGAGCCAAAAGAACACAAATGATTCGTGTAAATAAGATGTGTGTGATACGCAGCAAATAGCCCACTAGGATGAACTGTTTGCGATGAGAAATTATAACACAGACGGTTACTATGGTTAGTTCGTGTGCGATTCTGTTTGTACAAAAAACTTTGAAACATGCAAACTAGTTGCTTGCGGCGGCTAGGAGTATCGCACACGATGCGTCTACGAGTACTCATGTGCGATGATTAGTAAGTTACACATACGTTTCCTTATGTTAACATGTGTGTGATAAATAACACGTGGCACCACATACGGTATTTGGGTTGTGTGTGTGCTCCACTTAGTCTTCCCGCACTCCAGCGAATGCTTCCCGCGCTCCACATGGGTGAATTGTAAAATCCATGCCTCTTCCCTCATCGGTTTCCCACCACGAGCTAAGGCTTGCTGCATATAACCCAGGCGGCAACACACCATCACGACACTCTGCGCTGATCTAGTCCTCACCCATCTACCATTAGTTATTCCAAGCATGCTAGGCAACGAGCAAAGCTTCAACGTCGACTCCTACCTGTGTTACATCTTCGGTGAGGAGAACGAGCTGGTGCAGGTCGGGGAGCAAGCGCTTCATTGGCCGGTGTAGGCACCATCGACAGCGATATCGGCGTGACAGTCATTGGGCGCACAATCGACATATTGCAGAGGAGGTGTGATGAGCAGTTTGCCATCCATCGTGCAAAAGATCCAGAGCTGCTCGGGGGCATGATCGACTACCCACCCGAAGAGCCACCGTCAGCAGTGCTCATTGAGAGCCTGATGCCCCGCAAGGAATGGGCAGAGGACCTCTGCGATTCAGTCAAGACACAGCCAGCCTGCGGCTTCATCATTGCCCGCGGCGGCCGTGTCAACCTCGATCCCGATGATGTGGTGGCCAGGCTCGAGCACATCCTTGGCGGAGTTGACGTCCCCGACAAAGTAGAACATCGCCAACGTGATATCTTGAGGATAAAGGTGATGGACGGAATTTGCTACCAGGCCAGACACATGGAAATGGAGCGGTTCCGCGGAGATATCATGCTCACGATTACACGCTGTCAAGCTCTTCTGGAAGAGGCCCAGCAGCCCCAAGAGCCTCCCAGCGCCAGCAGCTCCGTAGGCGGAGGCGGGTCAGAACACTTGGAATGAATGGCTGCAAGGGTGCTATGTTGATCATGGACTCCGAGAAGACCTTCGTCGGAAGGCCGCCAACTCAGCCTTTTAGCCTATATTTTATTATAATTGTATGCATATGTAGGTCGTGAGTGTTTTGGGTGTTGTTGCAAGTGGCATTTTAAATTATCCTGAATATGTAAGACAATTATTAACTATTACCATTGTAAATTTGCCTCAACGACGAGCAGAGCGCGCGCAGGGACGCCAGAACGGAGCGCGCCGCGGCCGCCTCAATGGCGAGCAAAACACGCGGACGGATATGAGCAGAGCGCGCCGCGGACGCCTCAACAGCGAGCAACCACGTGGTCAACCTTCTAGCACCCCGTGGGATGCGCGATGGCGCATCTATCGGAGACGATGGTGATATCTTGACCGTGTGTGATAGTGGCCAAACACGTACACGTACATCTGAGAACACGGGCCCATGTTTCGGGCTTCCGATGCGTGGCATACGGTTGATCCATAAGAACTGTTAGCGATGAGCCAGACAAACAGAAACGGGCTTTGTAGGCCCAGAACCATCAATAAATTTTGACCTTGTTTCTCATCACATTGCAGATTACAACGCAATAAGTAATTGCAAATCTGTTCACACCGATCAAACTAATAAGTGTTCATACTTAGCACCGGGCTATAAAAACTACCCACACGGAAATTAATTCACAGTTCCTCTCCTCATCACCCACAAAACTGGTCTTTCCTGTCAAGTCGTTCCGCCATGACCGGTATGAGGAGTTTCGGGTGGACATATAACCAGGCAGCAAAGACCAAGGCCGCGGAAGCACTAGAGAGGTCCCGCTGGCAAGCGGCAGCCGCAATAGAGATGTCCTGGCGTGCCGCGGAGCCCTCGAATGAGCTCTCACCGGCACGCGTGGGCTCTCACAAGCGCGCTCGCCGCGTCGGTGATCCTGACGAGTTGGCGTTGCTGAAGTCCTTGGCCGGCGACGACGACATTCTCACTGGCCTCATTAAGTAGCAGGAGCTGGTCGGCGGCTTGATGAAGCTGCTCGAGTTCAGCGATGCCTCAGTTGAGAAGGTGACCGGCCTCGTCGAGCAACTCATCAGTGACAATGTGAAGATCCTCAAGGCGCTCTGCGAGAAGGAGGAGGAGGCCATCGGCTGGAAGATGCTGCATGAGCAGAGCAGTGCCTTGGGGATGACACTGACAGCGGTCGTCGAGGAACTGATGGGTGACTTGAGGAAGCTCCAGATCGAGCGCCAGCAGGAGGTGGAGGAATCCGTGGCTGCTTTCAAGCAAAGTCGTGAGGAATTGAAGAAGGAGCTGGAGGATGTCGCCGCCCGGCGATCCATCAAGGAGTAGAGACAGTAGCGACCCAGATCATTGTCTGTGATTTCCTTCTTCTCTTTCCCCCGTGTCTTCCGGGCTTTGCCGCATGTGGCATTTTAAATTATCCGGAATATGTAAGACAAATATTATCCACGCCATTGTAAATTTGTCGTCGTATTATCCGTTGCCATTTTATTTGTCGTCGTATTATCCGTTGCCCTATGTGGCATTTTAAATTAGGCCGGAATACGAGTTGAAAACATGAACAAAGCAAATGCTAACGTTGAGCGGGCCCATGTGATCACAAGTAAACACCCTCCGTCCAGGTGCTTTAATTAACCGCATGTTAAACAGCGGCTCGGCCGCCATTAATGGAGAAGTTGTGAGCAAGGCGGGCGGCAGGTGGATGGAGGTCAAAGAGCTCGCTTCCCGGTGAGCATTCGCGGCCTTGCTACTCGCACGTGTCCCATTGAGCCTGCGAGGTGGACAGGATGCACGCGTCCCGTCGAGCCTGCATGGTGGACTGCTCGCATGCGTCCCATCGAGCCTGCATGATGGACTTCTCACACTCGTCCCGTCTAATCAAACAGCTGCACGCACGCAACCGAGCATGGTTAAAATTTGGCACAAAATACAAAGATGACCAATGAACGAGGACAGAGGTAGTACTATCCCATAAGAAAAGAGGGACGCGTGGCCGCACTTAAATGGTTACGGGAACACAAGGTTCATATAATACAACCGCTTGCGATATTAACGTGTCAGCTATTTGTTTCAAAAGGACTTTGTTGGCTATTAATGTGTGCGCCTTGTCTCAAACTGGACGATTTTTATTACCACGGCATATATGTGCCATGTCATGAAACCCTGCCAAGTTTCATGTTTTTTGGGTGAGTTTTCGATTTACTGGGATTTAAAAACCGAGATTCTCAATGTTTCAGGACGATGAGAAGTTTGTAATTCATTCCCATTCCTTCAATGAGACCTAAGCATGCACCCAATGACACATGTACAATTTTCCACCCATTTTGCTTCACTGGAGCATGTGCTTGTAGTTCAAATTTGAATTATGGACTACATTAAATGCCTAGAAAACTGAATTAGTATATAAAATGGCCAAACGAACCCTGAAAAGTTTCAAATTTCAGCACGACACTCCTGTTATTCTATGTTGCCTGTAGAAAACAAAGTTCAAGGCGAGAAGAGGCAGCGGTTATCGTTTTGCCCACAAGAGGGACATGTTTCCCTACTGGAACCCCGAGGGTTGCGAGAAGCTTTGGTTTGTAAGAGGCTTGTAATATAGCTTGGCCCAAATTAGACAATTATTTTACCACGACATATATGTGCCATGTAGTGACACCATGCCAAGTTTCATGATTTCCTGGTGAGTTTTGGATTTACAGAAATTTAAAAACCGAGATTCGCAATGTTTGTGGCCAAGCCAGGACGCCGAGACGGTTGACTTCATTCCCATTCCTTCCATGGGACCTAAACATGCACCCCAAGGACACATGTACATTTTTTCTAGCCATTTTGGAGCACTGGAGCATGTATTTGTAGTTCGGATTTGAATTATGGACATTAAATGCCTAGAAAACTCAATTAATGAATAAAAAAGGTCAAACGAACCCTGAATAATTTCAAAGTTCAGCGCGAATCTCCCGTTGTTCCGTGTTGCGTGTATAAGAAAATACAAGGCTAGAAGAGGGAGCGATTATCGTTTCGCCCAAAAGGGCGACATGTTTCCCTATTAGAACCACGAGGCTTCTTTCAGAGAAGCTCCGGTTTGTAAGAGGTTTGTAATAAAGCTAGGCCCAAATTGAACAATGTTTTTACCACGACATGACACCGTGCCAACTTTCATGACTTTTTGGTGAGTTTTGGATTTATGGGGATTTAAAAAACGAGAATCCAAATGTTTGAGGACGAGCTAGGACGCCGGTACGGTTGTAATTCATTCCCATTCCTGGCATGGAACCTAAACATGCACCCAAGGACACATGTATAATTTTTCTAGTCATTTTGGTGAACTAGAGCATGTCTTTGTAGTTCAGACTTGAATTATGGACATTAAATGCCTAGGAAACTCAATAAGTGTATAAAAAGGCCAAACGAACCCTGAATAAGTTTAAATTTCAGCGCGGATATCCTGTCATTCCATGTTGCCCGTAGAAGAAAATACAAGGTGAAAAGAGGAACTGATTATCATTTGGCCCACAAGGGGGACACTTTTCCCTATCGGAACCACGAGGCTTCTTTGAGAGAAGATCCGGTTTGTAAGAGGTTTGTAATAAAGCTTGGCCCAAATTGGACAATGTTTTTACCACGACATATATATGCCATGATGTGACACCATGCCAACTTTCATGACTTTCTAGTGAGTTTTGGATTTATGGGGATTTAAAATCTGAAATTCCAAATGTTTGAGGATGAGCCAGGACGCCGGTACGGTTGTAATTCATTCCCATTCCTGGCATGGGACCTAAACATGCACCCAAGGAGACATGTATAATTTTAATTATCCATTTTGGTGAACTGGGGCATGTATTTGTAGTTCTGATTTGAATTATGGACATTAAATGCCTAGGAAACTCAATTAGTGTATAAAAAGGCCAAACGAACCCTGAATAAGTTTAAATTTCGGCGCGGATATCCTGTCGTTCCATGTTGCCCGTAGAAGAAAATACAAGGTGAAAAGAGGAACTGATTATCATTTGGCCCATAAGGGGGACACGTTTCCCTATCGGAACCACGAGGCTTCTTTGAGAGAAGATCCAGTTTGTAAGAGGTTTGTAATAAAGCTTGGCCCAAATTGGACAATGTTTTTACCACGACATATATATGCCATGATGTGACACCATGCCACCTTTCATGACTTTCTGGTGAGTTTTGGATTTATGGGGATTTAAAATCTGAAATTCCAAATGTTTGAGGATGAGCCAGGACGCCGGTACGGTTGTAATTCATTCCCATTCCTGGCATGGGACCTAAACATGCACCCAAGGAGACATGTATAATTTTAATTATCCATTTTGGTGAACTGGGGCATGTATTTGTAGTTCAGATTTGAATTATGGACATTAAATGCCTAGGAAACTCAATTAGTGTATAAAAAGGCCAAACGAACCCTGAATAATTTTAAATTTCAGCACGGATATCCTGTCGTTCCATGTTGCCCGTAGAAGAAAATACAAGGCGACACCCATAAGGGGGACACATTTCCCTATCAGAACCACGAGGCTTCTTTGAGAGAAGCTCCGGTTTGTAAGAGGTTTGTAATAAAGCTTGGCCCAAATTGGATAATATTTTTACCACGACATATATGTGGCATGATGTGACACCATGCCAACTTTCATGACTTTCTGGTGAGTTTTGGATTTATGGGGATTTAAAACTGAGATTCCAAATGTTTGAGGACGAGCCAGGATGCCGGTACGGTTGTAATTCATTCCCATTCCTGGCATGGGACCTAAACAAGCACCCAAGGACACATGTATAATTTTTCTAACCATTTTGGTGAAATGGAGCATGTATTTGTAGTTCAGACTTGAATTATGGACATTAAATGCCTAGGAAACTCAATTAGTGTATAAAAGGCCAAACGAACCCTGAATAAGTTTAAATTTCAGCACGGATATCATGTCGTTCCATGTTGCCCGTAGAAGAAAATAAAAGGCGAAAAGAGGTAGTGATTATTGTTTCGTCCACATGGGGGACACGTTTCCCTATCGGAACCACGAGGCTTCTTTGAGAGAAGCACCGGTTTGTAAGAGGCTTGTAATAAAACTTGCGCCAAAATGGACAAAAAAAATTCCTCGACATATATGTGCCATGTCATGACACCATGCCAAGTTTCACAATTTTCGGGTGAGTTTTGGATATACGGGGATTTAAAAACCGAGATTCTTCTCACGAAATGTTTTCAAATAGCACCCGGTTCACTCACGAAAGCCGTGTGCCTACCAAACCATGGCCGATGCCCCCCTGCTATGCGCGTGATCTGAGTCATGTGTTCTGATTGGTCAGAACCCAAACCCCATGGATCGTACGTCTGCATCGTTGGATGCTCCCACATCGAATGGCAATCCTCATCACTTTCGACAGCACATGCAGTATATGGGTAAGCACTGTGTGCGTGCGTCGTGCTAGCTCACGCTTCCTTCTCTACTAAGTTTTCTATATTAATGTTGTTATATATCCAAACACGCTACCGTTTCCCGCCACTCCTCTCATTGGTTTCCCGCCTCTTCTCCCATCATTTTCCCGCTGCCAGTGTCAGTGCTCATTGAAGGCTAGGTGGCGACACACCGGCCATGTAAATATCGGACACAGTTTCTAAAAGCACAAATTTGTGTGATAGGAGGGAGTAGGTCCCATAGGGTGACCTGCGTGAAACGCTTTAAAGGCAAGGAGGCAATTCCTATCAGCAAGGGGCGGCTTCCCATCCGCTAGCCTAGTCGAATAGAACGCAGAAGTTAAGCATGCTCGGGCTGGAGTAGTCTAAGGATGGGTAACCCGGTGGGAAGTTGCATATCTCAAGCTTCATTTAAACGCTATGACACGGTCATTATAGAGATAAATGTCTCTATAGTGACCTGTCATGGCGATTATATAAACCTTAGGATCCTTGTTTTCCTAATTTGTAGACTATGTTTTTATTGGTTATTTTTTGCTCCAAAAAAATCAAAGAATGATTGACTCTATAGTGACCTGTTATGGCGATTATATAAACCTTGGGATCCTTGTGTTGCTAATTTATAGACTATGTTTTTATTGGTTATTTTTTGTTCTCAAAAATCAAAGAATGATTGACATCTGTATGCCCACACAAATTATCCCTTTGACTCAACGCACGAGAAGGGTGTACTCTTTGCTCCGTGCGCTATGTTAGAGCAAATGAAGTTGCAGCACATGCGTTGGAGGGCACCCAGCCCCTACCCCCCTCCCCCATCCGCCTCGAAGTTGCGTTCCCGACATCGTACATCTTTAACCTGGCCGGGGGGGTACGATGTTCAGTTTGTAATGTTACTGATGTGTAGTTGGTGCCCCATCGAACTTGTGCTTTTGGGATTTGAACAAATCACAGACCAGACCAATACATTTTTTTCAGGTCGCATGCAGGGTATAGGGGGCCGGGTGTTCTGATCGAGCATGTCTCCCTTGTGCGGTTTATAGATGCCGCACATATCTGTGGGCTCCCCGAGGTATATATATTATCCTTGAACAATAACGAGGGGGGCCCACACAATCTGTCCCTTTGACCCAACAATGAGAAGGGTTTGACCATGATGGTTTCCTATTGCTATGTGTGACATGTTAGACCAAATAAAGTTTGAGTGCATGCGTTGGACGACACCACCCCCCCACCGCCTCGAAGTTGGGAAACCGACATCGTATGTATTGAACCAGGCTTGGGGTCGGGTATGGTGTTCGGTTTTTAATATAGTTGGTGGCCCATCGAAGTTGTGCATTCAAGATTTAAACACATCACACACCACCGTACCCATACATATTTTTGGGCCGCATGTAGTGTATACGGGGTCTTCTAATCGACCACGTCTCCCCTGTGCGGTTTTTTCTGATGACACGCATATCTGTGGGCTCCCCGAGTGTATATATATCATCCCTTTGACCGATAACGAGGGGTATGTGTTGGCCATGAATGGATTCCTCCTAGTTCGTCTTAGGGCCGGTCACTGTCACATGTCGTTCAACCAAAGCTCGAGCTCATGCGTTGTCAGGATTCCCTCCCACATGCTCCGATTGCTGGGTTCGACCAGCACCGTACCCTGTGTATCTCGTCCTTAACTACCTGGCCTTCATGGTTGTTGTCTGTATCGAGAGGTAGGCACCACATCTAAATTGTACATTATTCTATATTGAAAACACACATCACCCCTTCCAACGTACATCATTTTGGGCCGCATGCAAGAGATGCTCGTTTTTGGTCCCTCTTGTGCGATTTTTTATGATGGTTCAATCTATTGGCCCAAGCGGTTTATCGACAACAACAGTTGTCGTTTGACCAAACGATAGATTCACTGGTCTGTCATATGGTAGGTCATGGTGATATGCATGTATGACCAAAGTATCATTACATGCATCCGCCCCGCTGACACGAAGTGGGAGGTGGGTCAAGCAGCCTAGCTAGCTACAACATTATGTCATTATAGATATATCCAAGGGTGCTTTCGGGTTTGCAAGGCAGGTGCCACCAAAGTTGTGCATTTAAAGTATTAAACATCACACCCTATATTCCTACATATATTTGGCACCTCCAGGTGGTTCTTGACTTCTGGCCCCTCTCATCGATCTTCGACGACGCGCCCAACCATGGGCCCGCTCGGTCAAAGTTGTGCATTGGAATTTTGATCATCACAGACCACCCTTTTCACTCATATATATTTGGGCCACATGTTGGTGTGGCTGTCTTCTGATCCTCTCTAACTTTTTTTTGCTGCAAAGACTCTGATGACGCTCAACGGACGTGGGTATAATGTCTTAACCTTGTGTGATGCAAGTGCGCTATGAATCACCACGACTGCGCAAGCGCGAGCAAAGGTGGAGGTACTGGCTCAACCGTGTGTGATGCAAGTGCGCTGTAAAATCACCACGACTGCGCAAGCGCGAGCAAGGGTGGAGGTACTGGCTTAACCGTGTGCGATGCAAGTGCGCTGTAAAATCACCACCTGCGCAAGCTAAAGGAGGGTAGTTTATTTAGATTGAATTCCATGTCTGCGTCTGAAAATTAGGACAAACTGTGTGCGATAGACCAGCTAGCTAGAAATCTAAAAACAAACTACCTGCCTTGAGCGTTGCAAAAATCGGCGGTTCCGCCACTTTTCCTTATTATCATACACGCATATTCTTATTGGACCGTGCGCGATCTTGGGTACTCCCACCCCGCATCAATTCTTTTACCCAAATTTTAGTAGCCCCCGTACTTCAACCGTCGCCCACACTCCTCAAGCACCGACCTTATATTAAAATTGCAGTAGCCGAGGCATTTGAACCGTCGCCCTCCCTCGTCCACCACCATCTCCACCCACCATTACTAAAAATTTTAGTAGCCGCGGCGTATCCTCAAACACCACCACCCCCCCCTCCATAGTCCCCTCCACCCCGCGTACCCTAGCTCGCCGCCTCCGGCGGCACCGCCGCCACCGCCGCCAACCCCTGCCGGTCTGCCCGTTCCTCCTAGCTTAGATAATAAAGTTTAGCTTACCCAGTGATTCCCATACCATCGCCCCACTCCCCTGAGTTTTTAGGTGAGGCCTGTGGTGTCCCTCCTTGCCAGATCCACATCCCCTGCTCTAGAATGTCGCAGCCGAAGCTCGACCACATATCCCGGGGAGCCCGACGAGTGTTCGGCCAAGAAGAGATTTATCATGGCCTCTCCGGCGGACGTTGGCGAGGTGGCCGTTGTTCGCCCTGACCAGTCGATCCTTGAGCAACACGTCGCCGTGGAAACCGGCAAAGACGTTGACTACATTGCCATGCCGAAGGCTTCATGTTAGCGAGCTAGCGTATTACTGTATCTCGGGAAAGCTGGCTACGACATCAAGCTCGTCGACAACGACAGCTTCACGCGGGCCATGTCACAGGTTAAGTGGTCCATCCCCAACCCCTCTGGATCAACCTTCGTCGATCTCTTCTATGGCCCTGCCGCTGATCTCCTCTACCACGCGGTCAAGGATTTGCGATCCTTGTATGCCACGCGGTCAAGGATTTCTGAAGGACACGTTCTCTGGCGGCGGCTTGGGATCCTCAATTGCCAAGTCAGATCTCATCGACCACGACCATGAGGAGGGCACCCAGAAAGGTTCTTCCAAGGTGAAACAACCCATCAGTGACATCAGAGAGCGCACCATGGGTCTGTGATCTTCTAACTGGAAGGATCCCGTCCATGACATGTGAGGCAACATCCTATCAGCAAATCTTACCTTTTCTAGCTTGCCAACCAGTACCCTTTGTGGTAGTAGCATTTGCCATGCGGTGTTTTAACTGTGCCGTGTTTAATTATTTCAGTTATGAAAAAATGTATTGTTCAATAGGGGTATATGATGTTTAAGTATGAATTGTCCACTTCAGTTTCACGAATGGCTATATTTGGTTGTTTATGGTGAGTAGATGCCTTGTTTATCTGTATTTGGTTGTTAGGTTGGTTGCAGTGAGCATTTTTCAGTTATCAAGCAGATGCCTTGTTTATATGTATTTGGTTCTTAGGTTGGTTGCAGTGAGCATTTGTCCTGTTATCAAGCAGATGCCTTGTTCATCTGTATTTGGTTGTTAGGTTGGTTGCAGTGAGCATTTGTCCAGTTTTTAAGCAGATGCCTTGTTTATCTGTGTTTGCTTGTTAGGTTGGTTGCAGTGAGCATTTGTCCAGTTTCAAGCATATGCTCTGTTTATCTGTATTTGCTTGTTAGGTTGGTTGAAGTGAGACTCTGTCTAGTTTTCAATGGCTATGTTTGGTTGTTATACAGATCATTTACGCCTTGTTTATTTCAGTCATTCACAATGTGATGTTCATCATGTGCAAGTCGGAACTGTGCCGCTCGACTGCATCAATACCAGTTTGAACGGCTATATTTGGTTCCAGTTATTCCTGGTGTAGTTAACACATGCCCTTTATTTCAGTTTTACACATTTATCCAGTGTGATGTTTAAGTATTACCTACGTTCTATTCATTTTCAACAATACCAGATGGAATTGCAATATTTGATGGCTGTTAAGCCTGTTGTCGGTAACATTGCCTTCCATTTTATATCTGCTTTATCAGCATGCTGAAACCAACATATTCAAGCTATCATTTGGAGATGATGTTGTTTACCTTTGCTATATTTGTTTGATGGTAAGGTTGCTGTACTTATCATGCCTTTCCACTACTTATGCAGGACAACAACGGGAGTGGCTACCATTTTCCACCGAGGTTAGTTTCATCCCTCGGCTTGTACTCCCCTCGTCGTTCCATATTGTAGTGCATATAGATCGAGGCCTGGACACTTGTTAGCTTCTAATATTGACTTGTTGCTTGTAGGTACATATGCCCTTGGCAAGGATCCATGCATCGACCCTTTTTGCGTATGGGGCAATGAGATATTCATGCACAAGCATCAAGTGAGGAAACTGATAAGGATTATTAGCAAAAAGATACGAATGGCGGCAAGCAAATTATTTGTTTATGCTCTATCCAACACAACATTGAGCTGTAGGATCGTAACTACAAACTCTGCAGCCTTCTCTTTTTACTGCCCATAATGAGTTGTTAGACAACAATGTGTGAATCTTTTTCGTTCGCAGTGGTTCCCTAAGTAGTTCACTCAACATTACCTCGCAAAGTACATGATTGGTGGACACGCAATGAAGGTTAAAGTATTTCATCCAGACTACAATGAGCATCGAGAAGTCCTAATGAAGACAGTGAAGGATGGACGGGCAGCCATCACAAGGGGATAGCCTAGAGTCGTGCTCGCATTACGCATGGAGGAGGGCACAATATGGGCATTCCGCTTCACCTTCTCCAGCAACCAGAATGTCTTTCGCCTATCTCTTTACAGTCTTTAGTACAACTGTGGTTCATCATTCTTTAGTTGGTGCTTCTGTAGTTCTTCAGTATATGTACCTGTGCATCGAATTATGCATTCGTGGTTGAACCTATATTTGTAATAAACATGGCTGGATATGAAATAAGTGGTTGCCTACTTTCAAATTCAAAACATGTGATTTTTAAATTAGGGATTACATTGCACACGGTTTGCGAAAGCGAAACATCTGCGATAGATGTGGAGATTAGACACATTTCTAGGATCCACTACGTGTGCGATCAATCTCTACTGCACACACGATAAGCCAAGAAAAACGTGTGCGATTAACAACATCATCGCACACAGTTCTTTCTTATTAATGTTTGCGAGAGTCACCTTATCACACACACACTTCGCAATTATGGATTGTTTGTGATGTTGTGCGCATCGCAAATGTTTGGTCATAGAAGAACGCGTGCGATAGGTCGATCATCCGACGCGGGTACGACGGATGAATCGTGTGGGATGTATTCAAGCTTCGCATACAGTTTTATCGCGACAACTGTGTGCGCTCTTACATCGAATCGCATACAGTCGAGGAAAAGTAAATGTGTGTGATTGTCTACTTCTATAATCATGAACCGTTTGTGATGGGTCATGCATCGTAAATGTAGCACCACAGAATACCGATTGCGATGGCAATCCGAGCAAAAACAAGTTGCAAGGATGGAGCATTTCGGATATTCGAGATATCAGAAATAGTTTAGTAGGGACAACTGTATGCATGAAGGCTCCCTATCCCCGACGGTTTCTGGGTCGTGTGCGAAGGACCCCCCTATCGCAGTCACTCACTTGGCGACCGTTCGAAAAGCCGTCGCGGAAAGGGGTTAAAAACCGTTTGTATAGCACCTCGTTGTACCAGTGAACAAACCCTTGTGTATGTTGCCCAGACTGTACATAGGCTCAAGTGGCAGAAGTATGAACAACACCAAGCATTCAAGACAGAACCAAGCTAGAGAGAGCTCTTTGATGAATCAAAGGGCGGATCAAGAAGACCAAGACAAGCCAAGACAACAAGAGATCACTAAGGAAAAACGTCCCTTGCCGGGCAGGCGAGCCCGGTCGGGTCGAGGCCACCCCGAAGACAAGTCCCAGGACTTCCCCGGCAAGGGTTGCCGGGGCCGCTGGCGGCCTGCGCCCCCGCTAAGGCTCCACCGCATCGCAATGCGAGTCACCCATTGGTGCGGTGTCGAGCCCTAGATAACTAAGTGGCTATCATTTGGCACGTGGCAGCCAGTTAGGAGGAAGATCACCCTCATATGACACCCGTCTAGAGGCGTGTCAAGCAAACAGGTGGAAGATGACTAAAGCAGCACGGCAGGCCTACCGGGCCGCATCCGCAGCATGACACATGGCAGCACATTTAATGCGGTTTGTCCTAACTGCCAGAGTTAGGTATGATAGCATTGTTAGCTATCTAATCGCTGGATAATGACCATTTTGCCATTGTGGTAACCCCTTGGCCTATAAAAGGAGGACCGTGGCAACCTTAGAAAGGATTCGGAACCTCGTGTACTCATACGCGCACAGCTGCTCTTCCCCCAAGGTGACCTTACCGGGCTCGAGCGCCGCGCATTCTTCATGGTCTCCAGATGAATCCACCAAAGCAAGAGTAGGGTTTTACGCTTCTCAGCGGCCCGAACCTGGGTAAAAACCACCAGTGTCACCACTATTGTGCTGTCCCACGGCCTCCACTCTTTGTGCAATGCGTCCTCCCCCCTGCCAAACCACAAAGGGGCCGATGGCCTCATAGGTGGCTGTGTTCTACCATGCCATCTTGGCGCGCCAGGTAGGGGGAGCACTGGTGCGAACCCAAGGTTGTGAACAGCTCTTCAGTCCTTGTCATTGCCTTCTTCAGCATTGGCTTTATCGTCCATGGCGCCCAAGAAGAAGTCCGGCGCAACTACTCATCCATCCACCTCGAAGGCCCCTTCGCATGCGGCCGCCGATGCTGCGGGGGCTGCGGTGGCGTCGGGAGACGCGGACGCCATTGGGAATGAGGCCGGCGCAGGCGGCGCTGTCATCGTTCCCCCTGCAGCCGAAGCGGGAGCAGAAAACGCTGGAGGAGGGCGACATCAACAACACTCCGACGGCCGTGCTCCATAATGCACGGGTGGGGAGAACGCCCAGTCTCCACCTCCCCGCCGTGACAAAGAGCACAGCCACGGCGACAATGCTCGCTCCGGTGTGAACCGCGGCTCCCTGGTTGCCCCTGCGGTGGGTGCCACAGTGTGGCAAGCACCTCCTCGGGGCGGGATTACCAAGACGAAGCACCGAACGGGGCCACCAACCCCTAGGCGCACCCTTCTCGCCACCGTACCACCATGGTGGCTGATTCGCGGTGACGAGAACATGGTGCCACCACCACTGGTAATGGTAGGAGCCGAGCGACATCGCGGTCTGCATCGTCGTCTATGCCAAGCACTGCTTTGGAAGCCATGGTGTGAGCCCAACTCCTGCTGAGGTTCCCACCAGCGGCCGATCAGATGGATGAGTGGAGAGCTACCATCTAGAGTTTGATCAGTTTTGCTGAAGCCAGGGGATCACAGCGGGCGGATCCGCCATGGCTCCCACAAGCGACAGCCACGGTCCGAGCTGCTGACCGTGCTGAGTGGGCCACTCCAATGGTACAGTCCCCTCCGCGACGGCCAACGCAAGGACCACAACTAGAACCACGCAACCAGGAGTTCGACGAGGTATCGATGGCCTCGTCTGACCCTAGGGCCCGTCAAGATCAGCGGCAGGTCCTGGAGGATCGGCGAAGGGAAGATGTGCGTGTCACCATAGAACGACGTCGCGAGACCCGTCGTCAATCCGACAGGCGCAATGGCCCAGATGTCGACGGTCCCGCGCCCAGTGAGGGCGGGTACCTACCTTTTGAGGTTGGGTGCCCTGCCTTCACTCGCGAGCTGTGGCAAGTCCGTTGGCCACCTGCCCGTGTTTTCAAGCCTGAGATACCAGAGAAGTATGATGGAAGGTTGAACCCGGCAGAGTTCCTGAGCATCTACACCATTGCTGTTCAAGCTGCCGGAGGAAGAGACGAGAAGGTGTTCGCCAATTACTTCCCTTTGGCACTCAAGCCAAACATGAGGTCATGGCTGATGCACCTCCCGGAGAACTCCATCTCATCATGGGCTGACCTGTGCCATGAGTTTGTTGGCGCCATCACTGGCGGTCATTAGGAACCAGGGCGGCCCAGCGATCTGCAGCTCCTTCCACAAAAAGGAGGAGCCTGTGGAAGTACATGCAGAGGTTTAGCCGGGTACACAAAAACATCCCAGACATCCACCTGGCAGCTGTGATTGTCGCGTTCCAGTCCAACGTGCGCAATACGTTCCAAGATGAACGTTCGGTTGCCCAAGACCGTGAATGGGCTGTACACTTTGGCAGATAGGTGTGCCAGAACAGAGGAAGGGATGCGACTCCCCGGAGAAGAGGACGGCGTCGGAGTCAATTCAGAGGATGACGACGATGCCGCAGACCTGAAGAGGAAGAACAAGAAGTGCAAGGAAAAGGCAGTATTGGCTGTGGAAGGCTCTGGCACTCCCAGTACCGGCAAGAAGGCCAAGGCCGAGACCTCCGGCAAGGAAGTTGCCGCATGCACTGACTGTCGGGAGGCAGTGGCGGCCAAAAAAGCTGGGAAGGCTGACGGGCCGTACTGCAAGATCCACCAGACCAAGGGCCATGATCTCCAAGTGTGTCACCAAGTTGAGCAACTTGTCAAAAGGCAGAGAGCTGAGTACGAGAAGCGCGACAAGGAAAGAGACAAAGAAGGTGCTGGCGGGAAGGGCCGAGGTGGCAGAGGAGGCCGCCACGGCAAGGATGCCCAGCATCCAGAGAGGCCCGCAGGGGGCCATAAGAAGAAAGAAGGCGAAGACGAAAGTGATGAAGGGGATGAAGAGGAAACCAGTGAGCAAGAGTTCTAGAAGGCCACTAAGGCCATGTGCGTTGACGGGGGCGCATCTTTGCACTCCTCTCACCACCAGCTTAAACAATGGGTGCATGAGGTCAATGATGTAGAGCCGACAGTGGACTCCCGAAAACTGCTCAAATGGTCCCGCACGCCCATCATCTTCGACGAAGAGGTTCACCCTGATCGCACCGCCGCGGTAGGGTGCTTGCCGTTATTGGTTTCACCAACAATCCGCTACCTCAAGGTCACGAAGATGTTGGTTGACGGCGGGGCTAGGTTGAATCTGATTTCCCCCAAGGTACTCATCAAGCTTCAAATAACAGATGAAGAGCTCAAGATCACCGGCACTTTCCAAGGGATCAACCCCGGCAGGATTCGTCCTAAGGGAAAGATAGTGCTGCCGGTGATGTTTGGAGGAGAATTGAACTACCGGACCAAGAAGGTTGTGTTCGATGTGGTTGATCTCCTGCTGTCGTACAATGGAATCCTTGGTCGTCCGGCCGCAAAATTCATGGCGGCATCTCACTATGCCTACAACACACTGAAGATGTCGGGGCCAATGGGCGTCATTTCCATTCCGTCAGACAAGAAGGATGCAATCATATGCGTGGATAAGATGTATCGAGACGCAGTCGCCGCTGAGGCCACGGAAGCTACAGCTCCCGCCAAGGAAAATAAGAAAGGGATGAAAGCTAGCAAGGATACCGACAAGGAATCCGGGAAGCGCACCTCTTCGGAGTGTGCTGCACCCGTCGATGATTTGCGGGAGAGCTCCACTAGCAAGAAGCCCAAGGTTGCCTCACCTGTGGTGAAGAAAGTCCCGGCAGGGCTGGATGGCGTTGGTGGTACCTTCACCATAAGCTCCAGCCTCGATGACAAATAGGAAAGCGCGCTCGTTGCCTTCCTGCGGGCGAATGTAGATGTGTTTGCCTGGCAACCATCTGACATCCCCGATGTTCCCAGGGAGGTAATCGAGCACCACCTAGCTGTCTGCCCTCATGCCCGGCCCGTCAAGCAGAAAGTCAGGAAGCAAGCTTTGGAGCGGCATCAGTTCATTGCCGAGGAGATCAAGAAACTTGAAGCAGCTGGTTTGGTTAGAGGAGTACTACACCCAACATGGTTGGCGAACCTAGTGGTGGTGTGCAAGGCGAATGGGAAATGGAGGCTCTGCATAGACTTCACGGATTTGAACAAGGCATGCCCGAAGGAGCCGTTCCCCTTGCCGCGCATTGACCAGATCATAGATTCCACTTCCAGCTGTGATCTGCTTTCCTTCTTAGATGCATACTCTGGGTACCATCAAATCTTCATGTCCAAGGAGGACAAGGAAAAAGACCGCGTTCATAACCCCATGTGGCACGTACTACTTTGTGCGGATGCCTTTCGGGTTGAAGAGCGCTGGATCCACTTTTGCAAGGGCAGTACAAATTGGTTTCGAGCCTCAATTGCACAGGAATCTTGAGGCTTACATGGATAACAAAGTAGTCAAAACCAAGGACAAGTCAACTCTCATCCAAGATTTGGAAGAGACCTTTGCGAATCTGCGCAAGATTAACTTGAAGTTAAACCCTGAGAAGTGTGTGTTTGGTGTTCCCTCGGCAAGCTATTTGGTTTCTTCATATCCCACCGGGGGATAGAGGCCAACCCCGACAAGATCAAGGCGATCGAGCAGATTCAAGCACCCAAGACAGTTAAAGACCTGAGGCGCCTGACCGGATGTGTTGCCGCGTTGAGCAGGTTCATTTCAAAGTCCGCCGAGCGTGCGTTGCCGTTCTTCAAAATTTTGAAGAAGGCAGGGCCGATGAAGTGGACCCCGGAGGCAGAAGTAGCGCTGCAAGACTTGAAGACCTATCTTTCCCCTGCTCCCACATTGGTCGCTCCTAAACCACAAGAGCCGTTGCTGCTGTACCTAGCGGCAACCAATCAAGTGGCTACTGCAGCGTTGGTGGTGTAGCGGGAAGTGGATGAAGGTGCAGCCGCAGCAATGTAACTGCCCCCTCCAGAGAGGAAAGTGAACCCATCCCGGCAAGGTCCGATACAGATCAAGAGAAAGAAGAGCAGCATAATGAAGACAATTCCAAGACCGCGGCAAAGAAGAAGGTGGTGCAGCAGCCAGTATACTTTGTCAGCTCCCTATTGCAGGGGCTAGATCAAGGTTCTCTGGCATGCAAAAGTTGATCTTTGGCCTCATCATGGCCTCAAGGAAACTGCGCCACTACTTCCAGGCCCATGAGATCACAGTTGTCACTCGCTTCACTTTGCAACGCATACTGAGGAACCCGGAGGCCACTGGCAAAATAGTGGAATGGTGTCGGTGTACTAAGTATTGGGCCACTAGTACCCCGTACTTGTGCACGGGCAGTTGTAGCCATCCTCGCGGCAAGGCTTGTCGGGAACAGCTCGAGGTCGATTCAAGCCATCAAGGAAATCATCAAGTCAGAGATCTGAGGATCAGCAGATAAGCAAAGCTGGAATTCGAAGGCCAGCTTCCCCGGCAAGATCCTTGCCGGGATGGCCTGTGGAGCCCGGCAAGGCTCGGCGCCTGGCAAGGCTTGGTTCCTAGCAAGCCCTGGCGCCCGGCAAGGCTTGGCGCCCGGCAAGGTTTGTGCCCGGCAAGGATCGGCGCCTGTCGAGATTCCGCAACTGTGCCACCGCTTCGGCACAGTAACAAACCTGGCATTCTGGGTCCTTCTCTGGATGCGTGGCAACGCGCCAGTGGAGGAGAGCTTAAGCGGTGCTGATGGGATGGCCCCTTTTTCCATCCCCAAGAAAGTGAGGACACCTAAACAGACACCTCACGGTGCACTAAATGTGCTTGTCCTAATCCGTCAGGGGTTAGGTATGATACCCTGTAGATCCTTTACACCTCAATGTATGTACATTTTGCCACTGTGGAGACCCCTTTGAGCATATAAAAGGAGGCCCAAGGCAACTGCTACAGGGGAAGAGAACTTATGGCCCATTCTGCATGCGTAGCTGCTCTTTGAACGTACTGTTCATTGCGAGCGCTCCTGAAGGCTGGGCTCAAGAACATCAATAAGAACACAAAGTAGGAGTAGGGTTTTACGCTGATTAGCGGCCCGAACCTGGGTAAAAACTTCCCGCGTCGATCACTGGTTCTGCTCTTTGCGTATACCTCTCCCCCCCCCCCCCCGCCGAATCGTAAAGGGGTCTCTCGGGATCCCATAGGTGTCGTACCCCGACATCTTTGGCGCGCCAGGTAGGGGGATTGAAGGTTGCGTGAACCTGATCTGGTGATCGGCACCTTAGTTTCTTCATCATCTTCATCATCATGCCACCCAAGAAGAAGAGCGCTGCGACAGCGCAACCATCCGCGTCCGTTTTGCCTACACCTTCGCGTACTGGCGACGGCGTGGGTGCAGAAGGAAGAGGACTAGAACCCCCGTGGCGTTCTGGTGATCCGAGCCAAGCGAGCGGTATCGTTCGCAGTGGCAGTGGTAACCTGCATGCCGCTGGATCTAGAGATGGCGCTGTGTTGCCTACGGGTGGCACAACGAACTCGAGAGATCGAAGGGCGCCTGCTGGAGCTCCCGCGCCGGCCCAAGCCTCACGACCTACCCAGGTCGTGCATGATGAGCGACGTCATGGCGCTGGTGGTTCAGGGCGTCCCCATGAAAAGGTTTCTGCGCATAGATCCCAAGATGCGCGAGACCAACATGCACACCGAGCTGCTGGCAGAGGTGGCGCGCGGTCGCGTGACCGTGCTGGTGCTCCTTCTAACATGGTTAGGAGTCAGAGCACCTCACATACCTCGCACTTGTCACTGCCACCTACGCCAGCGGAAGCCTTGGCACGTGCGCAGCTGCTCCTCGATTTTCCTCCTGCCCCGGAGAAGATGGAGGAGTGGCGAGCTACCATCCAGAGCCTCATCGGCTTCGCCAACAAAGATGGACCGCAAGAGGCAGGGCCCTCGCAGCGGAGGCCCATCGATCCGGCGCGAGCCGATGTAGAGAAAACCGGAGGTGGTGCAACCACAGTGCACTCCCCTCCGCGGCACCAGCGGCGGCCGACAACTCAGCAAGTCGACCACCATGAAGAAGTTTCCACGGCGTCGTCTGATCCACGGATGCGCCGCGATCAGCGTCAAGTTCTCCAGGATTGAGGCAAGAAGGACGCTCGAACTACCATCAAGCAGCGACGGGAAGCGCGCTATCAGTCTGATAAGCGCGCGGGGCCAGCTATTGACGAGCCTGCGCCAGGGGACGTAGGAGACTTGCCTTATGAGGTAGGGACTCCAGCGTTTACCCGTGAGTTGCGGCAAGTCCGGTGGCCCAATTCCCGAACCTTTAAGCCAGAGGTCCCGGAGAAGTATGACGGAAAGACCCATCCCTCGGAGTTCCTGAGCATCTACACCATTGCTGTGCAGGCTGCCGGGGCCGAGATGACAAGATACTTGCCAACTACTTGCCGTTGGTGCTCAAGCCCAATGTCAGGTCGTGGTTGATGCATCTGCCGGAGAATTCTATTTCTTCCTGGTCAGATTTGTGCCATCAGTTTGTTGGCGCCTTCGTTGGAGGCCACCAAGCTCCTGGCCAAGAGAGCGATTTGCACATCATCCCTCAGAAGGAGGGCGAGTCCCTGTGCAAGTTTATCCAGAGATTTAGCCGGGTGCAGTACAATATTCCTGACGTTCATCCTACCGCTGTTGTTAGCGCGTTCCATCAGAACGTGCGTAACCGCAAAATGCGGGAAGAGCTGGCAATGAACAAAGTCAGGAGTATCGCCGAGCTTTACGCTCTGGCCGACAAGTGCGCTCGAGCTAAAATGGGGAGGAAACTTCCTGGTGAGGCTGTTGGCGCGGCGGGCGAGTCCGAAGATGAAGACGCCGCGGCCCCGTCAAGGAAAGGCCGGCGGCGGAACAGGAAGCGCGGAGGCAAGGCCGTGCTTGCTGTCGAGGAATCCGACAACCCCGGCGCCGCCAAGAAGGCCAAGGTTGGTGACCCTGGCAAGGATCTTGCCGGGTGCCCTTCTTGTCAGGCCTTGGCGGCTGCTGACAAGTCGGAGAACTCCGGCAAGCAGTATTGCAAGATCCATCGCACCAAGGGCCACGATCTCCAGAACTGTCGGCAAGTCGAGCAGCTTGCCGAGAAGCAGAGGGCCAAATACGAGAGGCGAGATAAGGAGAAGGCCCAAGATGGTGCTGAGGGGTCCGGCAAGAAGCGCGGTGGCCGAGGAGGTCGCCGTGGCAAGGCCAAGCAGCAAAAGGATCGGCCCGCTCGGGGCCGAGACAAAGAAGGAGATGATGATGAGGAAGATGATGAATCCAGTGAACAAGAATTCCAGAAGGCTACGGAGGCCATGTGCATTGATGGGGGTGCCTCGCTGCATTCCTCCCACTGCCAACTCAAACAGTGGGTGCGGGAGGTCAATGCGGTAGAGCCATCCCCCGATGCGTGTAGGCCCCTGAAGTGGTCCAGCACGCCTATCATCTTTGACGCCGAGGATCACCCTGATCGCATAACTGCGGTCGGGTGCTTGCCATTGTTGGTTTCGCCAACAATTCGCAACCTCAAGGTGACGAAGATGTTAGTTGACGGCGGGGCCGGCCTAAATTTAATTTCACCGGATGTGCTCAGAAAGCTTCAGATTCCCGACGAGGACCTCGAGGAAACGGGTACGTTTCAAGGGGTCAACCTGGGAAGAACCCAGCCTGAGGGCAAGATCACGCTGCCGGTAACATTTGGCAGCGAGCTTAACTTCAGGACCGAGAAGGTGGTGTTTGATGTCGCCAAGATCCCCATGTCATACAATGGGATCCTTGGTCGGCCAGTGCTGGCTAAGTTTATGGCGGCATCACACTACGCGTACAACGTCTTGAAGATGCCTAGGCCGTTGAGCGTCATCACTATCCATTCTGATAAGAAGGATGCGCTCATCTATGCCGATCAACTTTACCGGGAAGCAGTTGCAGCACCTGCCATCAAGGCATCTGCTCCTGCCGCTGGAACTCCCAGGGGGAAGAAGAAGACCGGCAGGAACCTTGGCGCGAACTCCGGCAAGAGCGCCTCCTCGGAGTGCTGCGCTTCCGTCAAGGACGTACCAGAGAGTTCCACCGGCAAGAACAAGAAGTCCAGGGCTGCTCCGCTGGAAACCAAGAAGGTGCCTGCCAGGGAGGACGGTACGGGGGGAACTTTCACCATAAGTTCCACCCTAGATGACAAATAGGAAAGCGCGCTCGTTGCTTTCCTGCGGGCGAATGTCGACGTGTTTGCATGGCAACCGTCTGACATCCCCGGTGTTCCCAGGAAGGTAATTGAGCACCACCTTGCTGTCTGTCCTCATGCGCGGCCCGTCAAGCAAAGGGTCAGGAAGCAGGCCTTGGAGCGGCAAGAATTCATTGCCGAAGAAATTAAGAAGCTGGAGGTGGCAAGACTGGTCAAAGGAGTGCTTCATCCAACCTGGTTGGCCAATCCGGTTGTAGTGCGGAAAGCGAATGGGAAATGGAGGCTTTGTATCGATTATACAGATATCAATAAAGCTTGTCCCAAATATCCTTTTCCCTTGCCACGCATCGACCAGATTGTGGATGCCACCGCTGGTTGTGATCTCCTGTCCTTCCTAGATGCCTATTCAGGGTATCATCAGATTTTTATGGCAAAAGAAGATGAAGAGAAGACCGCCTTTATCACCCCATGTGGTACGTATTATTTTATACGAATGCCTTTCGGGTTGAAAAGTGCTGGTTCAACATTTGCCAGAGCAATCCAGATTGGTTTTGAGCCACAGCTCCATAGAAATATGGAGGCGTATATGGACGATATAGTGGTCAAAACCAAAGACAAAGCAATGCTCATTCAAGATTTAGAAGAAACATTTGCAAACTTGCGCAAGATCAACTTGAAGCTCAATACTGAGAAGTGCGTGTTCGGTGTTCCTTTCGGCAAGCTCCTCGGATTCTTTGTATCTTGCCGGGGAATTGAAGCGAACCCCGACAAGATCAAAGCTATTGAGCAAATTGAAGCGCCGAGACGCGTCAAGGATGTGCGTCGTCTTGCCGGCTGTGTTGCTGCTCTAAGCAGGTTTATTTCCAAAACTACTGAGCGCGCCCTGCCCTTCTTCAAAATTTTGAAGAAGCCAGGTCCAATGAAATGGACTCCGGAGGCGGAGGCTGCGCTGCAAGATTTGAAGAAATACCTTTCCTCTCCGCCAACGCTAGTTGCGCCTAAACCACAGGAGCCGTTGCTGCTGTATCTGGCAGCAACAAATCAAGTGGTTAGCGCTGCGATAGTGGCGCAGAGAGAAGCTGATGAGGAAGCAACGCCAGCGGCAGGACCGCCAAATGACGCGGCAAGATCTTCCCCGGCAAGGGTTGATCCCGGCAAGACAGGATCTGCGCAAACAGAAGAACCCGTGCAAAAGCAGAAGGTGGTGCAGCGCCCAGTTTATTTTGTTAGCTCTCTTTTACAAGGAGCTAGGTCAAGATATTCTGGTGCGCAGAAGTTGCTTTTCGGCCTCCTTATGGCCTCGAGGAAGCTACGCCATTATTTTCAAGCACATGAGATCACCGTCGTCACTCGCTTTCCGTTGCAACGGATTTTGCAAAATTCGGAGGCAACCGGCAGGATCGTGGAGTGGGCGTTGGAGTTGTCCAGCTTTGGCCTTAAGTTTGAAAGCACTTCGACGATTCAGAGCAGGGCCTTGGTGGAGTTCATTGCAGAGTGGACCCCGACGCCAGACGAGGAAGTTCAAGAAACAACCCTCCCCGGCAAGGAAATCGATCAGCAATGGGTTATGTACTTTGACGGGGCTTTCTTGCTGCAAGGCACCGGTGCTGGCGTGCTGCTTGTCGCACCCACCGGAGAGCACCTCAAGTACGTAGTCCAAATGCACTTTCCCCGGGAGAGTTCAACCAACAACACTGCAGAATACAAGGGTTTGCTTGCCGGTCTCAGGATTGCGGCAGACCTTGGTATCAGAAAGGTCATCATCAAAGGCGATTCATAGCTTGTCGTCAGGCAAGTTAACAAGAGTTTTCAAAGCCCATTGATGCAGGCCTACGTAGATGAAGTGAGGAAATTGGAAGAGCGCTTTGACAGTCTGCAAATGGAGCACGTTCCTCGTGCCGAGAACAGCGTTGCTGAAGACCTGTCAAAGCGTGCTGCCCTCAAGTTGCCTGTGGAACCAGGAACTTTTGTGCTCCAATTGACTCAACCAACCGTGGCGCCATCGACGCGGCAAGAAAAGAGAAGAAAGTTGAACTCTGGCCAGTACTTCCCGGCAGAGCTCCCCGGAGCCGCCGGCAAGGAAGTTGCCGGGATCAACACGCCTGCCGGGGAACAACAGGCTCCGGCAGGGCCTCAGGCCCTTGCTGTTGAGACAAACATGCCCCTAGCAGAGGAGATGCCTTTAGTCCTAGCTGTCGAGCCTCAGGCTCCAGCATGGGCGCAGCACATTGTCCATTTCCTTCAGACAGGTGAACTCCCTGAGGAACAGGAAGAAGCAGAGAGAGTAGCCCGTCGGTCTGTTATGTACAAGTTCGTCGATGACGTCCTGTACAGAAAGAGACCGAACGGTGTGAAATTGAAGTGCATTCCTCGGGAGGATGGACTAGGGCTGTTGGCAGAGATACATGGGGGCATATGTGGTTCTCACATAGGGTCAAGAGCACTTGCCGGGAAAGCATTCCGGCAAGGTTTCTTTTGGCCTACCGCTCTCCAGGATGCAACTGCACTAGTAACCAAGTGTGAAGCGTGCCAGTTTCATTCGAAGAAATTACATCAGCCAGCTCAAGCTCTTCAGACAATCCCTCTCTCCTGGCCATTTTCGGTCTAGGGGCTCGACATACTGGGCCCTTTCCCCCGTGCTACCGGGGGCTTTGAGTACTTGTACGTCGCTATCGACAAGTTCACAAAGTGGCCGAAGGTGGAAGCAGTGAGGAAGGTGACAACGCAATCAGCTGTCAGGTTCTTCAAGGGGATTGTTTGCCGTTTCGGTGTGCCCAACAGGATCATCACCGACAACGGCACGTAGTTCACAAGTCGCACCTTCATACAGTACGTCCAAGACCTTGGCAGCAAGATTTGTTTTGCCTCTGTTGCTCACCCAAGAAGCAACGGCCAAGCGGAGAGGGCCAATGCTGAAGTGCTGCGCGGTCTCAGGACCAGAACCTTCGACAGGCTGAAAAAGTGCGGAAGGCGCTGGATTGATGAGTTGCCGGCGGTTCTTTGGTCAATCAGAACGACACCAAATCGAGCCACCGGCCAGACGCCCTTCGCTCTAGTCTACGGAGCGGAAGCAGTTCTCCCCACGGAACTCATATATGGATCTCCTCGAGTGCTCGCTTATGATGAGCTTGAGCAAGAGCAACTGCGGCAAGATGACACTGTGCTCCTTGAGGAGAATCGTCTTCAAGCTGCTGTGCGAGCTGCACGCTACCAGCAAGCTTTGCGCCGCTACCATAGCCGCAAAGTTCATGCCCGAAGCCTTGAGGGAGGCGACCTTGTTCTTGGACGGATTCAGTCCGCCAAGAATTCAAACAAGTTGACGCCAAAGTGGGAAGGCCCTTATCGGGTAGTACGAGTCACCAGGCCTGGCGCTGTCCGCCTGGAGACCGAAGATGGCGTTCCAGTGAGTAATTCCTGGAATATCGAACATCTTCGCAAGTTCTACCCATAAGGCGCGGTTGCCGGGGGCTCCCGGCAACCACCTTTTTGTACAAGTCTTGCCGGCAAGGCATGTGATCCTTTGTACAAAGCCAGGCGCAGACCCTGAGCACAGATGAATAAATTTAAGTGTTGTACATTCCCTTATTGATTCCCATGTTCATATCTATATATATGCATGTTTGTCTAAGATGTTGTATGACACCTGATCCCGGTAAGTTCTAACGAACCGCCAAGGTTTCATGCCTTTCTTTTCTTCTTCTTTCTTTTTCTCAAAGACACAAGGATTCCTCGCGTGCACATTTGCCGGGGGGGGGGGGGGGGAAGGGAGATATGAATACCAGTTGGCGACGTTCGGAATCGACGCTTGCCGGAGGAAGGACAAAGACAGAAAGCTAAGTCCTAAAAACTCAGAGCAAGTTTTTCTTTTATTACAAAGTTATTTCCTTGGACGATTCCGACTCTTGTATGGAAAATCTGCACGCGAAGGAACCCTTGCCGTAATCGGTTGCGCCCTTATTTTGTTTCGAGCCCGCTCAGCAATTTAAGTGGCTGCACTGAGAACACCAAGGAGTCTTGCTGGCCGCTGCGCCTCCAGCAGGCTGCTGAAGTCCCGCACCCAGCGCTCGCGGCAGGTTGCGCGCCGGCAAGTTTTTCAATAAGCGTAGGATGAACTCCATACATAAAGGAATCAGATAAGGAAACTAGCAAGCATGAGCCTAAACATGGGCAAATTGTATTACATCCATGAGTTTCCGCAATTCTAACTTGAGACTTAATTGTCTTTTACATGAGATGGCGACGGCAAGAAAAAGGGAGAAGCACTCAATCCCTGCGCTGGCCTTCGATCCTTCTGATGGAGTCCACCTTCTCAAGGATAGGCGCGATGCACTCTTCAAGCGCCTCAACATTTGCATCCTTTGGCAGATGGCCGAGCGCGTTGGAGAGGTCGATGCCAGGATTGCTGTGCACCACCTTGATGAGCACCTTGCGGAGGACGGCCCGGCAAAGCCGGCGGGTCTCGTTCGCCAGTTGGGTCGCCCGGCTAGACTGGAGCACCCTCAACGCGTTGATGATGCTTTCAAAGAACATCGTCAACCTGGCACTTGGAGATATTCTTTCCTCGGAAGAATACTTGAAGTTCGACAAGCTCATGGTTGACAGTTCTGCGGTAAGCTTCTCCACGATGGCGATGAGACGGCCAGTCTAGATCTCCACTCCCTTCTCGTACTCGTTTTGGGCAGCATTAACGCTCTTGAGCAGGTTCCTCTCTCCTTGGAGATCTTTGAGTAGAGCCTTCTCACGGGCCTTGCCGGCCTCGAGAGACTTCTGCAGCGTGGTCAGCTTCAGCTCCAGAACCGCAATATTATCAGCCATAGAGGAGAGCTGCTTGGTCTTGTCGGACAGGGCAACTTGCATCTCCGCCAAGGAGTGGAGGGTTTTTTCCCTGTCCCCCTTGAGCGTCGAGAGCTCTCTTTGAGATCTGTTTCCAGCCTCTTCACTTTGTCGTTCAGCTTGTTCTTGGCGGCCTCTGCAGCTTCGGCAGCATCGACGGCCTCCTTGAGCTTGCCGGCGTGACTTGCAGTCAGAGCTTCGAGCGCCTCCTTATGTTTTCGCTCCAGCTCCTGGGTCCGCCGCGCGACAAGATTTTCAATATCCTCATCCTTGCTACGAAGCTTGGCGGTGAGCGCCTGCTCACGTGCGGTGAGATCCTCCTCGTGAGCATCAAGAGCAACGCGGCGCCCCATCAGGAGGGCATCTTCGGCAGCAATCCTCTGAACAGCTTCACCATGCGCCTTCTCCATATCTGATTGCTTCGGGAGGATCTCATTCCACTGCTGGCTCACTTGTTCCCGGCCGGCAACCAACTCTTGGAGGGCCTCGGCATGCCAGATCTGCATTTGTGCGACGCGCCTTTGGAAATCTGCTTCGGCCGCCTCAACAACTGCCATTCTGGAGTCCGCTTTGTCTATCCGGGCGCGATGGAGAGCCTGGAGTTTGCGGAAATTCTCGCTCATGGCCTGAAGGAGCCGATCCTCTTCAGATTTGCTGCTGCTAGTGCTGGGATCGTCGACAACTTCAAGCCCGGCAGCAGCGATGATTTCTTTGAAAACTTCTCCTTCGGCTGGTGCCCCAGCGCTTGCCGTCCCCGGCAAGTTGATGAACAGGTTCTCGCCAACCTTGAGGTACTTGCTGGATGAGGGGCCTTCAGATGTTGATGGCTGGTCTTCAGTGGCCGCCTCACCAGTGACAGGGGGCTCTGTGGCCGGTGCAGCGCCTGGCACTCCTGTGGCAGGAATGCTATCAGTGTGGTCCTCAGCCTCCCTGTCGCCCCCTTCAGCAGGTTCTTCGGCGGTTTCCTCTTGTGCTGTATTGGCGGCCTCCCCGTGAAGAGCACCACCAGCCTCGACAGTGTCATCCTTGGTGGCCTCGCTGGTAGCGATCCTGTCTGCTTCGGCGGCGGCATCCCTGGCGGTCTCCTCGATCACAACGTCGACGTCCATGTGTTCCATCACAGGGAACTCTGAAGGGCGAAGGAGGAAAACAGAATAAGATCAAGGTTTAAGTTTGGAGTGACCGAAGACAGAGAGATAAGAGAAAAAGAATAACAAGCACTCTGAGGCAATCGAGTACCTGCGTCGGGCTGTCGGGAGGTGGCTTCACCCCTCCCGGCAACTCCAGTTGTCGGGGGCGTGTCGCCGGAGTCCGCGCTTGCCGGCTCCTCCTCAGTTAGGACGGGCTCGTCGGCAAGATCTCTTGCCGGGGACGTGCTTGTGGGCGGAGCGGTCAATGAAGGAGGCACAATGGGGATGTCTTCTCCTTGTTGCCGTTCTTCTCCCGCGAACCCAAAGATATTAGTAGGCAAGAATGAAAACCTCGGCACCCGCCAGCGGAAAAAGAACAATGAACTTACGCTGGGGGCTATGCTAGGGGCTACGCTGGGGGCTGCGTTGAGGACTAGACTCCGGGCTCACAATGACGGTCTCTAGCACACTAGTGGGGCCTGCCGGTGGCTCGTCGCCCGTAGAAGTCCTTGACCTCTTCGCCATCCTCTCCAGCAAGGTTTCTGTGTAACTGAAGACACAATACAAGCAAGTCAGTAAGATTGATGCAAGATTGGAAGGTAAAAGCTGTGGCAAAGTACTTACTCTTCTTCCTCTCGCTCCGGACTAAAGCCGGAGATGTCGAAGTCGACCTCCGTTGCGGTGTCTGAGTGGGGAGGCAAAGGAGGAGTCCTAGGCCGCTTGGCTGTGGCAGGCGCCGGGGCAGCTTCCGGTGCGGTGGTACGAGACCCTCCTGCCGCCCCGGCAGTGGCCGCCGGTGTGGGTCTCGCGCGCCGTACAGGCTGTTGACGAGCCCCCCGCCGCGGTCCGGTCTTGCCGGCCACTTTCTTGCCGGGGGCTTCGCCGCTCGAAGAGGGCTGGCTTGCCGGGATGCCAGATGCAGCCTTCCGAAGAACACGCTTCGTTTTCTTCTTCGGGAGTGGGGGCTCTTCTCGCGTCTCTTCTTCTTTGACCGAGTCCAAGCCGGACGAGCTTTCAGCGGCTGCGCTGCTCTCCTCCCTGGCAACCTCGCCCTCCCCGGCAGGCTTCACCTCCACTACCACCTCTGCGTCGCTAGCTTCCCACTCTGTGAAGCCGACGCTGCCGGCCTCTATGGCAAGATTTGCCTCTTCCACCCTAGTAGCAATGTAAGCTACTTCTTGGTCGGTGGTGGCTCGGATGAAATCTGACTCTTTCCGGACAGGCCTCTCTGTCAAGCTGTCATAGAACTTCTGCGCTTCCTCCTCGCTTGGCTCGGCCCAGGTCGGGTCAAGGCCGTGGGCGTTGAACATTGGCAGGAAGGCAATGATTGACCCCAAGGCAGAGTTGTTGCACAAGGGGACAATCCTTGCCGGGAGCCGGTGCTTGTCTTCACGCTGGAATAACTTCTGACGGAGAGCGCCAAGCTGCATAGCAGTCAGATTGTTGTTCAGCTCAGGGCGCAATCTCATGATATCTGCCGCGTTCTTGTATTCCCAGGCTGGCCTTCCCCTGTTCTGTAGAGGGGCGATGCGGCGGCAGAGAAAGTCGAAGCCGATCATCTCCATCGTCAGCCCGGCAGCCTTCAAGCGAAGGATCCTGGTGGTGGCGATTGTGAGCCTCTCGTCTTCCGCAGCGAGATCACTCCAATCCTTGCCGCGGACCACCTTCTATTGCCGGGGATGACAAAAAGGTTGGGGATCTGCTTCCTGGATCCAGCACCATTCGGCCCGCCACTCGTCCCACTTTTCGCGGTAAACTCCCTCTGGGTATATTTCTTTATTCCAAGCCCTTGGAATCCAGGCAATAGAACCAGAGAGAGACTCTCCTTTTTGGATACGAGGGAAGAAATACTGGCGAAAAAGAGCAGAATTGGGGATCACGCCAACAAAATTCTCACAGAGATGGGCAAAGATAGACATGCAAAGTACTGCATTCGGCGTGAAATCAAGAAGACGGAAGCCGTATGTGTACATGATGTCATTGAAGAAGTCGGAAAAGGGGGGACAGAGCCCGCGATAGAAATATGCAGTGAAGAAAGGGTATCTGTCCGATCCACCTTTGGAGCAAGCACCTGGAATTACGCGTGTGGTGGGGTGAGCTTGCGTTCCCTTTGCCCACATGCATTGGTATCGCCCCTTCAGAGCTTCAGCATCGAGCGTCGGAGGGAAGACGACGAGCCTCTTCCGCATCTTCGCCAGTTCGCTCTCCGGAACTTTGGCTTTCGCCTCCTTGCCCTTGCCTTTGCTGGCCTTGGGCGGCATGGCAACAGTGAGGACGGAAGCTGGGGACGGAGCGAGCGCGGGAGCAGCGGGCGGAAGAGGAAAAGGTTTCGCTCTGAGCTCGAGAGGAGGAAGGCGATGGCGATGGCCAGATTGAGAAGAAGAGGGGGGTAAATAGGTTTGTGCCTCTGCGACTTCTCCTTTTTATGGGGAAGGAGCGGGGCCGCCTTTTTTATTCCCCAATGTGAATGCGCCTCTATAGGCGCGAGGCAGTTGCAGCCTTTTTGGCACGCTTCCCACGTCGCGCGCTCCATGCGCGTAGTGGGGGGCACAGTAAAACGACATATTTACGAGCAGTTAATCCCCTGCCACGCGTGCCCGTGCACTGTTTGGGCCTAGCCCAACAACGCCTCGCACTCGTGTATGGCCTAGGCCCGGGGGCTCCTGTCGGTGTACTAAGTATTGGGCCACTAGTACCCCGTACTTGTGCACGGGCAGTTGTAGCCATCCTCGCGGCAAGGCTTGCCGGGAACAGCTCGAGGTCGATTCAAGCCATCAAGGAAATCATCAAGTCAGAGATCTGAGGATCAGCAGATAAGCAAAGCTGGAATTCGAAGGCCAGCTTCCCCGGCAAGATCCTTGCCGGGATGGCCTGTGGAGCCCGGCAAGGCTCGGCGCCCGGCAAGTCTTGGTTCCTAGCAAGCCCTGGCGCCCGGCAAGGCCTGGTGCCCGGCAAGGATCGGCGCCTTTCGAGATTCCGCCACTGTGCCACCGCTTCGACACAGTAACAAACCTGACATTCTGGGTCCTTCTCTGGATGCGTGGCAACGCGCCAGTGGAGGAGAGCTTAAGCGGTGCTGATGGGATGGCCCCTTTTTCCATCCCCAAGAAAGTGAGGACACCTAAACGGACACCTCATGGTGCATTAAATGCGCTTGTCCTAATCCGTCAGGGGTTAGGTATGATACCCTGTAGCTACTTTACACCTCAATGTATGTACATTTTGCCACTGTGGAGACCCCTTTGAGCATATAAAAGGAGGCCCAAGGCAACTGCTACAGGGGGAGAGAACTTCTGGCCCATTCTGCATGCGTAGCTGCTCTTTGAACGTACTGTTCATTGCGAGCGCTCCTGAAGGCTGGGCTCAAGAACATCAATAAGAACACAAAGCAGGAGT
Organism: Thinopyrum elongatum; assembly: GCA_011799875.1. NCBI lineage: Eukaryota > Viridiplantae > Streptophyta > Magnoliopsida > Poales > Poaceae > Thinopyrum > Thinopyrum elongatum. Next base: position 391,339,599 of record CM022303.1, read on the forward strand.
AGGGTTTTACGCTGATTAGCGGCCCGAACCTTGGTAAAAACTTCCCGCGTCGATCACTGGTCCTGCTCTTTGCGTATACCTCTCCCCCCCACCGAATCGTAAAGGGGTCTCTCGGGATCCCATAGGTGTCGTACCCCGACAAATGGGCTTTGGAATTGTCAAGCTTCGGTCTGAAGTATGAGAGCACGTCAACCATCCAGAGTAGAGCATTGGCGGAGTTCATCACGGAATGGACGCCAACCCCAGATGAAGAAACACCAGGAACAGTTATACCCGGCAAGGAGGCCCCCCAAGAGTGGATCATGTTCTTTGATGGCGCCTTCTCGCTGCAAGGCGCAGGGGCTGGCGTGCTCCTTGTTGGACCCACTGGAGAACACCTCAAGTATGCGGTCCAGATGCATTTTCCTTGGGAAAAAGCTACCAACAACACTGTAGAGTATGAAGGGCTCCTTGCCGGGCTCAGGATCGCAACAGAATTGGGAATTAAGAAGTTGATCATTCGTGGAGACTCACAGCTTGTGGTGAGGCAAGTAAACAAGGATTACCAGAGCCCATTGATGGATGCATATGCAGAGGAAGTGAGAAAGGTGGAGGAGCGTTTTGACAGATTGCAAACAGAGCACGTGCCGCGTGCGAAAAATAGCATTGCTGATCATCTGTCGAAATGCGCTGCGCAAAAGCTTCCTGTGGAACAAGGGACTTTTGTTCTCCACCTTAGTCAACCTTCAGTATCCCCGACAACAATGGCCAAAAAGAGGAGGAAACTGGATTCCGGCAAGCCTCTCCCGGCAGAGCTTCCCGAAGCCCCCGGTAGAGAGGTTGGCGGGAACAACTCCACTTTGCCTGGTGAGCAGCACTCTCCCGCTGAACCAACAGTTCTTGCGATTGAGACATGCGCTCCCACGAATGAGGAGGTGTCATTAATCCTTGTTGTCGAGCCCCAGGCTCCAACTTGGGCACGACACATAGTCCATTACCTACAAATAGGAGAACTACCCGAAGAACAAGAAGAAGCTGAAAGAGTAGCCCAGAGGGCTAGTATGTATTAGTTTGTCGACAACACGTGATACAAAAGGAGGCCCAACGGTGTGAAATTGAAGTGCATTTGCCGGGAAGAGGGGAAGGAACTATTGGCAGAGATACACAAAGGCATGTGCGGCTCCCATATTGGATCAAGAGCCTTGGACGGAAAAGCTTTTTGGCAGGTTTCTACTGGCCCACGTCCCTCCAAGATGTGATCGAGCTAGTCACTAGATGTGAAGCCTACCAGTTCCACTCCAAGAATATCCATCAACCTGCTCAAGCTCTCCAGACGATCCCTTTGTCATGGCCATTTTTGGTCTGGGGGCTCGACATCTTGGGCCCCTTCCCCTGTACTACCGGGGGCTTTGAATTCTTGTACGTTGCAATCGACAAGTTTACAAAGTGGCCGCAGGTGGAGCCTGTGAGGAAGGTGACCGCACAATCAGCTATCAAGTTCTTGAAGGGATTGGTGTGCCGCTTCGGAGTACCCGCCAGAGTCATCACTGACAACGGCACCCAGTTCACAATCCGCGCCTTCATGCAATACGTTCAAACCCTCGGAAGCAAGGTTTCATTCGCCTCTGTTGCTCATCCCAGAAGCAATGGACAAGCTGAGAAGATGAACGCTGGAGTGCTGCAAGGACTCAAGACAAGAACTTTCAACAAGCTGTGCAAGTGCGGCAGATGCTGGATGGACGAGCTGCCAGTGATTCTTTGGTCCCTCCGTATGACACCAAATCGAGCTACTGGCCAAACTCCCTTCTCCCTAGTTTATGGGGCAGAAGTAGTGATCCCCACGGAACTCATATACGGGTCGCCTCGAGTATTTGCCTACGATGAAGTAGAGCAAGAGCGGCACCGGCATGACGATGCCGTGCTCCTTGAGGAGAACCGTCTCTGGGCTGCTACGTGTGCTGCACGCTACCAGCAAGCCCTGCGTCGCTACCACAGCCGTAGGGTTCATGCCCGGAGACTTGAGGAAGGCAACCTTGTCGTTAGGCATGTTTAGTCCGCCAAGGGTGCAAACAAGTTGACACTGAAGTGGGAAGGCCCTTACCGGGTAGTACGAGTCACCAGACCCGGCGTGCTTCGTCTGGAGATCGAAGATGGCATTCAGTTGAAAAACTTATGGAACATTGAGCATCTTCGTAAGTTCTACCAATAAGGCACGGCTGTCAGGCCCTTCCCGGCAGCTACCCTTTTGTACAAGCGTTGCCAATGCGCATGTAACCCTTTGTACAAAGCCAGGCGCAGACCCTGAGCACAGACAATAAAACAAAGCACTGGGGGGGGGGCCCAAAAACTTGCATGCATGCATAGCATAACATGAGCATACCATGACCATGTAGTTAAGATCATATGTTGCTTTGTTTCCCGCTGCACTAACTGCAGGATTCTTGCCGCGGACTCGGTCCCAAAAAGAAGAGGCGGAAACAAGTTTACATATTGATCCCCAACAAGCAAAGCAGATAAGTTCTTCTTTATCCATACATGTCTCTGTAACAAGGAAACTTTCGCATAGAAAACCTCGTCACCTTCGAAACATTTGTGCTCCCATCCTATGACCCAAACGTTGCTTCGGTCAAGATGGTTGTAGTGACTCTTGGCTGAGAGGGTCCGACGAGGGGCCGGTCCCCTTCCATAGTTTCGAGCCCGGCAGGCCAAGCCTCGCGGCAACAAATGAAAGGCACCCGACAGGATAGCTTGTCGGAGAAAGCTTGTTTACTTGAAAGTATGGAAGCATTCTTCTTCTGCATGGATATAGTACATGCACAAGTACCCCGCAAGACCGTCTTTTTACATTAATATGCGGATAAACGAGTACAAAGCTTACATAGTACAAACATGGATAGAAAAGATTACATATTTGAAACTAAAGTTTGGCAAGTGCCTACATGTTTTAGATTGAAAAAATATAAGTGCCCCGTAACCCCTTTCTTGTCCCTCTCCTCCTAAGAGCTACGGCAGGAGGCGAAGAGGGCAAAAGGAATGCCTGGGTAGAAGCCCAACCTGATCCCGTCAGAGCCCACCGGGAGCAGCCTGACAAGGCCGGGAGTGGCGAGGTTGCGAAGGAGGGAGACAGAGAGAGAAGCTGGGTGGCGCCATGGTCGCCACCACCAGGACTACTAGGACACGCCAGCGCGGACACCGGCTGGGAGACCCTGCCGGGGCTCAGCTGGAAGACTACTGGAGGAGGCGAAGGCACCAAGAGAGCATCCCCTCCCCGGCGACCGTCCGGAAGAATCTGGTGATGATGGTGTTGAGGAGGGAGGAGAAGAGCGAAAAGACGGAGCAGCAGGCTGGCAAAACGAGACGAAGGCATCGGTGCCATCGTACTCCGACCTGACGGCCTGCCACCCACCTTCCCCATCTACGCCTACCTTTTCCTCGTCACTATTGCTCCGGGGGGACGCTGAGCCTTTGGCCCGCCACCTCCCCCAAAGGAGCGGCTAACGGTGATGACAACATCCGAGACACGTGGGGAGCACCACTCCCCACCTTGGCGGGCCGGAGGGCACCGCCGTCTTCAGTGTTACCCCCAACCTCGTCGAAGAGAGCAGAGCTGGGATTGCTGAAGATCCCGAGCGCGTTCCCACGGGCGGACGCCAGAGGCCCTGAGGGCTCCGCCGACCTGTTGACGAGCTCCAACAGCTCGTAGCGGGGGCGACGCCTCTCCCCTGGACGGTGAGCTCGCGTGGGAAGGGCGAGCGCTCCATTATCGTGAAGAAGCGCAGCCCCTTCCTTACCGGGGTCGGTGTGGCGTTCGCTGGCAAGCCGCCGCGAACCGCGACCGCCCCCACTGCGGTCACTGCGCCTCCCACGTCCCCGGACTAGACTCACTCCCCAAGTGGTAACACTAGCCTTCGGAGTCATCACACCCGAACCGAAGCCCGGGGCCTGGCCCCGGTCTCTCCCCTTCGGCATGACAAAGAAGGAGGCAAGGAAGAAAAGGCAGAAGTGCGTGGATGGATGCCTCCACTCCCACTAGCGCTCCCTCTTTATAGGCGAGCTGGGGCTGGGCGCTGGCTCTCCACCTACCCCCGAGGGCTTCTTTGAGTCCAACTCACCCAAGCCGCAGACAGTGGCCGAGCCCATTAGCCACCCATTTGCACCAATCCGGAGAGTTTGGGTTCCTGTCATAGCACTCTTCCTTGCACCACGCGCATCCGTTACCTACCCTGCGTGGCGCATGTGCCGTACATGGCGGAAGGAGCGGGCGTAGTGGGATGAGTGAAATGGAAGTTACCGCCCCGTGGGATAAAGTCATTCACGGGCCATAACAGGATGGTCCCCACCACGTTTGGCATCACATGACGAGCGGGAGAACCAGAAACGGACTCAAGTGCAAGTTAATGAAGAAGAAAAAAATCAGGAAAGAAGAAAATATCAGCGCAAGACCCCTGCCTGTGTACCTGATGGGGCCTACCCCAACGATGCTCGGCTGCACGTTTGGGCTAGGCCCGGGGGCTCCAGTCAGTACAACAAACCCTTGTGTATGTTGCCCAGACTGTACACAAGCTCAAGTGGTAGAAGTACGAGCAACACCAAGCATTCAAGACAGAACCAAGCCAGAGAGGGAGAGAGAGAGCTCTTTGAGAAATCAAAGGGTGGATCAAGAAGACCAAGACAAGCCAAGACAACAAGAGATCACTAAGGAAAAACCTCCCTTGCCGGGAAGGCGAGCCCGGTCGGGTCGAGGCCACCCCGAAGACAAGTCCTAAGACTTCCTCGGCAAGGGTTGCCGGGGACGCTGGCGGCCTGCGTCCCCGCCAAGCCTCCACCGCTCCACCGCATCGCAATGCAAGTAACCCATCGTTGCGGTGTCGAGCCCCCAGATAAGTAAGTGGCTGTTATTTGGCACGTGGCATCCATTTAGGAGGAAGATCACCCCCATATGACACCCGTCCAGAGGCGTGTCAAGCAAACAGGTGGAAGATGACTAAAGCAGCATGGTAGGCCTACCGGGCCGCATCCACAGCATGACACATGGCAGCGCATTTGATGCGCTTTGTCCTAACTGCCAGAGTTAGGTATGATAGCACTGTTAGCTATCTAATCGCTGGATAATAACCATTTTGCCATTGTGGTAACCCCTTGGCCTATAAAAGGAGGACCGTGGCAACCATAGAAAGGATTTGGACCCTCGTGTACTCATACGCGCGTAGCTGCTCTTCCCCCAAGGCGACCTTGCCGGGCTCGAGCGCCGCGCGTTCTTCATGGTCTCCACATCAATCCACCAAAGTAGGAGTAGGGTTTTACGCTTCTCAGCGGCCCGAACCTGGGTAAAAACTACCAGTGTTACCACTGTCGTGCTGTCCCACGGCCTCCACTCTTTGTGCAATGCATCCTCCCCCCTGCCGAACCATAATGGGGCCGATGGCCTCATAGGTGGCCGTGTTCTACCACGACAGGTTCCACCCTACATCTGATTTGCTCACTACGACTGGATTGGCCAACCAAGTTGGATGGAGCACTCCTCTTACCAAGCCTACCGCTTCTAACTTCTAGTTTTCCTTGACAATAAACTGTTGCCATTCCAAAGCTTGCTTCCTGACATTCTGCTTGACGGCCGTGCATGAGGGCAGGCAGCAAGGTGTTGTTCAATTACCTCCCTGGGAAGACTAGGATGTCAGATGGTTGCCATGCAAACACATCAACATTCGCCCGCAGGAAGGGAATGAGCATGCTTTCCTATTTATCATCAAGGGTGGCACTTAAGGTGGAAGTGCCTCCCGTGCCGTCCTCCTTGGCAGACACCTTCTTGGTTGCTGGTGGAGCTGCTTTGATTTTCTTGCTCTTGCCGGCAGAGCTCTCAGGCACGTCCTCAATGGTGGTGCAACACTCCGAAGAGGTGCACTTGCCAGAGTCCTTGTCAGAGGTCTTGCCAGTTTTCTTCTTCGTCTTCCCCTCCAGGAGCTTTGTCGGCAAGAGCAAGTGCCTTGGCGGCAGAAGCTGCAACTTCTTCCCGGTAGAGTTGATTAGCGCAAATGAGCGCATCTTGTGTGAGTTGACGGTGATGACGCTCATCGGTCCTGGCATTTTCAGAGTGTTGTAAGCATAATGTGATGCTGGCATGAACCTTTCCAGTGCCTGGCGACTGAGGATCCCATTGTATGGTAATGGAATCTTGAATACATCAAAGACAATCTTCTATGTCCTGTAGTTCAGCTCACTTCCAAATGTGACCAGCAGCGTGATCTTGCCATTCGGCTGTCTTCTTCCTGGATTGATCCCCTAAAAAGTGCCTGTCTTCTTGAGATCTTCATCAGAAATTTGCAGCCTTTTGATCACATCAGGTGAGATCAAGTTCAAACTAGCCCCACCATCAACTAACATCTTTGTCACTTTGAGGTTCTTATTGTTGGTGAAACCAACAATGCCAAGCACCCAACCACAGTTGTGCGATCAGGGTTGTCCTTAGCGTCAAAGATGATGGGTGTGTTAGACCATTTGAGTGGCTTTTGAGTGTCAACTATTGGTTCCATTGCATTGACCTCACGTGCCCACAGCTTGAGTTGGCAGTGGGATGAGTGCAAAGATGCACCTCTGTCAATGCACATGGCTTCACTGGCTTTCTGGAACTCGTGCTCACTAGACTTCTCGTTGTCCTCTTTGTCCCCCTCATCATCATCTCCTTCTTTCTTGTTGCGACCCCTATGAAGGCTGCAAAGTACCGTATTGTCGGCAGCCACCAAGGCTTGACACAAGGCGAACCTGTTGGCCTAGTGGGAGCTGGGGTACCATGGGCCATCTGCCTACGGCCCACGAAGGGCACCCTGGCCCAACTCAAGAGGCAGCCCACTAGCGGGTGCTGCAGCCTCGCGAGGGCCTTGCCTCGCGAGGGCCTTGCCCCGCGAGGGGCTTCCCCTATGAAGAAGTTCATCAAGACCACCATCATAGCAAGCAGCCCCGTGAGGCCCCCTCGCGAGGCATCCTCCCACGAGGCCTCCCAATGAGCACACGCGGCGCGGGTCGCGTGCCCATCACATGGGTGACGTCACTATGGCAAGCGTCGGGGCAGTTTCTCCTTTCGTGTTAAGGGGGCAGCTGCACCTGCCTGCCCCCAAGGCAAGTCTCAAAGGTTTCCCCACCAGTGAAAGAAGACCAAGACGGTGGCGCGACAGGATGGAGGTCATCATGGATCCCCCGGCGCATCATGGATAACACTTTAGCAGGCGGAGACTGCCTTTTGTCAAGATAAGCACCGACGCCTTTCCCGTTTGAAAATTGCCGCCCTGTGGTAGCCCTTCCCCACACATATTTTCAGGAAAGAGGCCTGAGGCACCTATAAAAAGGGTAGTGTAGCCACCATAGCAAGGAGTCGGCTTCTTACGGCATTGTAGACCCCAAGAGATCTAGCTCATTTTGTAGCTCTAAGAGCACCGTCCACAAGCAATTCAACCAAGTAGGAGTAGGGTTTTACACCGCACGGTGGCCTAAACCTGGATAGCTCACTGTGTGCTTGTGGTGCCTAGCTCGTTGCCTCATAGATTCTAACCAAGCCCATAGAGCTTGAATCAAAGTTTTGGAGGATTTCACCTGGCTTAGAATAAATTCCCTGACATTTGACATGCCAGGTAGAGGGCTTGGCTTTTGCACCTCGAGCTTCAACACCACCATGGCCGACACTCAACACGCGTGTGCCCTGCGTAGGTCAACCGCGTCCAGACAGAGCCCATCGGCAACACTCACCCCTGCCAAGCTCGCGCAACCACCATAGGCGCGGTGCCGGATGCAGAGGCCTCCTCTGACCACTCCTCGATCGGGCAGCACCAGCAGCAGCCACCGCCGGCCCGCACTGCCACGGCGACTTCACTCGCCAGCTACGACCCACCAGCCCCGTAGGCAGTGCTCCTCATGGTGCAAGAGCTGCAGCGCTACCGCCCCACCAATGATGGCTGCGACGCCTGGCTCGCCCGCATTACCGAGCTCATTAAGATCGCCAGCGATGCCCCAACATCCTCTCGCTCCCTACCACCTCCGCCGTCGCGCGGCACATGGGCGGTGCGCCACCTCCTCCTCCTCAAGGAGAAAACGGCGGGGAGCGCCACGGTGGTGCACAAGCATCAGAGCCTCCCACGGCTCGTCCCCGTCACACGACGATGACCCTAGCCAATAGATCGTTCGGCGCGCACCGCCCGACATGCGCGTGCTTCTTGAGAAGCAGTGCAACCGCCAGAACTGCACCATCGAGGACGTCGCCGCGACCGGTCGCTAGAACCGTGCCTCCCTTGCCGGTGGCGTCATCTCCTACGCTGGGGGCTGTCTCGCCCTCACCCTTGAGTTGCGCCTCATGGTGTGGCCCACGAAGTTCAAGCCAGAGTTGTCGCCCCGCTATGGCGGCAGCACCAATCCCATGGAGTTCCCCATGGCCCTACACCGTGATCATCTAGGCCACGGGGGGTGGGGGGGGGGGACGACCGAGTCATGGCGAACTGGTCCCCCGTGGCCCTCAAGGATGCCGCCCGCACGTGGCTGATGAATCTTCCCTCACCATCTCCTCGTGGGAGGAGGTGTGCCAGAAGTTCGTCTCCAACTTCAAGGGCACGTCTGACCACCCGCTCGTGCTCAGCGCGCTACGTACCGTCCGCCAACACCCTGAGGAAACCCTCCACAAGTACATCCAATGCTTCAGCCAAGTGCACAACAATATCTCGGACGCCTTCGACGCCAGGGTCATCGCTACATTCTCTTTAGGCGTCATGGACGTCAGGATGCGTGAGAAGCTAGCCATCAACAATGAGCTTGGCAGCGTGGTTGAGGTCTTCGATCTCGCCGACAAGTGCGCCACCGGGGAGGAGGGTCATCTCTTCGCTCACAACGGCCCTGACACCGAGCTTGACGCCGCCAAGCCAAAGGCCAATGAAACCAAGCGCAAGGGCCCTATCGTGCTTTTGGTAGAGCCTGAGCGAAAGCATGGCCGCTACCATGATGAGGCCAAGAAGGAACAGGCGCCCCTTTTGTGCCTACCACAACATGCATTCGCATGCCACTGAAGGCTGCCACGCCAAGCAGATCCACCAGCCTGTGCAAGGGCTCAAAACCATCCCCCTCTCGTGGCCCTTCGTGGTCTGGGGCTGGACATTCTGGGCCCCTTCCATCACGTACCCCGTGGCTACCGTTTCCTCTATGTCACCATCTACAAGTTCACCAAGTGGGCTGAAGAGGAGCCCGTCCGCACCATCCCAGTAGGCTCAGCTGTCAAATTGATCAAGGGCCTCGTCTGCCACTTCTGTGTCCCCAACCGCATCATCACCGACAATGGCTCACAGTTCACTAGCGGCCTCTTCAGGTCATACTGTGCCATCATTGGCACACAGATCTGCTATGCCTCAGTGGTGCACCCAAGGCACAATGGCCAGGCTAAGCGTGCTAAAGCTGAGGTCCTCAAGGGCCTCAAGACATGGAGCTTCAAGAAAAAGCTCATGGCCAGCGACAAGGGCTGGCTCGATGAGATCCCTTCTGTGCTGTGGTCAATCCACATGACTGCCATGAAGCCTATCGGTGAAACACCATTTTTCCTTGTCTACGGGGCTGAACAGGTCCTCCCCACCAAGCTCAAGCACGGGTCCCGGCATGTCCTGGCCTTCGATGAGGCTCGGCAGGATGGCCTGTGGGAAGCTGATATGCTCCTCCTCGAGGAAGCACGCCATGAGGCTGCCATCCGAGCAACACGATATCAGCAGGTGCTACGAAGCTATCACAGCTGCAACGTATACTCCCGTACGCTTGAAGCTGGTTAACTTGTCCTGCGACGGATCCTCTCCAAAGAAGGACTCCACAAGCTCTCGCCCATGTGGGAAGGCCCTTTCAGGGTGGTGCACGTTTCCCGTCCTGGCACAACACGTCTGGAAACAAAGGAGGGTGTTCCGATACAAAACACATGGAACATCCAACACCTCCGCAATTTCTATCCGTGACCTCATGGATATGAGCGAAGTGGAGTTGTACATGCTCCGGAGCCTCCTCTGCGTTGCCGCTAGTCGCAAGAGCTCCCGCCCAACACAACCCAGTGGAAGCCATATGCGCAGTCATGGTGGAACGACTTACCTGAGGGGCCGCCTGGCCATCCCATCCTCAAGCTGACCCATGCGGATCACAGCAACATGCATGTTCTATTATGTAATGATCCTTTGATGCATCAGTAAAACTTTATTTTCTAAGTGTTGCAAATGCTTGTCGTGAAGTACCCCTCAGGAGGCATGTGTGCTCGCGATATTTCCTTCTGAGTGTCACGCGAGTGGGGGCTTGACACAGTGCCTATGCTCAGGTCAAACCCAGCAGCGCTAGTAAACCCAAGTGATTGAGCTCTGGCTCGCGGGCCTGATCCCGTGCATGTCACCTCACCAAGGTCCTTGGTACTTGTCTCATCGTGTGATACCCACGAGCAACCTCACGAGCGCGCGCCGCCTCACTACTTGCAAAAACTTGGTGGCGATCTTACTGATCCAGGGTACAAAAGGCTTCATGAGCACCCCTCCTCAAGGGACCTCGTGAATGCTGCTTCGCAAGGCAGCCGTTACGTCACTAGCATCAAGTACCTCGCAAAGACAACAATGTGTGAATGTTTTTCGTTTGTAGTGGTTCACAGAGTAGTTTACTTAAGATTACATCGCAAAGTACATGATTGGCGGACACACAATGAAGGTTAAAGTATTTCATCGAGACTACAATGAGCATCGAGAAGTCCTAATGAAGACAACGAAGGATGGGTGGGCAGCCATCACAAGGGGTTGGCCTAGAGTCATGCGCGCATTACGCATGGAGGAGGGACAATATGGGCATTCCGCTTCACCTTTTCCAGCAACCAGAATGTCGTTCGCCTCTCTCTTTATAGTCTTTAGTACAATTGTGGTTCATCATTCTTTACTTGGTGCTTCTGTAGTTCTTAAGTATGTGTACCTGTGCATCGAATCATGCATTCGTGCTTGAACCTATATTTGTAACAAACATGGTTCGATATGAAAATAAGTGATTGCCTACTTTCAAATTCAAAATCTATGATTTTTAACTGCAGGGATTAAATTAGGTTCTGCAGGCCAATACACTGCACACGGTTTGCAAAAGAAAAACATCTGCGATAAACATCAAGATCAGACACGTTTCTTAGATCCACTACGTGTGAGATGAATCTCTACTGCACACACGATCAGCCAAGAAAAAACGTGTGATATTAACAACAACAGCGCACACAGTTCCTTCTTATTAAATGTTTACAAAAGTCACCTTATCACACACGCTTGGCAATTATGGACTGTTTATGATGTCATGCGCATCGTAAATGTTTGCTCATAGAAGAACGCATGCGATAGGCCCTCATCCGACGCGGGTACGAGGGATGAATCGTGTGCGATATATTCAAGCTTCGCATACAACTTTATAGGGATAACTGTATGCACTCTTACATCAAATTGCATACAGTCGAGGAAAAGTAAATGTGTGTGATTGTCTGCTTATCATACATGTTCTGTAATCATGAACTCTTTGTGATGGGGCACGCATCGTAAACGTTGCACCATGGAAGTCTGACAGTGATGTTAATGCAAGCACAAAAGAGTAGCAAGCATGGAGCATTTGGGATATTCAAGATATCACAAACAGTTGTCTGAAGACTTGCGTTTGGGATAGATGTCGGCATCGCATATGCTTAGTTACGCAAAACATATGTATTGCTACTCCCTATCCCCAAAAGTTTCTGGGTCGTGTGGGAAGGACCCCCCCTATCGCACACACTGGCCTGGTGACGGTTTAAAATGTCATCGCAGAAAGGGGTTAAAAACCGTTTGTATAGGAGCTCTTTGTACTAGTGACTATCACAAAGGTTACTAATATCCTAAAGGAATGAGCAAACACAATCAACAGGAATGAGCAGAATGAATCATGGATTCAAGAACTCAAACATTAGAATACCTACCAACTAAATGACATTATAAACACTTTCGAGAGTGGTGGCCAAAATCATCACACTGGGAACACAAAATATGGCTAGATTACTAGGTGGTTCTGTGAGATATGCTAGTTTCCCGAGAACTTCAACAATTTTGTCAAGGTAATGGAATACCTCAACACAATGGTTAGTGTGGTTGGTCTGGCCCAAAAGGTATCTGGAATAGGGAGAGAAGAGTTTGCAAATGCATCAGATTGTTTAGAAACCTAGGATAACTCGGACAGCATAATGGTTGTACGAGCATGAAATATGAAACAACCTTGAAGACAACTAACAACTCAACAATTGGATCCGATGGAAAACACCGATCCAAGAAGACAACATCTTTCCTATAAGTCTCTAGCATAGTAACTCATCATCCTGATAGATAGATGAGAAAGCCTGGTTTCTTAACCCCGTAGAAAAGAAGAGGGTGACTCAGAATCAGAAGGACACAAAATGAGGAGTAAAAAGAGCCTTACGTTCCCGTCCAAAATCAATTCCCATATATAACTCAAACATTTTTAGACTCGACTTCGACCAATTTGGCTTTGTATTCCTACATGTAGTCAGGCTCTGATACCAAAGCTGTCGTGACCCAACACATAGCAATACATATCATACATACGCACAACATGCAAGTTTGTGTTGGTACAACATGGCATCACAACATAACTCTATAACTCAAGTATAGATAAGGCTCAAGAGAGCCATACATAACATGATATTACAAACATGGGTCTCATGACACAACATACAAAGTCATACAAGCAACGGAAGCATAAACTTGTCTGAGTACGGACAACTGAAAAGAAAGAAGGCTAGAAAGCATGTCTATCTACAAGACCCTCCATAAGAACCAAACCTCTATACAGGATTCCCAAGATAATCATCGAAGCCCACATGGAACTACTAGTAAGACTGAAGTCTCCTCTGCAAAAATATAAATTAAGCAAACATGAGTACAAATGTACTCAGCAAGACTTACATCAGAACTAACTACTTATGCATCAATAACATCATAGGGGTTGTGGGGTTTAACTGCAACAAGCCAGCTTTGATTCAGTGGCTATCCAGTAGTACAACTACGAGTAATTTCTTTGAGGTGAGAAAGCGCACACGATTTCACATATTCACCATATCAATACACCACTATGGATCCTCTCATGTCTCCCTACGAGAAGGCCATCCATAGCACTCACACTTATCTTGCGCATTTTTTGTATCCACTCAAGTTATCTATGAACCATATAAGTCTCCAGGTAGTCCATATCCGAGGACGCGGCTATTCGAATATATCATATTACCATGCAGTGATAGAGGCGAAGGTGTCCTGATGTTTCGATGAGATGATAGCTATCGATTTGGTGGAGTCGACTTTGACGATCCGACTACAAACATGCACGACGTTGCGCCTTAGCAATCGCTAAACCAATCTCCCGAGGTTACTGACGATGCTGAAAGCACGATCAGCCTGACCACGAAGGTCTATTCCTGCACGCAATCGAAGAACAAGCAAGAATATGATAATACAATCTGAATATTGCGAATATAGATGAAGTATTGATAAAGGTGGGGATCCAAAAGCGGTCTTGGTCTGGTCGTTGGACACAAACGAAGTACACAAAGTTGCAATGGCTAACTTTTAACTAAACAAATCCCAAGCAAAAAGCTACTAGATGGATCTACTTATATAGGAGCAAGGGGTGGCAGCCAAGGAGGTGGGAGGACGTCCCAAGGCAGCCTAAAACTAACCCTAGGTCGTACAAGGCCAATGGGCCCAAGTGGAGGTGATGCAACACCTTTGGACTTGTAGTTTGCCTCGGATTCTACTACAGCATCAGATTGTTTCGATGACAACTCAATGCTCCGGATGAATTTGAAGGTGAAACCAATTAGGTTAGAAAGAGCACGAAATCTACTTTCCAACAAAAAAAGAATCACCCAATTCGGAGTCCGTATGAAATAGTTCTTTGTGTTTTGAGTCAGGTATGTCTGTGCAGTCCGAATCTGAATCCAGAACATGAGAGACTTGGACTCTATCTTCTCTTGGCCCAAAAGCGACGTGAAAGAACTTTTTGAACAGCACATAAACTTCTCTTTTTCCCTTATGTTCATATGTGGATTGTACAAATGTCCCATACACCTGCAATTAGACATGGCACAAAAGTTTGTGAAGTATTTTTGTCTTGGATGACATAAATAAATTATTGCATAGTTTGCATTAGAAATCACCTCACAAATATACATGTATGCAATATTTTTGGTCGTATCCAAGGTAGTCATGTCCTCATCATGCAGGGGTGTACTTCTTCACACACGCTCTCACCACTTACCACCATATACACATCATGTATCTCGGCAACCTTCAAGTGGAAGCCTGGCGAGGGTGTCAGCCACAACCTGACTAACCACGCAAGACTCTAGTCCAGGTTTATCACCTATCTGAGGTTGAACCCGGAAGGGAAGTCCGACCGAAGTTTCCATCACGGACCCAAATGACATGTCCAGGGTTCCCAAGCCCACCTTGATGGATGGAACTATGCTTGGTACACCGGGCCACGGTGCCTAGTATGTCCCAAGACCACCTATATCGGGTGCCACTTGGTAGACTACTAGCACGTCCTACAAACACCAGAAGCTAGTTGCAACTCCTAGACAGAGATCGAGGCGATTAATAGGTGAGAGGGTTAATTAAGTATCCCAATGTGTGGTAGTAGCTATTCTTGGATAACATACACAAAACTCAGTTCCTAAATATGATCTCAATAAGACAACCCACCATGTACTCCTACATGGCCTCTCATTGCTACCTTTACCAGATCGTGTTCACACACTTAGCTCTTAGCATCAGAACATGATCACAACATTCCAATTCATTCTCGGATGAATCAGACGCCGTGATCGAACTTGGGTCGGACTTTCCTTGATGGTTCAGCCTCAAATAGGCGATAAACCTAGACTAGAGTCTTGCATGCTTAGACAGGTTATGGCCGACATCCTCGTCAGGCTTCCTCTTGAAGCTTGTCCAGATACATGATTTGTATATGGTGGTAAGTGGTGAGAGCAGGTGAGAAGAAGTACACCCCTCCAAGGTAATATGATATATTTGAATAGCCGTGTCCTTAAATATGGACTACTTGGAGGCTTATATGGTCCATAGATAACTTGAAGTGGATACCACGCGCAAGATAATTGAGAGTGCTATGGATGGACTTCTTGTAGGGAGACGGGAGAGGATCCATAGTGGTGTATTGATATGATGAATACGTGGACTCGGGTGTGCTTTCTCACCTCAAAGAAATTACTCGTACTCATATTACAGGATAGCCACTGAGTCAAACTGGCTTGCTGCAGTTAAACCCCACAACCCCTTTGATGATACTGATGCATAAGTAGTTAGTTCTTATGTAAATCTTGCTGAGTACATTTGTACTCATGTTTGCTTAATTTATGTTTTCGTAGAGGAGACTTCAGTCTCACTAGTAGTTCCATGTGGGCTTTGACGATTAGCTTGGGAATCCTAGACAGAGGTCTGGTTCCCATAGAGGGTCTTGTAGATAGACAGGCTTTCTAGCCTTCTTTCTTTTTAGTTGTGTGTACTCAAACAAGTTTATGCTTCTGTTGCTTGTATGACTTTGTATGTTGGGTCATGAGACCCATCTTTCTAATATCATGTTATGAATGGCTCTCTCAAGCCTTATCTATACTTGAGTTGCCAAATTGTACTATGTCGTGGGAAACCACGGCCACCTATGGGGCCATGAGCCCCTTTTTGGTTCGGCGGGGGGATGGGCACGTTACACAAAGAGCGGAGAAGCGTCACACAACGCGGCAGAGATCACACGGGCAGTTTTTACCCAGGTTCGGGCCGCCGCGAGGCGTAAAACCCTACTCCTGCTTTGGTGGATTGATGGTGGAAAAATGGTGGAGAAACGCAGCGCTCTTGCCCGGCAAGGTTGCCTCGAGGCGAGAGCAGCTATGCGCGTATGAGTGTGCAAGGGTCCGGATCAGCCAACCCCTTCTACGGTTGCCATGGGCCTCCTTTTATAGATCAAGGGGTCACCACAGTGGCAAATCAATCATTACATACTAATTAGATAGCAAACAGTGCTATGATACCTAACTCTGCAGGCTGATAGAGCACATTAAATGGGCCGCTCAACGTCACATCTCAGCTTGCCCGGCAGGCCCTGCCGGGCTGTTTTGCCAGCTTCGCGCCTGCTTGCTTGACACGTCTCAGGACAGGTGTCGCCTGGGGGTATTTTCTGTAGGAAGCGGCTGCCATGTGGCAAATAATAGCCACTTAGTCACCTTGGAGCTTGACACCGCACTGATCGACGACGTGCGTCGTGATGAGGTGGTGCGATGGGGTGGTTTGCCTCCGTAAGCCCCGGCAGGCCTGCCGGGACGATCTGGAAACTTGCTTCCGGGGCAAACCCAACCTTGCCAGGCCCGCCTGTCCGGCAAGGGAGGTTCTTTCCATAGTGATATCTTGCTTCTCTAGCTCATCTTGGTCTTCTTGATCTGCACTTTGGCCCTGCCAAAGAATTGATCCCTCATGCTTTGATCTGACCTTGGTGTTGTAATCTTGTCCTTGGGCCTGTGCATAGTCTGGGCAACGGACCCAGGGTTTGTTGCACCGACAGGAGCCCCCGGGCCTGGCACGAACGTGCTGCTAGGCATCGTCGGGGTAGGCCCTAACCACTGCACAGGCAGGAGCGCAAGGGTGGCTTTGCCCTTTGAGATCTTCTTTGCTTCTTCACTAACCCGAGCTAGGATCAGTTTCTGATTTTCCCGCGCGTCGTGTAACGCCAATTGCACTGGGGCCACTCTGGTAATGGCCCGTGAAAGACTTTAACGCACGGGCGAGTAACTGCCAATTCACTCTTCCCACCACGCCCTTATCCGTAGCCACGTATGCTGCATGCATCAAGTGGGGTAGGTAACGGAGGCGCGTGGTGCGGGAGAGTGATGTTTGCTTGAACTACGTCGGTATTTCCCCAAAGAGGAAGGGATGATGCAGCACAGCAAGGGTAGGTATTTCCCTCAGTGGTGAGACCAAGGTTATCGAACCAGTAGGAGAACCACGCAACACCACGTAAACAACTCCTGCACACAAAGAACAAATACTTGCAACCCGACGTAAGAGAGGGGTTGTCAATCCCTCACGGGTAAAAGGATAGGTAAAATTGTAGTAGATTGGATAAATAGATCTCACGGGAACACGAGATAAAATAAATAAGTAAAAATTGCAGCAAGGTATTTTTGTATTTTTGGATTAATAGATCTGAAAATAAAAGCAAATAAAAATAGATCGTGAAGGCAAATATATTAAAGAAGAGACCTGGGGGCCGTAGGTTTCACTAGTGGCTTCTCTCGAGAAAAATAGCAAACAGTGGGTAAACAAATTACTGTTGGGCAATTGATAGAACTTCAAATAATCATGACGATATCCAGGCAATGATCATTATATAGGCATCACGTCCAAGACTAGTAGACCGACTCGTGCCTGCATCTACTGATATTACTCCATAGTTCAACTGCTATCCAGCATGCATCTAGTGTATTAAGTTCATGAAAAAACGGAGTAATGCAATAAGAACGATGACATGATGTAGACAAGATCTATTTATGTAGAAATAGACCCCATCTTGTTATCCTTAATAGCAAGAATACATATGTGTCATTTCCCCTTCTGTCACTGGGATCAAGCACCATAAGATCGAACCCATCACAAAGCACCTCTTCCCATTGCAAGATAAATAGATCAAGTTGGCCAAACAAAACCCAAATATCGGAGAAGAAATACGAGTCTATAAGCAATCATGCATATAAGAGATCAAAGAAGACTCAAATAACTTTCATGGATAAAAACATAGATCTGATCATAAACTCAAAGTTCATCGGATCCCAACAAACACACCGCAAAAAGAGTTACATCAAATAGATCTCCAAGAGACCATTGTATTGAGAATCAAATGAGAGAGAGAAAGCCATCTAGCTACTAACTACTGACCCGTAGGTCTACAATGAACTACTCACGCATCATCGGAGAGGCACCAATGAGGATGATGAACCCCTCCGTGATGGTGTCTGGATTGGATCTGCGGTTTCTGGAACTTGCAGCGGCTGGAATTGATTTTCGTCGACTCCCCTAGGGTTTCTGGAATATTGGGGTATTTATAGAGCAAAGAGGTGGTGCGGGAGGTCTCTGAGATGAGCACAACCCACCAGGGCGCGCCTGGGGGCGTAGGCGCGCCCCGGTGTCTTGTGATCACCTAGGGCCCCCTCTTCGGTACTTCTTTGGCCCACTAGATGTCTTCTGGTCCAAAAAAAATCTCCAAAAAGTTTCACCACATTTGGACTCCGTTTGGTATTGATTTCCTGTGATGTAAAAAACAAGCAGAAAACAACAACTGGCACTTGGCACTATGTCAATAGGTTAGTCCCAAAAAATGATATAAAATTTCTATAAAATGATTGTAAAACATCCAAGAATGATAATATAACAGCATGGAACAATAAAAAATTATAGATACGTTGGAGACATATCAGCATCCCCAAGCTTAATTCCTGCTCGTCCTCGAGTAGGTAAATGATAAAAACAAATTTTTTGATGTGGAATGCTGCCTAACATGTTCATCACATATTCTTTTCTTTGTAGAATGGACATTTGGAATTTTATATGGTTCAAAGCAATAGTCTAGTTTTGACATGAGGACTTTAATACTCAAGCATATCAACAAGCAACCATGTCTTTCAAAATATCAACACTAAAGCAAGTTATCCCTAGCCCATTATGCTCAATCATTGATCCATTCATGAAACACACTCGAATATTAGCTATACCCAATGCTCAAGTACGATCATAGTGCCCTTAGTTGGTGCTTTATAAGAGAAGATGGAGACTCAAGTAAAAATAAAAATTGCATAAAGTAAAAGAAAGGCCCTTCGCGGAGGGAAGTAGGGATTTGTAGAGGTGCCAGAGCTCAAAGCTTAAATTGAGAGATAAAAATATTTTGAGAGGCATACTTTTCCCCCCAACAAAAACGACTTAGAGTTTCCAATACTTTCCATGCTAGATATATCATAGGCGGTTCCCAAACAGAAATTAATGATTATTCCTTTTTCCACCATTTCTTTCACTTTCCATGGCTAGCCGTATCCACGGGTGCCCTCCATACCAACACTTTCCAAGGAATTTATTATTTGACAACATAAAGTAAATTCATTTTTTCATTTCGGGACTGGGCATCCCTAATACCTTTGCCGTACTCTTGTGCAATGACAAGTGAATAAACACTCATCGTGAGAATAACACATCTAGCATGGAAAAATATCGGCCACCCCTCACCGCCTCGCGAGCGGTACGAGCACACAAAAGAGAAATTTATTTTGAAAATTAGAGCTGGCACATACAAATTTGCTTAGAACGGCATGGAAATACCGCATATAGGTAGGTATAGTGGGCTCATATGGCAAAACTGGTTTAAAGGGTTTTGGGTGCACAAGTAGTGATCATACTTAGTGCAAATGAAGGCTACCAAAAAGATTGAGAGGTGTCCAACCAAGAAACGAAAAATCTCGTAAGCAAGCATTAAGCATAATTAACACCGAATAATGCACCACAAGTAGGATATAATTTCATTGTGTAACTATTGACTTTCGTGCTTGCATAGGGAATCACAAACCTTAACACCAATATTTTTACTAAAGCATAATTACTCATCAACATGACTCACATATCACTATCATCATATCTCAAAACTATTACTAAGAATCAAGTTTATTTTGTCAAGTGATCTTCATGAAAGTTTTTATTATATCCTTCTTGGATATCTATCACTTTGGGACTAGTTTCATATGTTGCTTTTAATAAGCTCAAACAAATATAAGTGAAGAACATGAGCATAATATTTCTTTCTCTCAAATTAATCTAAGTGAAGCAAGAGAGAATTTCTTTAAAATTTTACTAACTCCCAAATAAATCTAAGTGAAGCATGAGAGCATTTCTTCAAAAATAACAAAGCACACCATGCTCAAAAAGATATAAGTGAAGCACTAGAGCAATTCCATAGCTCATAAAAATTTAAGTGAAGCATAGGAGCAAGCATAGCATAATTTTTGGCTCTCCCAAAAAGGTGTGTCCAGCAAGGATTCAAGACTTAAAATAAAAAGTAAAACAAGCAAAGACTCATATCATAAAAGACGCCCCAAGCAAAACTCATAATATGTGACGAATAAAAATATAGCTCCAAGTAAAATACCGATGGTCGTTAGAAGAAAGAGGGGATGCCACTCGGGGGCATCCCCAAGCTTAGTTGCTTGATACTTCTTGAATATTATCTTGGGGTGCCTCGGGCATCCCCAAGCTTAGCCTTTTGCTAATCCTTATTCCTTCATCCATCGTAATCTCACCCAAAACTTGAAAACTTCAATCACACAAAACTCAACCAAACCTTCGTGAGATCCGTTAGTATAAGAAAGCAAATCACTACTATAAGTACTGTTGAAAACCCATTCATATTTTATTTTTGCATTATATCTACTATATTCTAACTTTTCTATGGCAAAAACTCTTCAAAGGAAACCATAGAATCATCAAAACAAGCACACAATGCAAAGAAAACAGAATCTATCAAAAACAGAACAGTCGGTAGCAATCTGAAAACTTCGAATACTTATGTAACTCCAAAAATTCTGAAAAATTAGTAAAACGTGAGAAACTTGCTTATTAATCTTCTGCGAAAAGAATCAAATCAAAATCTCTCTTGTGTTAAAAATAAGAATTGTTTTCCTGAGCACAAAAGTTTCTGTTTTTCAGCAAGATCAAATCAAGTATCACCCAAATCATCCCAAAGGCTTTGCTTGGCACAAACACTAATTTAAACCACAAAAACACATCTAACCAGAGGCATAATTGGGTATTTTATTGAAAACAGCAAGAAAACCAAAAAGCAAAAAGATACAAGTTGTGTTGCCTCCAAACGAGCGCTATCGTTTTACGCCCCTAGCTAGGCATAAATTTTATTGATGCTCACAAGAAAGATAATAATTGAAACACAAAGAGAGCATCATAAAACATGTGACAAACATATTTAAGTCTAACATATTTCTGATGCATAGGAATTTTATAGGAAAACAAATTAGCAAGACAAGCAAGATCTAGCATATGCATGGAAGAAAACAATAGCAATCTCAACATGAAGAGAGGTAATTTAGTAACATGAAAATTTCTACAACCATAATTTCCTCTCTCATAATAATTACATGTGGGATCATATACAAACTCAACAATATAGCTATGACATAACGTACTCTCTACATGATCCACATGCATGCAAAGTTGACACTCTTCCAAAATAGTGGGATTATCATCAAATAAAGTCATGACCTCTCCAAGCCCACTTTTATCAAAAAATTCATAAGATTGAACATTCTCCAAATATGTGGGATTATTTTTACCTAAAGTTGACAATCTTCCAAACCCGCTTTCAATATTATTGGAAACATTATTATCAATAACATATTCATCACGAGGCTTAAATAAATTTTCAAGATCATAAGAAGAATCACCCCAATCATGATCATTGCAATAAGTAGCGGACATATTAAAATTAGCATCCCCAAGCTTAGGGTTTTGCATATTATTAGCACAATTGACATTAATAGAATTTATAGTAACATCATTGCAATCATGCTTTTCATTCGAGGAGCTATCATGAATCACTGTATAAATTCCTTCGTTTAACACTTCATCACAATTTTCAGATTCATAAATCTCAAGCAAAACTTCATAAAGATAATCTAGTGAACTCAATTCACTAGCAATTGGTTCATCATAATTGGATCTTTTGAAAAGATTAGCAAGTGGATGAGGATCCATAACAATATATTTTTAGCAAGTGAAGATGCAAGCAAATAGAAGGCGCATGGCAACACAAGCAAACATGAGATCTGACGAGAAAAAGGCGAACAAAAAAGAGGGCGAATAAAACGGCAAATTTTTGTGAAGTGGAGGAGAGGAAAACGAGAGGCAAATGGCAAGTAATGTAAATTGCAAGGAGATGAGATTTGTGATTAGGAACCTGGTAGATGTTGATGATGTCTCCCCGGCAACGGCACCAGAAATTCCTTTTGATGTTTGCTTGAACTACGTTGGTATTTCCCCAAAGAGGAAGGGATGATGCAGCACATCAACGGTGGTATTTCCCTCAGTGATTAGACCAAGGTTATTTAACCAGTAGGAGAACCATGCAACACCACGTAAACAGCTCCTGCACACAAAGAACAAATACTTGCAACCCGACGTAAGAGAGGGGTTGACAATCCCTCACGGGTAAAAGGATAGGTAAAATTGTAGTAGATTGGATAAATAGATCTCGCGGGTACGCGAGATAAAATAAATAAGTAAAAATTGCAGCAAGGTATTTTTGTATTTTTGGATTAATAGATCTGAAAATAAAAACAAATAAAAATAGATCGCAAAGGCAAATATATTAAAGAAGAGACCCGGGGGCCGTATGTTTCACTAGTGGCTTCTCTCGAGAAAAATAGCAAACGGTGGGTAAACAAATTACTGTTGGGCAATTGATAGAACTTCAAATAATCATGATGTTATCCAGGCAATGATCATTATATAGGCATCATGTCCAAGATTAGTAGACCGACTACTGCCTGCATCTACTACTATTACTCCACACATCGACCACTATCCAGTATGCATCTAGTGTATTAAGTTCATGAAGAAACGGAGTAATGCAATAAGAACGATGACATGATGTAGACAAGATCTATTTATGTAGAAATAGACCCCATCTTGTTATCCTTAATAGCAACAATACATGCGTGTCGTTTCCCCTTCTGTCACTAGGATCAAGCACCGTAAGATCGAACCCATCACAAAGCACCTCTTCCCGTTGCAAGATAAATAGATCAAGTTGGCCAAACAAAACCCAAATATCGGAGAAGAAATACGAGGCTATAAGCAATCATGCATATAAGAGATCAAAGAAGACTCAAATAACTTTCATGGATAAAAACATAGATCTGATCATAAACTCAAAGTTCATCAGATCCGAACAAACACACCGCAAAAAGAGTTACATCAAATAGATCTCCAAGAGACCATTGTATTGAGAATCAAACGAGAGAGAGAAAGCCATCTAGCTACTAACTACGGACCCGTAGGTCTACAATGAACTACTCACGCATCATCGGAGAGGCACCAATGAGGATGATGAACCCCTCCGTGATGGTGTCTAGATTGGATCTGTGGTTTCTGGAACTTTCGGCAGCTGGAATCTATTTTCGTTGACTCCCCTAGGGTTTCTGGAATATTGGGGTATTTATAGAGCAAAGAGGTGGTGCGGGAGGTCTCCGAGATGGGCACAACCCACCAGGGCGCGCCCCCCAGGCGCGCCCCGGTGTCTTGTGCTCACCTCGGACCACTCTTTGGTACTTCTTTGGCCCATTGGATGTCTTCTGGTCCAAAAAAAATCTCCAAAATGTTTCGCTACGTTTGGACTCCGTTTGGTATTGATTTCCTGTGATGTAAAAAACAAGCAGAAAACAGCAACTGGCACTGGGCACTATGTCAATAGGTTAGTCCCAAAAAAAAGATATAAAGTTGCTATAAAATGATTGTAAAACATCCAAGAATGATAATATTACAGCAAGGAACAATAAAAAATTATAGATATGTTGGAGGCGTATCAGAGAGCATCAAGGCAGGGGCCCGGTCTTCTTGGATTGGTTGGGGAGGACGGTGATTACTCACCGGGGAATCAGCCTCCAGCCCCAGCTCGCCTATAAAAGGAAGAGCAAGGGAGGAGTGGAGGCATTCATCCACACTCCTTTCCTCCACCATTCCTGATTTCTTCTGGTTATGCCGAAAGGGAGAGCCCGGGGCCAGGTCCCAGGCCGTAGCTTAGAGCTGGTGATGCTAAATGCTCGGGCTGATGCTTGGGGAGTGAGTCTAGTCCAGGTCCAGAGGTGGCGCAGTGGGCGAGCCATCCGTGGTGCAGGAGATATCAAGCTTTCCCATTGTAGTGGAATGCTTGCCTCCTCTATCTCGGTCGGTCGTCTGGTGGGGAGCGTGGCGCCTTGCCATGAGCCACTGTAGCCCGTCGTCCTGGCGACCCGGTCCCCGGAGCTTTCTATGCCTGTCCGGGATGCAGGGCCTGGGGTCGTTGGTAATCCCAGCACTGCCTCTTCCAACAGAACCGGGGCCGATGCTGAATAGAGGGGCGCCTTCCTGCCCGCCAAGGTGGGAAGTGGCGCACCCCTAACCCCCTGGCCATCGGCCACTTCTCTGGAGAAGGTGTCGGGCCGGGGGCCCAACATCATTCTGGAGCGGTGGTGACGGAGGGAAAACGAGGGAAGACGGAGAAGGCGGGTGACAGGGTGTCAGGTCAGAGTACGATGGCACCGATGCCTTCGTCTTCTTCTGGCGACCTGCCGCCTCATATTTCTGCTCTTCCCCTCCCTCCCCGGCAACATCATCACCAGTCCCTTCGGGTGATAGCCAGGGAGGGATGTTCCCTTGGTGCCTTCGTCCCCCTCCAGCGGTCTTCCACCTGAGCTTTGGTGGATGACTCCAACAGTACTCGATTTGGGGCTTCTTGCTGGTCCTGGAGGTGGTGACCAGGGCACCGCTGAGCTACTCCGTGTGCCCCTCCTTCGCAGCCTCGCCACTCTCGATCTTACAGGCTGCGCCTGGCAGGCCCTGACGGGATCGAGGTGGGCTCCTGCTTTGGTGCCCCCTTTTTAGTACTCTTCTCTTCCCACCGCAATACCTGGAGGAAGGAAAACAAAAAGAGGAGATTATGGGGCACTTATCTTGTTTTCATTCTTAAATCTGCAGGCACTTGCCAAATTTTAGTTCAAATAATGTAATCTCTTGAATCCATGTTTGTGTCCTATAAGGTTTGTACTTGTTTTAAGCATATTAATGAAAAAGATAAACCTTGCTGGGGACTCATGCATGTATATGTCCATGCAGAGGCGGGATGCCTCTATACTTATAAATAAACGAGTTTCCCCCGGTAGGCTATCCTGTCGGTACCCTCTATTTTGTTGCCGAGGAGTTAGGCCTACTGGGCACAAATCGTGAAGAGGGACCAAGCCCCCCGCCAGTCATTTTTCAACAAAGGCCACTGCGACCACCCTGACCGAAGCAACATTCGAGTCGAAGGGCGGGAGCACCTAAGTTTCAAAGGGTAGCAGGGTTTTCTCGTGCGCAAGTCTTTACTTACAGAACATGTATGGATACAAGGAAGAACTTATCTGTTTGGCTTGCCGGAGATCGCAGTGTAGGCTCATCTTCTTATCCCCTCTTGGGCTGAATCCATGATAGGAGCCTATAGTTTATGCAGATGAAAATGATGCCAGATGCGATCTTATCTACATGAACATGCGATGCTCATGATATGCTTATGCATGCATGAAACTTGTCGGGGGGCCCCAGCGCTTCATTTATTTCTCTGTTGCTCAGGGTCTGCGCCTGGCTTTGTACAAGGGGTTACATGCAACTCAGGCAAGGCCTGTACAAAAGGGTGGCTGTCGGGCAGGGCCAGACAGCCGCGCCTTACGGGTAGAACTTGCGGAGATGCTCAATGTTCCATGAGTTTTGCAATTGAATGCCATCTCCGGTCTCTAGACAGACTGCGCCAGGTCTGGTGACTCGTACTACTCGGTAAGGGCCTTCCCACTTTGGCGTCAACTTGTTTATACCCTTGGCGGACTGAACGCGCCTAAGGATAAGATCGCCTTCCTCAAAACACCGGGCACGAACCCTGCGGCTGTGATAGTGGCGCAGGGCTTGCTGATAGCGTGCAGCACGCATAGCAGCCCGGAGACGGTTCTCCTCAAGAAGCACAGCATCGTCACGCCGGTGCTGCTCCTGCACTACTTGATCGTAGGCAAGCTCTCAAGGCGACCCGTAAATGAGTTCCTTGGGGATAACTGCTTCTGCCCCATAGACTAGGGAGAAGGGAGTCTGCCTGGTAGCTCGATTTGGTGTTGTTCTGAGGGACCAAAGAACCACCGGCAGCTCATCGATCCATCGCCTGCCGCACTTCTGCAGCCTATCAAATGTTCTTGTTTTGAGTCCTCGCAACACTTCAGTGTTTGCCCTCTCAGCTTGTCCATTGCTTCTGGGATGTGCAATAGAGGCAAATGAGATCTTTCTTCCGAGGGCATGAATATATTGCATGAAGGCACGACTCGTGAACTGGGTGCCGTTGTCGGTGATGATCCGGGCAGGGACCCCAAAGCGGCACACCAATCCTTTCAAGAATTTGATAGCTGACTGAGCAGTCACCTTTCTCACGGCATCTACTTCCGGCCACTTTGTAAACTTGTCGATTGCAACAAACAAGAATTCAAAGCACCCGGCAGCTCGGGGGAAAGGGCCGAGGATATCGAGCCCCCAGACCAAAAACGGCCATGACAAAGGGATTGTCTGAAGAGCTTGGGCAGGTAGATGGATGTTCTTGGAATGGAACTGGCAGGCTTCATACTTGGTGACTAGCTCGACCGCATCTTGGAGGGCTGTGGGCCAATAGAATCCTTGCCGGAATGCTTTCCCAACTAAAGTCCTTGATCCAATGTGGGAGCCGCACATGCCTTTGTGTATTTCCGTCAGCAGTTCCTTTCCTCCTACCGGGCAAATGCACTTCAATTTCACACCGTTGGGCCTTCTTCTGTATAGTGTGTCATCGACAAACTGATACATACTGGCCCCCCGGGCTACTCTTTCAGCTTCTTCTTGCTCTTCGGGAAGTTCTCCGGTTTGGAGGAATGGACTATGTGCCTTGCCCAAGTTGGAGCCTGGGGCTCGGCAACAAGGACTAGCAGCACCTCCTCATCTGTGGGAGCGCGTTCCTCGACCACGGGGACCAGTGGTCTGGTAGGAGGGCACAGCCCGGCAATCAAAGGGGAGTTGTTTTCGGTAGGGTCCCTGCCAGGAGCCCCGAGGGGCTCTACCGGGAGAGGCTTACCGGAGTCCAATTTCTTCCTCTTTTGGGCCATTGTTGTCGGGGATACGGAGGGCTGAGTAAGATGGAGAACAAAAGTTCCTGGTTCCATAGGAAGCTTTTGCGCATCACACTTTGACAGATGATCAGCGATGCTGTTTTCCGCACGGGGTATGGGCTCTGTTTGCAATCCATCAAAGTGCTCCTCTAATCTCCTCACTTCCTCAATGTATTCCTCCATTAATGTGCTTTGGTAATCATTGTTGACTTGTCTCACCACAAGTTGTGAGTCTCCTCGAATGATCAGCTTCTTGATTCCTAATTCAGTGGCAATCCTGAGCCCGGCAAGGAGCCCTTCATACTCTGCTGTATTATTGGTCACCTCCTCCCGGGGAAAATGCATCTAGACGACGTACTTCAAGTGCTCTCCAGTGGGAGCAATGAGAAGCACACCAGCCCCCGCACCTTGTAGGGAGAAGTCACCATCAAAATACATGATCCATTCTTGGGGCGCTTCCTTGCCGGGGATAACTGTTTCAAGCACTTCTTCATCAGGGGTTGGCGTCCATTCTGCAATAAACTCTGCCAATGCCCTGCTCTGAATTGTTGATGTGCTCTCAAAGTTTAGGCCAAAGCTGGATAACTCCAATGCCCATTGCACTATTCTTCCGGTAGCCTCTGGGTTTCGGAGTATCCTTTGCAACGGGAAGCGAGTGACAGCCGTGATCTCATGGGCTTGGAAGTAGTGGCGCAGTTTCCTTGAGGCCATGATAAGGCCAAAAATAAATTTTTGCACACTAGAGTACCTTGATCTAGCCCCCTGTAATAGGGAGCTGACGAAGTACACTGGGCGCTACACTACTTTCTTCCTTGCCGCGTCCTTGGGGTTGCCTTCGCTGTCGTGCTCTTCTTTATCCTGATCCATATCTAACCTTGCCGGGCTGTTCTCTCTCTCTCTCTTTCCTTGACGGGACAATAGCTGAGGTTGCTGCTTCCTCTACTTCCCATTGCGCCACTAGTGCTGCACTAACCACTTGACTGGTGGTTGCCAGATATAGCAGCAACGGCTCTTGTGGTCTGGGAGCAACCAAAGTGGGCACAGAGGACAAGTAGGCCTTCAAATCTCGCAGTGCTACGTCTGCTTCTGGGGTCCTACCTTCTTCAAAATGTTGAAGAACGGCAAGGCGCGTTCGGCAGATTTGGAGATGAATCTGCTAAGCGCGGCAACGCACCCTGTCAAACGCCTCACATCCTTAACTATCTTGGGTGCTTGAATCTACTTGATAGCCTTGATCTTATCTGGGTTGGCTTCGATCCCGCGGTGGGACACAAAGAAACCAAGTAGCTTGCCGGAGGGAACACCAAACACACACTTCTCCGGGTTCAGCTTCAAGTTGATCTTGCGCAAATGACCAAATGTCTCTTCCAAATCTTGGATGAGGGTTGATCTGTGCTTGGTCTTGACCACAATATCATCCATATAAGCTTCAATATTCCTGTGCAACTATGGTTCAAAACCAACCTGGACTGCTCTTGCAAAAGTGGACCCGGCACTCTTCAACCCGAAAGGCATGCACACAAAGTAGTACGTGCCGCATGGGGTGATGAATGAGGTCTTTTCTTCATCTTCCTTGGACATAAAGATCTGATGATACCTAGAGTATGCATCCAGAAAGGATAGCAAATCACACCCAGAAGTGGAATCCACAATTTGGTCGACGCACGGCAAGGGGAATGGGTCCTTTGGGAATGCCTTGTTCAGATCCGTGAAATCTATGCAAAGCCTCCATTTCCCATTAGCCTTGCGCACAACCACTGGGTTTGCTACCCATGTTGGATGTAGTACTCCTCTAACCAGACCAGCTACCTCAAGTTTCTTGATTTCCTCGGCAATGAACTGCTGCCGCTCCAAGGCCTGCTTCCGGACCTTCTGCTTGACGGGTCGGCATGTGGGCAGACAGCAAGGTGGTGATCGATTATCTCCCTGGGAACACCGGGGATATTATATGGTTGCCAGGCAAACACATCGATATTCGCCCACAGGAAGGCAACAAGCGTGCTTTCCTATTTTGTTGTCAAGGGTGGCACTGACAGTAAAAGTACCATCAGGCCAGCCAGCCCTGCCGGTACCGTTTTCACATAGGGTGCAGCAGCCTTGGACTTCTTGCTGTTGGAACTTTCCGGCACATCATCCACAGGCATAGCATACCCCGAAGAGGTACGCTTCCCGGACTCTTTGCTGGTGTCTCTGCTAGCCTTCTTCTTTCCTTTGATTTCCTTGGCGGGAACTGCAGCTTCCGCGGCCTCTGCCATGACTGCATCCCGGTACATCTTATCCACGCAAATAATTGCGTCCTTCTTGTCTGATGGGATGGAAATGACACCCACTGGCCCTGGCATCTTCAAAGTGTTGTAGGCATAGTGGGACGCCACCATGAATTTTTCCTAAGCTGGGCGTCCAAGGATTCCATTATATGGCAGGGGGAGGTCGACCACATCAAACACAACCTTCTCAGTCCGGTAGTTCAACTCCCCTCCAATTGTCACTGGCAACGTGATATTTCCCTTAGGATGACTCCTGCCAGGATTGACTCCTTGAAATGTGCCAGTAACCTTAAGCTCTTCCTCTGTTATCTAGAGTTTGCTGATAACCTTTGGGGAAATCAGATTCAACCCGGCCCCGCCGTCAGCCAGCATCTTTGTGACTTTGAGGTTGCGAATCGTTGGTGAGACCAACAACGGCAAGCACCCTACCGCAGTGGTGTGGTCAGGATGGTCCTCTTCATCAAATATGATGGGCGTGCGTGACCATTTGAGCGGCTTCCGAGAATCTGCCACTGGATCCACGGCATTGACCTCACACGCCCACTATTTAAGTTGGTGGTGAGAGGAGTGCAAAGATGCACCCCCGTCAATACACAGGGCGTCAGTGGCCTTCTAGAATTCTTGCTCGCTGGTTTCCTCTTCATCTCCTCCATCACTCTCAGCATTGCAATCCTCCTTCTCTCGGCCCCTGGCAGGTTTTCCTTGTTTCCGAGGAGCCTTGCCGGGGCGATTTGCTTCACCACCCCGGCCCTTCCTGCCAGTACCATTCTGACCTTTTTCCTTATCACGCTTCTCATACTCAGCCCTCTTCTTCTTGATGAGCTGCTCAACCTGGTGAAACTCGTGGAGATCGTGGCCCTTGGTCCGATGAATCTTGCAATATGGCCCATCGCTTGCCCAGCCTTCTCGGCAGCCGCAGCCTCCCGGCAGTCAGCGCACGCGGCAACTTCCTTGCCGAAGGCTTCAGTCTTAGCCTTCTTCCCGGTACTAGGCGTGCCCGATCCCTCAACGGTCATCACTGCCTTATCCTTGCGCTTCTTGTTCTTCTTCTTCTGACTGGTGGACTCGTCGTCATCCTCTGAGTCGATGTCGACGCAATCTTCCTCTACAGGGAGTTTCCTCCCTTCCTCCACCCGAGCACATTTGTCCACCAAGGTGCAAAGCTCCTTCACAGTCTTGGGCAGCCGAACGTTCATCTTGGAATGTATCATGCGGTTGCGCACATTGGATTGGAAAGCGGCTATCACAACTGCCAGGTGGATATCTGGATATTTATGTGTACTCGGCTAAATCTCTGCAAGTACTTTCGCAGAGTCTCTCCTTCTTTCTGCTGGAGAAGCTGCAAATCGCTGGGCCGCCCTGGTTCTTGATGGCCACCCGTGAAGGCGCCAATGAACTCATGGCAAAGGTCAGCCTAGGTCGAAATGGAGTTCTCCGGCAGGTGCATCAGCCAAGACCTCACATTTGACTTGAGTGCCAAAGGGAAGTAATTGGCGAATACCTTCTCATCTCTTCCCCCGGCAGCTTGAACAGCGATGGTGTAGATGCTCAAGAACTCTGCTGGGTTCAGCCTCCCAGCATAGTTCTCTAGAATCTCTGTCTTGAACGTGCGAGCGGATGGCCAACGGACTTGCCGCAGTTCACGGGTGAAAGCAGGGCACCCAACCTCGAAAGGTAGGCACCCGTCGTCTCCGAGTGCGGGTTTGTCAACGTCGAGGCCATCGCACCCATTGGACCGGCGGTGGTTGTCGCGGCGTCACTCGACGACGACGCACGTGCCTTCCCTCCGCCCATCCTCCAGGGCTCGTCATTGGCCTGGACGCGCTCGAGGGTCAGAAGAGGCCATCGAGACGTCATCTGGTTCTTAGTTTCGCGGCTCCCGCATTGGCTGCCGTGGTGGGGATTGCACCGTGGCGGTGGCCCCTTCCATATGGCCAGCAGCACGGGCTGTCATCGCTGCTTGGTGAGGCCATGGCGGGCCAGCTCGCTGTGATCCTCCCACCTCGGCGAAGCCAATCAGGCTTTGGATGGTGGCTCGCCACTCATCCATCTGATCGGCTGCTGGCGGGAATCTCAACAGTAGTTGAGCCCGTGCCATGGCCTTTGAGAAAGTGCTCGGCATAGGTGATGATGATGTAGATCGCGGTGTCGCACAGCTCCAGACTGTGCCGGTAGCGACCACGCCGCACCCTCGTTGTTGCGAACCAGCCATTTGGTTGGCATGGTGACGCGGTGGGGGCGCTTGAAGGCCAGTGGCTCCGTTGGGCAAAGTAACTGGGTGAGCTCGTTCCGGAGGTGGCGCGTGCCCTGCGGTCGCGCCAGCGGCGGGGGCGGCCGGAGGGTTGCGATTCCCCACAGAACAAGCGGCTTTGCCCTTCGTCGAGGAGAAGAGGTGCAGGGGGAATAAGCCCTCCACTCGTACCTCATGGAGCATGGCCGCCAGTATGTTCCTGATGCTGTCCTTCCCCGGTGCCTCTCGTTCCTGCTTCGGCCATGGGGGAGGTGGTGACAATGCCCCCTGCGTAGACCACATACCCCACAGTGTCAACATCCTCGCGCATCCCCGCATTCTCCGCGACGTCGGCTGTCGCGGGCGGCGGAGCCTTCAAGGTGGATGGGTGATTTGCGGCTCCGGACTTCTTCTTGGGCGCCATAGTTGATGACGCCGTCAATGATGAGAATGGCGATGAAGATGACACGCTATTGACGCTCTCGGGTTCGCGCAAGTGATCCCCCTACCTGGCGCGCCAAAGATGTCGTGGGAAACCACGGCCACCTATGGGGCCATGAGCCCCTTTTTGGTTCGGCGGGGGGATGGGCAAGTTACACAAAGAGCGAAGAAGCGTCACACACGGTGGCAGAGATCACATGGGCAGTTTTTACCCAGGTTCAGGCCGCTGCGAGGCGTAAAACCCTACTCCTGCTTTGGTGGATTGATGGTGGAAAAATGGTGGAGGAACACAACGCTCTTGCCCGGCAAGGTCGCCTTGGGGCGAGAGCAGCTACGCGCATATGAGTGTGCATGGGTCCGGATCAGCCAACCCCTTCTACGGTTGCCATGGGCCTCCTTTTATAGATCAAGGGGTCACCACAGTGGCAAATCAGTCATTACATACTGATTAGATAGCAAACAGTGCTATCATACCTAACTCTGCAGGCTCACAAAGTGCATTAAATGCGCCACTCAACGTCACATCTCAGCTTGCCCGGCAGGCCCTGCCGGGCTGTTTTGCCAGCTTCGCGCCTGCTTGCTTGACACGTCTCAAGACGGGTGTCGCCTGGGGGTATTTTCTGTAGGAAGTGGCTGCCATGTGGCAAATAGCAGCCACTTAGTCACCTTGGATCTTGACACCGCACTGATCGACGACGTGCATCGTGATGAGGTGGTGCGGTGGGGTGGTTTGCCTCCGTAAGCCCCGGCAGGCCTACCGGTACGATCTGGAAACTTGCTTCCGGGGCAAACCCAACCTTGCCAGGCTCGCTTGTCTGGCAAGGGAGGTTCTTGCCTTAGCAATATCTTGCTTCTCTAGCTCATCTTTGTCTTCTTGATCTGCACTTTGGCCCTACCAAAGAATTGATCCCTCGTGCTTTGATCTGACCTTGGTGTTGTAATCTTATCCTTGGGCCTATGCACAGTCTAGGCAACGGACCCAAGGTTTATTGCACCGACATACTAACACAAGCTTGCATGTTGTGCGTATGTATGATATGTATTGCTATGTGTTGGGTCACGAAAGCTTTAGCAGGTCCTACTCATGCTAGTGGGTTTTAACTATTTACTATGGCAAAGACAGGTCATGGAGAGGAATGATTTCAACTACCGCAATATGTAATAGTTGAATCGTTGTTGTAGTAATGCAATAAAAGAAAGTAGGAGCGAGAGAGTGGGATTGTATCGATCAAAGGGGGTTTTCTTGCCTGGCACTTCTGAAGATAGTACTATTCTTCATCAGTGTCAACAATCACAACGTCAGAATCATTCTACTATCGAGAGGGGACACACACTGACAAACTAGAAGGAACACAATCAATGTGGTGCAACAAACATGATGTATGATCATGACATGTTAAGGTACTAAATTCACCTAATGCAACAATAAGCGAAGTTAATTGAAGTGGATTTATAGCATATAGCAAAATCCAATTCCAATACTCGTTACTAAAATTGTCCTAAACATGATTTGTCCTAAGTAGTGGAGTTACCTTGTTCAAACATGCATGGTAATGGCATAAACTGATTCTTCATATTTTTCTGATAATTTTTCATATATAAATTATTGTGTTTGGAGTTACGGTTGAATTTCTTTGAAGTTTTGAAGTTTGTGATATTTTCTGAAATTAAATAAACCATTTTTCATTTATTTTAATTCAAGGAAAGCTTTACAATGTAAGCATTATATTAGAAGACTCAGTACAGCCAATGACCAGTGGGGCGAGTCAACTGTTGACATCAGCACGATCAAAATTGACACGTGGGGCCACGTGAGACGCTCTGGAGCCGGTGAATCAACGGTGGTGGCGCCTGGGTAGAGGTGGTGGAGTCGCGTTCGATCTGCTTGTCTGAGTGATCCTTTGGACGTTCCCATCGGCTTGGAGATGAAGCCAAGCACGGCGTTTCTCAGAGACAATATGGAACAACTAGTGGAACACAGTGGCTAAGGATACGGCTGACGGCAGCGAGGGGCGCGCTCGGGTGAGCTCGGGAGAGGGGCTAGAGGGCGAGGGAGATAGCAGAGAGTGAGGGAGATATGAGAGGCGGCCTCGGGCATCTTCATGGCGCAAGGAGGAGGCTCAGGGACGCCTCGGTGGCAAGAAGGAGCTGGTTAGGGGTGGCTGTGCACGCGACAACGAGATGCTTCTCATTCTGGCAGAAAGTTGAAGAAGCTCCACGCGTGCTGGGCTCTGGTGGGCTGGACCACTTGCAAGGTAAGATTTCTCTTCCTTTTATTTTTCTTTTGTTTCAGTATTCTTTAAATTCATTTTTTTGCCACTGATTAAAATTCCAAAGAATTTCAAAACTGTGCCAAACCTTCTAAATATTTTTATGTTGCCATTATGGACTTCTCCAAATATACATAAAATTTCTCAGAGCATTTGAAAATATATTCATTATATATTATGAATATAACTCCAAATTCAAATAGAATATTGATTTAAATTCAGAGCCCAAGTAATTCCTTCAAAATGTTTAAATTTTTTGCTTTGATATATAACTCTTGCCAAAATTCTCAAAACTATTTTTAGGGCATTTTGGATTCACTGAATGCATTTTTAGGGTTCTTTGGCCTTTATTTAAAAAAATTTAGGCTTCCACTTTCCTCAATTCAAATTCGAGGAATTTAAATATGATGCATGCCTTCAAATGCAACTATCCAAATGCAATTATATTAGGGTTGTGACATCAACCCTCCGATGCTGCTCCTCCCATAAAAGAAAAGACTCTCGAGCCTGTTATTCGCTCAGTGCAGCCTGCTCAGGCATCCGAAGCTCAACTCTCTCCAAGGCCAACTGAAATAGTTCCTGTGGCATCTACTGATCGTTCAGCCTCTCCCACCAAGTTTGCTCCTGAGGAAGGTGAACTTATTCGTTCTGAGATCTCTGCTCCTCTTATAGCCCCGGTTTCTTCCGCTCCTCTGGTGGTCGAGCAACAACAACCCCCTCAATCTATGGCCGAGCAGAATCAAGAACCACCTTCTGAGAAAGAATCTACTCCAGTGGTTTCTGAAGCTCAACCTACTGCAACAGTAGCTCCTCAAATTGTGGCCTCTACTCCATCAATGCTTCGGCTAACAATTGATACAAATGCTCGGACTGATGAACCTGGTCCGTCTGCTTGTCGATCCCCTTCTAGCCATCACCCTGACTCTGTTGTATATGGCGATGAGTTTCTTTCTCCTGAAGAACACCTCAAGTATCCAAATCCTCAAGAGGAATTGCCTATATTTTCGGCTGGTGCTAGTGCTAAAGGCCCTCTGTTCAACTGGCATACTCATCTGAAGTTCTTTCATAATATCCCCTATGAGGGTCCTCGTACTTCTGATTCACCTCAGTTATGGACAAAGAAACATGCTGTTTATTACTCTCGGGTGCTGTATGAAAGCAGGAAGATTTTCCCTCATGAATTTCCCAATATCCCTGCGATGAGAAATATTGGCTGCTTTAACCAATTGCTTCAAGACTTGGATGATTTCTGCCTCACCAAGGTGTTTGAATTCGAACATCCCTGGAACCAAGAGATTCTTGTTCAATTCTATGCCACATTGTATATCTGTGGTGATGAGAATGATAGCTCCAAGTGAATCTTCGAATGGATGACTGAAGAAAAAAGGATCAAGTGCACCTCCACTGACTTTACCTCGCACTTCCATTTTCCCCGTTTTGAGTAAGGTAATAATGAAACTCCGATGCACTGCATTGATGTTATCTCCAATGAAGATTTCAAGTGCACTCCGAACAAATAGAAGATTCCGGATTTTTCTGGTCCTCCACTTCCTGAATAGTTAACTTTTGAGAATCAGACTCTCTATCATATGCTGATGTACCCCATCTGCCCTCTAGCTGGCATGAATGATGACAGGTCCATACGTGAGATAGATTAAATTGTATGATATTTTATAAATAGATCTAACTGAAACACAAAATAAAAGTGCGGCAAGGTATTTTTAGATTCAGTGTGATAGGAAATAGACCCGGGGGCCGTAGTTTTCACTAGAGGCTTCTCTCGAGAAAATAGCATACAGTGGGTAAACAAATTACTTTTGGGCAATTGATAGAAAAGCGAATAATCATGATGATATCCACGGCAATGATCATATATATATAGGCATCACGTCGAAGATTAGTAGACCAAAACAATTCTGCATCTACTACTATTACTCCACACATGAACCGCTATCCAGCATGCATCTAGTGTATTAAGTTCATGCAAAAATGGAGTAATGCAATAACAACGATGACATGATGTGGTGCGTAGCATCCTACGATCATCCCCATGTACACTACGACTACTCCCAAAGCCCCAAGCGGACATACGACGAGACCTCGAACATGCGCCATTGGACACAAGGTTAACTCGTTCTTCTCTGAACCGTCACTTTCCACATGTGAGACATGGCTACTACCTCAAACATATGTGCTATGCATGATCAGGAACCAAGAGGAAGACCATGGAACAGCTAGGAGCATTGGACAAGATGGCAAGGACACCAAGCACGAGGAACAAGGGAAAGGGCTGACAGAAAGTCACAGCCACCGGACGACCGGTCCATACCGGACGTCCGATGCTTGGAGGTTCAGCTAGCCAGAAGGACCGCAGCTGATGAAGTCTACAGCGACTGGATGACTGCCAGACGCCGGACGTCCGACCACCTTCAGCCACCGGACGACCGACACTGACTGGAAATCTGGTGCCACCGGTCTAGAGCCAAAACGTCAGAAGTCTGACGACTTCCGGACGTCCGGACGCCCACGAGCCACCGGACGACCGAAACCCACCGGACATCCGGTACCTGTCTGCGCACATAGATCGGGCCCGAGCACCCATGTACCTGTTTCGCCCCTCACTTACCCCTTTGTGGCCCTAGACAATATATACTCCTCCACCTCCACCATTTTAGGGTTAGCATTGGTTTAGCTCATTTTAGAGGTAGAGCTTTGCTCATCCACTTGGTACATACTCCATTGGAGACCGAGGCCTCCGCGGAGAAGATCCCAAGTGGATTCAAAACCCCATCAAGGGAAGATCCCCTCGTGGATTCAAGCCCCCATCTCCTCACGGATTGGGAAGAACTTTCTACCATTTGTATCGTCCTTTGTTGGATTTGAATCATGTATCTCTCTTTGTGTTCATGGATCTAGCACATGTGTGACCATTTCTCATTGATTTGAGTGTTTCTTCTCGTTTCCCCCCGTGTTTTTCCTCGTGTGCTCATCGTGTTCTTCGTGGAGTCCCCTCCAATTCCTGAAAGATCGGCCCTAGGGTTCCACCCTACATCATCTTGGTATCATGAGCCAAGGTTGATCACGAATTTGGAGCCCTTACCCCTCGTTTTTTAGCCTAATTTTGTTGATTTCGTCCCAATTTTGAAAATCCCCACAAAAATAGCCCCAAAATGTTTTGTGATTTGTTGGTGTGATGAAGTTTTGTTGGATTTGATCCATGGATTTGCTTTACCACAAGTGGATCTAGCTTTCCCCCATCTTTTTCCTCAATTCCATCCGCCAAATCCGTCCAATTTTTTCTCCCTGACCATGAACCCTAGTTCATCCCGCAGCCCAAAATCGTCCAGGCTCCGGACAACCGACAGCTACCGGACGTCCGACGAGCACCGGTCGTCCGACCCATACCGGACGTCCGAGCAAACCTGACGAAACTGATATTTTTCCTCCGAAATTTTTTCAGCCGCCACTACTTTTTCCGCACCACCACTCCGATAACCCCTCATTGCATTGCCGCATACCACCACCGCATTCCGCAACCACCATCGCTTATGCACTACAACCTCCGACAATTTTGACACATTTGCTTTGAAAATTTGAGTTGCGGTTTCCGTTTCCTAACGTGTTTTGGCTACTTAGGGACAGTTCGACAACAACATCACCACCGCTCATCTTCACCCCGGACTTGTCATCGACAACAACCACTTCACCATTTTGACACCATATACCGTAAGCAAGGAATGGTAACCTCGACGACACTCTCATACATTACCCTTGCCATTGCATTGTTAACCACCATGGCCCATTTTGCGTCACTTTCCTATCGAGACTAGCCATTGAGTATTGCCGGCAATGTTACATGTGCACATTAGTGATTATCGTCTCATTGCATATATCACATCATCTTGGTATCTGTATCTTGATATCATCTCTAGTGTCACAAGGTTGTCATCGCATATACACAATTGTTATCTTGGTTCGTCTAGTTTGCAAAAGAAGTCCAAAGAAAGAGCTCAAAAGAGAAAGAGCCAACAAGCTTTTAAGTAAAAGAGAAAGATAAGCAAAGAGCTTTTAAGCAAGAACCATAGCATCATACTACATTAGATTGTCATACTCGATCATCTTGGATCATATCACCGAAACATCATACATATATAGTATACTTGGGATAGAAGTCATTGCATTTTTGCGTTGTAGGTTGTGCACAAGTCTCATATCCGCCTATTGTGCAATCGTGCTAGCGTCTCTCTAGCGTTGTGCAACAAGAGCATTTTCCGTGGTTTCCACATTTTGAGCTCATTCCTTGGTTTCAAGACCCCATTTATCTATCCGTGTGTGTGTTTCTGTGTGCCATATTTTGCTATTGGTCTACATGTTGCATTTGCAAATTTGTGAATCTCTTTCAACATTATTGACTCTTGCTAACATTTTGCATCAATTTTTTGTGCCACTATCCTCACCAAGCTCCACCAAAAGCATTACTTGTGTAGGTGTGAGAATTGACAAGATCCGGTACCAATTGTGCTATTTCCTTGCTACACTATTGAGTGATCATTGATCTATTTTCAACATTGGATAAGGTACATTGGTCTAGTTCTTTCCTTTCTTCCACTCACATTTGCTCGAGTCTTGTGATGGATAGGCAAAGCATTTCATCTCCTGTCTTCGATGACAACGATGACGCGAACAACTACGTCACCAACACTCACACCGTTGAACTACAACGAGCAATGCAAGACGCACAATCTACCTTGCGCAAGCGCATCGACAGCCTCGCCACCAACATATGACAATCCAAAGCACGGACAA
Source organism: Thinopyrum elongatum (assembly GCA_011799875.1). NCBI lineage: Eukaryota > Viridiplantae > Streptophyta > Magnoliopsida > Poales > Poaceae > Thinopyrum > Thinopyrum elongatum. Next base: position 391,378,602 of record CM022303.1, read on the forward strand.
GGGACTACATCGACGACACATTTGACTACCACAATGAAAGGATGGACAAACATATGGAGGACATCCGACAAGTGTTGTCTGACTACAAGTCTTCATCCCCTTCGTCATCATCAAGGTGGCGGCGAGAGAGTCACAAATCTTTGGAGCGCCCATGCGATGCAAGCGCAATTCGTCCACGTCCATGTCTCCATGGCGACAATTTTCACATTCGCGATTCACATCATCATGAAGGGAAAGTCACCTCCAAGAATCATTTGCACGACCACGACGAACAACATCTACTACGAGCTCAAGCACGACAACGACACCATCAAGATGAAGATGCTCGACACGCACAAACCTACAAGTCCCAACAAGCTCTACATCACGCTACGGCCGACCTTCATGAGCACATGAGAAGACCGCGAGACGAGCACCACCAAGAGCAAGCTACGGCTACCACCTCCACTTCGGCATCTTCGCCAAGTGTTATCAAGGCATCTTCGCCTTTGGACGTATGGCATCTTTGCCTACTTCCCACGAGTACGCCTACGTCGACATCATCATGTCCATGGCGACCGCCTACAAGTGAGGGCGACACTTCCATCTTTGGAAGCCCTCATGGAAGATGGCCGAGCATGGGAAATTCCCTTCGATCAAGGACACGAGCTACGAGGTGCCACATCATATGGGCCTCATACAAGACGACGACAAGATGGTTGAGCATATGCCATCCCCTTTGACCATGGCGGTGAGCACGAACCTCTTCAACAACATGAAGACAGCGCCCCAATGGGACTCATACTCTGAGTCAAGCTATGAGACCGCACATGAGACCCTCTCTTTGGTCTCGGAGGAGAGCGATGATTTGCCACATCCTTCGGCATTCATCTTTGGAGGCCTTTTGGATGAGGAGGTTGAGCATGGGACTATCCCTTCAACCAAGGCGGTGATAGGAGTTGAGCATGGAGACATTTGTGCCTACATCTCTCCGACACCCACATATGATGAGATGCCCCAATTCCCATGTGAGGAGAGCCACCACCCCATGAGTGATATGAGTGACTCCACCATATGTGACATTGAGTGCATTTCCTATGAGAGGATGAGTGTGCCACCACTAGCCCCACACATGACAGCATGCCACACGGCCTATGTGAGGTTGAGAGCCATTTGAGTGACTCCACCAACCATATGAGTGAAAGCATCCTACCGGGAGTGAGTGAGCCACAACACTTAGTGAGTGAGGTAGTTGAGAGGGCATGTGAGGCCAATATGATTTCTAACGACTTAACCTCTACTCCTAGTGTGTTTTCCTTTTTGGTGATAGATCTCCAACAAGACGAAGCGCGAATCCTCAACGAGTCCATACCTCCAATGGGCAAACCGATGGCCATGATGGACGATGATCCACCCCCCACATGGTACCATCAAGTTGATGAAGATATTGACCAAGTGTCAATTTTTGCAACCTTACCTACAACACATGCGCGGAGCTCTAAAGGTAACATAGGTGATGGTACTTCTCTTGTCCCACTAGTGGACTATTGAAGCGGAGCATCCTATGGGCATCACCATGTCAAGAGTCCATTGGGCAAGTGACACGTGCCACATCTACTTCACATACATAAAGGTGAATCATATCCTTTACACGTGTCCATTTGTATCCTTCAAGGATGGTATACTACTTGAGCCCTCTCTCGTGTGCATACATAGTTGTGAGCGGACCTACACATTCATCGAGGAGGGGTCCAAGCTCAAGAGTACATGTACACCATCATCGAGGTTGACCACATCAAGGGAGCCGAGGAGCATCCATAAGGAAGGAGAAGGAGGGCACCAGGAACAAGTCTGCAAGTCCCAGGCGACCCCGTGCGCACGGGCCATCGAGACCCCGTGCCCACGGACTACACAGGGAGTTGCTGCTGTAACACCCCATGCGCACGGGCTTGTACCGTGCCCACGGGACCCCCGTGGCCCATCAGGATGGACGACCGAGAGTCATCTGTTGGGCCTCCACTTCGTCCCCTTCCTCCACGTACCAATATATTCCGTACCTAGACTATATGTTATGGTTAGCAAAGGATATGACATGATCTAGATGAGCTTTGCTCCTTGTACCTCCTCTTGAGAGAGAGACCTCTCCCATTGATATCAAGACCTCCTTTCGGGAAGATCCCTAGTGGATTCAAGACCTCGTCTAGGGAAGGATCCCCATCATAGGATCATCAAGACCTCATCTCCCTTTGGGATTTGGGATGAACTTTGCCTTGTGCTATTTTCCCTTTGTTGTTCATGTATCTTGTAGATCCATGTGTTGCAAGTCTAGTGGATGTGTGATTGGTCTTGTTATTGAGTGTTTCCCTTGTAATTCCCCTTTTGTGTTCTTCGGGAAATCCCCCTCCAATTCCTGAAAGATCTCCACTTAGGGTTCCACCCTACAACATTATGGTATCATGAGCCATGGTTTCTCACGAAATTGGAGCCCCCTCCTTGTTTTCTAGCCTAATTTGCTTGTTCTTGCCCAATTTCAAAAATCCCCACAAAAATAGCCCTAAAAATTTTATTTCAATTTGTTGGTTCTTGTGAGATTTTGTTGTGTTTGATCCATGATTTTGATGTTTGGCAAGTGGATCTAGCTCTCCCCCATCCCCCCACACAATCCCCACCATGAAATCCTTCAATTTTGACAGCAAAATCATGAAATTTCCGCCACCCCCGGCCCACGGGCAACCCACTGTCGGTGTCAAAACCGGCGGATTTCGGGTAGGGGGTCCCGAGCTGTGGATGTAGGACCAGTGGGGAACAAGGGACGATGAACACAGTGTTTAGTCAGGTTCAGGCCCTCTCGAAGAGGTAATACCCTACATCCTGCTTGGTTGTATTGGATGTATAGTATGGTTACAAACTAGATGTACCTCAATATCAGGTGAGCTAAACCCTAAGGTGATGAGGTGATGGATTTAGCTCTAGCCCTAAAGCCCTAAACCCTCTGGTTTATATTGACACCAGTAGGGTTCGGGTTACATGCGATCGGTTACAATGAAGGAAAGATTACGCTAATCTTGACTTGGAGGGTACACCATGACTCTGAAGATCTCCTGTCCAGTCACGGGTCCGCACTCTAGCTTGGCCCCACAGTGGCCCATCAGGCCGGCCCAAATGTAATGGGTCGACGGCCCGAGGACCCCTTAGTCCAGGACTCCCTCAGTAGCCCCCGAACTAGCCTCCAACGCCGGAGATTGTCATCTGGCGTACTCCAAATCTTTGGCTTGCGAGGTGAGTTCTTCACTTTTACCTGAATTATTCGGAGAAGTGTTTCACTGCCAGACACTATCCAGATCAACATCAGAGGTTCATCACTCAATATGGTCCGGATCAAAACTGTATCCGTGCCTGACCGGTTTGACAATCTGAATTTTTAGGACCGCACCAAAACATAGTGGGCCCATCGGAGTTTAATGCTTACCTCAGGGTGGGGGTCAACTTTGACTGTCACGCACCTTTTTAGAAGGCACGCAGCCCAATGCCACCTTTTGTAAGCCCGTCCTTTCAGCTTTGAGGTGAAACGCCTATTTATAGATCCACAGGTGCGGGGGACGGTTAACCCATCCCTTCGCAAAAAACAACGCCGAAGAAATCCTCAGGCACCATGGTCGACATTCCCAGTTCATCCTCGTGCCCTCATGGCCCTCTCCCTGGTGATTGGACGAGCTATTCAGTCTGACGCCTCCAGTTGAGCTATCTTCCCGCGGTGGATCTCGTTCCCGTCCGCGCTAGATTAATCTCTGTCGATGGTCAAGCACTCACCAAGAGCTCCCCTGCTCCAAGCAAAGGAGAGAGGGTATGCTTCGTGCCCTTTCTTCTAAGAGGCATAGGTTTTCCCATTCACCCCTTCCTACGGGGTTTATTGGAGGTCTACGGGATCCAACTCCACAACCTCACTGTTGGGGAACGTTGCATGGAAAACAAAAAAAAATTCTACGCACACGCAAGATCTATCCCTGGAGATGCATAGCTATGAGAGGGGGAGAGCATCTACATACCCTTGTAGATCGCTAAGCGGAAGCATTTAACACGCGGTTGATGTAGTCGTACTCTTCGCGATCCGATCACGATCCAACCGATCTAGTGCCGAACGGATGTCACCTTCGAGTTTAGCACACATGTGGCTCGATGATGTCTCCTCCTTCTTGATCCATCACGTGGGATAGGAGAAGTAGATGGGATCACAACCAACATGATTGCATGGTGGTGATGGTGGTGGTGGAGCACCGACAGCACTTCGCTAAGCTTCGCCGGGACGAGGCGGTTGAACTACGGAGTAACGGGAGAGAGAGGGGCGCCAAAGGCTTGGTGTGTCCTCTTGGGGCGCCCCCTCCCCTCCATATATAGGTGGAGGGGTGTGGGAAACAGCCCCTCCAAGCCCTAGGGCGCAGCTAAGGGGGAGAGGACTTGGACTCCAAGTCCAATCCTATTCGTACTAGGACTCCTTCCTTTTTTGCCTTCCCTAGCCACATGGGCTTTTGAGGACTTGGTGCGCCTAGCCCAATAAGGCTAGGGTGCCTCCCCGCAGCCCATGCTAGCCGTTGGGTCATGGTTGACCCACTTGTGGACTTCCGGACCCCTCCGGAATCCTCCGAACCTTCTGGAAGCTTCCCGGTACAATACCGAAAAAACTGCACCTTTTTCCGGAACCCAAAATATGACTTCCCATATATAAATCTTTACCTATCGACCATTCTGAGACTCCTCGTGATGTCCGGGATCTCATCCGGGACTCCAAACAACATTTGGTTACCACTCATCAAATATCCCAATACTACTCTAGCGTCAACGAACATTAAGTGTACGACCCTGCGGGTTCGGGAATTATGTAGTCATAACCGAGACACCTCTCCGGTCAATAACCAATAGCGGGATCTGGATGCCCATAATGATTCCTACATATTCCATGAAGATCTTTTATCAGTTGAACCTTTATGACAACATACGTAATTCCCTTTGTCTATCGGTATGTTACTTGCCCAAGATTCGATCGTCGGTATCTCTATACCTAGTTCAATCTCGTTACCGGCAAGTCTCTACTCATTCCGTAATACATCATCTTGCAAATAACTCCTTAGTCACTTTGCTTGCAAGCTTCTTATGATGTGTATTACCGAGAGGTCCCGGAGATACCTCTTCATCATACGGAGTGACAAATCCCAATCTTGATTCACGCCAACTCAACAGACACCTTTGGAGATACCTGTAGAGCATCTTTATGATCACCCAGTTACGTTGTGACATTTGATAGCACACAAGGTATTCCTTTGGTATCCAGGAGTTGCATGATCTCATGGTCAAAGGAATATGTATTTGACATTAAAAAAGCAGTAGCAATAAACTGAACGATCAAATGCTATGCTAACGGATGGGTCTTGTCCATCACATCATTCTCCTAATAATGTGATCCCGTTATCAACTGACAACACATGTCTATGGTTAGGAAACCTTAACCATCTATTAATCAACGAGCTAGTCTAGTAGAGGCTCACTAGGGACACGGTGTTGCCTATGTATCCACACATGTATCTGAGTTTCCGATCAATACAATTTTGGCATGGATAATAGACGTTTATCATGAACAGGGAAATATGATAATAACCAATTTATTATTGCCTCTAGGGCATATTTCCAACAGTCTCCCACTTGCACTAGAGTCAATAATCTAGTTCACATCGCCATGTGATTAACATCCAATGAGTTCTGGGGTTTGATAAGGTTTGCTTGCGAGAGAGGTTTTAGTCAAATGGGTCTGCAACATTCAGATCCATGTGTATTTTGCAAAACCTTGTGTCATACTGTAGATGCTGCTATAACGCTTTACTTGTAGCTATTCCAAATGACTGCTCCATTATACGTATCCGGTTTGCTATTCAAAGTTATCCGGATCGGTGTCAAAGCTTGGATCGACGTAACCTTTTATGATGAACTCTTTATCACCTCCATAATCGAGAAACACTTCCTTAGTCCTTTAGTTACTAAGGATAATTTTGACCGCGGTCCAGTGATCCACTCCTGGATCACTCTTGTACCCCCTTTGCCAGACATGTGGCAAGGCACACATCAGGTGTGGTACATAGCATGGCATATCATATAGAGCCTATGGCTAAGGCAAAGGGGATGACCTTCGTCTTTTCTCTTTCCTCTGCCGTGGTCGAGCTTTGAGTCTTACTCAACTTCACACCTTACAATACAAGCAAGAACTCCTTCTTTGACTGATCCATTTTGAACTCCTTCAAAATCTTGTCAAGGTATGTACTCATTGAAAGTCTTATCAAGCGTCTTTATCTATCTCTATGGATCTTGATGCCCAATATGTAAGTAGCTTCACCGAGGTCTTTCTTTGAAAAATTCTTATTCAAATATCCTTTAATGCTATCCAGAAATTCTATATCATTTCCAATCAGCAATATGTCATCCACATATAATATCAGAAATGCTACAGAGCTCCCACTCACTTTCTTGTAAATACAGGCTTCACCGTAAGTCTGTATAAATCCAAATACTTTGATCACCTCATCAACGCGTATATTTTAACTCTGAGATGCTTGCACCAGTCCATAGATGGATCGCTAGAGCTTGCACACTTTGTTAGCACCTTTAGGATCGATAAAATCTTCTGGTTGCATCATATACAACTCTTCTTTAAGAAACCCGTTAACGAGTGCAGTTTTGACGTCCATTTGCAAATTTCATAATCATAAAATGCGGCAATTGCTAACATGATTCTGACAGACTTTTAAGCATCGCTACGGGTGAGAAAGTCTCATCGTAGTCAACCCCTTGAACTTTGTCAAAAACATTTTGCGACAAGTCGAGCTTTGTAGACAGTGATATTACCATCAACGTCTATCTTCCTCTTGAAGATCCATTTAATCTCAATGGCTTGCCGATCATCGGGCGATTCCACCAAAGTCCACACTTTATCCTCATACATGGATCCTATCTCAGATTTCATGGCCTCTAGCCATTTGTCGGAATCTGGGCTCATCATAACTTCTTCATAGTTCATAGGTTCGCCGTTCTCTTCGGTTGGTGTAGGCATCACGGGAACAGTTTTCTCTGATGTGCTACTTTCCAATTCAAGAGAAGGTACAACTACCTCATCAAGTTCTACATTCCTCCCACTCACTTCTTTTGAGAGAAACTCCTTCTCTAGAAAGGACCCATTCTTGGCAACAAAGATCTTGCCTTCGGGTCTGTGGTAGAAGTTATACCCAATAGTTTCTTTAGGGTATCCTATGAAGATGCACTTCACCACTTTGGGTTCGAGCTCATCAGGCTGAAGCTGTTTGACATAAGCGTCGCATCCCCAAACTTTAATTAACGACAGCTTAGGTTTCTTGCCAAACCATAGTTCATACGGTGTCGTCTCGACGGATTAGACGGTGCCCTATTTAACGTGAATGCGGCTGTCTCTAATGCATAACCCCAAAATGATAGTGGCAAATCGGTAAGAGACATCAGATGATGCACCATATCTAATAAAGTACGGTTACGACGTTCGGACACACCATTACGCTGTGGTGTTCCAGGTGGCGTGAGTTGTGAAACAATTGCACATTGTCTTAAATGAAGGCCAAACTTGTAACTCAAATATTCACCTCCGCGATCAGATCGTATAAACTTTATTTTCTTGTTACGATGATTCTCCACTTCTCTCTAAAATTCTTTGAACTTTTCAAATGTTTCATACTTGTGTTTCATTAAGTAGATATATCCATACCTACTCAAATCATCTGTGAAGGTCAGAAAATAACGATACCAGCCGTGTGCCTCAACACTCAACGGACCGCATACATCGGTATGTATTATTTCCAGTAAGTCAGTAGCTGGCTCCATTGTTCCGGAGAACAGAGTTTCACTCATCTTACCCATGAGGCATGGTTTGCATGTATCAAATGATTCCAAAAGTCCATCCGCATGGAGTTTCTTCATGCGCTTTACACCAATATGACCTAAACGGCAGTGCCACAAGTATGTTGCACTATCATTATCAACTTTGAATATTTTGGCATCAATATTATGAATATGTGTCCCACTACGATCGAGATTCAATAAACCATTCACATTGGGTGTACGACGATAGAAGGTTTTATTCATGTAAACAAAACAACAATTATTCTCTGACTTAAATGAATAACCGTATTGCAATAAACATGATCTAATCATGTTCATGCTCAACGCAAACACCAAATAACATTTATTTAGGCTCAACACTAATCCTGAAGGTAGAGAGAATGTGCGATGGTGATCATAACAATCTTGGAAACACTTCCAACACACATCGTCACCTCGCCCTTAACTAGTCTTCGTTTATTCTGCAACTCCTGTTTCGAGTTACTAATCTTAGCAATTGAACTGGTATCAAATACCAAGGGGATACTATGAGCACCAGTAAGGTACACATCAATAACATGTATATCAAATATACCTTTGTTTACTTTGCCATCCTTCTTATCTGCCAAGTATTTGGGGCAGTTCCGCTTCCAGTGACCATTTCCTTTGCAGTAGAAGCACTCAGTTTCAGGCTTGGGTCTAGCTTTGGGCTTCTTCACGGGAGCGGCAACTTGCTTGCTCTTCTTCTTAAAGTTCCCTTTGTCTGTCAGTATGTTACTTGCCCAAGATTCGATCGTCGATACCTCTATACCTAGTTCAATCTCATTACCGACAAGTCTCTTTACTCGTTCCGTAATACATCATCTTGCAACTAACTCCTTAGTCACTTTGCTTGCATGCTTCTTATGATGTGTATTATTGAGAGGGCCTAGAGATACCTCTCCGTCATACGGAGTGACAAATCCCAATCTCGATTCACGCCAACTCAACAGACACCTTCGGAGATACCTATAGAGCATCTTTATGATCACCCAATTACGTTGTGACGTTTGATAGCACACAAGGTATTCCTCCGGTATCCGGGAGTTGCATGATCTCATGGTTGAAGGAATATGTATTTGACATTAAGAAAGCAGTAGCAATAAACTGAATGATCAAATGCTATGCTAATGGATGGGTCTTGTCCATCACATCATTCTCCTAATGATGTGATCCCGTTATCAACTGACAACACATGTCTATGGTTAGGAAACCTTAACCATCTTTTGATCAACGAGCTAGTCTAGTAGAGGCTCACTAGGGACACGGTGTTGCCTATGTATCCACACATGTATTTGAGTTTCCGATCAATACAATTCTAGCATGGATAATAGACGTTTATCATGAACAGGGAAATATGATAATAACCAATTTATTATTGCCTCTAGGGCATATTTCCAACACTCACCCCAGGGTCCATATTGCATATTTCTGGTTTCGTTGCCCTTTGTGAAATATTCCTGAGATGCGAACCCCACTTTGATTTGTGGAGGAAATACTTCTGCCTCGTGCCTCGTACCCACGAGGGGTCAATCTTTGAAGTGGGAGAATCAGAGCTGTGGTGGATAGCCGGGACGGGTTACCCCATTGGGACCCCATGAAAGGATCCTGAGGAATGGACCTCGGAATGGTACTACATTGAAGACGTTCCGCTCTCCGACCCAGTCCGGATGGGTCTGCCCGAATACTCAAATGCCCCGCTAAAGAAGCAGTTCAACTGGCGGCCCAAGAGCCCTTCCTAGCTAGACAGTGATGAGGTGCACCTTTTGGCCACCAAGATTCGATTGCTGGCCCACAGTAAGCTGACCATGGTCGAAGTAATGGCTGTCACCATAACCCGGTGCGTACAGTCCCTTCAATAGAGGGGGCACCCTCTATGGTGCTACAACGGGACCAGTGACGTGACCCGCTACAAGCATCAAGGGCCGGACGATAAAGCGGCCATGGCCATGATATTGGCTGATCTCTTTAAAGGAGAGGAGGAAGATTTCGCTCAATTGAGTATTCGGGGAGGTTGCTCCGGCTACAATTCGGCAGAGTGGGTAAGCTTCAAATTCTTTGTCTGTAATTCGACCATTATGTCCGAACACCTGTTGATTGTGTTTTCTTCTCGCACAGAGTCGGAGGCGTCAAGTCGAGTCCATCCACTCCCCTTCCCCTCAACTGGAGAATCATTCCCATGACGACGACCTGGGCTATCATGACGATCCAGAGACGTCCGTTGATTTCGAAGATGGGGTCTTTTACCAAGAAACCCTTGACGGTACCAAGGTTGCCGTGACGGCTGATCATCCTGGGGCTCTTCCTTCCTCCACTGTAAGTGAAAGGAGGACTCCTTCCTGAACAGGGCGATCGCCTCACAGCATACCGCATACTCTAACTTCTATTCCCAAGGGTCGCTGTACTACACGCCGAACAACTATGGGAGGAGCACGGCATACGCCGGCCTCCGCCCCTAATGGGGCATCCAAGAGGAAGGCCTCCGCTGGAGTAGAGGCTCTTGTGCCTCGGCTCAAAGGTAACCTACTACAGGACCACAAAAAGGGTTGTTTTCAATATCTTTCGTCTGATGTTTGCTTAATTTTGTAGAAGAAGAGTTCCGGCGCGTCAGCCCGAGGACTCGCCGGGTGTGCCAAGGCGTAATTCCAACCTTGGGCCCTCGGCGCAGGCTAGGTACCCAGTCAGACACAGAGCAGCTGGCGCACATCCAGAGGACCCTGACGATGTTTCGATGACCAACTCCAAGGTCGAGAGTGTAATGAATCGCCGCCGCCGGAGAGAATCCTTGCACCATGTTGCCTTTACCGATCAGGAGTTTAACACATTCAATTCGGTGGACATGTATCTTGGAGCGGCCCAAACCGGGCATGAAGGGATCGCCGGTCTCTTTTCTTCCAAAATGGAAGTGCGAGATAGTTTTAAAGTATTTTATAGTTCCTAACCTAGCAGCCCCCAAGCCTTAAGTTGGGCGAGACGGTTGAGTTAAGGATTCTTGTATTGTCTTGATTTTGCAGGCCGTGAGAGAGCAGAATAGCAAGTTGTCCAAAGACCTCAAGCTGAGCCGAACACAGTTAGCCGGTGCTAAAGCTGAACTAGAAGCGGCCAAAAAGGCTACCAGCGAAAATCCTGGTAAGTGAAAAAGCTTTAGAATGCTAAAACTGTATGACGTTTACTACGTACTGATGCCATGCTATTCCCGCAGCCACAGAGGCGATGAATCAATTGCGAAGGGAATTGGAGGCAGGCAAATGAGTGCTAACATGAAGTCAAGAAGAGAAGAATGAGCTCAAGGCGAAAGATCGGCAGAAAGCCGAGGAAATCGAGCAGTTGAAATCTCAGTTAGCTCAGGCCTTGGAGGAGAACCAGAAGCTAAAAGGTGGCATATTCCGTAAGTCACGAATTCGATATCACGCGTATGTGGGTGATCACAATATTTTGAAACACATGCTACCCCTGTTGCTAGATCTCCTAATAGGGCGGCCCGAAGAGGAGGTGGGTTCCTTTTGTGCGAACCTTTTGAAGGAACTGACCAAGGCACATGAAAGAGCTCGGAAGGCCATGAAAAGCATGGTTAAGGCATTATGGCCACTAGAAGCGCCACCAGAGAGCATGACTGAGCTGGCTAGCCGCTTTAAAGGGGCGAGGCGACGCTTTGAATTGTGGAAGATGTCGGCCTGCCGGGAAGGAGCGCATGAGGCCTGGGTAATGGTGAAGACCTGATTTACCAAACTTGAACCCAAGCACATGGCTCGGGTGGGACCCATGGGGCCTGATGGGCAAGAAATACCACTTAGCTTAGTATATGACCAAGTGATGCTCGCTGCTCGGTACTCCCAGAAGGATTGTTCCTTGGACAGTTTGATAGATGGTATTGATAAAGAGTAGGGTGCGTGATTCTATGTATCCATGTACTTTACATCGGGCAATTCTCAAACCGCGATAAAAATGTTGTCTTAACCGTCCATCGGCTTCCGCCTCCCTGACCAGTGATCGGGGAGTGTTTCGTACTATATGCCCTGATGAACAGGGGATAATTCAGGTAACCAGGCAATCTGGCCATTTGGTGTGAACAGTCAAAACACGCGCAACAAGCAATGTTATATTACTTTGTAACATAAGAAACATCTTCCGAAGAAAATAGTTTCTCCAAGGGTTCCTTTCGTCAGGTGAGGTATGTTGACCATAAGCCGTGAGTTCGAAAGCCGGCGACACACGGATGTTTCATGGTTTTTTAGGAACCAAGAATAGTTGGGTGGCGGCTAGCGCCTGTTTATTTTCACTTCCCTGGAGGCCGACCCATTATTTTCTGTAAGAACGCTAGCTTTCGGCTTCACCCATCTGAGGTACGTATCCGGATTACCCGGGCGTAGCAATCGCAGAGGTGCTCCCTTTACTTCCTAGCCGAACAATCGGAAACGTAGGGGTAAACACAGGAACCAGGCAACCCAGCTTGGCAAAGGACTTAAGTCAAATAGGTGCATATAATGGCTTGAAAGATATGGGAAGGAGATTAATTCAAACAACAAAAGCAAGGTTGTAAGAAGTATATAGTGATTGGCCGCTTTTAAAAGAAGCCCCCAGGTAAAGCTGGGTAGTACATCCGAAGATGTGTACAATGGTGACCTGCCGTGTTACGGTTTATCCGAACTCTAGGCCGGGGACGCTAAAGCTCCAAAAAATAAAAACAAAGAGAAAAGACGAAGACAGAGCGGGGAGTGTTGATGACGATGCCGGATTATGCGTAGAAACACCGAAGCTGAGCGGCGTTCCATCTGTTCGGCTCGAGGCGATTATCCGATGGGCTACGAAGGCGATATGCCCCCCGCGAGTACTTCATCTATATTGAAGGGGCCTTCCCATTTAGGTGAAAGCTTGTACTTTTGCTTCTCAGGGAGGCGCAGGACGAGCTCTCCAACATTGTATGCCTTCGCCCGAACTTCTCGATTCTGGTAGCGCCTAATACGTCTCCATCATATCTACTTTTCCAAACTCTTTTGCCCCATTTTTGGACTCTAATTTGCATGATTTGAATGGAACTAACCCGGACTGACGCTGTTTTCAGCAGAATTGCCATGGTGTTATTTTTGTGCAGAAATAAAAGTTCTGGGATTCACCTGAAAATTTACGGAGAATATTTTTGGAATATATAAAAAATATTGGCTCAAGAATCAACTAGAGGGGGGCCACCCAGAGGCCACAAGCCCTGGGGGCGCGCCCACCCCCTTGGGGCGCGCCCTGTAGGCTTGTGGGCCCCTGGAGCTCCTCTGACCCTAACTCTAGCTCTATAAGTACCTATTCATGAAGAAAAAAAATCGGAAAGAAGGATTCATTGCGTTTTACGATACGGAGCCGCCGCCACCTCCTGTTCTTCATCGGGAGGGTGATCTGGAGTCCGTTCGGGGCTCCAGAGATGGGGATTCATCGCCATCATCATCACCAACCTTCCTCCATGACCAATTTCTTGATGCTCACCGCCAGGAGTGAGTAATTCCATCGTAGGATTGCTGGACGGTGATGGGTTGGAGGAGATTTATCATGTAATCGAGTTAGTTTTGTTAGGGTTTGATCCCTAGTATCCACTATGTTCTAAGATTGATGTTGCTATGACTTTGCTATCATTAATGCTTGTCACAAGGGCCCGAGTGCCATGATTTCATATCTGAACCTATTATGTTTTCATGAATATATTTGTGTTCTTGATCCTATCTTGCAAGTTGTAGACACCTATTACGTGTTATGATCCGCATACCCCAAGGTGACAATAATTGGGATTTCTTTCCGGTGATTACCGTAGTTTGAGGAGTTCATGTATTCACTAAGTGCTAATGCTTTGCTCCGGTTCTCTATGAAAAGGAGGCCTTAATATCACATAGTTTCCATTAGGACCCCGCTGCCACGGGAGGGTAGGACAAAAGATGTCATGCAAGTTCGTTTCCATATGCACGTTTGACTATGTACGGAATACATGCCTACATTATATTGATGAATTGGAGCTAGTTCTATGTCACCCTAGGTTATACCTGTTGCATGATGAATGCCATCCGGCATAATTATCCATCACTGATCCGTTGCCTACGAGCTTTTCACATATTGATCTTTGCTAAGTTACCTTGCCATTGCCACTGTTAAAATTACTACAAAACTGCTACTGTTACTTTTGTCACCATTACCGTTACTTCCATACTACTTTGCTACTAAAAAATTTCACTACTGCAAGATGCTGCTAACAAGACACTATGATTAGAGACCCTTTGATGAAACTGTGTGGGATGCATTAATCACAAATGGTGATGTAAAAAAACGGTCAAAAAAGATGCAAAACATTTGCGATGAATGATGCATGAAACACGGTTCAGATTTTAGTTGCGTGTGCGATGCGGGCCATATGGTTGATCCATATGAACTGTTTGCGATGAGACAGAATAACAGAAATGGGCAGCCAGATCAAGGTGTGTGTGATATACGGCATACAGTTCGCTCCGATGAACTGTTTGCGATGATCGAGGTGAACACAAACGATTCGGTGTAACAAGATGTGTGTGATACCCGACAAATAGGTCGGTAATCAGAATTGTGTGTGATCATTATAGATAGCCCATACAGTCTTTTTTTGTGAATTCTGTGCTCGTCAGGGCACACAGTTCAACAAACCAACCTATAGGCGATAATGTAGAAGATCTCTGTCGAATATGTATTACTAACCGTCTGCGATGAGATTGACAGGATAAACAGAGATAACAAATTAATATGAGCGAACGAAAACAGAGATATATACAGTCTGCTTAATTTAGTCCTTCTTCTTGTTGTTGTTTTTGGATGGCCCCGCGACATCGTCTTGGCGAGGACGCTTCTTGCCGCTGACCGTGGGCTTTTCATCGCCGCCGCCGTCGTCATTGTCGTTGCTTTCGTCGTCCTCCTCCTCCTTGTTCGACCATTCCTCCTCCTCAACATCATCGTCATTCGATGGCTCCTCGTCCATCTGGTTGTCATCTGATGACTCTGGAGGCGGCGTCTCTTCCATGATCCGGATATAATTGAGGTATGGGATCGACGCTGGAATCATGGAAGACGAGCGGGATGATTCCGATGTTGACCTATCATCGGGCGCCAGACTGCTGGCCGAACTGTCGTCCTCGCTGTCGCTCGACATGGCTGCGGTCGTATAAAAACCACGACAAAGCGAGATTGCAGAGTGTGTGCAAGTGCGTAGCGCGGCCTGCCGGGGACGATGAAGATGGTGGACACTTAAGCAGGGTATGCAGAGACGAGGAATGCCAATTGAAGCAGGGGTTGACGTATTATCTAACCGCTCATATAATCAACCGCAATTATTTGTACCCAGTCGCTCCAAATTCCCGGGGTTGCGCAGTTCTCAATGTGATAATTAATTACGCACATGCGTTGGAGCGTCCAAATATGAAACAAGCATTTTTCGTAGTAGTACTTCTACTCCCTCCGTACCGGCGACCTAGGTGGGGGAAAAACAAGAGAACTTGATGATTAGTATTTGGTAATCAATACCATTGTGTGCAGAGAATTGACCATTGCATGCATGTTATGCTAAGTAGTCTGAAGTCATTGAATGCATACTAGCCATAGGACTCCTATTGGCTGATTTCTTTTTTCAGGACAAAAACAAGGAACGAGTTTTGGGATTAAGCACCGGTACCGGTACGAACGGAGTAGGACAGTTGGGAAGCAATACATTGAGCTCTCTTATTGATGAAGCCAGTAATAATCAATCTACAAAGGAAAAGAAAAAAAGACAAAGGAAAATATCTGCACGAATCTTCGCGTAACATCAATGGCATAGGACCTAGATGTGCATTACTTAGATCACATCTAGATGTGCTTTAGCAATACTGTCAAACAAAACCCCTAATAATCATTGCAAATAGCGCATAGAACATGGCTAATGCGACAACCACAACTACACATGCTAGTTCCTTCTTGTATCTTGCTTTCATCTGTTGCCTGTGATTGATTCTTTCTTGCTTCGTCATAATGATTGTACATTCCAGATCTGCAAGTTTCTAATTCAGCTTTATGTTATCTTCTGCGAGCTCGGTGATAACACTCCGAGCCCTGCCATGCCATTCTTCATCTTGCCAGTAAACAAAGGCACAAGCCTCATATCCCTGCCAATGTTAAATAGTATTCAGGATGAGTGGTGGCATTAACTCAAGTAAAATGATGAACTTTGCACTAACCTCTAAGAGGCAACTAAGAAACCGCCTGCCAATGTCGAATCCCTCTGTGCATACACGTCGAGCGGGAGTGTGCCCGTGCACACAACTCAGCTTTTGGTACTTCTCGGTGGCGCAAAACTCAGAGTCGAACTCGTGTTGCGGGAGTCTGGAGTCATGCTCCGGATCCGGCGGCAGATCGCTTTCCTGGGAGGGGGTGGGTCATTCAGGACGGATTCAGCAAGGAGCTACTTTGGACATGCTAAAAAAGATCGGGATAGATTGTAACCTGACAGGACGATTCGGATCCGTAGTACACCTGCCTTATGATGACCTTAGGCAAGTTCCCGGCGGCGACCACTATCGTTGCGGCGCTGCTGATAGTGGCGATATGAGCAGGAGCAGCCGCACCGAAACCATCAGCACCACTCGTCCGCATTCCCCAAATGTCAGTGCCACGCAAGGGAATTTGCAGGCTATCTAGGGATTTGGGGGAAATGGGGAAACTGTGGGGATAAGCTAACAATCGGGAACTACTTATGGCACTATATGTTGTATACGGCACACTGTTTATACATGTCGTTTGTGTTAGGTATTAGAACTTCACACACGATTTCTGCACCAAACCGTGTGAGAAGACAACGTAGGTGAGACACGGTTGCCATGACATAACCGTATGTTATGTACTACCCTGTACAATAATTGAGTTACAGTGATACCGTGTAAACAGCCGCTCTGCGGATATCCGTCAAAAAATAAAACATCCGCTCTGCGGATAGAGATGGCGACGGCGGCGGCCTAGGAAGTAGCTACCGGATAAGAGGTTAATCCTCGATCGGTGGGCGGTGGCGGCATCATAGGAGGTCAATCCTTGGTCTGCGGTGGGAGATAGGAGGAGCTCAACCATCGAGGTCGGCGGCGGCGTGATTGGAGCACATCCATCGCGGTCGATGGCGGGATAGTAGAGGTTGAACTTCAGGCGGCAGCCGCACTAAGCTTTGCTCCTCGACCCTGCTGTCTCGACATGCCGCCGCATCGCGCTTCTCTGTCTGCTGGGTGGAGGTCGCCGCGCGGCTAATTAATTAAGGTAGATGACGACGATCTTGATATGCCAGATTTTGCTGCTATGATTGCAGATTTCAAGGGCCCAAAAAAAGGATATGATTGGGTACAAGGATCTGCCAACCATTGATGCGGACTCCAAGAAAGAATTGTATCCAGGTTGCAAAAAGAAATATTCCAAGTTGAGTCCCACCCTGGCGCTTCTCAGATTTAAAGCAGCAAACGGTCTATCAAACAAGGGCTTCACAGAGATGTTAGGTCTTTTCAAAGAAATTCTTCCGGAAGATAATGTGCTCCCTAGAAGCACGAACGAAGCAAAGAAAATTGTTTGCCCATTGGAAATTGAAGTACAGAAGATACACGCTTGTGTGAATGATTGTATATTGTACCGTGGTTAGTACAAAGATTTGCGTGCATGTCCCACATGCAAGCATGCATGATACAAGCACAGGAGAGCAAAGGACAAGTACAAATTGGACGACGAGATCAAGACAGGAATCCCGTTCAAGGTTGCTTGGTACTTGCCTTTAATTCCAAGGTTGAGGCGTTTGTTTGCAAACCCTAGAGAGGCAAAGAGGTTGCGGTGGCATCATGATGAGTGAACTGCGGATAAATATATGAGGCACCCGAAAGATGGGGCTCAGTGGAAATTAATCGACAACAAGTTTGAAGACTTTGCCAAGGATCCTAGAAGTATAACGCTCGGGGAGTGTACTGACGGGATGAATCCTTTTGGTGATATGAGCACCAATCACAGCACATGGCCGGTGCTTCTGTGCATATATAACCTAGCTCCTTGGTTGTGTATGAAGAAAAATACATTATGATGTCAATGATTATCCAAGGCCCGGAGCAACCTGGAAATGACATCGACATTTACTTTCAGCTACTGGTAGAAGAACTGCTCACAGTGTGGATAGATGCGCCTGCTGTAAAATGTTATGATGCTTACAGAAAGGAGATTTTTGATCTACATGCGATGCTGGTGCACACCATTCAAGATATGCCGGCATTAGGCAACACATCGGGGTAGAAAACAAAGGGAGATGTAGGGTGTGTCACATGCATGGATAGGACAGCTAGCAGATTTCTTCCCAACTCGCACAAAATCGTGTATTTGCGTCGTCATAGGTTCTTACGGAGAAATCACCCATACCGAAAGATGAAAGCTGAATTTGATGGTACGGCAGAGGTAGATGTGGGCCCAAGACCCTATGATGGGGAGGTGGTCCACAACATGGCTAAACAAATTAATGTTGTGCTTAGCAAGAAGCACGCTTTGACGGTGAAACAAACACCCAAGGGTCAAGTGTTTAAGAAGAAATCGTTGTTCTGGAAATTACTTACTGGGAGATTCTATGTGTATGTCACTCAATCAATGTCATGCACGTAGAGAAGAACGTATGTGAAAGCATCCTTGGTACTCTGCTCAAGATTAAAGGTAAAACAAAGGATGGTGACGGTGCATGGCTCGATATGCTTGCTGATCAATCAAAACGCAAGAGTGAATTAGAAGATGATGACAAATTCATCAAAGCTCGCCAGAGTTACAATTTCAGTACAAAAGAAGCAACATAGTTCTTCACCTATTTGTTGTTAGTTAAGACACCCTCTTCCTACTCCGCAAATATCAGAAGTCTTGTGGATGTGAGCTCAGGTAAAATGAAGTTGGGACACATGAAGTCACATGATTGCCATGTAATGTTGACACAAATCCTCCCGGTGGCCATTGGGAATCCGATGGACAAAGATATAAGAAACACACTCATTGAGCTCTGTGATTTCTTCAACCAACTATGGCAGAAAGTTGTAGATCCTGAAGAGTTGGATCATGTGGAAGAGGATATTGCAAGAATATTATCCAACCTAGAGATGTTTTTCCCACTGTCATTCTTTGATGTCATGGTCCATCTCACTGTGCACCTTGTCGACGAGATAAAGTATTGTGGTCCTGTGTTTCTTCGCAACATGTATCCCTTCGAGCGGTTCATGGGAATACTGAAGCACTATTGTCGGAACCGAAACCATCCAGAGGCAAGCATCCTACAAGGTTATACCGCGGAGGAGGTGGTTGATTTTTGCACCAAAAACATGAAACAAATACCTATAGGTTTGCCCCTCTCTCGCCACGAGGGAAGGCTGAAAGGTAAGCTGGTCCTTGCTGGCACGCAAATGGCTGCACTCGGCGAATTGGCAGAGAAAGCCCATTTGACGGTACTGCTTAACAACCCAGTTCTCAACGCTTATGCCGAAGAACACTTGGCGGAGATACGCCAAAGCTTCTTACCAATGGTGCCTTCATCAGATGTGGAGATGAAGGAGCCCACTAAGAACTACGCCGAATGGTTGAAGAATCATTTGGCACAAGGATCCATCGATGACATTGCTACGTGGTTGGCGCAACAGCCATCACCTACGATGTTGACGTACCAAGCATATGACATAAATGGATACACGTTCTACACTGAGGAACGTGATGAGAAGACCTCATATCAGAACAGCTCTGTTCGAATAGAATGCATGTATGTAGATGAAGCTGATAAAATTGTATTCTATGGAACCATCAAAGAGATTTGGGAGCTTGACTATGTGAAAGTCAAGGTGGCATTATTCAGGTGCGAATGGATCCCTCTTGGTCATGTAAAGGTTGATGATTACAGGAAGACCTGTGTTAACAGGACAATGATGGCATATCACACGGACCCGTTCATTCTTGCCAGCGATGCTACCCAGATTTTCTATGCGGAAGACCCCTTGCATAAGAACTGCCATGTAGTGATGGACGGGAAGAGGAGGGTACTGGGTCTCGAGGATGTTGCCGATGAGGACGAGTATGATGAATTTGCTGAGTTGCCAGCCAAGGGATCATGCACCCATCTAACAGAGAAGCGTAAAATCATCAGAAAACCAAAGTTCATTCGGGGTCAATGTAATGATCCCAGTTCCCCCATGTACATGGGAATTAAGCCGTAAGACTAGTCTTTATGCCTACCCTGCAACTTAATTCGTTCAATTTAGAACTGTCGTGTGTACTAAATTTGTGAGTTATGCCCGGTTTTCTGTTGATGTAAGAACCGTTAATATGTTGACCTTGATATGCTGTCAGCTTAGGCAATGAATATGAACTATTTATTATTATTATTATTATTATTATTATTATTATTATTATTATTATTATTATTATTATTATTATTATTATTATATCATAGAGGTAGCACACTCAATTGATCTCACTCCAGTATATGTGAACAAAAGATATGCAATCTGATTTGCGAATAGCACATGGTTCGTTGATGAAAGCCGTGTGCCGACCAAACCCCGCGCGCGATCTGAGTCGTGCTTTCTGATTGGCCAGAACCCAAACCCCACGGATCGTATGTCTGCACCATTGGATGCTCCCTGATCAAACAACAATCCTCATCCCTTTCGACAGCAAATGCAGTTCCGGTTGTAATTTTATTTTTATGCACAAAATGCACGTTAGACTCAAAAAGTGTCTTAAATATAGCTAATGATACCCGAAATGCGCCAGAAAATCAAACCCGTGGTATAATGGTGATTGCGTACCGTGGAAATTTTTATCAGGCCAAACGATGAAGTCACCAGCCACTGGAGTTTGAATTGACACGTCTCCTTTTGGAAACCATGATCCTTCATGTGAGATGCTCCGGTTTGGAAGGAGCAATCATCAAAACTTGTGCCAAACTTCACCAATTTTTTCTACGGGGTCGTGAGAGCACACCACGGGCACACATCGATTTTGATGATGTCCGGACTCCATTTGAATTTCCTGTAATTAAAATACCAACTAGGCCTACGCTAGTGGCCGCACCTCGTGGCCGAAATGTTTGAAACTTCTCCCCGCTTCTCGGACAAACGGATGAAAACTCGCAAAGCGACGCACAAATGATTTGTACACCTTCTTTGCTAAGGCTGGCCATAGTGGGGGTATCATAGCCGGTATCATGCACTCGGGAATAGCAAATATGATGATGTGGCAAGGAATTAAAGAAGGGAGAGTGGGTTAGAGTAACATAGGTAGATACCGTAACATAATAAATGCTATACTACTTTGTGTCATGCATGGCCATAAATACGGTCATCTATGATACTACTCTATGATACTATGTACTATGAAAGTACGTAGTATCATACACTAGTATCATATGCATGATACTAGTATATGATTCTCCCCACTATAAGGCTAGCCATAGTGGTGGTATCATAGCCGGTATCATGACTCGGAAATAGCAAGTATGTTGATGTGGCAAAGAATTAAAAAAGATAGAGAGGGTTAGAGTAACATATAGGTAGATACCGTATCATGTTAAATGTGATGCTAATTTGTGTCATGCATGGCAATAAATATGATCATCTTTGATACTACTGTATTATACTATGCACTATAATTAAAGGTAGTATCATAAACTAGTATCATATATATGCATGATACTAGTATATGATACTCTCCACTATGAGTAGTCTAAGTATAGCCTAACTAAAACACGCACATGTAGTTGTAGTAGGGTTTTGACTTTATATGCACTAAATGCAAGGTAAGTGCAAAAAATGACTTAAACATAGCAGACGAGACCTGAAATGGGCCAGAAAATAAAACCAAGGGTATATCCGTGATTGTTTACCATGATTTTTTCCGAGGCGGAACGATGTAGTTACTGACGATTTGGAGTCCGAAGTGCCGCGTCTCCTTTCAGAAACTATGATCCTTCTTGTGAGATGCTCCGGTATGGACGGTGCGAGCACCAAAACTTGTGCCAAACTTTACCAATTTTTTTCCATGAGATCGTGAGAGCACGCCACAGTGACACAATGATTTTCGCTATTTCCGGACCAACAAGGCCTACCCCTCTGGCCGCACCCTGCGGCCGAACTGTTTGAAGTTCTTTCCTATTTCTCGGGCAATGAATGAAAACTCGCAAAGCGACCCACAAATGATCTTGCTAACACCCACATGTAGTTGCGACTATATATATATAAATATATATATATATATGTGCAAAAAATGACTCAAACATAGCAAACGAGATCTCAAATGCACCAGAAAATCGAACCATAGGGTACAATCATGATTTCTTACCATGGAAAAAAAATTGGAGGCAAAACGATGAACTCATGTTTTCATTCAAACGAAAATATGTTGTTAGTTCATGTAAATGTTTTCAAATAGCACACGGTTCACTCACGAAAGCCGTGTGCCTACTAAACCGTGGCCGATGCCCCCTGCCACGCGCGCGATCTGAGTCGTGCGTTCTAATTGGCCAGAACCCAATCCCCACGGATCGTACATCTGCACCGTTGGATTCTCCTTGATCGAACGGCAATCCTCATCCCTTTTGATAGCACATGCAGTTCCGGTTGTGATTTTATTTATATCCACAAATTGCATGTTAAATTCAAAAAATGTCTTAAATATAGCAAACGATACCTGAAATGCGTTAGAAAATCAAACCCGTGGTATAATGGTGATTACGTACCATGGAAATTTTTATGAGGCCAAATGATTAAGTCATCGGCCACTGGTGTTTGAATTGACACGTCTCCTTTTGGAAACCATGGTCCTTCATGTGAGATGCTCCGGTTTGGAAGGAGCAATCATCAAAACTTGTGCCAAACTTTACCAAATTTTTTCCCCGGGGTCGTGAGAGCATGCCACGGACGCACACCGATTTTGATGATGTATGGACTCCATCTGAATTCCCTGTAATTAAAATACCAACCAGGCCTACGCCGGTGGCCGCACCTCACGGCCGAAATGTTTGAAACTTCTCCCCGTTTCTCGGACAATGGATGAAAACTCGCAAAGCAACACACAACTGATTTGTACACCTTCTTTGCTAACTAACACCCAGATGTAGTTGTAGAATGGTTTTGAATTTAGATGCACTAAATGCAAGGTAAGTGCAAAAAAATGACTTAAATATAGCAGACGAGACCTGAAATGGGCCAGAAAATAAAACCTAGGGTATATACATGATTGTTTACCGTGAAAAAAATTCTAGGTGGAACGATGTAGTCATTGATGATTGGAGTCCGAAGTGCCGCGTATCCTTTTGGAAACTATGATCCTTCTTGTGAGATGCTCCGATTTGGAAGGTGTGAGCATCAAAACTTGTGCCAAACTTTACCAAAAAAATTCCATGGGATCCTGAGAGCACTCCACGATGACACACTGATTTTTGTTATTTCCGGACTCTATATGCATTTCCTGTAATTAGAATACCAACAAGGCCTACGCCTCTGGCCGCACCCTGCGGCCGAACTGTTTGATTTTTTCCCGTTTCTCGAACAATGAATGAAAACTCCCAAATCGACACACAAATTATCTTGCTAGCTAGCACCCACGTGTAGTTGCGACTATAGCAAATGACTCAAATATAGCAAACAATACCTCAAATGCACCAGAAAATCGAACCATAGGGTGCAATGGTGATTTCTTACCGTGGAAAATAATTTGGAGGCGAAACGATGAACTCTTGTTTTCATTCAAACGAAAATATGCTGTCAGTTCATGTAAATGTTTTCAAATAGCACATGGTTCACTCACGAAAGCCGTGTGCCTACCAAACCGTGGCCGATGCCCCCCTTGCTGCACACGCGATCTGAGTCATGCGTTCTGATTGGCCAGAACCCAAACCCCACGGATCGTACCTCTGCACCGTTGGATGATCCTAGATCGGATGGCAATCCTCATCCCTTTCGACAGCAAATGCAGTATATGGGTAAGCACTATGCACATGCGTCGTGCTAGCTCATGCTTCCTTCTCTACTAAGTTTTCTATATTAATGTTGTTATATATCCAAACACGCTAAGGATTTGATTTATATGCCAAAATGCATGGTAAATGGCAAAAAATGTCTTAAATATAGCACACGAGACCTGAAATGCACCAGCAAATCAAACCCGTGGTATAATGGTGATTGCTTAACGTGGGAAAATTTTAGAGGCGAAACGATGAACTCACGTCTTCATTTCAAAATTAGTACGTCTTCATTTCAAATGAAATTATTCTCTTTGTGCACACGAGCGCTTAGAGGCAACCATTTGCATAGGCCTTTCCGCGCAGCGACCGGGGATATTTTTTCACCCTTTTCACCTAGGCCGCCAAAAACCCCCACCGCCCGCCCGCGTTTCTCTCAACTAGTCCACCCAATCTCAATCGCCAGCTCCCCCTCCCCTCGATCCACAGCAGAACTCTCTCCAGCGCCGGCGTGCTCACCCCGGCCGTGTGCCCACTCTTCGGTGTCAACCCTACCTCCACTGCCGTTCCCAACACGCGGCTGCCCACGCCTCGCCGTCTTCATTTGCTCGCCAGCCACCCTCGAGCATATCGATCCTATAACCCTCGCCTCTCCTGTGGTTCGGCCGGGTTCGCATTAATTAACCTGTTAGTTACTGCTCTCCATCGCGGTGAGGCATATTTCCTCGCAATCCCTCTGCCTATTTCATTCCATTTGTTCCCAAATTGGTTATAGAATAACGGAGAGCATATATATGTTCATTATCTACCTTCCTAACTAGTACATATAAGCTGTATTTGTTCCAATAAGTTACTGCCGATTTACAGATCGCGGGCGCCCGAGTCACACAAACTTAACAAATAAGCCATACATTTTCTAAATTATTGCATGACATGTTTAGACAGCTTGATACCAAGTTGTTAGTTTTATGCTTATCCTCCTTTCCTGAGTTTTGCATGTGTTCTCTGTAGATGCCGAGTAGCAGCGACAACACTCCTACTTCAGGCGATGTATCTTCATCTAATTCCGACAACCCTAGGTCTTCAGCAGATGGCGAGGGATCAAGTAATCTTGAACGGGATAGAGCTATAGCAATTACCCTTCTGGTCAGGACATGGAGGAACGCTCCAAGGAAGCCCACACACCAGCCTAAAGGTGTATATGAAGTAACCGAGATCGATTTAAAGTCTTGGGCTCCAACTAAACCAGATAAAGCATGCACGAGGTTCAGGAGTGTGTGTGGATTTGTTGGCAGGGCAAGGCTCAACATTAATCTACCGGGGTTTCAGAAGGCTGACACGGAAACACGGCAAAGGTTAGTCCGGGAGATCATGGATAACTTCAATGTTCCAGAGTAGTGGAGAATGCAGGTGGAACACGATGCACTGACGAAGGCTAGGGATGCTTGGAGAAACTGGAAGCACGTGCTATACAAGAAGTACTTGAGTGAAGGCAAGGACCCAATCCCCGCATACCCCAAAATTACAAAGGCAGACTGGGCAGAATTCAAAAGGGTCAGGGCAACTATAGAGTTTCCTAAGAAGAGTGCCAAGCAATTGGAACTTCAGAAGAGGAACACACACACCCACCGTATGGGTGTGGCAAGATACTACGGCATGAAACCGATATGGGACCAGGAGGACAAAGAAGCAGTAGCGGCGGGTGGGAAACCGTCCTTTAGTGAAATCAGGGGTGAACGCGCTAGAGACTACTGGCGGGCACATGCAAGGAGGCGTGATGACGGAACTTATTACTTTGAAAACTCACATGATGAAGAACTGTATCGCATGATGTTAAAGGCTTCCAAGATCCCTGGAAGGTTCTACAGGAACTCATGGCCATGTGACATTCTGTCCGATGCTCTGGAAACAAGAGAGCCCCCTGGCCGTGCAAGGGGTATATGTGTTAATGTCCCGCACAAGAGGGCTTTCACACTCAGCAAAGAAGAGAGGCTCAGCATGAAAAAAGTGAGGAGTGAAATGAAGCAGAATGAATTGTATGAAAGGTTGAGGAAGGACATGTATCCAGCTGTTCGAAATGATATCGAGGAGTCAATGATGATGCAGAAGACTCTAACACTGACATATAGCTAGTAGATGGGAGGGGAGGCAGGCATGGAGGATGCTGGTTGTCAGTTGACCCCAGCTGTGCATCAGCTGACCCCAGCGACACTAAGACTGCAGCTTCTCATGATGATGCTATATCTGATCTATTTGGAATGAAAGACAGACTGAAGGGCGTGCTTACACATTATGAAGGTACATTAAAATGTGCAACAACCTGGGTTTGCCCACCCTTCTTGGAAGAGGGCCTCTTGTTGGACAATGTGCCATTGAAGCCAGGCTGTGTGAAGTGCTACGTGACTGAAGTAAAGCCTGGATTCAATGAATTTGCCCTGACAAATGTCCTAGGAGACTTTGATAAGCAAAGGACCTTGGGAGAAACACTGTTACATCACATCCAGTGGCCACGAAAGGAAATAGATTTCATGGATGAGATCCCTGAAGCCCCGCCAAGAGCAACCAATATCGCCCCTCAACCGGTGATGCTCTCCTTGCCACAGCAGCTCTCGCGTGCTTCCCCCAAAGAACCAAATACTTGTAATCCGACGGTTGATGCATCAACCTGTGATCAGCTGGCCTGACTTTGTGTTGTACAGGCCATGTCATCGTCCGCCCAGAGCAGCCAGTGGCAAGGCCTACAAGTACTGAAGACGCACCACCGGTTCAGATGCGAGCCGCTGAAGCAGGGGGTAGACCCAGCTGTAGTACATGCTCAGCAGACCAACCTGGTGGAACGGACTGCTAAGCAGTCTGATGCTTCAGAACCGCCTACTAAGCAGTCTGTAGGTCCAGAGCCGACTGCTCATCAGTCCGTCAGTCCGCAGCCGCGTGATCAGCATACCAATGCGTCAGCACTTCCTGCTCAGCAAACCAACGTGTTGGCATGACCTCCTCAGCACACCGACAAGTTGGCACCACCTGCCCAGAAACCTGACATAGCTTCAACGCATGGCCAGCAGTCCGATGGGTCTGCTCCTACAACCCAGCAGTCCGTCACAGCAGCACCGCCAGCTCAGCGGTCCAGCATAGCTAAATCATCTGCTAAGCAGTCCGTCGAAGCTTCATCGTCTACTCGGCAGTCTACCTTTCAGCCAACCAGACGTTCTACCAGAAATGCTTCAAGTACCAAGAAGGAAGCGGCCAAAAAGGCTGCACCCGCAAGGAAGCGCGCCGCGAGAGCGAAGAGGAAAGAGTACGATTGCCTCTTACTTCAAGCACTCATCGCCCAGAACCCAATTAACAGCAGGTTGTTTAAACCGGGGAGTAATATTATTTCTGACGGCATGGATGATGAAGAAATAGCTTTGCAGCTTGCTAAAAATAAAGTAGAAGTACTTGAAGCACGCAAGTACGTCCATGGCCGGCCATTTCTTGTTGGCAAATACTTTGATGAGTGCAGCTCCAGTTGCCGCGAGTTACATAAATATTGCATGGATCAAATGTCAGCAGGTCATCATGTTCTGCTAGTCCACTACAACAGAGATCATTTCCGACACGATGCTGGTTCCATTAGTTTGGGTTTCAAGGACTTACATCTCTTCTTCAACTTCAACGAGCTCGATGCCACTCTTGTTAGATGCCTGATTTTGTAAGTACTTAACAAACTCTAATCAACTTCTCCATACAAGGTTGTAAATGATAAATAGCTAACTGCATTTTATTCCTCTCAGGGGATTGAATGCGCAGAGAAGAAAAAGGGAGAGTGTGTATTTCATAGATCTTGCATTAGCAAATGGCACAACATTAGATGGTATGGACCTACGGGACTTGGCCATTAACATGGTCGTCTGTTTGTTTGAAAACACGTCCCATGTAGAATCATTTCTCTGGCCATATCATGAATGGTAAGTCAAGTAAACAACCACGCATACACTGATTGTCTTTCAGATTTTGACATAATTCATAAGTTCATGGCTTTGTTATATGTAGCAATCACTGGATATTGGTATTCATTGTTCCAAACAAGAACACAGTTTACTACATGGATTCTCTCGGAGAGTCAACAAACGCTCAGGATCTGACGCATCTTCAGCAATTCATGGATAGGTATTGAATTCTATGATGAAATTAATTTGATTTCATATCCGGTTCAATAATTGATGTTGTCAAAATTCATCTTCATTTGCAGTGTACTCGCATTGTGGAAAACTATACCAGGGAACCTGTTCAAGAGGGAACTACCTCTGCAGCACGAGATCGTTTCTCTGGTAATACATCGAAATCTGTTATTTTCGGAAAATTTATCCAATAGTCTGCAAATACCTTTTCTTACGCTAGTCAAATGTTCAAGCTTCTAAATAAACCTCTTTCTATTTCTGTCCAAAGAAAAAAAATACATCTAACACTTGTTAGGTTGTTCCTAAGAGGACAAATACATGACTAATTCTGTACAAAAAAATTCAGTGTCCTCAGCAACAAGCAGGGACCAACCTTTGTGGATACTATGTTTGCAGACACATGATCTCCATCTGTAAATCTGCTGATAGTTGTGAAGATGCTTGCGAAATAATACCAGTAAGTTTATCTTAATTAATATCTTCTACTCCACTCATACGGCACATTCTTATCTAAAAAATATTGCAGCTCATCTTAGAACTGAGGACCCCTGAACCGCTCCCCGCTGGTGAATTGCCGATGGTTCAGAGATTTATCATCGACTTCTTCCTGAATCACTACATCAATCCCACTGGTGATAATGAAGATTTCAGCATGCCTTCTCCTGAAACATTGAGTAAGATTTAGCTGCTAAACATATACGCATGGATCCATTGTTTTCCATCGGATGAGGTCATCGTATTTCGTACACTATGATTAATTATGGAATGCATATATGTGTCGACAAATCATTGGAATTTAGCTACCATATGTTCAATTGCAATTGTTGCAAAATCTGATGAATGTTCTTCCTGTGGACACTATTTGTTCAATTGAATATTGTGGCGAATTTGCTTTTTGCATGCCAATTCAAAATGGGATATTTTTGTTTTAACCTGGCAATTGCTCCGCACACGGTTCAACTAAATGAGTGTGTGCGATCCACATCGGAAAGCATACGTCAATCGTAGCAGAACCGTCGGTGATACACAGCATATCGCAAATGATTTGTAGCACTACTACGTGTGCGTAGGGGCTCTGGAACTGTTTGTGATATCACATTATCCCACACGAGAGCTCGGAGTAAACCGTGCCCAATGTAAAATACAATCCCAGTCGTAAATTTTTCAGGAAACGTGTGGGATCCCAAACAAAAAGCACACGTCACTCTTGCCTAAACCGTCGGTGATACACAACAAATCACAAACGGTCTGCAGCACTTGTATGTGTGCGAAGGGGCTCCTGAACCGTTTGTGATAGAACATTATCGCACACGGTGATTGTTGGGAAACATGTGCGATGGACTCCCCCAGGACTGTTGTTGTATGGATGGTACCCGTGGATTCGGCTAGCCGTGGAGTGTGATTGTTGGTGGAGGGGGAGTAAAAAACTTTACCATTCTGTTTGGGAACCGCCTATAATGTATCTAGCATGGAAGATACCGAGATCTCTTGGTTGTTATGTTGACAATGAAAGCATACCGCTCAAAATTATATTCATCTCTGTTTTAAAAGCTCGAGCTCTGGCACCTCTACAAATCCCTACTTCCCTCTGCGAAGGGCCTATCTATTTACTTTTATTGCTAAGTCATCATCCTCTTATAGAAAGCACCAGTTAGAGAGCACCACTATCATTTGTATGCGTTGTTATTAATTGATATTGAGTATGAGTGTGACTGGATCTCTTTTGCCATGAATTATAATGTCTAGTCAGTCCTTGATCTTCATGGGTGCTCTGCATTTATGTTTTACCGTCTCAGAAAGGGCTAGCGAGATACCATTTTGTCATATTATATCATGATTGTTTTGAAAAGTGTTGTCATCCAAGATTTATTATTATTGCTCGCTAGTTGATTATGCCATTGATATGAGTAAATGTGGGACCTAAATATTATTGTGAATATGGTTAGTTCATAATCTTTGCTGAAACCTTGAATGCTGGCTATACATATTTGCAACAACAAGATCAAACAGAGTTTGTAAAAGTTTTTCTTTGTCACTTTCAGTTTCTCAACTGAAATGCTGGAGGACAAGCAATGGGTTAAACTTGGGGGAGTTGATACGTCTCCATCGTATCTACTTTTCCAAACTCTTTTGCCCTTGTTTTGGACTCTAATTTGCATGATTTGAATGGAACTGACCCGGACTAACGTTGTTTTCAGCAGAATTGCCATGGTGTTATTTTTGTGTAGAAATAAAAGTTCTCGGATTGACTTGAAAATATACAGAGAATATTTTTGGAATATATAAAAAATATTGGCACAAGAATCAATCAGAGGGGGGCCACACTTAGTCCACAAGCACTGGGGGCATGCCCTGCAGGCTTGTGGGCCCCCTAGAGCTCCTCCGACCCTAATTCCAACTCTATAAGTACCTATTCGCGGAGAAAAAAATTGGAGAGAAGGATTCATCGTGTTTTACGATACGGAGCCGCCGCCACCTCCTGTTCTTCATCGAGAGGGCTGATCTGGAGTACGTTCGGGGCTCTGGAGAGGGGGATTCATCGCCATCATCATCACCAACCTTCCTCCATCACCAATTTCATGATGCTCATGGCCGGGAGTGAGTAATTCCATCATAGGCTTGCTAGACGGTGATGGGTTGGAGGAGATTTATCATGTAATCGAGTTAGTTTTGTTAGGGTTTGATCCCTAGTATCCACTATGTTCTAAGATTGATGTTGCTATGCTTAATGCTTGTCACTAGGGCCCGAGTGCCATGATTTCAGATCTGAACCTATTATGTTTTCGTGAATATATTTGTGTTCTTGATCCTATCTTGCAAGTTGTAGACACCTATTACGTGTTATGATCCACATACCCCAAGGTGACAATAATTGGGATTTCTTTCCGGTGATTACCGTAGTTTGAGGAGTTCATGTATTCACTAAGTGCTAATGCTTTGCTCCGGTTCTCTATGAAAAGGAGGCCTTAATATCCCTTAGTTTCCATTAGGACCCTGCTGCCATGGGAGGGTAGGACAAAAGATGCCATGCAAGTTCTTTTCCATATGCACGTATGACTATATACGGAATACATGCCTACATTATATTGATGAATTGGAGCTAGTTCTGTGTCACCCTATGTTATAACTGTTGCATGATGAATGCCATCCAGCATAATTATCCATCACTGATCCGTTGCCTACGAGCTTTTAACATATTTATCTTTGCTAAGTTACCTTGTCGTTGCTACTGTTACAATTACTACAAAACAGCTACTATTACTTTTGTCACCGTTACCGTCACTTCCATACTACTTTGCTACTAAAAACTTTGCTGCAGATATTATATCTTTCAGGTGTGGTTGAATTGACAACTCAGCTGCTAATACTCAGGAATATTCTTTGGCTCCCCTTGTGTCGAATCAATAAATTTGGGTTGAATATTCTACCCTCGAAAACTATTGCGATCCCCTATACTTGTGGGTTATCAGTGCCTTGCTTGCTGTTGATAGAATGCGAAGCATGCCCGAGCAATGTCGCGCTCTCCTTCCAGTGCATCAAGGTCGTCTTGCCGATCCAGCTCGTCCTCCTTTTTTTGTACATGCGTACTTTGTGTGCGTCATGGATCAAATCACATGGGAGGACTGCTTCGGCGCCGTACACCATAAAGAACTGGGTGTATCCTGTCCACCGATTTGGAGTAGTGCGCAGCCCCCATAGCACGGAGTCTAGCTCCTCTACCCAGTGTCAATCTGATTCCTCAAGGGAGCGGATTAAATGAGGTTTTATGCCGCTCATAATTAGTTTGTTTGCTTGTTTCACCTGCCCATTACTTTGTGGTTGGTACACCGAAGCGTAGTCAAGCCTTATGCCCATCCTAGCGCACCAATCTTTAACCTCTTGGGCGGTGAAATTAGACCCATTATTGGTGATTATGCTGTGGGGAACACCATAACGGTGTACAACACTGGATATGAAGTCAACAACTAGTCCGGATTCCGCAGAGGTTACCGGCTTTGCTTCAATCCACTTAGTGAATTGATCCACCATAACTAGTAGGTATTTCTTTTTGTTGGTCCCCCCTTTAAGTGGTCCGACCATATCAAGCCCCCAGACAGCAAACGGCCAGGTTATGGGTATAGTCCGAAGAGCTGTGGGATGTATATGGCTTTGATTTGCAAATAGCTGGCACCCAACGCAATGTTGCACCAGGGTGCATGCGTTTGCGTGGGCTGTGGGCCTGAAGAACCCTGCTCGGAAGGCTTTGCTGACCAAGGCCCGAGCTGCTGCGTGGTGGCCGCCCATGCCGGCATGTATCTCGGCGAGAAGCAGCTGCCCCTCCTCTTCGGAGATGCACCTCTGAAGGACCCCCGTAGTGCTCCTTTTATATAGCTCGCCCTCGTGGACCTTGTATGCTTTAGAGCGCCGGATTATGTGTCGCACCTCCATTTGATCGTCAGGGAGTTCCTGTCATAGGAGGTAGGCGAGTAGTGGTTCGGACCAAGGGGTGATTATGGCCATGATCTGATGGGCCGAAGGTGTTTCTTCAAGTGCGGAGCCTCCGATGATATGATCATCTGGTTTGATTTCTGGGGGGGCGATCTGGGCAGGCTCATTGATTGAGGTGCTACTGTCCCTTCCCTGCCATACTACGGATGGCTTGAATAGCCTTTTTAGAAAGGTATTTTTAGGTATTGGGTCTCGCTTGGAATCCATGCTGGCAAGAACATCTGCAGCCTGGTTATAGTCTCTAGAGACATGATGGAATTCTAGACCCTCGAATCAGGCTGACATCCTAAGGACGACGTTTCTATATGCCGCCATTTTGGATCTTTCACATCAAATTCACCGTTGACCCGGGAGATGGCATGGTTCGAATCTCCTCACACCTCAAGCCGCCGAACACCCATCGATGTTGCCATCGGAAGACCATGCAACAGTGCCTCGTATTCAGCTGCATTATTGGAGTCCACGTACATGATCTGTAAAATGTACCAGATATTATCACATGTGGGAGATATTAGGATTACCCTAGCCCCCAGTCCGGCTAACATTTTAGAGCCATCAAAGTACTTCGCCCAGTGTGCATATGCACTATATTCCTTGGGGAGTTCGGCTTCTGTCCATTCGGATAAAAAATCGGCCAACACCTGAGATTTAATCGCTCGGCGTGGTTTGTATACGATCTCGAAGGGAAGGAGCTCTATGGCCCATTTGGTAATTCAGCCCGTGGCATCCCTATTATTGATTATATCATTGAGGGGTACCTCGGATGCTACTGTCACCAAACACTCTTGAAAGTAGTGTCATAGTTTTCAGGATGCCATAAAGACCGTATATGCTATCTTTTGGTAATGATGGTACTATGATTTGCATGGTGTGAGGACCTCTGACACGTAGTAGACTGGCTTTTGGACCTGGAACTTGTGTCCCTCTGATTCCCATTCTACGATGAGCACCGCACTCACCACCTGGTTCGTGGCTGAGATGCATAGCAGCATGAGTTCACCGATACCTAGAGCGGCCAGGATGGGGATGCTTGCCAGGAGTGCTTTTATTTCTTCTAGTGCAGCAGCTGCCTCATTGGTTCACTCGAAGTTTTTTGTTTTCTTAAGTAGCTTGTACAGAGGCAGTGCCTTTTCGCCGAGGCGGGAGATGAAACGACTTAGAGCTGCCATGCAACCCGCCAGCTACTGGACATGTTTGAGCTCCATTGGCATTGCAAGCTGGGCCAGGGCCTTAATTTTGCCCGGATTGGCCTCAATTCCTCTATGGGAGACAATAAATCCGAGCAGTTTGCCTGCGGGGACTCTGAAAACACACTTGTCTGGGTTGAGCCGTGTGTCATAGGTCTGTAGGGTTTCGAAGGTCAAGCGGAGATCGTCCACGAGTTGATCGACTTTTTTGGTTTTAATGACCACGTCGTCTACGTAGGCCTCGACCATTTTGCCAATTTGGTTTTCCAGGCATGTTTGAATCATGCGTTGGTATGTGGCTCCTGCATTTTTTAACTCGAAAGGCATCGTGTTGAAGCAGAATGGCCCGTAGGGGGTGATGAACGCGGTTGCAGCTTGGTCGGACTCCTTCATCTTTATTTGATGATATCCGGAGTATGCGTCAAGAAAGCATAGTGAGTCATGTCCTACAGTGGCATCGATGATCTGGTGTATGCGAGGTAAGGGGAAGGGATCCTTGGGGCAGGCCTTGTTTAGGTCCTTGAAGTCGACACAGAGCCGCCATGACTTGTCCTTCTTAGGTACCATGACCTGATTTGCTAGCCACTCCGGATGCTTTATTTCTCGGATAAATCCGGCCTCTAGTAGTTTTGCCAGATCTTCACCCATAGCATGTCATTTAGGTTCAGAGAATCGGCGTAGTGTCTGTTTGACTGGCTTGAAGCCTTTGATGATGTTTAGGCTATGCTCTGCCAGCCTCCGTGGGATGCCTAGCATATCAGAAGGGTGCCAGGTG
The DNA here is from genome assembly GCA_011799875.1 of Thinopyrum elongatum. Lineage (NCBI taxonomy): Eukaryota > Viridiplantae > Streptophyta > Magnoliopsida > Poales > Poaceae > Thinopyrum > Thinopyrum elongatum. The sequence goes on from CM022303.1 coordinate 391,413,084, forward strand.
AATATGTCCCAGTTTTCACGTAAAGACGTGCGCAGTGCTTCATCAACTGCGGGATCTAGTTGTGCTTCGATGGACACCATTTTTTCTGGGTGTACTTGGAATTTTACTATCTCCTCAGCTGGTTTAAATGACATGGATTTCGGCCTTTTACTGAGGACCACATCATCCCTGTTGACTGTAGTGCGGAGTGTTGTTAATTCTTCGGCTGCTAGGGCCTCGGAGAGTGCTGCGAGGGCAAGCAATGCGGTCCTATTTTCAGCTCGAAGGGTTGTGTTCAGATCGCTGCCGAGCGAAATTACGCCATTAGGCCCTGGCATTTTGAGTTTCATGTATCCGTAATGCGGTATGGCTTGAAATTGTGCGAATGCCTCACGTCCCAAAATGGAGTGGTATCCGCTGTGGAAGGGCACGACGTGGAATATCAAGGATTCAGATCTGTAGTTATCAGGAGTACTGAACACTATGTCCAAGGTTATGCATCCGGAGCAACTCGCCTCCTTATCGGGTATAATTCCTCGGAATGTGGTATGACTATGCTCGATGCGGGATCTATTGGGCTGCATTTTATCGAGCGTGTCTTCATATATGAGGTTCAGGCCGCTGCCCCCTTCCATCAGTACTTTAGTTAGCCTGAAGCCATCGATTATGGGTTCGAGGATTAGTGCGGCGGGCGTGTGGGTGGGGCGGGACCTTGTCTCGTCCTTCTGATCGAAGGTGATAGGTGTGTCCACCCATGGTTGTGTAGCCATCACCTGGTAGACTTGGCCGAGTTCTCGAAGAGCACTTTTCCTTTGGTTGTTTGAGGAGAAAGTCTCGTAAACTATTAGGACGTCGTCATGAGGTGGCGTTGTTGGTTGTCTATCGGGGGGTGTGAGACCAAGGATGTTTTCACCACTTTTGGCCCCCTGCCTTACCACCCAACAAGCTTGAAGCCTGTGAGTCAGATTTGCGTTAAGCAGGGCTGAGTGTATGGGACATGGTCTATCCAGTAATTCATCCAGAACTGTTCTGGGTTTATTTCTCTTTTTGGCGGGTTCGCGCTCGGGCGAACCTCTCACATATGCCCACTTTGCTTGGGCTTTCCTGGGCCTCAGGCCAGGGACTGGCTCCCTGCGCATCTGTTGTAACCTCCAGGTGCTTTCCATGGTGCAATATTTGCGTACCATGTCCGATAATTCGGTGAAGTTCTGTATGCGGCAGCGGGCGAGGGCATTTAAGATCCCTTCATCCCGTCAATTGAATCGGAAGGCTTCGATTATTTCTTTGTCCCATACGTCCGATCTTCCCGCATCCGGAGAGTATTCGCGCGTGGGAGGTGGGTGGGAAATTTTTTGGGCGATCCCATCTTCTGTGAGTCCGGGGTCTCGGTAGGGGCGAGCCGTGCCTGGGCTGTATCCGGATCCAATAGTGCAGTGTTCGGGTGAATGCCTACATGTGGTTGGGTCAACTCAAGGTCAGATCCCGCATCACAGGCTGAGTCCAAACTCTTATCTTGACGGGTGTCCGTATCCGGGTTAGAGACCCAGGTGTATACTGTCATGAGCTTCGGAGATCGAGATCCCTCCATCTTTTCTTCGATGGTAGCAACAAGGTGAGTGATGGGCGGGGTGTGGATCTCTCTGTTGTCAGGTTTAAGCCCGATCTGGTAATAGGCCGTAGGCCTGCTGACAGAGATTCCCATAGCTAGGAATCGATTCAAAAGGTCATTTGCCGAATAGGTTCCCGTCGAGGGCATGCCTCCTGGGTGTTCGGCGGGACGCTCTTCGGACACTTCGATGGGATCCGGCTTTAGGGCCAGGTCCCGAGCTGCATTGATTCCCTTTACGTCCACTGAATCTGACATCAAGGCGTCGAGCTCAGCGGGTTCTTCGGAAGCAGGGCTTCGCCGAGGGCACACGCCAGACTCTATGTTCTGGCGGCTAGCTTCGCATTCAGCGGTGAGGTTTTCAACCGGGTTTAAACGTCAAGTGAGGTCGGAGCGGAAAGTGATGCTGCCGAACGTAAAGATTTGGTCGGGGATGAAGATGTCCCCTGCGTTGGTGGAGTTTCCCATGAATGGGTCAGCCATCGATCCGTCGGTGATCCGCAGCGGAACTCTCAATGAAAGCACCAATGTCGGTGTCAAAACTGGCGGATCTCAGGTAGGGGTCCCGAGCTGTGGATCTAGGATCAATGGGGAACAAAGGATGATGAACACGGTGTTTACCCAAGTTCGGGCCCTCTCAAAGAGGTAATACCTTACGTCTTGCTTGATTGTATTGGATGTATAGTATGGTTATAAAGTAGATCTACCTTGAGATCAGGTGAACTAAACCCTTAGGTGATGAGGTGATGGATGTAGCTCTAGCCCTAAAGCCCTAAACCCTCTAGTTTATATAGACACCTGTAGGGTTACGGTTACATGCGATCAGTTACAAATGACGGAAAGATTACACTAATCTTGACTTGGAGGGCACACCACTACTCCAAAGATCTCGTGTCCGGTCACGGGTCCGCACTCTAGCATAGCCCCACAGTGGCCCATCAGTCCGGCCCATATGTAATGGGTCGACGGCCCGAGGACCCCTAAGTCCAGGACTCCCTCACCCACCCCATGCCCACGGGCCCCCGCGAAGTCCCAGGTGACCCCGTGTCCTTGGTACATGTACCATGCACACGGGACCCCGTGTCCATGGGCCCTAGACCCCGTGCGCACGGCCCGCCCAGTTCAGTCGACTGCACTTCACCGTTTCGGCAATAACTCTCGCATCTGGAGTCTGTTTTTGACATTCTTTAGCTCGTTGAGTAGCTATTGATATCCCCAATCCATCTAGCTAGGTTCCCACATCATTTGACTCCATCAATAGTTTGAAATTTTGGCATCTTTGCCTAGGCCCTCCATCATATCATCCGCAAAACCACCATAGCTTTCTGCAACCTAACCCATTTTGCTCAATTTAGCATTTGTGGTTGTTTGAGTTGTGACTTGAGTCTCCTAAGGTGTTTCGAATACTTAGGGATGGTTGCTTCTTCATCAACCACCACCACCACTTCTGCATTGCCATCTCCAACACCACCACCGCAGGTCCGCTACCACCATTTGACATTTGACATTTGAGATTTTCAGTTTGCGGTTTTTCCGTTTCCTAAGGTGTTTTGGCTACTTAGGAATGGTTCGACTTCGACATCACTGTCACTCATCATCACCTCGGTTTTCGACATCGACAATGAAAACTTCATCATTATCCATCCTTGCTTACACATGACAAACCATTGACGGTAACTTCAACGACACCATTGTACATATTTCCTTGCCATTGCATTGATCGCCCCGAGCCTATTGCGTACCTTACCTAATGAGACTAGTGATTTGAGAATTGCCGGGCCACGCTATTTGTGCACCTTAGTGATACGCTTACGCCGCATAGCTAGTTTTAGCGTGCAATCATCTTGCTATCATCATTGTGCCATAAGTCTTTCCCATGCATATCTCACATACTTGTTTCATATCATACTTGGCTCGAGCATTAACCATATCAAAAAAAGCTTTTAAGCAAAAGAGGAGATACAAAAGAGCTTGTAAGCAATAGAAATAGCATTGAGCCATTTGCATAGTACATACACTTGGAGCATACATACATAGCATACATGGGATTGAAGACGACACATTTACTCTCATAGGTTGGTGCACAAGCGTATCTTGCCCATTTGAGCAATTGAGCTATTGTCTCTCTAGCAACCGTGCAACAAGAGCTTTTTCTGTGGTAACACATTTTGTGCTCATTTCTTGGTTGCGCGGATCCCATCTATCTATCCGTGTGTCTGTATCTTGTGTCACCATAGCTATTGATCTATTTGCTTTACATTGCAATTTTGTGAATCTTCCTCAAGATTTTCAATACCTTGGACTAACATTTGCTTGAATTTTGTGCCACTTGTCCTAACCAAGCCAATCGATAAGCCTTTTACTTGTAGGTGTGAGTGAACAAGTCTGGTACCAATTCCACTATTCTTTCATTTCACATTGAGTGACACGAGATACATCCTCAACTTTGGAAAAAGGTAGCTTGGTATTGTTTATCTCATTTCCTACTCACCTTTGCTCGAGTCTCGTGATGGATAGGAAAAGCACATCATCCTCGGTCTACACCCACGACGACGAGTTCGATGCTATGAAGAACTTCATCGATGCCAAGATGGACAAGCACATGGAGGAGCTCAAGGTCCTCATCAACAATCGCAAGCGGTCTTCATCATCTTCGAGAAGACACTCAAGTGCAAAGACTCCCGAACTACCATCTCCGGCAAGTACACACAAGCATCGACACCAACAAGACCATGAAGCTCAAGGACATCAATGGGGTACAAAAATAACGGAAGAGCAACCTTTCGAAAGCATGTTGGCTTCTCTGCCAACCCTGTGCCCATGGGCCTACGACCCTCATGCACACGGGCCCCCGTGCACATGGACTTCTACACCCCCGTGCGCACGGGCCATACAGAACCGTGACATCGACCCCAAGACTGTGGCTTCTTCAACAACATTGGCATCTTCGCCAAGTGACTTCAAGGCATCTTCGCCTTTGGACGTACAGCATCTTTGCCTACTCCACGAGCTCAAGTCCACTACTTCCACGAGCTACTTCAACTTCGCCGAAAATGTTGAGATTCCATTTTTTCTGACTCATGACCCTGAAGAGTACCTCAAGTGGGAGCGCAAGATGGACGACTACCTCAAGCTACACTAAGTCCCCTCCGAAGATCAAGTGAAGTGCGCCACAAGTACCTTCCAAAACTATGCATCGACAAGATGGCTTCACACACCTTCGAAGAGCTTCAACATGAGTTGGCCCAAGACGAAGAAAGCGATGCGGCGAGAATTTGTGCCTTCCACCTACACGAAACATCTTCAACGCCAATTGGAGAACCCCATACAAGGATCCAAGTCCCTCGACGAGTACTTCAAGAACATGAAGGAAGCCTTGTGATGGGCCGGCGTGGGCGACCCCATTTGGATGAAGTTCTACTTCACGATGGGATTGAACAGCAAAATCGCTAAGACTCTCTTCACCAACAACTATGAGTCCCTCAATGACATGTACTTTGGTGCTCTCAAGGTGGAGCAAGAATTCATGAAGGCCAAGTCTACTCGACCCCAAGCACACTTCGCAACGACCACGCTCTAAGACGGCGAGCATGAGGCTAGTACCACCAAGATGTCCAAGCCCAACGAGCTCCAAGATGATGCTCCAAAGTTTGAATTCACCACCATCCCTCTTTGTGGCATTGATGATGCCGAGTCTACCACGACTCTTTTTCAAGATGGTGCAATGACGACTACGACTACGGAGCAACTCAAGGATCAAGATTTGGAGGCGAATGACATGGTGACGAGCAAGGATGATGCTTCCATCTTTGGAGGCAAGAGTGATGATGTGCCATCTTTGGCCTTCATCCACGACGAGAGTGATGATGTGCCATCTTCAGCCTTCATCCATGGTGACAACTACGAGATGGTTGAGCATGGGATTTTCCCTTCGACCAAGGAGGCGTATGGTGATGAGTTGAGTGACTTGTGCCACCATGTTGAGAGTGAGAGTGACTTCAATACTAGCCCCATATATGATGAGTTGCCCCAATTCCCATGTGAGGAGAGCCACCAACACCACCACTTGAGTGATTTGAGTGACTCCACCATATGTGACATTGAGTGCACCTACCTTGAGGGAGTGAGTGAGCCACCACCACATAGAGAGGGTGAGGTAGTTGATAGGGCATATGAGACAATTTTGATTTCTAACAACTTAACCTCTACCTCTATTGTGTCTTCTGATTTGGTGCTAGGTCCCATATATGATGATGCGCCGATCCTCGATGACTTCGTCCTTCCTTTGGACAAGACGATGGCCATGGTGGACTATGATGTACCCCCCCCCCCACATGGTTCCATCACAATGACGATGACCACACTTCGGTTCTTACCACCTTACCTACACCACATGAGTGGAACGATAAAGGTAACATAGGTGATGGTGATGCTCTAGTCCCACTAGTGGACATTCTTGATATTGATTTCTCGCATGATGTCGATCCCCCTATTACCATGCTTCATGCTAGTATGCTTTCCCCATGTGATGATTTACCCATTTATGATGAGTTTGATGATTGTCATGTGGAGTCTATTAGTTGTGATGCCATGTTACATAGGATTTCTTGTGATAATTCTCTTGGTCACATCATGTTTGACAATCCGCTTGAATTGTCATATGCTATGCATGAGATCTACCATATGTCATATTTACAATCTCATCATAGTGAATGCACATGCCATTAAAATAAACCCAATTTGCACATATGGCATAGATGACAAACCCATGGTAATTGGCATTTGTTTTTCTTGTGATGATATTGATTTGCTTCCTTTGCATCATTTATCTCATATGCCATGCCATGACGACCTAACTTCAAACATGCATTGTTTGCCATATTGTCCATTTTCTCTATATAATGCATTCGATATTGCTCATGAGGAGACCCCCATAGTTTCCTCATACATATTAGGAGATTTTGATCCATCCTATGATTTGCATGATTCCTATGATTGTGTGCACCCTATGCATTCCATGAATACAAATGCTATTGTTGTGCCACACACTGGCTATAATTTGCATCTCCATCATGTTATACATAACAACTATTCTTTCATGATGGATGACATGTTCTTATACCATGCATCAAATTTCTTTGAGTGATGCCTATTTTCTGCTAACTCTCACGCGCACATGCACGTCATAATGGTTGATGTGTACATTTACCACGCACACGCTTTGTTTCGTTTGTCTACTTGTTGTGTAGGTACACATGCTTCCTCGTGAACCTCGCAATCCCATGAGTTGACGAAACGAGCTCTAGAGAGCAATGATGACTTGGGATCCTGTGTATTTTCTTCCCCGCCACTCCCTTCATGCAAAGACTTCGCGCATATCTTCTACATGGCCCTCACAGGGTTATGGGTTATTTACCACTTCTCACTTGATGTCCATGTTGCCATGTTCACTTTGCATGATATGCTCATTTCTACACCTTTGCCATGCATTTGTCACCCATGTTTTGCATTTCACATGACACTTGATTCTTGTACTTGTACGTGTATTTGCATGCTTGGTGGAGATATTGCTTGTTATTGCCATGTTTGCTTTGTGCCCAATGCCTATGATGATACTTTGATCATATCTTGTTTTCATGCTTGTGATATGTCATGTGCATCATGTATGCCTACTATTTACACACATGACATGATTGCCATGATTACCTCTAGTATGTCGCATCTTCGCACTACTAGCATGCTTGACTTGATTGCCTCACACATATTGAACAATTGCTATCTCATTTGTGTTGAGTGCCACACTATCTTCATCACACCCTATGCACGTTATGCTTGGATTGTCTTGCACTTGGCCCATGTGTTTAGACATTTCATTTCTTTTGGGGTTGTGAATGCCTCTTATGCCTACCATAGACCATTCATTGAGCACTTTGTGCATGCTTGCTATGACATTGAGGTAGATGCTTGTCCTCTTGTCACACATATTAGCACCTTTACCTCACCTTTGCATGCTTGTTTCCATGATGTCCTTGATTTGGCTCAATTAACGTGCTTGCATGCCATGTCACAATCCTTTGTCACACCATATGCTATGCTTGATAGCAACACTTGTTGGGTGAATCACCTCTTAAATGCTTGGTTTTGCACTAACGCTAACCACATTTGTTTTTCCAAGTGTTTGTTGTCTTCATTCCTTTTGAAGGTATTACAGGATGGTGCGACATTGGAGAGTGCCCAGTTCAAGCTTCCACATGATGAATACTTGGTGATCGTCCACTTCAACATGTCGATGCCATCTCTTTCCCATGGTGATTTGGTTCTTGATCCGAGGATGGATCTTTCCCAAGGGGGAGGGGATGATGCGGAGCATCCTACGGGCACCACCATGTCGAGAGTCCATTGGGCAAGTGAAATGTCCCACATCTACTTCACATACATAAAGGTGACTCATCTCCTTTACACGTGTCCATTTGTATCCTTCGAGGATGGTATACTACTTGACCCCTCTCTTGTGTGCATATGCGTGTGTATATATATATATATATATATATATATATATATATATATATATATATGTGTGTGTGTGTGTGTGTGTGTGTGTGTGTGAGCGGAGCTACACATTCATCGAGGAAGAGTACAAGCTCAAGAGTACATGTACACCATCATCGAGGTTGACCACATCAAGGGAGCCGAGGAGCATCCACAAGGAAGGAGAAGGAGCGCATCAGGAACAAGTCTCCAAGTCCCAAGCGACCCCGTGCGCATGGGCCCCCGAGACCCCGTGCCCACGGACTACACAGGGAGTTGCCGTTGTAGCACCCCGTGCGCACGGGCTTGTACCGTGCCCACAGGACCCCCGTGCGCATGGGCCCAACTTACCCCGTGCGCACGGGCCCATCAGGATGGACGGCCGAGAGTCATCTGTTGGGCCTCCACTTCGTCCCCTTCCTCCACCTACCTATATTTTCCGTACCTAGACCATATGTTAGGGTTAGTAAAGAATATGACATGATCTAGATGAGCTTTGCTCCTCGTACCTCCTCTTGAGAGAGAGAGAGACCTCTCCCATGGAGATCAAGACCTCCTTTGGGGAAGATCCCTAGGGGATTCAAGACCTCATCTAGGGAAGGATACCCATCATAGGATCATCAAGACCTCATCTCCCTTTGGGATTTGGGATGAACTTTACCTTGTGCTATTTTCCCTTTGTTGTTCATGTATCTTGTGGATCCATGTGTTACTAGTCTAGTGAATGTGTGATTGGGCTTCTTCTTGAGTGTTTCCCTTGTGATTCCCCTTTGTGTTCTTCGTGTTCTTCGGGAAATCCCCCTCCAATTCTTGAAAGATCTCCACATAGGGTTCCACCCTACAACAACTATCTTGCGAATGATTGCTTGCATGATGTTGATCACCTTATGGATTCATCGCATACTATGTCTTGTTTCGATATGCCACCCATTTATGATGAATATGATGACGAGCATGTTGGATTGCCTAGTTGTGACTCTATGCTCCATAGGATATCATGTGAAAATTCTATCGGTCACATCATGTTTGACAATCCATTAAACTTGTCATATGCTATGAGTGAGATCTCCCATATTGCATTAATACAATCTCAACATAGTAACTATGCATATCCAATTAAAATCAATCCCATTTGCACTCATGGCATAGATGACGAGATCATGGTTATTGGATTTTGTTTCTCTTGTGATGATATTGCTATGCTACCTTTGCAAAATTTGCGCAATTCATCTTATATGCCATGCCATGATATTGGTTATAGATTGCATGAATGCATCAATTGTGTGCGCATACCATTCATGACAATGCTCTAGATATTACTAGTGATGCATTACACAATTTGAGTCTCCATTATGCTATACATGACAACAAACCTATCATGATGGATGACATGTTTTTATATTATGCATCTCATTTATTTGAGCTTTGGATATTTTGTGTTAACCAACACATGCACGTGTGTATCATAATGGATGATGTGTACATATACCACGCACACATAATTTTTCCTTTTCCTTTGTTTTGTGTAGGTACTTATGAACACGCGTGAATCTCACAATCCCATGAGTTGACGAAATGAGCTCTTGAGAGCAATGATGCTTTGGGATTCCGTGGAGTACCCTTTCCATTGTTCCCTTCGCGCAAGGACTACGCGCATCTCTTCTACTTGGCTCTCACACGGCTACAGGCTATATAACACTTGTCACCTTATGCTTATTTTACCGTGTTCACTTAGCATGTTATGCTTGCTTCTACGCCTTTGCCATGCAATTGTCACCCTTGTTTGCATTTACCAATGATTCACCATTATACTACTCCTATGTGTATTTGCATGCTTGGTGGAGATAATTGTTGCTATTGCCATGTTCCATACATGCCACATGCTATTGTTGATTCTTGTGTTGGGAGAGTCATGATGTTCCACTGCTATTTACATAGGACTTATTGCCAATACAATGATGATACATTACTCGTATCTTGTTTTCATGCTTGTGATATGTCATGTGCATTATGTATGCTCACTATTTGCACACATGACATGATTGCCATGATTACCTCTAGTATGTTCCATCTTCGCACTACTAGCTTGCATGACTTGTTTCCTATGATCACTTGCTTTGTCGCATCACCCATGTTACATAATTGCTCATTGAATTGGGTTAATAGCATATATATTCATGCCTCTCACATGATTTATCTTGATCATTATCACATGTATCCAATAGTTGCATCTCTCATATTCACTTGTAGTGAGTGCAACAATTCTATGCTTATTAATCTTGGAGACTTGGATACCTTGTTGTCGTGGTAGAATACAGCCACCTATGAAGCCATCGGCCCCTTTGTGGTTCGGCAGGGGGGAGGACGCATTGCATAAAGAGTGGAGGCCGTGGGACAGCACGGCGATGGTGACACTAGTGGTTTTTACCCAGGTTCAGGCCACTGAGAAGCTTAAAACCCTACTCCTACTTTGGTGGATTGATGTGGCGACCGTGAAGAACACACGGTGCTCGAGCCCGGCAAGGTAGCCTTGGGGAGAGCAGCTACGCGCGTATGAGTACACGAGGGTCCGAATCCTTTCTAAGGTTGCCACGGTCCTGCTTTTATAGGCCAAGGAGTTACCACAAGGGCAAAATGGTCATTATCCAACGATTAGATAGCTAACAGTGCTATCATACCTAACTCTGGCAGTTAGGACAAAGCGCATTAAATGCACTGCCATGTGTCATGTTGTGGATGCGGCCTGGCAGGCCTGCCATGCCACTTTAGTCATCTTACATCTGTTTGCTTGACACGCCTATGGACGGGTGTCATATGGAGGTGATCTTCCTCCTAAATGGCCGCCACGTGCCAAATGACAGCCACTTAGTTATCTGGGGGCTCGACACCGCACCGATGGGTGACTTGCGTTGTGATGCGGTGGAGCGGCGGAGCGGTGGAGTCTTGGCGGGGATGTAGGCCGCCAGCGCCCCCGGCAATCCTTGCAGGGGAAGTCTTGGGACTTGTCTTCTGGGTGGCCTCGACCTGACCAGGCTTGCCTGCCCGGCAAGGGAGGTTTTTCCTTAGTGATATCCTGCCGTCTTGGCTTGTCTTGGTCTTCTTGATCCGCCCTTTGATTCCTCAAAGAGCTCTTTCTCTCTGGCTTGGTTCTGTCTCGAATGTTTGGTGTTGCCGGGATGGAGGCCTACCGCCCGTCCACAAGTCAGGGGAAACATACACCCATGTTTATGTACCCCGACAGAAGCCCCCGGGCCTGAGCCATACGTGTTGCCGGGCACGTTGGGTTAGGCCCCAAACAGTGCACGGACACGTGTCGAAGGAACGCTGCGCGTGCAGTGGTTTGTTATGATGACCAGTCGCCTCAACGTCCACTACGCACAATTACCGCAGGTCGTGGGGTCATGGGACTATAGCAGTTAATGTAAAACGGTAACTTCCTGAGAGGAAGCAGTGAGGAGCCACCCCCCCCCCCCCCACGTTCGTTCCACATAATAGAGAAAAACATGAAGGGGTCCTCCTCATTCGCATCCGTTTCACCCTCCATCATCTTCCTCCTCAAGCCAAGCGACTACTCACGTGCCCACATCTGCCTTCGATCTCCCACCCAACCTTCCACCTTCCACGCAGCCCCGAAGAATGGGGAAGAAGGCCGCCGGAAGGGGGAAGCGGCTGGCCGCCGTGAAGGCAAGCGCGGCGGAGGGGAAAAAGAAGAAAGCGGTGGAGCTGGACAGGAAGCAGCAGGAAGATGTAGTGTTCTTCCCATCGAGCTTGGATAGGAACACCCTAGCCGTGAGGTGCGCATATATGTGGGGGAGAGAAGTCCCGAAAGGGCATGGTGCCCCAGCGGTTTTGGCGGAGGGGAAAGAGGACCTGCCAAATTTGTACCGCTTTTTCTGCGCATATTTCCTCTGCGGTCTCAACCCTCCTTTCTTTGATTTCTTTGAGGCGATGATTGTGGTATACGGATTCAACCTTTTGGATTTCACGCCAAATGCAATGGCGTGCATGGCGATTTTCGCCCATCTGTGCGAGAACTTCGTTGGAGTAGCCCCCAGCGTGGATCTGTTTATGCACTTTTTCGTCCTGCGGGTTGAGGACAAGAATCTCCGCTCAGGAAATATAAGCTGGATCCCCCGGGTGGTGAGGAATGTTTGGGATTATCTTCCTGGTCAGTAGCGCGGTAGATGGGAAGAATGGAGGGCAGATTGGTGCAGGATTCCGGATGCAGACGCTCCAGAGTACTGCCGGGCACGGACGGAGTGCATCGTGCGCGACAAGGATTGGGGGAAGCCAGGCCTTATTGATGATAGGCTACGCCAAGCTTTGAATAGGATTGCTCGCCTCAAGGCTGCCGGGCTAACCATCAAACTAGTGGGGGCTGACTTCCTCCAACGCCGCATTGCACCGCTGCAGCAAAGGGACATGTTTGCTTGGCGGTAGGGAGACACAGGGGATAGGATGCGCCTGTACCCAGGCCTCACCAACAACCTGATAGTTTACGGTCATGCCTGGCTGTGCGAACAGCTGTTCGGTAGCCTTGGGGCATTCAAAATGCCGGCAAAGGTTGTCCTGCTGAACAGAAGATCAGCAATGCTGTTTTCCGCACGGGGTAAGTGCTCTGTTTGCAATCTGTCAAAGCGCTCCTCCAACTTTCTCACTTCCTCAACGTATGCCTCCATCAATGGGCTTTGGTAATCCTTGTTTACTTCTCTCACCACAAGTTGCGAGTCTCCATGGATGATCAGCTTCTTGATTCCCAGTTCTGTTGCAATCCTGAGCCCGGCAAGGAGCCCCTTGTACTCTACAGTATTGTTGGTAGCCTTCTCCCAGGGAAAATGCATTTGGACGACGTACTTAAGGTGTTCCCCAGTGGGGGCAACAAGAAGTACGCCAGCCCCTACACCTTGTAGGGAGAAGGCACCATCAAAATACATAATCCATTCTTGGGGCGTCTCCTTGCCGGGGATAACTGTCTCCAACACTTCTTCATTAGGGGTTTTGTGTCCACTCAGCAATAAATTCTGCCAGGGCTCTGCTCTGAATAGTTGATGTGCTCTCAAACTTCAGACCAAAACTGGATAACTCCAAGGCTCACTCCACTATCCTACTGGTGGCCTCGGGGTTTCTGAGTATGCGTTGCAAAGGAAAGCGGGTGACAACTGTGATCTCGTGGGCTTGGAAGTAGTGGCGCAGTTTCCTTGAGGCCATGATGAGACAAAAAATCAACTTTTGCACGCCAGAGTACCTTGACCTAGCCCCCTCCAATAGGGAGCTGACGAAGTACACTGGGCACTGCACCACTTTCTTCCTTGCCGCAACCTTGGGACTGTCTCCGCTACCTTGCTCTCCCTTGTCTTGAACTGCATCTGACCTTGCCAGGACGTATTTGCTTTCCTCTCCAGAGGGGACAATGGCTGTGGCTGCCGCTTCATCCACTTCCCGCTGCGCTACTAGTGCTGCACTAACCACCTGATTTGTTGCCGCTAAGTATATCAGCAACGACTCTTGTGGTTTGGGAGCGACCAAAGTGGGCACAGAGGAAGGATAGGTCTTCAAGTCTTGTAGCGCAGCGTCTGCCTCCGGGGTCCACTCCATAGGTCCTGCCTTCTTTAAGATTTTGAAGAACGGCAAGGCGTGCTCGGCGGACATGGAAATGAACCTGCTAAGCGCGGCAACACATTCAGTCAAACGCCTCGCGTCTTTAATGTCTTGGATGCTTGGATCTGCTCGATAGCCATGATCTTGTCGGGGTTGGCCTCTATCCCCTGATGGGACACGAAGAAGCCAAGTAGCTTGCCGGAAGGAATGCCAAATACACACTTCTCCGGGTTCAGCTTCAAGTTGATCTTGCGCAGATTAGCAAAGGTTTCCTCGAAATCCTGGATGAGGGTTGATCTGTCCTTGGTCTTGACCACAATATCATCCATGTAAGCTTCGATGTTTTTGTTCAGCTGGGATTCAAAGCCAATCTGGACTGCCCTTACAAAAGTGGACCCAGCGCTTTTCAACCCGAAGGGCATCCGTACGAAGCAGTACATGCCACATGGGGTTATGAACGCGGTCTTCTCTTCATCTTCCCTGGACATAAAGATCTGGTGGTACCCAGAGTATGCATCCAGGAAAGAAAGCAGGTCACACCCGAAGGTGGAATCCATAATCTGGTCAATGTGCGGCAAGGGAAATGGGTCCTTCAGGCATGCCTTGTTCAGATCCATAAAATCTATGCAAAGCCTCCATTTCCCATTAGCCTTGCGTACCACCACAAGATTTGCTAACCAAGTTGGATGCAGTACTCCTCTGACCAGACCAGCTGCCTCAAGTTTCTTGATCTCCTCAGCAATGAACTGCTCCCACTCCAAAGCTTGCTTCTGGACCTTCTGCTTGATGGGTCGGGCATGTGGGCAGACAGTAAGGTGGTGCTCGATTACCTCCATAGGAACACCGGGGATATCAGATGGTTGCCAGGCAAACACATCGATATTCGCCCGCAGGAAGGCAACAAGCACGCTTTCCTATTTGTCATCGAGGGTGGCGCTAATAGTGAAGGTACCATCAGCGCCAGCCAGCCCTGCCGGGACCTTTTTCATAGCGGGTGCAGCAACCTTGGGTCTCTTGCTATTGGAACTCTCCGGCAAGTCATCAACAAGCGCAGCGTACTCTGAAGAGGTACGCTTCCCGAGTTTGTTGCTGGCATCCTTTCTATTTCTCCCCTTCTTCTTGTTTTCCTTGGGAGGAACACTGGTTTCCGTGGCCTCTGCCGCGACTGCTTCCCAGTACATCTTGTCCACACAAATGATTGCATCCTTCTCATCTGACAGAATGGAAATGATGCCTATCGGCCCTGGCATCTTCAAGGTGTTGTAGGCATAGTGGGATGCCGCCATGAATTTGGCTAGGGCTGGACGACCAGGGATTCCATTGTACGGCAGGGGGAGGTCAACCACATCAAATACGATCTTCTCAGTCCGGTAGTTTAACTCCCCCCTGAACGTCACCAGTAGCGTGATCTTCCCCTTAGGACGACTCCTGCCGGGGTTGATCCCTTGAAACGTGCCAGTAACCTTGAGCTCTTCCTCTGCAATCTGAAGTTTGCTGATGACCTTTGGAGAAATCAGATTCAACCTGGCCCTGCCGTCAACCAACATCTTTGTGACTTTGAGGTTGCGGATTGTCGGTGAGACCAACAACGACAAGCAGCCTACCGTAGTGGTGCGGTCAGG
Organism: Thinopyrum elongatum; assembly: GCA_011799875.1. Taxonomy (NCBI): domain Eukaryota; kingdom Viridiplantae; phylum Streptophyta; class Magnoliopsida; order Poales; family Poaceae; genus Thinopyrum; species Thinopyrum elongatum. Next base: position 391,428,417 of record CM022303.1, read on the forward strand.
GTGATCCACTTTGTCAAAGATGATGGGCGTGCGGGACCACTTGAGCGACTTCCGAGAATCTACCGCTGGCTCCACGGCATTGACTTCATGTGCCCACTGTTTAAGTTGGCGGTGAGAGGAGTGCAGAGATGCACCCCCGTCAATGCACAGGGCGTCAGTGGCTTTCTGGAACTCCTGCTCGTTGGTTTCCTCTTCATATCCTCCATCACTCTCATCATTGCAATCCTCCTTATGGCCTATGGCGGTTTCCCTTGATTCTGAGGAGCCTTGCCCAGGCGGCTTGCTCCGCCGCCTCGGCCCTTCCCGCCAGTGCCATCTTGACCTTTCTCCTTATCACGCTTCTCGTATTCAGCCCTCTGCTTCTTAACGAGCTGTTCGACCTAATGACACTCCTGGAGATCGTGGCCCTTGGTTCGATGGATCTTGCAGTACGGCCCATCACCTTTCCCAGCCTTCTCAGCAGCCGCAGCTTCCCGGCAATCAGTGCACGCGGCAACTTCCTTGCCGGGAACTTCGGTCTTGGCCTTCTTGGCGGTACTAGGTTCGCCCGATCCCTCAACGGTCATCACTGCCTTATCCTTGCGCCTTTTGTTGCGCTTCTTGTTCTTCTTCTTCTGATTGGTGGCCTTGTCATCATTCTCTGAGTCGATGTCAACGCCATCCTCTTCACCGGGGAGCTGCCTCCCCTCCTCTACCCGAGCACACTTATCCACTAGAGTGTAAAGCTCCTTCACAGTCTTGGGAAACCGAACGTTCATCTTGGAATGTATCTAACGATTGCGCATGTTGGACTGGAACGCAGCTATCACAGCTGCTGGGTGGATGTCTGGGATGTTCCTGTGTACTCGGCTAAACCTCTGCATGTACTTCCGCAGAGTCTCTCCTTCCTTCAGCGGGAGGAGCTGCAAGTCGCTGGGCCGCCCGTGAAGGCGCCAACAAACTCATGGCACTGGTCAGCCCAGGTCGAAATGGAGTTCTCCGGCAAGTGCATTAGCCAAGACCTCACACTTGGCTTGAGTGCCAAAGGGAAGTAGTTGGCGAACACCTTCTCGTCTCTTCCCCCAGCAGCTTGAACAGCGATGGTGTAGATGCTCAAGAACTATGCCGGGTTTAGTTTCCCATCGTACTTCTCTGGTATCTCTAGCTTGAACGTACGGGTAGAAGGCCAGCGGACTTGATGCAACTAACGAGTGAAGGCGGGGCACCCAACCTCAAAAGGTAGGTACCCACCTTCACTGAGAGTAGGCTCGTCAATGTCAGGGCCATTGCGCCTGTCGGACTGGCGGTGGGTGTCGCGGCGTCGCTCGATGGTGACGCGCGCGCCTTCCCTTTGCCCGTCCTCCAGGACTCGCCGTTGGCCTTGACGCGCTTGAGGGTCAGACGAAGCCATCGAGACATCGTCGGGTTCCTGATCGCGTGGCTCCGGCTGTGGCCCCTGCGCAGGCTGCCGCGGAGGGGACTCCACCGTGGGCATGTCCTCTTCAGCACGGCCAGCAGTACGGGCCATTGTCGTCAGCTGGGGAGGCCATGGCGGGCCAGCTCGCTGTGATCCTCCCGCCTTGGCGAAACCAATCAGGCTTTGAATGGTGGCTCTCCACTCATCCATCTGATCAGCTACCGGCGGAAATCTTAACAGCATTTGGGCCTGCGCCATGGCCTCTGAAGCAGTGCTTGGCATGGATGACGATGTAGACCGTAACATCGCCTGGCTCCTGATGGTGCCGGCAGTAGCTGTGCCGTGTTCTCGTCGTCGTGAGCCCATCGCCAGGGTGGTGTCGTGACGAGGTTGTGGCACTTCAGGGCCAGCGGCTCCATTTGGCGCATCAGCTGGGTCAGCTTGTTCCAGGGGTGGCGCATGCCCTGCGCCCGCGCCTGCAGTGGGAACAGCCGGAGAGTTGCGATTCGCCCCAAAGTGAGTGCCACCGCTGCGGCTTTGCCCTTCGGCCAGGCGGAGAGGTGCAGACGGAATGATCTCTTCGTCCGTACTTCATAGAGCGTGGCAGCTAGGATGCTATTGGTGCTGTCCTTCTTCGGTTCCTTCCGCCCTCATTTCGGTCGCAGTGGAGGTGGTGACGATGCCGCCTGCGCCGGCCACATCCCCCGCAGCGCCCATATCTCAGTGCGTCCCCCCTAGCCCCCGCGGCGTCGGCGGCCACGTGCGACGGGGCCTTCAAAGTGGATGGATGGGCTGCGGCACCGGGCTTCTTCCTAGGCGCCATGGATGATGGAGCCGTCGATGAAGAAGATGATGAAGATGACGCACTGCGTATGCTTCTCAGGTTCACGCAAGTGCTTCCCCCTACCTAGCGCGCCAAAGATATCATGGAAAACCACGGCCACCTATGGGGCCATCAGCCCCTTGTGGTTCGGCAGGGGGGATGAGCACATTGCACAAAGAGCAGAGAACGTAGCACATCACAGCAGAGATCACACGGGCAGTTTTACCCAGGTTCGGGCCGTCGCGAGGCATAAAACCCTACTCCTGCTTTGGTGGATTGATGAGAGGACCGTGGTGGAGAAGCAACGCTCTAGCCTGGCACGGTTGCCTCGGGGCGAGGGCAGCTACGCGCGTATGAGTGTACAAGGGTCCGAATCCTTTCTATGGTTGCATGGCCCTCCTTTTATATATCAAGGGGTCACCACAATGGCAAATTAGTCATTGTGTACTGATCAGATAGCAAACAGTGCTATCATACCTATCTCTGCAGACAAGGCAGAGCGTAGTAAATGCACCGCTTAGTGTCACATTGTGGCATGCCCAGCAAGCCTTGCCGGGCCGTTTGGCCACCTTCTCACCTGCCTGCATGACACGTCTCTGGACGGGTGTCATTTGGAGGTGATTTCCATAGGAAGTGGCTGCCACGTGCTAAATAATAGCCACTTAGTCACTTGGGGGCTTGACACCGCACCGATCGATGACTTGCGTCGCTATGAGGTGGAGCGGTGGAGCCTTGGCGGGGTAGGTCGCCCTCATTATGCCCGGTAGGCCTGCCGGGGCGGTCTTGAGACTTGTCTTCGGGGTGACCTCGACCTCGCCAGGCTCGCCTGCCCGGCAAGGGAGGCTTTCCCTTAGTGGTGTCTTACTTCCCTTGGCTTGACTTGGTCTTCTTGATCTGCCCTCTGATTTCTAAAAGAGCTATCTCTTCAACTTGATCTCATCTTGGATGTTGCAACCTTGCTCTTTTAGGCCTGTGCACGGTCTGGGCAACAGACCCAGGGTTTGTCGCACCGACAGGCTTTCTCCGTCGGCCAACATGAGGTTCCCAGTGTCAAGCTGTCGCTCTTCTCTGAGGAGTTGATTGAAGGGTTGAAGACGGATGAGGATGAAAGGGACAGATGCTTTGTCCATGAGTCCAGAAAGCTTGCCCGCAATGCCCTCTTCATGGTCTTGAGCAATCTCGCCTTCTGCCATCCAGACCTCGATCTTGCCGATGGCTTCAGGAGGCTGCCGGCGGGTGCCAATGTTTCTGTTGCCGAGGAGAAAGCTGCTCCTTTCGCCGACAAGGTTCTTTCCGTCCCCAGGGTCTGAGAAGACCGCCAGGTACAGCCGTGAACCATTCTTGTTGCCGTGGTGCCCTGTAACAAAAACATAATGCATGTCTCGTGTTTAGGCCCCGTACTATATTTGCTTTTGCACTCGTCGAACTGGTATTTAATTAAGCTTAAGCGCATGTTATCCCTCTTGTGTTTTACCCATGGGTGCTTGTATGGTTGGCTTCTTTTTGTGTGTTTTGGCTGCCCGCTAGTAGCATGCTGTCGCGATTGCTGTGAGGAACGTGTCCTTAGCATTCAGCTGGCGAGAACATGCCCCGACAGGTTTTCCTTAGGAGTCTTTGATGCAACCGCCCACTTGTTGAGCAGGCTCAAAACAAAGCAGGGGCGTGGACAAATCCGGCAAGGTGCCATCACACGAAAGATTCAACCTGTCGGGGACGAATCCGCGATCACCTATGGGACCCAGGGAAGGACCCCTTTACGTTCGGCAGGGAGAGACGGTCGCACGAAGAGCAAATCTAGCGAAGAACACGACAGTGCACGAGAGAGATTTACCCAGGTTCGGGCCGCACGAATGCGTAAAACCCTACTCCTGCTTTTTGGTTTATTATCTGTATGATTGTTCTAGCTCCAGGAGCGCTACAGTACCGAGTAGCTGCGTACAATACTGGAGTTCTCCATCCCCCCGTTCCTCCCCTTTACGTTGCCTATGGGCCTCCTTTTATATGCACAAAGGGGTCACCAACAGGTGGCAAATAGTAAAGGTAGATGTGGAAAGTTGCTACAGTAAGGCCATTATTACCAGGATGACATGTCCTACCTACCACTGACGGCAGGGGACAAGGGCATTAAATGCCCATGCCTTTGCTGTCCACATACATGTACCCGGACGTCTTGGACGTGGGAAAAGCCTATCCCACCTGCTCCTGCACCGCTAGCTACAGTGTACCGCCGTCTACACAGTGCCCTGCCACACACGCTTGGAAGGACCCAGAGCGCCACGCTGGCAGAGGCACCGGAGCAGCACAGTAGCACAGTGGTACAGTAACGCTTGCCGCGGCAAGACCTTGCCGCACCTGACAGCTTGCCGCAACCCATAGCTTGCCGCGCAAGGTAACTTGCCGGGGCAAGTACCTTGCCGCAGCCAATGACTTGCCGGGGCAAGTACCTTGCCGCGGCAAGTACTCTGCTACAGCAAACCTCAGGCTGGGCCTCAGCTGTCCCTCCCGGCAAGCTCCTCTTGCCGGGGCCTTAACTCTTGCTTTGTATACTTTGTTCTTGAATGGCTTAATAATCTTGAGCTTCTCTCTGGCTGTCCTCCCGCAAGCCTGGCCGCGGGATGCTACTACTGCCCGTGCACAAGTACAGGGTACTAGGGTACCCCTATTCTAGTACACCGACAGGAGCCCCCGGGCTTGGGCCACACACGGTGCCGGGCGTTGTTGGGCCAGGCCCAAACAGTGCACGGGCACGCGTGGCTGGGATAAGCCGAAACGTCCCTATGCTGTTTAATTGCACGCTCTCCCACGCGTCGCGCGTTGAATGCGGAGCGTGGGAAGCGTGCGCAGCTATCTCGAATGACGAAGGGGCGGATGGTTCCGCATCTTTCCCCATAAAAGGAGGGACCTGCAGAAGCACTCACACACCCCTCTCACCATTCTCGATCTCCAAATCTCCGCCTTCTTCTTCCTCCGCTCCAAAACAAAGCGGTTTCCCAATCCTTCGCCACCGCGCGCGTCCGCATCTCCCTCGGTCCTCAGCTCCGCCTTCGCCATGCCTCCCAAAGGAGAAAAGGGGAAGACGGGGAAGTCCTCAAGGACGGAGACCCAGGCGCAGATGAAGAGGCAGAAGTACGCGCTCTTCGCTCCGACGCTCACGGGGGCGGATCTAAAGGCCAAGTTCCAAGGCATGTGGGCCGCGAGGACCAAGGCGCATCCGGCTACCCGCGTTCGCCCAGCCACCGACGAGAGCGAAGTGAGCAAGTACCCCTTCTTCGCTTGCTACTTTTGGTGCGGGCTCTGCCCACCGTACTCGGATTTCTTTAGCGACGTCATGTACACCTTCAATCTCCGTCTGCTGGATCTCACACCGAATGTCGTATCCACCATGGCAATATTTGCGCATCTGTGCGAGAACTTCGTCGGCGTCGCACCCAACACCGCGCTGTTCAGGCATTACTTCACTCCCCGTGCTGAAAAGGGGGAGCCTCTCACTGTTGGCGTCTCGTTCATTTCAAGATTGGGCGCCAAGGAGCATTATCTGAAGGGGGATCTCCGCCCAAGATGGGGAGAAATCCGGTCTGAATGGTGTTGGATCATTGACGACGAGCCGCCACCATATTGTGAGCTTCGCAAGACCCCAGCAGCGCGTGGCACAGACTGGAGCGATCTGGATCCCCAGGACAAAAAGCTGGAGATTGCCGCTACCAGGATCATACGGCTCAGGGAGGCCGGGCTCACCATAGGGATGGTTGGCGCAGACTTCCTCCGCCGCCGCATTGGTCCTCTGTAGCAGAGAGGAAGGCCGGCCTCTGATTGGAAGAACCCAGCCGATATCATGCGGCTGCGCCATGGACTGATCAACAACTTCACAGTTCTGCAGCATGACTTTTTCATGCGAGAACTGTTCAAGCAAGAGACAGATCCAGAGAAGCGCGACAAGGCGTTCACGCTGCCGAAGCACATCGTGCCCCTTTGCAACAACTCCGCATTGAGTGCAATCATCGCTATGATGCCGCTCTGCAATGCGGACAGCGTTGAAGCAACTTGGGACGTGCCGCTCGAAGAAGACGTGCGGCGATTCTTTGACTCCACGGTCGAAAAGCAGGTCCGGGTGGAGGAGTGGCTCGTCCGCAACACCACTGAGCAAGAAATAGAATTCATTGCTCGAAGAGTAGAGGAGGACAGGCTCGCCAGGGAAGCTGGTGATTTTGGTTATACTTTGGCGGAGCTCGACGAGGCACAAAAGGAGAGCCTTGCCGAGCAGGGGATGCTTGCCGGGAAGGGCGAGCTCGCCGCACCCGGCAAGGATGTCGGTCCAAGCCAGCCTGCCGACGAGTCAGGCAGCTCAGAGGATGAGGGCTCCTCTTCCGAGGAGGGCACCGAAAGCCCACCGCAGTCAGAGTCCCCAGCCCCTCTGAGGAGGAAACGCCTTCGCAGGCTTGGCAAAGTGGCTGAGCGGCAAGAAGTTCAACAACTGCCGGAGCGCCATTCGACGCGCTCGACCGCGGCAAGGGCTGGTGCTGCGGGAGCATCTCACGCGGCCCCGGCAACTGGAGCAGGGTCATCAAAGACCGCTGCTACTACCCCCGCCAAGCGGCCAAGGAGCCCAGCTCCCCCTCCTCCCCCTCCTCACACGGAGGCGGACTTTGATTTTTCCGCTCTCAGCGAAGAGGACGACGAGGAAGAGTAAGTTCCCTTGCCGCGACCCTCAATCTTTGTAAGGTTTTGTTTCCGTCCTCACTTGTCGCGCTCCGGCCTTGCTTCCGCAGGGAGGAAACCTTGGCGGAGAGGACAAGGAAGAGAGCTAAGGTCTCGACGAGCAAGACCGTGGTGGTCGTCGAAGATGAGCCCACGGCAACCACCGGGAGAGCGTCTGAGACCATCCCGACTAGCTCGGAGCCCAGCCCTCGTCGCAGCCCCCAGCGTAAGTATTTCAACTACCTTTCGCTGGCGGTCGCTGAGGAACAAGCATTTTGTCACTGACATCTTTGGGCGTGTAGGAGAGGAGCAGCAAGTGGAGCCATCTGAAGGTGCTCCAGAAGTACCACCCCCCTCGACCACACCGCCAAGGAGAAGATCTCCGGTAAGGGCTCCCACTAGCGAGCCGAGCCACGAAGAGGTGCCGGCAAGCGCCGAAGTGTGAAGCACCAGCACTGGCGACCCCACCCCAATGACAAACGTTGATGGGGGAGGGGAGCCCACCGCTCCTGAGCTCAACACGGGTAAACCCACTTGCCGCAAAACTCTTTCTGCTTTCTTTCTTTTGTCTTCTTGAATTTCTTCCTGAAGCTCTTTTTGCTTTACTTCTCGGGTTGGCAGAGCCCTCCTTGGTGGAGCCAATGAACATTGACTCTTCTGCCGAGGAGAACACCACAGGGGCCGTCGATGACGAGGCTGCCAAGGCCGCCACTGCCAAGGCCGACAAGCTGGCAGCCGACAAGCTTGCCGACGAAGAAACTGCCAGGGCTGCCGAAGAGGCCGGCAAGGCCGCCGAGGATAATACCGCCAAGGCGCCCACCGATGAAGCCGCCAAGGCTGCTGAAGCTGAGGCCGCCCAGAAGGCTGCTGAGGAGGCCGGCGAGGGAGCCGGTGGTCGTACTGACGGCCCTGAGGCCACAGGAGCGCCAGGCGCTACTCCGACCATGGGTCCCTCAACCACTGACGAGGCGGCAGCGCCCAACTCGCCTCCGCCAAGCAAATACATCCGGGTCGGCGAGAACGTCTACGTCAGCCTCCCCTGGACGGTGGGCTCCAGAGTGCCAACCGAGGAGGATGTTGTGGACGAGGAGATCCTTGCCGCTGCCGGGCTCCAGCTTGTGGATGCGCCAGGCGCCAGCAGCAGCAGCACGTCTGAAGAGGAGCAACTGCTTCAAAAGCTGCTGAATCTTCATCGCGCCTGACGGGAGAAGCTAGCTTCCAGGGAGGCGCTCATCGAGAAGGCCGAAGCTGACATGTTGAGGCGCGCGGAGATCTTGGTGGACGTCCACGCGCGATCTCTTAATGCGTTAGAGGTCAAGCGGGCACAGCTGGCCGAAGAACGGCAGGCCCTCCTCCTGATGAAGCAAGACATTGAACAAAAACAGGAGGAGACCGCCAAGGAGTTGTCTGCTCAGGCCGGTGATCTGAACCAGTGGAAAGTAGACCTTGATGCCCACGAAGAAGAACTTGCTGAGCGCAAGAGGAAACTTGCCGAAACCCTCCAGCAGAAAGACGAGGAGGTGGCAAGACTTGTCGCAGAGCGGACCCAGGGGCAGGCACAAAAACACCAGAAGGAAATCGAAGCCTTGGCCCAGGAGTACGCCAACAAGTTGGTGGAGGCCACCAACGCTGTCGCTACTGCAGAAGTGAATAGGAAGGAAACCGAGGAGAAAGTGGCAAGACTAGAGGCCGCCCTCAAGGCAAACGGTGACAAGCTCTCAACGCTTGAAAGTGAGAGGGCAAAGGTGACCCACACTTTGGCGGAGATGCAAGTTACCATAGCCAAGAAGAACAATCTGCTTGCCGCCGCCAACGACTCCAGAGCAGACCTGAAGCTGAAGCTGACCACGCTGAAGGAGACGCTCGACACCACCAGAAAGCGCGAAGGGCTTCTAATGACAGAGCTCTAGAAGGAAAAGGGCCTGCTTCAAGACGCTATTGCAACCCACAAGAAGTTCAGGGATAACGTGGGGATCTTCACAGACAGGCTTGCCAGCGCCGCTGAGGACATCGACAAGGAGCTGACTGCCCTGAACGTGCCGGACTTCGGGTACTCCACCGACAAGAACACGCAAACTAGCGTCAAGCTAGCCGAGTTCTTCGACGGAGTAGTAGAAGCACTCCAACAGCTCCAAGTCAATCACAAGGCTCAACTGGCCGACGAGTCACGCAGGCTTTGCCGGGGAGTTCTCCGGAGGTTGTTGGTGAAGATAGCACACAGAAACCCGGGCGTCGACTTCAGCAACATCTTCAAAAGCTTGCCGAAGGGATACGACCCCGCGCCACTAGAGGCCCTTGTCGCGCCCATCGTGGAGAGGGTGGACCAAATCCAGAGAGTCGAAGGCGAGCACCGCAACTAGAGAGCCCATTCTTCTCGCTCCTTGCCGCCGCTAGACATGTTAAAAAACAATCTGTTTAAGCCGCGGCAACTTATCTTGTAATATAACTTGCAATATTTTGGAGTTAATGCATGTCATCTCCCTTGAGCAATTTCTTTCTTTGTGTGTACTTGCCCTACGCTTATAGGGAACTTGCCGGTGCGCGCACCATTGCCACGAGCGCTGGGTGCGGGACTTCAGCAGCCTGCTGGCGGTGCCGCTGCCGGCAAGCAACCTTGTCGCACTCAGTGCAGCCACTTAGGTTGTTGAGCGGACTCGAAACAAGGTAAGGGCGCGACCGATTACGCTTAGGTTCCGTCGCGCAAAGGTTTTCCATACAAAGAGTAGTATCGTTCAAGGAAAATAACCTTGAAAATAAAAAAGAATTTGATTGTTCAAACTTTGGCACTTAACTTTGTCGCTGATCTCTCCGCGGCAAGGTCTTGTCGCTGCTTGCCGCTGCCTTCTTCCCGGCAAGGCAAAGTTTCTTTGAACGATGCCTGGTCCACGCCTGGTCCATATCATTATCCCATCCCCCCCGGCAAACTTGTGCGCGAGGGAAGCTTCTGTCTCTTTGAGAAAAAGAAAGAAGAGAAAATAAAGATATAGGAGCTTGGCGGCTCGTTAATGCTTACCGGGGAGGCTGTACTGCACAGTATGTCAGATAATCATGCAAAATAAAAGTAAACATGAAATCGTCAAAAACTGCGAAATACAAAAGCTTTATTTATGCACAGGGTCTGCGCCTGGCTTTGTACAAAGGATTACATGCAACAGCGGCAATACTTGTACAAAAGGTGGTTGCCGGGGAAGGTCCCGGCAACCGCGCCTTATGGAAAAAACTTACGAAGATGCTCAATGTTCCAGGAATTGATCACTGGAATGCCATCCTCGGTCTCCAGGCGGACAGCGCCGGGCCTGGTGACTCGTTTCACCCGATAAGGGCCTTCCCACTTTGGCGTCAACTTGTTTGAATTCTTGGCCGACTGAACGCGCCGAAGAACAAGGTCGCCTTCCTCGAGACTTCTGGCATTAACTTTGCGGCTATGGTAGCGACGCAAAGCTTGCTGGTAGCGAGCAGCTCTCACAGCAGCCTGAAGACGATCCTCCTCGAGGAGCACAGCGTCATCTTGCCGCAGTTGCTCTTGCTCAAGCTCATCGTAAGTGAGCACTCGAGGTGACCCGTATACGAGTTCCGTGGGGAGAACTGCCTCTGCTCCATAAACTAGAGCAAAAGGCGTCTGGCCAGTAGCTCGATTTGGCGTCATCCTGATCGACCAAAGAACCACTGGCAGCTCCTCGATCCAGTTCTTGCCGCACTTGCGCAGCCTGTCGAAAGTTCTCGTCTTGAGCCCACGCAGCACTTCAGCATTTGCCCTTTCAGCTTGACCGTTGCTTCGCGGGTGAGCAACAGAAGCGAAACAGACCTTGGCGCCAAGGTCTTCGACATACTGCATGAAGGCGTGGCTCGTGAACTGGGTACCGTTGTCGGTGATGATCCTGTTAGGAACACCAAAGCGACAAACAATTCCCTTGAAGAACTTGATGGCTGATTGTGCTATCACCTTCCTCACAGCTTCCACTTCCGGCCACTTCGTAAACTTGTCGATGGCCACATACAAGTACTCGAAGCCCCCGGTGGCACGGGGAAAGGGGCCGAGGATGTCGAGCCCCCAGACCGAAAATGGCCAGGAGAGAGGGATTGTCTGGAGAGCTTGAGCTGGCTGATGAATCTGCTTGGAATGAAACTGGCACGCTTCACACTTGGTTACTAGTGCAGTTGCATCCTGGAGGGCAGTGGGCCAAAAGAAACCTTGCCGGAAAGCCTTTCCAGCAAGGGCTCTTGACCCTATGTGGTGACCACATATGCCTCCATGAATCTCCGCCAACAGCTCCTGTCCTTCTTCCCGGGGAATACACTTCAATTTCACACCGTTTGGTCTTTTTCTGCGCAGCATGTCATCGACAAATTGATACATATTGGACCGTCGGGCTACTTTCTCCGCTTCTTCCTGCTCTTCGGGAAGTTCTCCTGTTTGAAGGAAACGGACGATCTGCTGCGCCGACGCTGGAGCCTGTGGCTCGACAACGAGGACTAAAGGCATTTCTTCTGCTGCGGGGACATCAGGCCCTACAGCAAGAGCTTGTCGCTCTACCAGAGCCGGCCGTTCCCCGACGAGCTTGGCGGGAACAGCCGCTTCAACGACAGGAGCCTGGGGCCCTGCTGGAGCGTGCTGTCCTTCAACAAGCTCATCGGGAGCGGTTGCTTCAACGACGGAAGCCCAAGGCCTCGTCGGAGCATCTTGCTCCTCAGCGCTTCGATCAGGAGCGCCTGCTTCAACGACAAGGACCCGAAGTCTTGTCGGAGCAAGTTGCCCCTTTGCCTCCTGCCTAGGAGCACCCGCTTCAACGACAAGAGCGTGAGGCCTTGTCGGAGCAAGTTGCCCCTCTGCATCTTTGGCTCTGGCTTTGGCAGTCTTCTTGCCGGCGGCTTCGGGGAGCTCTGCCGGGAAGTAGTCGCCAGAAGCCTACTTACTCTTCCTGCCTTGCCCTACTAATGGCGTCACGGATGGCTGAGTTAGTTGGAGCACAAAAGTGCCTGGTTCCACAGGCAATTTGAGTGCGGCGCGCTTTGACAAACCATCGGCAATGTCATTCTCAGCACGTGGGACGTGCTCCATTTGTAGGCCGTCAAAGCGTTCCTCCAACTTCCTCACCTCATCTACATAAGCTTCCATCAATGGGCATTGGTAGTTCTTGTTCACTTGCCTGACGACAAGCTGCGAATCTCCCCTGACAATAAGCTTCTTGATCCCAAGGTCTGCCGCGATCCTGAGACCGGCAAGCAACCCCTCATATTCTGCAGTATTGTTCGTCGCCTGTTCCTTGGGAAAGTGCATTTGGACCACGTACTTGAGGTGCTCTCCGGTGGGTGCGACAAGCAGTACGCCAGCACCGCCGCCTTGCAGCGAAAAGGCACCATCAAAGTACATAAGCCACTCTTTGCTTGTCTCCTTGCCGGGGAGAGTCATCTCTGGGATTTCTTCGTCTGGCGTTGGTGTCCATTCTGCAACAAACTCTGCCAAAACTCGGCTCTGTATGGTTGATGTACTCTCAAACTTGAGACCAAAGCTCGACAACTCCAACGCCCACTCGACAATCCTACCTGTCGCTTCTGGATTTTGCAAAATCCTTTTCAGCGGGAAGCGAGTGACGACGATAACTTCATGTGCTTGAAAGTAATGGCGCAGCTTTCTCGAGGCCATGAGAAGGCCGAAAAGCAGCTTCTGCACACCAGAATACCTTGACCTAGCTCCCTGCAGAAGAGAGCTCACAAAGTAGACCGGGCGCTGCACCATTTTCTTCTTTTGTATCACTTCGCCTGACTGCGCAGACGAATCCTTGTCGGCAGCAAAACTTGTTGGGGGAGCCCCCAGCTTGTCGCTGGACGTGCTTGCCGCAGTTACTGCCTCCTCATCCACCTCTCTCTCCGCTACCAGCGTAGCACTAACCACTTGATTGGTTGCCGCTAGATACAGCAACAACTTCTCTTGTGGTTTAGGTGCGACAAGTATTGGAGGAGAGGAGAGGTATCTCTTCAAGTCTTGCAGCGCTGCCTCCGCCTCCGGAGTCCATTTCAATGGACCTGCCTTTTTTAAGATTTTGAAAAATGGCAGGGCGCGCTCAGCTGACTTGGAGATAAACCTACTGAGAGCAGCAACACAGCCGGCAAGTCGTCGTACATCCTTGACGCGCTTCGGTGCTTCAATTTGCTCAATGGCTTTGATCTTGTCAGGATTGGCTTCAATTCCACGTTGAGACACAAAGAATCCGAGAAGCTTGCCGGAAGGAACTCCAAACACGCACTTCTCGGGGTTGAGCTTCAGGTTGATCTTGCGCAGATTTACAAAAGTTTCTTCTAGATCTTGAACCAAAGTAGCCTTGTCCTTGCTTTTGACCACTATATCGTCCATATAGGCTTCCACATTTCTGTGCAGCTGAGGCTCAAAAGCAATCTGGATGGCTCTTGCAAATGTCGAACCAGCATTTTTCAAACCAAATGGCATACGTACGAAACAGTATGTGCCACAGGGTGTGATAAATGCGGTCTTTTCCTCATCTTCCTCAGCCATGAAGATTTGATGATACCCTGAATATGCGTCAAGAAATGAAAGCAAATCACATCCTGCCGTGGAGTCCACAATCTGGTCTATGTGGGGCAAAGGAAATGGGTCTTTGGGACAAGCTTTATTGACATCAGTGAAATCAATACAAAGCCTCCATTTTCCATTCGCTTTGCGCACGACAACAGGATTGGCCAACCACATAGGATGGAGCACTCCTCTGACGAGGCCTGCTGCTTCCAACTTCTTGATTTCTTCCGCAATAAACTCTTGCCGCTCCACAGCTTGCTTTCTGGCTTTCTGTTTGACGGGCCTCGCGTGGGGACAAACGGCAAGGTGGTGCTCAATTACTTTCCTGGGAACACCGGGGATGTCGGACGGTTGCCATGCAAACACGTCGACATTCGCCCGCAGGAAAGCAACGAGCGCGCTTTCCTATTTGTTGTCAAGTGTGGCACTGATGGTGAAGGAACCACCAGTGCCGTCCTCCTTGGCGGGCACCTTCTTTGTCGCCGGCGGAGCGGCTTTGTTCTTCTTGCACTTGCCGGTGGAGCTCTCTGGTGCGTCCTCGACGGCAGCGCAGCACTCCGAAGAGGTGCGCTTGCCGGAGTGGGCACAGGAGCTCTTGCCGGACTTCCTCTTGTTCTCCCCCCCGAGAGCTTCAGCGGCAAGTGCCTTGGCGGCAGTTGCGGCAGCTGCTTCCCGGTAGATCTTGTCGGCGCAAATAAGCGCATCCTTCTTGTCGCAGGGAACTGCGATAACACCTACTGGGCCTGGCATCTTCAACACGTTGTAGGCATAATGGGAGGCTGCCATGAACTTGGCGAGCGCTGGACGGCCAAGTATCCCATTATAAGGCAATGGAATATCGGCAACATCAAAGGTGACCTTCTCGGTCCGGTAGTTCAGCTCGCCGCCAAATGTCACTGGCAGCGTGATCTTCCCTTTCGGCTTGCTCCTTCCTGGATTGACTCCTTGGAAAGTACCAGTTTCCTCAAGCTCGCCGTCAGAGATTTGAAGTTTCCGGAGCACAGCGGGCAAAATCAGATTCAAGCCGGCCCCACCGTCAACTAACATCTTCGTGACCTTAAGGTTGCGGATCGTTGGCGAAACCAACATCAGCAAGCACCCGACCGCCGTTGTGCGGTCAGGGTGGTCCTCAATGTCAAAGACGATAGGCGTGTCGGACCACTTCAGAAGCTTCCTGGCGTCAACAGATGGTTCCGCCACATTGATCTCTCGCGCCCACTGTTTAAGTTGGCGGTGAGAAGAATGCAACGAAGCACCACCGTCAACACACAAGACTTCTGCGGCTTTCTGAAATTCGTGCTCACTGGATTCTTCATCATCTAGATCATCATCATCATCATCTTTGTCGCGGCCACGAGGAGGCCTGTCTCTCTGCTGGTGCTTGGCCTTGCCGCGACGCCCTCCTCGGGCAGTGTGCTTCTTGCCGGTCCCACCAGCACCTTCTGGGGCCTTCTCCTTGTCGCGCCTCTCATACTCAGCTTTCTGCTGTTCGACAAGCTGCTCGACTCGTCGACAGTTCTGGAGATCGTGTCCCTTGGTGCGGTGGATCTTGCAATATTGCTTGTCGGAGCCGTCCTGCTTGTCGGCAGCCGCCAAGGCCTGACAGTTGGCGCACGCGGTAATCTCCTTGCCAGAGCCCTCGACTTTGGCCTTGTCGGCGCTGCCGTTGCCGCTGGACTGCTCGACGGCAAGCACAGCTTTGCCCTTTTTCTTCCTGTTGTTCCGCCGCCGGCCCTTCTTTGCCGGGGCGGTACCTTCGCTGTCAGAGCTCCCCCCTGCGCCAACACCTTCACCGGGAAGTTTCCTTCCCTCTTCAGCGCGCGCACACTTGTCGGCGAGAGCATATAGCTGGCCAATGTCTCTGACCTTGGTCATCGCCATTTCCTCCCGCATCTTGCGGTTACGCACGTTCTGATGGAACGCGCTAATAACCGCAGCGGGGTGAACATCTGGGAAGTTGTACTGTACGCGGCTGAACCTTTGAATGTATTTGCGCAGGGGCTCTCCTTCCTTCTAGGGGATGAGATGAAGATCACTCTCCTGGCCATGAGGTTGATGACCGCCAGTAAAGGCACCAACAAACTGATGGTACAGGTCCGCCCATGAAGAAATGGAGTTCTCCGGCAAGTGCATGAGCCATGAGACGACGTTGCGCTTTAACACGAGCGGGAAGTAGTTAGCAAGAATCTTGTCGTCTCGTCCCCCGGCAGCTTGCACCGCAATGGTGTAAATGCTGAGGAACTCCGACGGGTGTGTCTTGCCATCATACTTCTCTGGCACGTCAGGCTTGAAAGCCCTGCGATTGGACCACTGGACCTGCCGCAGCTCACGGGTGAACGCTGGACAACTTACCGCGTACGGCAAGTCGCCAGGATCCCCTGGCGCATGCATGTCAACAGCGGGCCCTGCGCGTCTGTCGGACTGACGATGCGCTTCTCTCCTTCGCTCGATAGTGGTACGAGCGTCTTCTCCTCTGCGTTCCTGAAGAACGAGGCGCTGGTCACGACGAGCTCGCGGGTCAGACGACGCCGTGGAATCATCGCCACGGGCGTCGTTTCGACGTGTCGGCGACCGAGGCCGTCTGGGTGGGGAGTGTACGGTTGTTGCCCCCTCGCCGTTCTTGTTGGTGACAGCATTGTCACCAGTTCTCTTGTCGGCCGCGCGCACCGGGTCGGCATCAGCGAAGCTGAGAAGGCTTTGAATGGTTGCCCTCCACTCGTCAAGCTTATCTGCTGGTGGAGGGAAGTTCAGGAGCAGCTGCGCACGCGCCAACGCTTCTGCTGGTGAGGGAGGTATCGAGTGGCGTGAGGACTGTAGGATGCTCTTACTCCTAACAGTGTTAGAAGGAGCATCTCCACGCCCAGGCGACCGCACCTTGACCCCGCCAACGTGTTTTTTCGTATGGTGACCCCGCGCATCTCGAGATCGATGCGCAAGTTCATTATCCAGGGAGCGCCTGGCACCTGGGGCGTCAGGACGCTGCCTGTCACGGGCTTCTTGCGAAGGCCGCGGCGTCTGATCCGGCGCAGGCGTTCCAGAACGCACAACACCGTTTCTGGAGCTTGCAGGGCCAGCAACAGCGAGCAGCGCTGCGTTCCCAGACCCAGCAGCGCCAAGATTGGCGTTGCTGGCCCGGTTTTAGACAGGTGGAGGTAATAGGAGCTCTCGCTCTCCAGTCACCCCAGCAGCCGCAATCACATCGGCACCCTCCTGCATGGGAGCAGGCGGGTTGGACGTAGACGCACCGATGGCTGAAGTCTTCTTTTTTGGAGCCATAAGACGGAGGATGGCCCAAAAACTAACGCGCAAATCGCTAGATTAGGTTCACACAACCTCCTTCCCCCTACCTGGCGCGCCAAAGATGTCGGGGACGAATCCGCGATCACCTATGGGACCCAGGGAAGGACCCCTTTACGTTCGGCAGGGAGAGACGGTCGCACGAAGAGCAAATCTAGCGAAGAACACGACAGTGCAAGAGAGAGATTTACCCAGGTTCGGGCCGCACGGATGCGTAAAACCCTACTCCTGCTTTTTGGTTTATTATCTGTATGATTGTTCTAGCTCCTGGAGCGCTACAGTACCGAGTAGCTGCGTACAATACTGGAGTTCTCCATCCCCTCGTTCCTCCCCTTTACGTTGCCTATGGGCCTCCTTTTATATGCACAAAGGGGTCACCAACAGGTGGCAAACAGTAAAGGTAGATGTGGAAAGTTGCTACAGTAAGGCCATTATTACCAGGATGACATGTCCTACCTACCACTGACGGCAAGGGACAAGGGCATTAAATGCCCATGCCTTTGCTGTCCACATACATGTACCCGGACGTCTTGGACGTGGGAAAAGCCTATCCCACCTGCTCCTGCACCGCTAGCTACAGTGTACCGCCGTCTACACAGTGCCCTGCCACACACGCTTGGAAGGACCCAGAGCGCCACGCTGGCAGAGGCACCGAAGCAGCACAGTAGCACAGTGGTACAGTAATGCTTGCCGCGGCAAGACCTTGCCGCACCTGACAGCTTGCCGCAACCCATAGCTTGCCACGCAAGGTAACTTGCCGGGCCAAGTACCTTGCCGCAGCTAATACCTTGCCGCAGCCAATGACTTGCCGGGGCAAGTACCTTGCCGCGGCAAGTACTCTGCTACAGCAAACCTCAGGCTGGGCCTCAGCTGTCCCTCCCGGCAAGCTCCTCTTGCCGGGGCCTTAACTCTTGCTTTGTATACTTTGTTCCTGAATGGCTTAATAATCTTGAGCTTCTCTCTGGCTGTCCTCCCGCAAGCCTGGCCGCGGGATGCTACTACTGCCCGTGCACAAGTACGGGGTACTAGGGTACCCCTATTCTAGTACACCGACACAACCATACAAAGAAAACTTGGGTGTCTGAGGGATAAGCAAATGCAAAGCTTTGGAGGAAGAGTTGGTGAGCATGTTGACTTAGCTTTTTTTTTGTTCATGTTTCCCTCCTTCCGTTGCCGTGACTGTTTATCACACCCACATACCTCGAGGGGATTGCATTCGTGCACCTGCCTCGAGTCTGCTGAATCAACACGAAAAATGTGTGCAAGAGGGAAACTTGGCAGTTTATTAGCTGCATGCCCGCCCTCGGCAATGGCCGGAGCGGGATAATCGAACGCCTGCAGGTGACAACGCATAGTGAAAAAGGAAGGGTCGACTCCTCTCTTCTCTCCCTTTTGCTATCGACGATACCACGGCTGTAGGCATAAGGTCACGCAGGTGCGGACAACCCTGCCGGAGCGCGCTTGCCGGGACGTCAATCAATGGATTTGCACCAGCGCTTCACTCAGGATTTTCCCTCATCGGGGTAAATGCTGGACCGAGTTCCACGTGGGCTTATCGACGTCGAAGATGTCACCCCATGCGCAGCTTCGACCGTCGACGAGCGAAAGTGGAGGAGGAGGAGGCCACATACCATACTTTCTGCTCGCCTTAGTGATTTTCTCAGTCACCGGGCATGCTTGGCGGGAACCCGCCAGGAGGATAGCGTCGCCGCGTGTTTCGTCCTTCTCCTAGGGATAGGGGCAGTGCGGTGGTTGTGCCACCTGAGCGGCTCAGGACCGTCGCACCGCCCCCACCTCACGTTTCCGCCGCCACCGAGGGAGCGGCATCGCCTCTCTCCTCGGGAGCCGCTGATGATGCGAGCATCGATGCTGGCACCGGTGTAGCTTGACGCATTGATTATGACCTCGGGTTCGCACAAGCATTCCCCCTACCTGGCGCGCCAAAGATGTCGTGGTAGAACAAGGCCACCAATGAGACCATCGGCCCCTTTGTGGTTCGGCAGGGGGGAGGACGGATTGCACAAAGAGCGGAGGCCGTGGGACAGCATGGCGATGGTGACACTGGTGGTTTTGACTTAGGTTCGGGCTGCTGAGAAGCGTAAAACCCTACTCTTGCTTTGGTGGATTAATGTGGAGACCCTGAAGAACGCGCGGCGCACGAGCCCGGCAAGGTCGCCTTGGGGAGAGCAGCTACACGCGTATGAGTACACGAGGGTCCGAATCCTTTCTAAGGTTGTCACAGTCCTCCTTTTATAGGCCAAGGGGTTACCACAATGGCAAAATGGTCATTATCCAGTGATTAGATAGCTAACAGTGCTAGCGTACCTAACTCTGGCAGTTAGGACAAAGCGCATTAAATGCGCTGCCATGTGTCATGCTGTCGATGCGGCCCGGCAGGCCTGCCGCGCCGCTTTAGTCATCTTCCATCTGTTGCTTGACACGCCTCTGGACGGGTGTCATATGGTGGTGATCTTCCTCCTAAATGGCCGCCACGTGCCAAATGACAGCCATTTAGTTATCTGGGGCTCGACACCGCACCGATGGGTGACTTGCGTTGTGATGCGGTGGAGCGGCGGAGCGGTGGAGTCTTGGCGGGGATGTATGACGCCAGTGCCCCCGGCAATCCTTGCCGGGGAAGTCTTGGGACTTGTCTTCGGGGTGGCCTCGACCGGACCAGGCTCGCCTGCCCGGCAAGGGAGGTTTTTACTTAGTGATATCTTGCCATCTTGGCTTGTCTTGGTCTTCTTGATCCGCCCTTTGATTCCTCAAAGAGCTCTTTCTCTCTGGCTTGGTTCTGTCTCGAATGCTTGGCGTTGCCGGGACGGAGGCCTACTGTCCGTGCACAAGTCAGGGGAAACATACACCCCTGTTTGTGTACCCCGAAACTTGTGATGCATGCTTTTTTGATTGAACTAAATTCCTTTGGTTGTGGTAGCATCTTGTGCCTACATACCATGCCCTACACCCTTGTCCTTTCTTATGATAGGAATGATGATAACACTTGTTGGGTACCTCATCAACCGAATGATATGTTTTGCATTTCCGCTAACCTCATTTGTTTTTCCGAGTGTTTGTTCTTTCATTTTGAAGGATTCACAAGGCGATACCGTCATGAGACAACTTGATCATGTGAAGGCGTACAAGATGTGCGACACCACCATATTCGCAAACATTCATAAGGTGAACTCCTTCCCTTTGAGCCATCCTCACATACACATATTGATGGGTCATTCTTTCATTGTTGTCTCCTTCTTCTTGTCTACATGATACATATATTGGATGGAGGACCGACATTGGAGATGGACCCTATGCACCTTCAAGTTGAGGAGTGCTCGGATGATGTAGGGTGGAATCCTAGGGCCCGATCTTTCACAAAATGGAGGGGATCCTATGAAGAACACGAAGAACACAAGGGGAAACACGAGGGAAAATGAGAGGAAACACTCAAGCACAAGTCCAATCACACATCCACTAGACTAACAAACACACAAGATCCACAAGGTACATGAACAACAAAAGGAAAGATACATAGCAAAGTTCATCCCAAATCCAAAGGAGATTGGGGCTTGAATCCTAGAAGGATCTTCTTCGTGAAGAGGTATTGAATCCCACGAGATCTTCTCCTAGATGGAGGTCTTGGCCTCCAATGGAGTGTATCAATTTCTCTCTCTCAAGAGGAGATGGTATAAGGAGCAAAGCTCACATACAAATGAGCTATCATATTTGCTTACCCTATAAAGGAGGAGGAGGAGGTGGTCTATTTATAATTTAAGCCACGAAGGGGTAAGTGGGAGAGGGACACAAGGCCAATGGCCCGGATGCGCATAGGCAGTGTCGGAAGTCCGGTCCATGTTGGACGTCTGGCGGCTCACAAGGGACCGGTCGTCCAGCGCGCGTCAGAAGTCCAATGTTTTGGCTCTGGATAGGTGGCACCGGATTTCCGGTAGGCGTCAGACGTCCGGTGGCTGGATGTTGTCGGACGTCCGAAGGTCGTCGGTCATTCGGCCGTTGTAGACTTGGCAGCTGCTGTCCTTATGGTCGGCTGGGCGTGGGTGCGTCGGATGTCTGGTGGACGCCGGTCGTCCGGCAGTTGTAGAGTGTCGGACGTCCGGTGGCTTCCGGTCGTCCGGCCGCTGTAGACTAGATCCGTCTTCTTCCGTCTTCGCTTCCACACTTCCCTCGTGGATGGTGTAGTTGTTCCTTGGCGCTTGCACTCCTCCTCATCATCCGTGAAGCTCTGGCAATACCTATGCATGCACATGAGAGGAATGTCAAGTAGTATACGATCCTTGAAGGGGTCAAGTGAGCACGTGTAAAGGAGATGATTCACCTTTATGTATGTGAAGTAGATGTCGCACGTGTCACTTGCCGAATGGACTCTTGACATGGTGATGTCCGTAGGATGCTCCGCATCATCACCCCCATGGGAAAGATCCGACCTCAGATCATAGAAGTGGACATTCACAAAGTACTCGTCATCTTGAAGCTCAAAATGGGCACTCTCTAATGTCGCACCGTCTTGTGATTCCTTCAAAAGGAGCAAGGAGAACAAACACTAGGAAAACAAATGTGGTTAGCGTTAGTGCAAAACTAAGCATTCAACCAGTGAATCACCCAACAAGTGTCGTCATCAAGCATATCATATTATTTGACAAAGGATTATGACATGGCATGTAAACACATAATTTGAGCACAATCAAAGATATCATGGGAACAAGTATGCAAATGTGAGGTAGTGATGCAAATGTGTGTGATAAGAGGATAAGCATCTACCTCAACTTCATAGCAAGCATGCATAAAGAGCTAAACAAATGGCCTATGGTATGCATATGAACCATTCACAACACCTAAGGAAATGAAGTGTCTAAACACATGGGTCAAGTGCAAGACAATCCAAGCATAATGTGCATGGGGTGTAGTGAATATAGTGTGGCACTCAACACAATAGAAAGAGCAATTGTTCATCATGTGTGAGGCAATCAAGGCAAGCATGTAGCAATCAATGGGACATGGCATATGTGAAGAAATGACATTGTTGCAACCAAGCATATGATAGGAGCAAGAACTTGACAAGTTCGATGCAACACACAAGGTATATATGTCATGATGCATGGAAATGTGAGAATGGCAAGTCGAAGCAAGATCTCTAACATGTGTGCGATATGTCAAGTTGCAAGCAACACATGAAGTAGGATCCACAATATCCATGCTCAAGCAAGATGTCACCTTGAAGGCGTGTCCTTGTGAATTCTTCACAATGCAGAAGCACAAGCAAGTACGATGTAGAAGCGTCGTGATCGAAGGTGGTTCGCTCTCAAGAGCTCGAATGGTCAACTCACGTGAAGTGGAAGTCGACACGAAGTCCAAGTATCCTACACATGCACAAAACAAAGCAAAGAACGTATGCGCATGGTAGATAAACACATCATCCATCATGATGGTTCTATTCTCTTGCACATAACCATTAGGAGCACAAGTGCATGAATAATATGATGCAACAATGGCTATATTCATGTCACTAGGTATATGTTGCAAAGAGGTAAGACAAGCATGCTTCACAAGGAATATGTCAAAGTCTCCAAATATATGCGAGAATGCTATGGGGGCGATATACATGGAAAATTATCTAGCATGAGAGAGGCAACATATGGAGAGATATGACAAGAAGCAATAGCAATCATGTGCAAAGCCTGGCAATGGTTGCCATCAACCGCATGAAATGAGCAAGTATGAATCATGGGTGATGCAACATAAGCAAGCATATCAATCATATCGTGCAAACTAGTGGAGCGAAGATGCAACACACTAGGGGAAATCATGGCAATCATGTCATGTGATCAATTAATAGGCATAGGCAATGCACATGACATATCACAAGCATGAACACAAAGCAAGATCATAGTATCATCATAGGAATGGGTCATAAGTGGAACATGGCAATAACAAGCAATATCTCCACAATCTTGGAAATACACATGCAAGTACTAGAATCAATCATCATGTGTAATGCAAAGCATGGGTCACTAATGCATGGCAAAGGCATGGGAATGAGCATATCATGCAAGTGAACATGGCAATATGGGCAAATGATACATAATGGACAATAAGCCATAACCATGTGAGGGCCATGTAGAATAAATGTGCAAAGTCTTTGCGCGAAGAGAGCGGTGGGAAAGACAATCCATGGGATCCCAAGTCATCATTGCTCTCTAGAGCTCGTTTTGTCAAGTCTTGGGATTGTGAGGTTGACAAGTAAGCATGGGTACCTACACAACAAATACACAAATGAAAGAAATTGTGTGTGTGGTAAATATACACGTCATCCATCATGATGTGTATGTGCACGTGAGAGTTAGCACAAGATAAGCATCGCTCAAAGAAATTTGATGCATGGTATAAGAACATGTCATCCATCATGAAAGAATAGTTGTTATGTATAACACGATGGGGACACAAATTTGAGCAAGTATATGGCACAACAATAGAATTATCATTCATGGGGAGCATATTGTGCACATAATTATTGAGATCATGCAATGGATGGGACTGATCAAAATCTCCTAACATGTATGAGGAAACTATGGGGTCTCCTCATGAGCAATATGGGAATCATAATATGGAGGAGTGGAACAACATCCAAAACAATGCATATCCGAAGCTAGGTGGTCATGGCATGGCATATGAGATAAATGATGCAAAGGTAGCATGCCAATATCATCACAAGAAAAACAAATGCCAATAACCATGGGCTTGTCATCTATGCCATAAGTGCAAATTGGGTTTATTTTAATGGCATATGCATAGTTACTACGAAGAGATTGCAAATTTGACATATTGTTGATCTCATGCATAGCATATGACAAGTCAAGCGGATTGTCAAACATGATGTGACCAAGAGAATTATCACAAGAAATCCTATGCAACATGGCATCACAACTAATAGACTCCACATGGCAATCATCAAACTCATCATAAATGGGTAAATCATTGCATGGGAAAGTCGCACTAGCATGAAGCATGGCAATAGGTGGATCAACATCATGCAAGCAATCAATATCAAGATAGTGCACTAGTGGGACAAGAGTATCACCATCACCTATGTTACCTTTGTCATTCCACTCATGTGTTGTAGGTGAGGTGGCAAAGACCAAATGGTGGTCATCATCATCAACTTGATGGAACCATGTGGGGGGTGCATCATATTCCACCATGGCCATCGTCTTGTCCATAGGAAGGACGAAGTCATCGAGAAGCAGCGCGTCATCATATACGGGACCTAGCACCAAATGATAAGACACAATAGAGGTAGAGGTCAAGTTGTTAGAAATGCAAATGTCCTCACAAGACCTATCAACTATCACACTCTCTCTATGTGGTGGCTCACTCACTCCCTCAAAATAGGTGCACTCAAAGTCACATATGGTGGAGTCACTCATCTCACTCAAGTGGTGGGGGTTGTGGCTCTCCTCACATGGGAATTGGGGCAACTCATCATATATGGGGCCAGTGGTGAACTCGCTCTCACTCTCAATATGGTGGCACATGTCACTCAAGTCGTCATACGTCACCGTGGTCGAAGGGAAAATCCCATGGTCAACCATCTCGTCACCGTCGCCATGGATGAAGGCTGAAGATGGCACATCATCACTCTTGCCTCCAAAGATGGAAGCATCATCCTTGCTCGCCACCTTGTCGCTCGCCTCCAAAGCATGTTCCTTGAGAGACTCCGTAGTCATAGTCATCGCCGCACCATCTTGAAAAAGAGTCGAGGTAGACTCGGCATGATCAATGCCACAAAGAGGGATGGCGGTGAAGTCGAACTTGGGAGCATCATCTTGGAGTTCATCGCGCTTGGACATCTTGGTGGTACTATCCTCATGCTCGTTCTCATGGAGCTTGGTCATCGCGAAGTGAGTTTGGGGTGAAGATGTCTTGGCCTTCATGTGTTCTTGTTCCACCATGAGAGCACCAATGTAGAGGTCGTTGAGGGACTTGTAGTTCTCATGGAAGATAGTCTTAGAGATGTCGTTGTTCAATCCCATCATGAAGTGGAACTTCATCCAAATGGGGTCGTCCACACCGGCTCATCGCAAGGCTTTCTTCATCTCGTGGAAGTTGTCAAGGGACATGGATCCTTGGATGGTGTTCTCCAATTGGCGTTGAAGATGTGCACTGTAGGTGGAAGGCAAAAACTCTCGCTGCATAGCTTTCTTCGTCTTGGGCCAACTCATGTCGAAGTTCTTCAAAGGTGTATGAAGCCACCATGTTGACGCGTAGTCATGGAAGTTACTTGTGGTGCACTTCACTTGGTCTTCGGTAGGGACTTGATGTATCTTGAGGTAGTCGTCCATCTTGCGCTCCCAATCGAGATACTCCTTGCGGTCTTGAGTTCCATAGAAAGGAATCTCGTGGTCGGTGTCGAGGTCATAGTAGCTCGTGGAAGTCACAGACTTGAGCGTGGGGAGCTTCTCTTGAGCGTAGTCTTGAGGTGTTTGTAGGCGAAGATGCTGAATGTCCAAAGGTGAAGATGCCTTGAAGTCGCTTGGTAAAGATGCCAATGTAGATGGTGAAGTCGTTGAGCGGTTGTTGGTGTTGAGCTCTTGACCTTCACGTTTTCGTCGGTGGTGGTGTCGATGCCGATGTGACCTTGCCGGAGATGGTAGCTCGGAAGGATGTGCACTTGAGAGTCTTCTTGAAAATGAGGAAGACCGCTTGTAGGACTTGATGAGGGCTTTGATCTTCTCCATTTGAGCATCCATCTTGGCGTCCAAGTTGTTTTTTCATGGCATCAAACTCATCGTTGTTGTTGTAGACCAAAGGAGGTGTGCTTTGCCTATCCATCACAAGACTCGAGCAAAGGTGAGTAGGAAATGAGATAAACAATACCAAGCTACCTTTTCCCAAAGTTGAGGATGTATCCCGTTTCACTCAATGTGAAATGAAAGAATAGTGGAATTGGTACCGGACTTGCTCACTTACACCCACAAAGTAAAGCTTATCGAGTGGCTTGGTTAGGACAAGTGTCAAAAAAATTGATGCAATTGTTAGTAAGAGTCAATAATGTTGAAGGAGATTCACAAATTCACAAGTTAAACAAGTACACCAATAGCAATGAATGGCACACGGGAACGCACACACGGATAGATAAATGGGGACGTCCAACCAAGGAATGAGCACAAAATGTGGAATCCATGGAAAATGCTCGTGTTGCACAACTCTAGAGAGACGCTAGCACGATTGCTCAATAGGCGGATACGACACTTGTGCACAACCTATAAGATGCAAAATGTATCAACTTTCTATGCCAAGTATATTATGTATGTATGGTTCCCGGTGTTTCGCACACGATGATCCAAGATGATCAATGATGGTATATGATATGTAATGTGGCGATTCTATGGCTATTTCTTACAAGATCTTTGTTCACTCTTTGCTTAAAAGCTTATTCTTTTTTTTTGATATGGCCACTTATGCGAAATGCACAAACCAAGATAGCAATTGTGTATATGCGGGAACAAACTTGTGGCACAAGAGATGATATGATGATACCAAAATGATATGGTATGTATGCAATGGAAGGTGTAGATCGATGATCACTAATGTGCACAAGTAACGTTGCTGGCAATACTCAATGGCTAGTCTTGATAGGCAAGTGACGCAAAATGGGCTAGGGGTTATCAATGCAATGACAAGAATGAATGTACAATGATGGTATACCACGATACCAAGGTGATATAGAGGTTACCGTCCATGGCGATGATGAGTGGCGGTGTTCTTGATGTAGACCCGTTCCTAATTAGCTGAAACACCTTAGGAAACGGAAAAAACCGCGAACTCAAAATCTCAAAGTCAAATGTCAAATGGCGGTAGCGGAATGCGGTGGTGGTTTTGCAGAAGCTCAATGGGATTACGGAAATGCAATGATGGGTTATGTGAGTCAAAGTTGAAGTCACCGTCCCTAAGTATTCGAAACACCTTAGGAGACACAACCCACAACTCAAACAAGCTCACACAAAATTGGGTTATGTTGGAGTGGCGGAAGTGTATGGTGGGCAAGCTTATGCGGAAGTTATGGTGGTGGTTGATGAAGAAGTAACCATCCCTAAGTAGACAAAAAACCTTAGGAGACTCGAATCACTACTCAAGCAACCACTAATGCTATAGGGAACAAAATGGGTTAGATTGCGGAAGTCGGTGGTGGTATAGTGGAAGGCCTAGGCAAAGATGCCAATGTTCCAAAAATTTGATGAAGTCAAATGATGGTGGTGGTATTTTTGTGGGATGGGGGATGTCAATAGCTTCAAAACAAACTAAAGAACCTCAAAATCGGACTCCGGATGAATTAGTTATGGGCGAAACAAAACTTCAACGAAGTCAGTTTTCTGGGCTACCGGACGTCCGGTAATTGTCGAACGTCCGAGGATTTTGCTCGGGTTCGGGGAGTCGGATTTCGGTACATACCTATCATCCGGTGGGTTCGGGGGCTCCGTACGTCTGGTGGGTCTGGGTCAACTCGAGATTTCACATCCGGGACGCGATTTTGGGCGGAAAATGATGATTTTGGGATCAAAATTGATGAGATTTCGTGGATGGAAAGTGGGGAAACTTGGGAGAAAGCTAGATCCACTTGAAACCAAGCAAATCCATGGATCAAAAATCAACAAAACATCATCAAACCAACAAATCAAAAAAAAATTGGGGCTATTTTTGATGGGGATTTTTGAAATTTAGGACGAAATGAAACAAAATAAGGCTAGAAAGTGGGGGTAGGGGCTCCAAATTCGTGATCAACGTGGCACATGATACTAAGATGATGTAGGGTGGAACTCTAGGGGCCGATCTTTCATGAAATGGAGGGGATCGTACGAAGAACATGAAGAGCACGAGGGGAAACATGAGGGAAAATGAGAGGAAACACTCAAGAACAAGTCCAATCACACGTCCACTAGACTAACAAACACACAAGATCCACAAGGTACATGAACAACAAAAGTAAAGATACATGGCAAAGTTCATCCCAAATCCAAAGGAGATGGGGTCTTGAATCATAGAAGGATCTTCTCCGTGAAGAGGTCTTGAATCCTTCCGGATCTTCTCCTAGATGGAGGTCTTGGCCTCCAATGGAGTGTATCAATCTCTCTCTCTCTTAAGAGGAGATGGGATAAGGAGCAAAGCTCACATACAAATGACCTATCATATTTGCTTACCATAGAAAGGAGGAGGTGGTGTATTTATAGTCTAACCCAGGAAGGGGTAAGTGTGAGAGGGATACAAGGGCAAAGGCCCGGATGCGCACAGGCAGTGTCAGAAGTCCGGTCGATGTCGGTCGTCCGGCGCGCGTCAAAAGTCTGACGTTTTGGCTCTGGACAGGTGGCACCCAATTTCCGGTAGGTGTCGGACGTCTGGTGGCTGGATGTTGTCGGACGTCCGGAGGTCGTCAGTCGTCCGCCCACTGTAGACTTGGAAGCTGTTATCCTTCTGGTCGGCTGTGCGTGGGCGCGTCGGATGTCCGATGGACGCCGGTCGTCCGGGCGCTATAGAGTGTTGGACGTCCGGTGGCTTCCGGTCGTCCGGCCACTGTAGACTCCGCAGCTCCGTCTTCTTTCGTCTTCGCTTCCACGCTTCCTCACGGATGGTGTAGTTGTTCCTTGGTGCTTGCACTCCTCCTCGTCATCCGTGAAGCTCCAGCAATACCTATGCATGCACACGAGAGGAATGTCAAGTAGTATACCATCCTCGAAGGGGTCAAGTGAGTACGTGTAAAGGAGATGATTCACCTTTATGTATGTGAAGCAGATGTCACATGTGTCACTTGCCGAACGGAGTCTTGACATGGTGATGTCCGTAGGATGCTCCGCATCATCGGACTTAGTGGATGCACCTACTTTGGAAGCACCACCGGACTAGCATATATGCCACTACATCGAGCCATGGTATGACAATACCCATGACAAGTTTGCACTTTATGCATGGATTGACTTGCATTATGATTGCCTTGTTGCATCTTGTATTTCTATGTCATCCATGATGTATGAGCTTGTGCACATCCTTAGCAAATTTGTTGTGATCTTCCTTGATGGCATATTCATACATAATGATCACATTGCCCACCATCAATTGCATGATAACATAATCACATTGAGCACCAATTGCCATGTTCATGCCCTTGATAAACCGTCACAATATGACATCATTTTGCACAATGGTAGCATTTGTAGCTTTGTGCACCATGACCCCTATTTTACGTGCAACGCCGTGATTTTTTGAATGTTCTAGGCTCGCGTCTCTAGTACGGTCTAGCCTAGGACCAGCACAGTACCATCGTTGAGCGTTTCAGCAACTTTGCATCTCTGAATTGATTATTTCTAACATTTTTGCTACCATATCATAAGTCTTCCCAGCTCCACATAATCTACATCATGCGTTTGACAACACCTGACAATCGCTCTATCCAAGATTTGAGAGTTTTGACTACAACGGTTGCCGCTAACCACCTGCTGCTTGCTAAGAACTGGTAAGAATTTGAGATTTGCTTTACGGATTTGTGACACCCCACTACCAGCACTTTCTAGTTGTCTGTAGGATCATATTCTTGTGTGTTTCTATTGTTGCTAACCATGGCAAGACCACAAGCCAACGAGATTGACTGGGAGAACATGACAAAGAAGGAGCTTCATGATAAATTTCAGCAAATGTTGGGTCAATAGGTGGAAGACGTGATGGCCAGCTTTGGAAAGGCACTAGAGAGGATTGATGATATTGAGAAGACAATTGACACCAAGTTGGACGCCAAGTTCGATGAAGTACTCACGCATCTACCACAACCACCACCTGCCTCTCCTGCATCATTGCAACAACATCACCAACCACCTCCATGTCGCGATCCAGCAGAACGAGCGCAGCGTGTTCCTCTTGAGCCAGGACAAACTTCTGGTGCCGCTGCTACTTTTGTTGATGCTTTTGTAGCTCCTGCTGCTACTGGAGAGGAGGACGATTATGAGGATGAGGTTGATCAAATCAGAACTATGTGCAACCACCAGCAACACCACCACTAGGTCGTCCTCATGCATATAATCGCAACGGTAGGGCTACACCACCCCCTCAGGTACGAATCAAGACCACATCCCTAAACTAAAGTTGAATATCTCACCATTCGAGGGTAGATAGATTCCTGATATTTATCTTACTTGGGAGTTAGAAACTGAACAACGTTTTACATGCTTACAATATCCAGAGGATAGATGTGTTGCTGCTGCTGTTTGTGCTTTCACTAGTTTTGCATGTGTTTGGTGGTCTGAACATTCTAGATTATATCCTATTCAAGCTACTTGATCAGCTTTGAAAACTGCTATGCATATTCGTTGTGTTCCACCATATTATCAACGTGAATTACTTCAAAATTTGAGCATTTAGTCAAGGAATTTTTTGTAGAAGAATATTATCAGGAATTACAAACTGGCATGATTAGATGTGGTATTGTTGAGGATAATGAAGCTATGCTTACATGTTTTATGGGTGGATTAAATAGAGAGATTCAGACCATTCTAGAGTATAAGGAGTACAATAATATCACTCGTTTATTCCATCTTGCTTGCAAAGCTCTACATGAAGTGCAGGATTGACAGGCATTGGCGCGAACTAATTTTTTTGGAGGTCGATCTTCATCATGGACACCACGTACATCCTCTACTTCCACACGTCCTACTGCAGCACCGCTGACTTCAGCCGCCAATTCCAACCGAGATACAAGAAAATAGGCACCACCACCATCTGCCAGGAGCCCACCTTCTGGTCCCGCACAAAGCTCTTCTTCATCTATGGCATCAATAGGGTAAACACATGAGGTTATATGGCGTCGTTGCAAGGGTCGAGGTCACCATATGAGCAAATGTCCATCTCCGCGTGTGATGATTGTTACAGCGGATGGTGGGTATGAGTCCGCTAGTGTCGTGGTATAACATGGCCACCTATGGGCCATCGGCCCCTTGTGGTTCGGCAAGGGGGAAGAACACATTGCACAAAGAGTGAAGAGCGTAGAGCAGCACAGCAGCGATGACACGGGCAGTTTTTACCCAGGTTCAGGCCACCACGAGGCATAAAACCCTACTCCTGCTTTGGTGGATTGATGAAAGGACCGTGGTGGAGACGCAGCGCTCTAGTCTGGCAAGGTCGCCTTTGGACGAGAGTAGTTACGCATGTATGAGTGCACAAGGGTCCGAATCCTTTCTAAGGTTGCCACGACCCTCCTTTTATAGGATAAGGGGTTACCACAATGGCAAAACAGTCATTACGCACTGATCGGATAGCAAACAGTGCTATCATACCTAATTCTGCACGTAGGACAGGGTGCATTAAATGCACCGCTTAGTGTCACATCGTGGGGGAGCCCGGCAAGCCTTGCCGTGCCATTCGTCCACCTTTTCGCCTGCCTGCGTGACACACCTTTGGATGGGTGTCATTTGGGGGTAATCTTCTTCAGAAATGGGTGCCATGTGCCATCGAACAGCCACTTAATCACTTGGGGGCTCGATAACGCACTGTGAGGTGACGTGCGTCGTCGTGAGGTGGAGCGGTGATGTCTTGGCGGGGTGATCTGCCATTGGCGCCCCCGACAAGCTTCCCGGGGGAGTCTTGAAACTTGTCTCCGGGGTGACCTCGACCTTGTCAGGCTCGCCTGCCTGGCAAGGGAGGTTTTTCCTCTGTGATATCCTGCTTCCTTGGCTTGTCTTGGTCTTCTTGATCTGCCTTTTGATTCCTCAAAGGGCTATATCTTCTGCTTGGCCTTGCCTTGGATGCTACAACCTTGCCCTTGAGCCTGTGTACAGTCTGGGCAACATACACCAGGGTTTGTTGCACTGACAGGAGCCCCCGGGCCTAGTCCGAATGCGCTACCGAGCGCCATTGGGGTAGGCCCCGTCCAGTACACAGGCGAAGGGTTTGCGGTAGCTCATCCTTGAGATTTTCTTTGCTTCTTCATTAACTTGTGCTTGAGTCAGTTTCTGGCTTTTCCGTGCGTCGTGTGACGCCAATTGCAGTTGGGCCATCTCTGTAATGGCCCTTGAATGACTTTAACACATGGGGGAGTAACTGCCAATTCACTTATCCCACCACGCCCTTATCCCTCGCCATGTATGCTGCATGCATTGAGTGGGGTAGGTAACGGAGGCGCGTAGTGCGGGAGAGAGCGTCATGGCAGGGGCCCGGTCCTCTTGGGTTGGTGTAAGGGGACGGTAATCAGATCCGACCGTCGGTGGCAGTTTAGACTGGTCGGATCAGAAAGAACCCCTCTGGGGTGAGGGTGAGGGATCAGCCCCCAGCCCCAGTCTGCCTATAAAGGAGGGGGGTGAGAAGGAGCAGAAGTGTCCATCCACGCACCTCCCCCCTTTCATTCCTGGCTTTCTCCATTGCAATGTTGAGGGGGAGAGACCGGGGCCAGGCCCCAGGCTCTGGTCCGGGGTCGATGATGCCGAACGCTCGTGCTGACACTCGGGGAGTGAGTCTGGTCGGGGCCGTAGGAGATGCGGTGATCGAAGGTGTGGGCACTGAAACGCCAATAGTGTGGGAGGCATTACGCTTCTCCAAGAAGGTGAAACACCCATCTTCCCTGTAGGAGCCGCCCGCATGGTGGGGAGTGTTTGCCCTGGCCGCAAATCGCTGAGGTTCGTCATTCCAACGACGAGGCTCCTGGGGCTTCCGGTGCCTATCTGGGGTGCAGTGCTCGGGATCTTTGGTAATCCCAGCACTGCTCCTTCCATCGGAGTCGGGGTTGACGTTGAAGATGGCGGCGCTCTCCTGCCTGCCCAGGTGGGGAGAGGTGCTCTTCGCGCGCCTCGGACGTCGCCGTCGTCTGCTGCTTCTTCGGGGGAGGCGACGGGCCGAGGGGCCAGCATCCTCCTGGAGCGGTGGTGATGAGGAAAAAATGAGGGAAGACGGAGAAGGCGGGAGGCAGGCCGTCAGGTCAGAGTACGATGGCACCGACGCCTTCGTCTCGTATTGCCAGCCCGCTGCCTCGTCTTTCCACTCTTCCCCTCTCTCCCCGGCACCATCATCACCAGCCTCTTCAGGACGGTTGTCGGGGAGGGGGTCACTTTCTTGGTGCCTTTGCCTCCTCCAGCAGTCTTCCAGCTTAGCTCCGACGGCTCTCCTCGCCAGCGCTTGTGCTGAGGCTCCTTGCTGGCCCTGGGGGTGGTGACCAGGGCACCGCCGAGCTGCTCCCTCCATCCCTCTTCTTCGCAGCCTCGCCATTCCCGATCTTGTCAGGCTACGCCCGGCAAGCCCTGACGGGATCGGGCTGGGCTTCTGCTCAGGCACCCCTTTTGCCCTCTTGACCTCCCACTGTATTTCCTAGGAGGAGAGGGACAAGAAAGGGATTACTGGGCACTTATCTTTTTTCAGTATAAAATATGTAGGCATCTCCCAAACATTAGTCTAAAATATGTAATCTGTTTTATCCATGTTTGTGTTCTGTAAGATTTGTACTTGCTTATCAGCATATTAATGAAAAAGACAAGCCCTGCTGGGTACTTGTGCATGTGTCATGTCCATGCAGAGGCGAGATGCCTCTATACGTTTAAGTAAACAAGTTTTCTCCGGCAAGCTATCTTGCCGGTGCCTTTCATTTGTTGCCGTGGGGCTTGGCCTGCCGGGCACAAAACTATGGAAAGGGACCAGCTCCTCGTCGAACCCTCTCCATCAAAGGCCACTACAACCATCCTGACCGAAGCAACATTTGGGACGCAGGATGGGAGCACCCATGCTTCGAAGGTGACTAGGTTTTCTTATGCACAAGTTTTCACCATAGAGAACATGTATGGATAGGAAGTAACTTATCTGCTTGGCTTGTCGAGGACTGATATGTAAGCTTGTCTTCATTTCCTCTCTTCGGGACCAGGTCCATGGCAAGAAACCTGCAGCTTAGTGCAGAGGAAAACAATGCTACATGTGCCCTGATCTACATGATCATGCTATGCACATGTTATGCTTATGCATGCATGCAAGTTTTAGGGGCCCCCAGCACTTCCTTTCTTTATCTGCTGCTCAGGGTCTACGCCTGGCTTTATACAAAGGGTTACATGCAACATCGGCAAGGTTTGTACAAAAGGGTGGCTGCCAGGCAGGGCCCAACTGCCGCGCCTTACGGGTAGAACTTACGGAGATGCTCAATGTTCCATGAGTTTTGCAACTGAATGCCATCTCCGGTCTCCAGACGGACTGCGCCGGGTCTGGTGACTCGTACTACCCGGTAAGGGTCTTCCCACTTCAGCGCCAACTTGTTTGCACCCTTGGCGGACTGAACGCGCCTAAGGGCAAGGTTGCCTTCCTCAAAGCTCCGGGCATGAAAGCGACGCAGGGCTTGCTGGTAGCGTGCAGCACGCGTAGCAGCCCGGAGACGGTTCTCCTCAAGTAGCACAGCGTCATCACACCGGTTGTGTTCTTGCGCTACTTCATCGTAGGCAAGCACTCGAGGTGACCCGTATATGAGTTCCGTGGGGATCACTGCTTCTGCCCCGTAGACTAGGGAGAAGGGAGTCTGGCCGGTAGCTCGATTTGGTGTCGTTCTGAGGGACCAAAGAACCACCGGCAGCTCGTCGATCCATCGCCTGCCACACTTCTGCAGCCTATCAAATGTTCTTGTCTTGAGTCCTCACAGCACTTCAGCGTTCACCCTCTCAGCTTGTCCGTTGCTTCTGGGATGAGCAACAGAGATAAATGAGACCTTGCTTCCGAGGACATGAACATATTGCATGAAGGCGCAGCTTGTGAATTGGGTGCCATTGTCAGTGATGACTCTGGCGGGTACTCCGAAATGGCACACCAATCCTTTCAAGAACTTGATAGCTGACTGTGCGGTCACCTTCCTCACGGGCTCCACTTCCGGCCACTTTGTGAACTTGTCGATGGCGACGTACAAGAACTCAAAGCCCCCGATAGCACGGGGGTAGGGGCCCAAGATGTCGAGCCCCCAGACCGAAAAGGGCCATGACAAAGGGATCGTCTGGAGAGCTTGATCAGGTTGATGGATATTCTTGGAGTGGAACTGGCAGGCTTCACAACTAATGACTAGCTCGATTGCATCTTGGAGGGCCGTGGGCCAGTAGAAACCTTGCCAGAAAGCCTTTCCAACCAGGGGCCTTGATCCAATATGGGAGCCGCACATGCCTTTGTGTATCTCCGCCAGTAGTTCCTTCCCTTCTTCCCGGCAAACGCATTTTAATTTCACACCGTTGGGCCTCCTTCTGTATAGTGTGTCGTCGACAAACTGATACATACTGGCCCTCCGGGCTACTCTTTCAGCTTCTTCTTGCTCTTCGGGAAGTTCTCCTGTTTGGAGGTAATGGACTATGTGCCACGCCCAAGTTGGAGCCTGAGGATCGACAACAAGGATCAGCGGCACCTCCTCGTTCGTGGGAGCGCACGCCTCAACCGTGAGAATCGGAAGTTCGGCGGGAGGGTGCTGCTCGCCAAGCAAAGTGGAGTTGTTCCCGCCAACCTCTGTGCCGG
The DNA here is from genome assembly GCA_011799875.1 of Thinopyrum elongatum. Lineage (NCBI taxonomy): Eukaryota > Viridiplantae > Streptophyta > Magnoliopsida > Poales > Poaceae > Thinopyrum > Thinopyrum elongatum. The sequence continues at coordinate 391,463,661 of CM022303.1, forward strand.
GGTCTTCAGGAAGCTCTGCCGGGAGAGGCTTGCCGGAGTCCAATTTTCTCCTCTTTCTGCCATCGTTGCCGGGGGTACGGAGGGCTGAGTTAGGTGGAGAACAAAACTCCCTGGTTCCATAGGAAGCTTTTGCACAGCGCACTTTGATAGATGATCAGCAATGCTGTTTTCCGCACGGGGAACGTGCTTTGTTTGTAATCCGTCAAAGTGCTCCTCCAGCTTTCTCACTTCCTCCACATATGCCTCCATCAATGGGCTTTGATAATCCTTGTTTACTTGCCTCACCACAAGTTGTGAGTCTCCATGAATGATCAACTTCTTGATTCCCAGTTCTGTTGCGATCCTGAGCCCGGCAAGGAGTCCTTCATATTCTGCAGTGTTGTTGGTAGCCGTCTCCCGGGGGAAATGCATTTGAACCACGTACTTGAGGTGCTCCCCAGTGGGTGCGATGAGAAGCACGCCAGCTCCCGCACCTTCTAGGGAGAAGGCAACATCAAAGTACATGATCCAATCTTGAAGTGCTTCCCTGTCTGGGATAATTGTCTCCAGCGTGTCTTCATCTGGAGTTGGTGTCCATTCCGCAATAAACTCCGCCAATGCTCTGCTCTGAATAGTTGATGTGCTCTAAAACTTCAAACCAAAGCTTGATAATTCCAAAGCCCACTCCACTATTCTGCCAGTGGCCTCAGGGTTCCTTAGTATGTGTTGCAAGGGCAAGCGGGTAACAACCGTGATCTCGTTGACTTGGAAGTAGTGGTGCAGTTTCCTTGAGGCCATGATGAGGCCAAAGATCAACTTTTGCATGCCAGAGTACCTTGATCTAGCCCCCTGCAGTAGGGAGCTGACAAAGTACAATGGCCGCTGCACCACCTTCTTCCTTGCCGTGATCCTGGAATTGTCTCCGCTGCCCTGCTCTTCTTTGTTATGATCTGCATCTGACCTTGCCGGGATGAGTTCGCTTTCTTCTCCAGAGGGGATGGTAGTTGCGGATACTCCATCATCTACCTCCCGTTGTGCCACCAGCGCTGCACTAACCACTTGATTGGTTGCCGCTAGGTACAACAGCAATGGTTCTTGTGGTTTAGGAGCGACTAAGGTGGGAACAGAGGAAAGGTAGGTCTTCAAATCTTGTAGCGCAGCGTCTGCCTCCGGGGTCCACTCCATGGGCCCTTCCTTTTTCAAGATTTTAAAGAACGGCAGGGCGCGCTCGGCGGACTTGGAAATGAACTTGTTCAGCGTGGCAACACATCCAGTCAAATGCCTCACATCTTTGACTGTCCTGGGTGCTTGAATCTGCTTGATCGCCTTGATCTTGTCGGGGTTGGCCTCTATCCCCCGGTGGGACACAAAGAAGCCAAGTAGTTTGCCGGAAGGAATGCCAAACACACACTTCTCCGGGTTCAGCTTCAAGTTGATCTTGCGTAGATTTGCAAAGGTCTCTTCCAAGTCTTGAATGAGAGTTGATTTGTCCTTGGTTTTGACCACTATATCGTCCATGTAGGCTTCAATATTCCTGTGCAGCTAGGACTCAAAGCCAATCTGTACTGCTCTTGCAAAAGTGGATCCAGTGCTTTTTAACCCAAAGGGCATCCGTACGAAACAGTACGTGACACATGGGGTTATAAACGTGGTCTTCTCTTCATCTTCCTTGGACATGAAAATCTGGTGGTACCCGGAGTAGGCATCCAAGAAGGAAAGCAGGTTGCATCCAGAGGTGGAATCCACAATCTGATCGATGCGCGGCAAGGGAAATGGGTCCTTCGGGCATGCTTTATTCAGTTATGTGAAATCAATGCAAAGCCTCCACTTCCCATTCGCCTTGCGCACCACCACAGGATTCGCCAACCAAGTTGGATGAAATACCTCTGACCAAACCAGCAGCTTCGAGTTTCTTGATCTCTTCAGCAATAAACTGCTGCTGGTCCAAAGCTTGCTTTCGGACCTTCTGTTTGACGGGCCGGGCATGTGGGCAGACAGCAAGGTGGTGCTCGATTACCTCCCTGGGAACACCAGGGATATCAGATGGTTGCCAAGCAAACACATCGACATACGCCCGTAGGAAGGCAACAAGCGCGCTTTCCTATTTGTCGTCGAGGGTGGAGCTGATAGTAAATGTACCATCAGCGCCAACCAGCCCTGCCGGGACCTTCTTCACAGCGGGCGCGGCAACATTTGATCTCTTGCTATTGGAACTCTCTGGCAAGTCATCAACAGGCACAGCGCACTCCGGAGAGGCGCGCTTCCCGGATTATTTGCTGGCATCCTTGCTAGCTTTCTTCCCTCTCTTGTTTTCCTTGGCGGGAGTGGTTTCTTCCACGGCCTCTGCGGTGATTGCTTCTCGGTACATCTTATCCATGCGTATAATTGCGTCCTTCTTGTCTGATGGAATGGAAATGACGCTCATTGGCCCTGGCAACTTCAGCGTGTTGTAGGCATAGTGGGATGCCGCCATGAATTTTGCCAGGGCTGGGCGACCAAGTATTCCATTGTATGGCAGGGGGAGGTCGACCACATCAAACATGATCTTCTCAGTCTGGTAGTTTAACTCCCCCCCCCCCCAACGTTACCGATAGTGTGATCTTCCCCTTAGGACGACTACTGCCAGGGTTGATCCCTTGGAAAGTATTAGTGACCTTGAGCTCTTCATCTGCTATCTAGAGCTTGCTGATGACCTTGGGAGAAATCAGATTCAACCCGGCCCCGCCGTCAACCAACATCTTTGTGACCTTGAGGTTGCAGATCGTTGGTGAAACCAACAACGGAAAACACCCTACCGCGGTGGTGCGGTCAGGGTGATCCTCTTCATCAAAGATGATGGGTGTGCGGAACCACTTGAGCGGTTTCCGAGAATCTACTGCTGGCTCCACGACATTGACCTCACGCACCCACTGTTTAAGCTGGCAGTGAGAGGAATGCAAGGATGCACCTCCGTCAATGCATAGGGCGTCAGTGGCCTTCTGGAACTCCTACTCACTTGTTTCCTCTTCATCTCCTTCATCACTCTCGCCATCGCATTCCTTCTTCTCACGGCCTCTGGCAGGTCTCCCTTGATACTGAGAGGCCTTGTCGGGGCGACCTCCTCTGCTACCTTGGCCCTTTCCGCCAATGCCCTCTTGATCTCTCTCTTTGTCTTGCTTCTCATACTCAACCTTCTGCTTCTTGACGAGTTGCTCAACCTGATGACACTCTTGAAGATTGTGGCCTTTGGTCCGATGGATCTTGCAGTATGGCCCATCAGCCTTCCCAGCCTTCTCGGCAGCTGTGGCTTCTCGGCAATCAGTGCATGCGGCAACTTCCTTGCCGGGAGCCTCGGTCTTGGCCTTCTTGTCGGCACCAGGAGTGCTTGATCCTTCAGCAGCTAGCACTGCTTTATCCTTGCGTTTCTGGTTGCGTATCTTGTTCTTATTCTTCTGACTGGCGTTATCGTCATCGTCCTCTGAGTCAACGTCGACACCATCTTCTTCACCGGGGAGACGCCTCCCCTCCATTGTTCGAGCACACTTATCCGCCAAAGTGTAAAATTCATTCACAGTCTTGGGCAACCGTACGTTCATCTTGGAACGTATCCTGCGGTTGCGTACATTGGACTGGAATGCAGCTATCACCGCTGCCGGGTGGATGTCTGGAATGTTCCTATGCACCTAGCTGAACCTCCGCATGTATTTCCACAAACTCTCTCCTTCCTTCTGTGGTAGGAGCTGCAAGTCGCTGGGTCGCCCTGGTTCTTGATGATCGCCCGTGAAGGCGCCAATGAATTCATGGCACAAGTCAGCCCAGGTCGAGATGAAGTTCTCTGGCAAGTGCATCAGCCACGACCTCACGTTTGGCTTGAGTGCCAAAGGGAAGTAGTTGGCGAATACTTTCTCATCTCTTCCTCCGGCGGCTTGAACATCAATGGTGTAGATGCTTAGGAACTCTGTCAGGTTCAATGTTCCATCGTACTTTTCTGGTATTTCTGGCTTGAACGTATAGGCAGATGGCCAACGGACTTGCCGCAGCTCGCAAGTGAAGGCGGGGAACCCAACCTCGAAAGGCAAGTATCCGTCTTCACCGGGCATGGTCTCATCGGTGTCGGGGCCATTGCGCCTATCAGACTGACGGCGGGTTTCGCGGTGTCGTTCGATGGTGACGCGCGTGTCCTCCCTCCGCCTGTCTTCCGGGACTCGTCGCTGGTCTCGACGTGCCCGGGGATCGGATGAAGCCATCGATACATTGTTGGGTTCTTGGCCACGTGGCTCCGGCGGTGGCCCCTGTGCTGGTTGTCGCGGAGGGGATTGCATCGTGGGGGTGGCCCCTTCGATACGGCTAGCGGCTCGGGCTGTTGTCGCCGCCTGTGGAGGCCGTGGCGGGCCTCCCCGCTGTAATCCTCCCGCCTCAGCGAAACCAATCAAGCTCTGAATGGTGGCTCTCAACTCATCCATCTGATCAGCCGCCAGCAGAAATCTCAACAAGAGTGGTGATCGGCATAGATGACGACGTAGATCGCGACGTCGCCTGGCTTCTGATGGTGCCGGTAGTGACGGCGCCGTGCTCTCGTCGCCGCGAGCCAGTCGCCAGGGTGGCGTGGTGACGAGGTGGATGCGCTTGGGGATAGGCGACCCCATAGGGCGCATTGTCTCGGCTAGCTTGTCCTGGGGGTGGCATGTATCCTGTAGCCTCACCCGCAGCGAGGGCGGCTAGACGGTTGCGGTTTACCCCACAACGAGCACCATCGCTGCGGCTGTGTCCCTCGGTGGGGCAAAGAGGTGGAGGTGGAACAATCTCCCCACCCGCATCTTGTGGAGCATGGCCGCTGGGATGCTGTTGACGCTATCCTCCTCCGGCGCCTCCCGCTCCTGTTCCCGACCACGTCCCCCGCAGTGCCCACGTCCCTGTGCGCCTCCGTAAACCCCACGGCATCAGCGGACGCATGCAAAGGAGTCTTCGAGGTGGACGGGTGAGCCGCAGCACCAGGCTTTTTCTTGGGCACCATGGATGATGAAGCCGTTAATGAAGAAAACGGTGATGAAGATGACGCGCTGCTTACACGCTCGGGTTTGCGCAAGCGCTTCCCCCAACCTGTCGCGCCAAAGATCACTACAAAAAAATACACTTCCGTGATGATACGTGTTTGTCACAGTAGGTCACGTTTTCTATCATGCATGTACATCCATGACGATTTTATGACAGAATCAAGATAGTCATACCTGTGCTTTGATAGAAGTGTTCCATGACATTACCAAAATTATCATCACGGAAGTGTCCACTTCCATGACGATAAATCACGCGTCATAGAAGTCCTTTCGTCCAGGGTAACCGACATGTGGCATCCACCGTAACGGGTCGCCGTTAAGCTATCGGGTTCCGGTTTGGATCCGATAACCCGTTAACAGCTGGGACCAATGAGGATTTTCCACGTGTAAAATTATCATTGGCTATCGCAACCACGTGTCAGCACCCAAAAAGGACAGATGTCAACCGCCCAATGGGCAGGAGGCGCCTATGATACGTCGACACGTGGCAAGGCCCAACAGCGGCCCATTTAGGTTAAAAAGGTTGGCCCAGTCAAAATTAGCAGGCTGGCCCATTAACGGCCTGCTTGTAGACGGCCCATTCGCAGTTAAGGCCCTTACAGCTAGTGTCAAATCAGCCCGTCAAAGGCCCTTTCTAAACTTGTCATCATCGCAGCCCATGGTCACTTCTGGCCCGTTAATAGTCCGCTAAGTATTTGGGCCGAATTACGGCCCGGTGTGTTTCCGGCCTGTTAAAGGTCCTGCTTCATTTGGGCCCATTATTGGCCATTGAAACTTTTGGCCCATAAATGACCGTGAAGGATTTGGGTCATATTCGGTCTGACATTTGGCCTGTTAGAGGCCCACTGTAGATTTGGGCCACTTCCAGCCTATTGTGATTTTTGGCCTGTTAATGTCGGACGAAATCCATGGGCCATATGTGGCCCAACGTCACATCGCGCCTATTAACGGCCCATATAAAAGTGATACTAATTAAGCCCGACCGAACTTCTGGCCTGTTAAAGGCCCGTGTAATAGGTCGGCGCATTTACGGCCCGTCTGAATTTCGGCCTGTGAACGATCCGCATTGTAAATGGGCCACCACGAGCTGAGATACATTTCGGCCTGCTAATGACCAGTGGGTTATTTAGCACAATCAGGGCCCAATCTCACTTTCGTCCTATTAAAGGCCCATGTTATTTATGGGCTTGAGATATTTACACATGTTAACGGCCTATTGTTACCAAGGGCCCAAATTATGTTTAGGCCTGTTAAAGGCCCACTAGGGGCACAGGCCTACGAAAAATATGAAAGCTTATGCGGATTTAGGCCCAGATATTTTTAGTGGGCTACATGCAAATTACGGCCCATAATCGTTTTTAGCCCAATTGGAATGGGCCTGATGAATTTTGGCACGTTGGGCTCCTACGAAGTTTTCGGCCGAATACATTACTAAGATAAACCTACACTATACAAAAATAGAGTCGTAATTTCTATAGCCTTTAGCAGCATGATAAATGATGTATCACCACAAAATAAATTCTAGCCATGCAACAAAAGGCCTGTTGGCATAAAATTTACAGTCCTTGCAGATAAAAGCACCATCAGATGTATAGAAGCACAGATCATTTGATCTGAGTGCTAATGTTTCAGGCGGTAGAATCTGATGGAGCAGCATGATCTTCCCCTTTTTTCTGCCATTGATCTTGAACAACAAAGCAAATGTCTGATAGTGTGGTTTCAAAACCATTCATATCTTGACGACATTTGTCAACCACTATTCTTGTTTCCGAAACGACGTCCATTAGGGATTGGACATGTGTCTGGAGCACAGATATACCACTCTGTCTAGCCGGAAGATTTTGTTCAGTAGGCGATTTGGACGAGGTTACCTTGACAACCAATCCAAAATTACGCATGAAGGTGCTTTTTGCACTGTTAGTGGCGAGATACTGACGCACTGCAGCAAGAGGTGACATTGTGCCCGTGGTAGCCTCGTCACCTTCAGGTGGTTGTGGCTGTTTAATCATTTGTTCCATAGCTAGCTGAAAGTTTGAACTTGTAGATTAGTGTACCAGATAAGTTACTAATGAGACAAAAACAAACAAAGTAGGTTTCACGTTTATACATAACTTATTTTGGTGAACTACTTTAATACATTAGCATGTATTATAGTGCCAACTACATAATAAAATCACTTTCGGAACATATGTCAATGTAGCATGCCTACTGTATTGTCTATTTCCTCACATCCGTTGACATGTAAGGATAAAGAGACATGGTTTAAAGTAGGATGAACATAGTATGACATCATTCATATCATGGGCAAACAGATATAAAACAAACAGGCTATTGTATCATTGTGTGGGCACGTGAACATCACAACTAGATTACAGATCAAGACCAAAAGAATATCCTTCATCTCTTTTAAACCGTGTAAGGTGAAATGATACGTTAAGACAACTGTGTATAAAAGTGAATAGAGTAACTGACATTGGCTGCAAACCAAGCAGTTAAATGAACACGTCACAGTAACAAGCAGTTCAAAGGCAGGGGGAGTAAGGACTTACAACAGCGGCTTGAGCTGGTGTGCTCATGCCCTTCATCTTGCTGGTGTGGCAATACTTGAAGATTTGCACTGCATTCAGTTCAGGTTCTTTTTGGTCCGCACGGGCTTTCATCTGTATTTGGAACAAGTCAATATAGATACAATAATATGGCACAGAAAAAAGAAGGAACTAGCAGCTATTTACAAGAGCCTCGCAGTGTGCAATATAGCTACGAGATCCTGTTGTCTGTTGGAATTTCACTTTAGAACGGTTGGTCTTGTTCTTCAAACAGTTAGCCTAGAAGAAGATACACTTGTAAGGCACATACGTAAATACAAGTTCAATATGTGATCTGATCAAATACATATACCCTACCTGATACTTTGGATCAGACTAGTGTTTAACAAGGGCTGTCCTGTCTTCATCTGTAATATATTCCACTGGAGATGTTTGGGCGATTTCATTGTTAGCCTTGCCTTCAAAGTGAGTTTTTCTAAGGTGATACCGATACTGTCGCAGAGCAAACTGAAAAACATGAGTGCATGCTTGTTTAGTTGCATCATCTTTCGGATCCAAATTGAACCTCATCTGTTGAAAAAAGAATGTGAGTCTTATTAGGAGGAAGCTAGAAAGTATGGCACATAGCAAAACAATATTACAAATTGCGATGAATAACATTACTTACGGATAAATGGTCAAGGAAGGTGTTAAACTGGGTATCGTCTTTCTCATTCCTGTACTGGATCCACGTTGGGAGGATACGTGCATGACACCTAATGGCAACGGCTGCCTCTGATACTAACTTGGCTGACACTGTAGCATCACGTGGCCTTTTAAAACCTGCCTCAAAATGGATCTCCATTCTTCCTCCTTTAGATTTTGTTAATCTGTCAAGCATTATCCCTGATGTCTGTTTCCGCTTGTGCCGTGGTGCTAGTTCAACAACGAATATGGAAAGTGTTAGTGCACATCAAACTGTGAGAGTACATATAAAGGATCATGCAACTGCAACTTGACTCGGCCAGGTACCGTCTTGGTGTTGATGCTCATGAGGTTCATCTGATCTTGCCAAGTGCTATTGTGTCAGCCGTGCTTCAGAAGTAGTGTTAGGTGTGAAGGCATCTTGGGGACTGGCCAGTTGCGGAGCAAACGAATGAGTAACTCATTGAGATTCCGGTACAGTTGAAGCGGATGCTACAGCTGGTGGAGCAGGTGATACTGTGTTTGTAGATTTAGCTGGTGGACTTGGACCTTCTACTGCACTATAAGTACCAGCAGAATCTCGAGGGCAGATCCTTTTCCGTTGCACCCGACGAGTAACACCATTGCCTACTATATTCTTTTCCTTGCTCTTTTTTGACTTTTCCATGTCAAGCCGTACCAACAACACAAAAGAATAAAATCGCTCTTTAGAACTCATTGATGCATGATACAGACAAGCAATACTTTGATGTAAGACAACTGTATGAGGATGAATATGTAAGAAAAACAGGACGGCATGACATATTCACAGCTACGATGTGTAAACTAAGAAGAAGGATTTTCAAGAAAATAGAAGTAATTTAAGCTAGACACTATATGAAAGATGCAACCAATATCACTCTGCCAAGTTAAAAGTGTCTTTTCATTAGTGGCATTTCAAAAAATTAGAAGCAGTACAACCTAGAAATCAATGCAAGATGCAACCACTATCAAACTACCATGTTAAAAGCATCCAATCATGAGTGATTGATGTGGGATACACAACAGCAGTACATTGATGTAAGAACATGGTATGATAGATAGATGTTGTGTATTCTAGACACAGAAAGGCATGTCATATACACATGAATAATGTATAAACTCAGCAGGTGCAATTTAATCAAAATAGAAGAAATACAGGCTAGACAACATAGGCAACATGAAACCAATTATCACACTGTCAACTTAGAGCAAGCACCTGCGATGGTGGAGTACGGGAGAGGAACTCATCATGTAGACTTGGGACTTCAACTGCATTAGCAGTAGCAGTGGCAAATCTAGAGAGTCTTTGTTTGCATCGGTCCGGAGGACCACCAACATCCCCTAACATACTCTTTTCCTTCCTCTTTTTTGATATTGCTGTCTAAAGTCAAAACCACAAGAAGATGAATAAAATTAGCTTTGCATAACTAGTTGATGCATGATACACACAAAAACTACTTTGATGTAAGGCAAGCGCATGATAGGAGGATGGAATATATAAAAAAAAGACAGCATTGCATATTCACACGTACGATAGAAGGATGGAATATGTATGAAAAATAGTAAGCAGAAGGCATTTCAACAAAAATAGAAGAAATGAAAGCTAGGCAACATATGAACATGCAACCAATATCACTCTCTCAGGTAAAAAGTGTCTCATCGTAAGTGCCATTTCAAGAAATTAGAAGCAGTACAAGCTAGAAGAAAATGCAAGATGCAACCTACATCACACTCCCAAGTTAAATGTGTCTTATGGGTAAGTGATTGTTGCAGGTATAAGTTGTAAGCTACGCAGATGCAATTCAACAAAATTAGAAGCAATACAAACAAGACATCATACGGAACACGCAACCACATATAACAGTTCGAAGTTAGAGCAAGCACATGTGATGGTGGAGTAGGGGAGATGTGCTCATCATCTACACAGCTACGTTGACTGTCCAGCCTTGTGTTGTCTTGCGAATCTTGTTGGGAGGATGGCGGAGTAGAATCTGTAGAGACCCTCTGTTTGAGTTGCTCCGAAGGACCACCATCATCCACTTCCTTACTAATTTCCTTTAGCTGTATTGATTTTGCATTGTGAAGTCAAACCGATAAGAAAAGGGAATAAAATTCGCTCTTCAGAACTCATTCATGCATGATACTGATGAACACTACTCGGATGAAAGGCAAACACATGATACGAGGATGGAATATTCACACCTATGATGTGGTAACTAAGCAGAAGGCATTTCAACAAATTTGAAGCACTGCAAGCTAGACACCATATGAAAGATGCAACCAATATCACTCTGCCAAGTTCAAACTGTCTAGCGTTTCAACAAATTAGAAGCAGTACATGCTAGAAATCATATACAAGACGCAGCCAATATCACAGTGGCGACTTAAAGGTGCCTCATCATAAGTGATTGATGCGGGATATGCAAGAATAGTAGTCTGATGTAAGAACATGGTGTGATCATATATAGTATGTTTCTAGAAACAGGAACACATGTCATATTCACAGGCATGATGTGTAAAGTAAGCAGATGCAATTCAACAAAGTTAGAAGCAATACAAGCTACACATCATAAGCAACATGCAACCACATATAATAGTGTCAAGTTATAGCAAACACCTGTGATGGTGGAGTAGGGGAGATGTGCTCATCATCTACACGGCTACGTTGACTGTCTATCCTTGCGTTGTCTTGCGAATCTTGTTGGGAGGATGGCGAAGTAGAATCTATAGAGACCCCCCGTTTCAGTTGCTCGGAAGGACCACCATCATCCAATGCCTTACCAATTTCCTTCCGCTTTATTGATTTTGCATTGTGAGGTCAAACCGACAAGAAAAAGGAATAAAATTCGCTCTTCAGAACTCATTAATGCATGATACTGACGAATACTACTCTGATGAAAGGCAAAGTAATGATACGAGGATGGACTATGTACGAAAAACTGGACAGCTTGACATATTCACACCTATGATGTGGTAACTAAGCAGAAGGCACTTCAACAAATTAGAAGCACTATAAGCTAGACACCATATGGAAGGTGCAATCAATATCACTCTGCCAAGTTAAAACTGTCTCGTCATAGGTGGCGTTCATCAAATTTGAAGCACTACATGCTAGAAATCATATTCAAGACACAAACCAATATCACACTGCCAACTTAAAGGTGTCCCATCATAAGTGACTGAAGCAGGATACACAAGAAGAGTAGTTTCATGTAAGAACATGGTGTGATAGACAGATATAGTATGTACCAAAAAGAGGAAGGCGTGTCATATTCACACGTATCATGTGTAATCTAAGCAGATGCATTTTACACTAATTAGAAGCAATACAAGCTAGACACCATATGCAACATGCAACTAGATATCACACTGCCAAGTTAGAGCAAGCACCTGGGATGGTGGAGTAGGGGAGCAGAGACTTGGAACTTGTAATGCACTAGCAGTACGAGGAGAATCCGTAGAGATGCTCCGTTTACGTTGCTGCAGAGGACCACCATCATCGCCTTCCTTACTCTTTTCCTTCCTCTTTTTTGATTTTGCCTTGTCAAGTCAAACTCACAAGAAAAAGGAATAAAATTTGCTCTTCAGAACTCATTGATGCATGATACTGATGAACACTACTTTCATGTAAGGCAGCCGCATGATAGGAGGATGGAATATGTATGAAAAATAGGATGGCATGACATATTGACATGTATGATGTGTAAAGTGTAAACTAAGCATAAGGTGTTTGAACTAGTTAGGAGCAATGCAATCTAGAAACCATATGAAAGATGAAACCAATATCACTCTGCCAAATTAAAAGGGTGGCCTCATAAATGTATTTGACAAAATTAGAAGCAATACATGGCAACAGGCTAAAAATAATATGCAATATGCAACGAATAAAGCTGTCTCATCGTAAGTGATTGATGCAAGATACAGAAGAGAGGTAGTTTCATGTAAGAACCTGGTTAACAGATAGATTTAGTATGCACCAAAAATAGGAAGGCATGTCATATTCATAGGTATAATGTGTAAACTAAGTAGATGCAATTTACTCTAATTAGAAGCATTACAAGCTAGACACCGTATGCAACATGCAACCACATATCACACTGCGAAGTTAGAGCAAGCACCTGCGATGGTGGTGTAGGGGAAATGCGGTCTTCAAGTACAGAGCTACGTTCAATATCTTCATTTAGACTTGCTGTTTCTTGAGAATCATGTGGGGAGGATGAAACTGCACTCTTTATAAGAGTAGCGCGTCTCATACTAACCCACGTGCATGACTGTCTCATCACAAGTGATAGATGCAGGATACACAAGAACAGTAGTTTGATGTAAGAACTTGGTGTGATAGGCAGATGTAGTATGTACCAAAAATAGGAAGGCATGTCATATTCACATGTATAATGTGTAAGCTAAGGAGATGCAATTTAACAAATTAGGAGCAATACAAACTAGGCACCATATGCAACATGCAACCAGATATCACACTGCCATGTTAGAGCAAGCACCTGGGGTTGTGGAGTGGGGAGATGAGATTTGGAACTTGCACTGCAGTAGGAGTAGCAGGAGAATCTGCAGAGATCGTCCATTTCAGTTGCTCCAGAGGACCACCATCATTCCGTGCGTTCGTCCTTTTAGACTTTGCCTTGTCAAGTAAACACACAAGAAAAACGAATGAAATTCACTCTTCCAAATTCGTTGATGCATGATACTGATGAACACAACTTTTATGTAAGGCAACCACATTGTAGGAGGGTTGAATATGTATGAAAAACGCTAAGCAGAAGGCATTTCAACAAATTGGAAGCAATGCAAGCTAGACACCATATGAAAGATCCAACCAAAATCACTCTACCAAGTTAGAAGTGCCTCATTATAAGTGGCATTTCAACAAATTAGAGGCAATACATGTTTGAAATGATATGCAAGATGCAACCAATATTACACTGTCAATTTGAAGGTGTCTCATCAGAAGTGATTGATGAGGGATACATAAGAAAAGTAGTTTGATGTAAGAACATGGTTAATAGAAAGACGTAGTATGTACCAAAAACAGGAAGGCATGTCATATTCATAGGTATACTGTGTTAACTAAGCAGATGCAATTTACCCTATTTAGAAGCATTACAAGGTAGACACCATATGCAACATGCAACCACATATCACATTGCCAAGTAAGAGCAAGCACCTGTGATGGTGGTGTAGGGGAATTGCGGTCATCAACTAGAGAGCTACGTTGACTATCTTCATTTAGCCTTGCCATTTCTTGAGAATCATGTGGGGAGGATGACACTGCACTCTTTAAACGAGTAGCGCATCTCACAGTAACCCACTTGGGTGACTGTCTCATCATAAGTGATTGATGAGGGATACAAAAGAGCATTAGTTTGATGTAAGAACATGGTTAATACACACATGTAGTATGTATCAAAAACAGGAAGGCATGTCATTATCAAAGCTATAATGTGTAAAGTAAGCAGATGCAATTTAACCAAATTGGAAGCAATACAAGCTAGACACCATATGCAACATGCAACCACATTTGAAAGCACGAAGTTAAAGCAAGCACCTGGGTTGGTTGTGTGTGGCAATTGAGATCATCAACTGTAGAGCTACGTTTACTGTCTCCATCTACTAACACTACACCCTTTAGAGCGCTGAAACGCTTAGTGCTTATCTTCGAATTACACTGGAGCGACTTCTGTCTTTTCTTTTGTGTATTCATCAACACTGCGTCAGTCTAAAATACCCATGCATAAAAAAACAATAGTGTGAGTATGGGTGAAGTGTGTGCACAAGTAGTACAGTGTAAAAGTAGTAGATAGTAGGTGGGTGAGAAATAAATGACGGGAGACATATGATAGGTCTACAACATGCATGGCACACGAAATTACTAGATTCTAGGGTTTTGAAATATGAGCAGAGGGATGGCTGGGAAATGCAAATGCTCCTCCAGCACACCCACAAGGTGTGGTCCTATGAAAATAATAGTCGACTGAAAACAAATAGGTCAGTCCATTTTTTCTGCACCGTCCGATGTACAAAGAACGGGCAGATCACCTTCATCTACCTCCAGCCAGTCAGTGTTAACGATCTTCCTCGAAACGCCAGTGACCACCGGCCCAGTTCCCTGCCTCTGCCCTTCCCTTGACCTCACCGCACCGCCCTCTGGCCATCCCTTCAAGCCCGCCGACCTCCAGATCGGGCGCAAGCAGCTCCTGTGCCCCACACCACTATGATAGACACCGATGCGCCGCTTCCCCGGCGAACAGGCGGACTAGGTTCTCCGCGTGCCTAAGCGGGTGCTGCTTCTTTTAATTGCGAATCAACTGACCCTGAATTGAAATCCAGGCGGGTGACTGACCTCTAGCTAAGGTGAAATAGTAAATGGGAGGAACCCTTGTGCATTTAGTATCACGAAGAAGGTGTAGTAAGAAGCGCTCAACTAGTTTCTTTCATGGGATGAATACGGTGTGTCGGGGACGAATCCGCGATCACCTATGGGACCCAGGGAAGGACCCCTTTACGTTCGGCAGGGAGAGACGGTCGCACGAAGAGCAAATCTAGCGAAGAACACGACAGTGCACGAGAGAGATTTACCCAGGTTCGGGCCGCACGGATGCGTAAAACCCTACTCCTGCTTTTTGGTTTATTATCTGTATGATTGTTCTAGCTCCAGGAGCGCTACAGTACCGGGTAGCTGCGTACAATACTGGAGTTCTCCCTCTCTCAGTTCCTCTCCTCCCCCCCCCACGTTGCCTATGGGCCTCCTTTTATACGCACAAAGGGGTCACCAACAGGTGGCAAACAGTAAAGGTAGAGGTGGAAAGTTGCTACAGTAAGGCCACTATTACCAGGATGACATGTCCTACCTACCACTGACGGCAGGGGACAAGGGCATTAAATGCCCATGCCTTTGCTGTCCACATACATGTACCCGGACGTCTTGGACGTGGGAAAAGCCTATCCCACCTGCTCCTGCACCGCTAGCTACAGTGCACCGCCGTCTACACAGTGCCCTGCCACGCACGCCTGGAAGGACCCAGAGCGCCACGCTGGCAGAGGCACCGGAGCAGCACAGTAGCACAGTGGTACAGTAACGCTTGCCGCGGCAAGACCTTGCCGCACCTGACAGCTTGCCGCAACCCATAGTTTGCCGCGCAAGGTAACTTGCCGGGGCAAGTACCTTGCCGCAGCCAATACCTTGCCGCTGCCAATGACTTGCCGGGGCAAGTACCTTGCCGCGGCAAGTACTCTGCTACAGCAATGCCCAGGCTGGGCCTCAGCTGCCCTCCCGGCAAGCTCCTCTTGCCGGGGCCTTAACTCTTGCTTTGTATACTTTGTTCTTGAATGGCTTAATAATCTTGAGCTTCTCTCTGGCCGTCCTCCCGCAAGCCTGGCCGCGGGATGCTACTACTGCCCGTGCACAAGTACGGGGTACTAGGGTACCCCTATTCTAGTACACCGACAGGAGCCCCCGGGCCTGGGCCACACAAGGTGCCGGGCGTTGTTGGGCCAGGCCCAAACAGTGCACGGGCACGTGTGTCTGGGATAAGCCGAAACGTCCCTATGCTGTTTAATTGCACGCTCTCCCACGCGTCGCGCGTTGAATGCGGAGCGTGGGAAGCGTGCGCAGCTATCTCGAATGACGAAGGGGCGGATGGTTCCGCATCTTTCCCCATAAAAGGAGGGACCTGCAGAAGCACTCACACACCCCTCTCACCATTCTCGATCTCCAAATCTCCGCCTTCTTCTTCCTCCGCTCTAAAACAAAGCGGTTTCCCAATCCTCCGCCACCGCGCGCGTCTGCATCTCCCTCGGTCCTCAGCTCCGCCTTCGCCATGCCTCCCAAAGGAGAAAAGGGGAAGACGGGGAAGTCCTCAAGGACGGAGACCCAGGAGCAGTTGAAGAGGCAGAAGTACGCGCTCTTCGCTCCGACGCTCACGGGGACGGATCTGAAGGCCAAGTTCCAAGGCATGTGGGCCGCGAGGACCAAGGCGCATCCGGCCACCCGCGTTCGCCCAGCCACCGACAAGAGCGAAGTGAGCATGTACCCCTTCTTCGCTTGCTACTTTTGGTGCGGACTCTGCCCACCGTACTCGGATTTCTTTAGCGACGTCATGTACACCTTCAACCTCCGTCTGCTGGATCTCACACCGAATGCCGTATCCACCATGGCAATATTTGCGCATCTGTGCGAGAACTTCGTCGGCGTCGCACCCAACACTGCGCTGTTCAGGCATTACTTCACTCCCCGTGCTGAAAAGGGGGAGCCTCTCACTATTGGCGTCTCGTTCGTTTCAAGATTGGGCGCCAAGGAGCATTATCTGAAGGGGGATCACCGCCCAAGATGGGGAGAAATCCGGTCTGAATGGTGTTGGATCATTGACGACGAGCCGTCACCATACTGTGCGCTTCGCAAGACCCCAGCAGCGCGTGGCACAGACTGGAGCGATCTGGATCCCCAGGACAAAAAGCTGGAGATTGCCGCTACCAGGATCATACGGCTCAGGGAGTCCGGGCTCACCATAGGGATGGTTGGCGCAGACTTCCTCCGCCGCCGCATTGCTCCTCTGCAGCAGAGAGGAAGGCCGGCCTCTGATTGGAAGAACCCAGCTGATATCATGCGGCTGCGCCCTGGACTGATCAACAACTTCACAGTTCTACAGCACGACTTTTTCATGCGAGAACTGTTCAAGCAAGAGACAGATCCAGAGAAACGCGACAAGGTGTTCACGCTGCCGAAGCACATCGTGCCCCTTTGCAACAACTCCGCATTGAGTGCAATCATCGCTATGATGCCGCTCTGCAATGCGCACAGCGTTGAAGCAACTTGGGACGTGCCGCTCGAAGAAGACGTGCGGCAATTCTTTGACTCCACGGTCGAAAAGCAGGTCCGGGAGGAGGAGTGGCTCGTCCGCAACACCACTGAGCAAGAAATAGAATTCATTGCTCGAAGAGTGGAGGAGGACAGGCTCGCTAGGGAAGCTGGCGATTTTGGTTATACTTTGGCGGAGCTCGACGAGGCACAAAAGGAGATCCTTGCCGAGCAGGGGATGCTTGCCGGGAAGGGCGAGCTCGCCGCACCCGGCAAGGATGTCGGGCCAAGCCAGCCTGCCGACGAGTCAGGCAGCTCGGAGGATGAGGGCTCCTCTTCTGAGGAGGGCACCGAAAGCCCACTGCAGTCAGAGTCCCCAGCCCCTCAGAGGAGGAAACGCCTTCGCAGGCTTGGCAAAGTGGCTGAGCGGCAAGAGGTTCAACAACCGCCGGAGCGCCGTTCGACGCGCTCGACCGCGGCAAGGGCTGGTGCTGCGGGAGCGTCTCACGCGGCCCCGGCAACTGGAGCAGGGTCATCAAAGACCGCTGCTACTACCCCCGCCAAGCAGCCAAGGAGTCCAGCTCCCCCTCCTCCCCCTCCTCACACGGAGGCGGACTTTGATTTTTCCGCTCTCAGCGAAGAGGACGACGAGGAAGAGTAAGTTCCCTTGCCGCGACCCTCAATCTTTGTAAGGTTTTGTTTCTGTCCTCACTTGTCGCGCTCCGGCCTTGCTTCCGCAGGGAGGAAACCTTGGCGGAGAGGACAAGGAAGAGAGCTAAGGTCTCGATGAGCAAGACCGTGGTGGTCGTCGAAGATGAGCCCACGGCAACCACCGGGAGAGCGTCTGAGACCATGCCGACCAGCTCGGAGCCCAGCCCTCGTCACAGCCCCCAGCGTAAGTATTTCAACTACCTTTCGCTGGCGGTCGCTGAGGAACAAGCATTTTGTCACTGACATCTTTGGGCGTGTAGGAGAGGAGCAGCAAGTGGAGCCATCTGAAGGTGCTCCAGAATTACCACCCCCCTCGACCACACCGCCAAGGAGAAGATCTCCGGTAAGGGCTCCCACTAGCGAGCCGAGCCACGAAGAGGAGCCGGCAAGCGCCGAAGTGCCAAGCACCAGCGCTGGCGACCCCACCCCAATGACAAACGTTGACGGGGGAGGGGAGCCCACCGCTCCTGAGCTCGACACGGGTAAACCCCCTTGCCGCAAAACTCTTTCTGCTTTTTTTCTTTTGTCTTCTTGAATTTCTTCCTGAAGCTCTTTTTGCCTTACTTCTCGGGTTGGCAGAGCCCTCTTCGGTGGAGCCAATGAACATTGACTCTTCTGCCGAGGAGAACACCACGGGGGCCGTCGACGACGAGGCCGCCAAGGCCGCCGCTGCCAAGGCCGACAAGCTGGCAGCCGACAAGCTTGTCGACGAAGAAACTGCCAATGCTGCCAAAGAGGCCGGCAAGGCCGCCGAGGATAATACCGCCAAGGCGCCCACCGATGAAGCCGCCAAGGCTGCTGAAGCTGAGGCTGCCCAGAAGGCTGCTGAGGAGGCCGGCGAGGGAGCCGGTGGTCGTACTGACGGCCCTGAGGCCACAGGAGCGCCAGGCGCTACTCCGACCACGGGTCCCTCAACCACTGATGAGGCGGCAGCGCCCAACTCGCCTCCGCCAAGCAAATACATCCGGGTCGGCGAGAACGTCTACGTCAGCCTCCCCTGGAC
The DNA here is from genome assembly GCA_011799875.1 of Thinopyrum elongatum. NCBI lineage: Eukaryota > Viridiplantae > Streptophyta > Magnoliopsida > Poales > Poaceae > Thinopyrum > Thinopyrum elongatum. The sequence continues at coordinate 391,482,447 of CM022303.1, forward strand.
GGTGGGCTCCAGAGCGCCAACCGAGGAGGATGTTGTGGACGAGGAGATCTTTGCCACTGCCGGGCTCCAGCTTGTGGATGCGCCAGGCGCCAGCAGCAGCAGCACGTCTGAAGAGGAGCAACTGCTTCAAAAGCTGCTGAATCTTCATCGCGCCCGACGGGAGAAGCTAGCTTCCAGGGAGGCGCTCATCGAGAAGGCCGAAGCTGACATGTTGAGGCGCGCGGAGATCTTGGCGGACGTCCGCGCGTGATCTCTTAATGCGTTAGAGGTCAAGCGGGCACAGCTGGCCGAAGAACGGCAGGCCCTCCTCCTGATGAAGTAAGACATTGAACAAAAACAGGAGGAGACCACCAAGGAGTTGTCTGCTCAGGCCGGTGATCTGAACCAGCAGAAAGTGGACCTTGACGCCCACGAAGAAGAACTTGCCGAGCGCAAGAGGAAACTTGCCGAAACCCTCCGACAGAAGGACGAGGAGGTGGCAAGACTTGTCGCAGAGCGGACCCAGGGGCAGGCACAAAAACACCAGAAGGAAATTGAAGCCTTGGCCCAAGAGTACGCCAGCAAGTTGGTGGAGGCCACCAATGCTGTCGCTGCTGCAGAAGTGAACAGGAAGGAAACGGAGGAAAAAGTGGCAAGACTAGAGGCCGCCCTCAAGGCAAACGGTGACAAGCTCTCAACGCTTGAAAGTGAGAGGGCAAAAGCGACCCACACTTTGGCGGAGATGCAAGTTACCATAGCCAAGAAGAACAATCTGCTTGCCGCCGCCAATGACTCCAGAGCAGACCTGAAGCTGAAGCTGACCATGCTGAAGGAGACGCTCGACACCACCAGAAAGCGCGAAGGGCTTCTAATGACAGAGCTCCAGAAGGAAAAGGGTCTGCTTCAAGACGCTATTGCAACCCACAAGAAGTTCAGGGATAACGTGGGGATCTTCACAGACAGGCTTGCCAGCGCCGCCGAGGACATCGACAAGGAGCTGACTGCCCTGAAGGTGCCGGACTTCGGGTACTCCACCGACAAGAACACGCAAACTAGCGTTAAGCTAGCCGAGTTCTTCGACGGAGTAGTAGAAGCACTCCAACAGCTCCAAGTCAATCACAAGGCTCAACTGGCCGACGAGTCACGCAGGCTTTGCCGGGGAGTTCTCCAGAGGTTGTTGGTGAAGATAGCATACAGAAACCCGGGCGTCGACTTCAGCAACATCTTCAAAAGCTTGCTGAAGGGATACGACCCCGCGCCACTAGAGGCCCTTGTCGCGCCCATCGTGGAGAGGGTGGACCAAATCCAGAGAGTCGAAGGCGAGCACCGCAATTAGAGAGCCCATTCTTCTCCCTCCTTGCCGCCGCTAGACATGTTAAAGAACAATCTGTTTAAGCCGCGGCAACTTATCTTGTAATATAACTTGCAATATTTTGAAGTTAATGCATGTCATCTCCCTTGAGCAATTTCTTTCTTTGTGTGTACTTGCCCTACGCTTATAGGGAACTTGCCGGTGCGCGCACCATTGCCGCGAGCGCTGGGTGCGGGACTCCAGCAGCCTGCTGGTGGTGCCACTGCCGGCAAGCAACCTTGTCGCGCTCAGTGCAGCCACTTAGGTTGTTGAGCGGACTCGAAACAAGGTAAGGGCGCGACCGATTACGCTTAGGTTCCGTCGCGCACAGGTTTTCCATACAAAGAGTAGTATCGTTCAAGGAAAATAACCTTGAAAATAAAAAAGAATTTGATTATTCAAACTTTAGCACTTAGCTTTGTCGCTGATCTCTCCGCGGCAAGGTCTTGTCACTGCTTGCCGCTGCCTTCTTCCCGGCAAGGCAAAGTTTCTTTGAACGACGCCTGGTCCATGCCTGGTCTATATCATTATCCCACCTCCCCCGGCAAACTTGTGCGCGAGGGAAGCTTCTGTCTCTTTGAGAAAAAGAAAGAAGAGAAAATAAAGATATAGGAGCTTGGCGGCTCGTTAATGCTTACCGGGGAGGCTGTACTGCACAGTATGTCAGATAATCATGCAAAATAAAAGTAAACATGAAATCGTCAAAAACTGCGAAATACAAAAGCTTTATTTATGCACAGGGTCTGCGCCTGGCTTTGTACAAAGGATTACATGCAACAGCGGCAATACTTGTACAAAAGGTTGTTGCAGGGGAAGGGTCCGGCAACCGCGCCTTATGGAAAAAACTTACGAAGATGCTCAATGTTCCAGGAATTGATCACTGGAATGCCATCCTCGGTCTCCAGGCGGACAGCGCCGGGCCTGGTGACTCGTTTCACCCGATAAGGGCCTTCCCACTTCGGCGTCAACTTGTTTGAATTCTTGGCCGACTGAACGCGCCGAAGAACAAGGTCGCCTTCCTCGAGACTTCTGGCATTAACTTTGCGGCTATGGTAGCGACGCAAAGCTTGCTGGTAGCGAGCAGCTCTCACAGGAGCCTGAAGACGATCCTCCTCAAGGAGCACAGCGTCATCTTGCCGCAGTTGCTCTTGCTCAAGCTCATCGTAAGCGAGCACTCGAGGTGACCCGTATACGAGTTCCGTGGGGAGAACTGCCTCGGCTCCATAAACTAGAGCAAAAGGCGTCTGGCCAGTAGCTCGATTTGGCGTCGTCCTGATCGACCAAAGAACCACTGGCAGCTCCTCGATCCAGTTCTTGCCGCACTTGCGCAGCCTGTCGAAAGTTCTCATCTTGAGCCCACGCAGCACTTCAGCATTTGCCCTTTCAACTTGACCGTTGCTTCGGGGGTGAGCAACAGAAGCGAAACAGACCTTGGCACCAAGGTCTTCGACATACTGCATGAAGGCGTGGCTCGTGAACTGGGTACCGTTGTCGGTGATGATCCTGTTAGGAACACCAAAGAGACAAACAATTCCCTTGAAGAACTTGATGGCAGATTGTGCTGTCACCTTCCTCACTGCTTCCACTTCTGGCCACTTCGTAAACTTGTCGATGGCCACATACAAGTACTCGAAGCCCCCGGTGGCACGGGGAAAGGGGCCGAGGATGTCGAGCCCCCAGACCGAAAAAGGCCAGGAGAGAGGGATTGTCTGGAGAGCTTGAGCTGGCTGATGAATCTGCTTGGAATGAAACTGGCACGCTTCACACTTGGTTACTAGTGCAGTTGCATCCTGGAGGGCGGTGGGCCAAGATTGGCGTTGCTGGCCCGGTTTTGGACAGGTGGAGGTAATAGGAGCTCTCGCTCTCCAGTCCCCCCAGCAGCCGCAATCACGTCGGCACCCTCCTGCATGGGAGCAGGCGGGTTGGACGTAGACGCACCGATGGCTGAAGTCTTCTTTTTTGGAGCCATAAGACGGAGGATGGCCCAAAAACTAACGCACAAATCGCTAGATTAGGTTCACACAACCTTCTGTCCCCTATCTGGCGCGCCAAAGATGTCGGGGACGAATCCGCGATCACCTATGGGACCCAGGGAAGGACCCCTTTACGTTCGGCAGGGAGAGACGGTCGCACGAAGAGCAAATCTAGCGAAGAACACGACAGTGCACGAGAGAGATTTACCCAGCTTCGGGCCGCACGGATGCGTAAAACCCTACTCCTGCTTTTTGGTTTATTATCTGTATGATTGTTCTAGCTCCAGGAGCGATACAGTACCGGGTAGCTGCGTACAATACTGGAATTCTCCCTCTCTCAGTTCCTCTCCTCCCTCCCCCCACGTTGCCTATGGGCCTCCTTTTATACGCACAAAGGGGTCACCAACAGGTGGCAAACAGTAAAGGTAGAGGTGGAAAGTTGCTACAGTAAGGCCACTATTACCAGGATGACATGTCCTACCTACCACTGACAGCAGGGGACAAGGGCATTAAATCCCTATGCCTTTGCTGTCCACATACATGTACCCGGACGTCTTGGACGTGGGAAAAGCCTATCCCACCTGCTCCTGCACCGCTAGCTACAGTGCACCGCCGTCTACACAGTGCCCTGCCACGCACGCCTGGAAGGACCCAGAGCGCCACGCTGGCAGAGGCACCGGAGCAGCACAGTAGCACAGTGGTACAGTAACGCTTGCCGCAGCAAGACCTTGCCGCACCTGACAGCTTGCCGCAACCCATAGTTTGCCGCGCAAGGTAACTTGCCGGGGCAAGTACCTTGCCGCAGCCGCTATGTTGCCGCAGCCAATGACTTGCCGGGGCAAGTACCTTGCCGTGGCAAGTACTCTGCTACAGCAATGCCCAGGCTGGGCCTCAGCTGTCCCTCCCGGCAAGCTCCTCTTGCCGGGGCCTTAACTCTTGCTTTGTATACTTTGTTCTTGAATGGCTTAATAATCTTGAGCTTCTCTCTGGCCGTCCTCCCGCAAGCCTGGCCGTGGGATGCTACTACTGCCCGTGCACAAGTACGGGCTACTAGGGTACCCCTATTCTAGTACACCGACACGGTGTGAGCAGAGACGTAAGATTTGCATGAATAAGGGAAGAGGAGTACCTCTTTCTGCTGGCAGTGCTGTGTCCTCCTTCTGTTTTTCCAACGATCTTCTTGTGGTTCACTGGGAATGAGAAGTTGTGGAGGACGGTGGAGCCTTGGACGAACCCATGGCCAAGTTGTTGAGTGTGGTGCGGTGGCCTTCTGTCGGCGGCGGGGAACCAGATCCGAGGCGACGAACGACGGCGTAGCGGGAACAGCTCTGGTGTGGTGGACGGTTGCGATAGTGGAGCGGCAACGGTGAGGCGCAGGACAGCATGGTCGAAGTTGTACTGGTAGGGTGCACGTCGGCGTCGGCGTCGTGGAGGCAGCTGTGCCTCGGCTTGAGCTGCTAAGTCCTTGAGGGTGTTGCGGTTGCGGTTGTGTTGGACGACGATGTCGGGGTACCAGCTCCAGTGTGATGGAGGTGGGCGGTGGTGGATTGGGCGCGATGGGGTGGAGGACGGAGGAGGCTGGGGTTTCACGGCTGGTGGAGAGGGTGTTTTGGCGCCCATGAAGTATGAATGGGGAAACGGAGGGAGGGGGAACTAAAGGGGAACAATGTTTCGGTTTGGGACGCGCTTGTTTGAAATTTGGGGAAATTTACAAACTTTGCCCCCTCTAAAATTTCGGACATATTGCGGGTCGGGGGTAGGACAGTAATCTTAGGTGTCCCAAATGGTGGGCGGGATAGATTACGGTCGAGCGCATGGGTGTTTAGGCGCCCACGACGTATGAATGCTTCTCGGAGGCGATTGAGACTAGCTTCTTGGTGAAGTTACAAACCTACCCCGGTTTAGACCTTTGGACATCGGGCCGATAGGCTACACGGGTCAGAGTCAGGACAGTAATTTCCTACCACCAAACATTAGTCTCGCGCAGTTTCGGGTGACCAGAGGCTTATTTGGCGCTTTGTTCAATATTTGGGAGCAGAAGCATTAACGTTTTCAGTTCTCTTCAATTGAACTTTCAGGATTTGTCAAACTTTACAAATCTTGACTCTTGAAAATCCTAAAACTACGATTGTTTTGGAATGAAGGGGGTACATTTGAATATACATTGTACACGAGTATATATTAAAAAATATGCAAGTTACCTCAATTCATGCATGGTTCCAGATATAATCTCCTTGGTTGCAAAAAAATAGTTAGACATGCGTATGAATATATAGCATGTTCAAACGCACAAGAAAGATTGATGCCCCCTTTTAGATCTGATTTAGAAATGTCATTATCTCGGATTCAAATAGATGAATGCACTTCCTATGAATTCGAATATTCAAAACCCCCTTTATGTTGAATTCAACATTTATTCTATTTCGTAGCTAGCAATTTGGAATGTATCCATGTAAGTGACAAATGTATAAAGTGCTTGACACTAACAACATGGAGTGCACTAATTAATGTTTATATATGAATGACAAAAGCAATGCATTGTCTGGATTTCAAACCACTCTCACTCTATGGATCGACAATATGAAATAAACCCATGCACATGCTAGAATTCAATAGAGTATGGGTGCCTGATAGACCGATGTTCGTTCATACGCAAATTGCAAAATTCATGATCTCATCCAAAAATAATAATGCCACTTATATTTTAATTTAATGCGTAGAACCGCCTTTTACACGTAGATGCACTATGCCTCGGCCCGTTCTCACGCACGCGCTATATATCTCTCTATCTGACGCATAAGTGCACACGCGTTATATACATCGGCATTTCTCTCTCACACATGCTCACAATCTCTCCCGGGGTGTCTCACGCACACACTCTATATATCTCCCTCTCTCTTTCTTACTACTATGTACCACTCTTTTCACTAATCTCAGTTGGAAAACACTATTTCTCTCGCATGCATATATACACACGCACGGTCTCTACTAGCCCTCTATAGGCACATATATGTGCCTACATGTCTCCCGCACGCACATTATCTTAAGGCCTCTCTCGCACACATTGCACCCCCCCCACACCTCTCTCTTAGTAGTTGGCAGATATGATTCCATCAGATCATTCGGTAGGATATCCCAGACTGTTAGGCTGGATGGTAATACGAGGCAAAGTTTTACCCAAGTCCGGGCCCTTGCAGTTGAGGAAAAAGCCTACTCCTGGTACTATATATTTGTGATAGGGGTGTGTACAAAGTACACGTGAATACCAGGCATTGTGTGTGTGTGTATACTATCGACGAACTAGCCCCCGGGCTTATATAACATACTCGGGGCCTAGGGTTACAACTCATATATAGTCGGCTTATCATCAGTGGGGATAGAGTCCTCCACGACTCTGGTACCTTCGTCTTGTACGCCGAGTCCTCCACATGGGTCTTCGTATAATGCGTCTCGGTCCAACCTACATGGTGCAGGATGGAACCGACCCATGAGTTCTCACGTTGACGCACCACAACTAGAAATGATGTGCCCACCACAACCCACACACAATCGTCCACTAAGAAAATAAGCATATACAATAGTACAAAGTTATACATGAAAGTTAATTGCATGGTGCATCCAATAATATTTGTTCTGCATTGTGAATGTTTATATTCAATGGTCAATGGACTTCAGAATAACTCATCACGGTCACCATATACATTTTGTGGTGCTAACCAACCTATGGTTGGATGGTTAGGAGGACAGTGGTTTCCCCAGCCCACCAGGGTTAAAGTCCTAGTGCTCGCATTTATCCTGGATTAATCTCAGTATTTTCTGGCGATGTGCGTTCAGTGGGAGGAGACGTTCCCCTCGACTACGAGGCACCTATGGTGACTTCGTAAAATCTCAAGATCATATGCAGGCTCACTCTCTTGAAGGTGCTCATAGGGGTAGGGTGTGCGTGTGTGCTCTTATAGCGGTGAGTGTTTGCGCGTATATATGAGCGCTTGCGTCTGTACTGTGTTAAAAAAATACATGTCGTGATTATACGGTCACTGGCTGACCCGTACAACTCCGTAATTTTGTTGATGACACGATCAATTGACCAGTCAAACGTTCCACATGGCGCAACTAGTGTTGCACCATTAGCACGCGTAACCATGGGGTCCACCTGTCAGCGCGTATATGAAAGAAAGAAATGGTAGCTTGAGTTTGTACTGTGTTAATAAAATACATTTTATGGTGATCATACGGCCACTGGCTCACCATACAGCTCCGTAATTTGTTGATGACACGATCAATTGACCAGTCAAACGGTCCACATTCACCAGCGCACATTACCGTAGTGCCCACCCGTCAGCCCGTTTATGAAAGACATAAATGGTAATAAATTAGTGGTCGGTGGGCATTCGAAGTCGTGAGACCTCTGGTTGGCAGCCCGCGCGCCCTAACCACAGCAGACAAGGATCGCCTTGTGAAGATATGCTCAGCTGGCCGTTTTAATTGCACGCACGCACAAGCCATTGTGGTGAACACAAACACATCACACATGCACACAAACACGCCCGCAACGCCCGCATGCATGCATGCAATACTCACACGTACACATGCACGCACGCAACACTCGCACGAACAAACGCACGCATGCAGGCATGCAACACTGACACGTACACATGCACGCACGCAACACTCGCACGCACGCACACATGCATGCAACACTAAAACGTACACATGCACGCACGCAACACTCGCACGCCTGTATGCACACAGCACACGATGCAAGACACACGCTCAACCTATACGTGCATGCACCCTTTGTTAAGGACATGGATTCTTATAGGTATTAATCAATCTTATCTGTGATAAGCAGAACACTGATGTTTGCAACGGTCTTTATGAATCACAACGTATCGAACAGGCTATCAACGTATATATGAATTTTTTTAAAATTCTCTTACATTATATAGTAGGCTTAACAACCTACATGAATTAGATCACATCACACTCAATGAACAATCATCGGTTTATGAAATGCCCGCTTCTCACCGCCCTGGCCCACCAAAAGCTCCTCTGTCGTGCGCTACCTGCGTTGGGTCACTGACATGCAGGCCAGGTACCCACCGAGCCCACACGTCAATGGAAGAACGGCGCGGTGTCATACGTCAGAGTCGAGGGCGCCGCTTGCTGCACGCCCGGCTGAACACGCCTCCTTGCCGCATTCAAACACCTCCATGAAACCCGTGTGGAAACCGAGAAACCCACTCCGGACACACGTCCGTTCATGACCGGTCCAGCATTAAACGCAATGCCGACCGAGCTCCTCCCGTCCGCCGTCTATTTAATCTCCTATTTAAATGAGGCCAGGCGCCAGCCAAGAAACGCACACCTCCGCCGCTCCCCTATCTCCTCCTTCACCATTTTCTCCACTCTTACAATGGCTTACGAAGAGTAGTTACCTAGCATCCAAGCTGGCTGGGTGGCCCGCCGAGCCCACAGGATAAGAGCAATGCAGCTCGCTGATCCAACTCCCTTCCCTCGCCTGACGGAGCCAGTTGCCGCCACAAGTCGGCATGTGGTTCAGCAACTCGCCACTCCAGGCCAGCTCGGCGAGGAGCGGCGTGGTGCTCCACGCCGGCACGGCCGGGAGCACGGGCGTCGTCGCTGCCATCCATGCTGCCGCCTCGTACCATGCCTCCCGTGTCTGCGACCGCGTCTCCCATTTCTGTGGCTGAGACTCCCATGCCTCCGGCCACGCCATGCAAGCAGAGACAGAAGCCGGGTGCGTGGAGAGCGACGAGTCGGTGGCCAGCACCTCCATGTTCACCGCCATCATCGAAGAGAAGTAGAACACGGGAGGCCGCCGCCGCTTGGGTCCCATGAAGGCCACCACCGAGGTGACGCCGACGTACACAACAGGTGTCTTGCCAAATCCTTCTATTGCGAGCACCTTCGTCAACCGCGCATGGGCTGCACGGAAGCGGAGAAGCCCCCTTCAGACTCCATCTTGGGCATCAGCCAACGATGTCAGTTGAGCGGTGGGGAAGTGAGCCGTCCTTTGCGCTGAAGCATATACCTCCGGGGCTCCCGGCAGTCAGGTGATCGTGCTGCCAGACATGAGGAAGACAAATGGATCTACGGGCGACCATTTAGGCTAGGTATTATTATACCTATGCTGCTGAGGAGTAGCACCGCTTAGTTGATTTGAATGTAATGAAATCTATCATGTTTATATGAAAATCTGGTATTTTATATGAATTCCATCATTGTTTATTTAAAATATCGCCGTGTTTGCATGAATTTCATCCGGGAGTTGCTGTTAGAATGTGTGCGGCTACGGTTGGATGGCGTAATTTGGGGGTTGCCGGTCGGTCTGCGGCCGGCTCAAGCGGCGTGGTGGGACATAAAAAGCACAGCTCGTGCGAGCTCGTCTCCAACGCGCGCGTTGGAGGATGCATGAGCACCCGAGCTCTTCCTCGTTCATCGATGGCAAAGGCACGGGTGGACAAAAGGGTCGCCAATATTTTAGCTACCCCGGGCAAGATCCAAACAGCCCCTTCCAGCCCCACCCCTCCCAGCACATTCAAATCCCTCGTTCGCTGTGAAATTTTGCCATGTATTGTTTTCATGGATATTTTGCTATGTGAAAACAAATTTAAATACGAATGAATAATCGGTGTCCGCGGTCTTCTGCCGGGACACAGTTGGATGGCCTCATAGTAGTAGTAGTGTAGAGTACTAGTACTACTAGATAGTGAGTGTTTACTACTTTATCATGTACTCCCTCCATTCCCAAATATTTGTCTTTCTTGACATTTCAAATGGACTACAAACATACGGTTGTATGTAGACATATTTAATAGTGTAGATTCACTCACTTTGCTTCATATGTAGTCACTTGTTGAAATCTCTAGAAAGACAAATATTTAGGAATGGAGGGAGTACGTACTAATTGTAACGCATGCATGTCTTAGCAGTATAATGACCACTTACAAATTTGATGGTAAGATTTGTGTATGTTGGATGTCATATTATTGCTCTAACATGTGGTCAAAGTTAGCCTCCAAAACGTATTTTAGACCCTAAATGGATTGAGGGAGTACATGCATTGCTGAGATTTCTCTTAATCCTTGCATGCAACGTTTTTATTGAAGCTTGAAATGTGAACATGTGAATGGGAGGGACTACTACAACCCTTCCAAAAGAACTGTAGTACTAATGGTATCATACTCCCTCCATTCACCATCTCACATGCTCAGTACTTTTGCGAACTGTGGAAGTAACAAACTTATTCCACCACTTAGCATCTATTATGGATACATTGTGGATTTCAAATTGAGTCATATAGACCGGAAAGTAGGCACTTAGTGCATCCACAATGTATGCTTTTTGTTTCCTCTAAGCCCTCTCTCTCCTCTTAGAGGCAGGCCTGTATACATTGCATGAACTGCCTCTAACAAAAAATTGGCTAGCATCACGTCTAACCTTAGAGGCTGCCTCTAACAATGTAACAATCCATCTGGTCCCACTTGTCAGCCTTAGGAAGCATAAGAAAGTAGGAGTATAAGAGAAATAGTACTGATTGGACAAATGCGGTGCTAATCAATACTTTTTAAATTTCTGCTAGGGCCCACCTTAGAGGCTGGTTAGAGTCTCTATACATTGTGGTTTTTTCATTTGATAAGAGGCAAACCATGTGGGGCCTACCTTAGAGGCAAGGCTCTATACACTAGAGATGCTCTGGAGTACTACTTTTGATGTGTCCCGTCAACTCGCAGAACAAGGAAAAGCTTGCTTAGTACGCCCTCTCCCCCGCCCATGGGTACGATGGCTCGCAGAGTCGGAGGACGAGGAGAAGCTTGCTTATTACTACGCCTATGCCCGCTCCCTCGCCCACGCGCGTGGTGGCTCCCAGGACGAGGAGAAAATTTTACTACTCCCTCCATTAGACATATACTCCCCTACCTTGGTTAGAGAGATTATCATATTGTTTGAAATATATGTCTTTTAGTAGTAGGAGTAGTACAGTGATAGTACATAGGAGTAGTACTATAGCAATTTCCTTGGAGTCCATGGTGCAGCAAGCTACCCTAGGCTATGTTACTACTCCCTCCTTTCCGGTTTATGGCTCAATTTCAAAATCTCTCCAACCAAGGTAGACGGTGAGTGGTGGAATTAATTTCGTAGTTTGCACAAGTACTTAATTAGTATGCTCAAATTTCTCAAAATGTTATGTTTACCGATGCATTAATTACAACGAGTGCATGCATGACCACTAAATTTCCATGAACTTCTACATGCATTGGTGAGTTTTCTCTTGATACTGCTTGCATCGGGTGATTTATTGCACCTCGAAATCCAAACATGTGATGGTAAGTACTAGTAGAACTGAGACTTATAAAATGGAAAAATGAATTTTTTTAGATGAGCCCTATAAACCGAAAAGGAGGGAGTAGTAAGTAGAACTACCTCCATAGTGGGTACGTACTCCGTAAAATCAGATTTTCCCAAAACTAAGTCGCTCAACCTTTATTTGCTTGTTTCCCTTCCTGCCTCGTTGCCTCAAACAGACTATGCCAAACTCCCCTGCCTGCCGCACGAGAAAAGACCCGCCCTCACCTTTTTTAGTCCGGGTTTGTATCGATGGATCGCGCAAAGCAGCAAAAACCAAGCCGTGTCTTGTACTCCTCCGTCATACTAAAAGAGTGGAAACGCTCGCTTTCATGAACTATGTACTTCCTCTCGCCGACATGTGGGACATATAGCAACCGGGTCGACGTGTCATGCACCAAATAACAGTGCAGAACAGCAGGGGGACGCACCCCAGTCGTAGCACCCCAGTAGTAGTAATGAGCAATGAGATGTCAAATCACAATGCCGCACCTTTCCCCAAGACGGACGAAGCAACCATTATTTCACACTTCGCTGAATCCACTTCGCCATCATCTACTTCAAGAAAACCACGTATTGCTTCTGCCATTATTCTGCCTCAAGAGGGATGCGCATCACCTTGGTACATCATGACAGGTGGGACTGCATGACAGGCCATGCTCCCCCACCCACCGCTCGGTAAAATCACCTCATTTTTACTACTTCCTCCGTCTCGGTTTACAGGGCATGCATGTCGTTCTAGGTTGAGAATTTAACTAGCTATATATGTATTATATGTGATGAAAAATATATGTTTAGAAACTACATCCGCTTAAGAATCCAATGATATACTTTTTGTGACATATAACTCATATTTAGTTAGTCAAATGGATGACCTAGAACTACATGCACGCACTATAAACCGAGACGGAGGGAGTAGTATCTTTTATATCAATATAGTCAGGATTCACCACGGAGCAAAACCAAGCGGTAGGCTGCTCTTGTCGTGTTGGCGTAGCAACTCAGCAGGGTCAGTCCGCACACGAAATGGCGACACACTTAACAGGACCCCTTTGGCCGACATGTGGCTCATCCACCATCTTGTTCCACGTGCGATGCACCAAATTACAATTCGGAGCAGCGGTTGGACTTGGAGACACCCCGGTCGTAGCGCCGCAGTCGTAGTAAATGAGCGATGAGGGGTCAAATCACAATGCCCCACCTTTCCCGCATTAAGCTGGATGGACGAAGCAACCATCATTTCACTCTATAGGGCGCAAGAGCATAAAGAAAAAAGAAAACCAATGATGCGTGCGGCAGCTACCTAGGGCGCCCTAGGGTAGGAGCCTCCACTACAAATCTGCTTCTCCCTCATCCTCTTGAAGAAAATCGATGAGGCGTGCGGCGGGTAGGGTTTGTAGGAGTACTACGGCGTGCGGGGCCATGCTATAGTAAACGGGAGAGGGATTGAGTTCGAGTCGACGCCTTAATATGGGTGGGCCGCTTGGTTTTACGGGAACGAGGCAGCATTTTGGGTTTAGGGAGCAGTGGATATACGTACAAAAAATTGTGGACTTAGGTTCGACCGAAAGGCAATGACGCATGAGCCCCGCATTTTGATATACCCGCGGCCGCGTGAAATTTGCTACTCAAAATAATGCATAAAAGTTCCTCCAAAAACATCTATAACTAATGGGAAGTGAATGTATGCTTAAAATAAAAATGTAATACAAAGAGACAAAATGAATTGCAGTAAAGAATGACATTTCTAACAAAAATGTGAATGTGAACTACATATGTGTGCACGTGACCAACACATACATTGTCAATACAAAATCTAATGCAAGAAATAACTTATGAGTAACATGCACGAATTGATGATGTGGTGCTTGCATGCATAGAGTACAAAAACAATGTGATTTATGACTTGCATGCATGATGTGTTCATGTGCCATAGTTGCATGTCCAGGAAAAAAGCTACTAGTGGGCTGTACTAGCTATTTAGGAGTAGAAGATGTATATATGGAAGTTGTAGGGAAAGAGATGACATGTATCTCAATTCCTATGAGTAGGGATTGGAAAAGAGATGTCATTTGGTTCACATCATAGGAAATTTTCTATTGAATCTAGAGATGACATGTATCTGAATTCCTATGAGGAGGGATTAGAAAAGAGATGTCATTTGGTTCACATCATAGGAACTTTTCTATTGAATATACGCTAATGTTTATTTTCCTTTGAAATTGTGGGAGTATAGGAATCCATTCATATGAACCAAGTGGCTATAAAGCTATAAAAATGATATCATGTTTATTTTTCCTTTGAAATGTGGAGTATATGAATCTATTCATATGAACCAATTGGCTCTAAAGGAAAAAATCCTATAAAAATCATATCATATAGAGTTCCTATGATATTCCTTCACACCAAAGGAGGGTTGAAATTGCTGCAGGTGATACGACGGTCTTTCTTTGTACACTCCTCCCCCATATTTATAGTTACCTCTTGAAGATGAATGAAATGATATATACTGGGTATTCTATATGTGCATTTTGGTATATGAAAACTCGGTAAAAGTTTCCGATGTTTGAATTTTCAATAAAGCTATATGCACTACATTTTGGAACGGAGGGAGGAGCATACGGCAGTTGCTAACACTCATGTGGAAGATTTGTGTGTCGGAGGAGTGGCTATTCTGTCAAATGCCATGGCAAAACTGACACTGTCGGATGCCGATCTAACGGTTCTTATGGCGTTCGTCAGGAAACGTCTTGTGGCGAACATTTGTCAGATATGATTTATGGACACATGCGTGGCATTGATACGTGCCCCCTCTCTCTCACGCACACACACACCCTCACGAGTCACGACTCTCCCGAGTCCTCTCGCACCCACCGTCTATCTGTAGGTAGACGTCAGACACATATGTGCTCTTCCCACCAGGAGTGCATTTGTTTACAAAGAGGCATCCCAATTGACATTTTGACTAGTCTAGTTTTCAACTTGATGCAGGGTCGGGGACCGCACGTGAATGATACAGTACATAGTGCGTCCTGGATGCGGTGATTTGATAGTGCGACCTAGAAGCGGTGGCACGTTATTGATCGAGTTTTATTTTTACTTGAACTTTAAATGAAATTAGTAGTTCGCACGTATTCAATTTAATAATGGCTGCTACAACAAAATCACTCCACTCTATATATAAGCAGGAGCCTCGGCGCTTGCTTTACTAGGGTTCCTCTCTTTCACTCTCTCATACTCTCCAGATCTAAGCAAGACAAAGGTGGCCACACTCTCTCTCTCTCTACTCACGGCTGGTCACAAATCCGGCCGGACCACCTCAGCCGGGGCATGGGTGTAGGTGCATCGTTCACGCGATCGTCGGCGGCGAGGGAGGAGACCAACAGCTGCCTGCGCGTCCCGATCAGCGGCCATGCTGTTCTCTTCGAGACAGGGCCGGCTCGGGAGGGCCTCCGACCCCTTCTTCGTCCCTGCAGTATTGTGGCCAAGATGCAGCCTCCCGACGCCATCTTTGTCACATCCCGATAACCCTCAGGTATATATTCTTTCGAAACCTTCCTTGCTCTACTGCTCCAGCTCCCCACGTGGCTGCATGTGGATCTTTTTCTACTTCTGTCGGCTGTTCCAAAGCCACCTAGACTATTACTATTATTAGAGGTAAAGCTAGTTCATACAGTTGAATCTAAGAGTTGTTTCAACCAGGGAAGAAAGTGGGAAAGTTGTAGCATGAATCTAGGACTTGGTTCTAAGAGGAAACGGGGGAAAGTAGTAGATACTGGCTACCCAACCGGTCTCTTGGTTGAAAAGGCGAAGAAAGCGTGGTGGATGGCGAAGGGTTGGGGGAAGTGGAACTATCTCTTGGTCGAAAAAGGAAAGAAAGTGAGGGGTGTTAGGGGACAACGCAAATGAGAACGAGCAGGTCTAGATTTCTTGTGCTCACATAGGAAAATGTCGCCAAGGAGATAAAAAATGGGACAAATGCAGAAATGCTGCAACCGTTAATGTAAAATCACATGAAGCATTAAGCAATGCCACCTAATGTCACTATTAAGTAATGGTCTAGTGCCATCGATAAATTAAAGCAATGCCACCTAATGTCACTATTAAGTAATGGTCTAGTGCCGTCAATAAATTGAAGCAATGCCACCACCATTTTATGAAGTGCTTCCGTCTTGCTTTATTTCCCATGAATTCTGTTTTTGCAGTTACACTTAAATCTCACACCGCTAACATTGCTTCATCCCAGTGGAACTAAACAAATTTGATTACACATTTACTGACCATGTGCTACTCTCATGACAGTAATACTAATGCTATTGTTCTACATGTTAATCTAGTGGCAGTGTTGATGTGATGTGATGCTACTTCTTACTTAGGGGCACTTTCATACTGTCAATGTAGTGCCAATTATAACACAATAGATGCTGCTGTTAATCATATGCCACTGCAAATACCTGTCACTGTTTAAATAACCGTATTTCATATTTGCGCAAACAGGGATGTGTGTCTCCATATCGTTTCTATCTGCGCAATCAAAAGTACACACCTCAGTTTTAGTAGAACTGCACAAAATGAGATGGCTATTCCTAGCTGTCGTCGTCCAATCACCCGTATTCCAGGTATTCCTACATTGGTAGTAACTAGGTAGAATGACCAACGCAATCTAAAAGAAGCTGATTCGTACATTTTACTGCCTGATTGCAGTGCAGGGAAGAGCGAAAACAACTGCATCCTAGTCGGGAATGCACTTTCTCCCAGTTCATCCATGGACAGAGGACTAGCTGGCACGGCTGCACAGAGGTTTTTGGGACAGGTGCACGGACAAGAGGCATTGTGGTCTGCTTATTTCTGCAAATAGCGGCGCTTAAATTTAGTGGAACTGCACAAGAAGTTCAGATGGTCAGTACACTACATGGTTCAGTTCAGCATTCCAACTGAGAACACAATTATAATTGGTTATTCTGGAATGAGAGAACCTAACCCTGGATGGTGGCAACAAGAAAAACTAGAGTGAACTCCAGGAAATTAAAGCCTGCCTAGGGAGGCCCTTTGCTCAGAGAAGCCTTGCTTGATTTTTCCTGATTTGCAAATGTGGAGAGGGGTGTGGGTATCTTTTTGCAAAATTGCCATAGTTTCCTTCCTATCCATCAGATATAAATCGGACGGCCTATATTGCAGGATGGCAGGCACACCATCATCACCAACTCTGTTTTTATAAGAGTAGACACACCATCATCACTAGTAAATGTTTGTTATGTTCTATGAATCATTGAGATGTATAAAATTGCTTAACTTATGCTTTTCAAGTATTTTATGAAGCCGAGTTTAATGTGAATGTTCCACATGAACATTGGACTAGCATGTGTACGTTTGGAATTTACATTGTGGCCTCAGTTAACTGCATGAACCACTGTACCAAGATACGTAGTTTCTTATATGTCAGACATCAGATTATTGATTGTTAGTTGGTCGATAGCCAACTTTTCTAGTGTTGAAGCGAGCTAAGCCAATGTGCCATGTTTTGCGCAACTGCTTGCAAGTGGGGTAGCACAAATAGTGTTTACAAGTACTTAACCAGCCTTACGTACCCTATGTGTATGTTGGCGCACAGTTGTCGAACAAGTACTCTATTTCATCAAACACACACTGCTCGTATGATAAACCGTGACAACTTATGTCTTACCATGCCATATTACATGAAAAAACTAGTGAGGACGCATCTGTTTTGGCAAAAATTAGGATGGTTCTCACATGATTCACGGGCACACAAAAGTAGCAGTAGTTCCCATAGATGGAGTCAAACAAAGTACTAGCCCCAGAGGGCTCGATAATAGGCAAGGTTCGGATAATAAGACACAATCCAAACTACTTTTAAACACTAGCTGGGGCAACTATTTCATGCCTCGATCTAATTTGGGATGGACACAAGACGGACCTTGCCATGAACATCATCGAGGACATCTGGCAGCAGCTCAATCCTGTGAACCTTCCTGAAGATAACCTTGTGGCCTTGCCACTCATAAACTTGTTTGTGGAGGCATGCCACATCATCTTCCTGCGTAAGCTTGACAAGAACAGTATGACTCACAAACGAAGGAGTAGCTTTGAACTTCTTGTGCTTCAGTACACCCTGGACAACACGCCTGACAACAGTGAGGCTGGAATACATCTCAACTTTGGTATAAGTGCAAATGGCTTCCAGGATCCAATAGCCTAAGAACTTTGTTTTCCCAGTGCGTATATTCAGTTTATCCGCCTCATAGTGAGTGACATGTACAACCACACAATCCTTGTCTGCATCAGGGCTCTAATTGAAATAGAAACAAATTCTGAATTACATTCCAATATAAGAAACACAAGTTATTTAAACCACTATGTAGAGTCAAAAGTATGGATGACAGGGAAGGTAGCATGGCATTGAAGATAATAAAATTTTGTATTATTTATCACCACATACTTAGATGAAAAACAACAATCGAGATCGGCAAAGAAGAAAATCACCTTGGGCAGCTTAGCGGGGGGGGGGGGGGACATCCTCGAAGGGGGAAAACTGCTCCTGCAGGGCCACGGGGGCTTTAACCTCAAACGTGGCATTGACCATCTCAGTAGTGGCCATGAGCGTATCTGGGGTCGGCTCGGTGGCTGCCTCCATCTTCTTGGAGCTCTCTATCTCGTGGGGATCAGCCTCCCGTGTGTGCTCCAACATTGGCAGATCTTTGCCTGGTTCTTCTTGGTCCATCATGAAACTGACGAATACTAGGTGACAACTAAAAGGAAAACACAATCGCAATGACAATGAAACAAAAAAGAGAGTGAGGTTGGGAGAAAATATACCAACATCATGGATCCACTTACCTTCCCTTCGTTGGGAGAGAAGAATAATCGCAGATGCGAGTGTTGGCTTTCTTGAAGACGGTGAGAGAGAAGGGGATTCAGCGAAGAGTGAAATGATGGTTGCTTCGTCCGTGAAACTTAGACTGCGGGGAGGTGAGGTTTTGTGATATGACGCCTCGTTACTGCCACGCTAAGACCGGGGTGACTCTCCGCCTGCATACCACCTTCTAATTTGGTGGATGGCATTTGGGCCAGCGCGCTGCATGGCCCACATGTTGGTGAACCAAAGTAAAACGGCATTCAGTAGAGGGAGACATTTCGATGACCTCGGAGGAGAAAGAAGCGGTAGTGTATCCAGTGTACTAGTAGTAATTGTTTTTCTGGGTAGATGTAGAGTGTCTCCACTGTACTAGTAGTAATCGTTTCTCTGGGCCCAAGACAAAACAGCCCATCCACCCTAGTAAATAACAAAATCAATTCAAAAGCCCATATATTTACTTAATGAGAGGCGCTACCCAGCACACCGCCCCCCAAAAAAACTTGGGTGCTCTTCTTCCTCCTCACTCCCACCCACCTCACGTCAGCTCGCTCCACTCGTACCCCCAAATTCCTCACCTCACTCCTACAGAAAACCCCAGCTCCCTTCTTCCTCACTACTACAGAAAAATCCCAGCTCCCCTTCTTCTTCACTCGCACTACAACTAGGCTCGTCATTCGTTACTCTGCTAAAATCCGTGAGCTCGATGTGACGCCCTCGAGGAAAATGGAGTCGGCTGACCCCAGCGCCAAGAAGATGAGGCTCCCGCTAGTGGCGACGCCTGTTGTAGATCCTGCACCCGGCAGCGCGGGGAGAAGCGGCGAGCCCGCTCCCACCGGATCCCAGGAACCCATAGAATCTCGGGTGGACTGCATCAGTGATCTCCTGGACGCCATCCTCGGGGAGATCACCTCGCTTCTCCCCACAAAGGATAGCTGCCGCACCCAAGTCCTCTCAACTTGATGGCGCCCTCTATGGCGCGCCACGCCCCTTAATCTCGATTGTCGTTAGCTATCTATCTTTAATGATTTTGAACTCCCCAGAGCCATCATCTCCTGCCACCAGGGCTCCGTTCAAAGCCTCTGCATCCCGTCATGCTACCTGAGCAAGCATAGCATGCCTTGCATGGTGGACGCCTGGCTGAAATACCCTGAATTCACAGAACTACAGCTGCTTGAGTTCTACTATTCCCCAGGAAATCACGTACCAGATACCGAATGCCATGTACTTGTGCCCTCAGCACCGATGTCCATCTCCCAGTTTTCCTCCTCTCTCCACACCGCCACCTTTGCGCTGTGCTACCTACCAGACAATCTGGTACTAAACCTTCAACTCCCATTTCTCAGAGGCCTCATTGCATAGCATCATCCACTCCAGTTGCCCTGCCCTGGAGTGCTTGGTGCTTGTTTTCATAGTTAGAATCGGTTGTCTCCAAATAAAGTCGCCTAACCTTGTAAGAATTGGAATTTCTTTTGACGGAAGGCAGCTCATCATCGAAGATGCCCCTTCACTTCAAAGGTTGATCCTTGATTCTAGTTATTCACCATCGCAAATAACTGTCATCTCTGCGCCTAAACTGGAGACCTTGGGTGTAATACATGATCTCTGTGCTCATTTCAAGATGGTGTTTGGCTCCACAGTTCTTCAGGTACTGTATATTATCATTTACACTTGTAATCATAAGCTGCATTTTAAATTTCTGCGCATAAGTTCTATATCATCTTGGAGTACACATTTTGTGCTAGTATTATGTTCTATGCTCAATGAAGAGTTTCTCCATGGATTGCCTATCAATGGTGCTGGATTTTGTCAAGATCTTATATATCCAAATTAATAGTTTTGATCTGAACAAGATTATTGGCTTGCTACAATGCTTTACATGTCTGGAGAAGTTTTATATAAAGGTGATAATTTCATGCACATTGGAAGCCCGCATATAGTGTACTAGAATTAATCGTTCAGCTGTTGCTCTTTCGACACTCTTTTTTTAGACCTTAATTGTTTTCAATCTTCATGTCTATTTAGGAAACAGGACGGGGTAAGAAAGTTATAACCAATCGGTGGATTCGTAAGCACCGGGATTTTCCCACTTCTCATGACATTCGATTGAAGCCAACCATGCAAACACTAGATTTGTCATATTCTTCCTGCTGAATGCGAGGTTACTATTGTCCATCAGGCTTAAGTTTATCAGCAGCAAGGTTTTGACGGATGGGTATGTCGAAGAGAAAGAAAAGGAGTTTCAGGTGGACAAAAGAGCTTCTGAACATGCCAGGCTTCTATTTACAACATCTTGTGGTCATAATCCAATAAATTTTACGACCCTGGATGTTCATTCTATGGACCTAACCGATCCATTTGACTATGACTGCCAAAAACAGTGCTGGAGTTAGATGTTGTTGCCCTTTTCAATCTGGGTTTTGTCTAAACCTGATGAACAATTAACCCTCGTGCTTTTGTACAGTTTGTAAGCTGGAGTTAGATGTTGTTGCCCTTTTCAAATCGGTTGTGACTATCATATTTTCTTTGAAACAAGGCAAATGGCATGCCATTTGTTTAATTAAGAGTGAAACATTGTAACAAATCCCAACCAAGGGAAATAACATCACTCTCGCCGCCTGCTTGAGCTCACTGTGCATTACATAACCCAAGTGATTATCCCCACTAGCACCCACAAACTTATTTTGAACTAGCACACCAAATGGGTTGTAAATTTTCATAAGAAAGGCTGCATGACCGTGCCAGATTTGGATTCTGACATTTGGGACCCACGAGGAAAAAGCCTATCCAAGGTGGTGTCGACTTAATTACTGGTCAACAAACGATTCTGCCTACCAGCCGATGGATTCACATCCAACATCTATCATGTATCTTCTATCTCTTGTCTTCTTCCTCCAGCCACCCAAACCAAACCTCCCCGTCGGTTCCGCCTGCTCCCGCCTCCACCGCCCTACCGTACCCTCAAACGTTGGCCAGTCCCTCCCTCTATTCCCCCACACGTCGTGTTATTCTCCGGCGACGTCAGCGCCAACATGCACCCGCACCCAAACCAGTCAACCCTCGTACTCCCCTTCGCCTGCGAATAGACTGGCGCATCTTCCACGGCTCCTGTTTTTTCCGTCCGAGGCATCGCCGTCATCCTTCGCCTTGGTTCGCTCGCCGTGCGTGGTGCGCTGCCGTCTGGGGTTCTCAATGTCGTCAACAACCGAGAGGAACAAGGAGATGACTATACGTGGAGAGGATGACACTAGGGACCACCAGGGTTCATGGCAGTACGCAAGCAAGTGCCTCGTTATTACAAGCCCAAAAAAGTGGTTCCTCCTAATGGTTGGACATCTGGGCCCACGCCATTGTCAACATAGTCAGTAAACAAGAGAATTACACAACGAGTGGCTCACACCAGGGACCCAGCAGGTCGCACAGTTGTTATTTACTTTTTTTGGGAACAAGCAGTTGTTATTTATACTTGTTTTAGAGATGGATCAGGGTAACAACGGGGCTGTGTGGGGGCTGTGGCCCATCTAGCCAGGGTTTTATTTTATGTTTACCACATGATGAGCCCAGTTGTGTTTTTTTCTTACTGAAAATGGCTAGCCCAGTTCTACTTTTTTTAAAGAAATACCCAACGGAGGCCTACTTGCTTTCTTAGCACTGCTGGGCTGCAAATCTTTCAAGACGAGAGTGATGTATTCGCTTGCCCAGAAAATGAAGTAGTAAGAAATGGGATGTAAATTTATAAACACAGCAAACCGGCAATTACTTTCAAATATCATTTTTTAAAGATTTTGACATTCCGAATTTAATTGTCTTTTTGCGGGGAAAATTATGTTGGATTTTAAATTGATATAAATTTATTATTTTTAAATTAGTTTGAACGTGACTCAAAATTTCAGGATTAAAAATGGTTCGGACCGCACCGAAATATGCAAAATTTCGTAGAATTTTTTTACCGTGGCCACAATGTGGGTTGTAATGCTAACAAAAAGAATACGGGCTCCAAAAAAATACTTAAGAATTAGCAAATGGGCTGTAAATTATTAGAAATAATGGCAGATGGGCTGTATGCTGTTTTTTCATAGATTTGAGGCTGATTTGTGCGCCTACTATAGGTTGAAGCGTACACTTTCCTAAAAAAAGGTTGATGCGCACGCAAGGCCGTGTCAACTTAGTCAACACACGAGAGCAGTGACTCTTGGATGTCCATCCAACGGCTGCCGTGCTTCTTCAATCTCTGCTCTTCCTGCTCCAGCCGCTCAAACCAGCGCCGACAGGACTGCCTGCTCCCTCCTCCCGTGGCCGGCTGTGCTGCCGCGCAGGCCGCACCGCCCCACCCTACTCCATCGCTAGCCAGGCCATTCCTCTACTGACCCACACCTCCTATTATTTTCCGGTGACGGCAGCCGAACCAGTAAACCCTCGTACTCCCCACCGTGTGGGCAACCACTATTGAGTCTTCCTCGGCTCCGGGTCGTTCCCTTCCTAGGCCTCACCATCGTCCACCGCCCTGGTGCTCTTGGCGTGGCGTGGTCAATGTGGTCAACAAACGACACCCATCAGAAGAGGACTGTACGTGGACAGGCTGACAGCTGTGTCCATGGACGCACGCAAGGAAGTGCCTCCTTATTACGCGCAAAATAATGATTCCTCCACCTGACAGCAGGGACCCTCTAGAAGGGCCTCTGTATTTCATGAAAAAACATTCCTCCCGCTGACAGCTCGGACCCACCAGCTATATCTTCGCACGCAAGGAAGTGCCTCCTTATTACGCACAAAAAAATGAATACCCCCTGCTATCTGGGATCCACCATAGTTGGAGGCTGACTTGTGGGCCTACTAAGTTGACGCGGATGGAGGGCTTTGTCAACCTAGTCAATATGAACGATTCTAGCTCCAGTGACCGTATGATGTCCATCCAACGGCCGTAGTGCTTCTACAACCTCTGGTCTTCTTGCTCCAGCCACCCAAACCAGCGCCGGTCGTGCCGCCTGCTCCTGCCTCCCGTGGCCGGCTTTGCTGCCGCGCAGGCTTCACCGCCCCACCCTACTCCCATCACTGGCCTGGCAATCCATGTACTCACCCAGACCTGCTGTTATTCTCCGGCGACGATAGCCTCACACTGCAGCCCAACCAGTAAACCCTCATATGCCCCTCTGCGTGGGAAACAACTACTGAGTCTTCCCCGGCTCCCGGTCATTCCCTTCCTAGGCCTCGCTGTCGTCCACTACCTTGGTGCTCTCGGCGTGGCGTGGTCAACATGGTCAAGGAACGACTTACATTGGAAGAGGACTGTACATAGAGAGGCTGACAGCTGGGTCCACGGCCGCAGCAAGGAAGTGCCTCCTTATTACACGCAAAATAATAATTCCTCCACCTGACAGCAGGGACCTACCAGAAGGGCCTCTGTATTTTGGCTTAGATGTATTTTGCGAAAATAACTTTTTTCCCCCTAACAGCTGGGACCCACCAGCTATATCTTCGGACGCAAGGAAAGTGCCTCCATATTAGGCATGAAAAAAAGACGAATCCTCCCCCTGACAGCTCGGAACCACCATCAATAACTTCACACGCAAGGAAGTGCATCCCTATCCTCCCTGACAGCTGGGACCCAGCCGGTCGAAGCGTACGTAGCGTTGTCGCGAACGTGTATGTACATACTAGTCGATCAGTCTCTCTGCAACAATGAACCGTGGCCGAGCAAGCAGTGGCACGTGTAGTAGTAGAGCCCCCGAGATAGCAGTTCAGGCAGTCCCTTCTAAACCGTGTACACGTACATACAACCACATGCCGAAAAATACGGCATGTACGTACATACGGGCGGGGTCTCGAACGCGTAATCGCGCATACGTACAGCCAGGGCTCATGTACATGGAGAGGCAACGGACAGCAGCAACGGTGTCCTGTTCATCGGGCAGCCAACCGGCTGGGTCGGAATGGAGAAACAGCGTCCTGTTCATTGGGAGGCAACAGACTAGGTCGGAATGCGTCCTGTTCAACGGGAGCCAACCGGCTTGGACAGAATAGCCGAAACGGGGTCTGGCGTACAGCAGTACGGAGGAAACGGCCTTCTGTTCGACCGGCTACGGTCGAAACGGGGGTCATGTTGATTGGGAGGGGTGTGGAGTACCACAAAATGGAGGAAACGGACTTGTGTTGGAGCGCTACGGTCGAAACAGGGGTCCAGTTCATCGAGAGGTGTGTGGCATACCGCAAAACGGAGGAAATGGACTTGTGTTGGAGCGCTACAGTCGAAACGGGGGTCCTGTTCATCGGAGGGGTGTGGCGTATCGCAAAATGGGACTCCACAGGCTACTGTTCACCCACCGTCGGCTTCCTTCAGCCTCCACATGCACTGTTCATCCACGGCGTATTCCTCCTGCCTCCACTAGCTACTGTTCAACCACGGGCTACTGTTCATCTAGCCCTCCACTGGCTACTGTTCAACCAGCCCTCCACGGGGTCCTGTTCATCCACCCCCAACTAGCTCGGCTGTGGCGGCCTCCTCTCGGGGTCTTGTTCATCCAGTGGCAACGGCCTATATACTACCACGGGGTCCTGTTCATCCAACCCCCACCGGGAATTGTTCATCCAACCCCAACCATGTACGTCTCAACTCGTTCAACCACAACCCCCATGTTCACAGTTCATCAAGCGGCAGCAGGTTCGATCGGCTTCAGTGAGCAGCAGCAGCGATCGATCACTCGAGTTCAGTTAATAGCCAAGGGATCGATCGCTCGGGTTCAGTAACGTAGCTAGTGCAATCGCTCGGGTTCAGTAAGCGAACGCCTTGCTCGGGTTCAGTTAGAGCCCAACGCATCGCACACACGCGCATACGTGTATGAGAGAAACACGTAATCCCTTCGTGCATCGCTCAGCCCCGACCACCCACCGTAACCGGGAACTCCCCGAAATTTTCCTCGCCCTCGCTTCTACCACGATTTTTTCCGTCATGGACAGCCCAAAGAATGTCATGCAGGTGCGTCACCGGCCCACCCAGGACGAAAAGCCCATTTTCTGTCATGATTTTTTGTCATAGAAGTAGGAGCCCACCACATCTATGATGATACTGGGTTTTGTCACAATTATCGTCATAGAAGTGTCATAAGCATGACAGAAAAAAAATCGTTCGGCCCAAAATGTCACGGATCTGTCTTTTTTTTGTAGTGGATGTCATGGTATAACACGGCCACCTATGGGAACATCGGCCCCTTGTGGTTCGGCAAGGGGGAAGAGCACATTGTACAAAGAGCGGAGAGCGTAGAGCAGCACGGCAGCGATGACACGGGTAGTTTTTACCCAGGTCCGGGCCACTGCTAGGCGTAAAACCCTACTCCTGCTTTGGTGGATTGATGAAAGGACCGTGGTGGAGACACAACGCTCTAGTCTGGCAAGGTCACCTTGGGACGAGAGCAGCTACGCGCGTATGAGTGTACAAGGGTCTGAATCCTTTCTAAGGTGGCCACGGCCCTCCTTTTATAGGTTAAGGGGTTACCACAATGGCAAAACAGTCATTACGCATTGATCGGATAGCAAACAGTGCTATCATACCTAATTCTGCAGGTAGGACATGGTGCATTAAATGCACTGCTTAGTGTCACATCGCGGGGGAGCCCGGCAAGCCTTGTCGTGCCATTCATCCAACTTTTCGCCTGCTTGTGTGACACACCTCTGGACGGGTGTCATTTAGGGGTGATCTTCTTCAGAAATGGTTGCCACATGCCATAGAATAGCCACTTAATCACTTGGGGGCTCGACACCGCACTGGGAGGTGACGTGCGTCGTCGTGAGGTGGAGCGGTGATGTCTTGGCGGGGTGATCCGCCCTTGGCGCCCCCGGTAAGCTTGCCGGGGGAGTCTTGTGACTTGTCTTCGGGGTGACCTCGACCTTGTCAGGCTCGCCTGCCCGGCAATGGAGGTTTTTCCTCAGTGATATCCTGCTTCCTTGGCTTGTCTTGGTCTTCTTGATCTGCCTTTTGATTCCTCAAAGGGCTATATCTTCTGCTTGGGCTTGCCTTGGATGCTGCAACCTTGCCCTTGAGCCTATGTACAGTCTGGGCAACATACACCAAGGTTTGTTGCACCGACAGCTAGTGACTATGATGAGGAGACTTTGGCTCTTATTGCAAGTGAAGAACATGGTGAAGATGATTCTGAACATGAGACGCAATGAATGGCTGCTGAAGATGCTAATAGGTATGAGAGTTTAGTTGCTCAACATGTTTTGAGTGTGCAGGTAACACAAGCTGAGCAAAATCAGAGGCATAATTTGTTCCATACAAACAGAGTTGTGAAGGAACGTTCTGTCCGTGTCATCATTGATGGAGGGAGTTGCAACAACTTGGCTAGCATGGAGATGGTGGAGAAGTTGTCTCTCACCACAAGACCCCATCTGCATCCTTACTACATCCAATGGTTCAACAACAGCGGCAAGGCTAAGGTAACACATACTGTTCTTGTGCATTTTAGTGTTGCTACATATGCTGATTATGTTGACTGTGATGTGGTACCCATGCAAGCATGTTCCTTATTACTTTGGTAGACCATGGCAATTTGATAAAAAATCTATACATGGTAGAAACAATTAGTATACTCTTGTTCATAAGGATAAGCATATCACTTTGCTTCCTATGTCTCCTGATTCCATTTTGAAAGATGATATTAATAGAGCTACTAAAGCAAAACAGGAGCAAAATAAGATTGAAAATCAGATTGTGGCAAAAGAATTTGAGCAAGGAATGAAGACTAATAATAAACCATCATCTAGTGTTTCTTCTGAATTAAATTGAAAAGTGGATGTTTACTTGCCACCAATCTGATATTGATGATCAAGATTTTAGCAAATCTATTTGCTATGCTTTCGTGTGCAAAGAGGCATTATTTTCATTCGAGGACATGCCTCCCTCTTTGCCTCCTGCTGTCACTAACATTTTGCAGGAGTTCGCTAATGTCTTTCCACAAGACGTGCCACTGGGATTACCGCCTATTCGAGGGATTGAGCATCAGATTGACTTAATTCCCAGTACTTCACTGCCAAACCATGCGCCATGCCATACCAATCTAGAGGAGACGAAGGAGATTATGCGTCAAGTACAGGAGGTGCTCGACAAAGCTTATATATGCGAATCTCTTAGTCCTTATGTTGTTCCTATTATACTAGTGCCAAAAAAGGATGGTACATCGCGTATGTGTGTTGATTGTAGAGGCATTAATAATATTACTATTCGTTATCGTCATCCTATTCCTAGGCTGGATGACATGCTTGTTGAATTGAGTGGCTCTACAATATTCTCCAAAGTTGATTTGCGTAGTGGATACCATCAAATTCGTATGAAATTGGGAGATGAATGGAAAACAACATTTAAAACTAAGTTTGGATTATATGAGTGGTTAGTCATGCCTTTTGGGTGAACTAATGCACCTAGTACTTTCATGAGATTAATGAACAAAGTTTTACGTGCTTTCAATGGATGATTTGTGGTCGTCTATTTTGATGATATACTAATTTATAGCAGATCTTTGGAAGAACATTTGGAACATTTACGTGCTGTTTTTATTGCTCTACGTGATGCATGTTTGTTTGGTAACCTTGGGAAGTGCACCTTTTGCACCCACCAAGTATCTTTTCTTGGCAATGTTGTTACTCCACAGTGAATTGAAGTTGATAAAGCCAAGATTGAAGCTATTGAGAGTTGGCCGCAGCCCAAAACGGTCACACTAGTGAGGAGTTTTCTTGGCCTCGCTGGTTTCTATAGGCATTTTGTGAGAGATTTCAGCACCATTACTGCACCTCTCAATGAGCTTATAACGAAGGATGTGCCTTTTGTTTGGGGTACCGCACAGGAAGAAGCCTTCATGATATTGAAAGATAAGTTGACACATGCTCCTTTACTCCAACTTCCTTATTTTTGTAAGACTTTTGAGCTGGAATGTGATGCTAGTGGAATTGGATTGGGAGGTATGTTATTACAAGATGGTAAACCTGTTGCATACTGTCGGGGACGAATCCGCGATCACCTATGGGACCCAGGGAAGGACCCCTTTACGTTCGGCAGGGAGAGACGGTCGCACGAAGAGCAAATCTAGCGAAGAACACGACAGTGCACGAGACAGATTTACCCAGGTTCGGGCCGCACGGATGCGTAAAACCCTACTCCTGCTTTTTGGTTTATTATCTGTATGATTGTTCTAGCTCCAGGAGCGCTACAGAACCGAGTAGCTGCGTACAATACTGGAGTTCTCCCTTTTCCAGTCCCCCCTCCCCTTTCACGTTGCCTATGGGCCTCCTTTTATACGCACAAAGGGGTCACCAACAGGTGGCAAACAGTAAAGGTAGAGGTGGAAAGCTGCTACAGTAAGGCCACTATTACCAGGATGACATGTCCTACCTACCACTGACGGCAGGGGACAAGGGCATTAAATGCCCATGCCTTTGCTGTCCACATACATGTACCCGGACGTCGTGGACGTGGGAAAAGCCTATCCCACCTGCTGCTGCACCGCTATCTACAGTGCACCGCCGTCTACACAGTGCCCTGCCACGCACGCTTGGAAGGACCCAGAGCGCCACGCTGGCAGAGGCACCGGAGCAGCACAGTAGCACAGTGGTACAGTAACGCTTGCCGCGGCAATACCTTGCCGCACCTGACAGCTTGGCACAACCCATAGCTTGCCGTGCAAGGTAACTTGCCGGGGCAAGTACCTTGCCGCAGCCGCTATCTTGCCGCAGCCAATACCTTGCCGCAGCCAATGACTTGCCGGGGCAAGTACCTTGCCGCGGCAAATACTCTGCTTCAGCAATGCCCAGGCTGGGCCTCAGCTGTCCTCCCGGCAAGCTCCTCTTGCCGGGGCCTTAACTCTTGCTTTGTATACTTTGTTCTTGAATGGCTTAATAATCTTGAGCTTCTCTCTGGCTGTCCTCCCGCAAGCCTGGCCACGGGATGCTACTACTGCCCGTGCACAAGTACGGGGTACTAGGGTACCCCTATTCTAGTACATCGACAGGAGCCCCCGGGCCTGGGCCACACAATGTGCCGGGCGTTGTTGGGCCAAGCCCAAACAGTGCACGGGCACGCGTGGCTAGGATAAGCCGAAACGTCCCTATGCTGTTTAATTGCACGCTCTCCCACGCGTCGCGCGTTGAACGCGGAGCGTGAGAAGCGTGCGCAGCCATCTCGAATGACGAAGGGGCGGATGGTTCCGCATCTTTCCCCATAAAAGGAGGGACCTGCAGAAGCACTCGCACACCCCTCTCACCATTCTCGATCTCCAAACCTCCGCCTTCTTCTTCCTCCGCTCTAAAACAAAAGCGGTTTCCCAATCCTCCGCCACCGCGCGCGTCCGCATCTCCCTCGGTCCTCAGCTCCGCCTTCGCCATGCCTCCCAAAGGAGAAAAGGGGAAGACGGGGAAGTCCTCAAGGACGGAGACCCAGGCGCAGATGAAGAGGCAGAAGTACGCGCTCTTCGCTCCGACGCTCACGGGGGCGGATCTGAAGGCCAAGTTCCAAGGCATGTGGGCCGCGAGGACCAAGGCGCATCCGGCCACCCGCGTTCGCCCAGCCACCGACGAGAGCGAAGTGAGCAAGTACCCCTTATTCGCTTGCTATTTTTGGTGCGGGCTCTGCCCACCGTACTCGGATTTCTTCAGTGACGTCATGTACACCTTCAACCTCCGTCTGCTGGATCTCACACCAAATGCCGTATCCACCATGGCAATATTTGCGCATCTGTGCGAGAACTTCGTCGGCGTCGCACCCAACACCGCGCTGTTCAGGCATTACTTCACTCCCCGTGCTGAAAAGGGGGAGCCTCTCACTGTTGGCGTCTCGTTCGTTTCAAGATTGGGCGCCAAGGAGCATTATCTGAAGGGGGATCTCCGCCCAAGATGGGGAGAAATCCGGTCTGAATGGTGTTGGATCATTGACGACGAGCCGCCACCATACTGTGAGCTTCGCAAGATCCCAGCAGCGCGTGGCACAGACTAGAGCGATCTGGATCCCCAGGACAAAAAGCTGGAGATTGCCGCTGCCAGGATCATACGGCTCAGGGAGGCCGGGCTCACCATAGGGATGGTTGGCGCAGACTTCCTCCGCCGCCGCATTGCTCCTCTGCAGCAGAGAGGAAGGCCGGCCTATGATTGGAAGAACCCAGCCGATATCATGCGGCTGCGCCCTGGACTGATCAACAACTTCACAGTTCTGCAGCACGACTTTTTCATGCGAGAACTGTTCAAGCAAGAGACAGATCCAGAGAAGCGCGACAAGGCGTTCACGCTGCCGAAGCACATCGTGCCCCTTTGCAACAACTCCGCATTGAGTGCAATCATCGCTATGATGCCGCTCTGCAATGCGCACAGCGTTGAAGCAACTTGGGACGTGCCGCTCGAAGAAGACGTGCGGCGATTCTTTGACTCCACGGTCGAAAAGCAGGTCCGGGTGGAAGAGTGGCTCGTCCGCAACACCACTGAGCAAGAAATAGAATTCATTGCTCGGAGAGTGGAGGAGGACAGGCTCGCCAGGGAAGCTGGCGATTTTGGTTATACTTTGGCGGAGCTCAACGAGGCACAAAAGGAGAGCCTTGCCGAGCAGGGGATGCTTGCCGGGAAGGGCGAGCTCGCCGCACCCGGCAAGGATGTCGGGCCAAGCCAGCCTGCCGACGAGTCAGGCAGCTCGGAGGATGAGGGCTCCTCTTCCGAGGAGGGCACCGTAAGCCCACCGCAGTCAGAGTCCCCAGCCCCTCTGAGGAGGAAACGCCTTCGCAGGCTTGGCAAAGTGGTTGAGCGGCAAGAAGTTCAACAACCGCCGGAGCGCCGTTCGACGCGCTTGACCGCGGCAAGGGCTGGTGCTGCGGGAGTGTCTCACGCGGCCCCGGCAACTGGAGCAGGGTCATCAAAGACCACTGCTACTACCCCCGCCAAGCGGCCAAGGAGCCCAGCTCCCCCTCCTCCCCCTCCTCACACGGAGGCGGACTTTGATTTTTCCGCTCTCAGCGAAGAGGACGACGAGGAAGAGTAAGTTCCCTTGCCGCGACCCTCAATCTTTGTAAGGTTTTGTTTCTGTCCTCACTTGTCGCGCTCCGGCCTTGCTTCCGCAGGGAGGAAACTTTGGCGGAGAGGACAAGGAAGAGAGCTAAGGTCTCGACGAGCAAGACTGTGGTGGTCGTCGAAGATGAGCCCAGGGCAACCACCGGGAGAGCGTCTGAGACCGTCCCGACCAGCTCGGAGCCCAGCCCTCGTTGCAGCCCCCAGCGCAGCCCCCAGCCTAAGTATTTCAACTACCTTTTGCTGGCGGTCGCTGAGGAACAAGCATTTTGTTACTGACATCTTTGGGCGTGTAGGAGAGGAGCAGCAAGTGGAGCCATCTGAAGGTGCTCCAGAAGTACCACCCCCCTCGACCACACCGCCAAGGAGAAGATCTCCGGTAAGGGCTCCCACTAGCGAGCCGAGCCACGAAGAGGAGCCGGCAAGCGCCGAAGTGCCAAGCACCAGCGCTGGCGACCCCACCCCAATGACAAACGTTGACGGGGGAGGGGAGCCCACCGCTCTTGAGCTCAACACGGGTAAACCCACTTGCTGCAAAACTCTTTCTGCTTTCTTTCTTTTGTCTTCTTGAATTTCTTCCTGAAGCTCTTTTTGCCTTACTTCTCAGGTTGGCAGAGCCCTCCTCGGTGGAGCCAATGAACATTGACTCTTCTACCGAGGAGAACACCACAGGGGCCGTCGACGACGAGGCCGCCAAGGCCGCCGCTGCCAAGGCCGACAAGCTGGCAGCCGACAAGCTTGCCGACGAAGAAACTGCCAATGCTGCCGAAGAGGCCGGCAAGGCCGCCGAGGATAATACCGCCAAGGCGCCCACCGATGAAGCCGCCAAAGCTGCTGAAGCTGAGGCCGCCCAGAAGGCTGCTGAGGAGGCCGGCGAGGGAGCCGGTGGTCGTACTGATGGCCCTGAGGCCACAGGAGCGCCAGGCGCTACTCCGACCACGGGTCCTTCAACCACTGACGAGGCGGCAGCGCCCAACTCGCCTCCGCCAAGCAAATACGTCCGGGTCGGCGTGAACGTCTACGTCAGCCTCCCCTGGATGGTGGGCTCCAGAGCGCCAACCGAGGAGGATGTTGTGGACGAGGAGATCCTTGCCGCTGCCGGGCTCCAGCTTGTGGATGCGCCAGGCGCCAGCAGTAGCAACACGTCTGAAGAGGAGCAACTGCTTCAAAAGCTGCTGAATCTTCATCGCGCCCGACGGGAGAAACTAGCTTCCAGGGAGGTGCTCATCGAGAAGGCCGAAGCTGACATGTTGAGGCGCGCGGAGATCTTGGCGGATGTCCGCGCGCGATCTCTTAATGCGTTAGAGGCCAAGCAGGCACAGCTGGCCGAAGAACGGCAGGCCCTCCTCCTGATGAAGCAAGACATTGAACAAAAACAGGAGGAGACCGCCAAGGAGTTGTCTGCTCGGGCCGATGATCTGAACCAGCGGAAAGTGGACCTTGATGCCCACGAAGAAGAACTTGCCGAGCGCAAGAGGAAACTTGCTGAAACCCTCCGACAGAAAGACGAGGAGGTGGCAAGACTTGTCGCAGAGCGGACCCAGGGGCAGGCACAAAAACACCAGAAGGAAATCGAAGCCTTGGCCCAAGAGTACGCCAGCAAGTTGGTGGAGGCCACCAACGCTGTCGCTGCTGCAGAAGTGAACAGGAAGGAAACGGAGGAGAAAGTGGCAAGACTAGAGGCCGCCCTCAAGGCAAACGGTGACAAGCTCTCAACGCTTGAAAGTGAGAGGGCAAAGGTGACCCACACTTTGGCGGAGATGCAAGTTACCATAGCCAAGAAGAACAATCTGCTTGCCGCCACCAATGACTCCAGAGCAGACCTAAAGCTGAAACTGACCACGTTGAAAGAAACGCTCGACACCACCAGAAAGCGCGAAGGGCTTCTAATGGCAGAGCTCCAGAAGGAAAAGGGTCTGCTTCAAGACGCTATTGCAACCCACAAGAAGTTCAGGGATAACGTGGGGATCTTCACAGACAGGCTTGCCAGCGTAGCCGAGGACATCGACAAGGAGCTGACTGCCCTGAAGGTGCCAGACTTCGGGTACTCCACCGACCAGAACACGCAAACTAGCGTCAAGCTAGCCGAGTTCTTCGACGGAGTAGTAGAAGCACTCCAACAGCTCCAAGTCAATCACAAGGCTCAACTGGCCGACGAGTCACGCAGGCTTTGCCGGGGAGTTCTCCGGAGGTTGTTGGTGAAGATAGCATACAGAAACCCGGGCGTCGACTTCAGCAACATCTTCAAAAGCTTGCCGAAGGGATACGACCCCACGCCACTAGAGGCCCTTGTCGCGCCCATCGTGGAGAGGGTGGACCAAATCCAGAGAGTCGAAGGCGAGCACCGCAATTAGAGAGCCCATTCTTCTCCCTCCTTGCCGCCGCTAGACATGTTAAAGAACAATCTATTTAAGCCGCGGCAACTTATCTTGTAATATAACATGCAATATTTTGAAGTTAATGCATGTCATCTCCCTTGAGCAATTTCTTTCTTTGTGTGTACTTGCACTACGCTTATAGGAAACTTGCCGGTGCGCGCACCATCGCCGCGAGCGCTGGGTGCGGGACTCCAGCAGCCTGCTAGCGGTGCCGCTGCCGGCAAGCAACCTTGTCGCGCTCAGTGCGGCCACTTAGGTTGTTGAGCGGACTCGAAACAAGGTAAGGGCGCGACCGATTACGCTTAGGTTCCGTCGCGCACAGGTTTTCCATACAAAGAGTAGTATCGTTCAAGGAAAATAGCCTTGAAAATAAAAAAGAATTTGGTTATTCAAACTTTGGCACTTAGCTTTGTCGCTGATCTCTCCGCGGCAAGGTCTTGTCACTGCTTGCCGCTGCCTTCTACCCGGCAAGGCAAAGTTTCTTTGAACGACGCCTGGTCCATATCATTATCCCATCCCCCCCGGCAAACTTGTGCGCGAGGGAAGCTTCTGTCTTTTTGAGAAAAAGAAAGAAGAGAAAATAAAGATATAGGAGCTTGGCGGCTCGTTAATGCTTACCGGGGAGGCTGTACTGCACAGTATGTCAGATAATCATGCAAAACAAAAGTAAACATGAAATCGTCAAAAACTGCGAAATACAAAAGCTTTATTAATGCACAGGGTCTGCGCCTGGCTTTGTACAAAGGATTACATGCAACAGCGGCAAGACTTGTACAAAAGCTGGTTGCCGGGGAAGGGCCCGGCAACCGCGCCTTATGGAAAAAACTTACGGAGATGCTCAATGTTCCAGGAATTGATCACTGGAATGCCATCCCCGGTCTCCAGGCGGACAGCGCCGGGCCTGGTGACTCGTTTCACCCGATAAGGGCCTTCCCACTTTGGCGTCAACTTGTTTGAATTCTTGGCCGACTGAACGCGCCGAAGAACAAGGTCGCCTTCCTCGAGACTTCTGGCATTAACTTTGCGGCTATGGTAGCGACGCAAAGCTTGCTGGTAGCGAGCAGCTCTCACAGCAGCCTGAAGACGATCCTCCTCGAGGAGCACAGCGTCATCTTGCCGCAGTTGCTCTTGCTCAAGCTCACCATAAGCGAGCACTCGAGGTGACCCGTATACGAGTTCCGTGGGGAGAACTGCCTCTGCTCCATAAACTAGAGCAAAAGGCGTCTGGCCAGTAGCTCGATTTGGCGTCGTCCTGATCGACCAAAGAACCACTGGCAGCTCCTCGATCCAGTTTTTGCTGCACTTGCGCAGCCTGTCGAAAGTTCTCATCTTGAGCCCACGCAGCACTTCAGCATTTGCCCTTTCAGCTTGACCGTTGCTTCGGGGGTGAGCAACAGAAGCGAAACAGACCTTGGCGCCAAGGTCTTCGACATACTGCATGAAGGCGTGGCTCGTGAACTGGGTACCGTTGTCGGTGATGATCCTGTTAGGAACACCAAAGCGACAAACAATTCCCTTGAAGAACTTGATGGCTGATTGTGCTGTCACCTTCCTCACTGCTTCCACTTCTGGCCACTTCGTAAACTTGTCGATGGCCACATACAAGTACTCGAAGCCCCCGGTGGCACGGGGAAAGGGGCCGAGGATGTCGAGCCCCCAGGCCGAAAATGGCCAGGAGAGAGGGATTGTCTGGAGAGCTTGAGCTGGCTGATGAATCTGCTTGGAATGAAACTGGCACACTTCACACTTGGTTACTAGTGCAGTTGCATCCTGGAGGGCGGTGGGCCAAAAGAAACCTTGCCGGAAAGCCTTTCCAACAAGGGCTCTTGACCCT
The DNA here is from genome assembly GCA_011799875.1 of Thinopyrum elongatum. Classification (NCBI taxonomy): domain Eukaryota; kingdom Viridiplantae; phylum Streptophyta; class Magnoliopsida; order Poales; family Poaceae; genus Thinopyrum; species Thinopyrum elongatum. The sequence continues at coordinate 391,518,235 of CM022303.1, forward strand.
ATGTGGTGACCACATATGCCTCCATGAATCTCCGCCAACAGCTCCTGTCCTTCTTCCCGGGGAATACACTTCAATTTCACACCGTTTGGTCTTTTTCTGCACAGCATGTCATCGACAAATTGATACATATTGGACCGTCGGGCTACTTTCTCCGCTTCTTCCTGCTCTTCGGGAAGTTCTCCTGTCTGAAGGAAACGGACGATCTGCTGCGCCCACGCTGGAGCCTGTGGCTCGACAACGAGGACTAAAGGCATTTCTTCTGCTGCGGGAACATCAGGCCCTATGGCAAGAGCTCGTCGCTCTACCAGAGCCGGCCGTTCCCCGACGAGCTTGGCGGGAACAGCCGCCTCAACGACAAGAGCCTGGGGCCCTGCTGGAGCGTGCTGTCCTTCAACAAGCTTGTCGGGAGCAGTTGCTTCAACGACGGAAGCCCAAGGCCTCGTCGGAGCATCTTGCTCCTCAGCGCTTCGATCAGGAGCGCCTGCTTCAACGACAAGGACCCGAAGTCTTGTCGGAGCAAGTTGCCCCTTTGCCTCTAGCCTAGGAGCACCCGCTTCAACGACAAGAGCGTGAGGCCTTGTCGGAGCAAGTTGCCCCTCTGAATCTTTGGCGCTGGCTTTGGCAGCCTTCTTGCCGGCGGCTTCGGGGAGCTCTGCCAGGAAGTAGTCGCCAGAAGCCAACTTCCTCTTCCTGCCTTGCCCTACTGATGGCGTCACGGATGGCTGAGTTAGTTGGAGCACAAAAGTGCCTGGCTCCACAGGCAATTTGAGTGCGGCGCGCTTTGACAAACCATCGGCAATGTCATTCTCAGCACGTGGGACGTGCTCCATTTGTAGGCCGTCAAAGCGTTCTTCCAACTTCCTCACCTCATCTACATAAGCTTCCATCAATGGGCATTGGTAGTTCTTGTTCACTTGCCTGACGACAAGCTGCGAATCTCCCCTGACAATAAGCTTCTTGATCCCAAGGTCTGCCGCGATCCTGAGACCGGCAAGCAACCCCTCATATTCTGCAGTATTGTTCATCGCCTGTTCCTTGGGAAAGTGCATTTGGACCACGTACTTGAGGTGCTCTCCGGTGGGTGCGACAAGCAGTACGCCAGCACCGGCGCCTTGCAGCGAAAAGGCACCATCAAAGTACATAAGCCACTCTTTGCTTGTCTCCTTGCCGGGGAGAGTCATCTCTGGGATTTCTTCATCTGGCGTTGGTGTCCATTCTGCGACAAACTCTGCCAAAACTTGGCTCTGTATGGTTGATGTACTCTCAAACTTGAGACCAAAGCTCGACAACTCCAACACCCACTCGACAATCCTGCCCGTCGCTTCTGGATTTTGCAAAATCCTTTTCAGCGGGAAGCGAGTGATGACGGTAACTTCATGTGCTTGAAAGTAATGGCGCAGCTTTCTCGAGGCCATGAGAAGGCTGAAAAGCAGCTTCTGCACACCAGAATACCTTGACCTAGCTCCCTGCAGAAGAGAGCTCACAAAGTAGACCGGGCGCTGCACCATTTTCTTCTTTTGTATCACTTCGCCTGACTGCGCAGACGAATCCTTGTCGGCAGCAAAACTTGTTGCCCCCAGCTTGTCGCTGGTCGTGCTTGCCGCAGCTTCCACCTCTCTCTTCGCTACCAGCGCAGCACTAGCCACTTGATTGGTTGCCGCTAGATACAGCAACAACTTCTCTTGTGGTTTAGGCGCGACAAGTATTGGAGGAGAGGAGAGGTATCTCTTCAAGTCTTGCAGCGCCGCCTCCGCCTCCGGAGTCCATTTCAATGGACCTGCCTTTTTTAAGATTTTGAAAAATGGCAGGGCGCGCTTAGCTGACTTGGAGATAAACCTACTGAGGGCAGCAACACAGCCGGCAAGTCGTCGTACATCCTTGACGCGCTTCGGTGCTTCAATTTGCTCAATGGCTTTGATCTTGTCAGGATTGGCTTCAATTCCACGTTGAGACACAAAGAACCCGAGAAGCTTGCCGGAGGGAACTCCAAACACGCACTTCTCGGGGTTGAGCTTCAGGTTGATCTTGCGCAGATTTACAAAAGTTTCTTCTAGATCTTGAACCAAAGTAGCCCTGTCTTTGCTTTTGACCACTATATCATCCATATAGGCTTCCACATTTCTGTGCAGCTGAGGCTCAAAAGCAATCTGGACGGCTCTTGCAAATGTTGAACCAGCATTTTTCAAACCAAATGGCATACGTACGAAACAGTATGTGCCACAGGGTGTGATAAATGCGGTCTTTTCCTCATCTTCCTCAGCCATGAAGATTTGATGATACCCTGAATATGCGTCAAGAAATGAAAGCAAATCACATCCTGCCGTGGAGTCAACAATCTGGTCTATGCGGGGCAAAGGAAATGGGTCTTTGGGACAAGCTTTATTGACATCAGTGAAATCAATACAAAGCCTCCATTTTCCATTCGCTTTGCGCACGACAATAGGATTGGCCAACCACGTAGGATGGAGCACTCCTCTAACGAGGCCTGCTGCTTCCAACTTCTTGATTTCTTCCGCAATAAACTCTTGCCGCTCCACAGCTTGCTTTCTGGCTTTCTGTTTGACGGGCCTCGCGTGGGGACAAACGGCAAGGTGGTGCTCAATTACTTTCCTGGGAACACCGGGGATGTCGGACGGTTGCCATGCAAATACATCGACATTCGCCCGCAGGAAAGCAACGAGCGCGTTTTCCTATTTGTTGTCAAGTGTGGCACTGATGGTGAAGGAACCACCAGCGCCATCCTCCTTGGCGGGCACCTTCTTTGTCGCCGGCGGAGCGGCTTTGTTCTTCTTACACTTGCCGGTGGAGCTCTCTGGTGCGTCCTCGACGGCAGCGCAGCACTCCGAAGAGGTGCGCTTGCCGGAGTGGGCACAGGAGCTCTTGCCGGACTTCCTCTTGTTCTCCCGCCCGAGAGCTTCAGCGGCAAGTGCCTTGGCGGCAGTTGCGGCAGCTGCTTCCCGGTAGATCTTGTCGGCGCAAATAAGCGCATCCTTCTTGTCGCAGGGAACTGCGACAACACCTACTGGACCTGGCATCTTCAACACGTTGTAGGCATAATGAGAGGCTGCCATGAACTTGGCGAGCGCTGGACGGCCAAGTATCCCATTATAAGGCAATGGAATATCGGCAACATCAAAGGTGACCTTCTCGGTCCGGTAGTTCAGCTCGCCGCCAAATGTCACTGGCAGCGTGATCTTCCCTTTCGGCTTGCTCCTTCCTGGATTGACTCCTTGGAAAGTACCAGTTTCCTCAAGCTCGCCGTCAGAGATTTGAAGTTTCCGGAGCACAGCGGGCGAAATCAGATTCAAGCCGGCCCCATCGTCAACTAACATCTTCGTGACCTTGAGGTTGCGGATCGTTGGTGAAACCAACATCGGCAAGCACCCGACCGCCGTTGTGCGGTCAGGGTGGTCCTCAATGTCAAAGACGATAGGCGTGTCGGACCACTTCAGAAGCTTTCTGGCGTCAACAGATGGTTCCGCCGCATTGATCTCCCGCGCCCACTGTTTAAGTTGGCGGTGAGAAGAATGCAACGAAGCACCACCGTCAACACACAAGACTTCTGCGGCTTTCTGAAATTCGTGCTCACTGGATTCTTCATCATCTAGATCATCATCATCATCATCTCTGTCGCGGCCACGAGGAGGCCTGTCTCTCTGCTGCTGCTTGGCCTTGACGCGACGCCCTCCTCGGGCAGTGCGCTTCTTGCCGGACCCGCCGGCACCTTCTGGGGCCTTCTCCTTGTCGCGCCTCTCATACTCAGCTTTCTGCAGTTCGACAAGCTGCTCGACTCGTTGACAGTTCTGGAGATCGTGTCCCTTGGTGCGGTGGATCTTGCAATATTGCTTGTCGGAGCCATCCTGCTTGTCGGCAGCCGCCAAGGCCTGACAGTTGGCGCACGCGGCAATCTCCTTGCCGGAGCCCTCGACTTTGGCCTTGTCGGCGCTGCCGTTGCCGCTGGACTGCTCGACGGCAAGCACAGCTTTGCCCTTTTTCTTCCTGTTGTTCCGCCGCCGGCCCTTCTTTGCCGGGGCGGTACCTTCACTGTCAGAGCTCCCCCCTGCGCCAACACCTTCACCGGGAAGTTTCCTTCCCTCTTCAGCGTGCGCACACTTGTCGGCGAGAGCATATAGCTGGCCAATGTCCCTGACCTTCGTCATCGCCATTTCCTCCCGCATCTTGCGGTTACGCACGTTCTGATGGAACGCGCTAATAACCGCAGCGGGGTGAACATCTGGGATGTTGTACTGTATGCGGCTGAACCTTTGAATGTATTTGCGCAGGGGCTCTCCTTCCTTCTGGGGGATGAGATGAAGATCACTCTCCTGGCCATGAGGTTGATGACCGCTAGTAAAGGCACCAACAAACTGATGGCACAGGTCCGCCCATGAAGAAATGGAGTTCTCCGGCAAGTGCATGAGCCATGAGACGACGTTGCACTTTAACACGAGCGGGAAGTAGTTAGCAAGAATCTTGTCGTCTCGTCCCCCGGCAGCTTGCACCGCAATGGTGTAAATGCTGAGGAACTCCGACGGGTGTGTCTTGCCATCATACTTCTCCGGCACGTCAGGCTTGAAAGCCTTGCGATTGGGCCACTAGACCTGCCGCAGCTCACGGGTGAACGCTGGACAACTTACCGCGTACGGCAAGTCGCCAGGATCCCCTGGCGCATGCATGTCAACAGCGGGCCCTGCGCGTCTGTCGGACTGACGATGCGCTTCTCTCCTTCGCTCGATAGTGGTACGAGCGTCTTCTCCTCTGCGTTCCTGAAGAACGAGGCGCTGGTCACGACGAGCTCGCGGGTCAGACGACGCCGTGGAATCATCGCCACGGGCGTCGTTTCGACGTGTCGGCGACCGAGGCCGTCTGGGTGGGGAGTGTACGGTTGTTGCCCCCTCGCCGTTCTTGTTGGTGACAGCATCGTCACCAGTTCTATTGTCGGCCGCGCGCACCGGGTCGGCATCAGCGAAGCTGAGAAGGCTCTGAATGGTTGCCCTCCACTCGTCAAGCTTATCTGCTGGTGGAGGGAAGTTCAGGAGCAGCTGCGCACGCGCCAACGCTTCTGCTGGTGAGGGAGGTATCGAGTGGCGTTAGGACTGTGGGATGCTCTTACTCCTAACGGTGTTAGAAGGAGCATCTCCACGCCCAGGCGACCGCACCTCGACCCTGCCAACGTGTTGTTGCGTACGGTGACCTCGCGCATCTCGAGATTGATGCGCAAGTTCATTATCCAGGGAGCGCCTGGCACCTGGGGCATCAGGACGCTGCCTGTCACGGGCTTCCTGCGAAGGCCGCGGCGTCTAAACCGGCGCGGGCATTCCAGAACGCGCAGCACCGTTTCTGGAGCTTGCAGGGCCAGCAGCAGCGAGCAGCGCTGCGTTCCCAGACCCAGCAGCGCCAAGATTGGCGTTGCTGGCCCGGTTTTGGACAGGTGGAGGTAATAGGAGCTCTCGCTCTCCAGTCCCCCCAGCAGCCGCAATCACGTCGGCACCCTCCTGCACGGGAGCAGGTGGGTTGGACGTGGACGCACCGATGGCTGAAGCCTTCTTTTTTGGAGCCATAAGACAGAGAATGGCCCAAAAACTAGCGCGCAAATCGCTAGATTAGGTTCACACAACCTCCTCGCCCCCTACCTGGCGCGCCAAAGATGTCGGGGACGAATCCGCGATCACCTATGGGACCCAGGGAAGGACCCCTTTACGTTCGGCAAGGAGAGACGGTCGCACGAAGAGCAAATCTAGCGAAGAACACGACAGTGCACGAGAGAGATTTACCCAGGTTCGGGCCGCACGGATGCGTAAAACCCTACTCCTGCTTTTTGGTTTATTATCTGTATGATTGTTCTAGCTCCAGGAGCGCTACAGAACCGAGTAGCTGCGTAAAATACTGGAGTTCTCCCTTTTCCAGTCCCCCCTCCCCTTTCACGTTGCCTATGGGCCTCCTTTTATATGCACAAAGGGGTCACCAACAGGTGGCAAACAGTAAAGGTAGAGGTGGAAAGCTGCTACAGTAAGGCCACTATTACCAGGATGACATGTCCTACCTACCACTGACGGCAGGGGACAAGGGCATTAAATGCCCATGCCTTTGCTGTCCACATACATGTACCCGGACGTCGTGGACGTGGGAAAAGCCTATCCCACCTGCTGCTGCACCGCTATCTACAGTGCACCGCCGTCTACACAGTGCCCTGCCACGCACGCTTGGAAGGACCCAGAGTGCCACGCTGGCAGAGGCACCGGAGCAGCACAGTAGCACAGTGGTACAGTAACGCTTGCCGCGGCAAGACCTTGCCGCACCTGACAGCTTGGCGCAACCCATAGCTTGCCGTGCAAGGTAACTTGCCGGGGCAAGTACCTTGCCGCAGCCGCTATCTTGCCGCAGCCAATACCTTGCCGCAGCCAATGACTTGCCGGGGCAAGTACCTTGCCGCGGCAAGTACTCTGCTTCAGCAATGCCCAGGCTGGGCCTCAGCTGTCCCTCCCGGCAAGCTCCTCTTGCCGGGGCCTTAACTCTTGCTTTGTATACTTTGTTCTTGAATGGCTTAATAATCTTGAGCTTCTCTCTGGCTGTCCTCCCGCAAGCCTGGCCACGGGATGCTACTACTGCCCGTGCACAAGTACGGGGTACTAGGGTACCCCTATTCTAGTACACCGACACATACTTTTCTAAAAAATTGAGTGGGCCTAGTTTGAACTATTCTACTTATGATAAGCAACTAAATGCTCTTGTTCGGACTTTAGAAACATGGCAACATTATTTCTGGCCCAAAGAATTTGTTATACATTCTGATCATGAATCTTTGAAACATATTAAAAGTCAAGCAAAACTGAACCGTAGACATGCTAAATGGGTTGAATTCATTGAGACTTTTCCTTATGTCATAAAACACAAGAAGGGGAAAGAAAATGTTATTGCTGATGCACTGTCTCGTCGCTATACTATGCTTTCACAACTTGACTTTAAAATATTTGGTTTGGAACCATCAAAGATCAATATGCGCATGATGCTGAATTTAAAGATGTATTGCAGAATTGTAAAGAAGGGAGAACATGGAACAAATTCGTCATTAATGGTGGATTTGTTTTTCGTGCTAACAAGCTATGCATTCCAGCTAGCTCCGTTCATCTTTTGTTATTGCAGGAGGTGCATGGAGGAGGCTTAATGGGACACTTTGGCCTGAAGAAGACGGAGGACGTACTTGCTACACATTTCTTTTGGCCAAAGATGAGACGGGATGTTGAGTGTTTTGTTGCTCGCTGCACTACATGTCAAAAAGCTCAGTCACAACTTAATCCTCAAGGTTTATATATGACTTTGCCTGTACCTACTGTTCCATGGGAGGATATATCTATGGATTTTGTTTAGGATTACCTCGAACAAAGAAGGGGAGGGATAGCATATTTGTTGTTGTGGATAGATTTTCGAAAATGGCACACTTCATACCATGTCATAAAAGCGATGATGCTGCTAATATTGCTGATTTGTTCTTTCGTGAAATTATTCGCTTGCATGGTGTGCCAAATACTATTGTTTCAGATCATGATACTAAATTTCTTAGCCACGTTTGGAGATGTTTATAGGCTAAGTTAGGGACTAAACTGCTTTTTAGTACTACATGTCACCCCCAAACTGATGGACAAACTGAAGTAGTCAATAGAACATTGTCTACTATGCTTAGGGTTGTTTTGAAGAATAACAAGAAAATGTGGGAAGAATGTTTGCCTCATATTGAATTTGCTTATAATCGTTCACTGCATTCTACTACTAAGATGTGCCCTTTTGAAATTTTGTATGGTTTCCTACCTCGTGCACCTATTGATTTGTTGCCTCTTCCATCTTCGGAGAAGGTTAATTTTGATGCTAAACAACATGTTGAATTGATCTTAAAAATGCGCACGTTAACTAAGGAAAACATTGATCGTATGAATGCTAAATATAAATTTGCTAGAGATAAAGGTAGAAAACATGTTGTCTTTGCACCTGGAGATCTTGTTTCACTACTAGGGATAAGCCTAGCAGTAGCGCGGGTCTTAGGTGTATCAGTAGCGCGGGGTCCCGCGTTACTGATACGGCTCTACAGCTAACTTTTAGCAGTAGCGCGTTTTGGCCCGCGCTACTGCTATACATGGGTAGCAGTAGCAAGCTTTATAGCAATGCGCTACTGCTAATAGCTGCAGCGCTTTGAATTAAGTGCGCTACTGTTAAGAGCGCGCTGCTGCTAACTTTATTCCCCTCGCTACTGCTAGTTTTATTAGTTTCTAATTTTTTTCTGCATATTTGTTTTGTATTTGAACAGGCTTTATACAATAATCTTTAGCATATCATACACACAAGGTAGTCAGAGTCGGGATTCGGAGTCAGATCGGTTTTCCTCAGACAGAATCGAGTCGTAAGATCGAGTCGTGGAATCGAGGATTCTACTAGATTTACTCAAATAAGATATTTTGTATGCACACAAGAAATTTATATGGGTTCTATAGAGTTTTGACACTAAATATGGAGCAAAGAACGTACACATCAATGCTAGTTGTATACCACTTCTTTTTATGACTAACCTACCATCTAGCTCGCATGTATGGAACATATATGAGAGGGAAATATATAGAACATTTAAACCTTCAATGCATGAAATTTACTTATGTTCTTTTTAGAGTGCATGAATAGTCGATCACTTGTCTATCTGACCTATAGTGCTAAACCTTGAAGGGTCTTGCTCTCCTTCTCCGATCAATCTTGAAGCATCCTCCTTTTCACACCAATTCCATATGTCGACAAGCCTAATCCTCAATTTCAATCTAGGGTTTCTGAGAGCTAGATCGAAGGTGTCTACGGCTGAGCGTTTGGACTTGGGAGGGGAATAAAGGTCCATAAGGTATATGAAAAGGGATTTGGATGATGGCATACTATTTTGCTACAACTAAACAAACGGCTTAGATAAGTTAGTAGAATCGGATGTAGTCCATAGCATAGTCGGGATTGTACAGTTTTGTACAGGATTCTATGATTTGGATCGCGACTCAACATGGATTCTACCTGATCCGGATTCATAGTGGGATTTGGATCGACATGCTTCCGTAGGGTCGTGAAGTCGTAGGATTCTAGCAGTCAAATCGGGATTCTAACTACCTTGCATACACATACAAATGTAATCATAGAATATACATACAAATAGTCTCATCAAATCATGTCATCATCATAATCATCATCCAACACGAAGTGGTCTCTTGTCATGATCTCGAAAATAGTGATACAAGTCTCGAATACTTGCAACTACATCGTCATCCATCTAAACAATGATATACGCGAGAAGAGCTATCACTATGAGTGAGAGCGGAACTATGCAGTACATGAGGCGGCGGTTATGCGTCCTCTCTTGCGCTAGCGTGAACCTCAAGTAACTAGCTTCTGCTTCTTGTCTGCTTTTGAAGCCTTTATGGCTGGCGCCCGAGACCCCCTCCACTTGCGCCTGACACTCAGGCCACTCGTCGTACACTTCCGGAACCTTCCCTTTGTACACGACATAGCAATGCTTCTTTGCCATCAAGAATCGAGGTACCTGTTAGAGATGCATCTTCATCAAGATAATGTACAATCATTTGAGCAACACAAAAAAGAAAGGGTTAGCAACTAGATGCAACATATAGTAAACATATAAATAATCAACGCAGTTTCATCATACGCAAACTAATTAACTAGAGGTACGCAGGTCATGGTACCCAAACTAACAAAGTAGCGTTACGCAAGTTCGGCAGGGACAGTGGACATCACAAAGTTTCATCGCTACAGAAAGTATACAAGTTCAACCGACACATATCATCATCATCATCGGCTCGAAGTTCCATCCTTCCATATCATCGAGGATGCACCCTAGCTTATTGAACGGCGTGAGGTCCTGACGTTGCATGCCTATGCGAGTTCGAACGTCAGCTCGTGATATAGGGCCGTGGTGGAACATCCCCTTCTCTTCGACGACTTCTTTCATGATGATCGTCGCAATGTCCCTCTAGATGCAAAAGAAGTCATCTCTAACTTTATAATCCGCTTCTCCATGCCATTCTACCCACTTGCGGATATGATCATCGCTTCTGCTTGTCATGTGAAGCTTTCGGTGATCCCTTCTGAACTCCAGCATGAGATGGAGGAGGTAGAATCCATCGTTCCTGCTTGGTTTCGGGACATGGATGCAGCAGAAGTTAGTTTTATGCGAGAAACCCGTCTTCTTGTTCCTTTGTTTCCTGATCTGCAGGTAGCCACCCCTCAAGCTGAAGCCTTGGAGAGCATCATCTAGAATATTCATTATGTGGGTGTAGTCCTTCTTCTCATAATTTCTGGAAGGGTCGAAATACACGGCGTGGGAGACTCGCGGATAAAGAACGATAAGGATGGCGCGCCCGTTGCTGCCGGGAAAAGAACACCTCAAATTATTCTCCATATGAGCGAAAAGGAATGATTGAAATGTATGAAAGGGTTGTCCGGCACTGACTTACTTTGGATGATAAGGTAGGAGGACAATTTCCTGTTCCTTATTCTGTACCATGAAGTTTTCGAGGTACTCCCTAGCAGTTTTACGCTCAAAGTCGCCGAGACTCAAGAAGGACTCTTGCATGTAGTATGGATCCGCCACATAGATTTGCGAGACTTCTTCTCTCTTCATGACGGAGCTCATATGTAGCGCAAAAAGGCGGATAATTCTAAAATCGATCCGCCTTGTCAGAAACATCTTGAAGATATGCTCAAACCGTAGGAAGAACACCTCTGCGGGCCGTGTGTCGATGTAGCACTTCCCCTCAGGCACACAAGCCGCGTATGTCAGATATCCTGGATCCTTTGAGGCTAGTAGGCTTTTCTCAGTCGACAGCACATGGTCATACAGTCTCCTGAGATCCCCTGATATTGCCTCCAACAGTTTCGGTGGTAGCATCGGCTCGCCCGTGACATGGAACATGGTGGCACCTTTGACGGGTACATGCTCTTCAAAATCCGCCGTCTGGCTGCTATGTGGTTTGGCCTGTTTGTACGCAGCAGAGCCTTTCTTCGCCGGTTTCCTCCTCTCTTTTTCTTGGGCTGACCTTCCAGACCCTTCCTTAACCCCTGCCCCAGTGTTGTCGGGCAAAGCATTGTACGACCCTCGGCTAGTTGAGTCTGTGTTGAGGCGACATCTTCAGGCGTGTCCTGTGAGGATTGCATGAAGAGAGACTTCTTACAATCAACCCTGCTAGGACATTCCTACCCAGGCAGATCATCCACAACCTCATGAGCATGCTGATAGCCCGAGTCGTCATATGGCTGACTCATCATATCTAAGTCACCGTCATAGGCGCGTGTATTGAGGAACCGAAGAGGGTCATCCTTGTCCATCTCATCATCAATTCTTTGTTCTACAGGGGCGATTACATCAGCAACTATTGGACCCCCTTCCTCACGTCGTCCGCCGCTCTCACCCAGCACTACAGGCGCTGGTAATTGCGTAGGTGGGGTGGTGGTGTTCATACCTACTTCTTGATGTGTGGTTATTGGTGTGCTTTCGGCCGGCTACAGATGAAGAAGATTCTTCGGCCATAGCAGCACCCAACCCTTGCAGTTACCAAGCCGCGGCGGGGTCTCATCGTCCTCTCCCCCTAGCCGTACTGGAGGAGGCAAATCCTCATGCCTCGATTTCACACTCGACAAGGTAACCCTGAAGTGCCCACACGGGCACCGGCTGCCCGTGGAACATGAGTTCCAAGTGCTTCGTTATCACCGCCTTTCCCACGCCCACCTTCTGGCCTTTGATCAAGTAGAGTATGGTGCACGGGGTTTCGTCGGCCTGCAAACACATGTCTGTGGAGTAAAACATCCATGGAATATTCTAGATATATGTTGGTGCGACATGTAATTACCGTGAGGGCGTCGAGCTTAGCCAAAGACGAAGGCCCGCCTAGTGCGCCAGAGACTGAGGACGGGCTGCGATGAGCGGGTGCGGGTGTGGGTGCGGGTGCAGGTGCGGGAGCAGGCGCGGTTGCATGAGCAGGGGATGGTGCGGTGGTGTTGTTCACCGAGTTGCTCCTGATGAAACTGGGCATGGGGAAATCATCTACCGTCTTGTCTAGATTTTCCTTCGTCCAGTTGATGATAGCCGGGATCAAGTTAGTAGCGAAATCATTTCTGCAGGCATCTACAGCTGCAGTGACTGCCTGTTGTAGCAACTCATTTTCTCCTTAGCTGCAACTCATTTTTCTCCTCAGCTGCTTTATTCGCGTCCTCAGCTGCTTTTTTCTCGAACGCAAGCTTCACCTTCTCATCGATGTCCACCTGACTAAACTTCTTTTTCTGCTTCTTGGCCTTCGGGCCCTCGTTGTAAAAGACCTTCCACGTGGCACCATCTCCAGCGCCGTGCACACATCCATATTGCGGCTGCTGGTCCAAAGGGAGCCCTTAAGTTCGTTCAAGGCCCAGTTGAGAGGGTTGTCCCATTTGGGCCTCATCGACGAAGACTGGCTTTTGGCAACAAGCTGGTGTTGCTTCTTCTGCAAAAGGAACGTGAACCATTTACGAATGTGTAGTCGACTTGATCATAAGCTAACTGTAAGGTGGTAAAAGAATAATTACCAGTATTCTAATCAATTTCCTCGTGATCGGGTCTGTTTAAAAAAACTTTCTTTTCCTTGTCCCACTTGTAGCGGGCCGTGATGAAGTCACGCTCCAAGGGGTTGGTGAACTTTGCGAAGGGGTCTGGGAGACCCGCGGCTTCACGTTCCGCGTCCTCCTATCCCATATGGGCCTTTTGCCAAGGTAGCCATGGCTTCCGAGGCGTTGGTTCCCCGTGTTCCTTTGCTGAAGGCTCTTGAATTTCGCAGCCTTAGCCTTGGCTGCCTCGGTAGCACAAGTGTCCTTGAACTTTTAGAACTCCTCTTCCGTAAGTGTCAGATTTTCCTCCAGAATCTTGGATAGGGGTTCCTCAGCCTCAATACCTCATTTCACCCTCCCTTTCCAGGAGGCCAAATCATTGCTGAACGTGCCCATGGCGTGATTGTTAATCTTTTTCATCTTCGGATCATCCCACGGTTGTTCTATGATGTCATCCCGGTCGGGGAACTTGAATCTCTTGTGCAACTTCGTCAGGAGCAACTGCCTCAAATGTTCTTTACCCCTTAAGTCATTGTCGTTGATGCTCGCGCATTCCCGTAGGATGCATCTGACTTGGTTCCCATAGCACTTGTGAGGTTCTTCCGGCTCTAATGGCTCAAACTTGCCAGGGGCCATCTTTGTGATCACCAGTCGTCCGATGCCGAGTTTGTTAGGTTTTCGTATCCTCTGCTACTTCTGCTTCTTCTTTTCGGTAGCGTCTTCGGCGTCGGTACCTTCCCCGCCGGTATCTTCCCCGCCGGTCTCAGCGCCGCCATCGGTGCCGGCGCCGTCGGTGTCGATGTTGGCGTCAGTACCATCATCTAGGCCGCCCTGCAAACCTTGACTGTGCTTAGCAGACAAAAAGTCGAGGTACTACTGTTCACCCTCATAATCCATCTCGTCTGCATCGTGGTCAGAAGGCCTGGTTTCTTCGTTGTTCGACATGTTTCCTACGATTAAGTCTCCTCGTTTACTTCTAAAACTATAATAAAATGAGAAATGACATAAAAAAAGGTCTATGGTTTGCCGGAATGTCGTTTCATTCCCGTCGCAGCAAATCCCGGCAGTCGATATGCCTACTTTCTAGCACAAGTCGTGCCAAAATTCACGGGAAATTTTGGCATGACTTTTGCTAAAAAGTGGACATATCGAGCACCTAAAATTCACCGGAATGGAAATGGATCAACATTCCGGCGAAACATAGGCCACTCGGATCATTTTCCCTGCACATAACCATGATTTTCCAAATATCACATGTCCAAAATATCACATGTACAAATTCCAAACATCACATGTCCAAATCACATGTCCACATATCAGATGTCCACTTCAAATTTGCATATAACAGCAAGAAAAATATAGAACTTCAAACTAAATTCAGCCTACCTAAATTTCTCTCCTAATTTGAAACCTAGCTAAATTTCTGTCCTAATTTGAAAACCTAGTTAATTTCCTACTAATTAACTAGGTTCATACTACCTAATCTGTCCTAGGGTAAATACTAATTCACCTAGGGTTCATCAATTCTATTTTATATTTAAATAGCAACAATTGCTTTAACTAAAAAAATTAAATACCTAGAATTCTATTAACTACACCTAAAATAACTAGAATTCATTTAACCCATGCTAATTCTATTTTTTTAACTAGGGTTCATACCAACTAATTAACTATAGGGATCATACTAATTCTGTTTTTTTTAAATAGGAACAATTGCTTTAACAAAAAATAGCTATAGTTTGAAACCTAGGGTTCATGCTAACTACCACTAAAAAATAGCCACTAATTTGTCCTAGGTTTTTTTTAACTAGGGTTCATACTACGTAATTAACTAGGGTTCATACTAATTCTAATTAACTAACTACCACTAAAAATAGCCTAGGGTTCATACTAATTCATACTAACTAGCACTAAATAGCTAGGGTTCATACTAACAGAGAGAGAGCAGAGTAGAGAGCAGAGAAGAGGGGAGGGGAGAGGGCTTACGGAGGGCAGAGAGAGAGAGATGAGGTCGGGGGAGACGGTGCGGCATGGAGGCGAGGCGGGGTCAGGGGAGACGACGACTCTGGCGAGGGCAAGGGCGAGCGAGACGGCGAGGCACGGAGGCGAGGCAGGGTTGGGGAAGACGACGACTCCGGCGAGGTCGAGGATGAGGGCACGGGCTCTAGCGGTGACGAGGGGGGAGAAGAGAGAGTGGGGATTTGGGGGAAGAAGCAGAGGCGGGAAGCCCGCGGGGGCATTAAGTCAACATAGCAGTAGCGCGTTTCCACAAAACGTGCTATAGCTAAGGTAGTTATAGCGCATTTTTCCAGGAAGCGCTACTGCTATCACAAGTAGCTATAGCGCATTTTGCCAGCCAGCGCTACTTCTATCTAACGTAGCTAGAGCGCTTTTCCAGAAAGGCGCTACTGCTATCACCAGTAGCTATAGCAGTTTTCCTGTTTGTTTCTTTTATTTTCTTTTCCTTTTCTTTTCTTTTCATTTTTTTTCGAGAGCAGGAAGGAAGGAAAGGTGATACAATGTATATAACTAAGGCGATATATATTGCATCATTTGACGGTTAAGTGTGTATACAAAATAGGAACATATATATTACATCATTTGACCGATAACTGTTTCTCAGCATCGATGTTTTTGTTTTTGAGTGAGCTTCTTTCCCTTCTTGTTCGTTGACGAATAATTGAGCCCCTCACTGTGACTTTTCCTTTTCCATGGAGTATGATATTTCTTAGGTAATGTAGTATTGAGCCCCTGCACAAAAAGCGCGCTACTACTATTAGTAGTAGTAGTAGCGCGGTTAAGCAGGGCGCGCTACTGCTAAACCTAGCGTGGTGGGAACGGTCGGGCAATTTTAGTAGTAGCGTTCTTTTACCTAGCCGCGGTACTGCTAAGTCGATAGAAGTAGCGCCTCTTTATGGCACGCGCTACTGCTAATTAGCAGTAGTGCCCCTTCTTGTCCAGCGCTACTGCTAAGGTTCTGTGTATAAGGTTTTCCCTAGTAGTGTTTGGCTACATTTGCGTAAGGATAGGTTTCCTCATTTGTGCAAATCAAAGCTAATGCCACGTGCTGATGGTCCTTTTAAGGTGGTAGAGAAAATCAATGATAACACATATAAACTTGAGCTGCCTGCAGATTTTGGGGTTAGTCCCACTTTAACATTGTAGATTTGAAACCTTATTTGGGAGAGGAAGTTGAGCTTCCGTCGAGGATGACTTCACATCAAGAAGGGGACGATGATGAGGACATCAATACCATTGTTACACCCATAGCCCCTGCTGCTATATATACTGGACCAATTACTAGAGCTCGCGCACAACAATTAAATTACGAGGTACTTTTGTTTCTTGGTAATGATTCTAATGCTCATGAGAATATGATGCTGCCTAAATTGGATACATTTGTTTTGCTTACAAATGAAGGGCCTAGCTTGGACAAGAAGGATGAACATTGGAGCAAGAACAAGCATGGAGATGATGGCATGCGCAATGGGAATAATAACGGAGTTTGAAGTGATGATTTCAGGACTTTGAAACCACCATAATGAGTGCATGAAGGCTTGGCCGAAATATACAAGATGCCACTTCACAAATTTCGTCCAGAGGCTATTATAGGTGCTGCGTCACCTTATTATTGGGCCAGGCCCATGTAATTTTGAAATACTTAAGTATATGTTGTTTTTAGAGTCTGTATGTGTGGGGAAACAAAGTTAGTGTTGGTTTCGGACCCCTGCTACAAGGGGTCATGAAATTCCCCCCTAGCCCTCCATATATACAACCCTTAGGGCATCATTTAGACTTTGGGTTCTGTTTAGATTAAAAGTTTCCCATAGCTGCAACTTCGCGTAATTCGTCTGTGTTCAACGAACAGACCAAGACGTCACAGAACCCCACCTAGATCAATAAAGCTTTCATCTTATATTCGCAATATCCAGACTGCAATCTCAGTTTCTTGCTTCTTCTTCATTTCTTGCATGAAATAGACCCTCGTGGTCAGGTTGATCATGCTCCGGCGTGGTCAATAACCTCTCAGAGTTGGTTTAGCGATTGCTAAGGCGTGACGTCCTCGCGCATTCGTAGTCGGATCGTCAAAGTCTACTCCTCTGAAACGATATTCACCTTCTCATCGAAAGACGGGACACCTTTGCCTCTATCATAGAGCTAATATCGAGTGCCGAGGGTGATACCTTGTATAGCACTTGTGATGAGATCTCTGTCGTGTAGCTAATCGGTCGAGGTCTACGGAGGGTGATTCTTCCTTCACCACTCTCGATAACGACTCTGTCGTGCAACACATCAAGAATGAACCCTCGAGGGTTATTCCTCTAAGTTCACCTTGATGATTACATCAAGTGGGATCCATCGAGGGTGATTCCTCAGATTCCCCCTTGGTGTTATGGACATACGGTTAGTTTGACTTTACCCCAGAACCATGATGAAGTCGGGTCAGCCCCGAGGGGTACCCCTTAGAGAAATGTGAAGTCGGGTTGACCGTGAGGGTACTTGCGAGTGATGTGGAGTCGGGTTGACCTGGAGGGTACCCGCGAGGTAACTACACGGCACGGCCGAGCATTCTTAGCCCTTGCCATAAGTCTGTGAGACAGCGCGACAGGACCACATATCGTGGATCATTGATCGTCTCCACGATCTCCCAAGACACTAACGGTTTGGGTATGTGATCCGAGTAGGCCTCTCGCCTTTTCGCACTGAACACCACGCGAGAATAAGTATGGGAACTTTGCGTCATATGATTCTTCTGAAAGTTCACTGACGTTAGTGGTTTAGTAGCACGTGCCCGTGTGGCCCGCATAAGCACCTGCTTTGTATAAATGGGTAGCCATGACTGATCCCGGCGGCCCTTGTAACGCGCAGGATTGCAAAGGAAGATTGGCCCATGACCCCTTCGCATTTAGGATGTAGACCGGCATGCTGGCCTCTCTGTTGAGACTAGGTAGGACTATGGCGTGTCGATCAGCCGAGGTCGGGCATGACCCAGGAAAGTGTGTTCGGCCGGAGTTAATCGAGCATCTTGCGTAAGTTTGTGCACCCCTGCAGGGAAGTTAATCTATTTGAATAACTGTGTCCACGGTGATGGACGCTCGGAGTTGTATCCCAATCGATACAATTAGAACTGGATACTGGAGATGTGAAATGGATATGATGGCTCTGGGATTGCTTTCTCGTAGGGAGTCGAGAAAGGATCTCTGGGCATGGATGCTACAACATACTTATTGCTTATACTATGATACTCTACTCTCTTCTGTTGCTGCAAGATGCTAGTCTTTGATAGGCTGGTCTTTCCCTTCTCTTCTGGCATTTCTGCAGTCTAGTCCAAAGATACAACCCCATCCCTTTGATACTGATGCATACTTAGCATAGATCTGATGTAAGTCTTGCGAGTACTTCGGATGAGTACTCACAGTTGCTTTGCTACCTCTTTTCCCCCATACTCGATTGTTGCGATCAGATGACGGATCCCAGGAGCCAGATGCCACCGCCAATGACTACTACTACCCCGAGGGTGCCTACTACTACGTGGAGGCCGCCGACGACCAGGAGTGGTTAGGAGGCTCCCAGGCAGGAGGCCTTGCCTTTTCGATCATTGTTGTTGTTATTTTTGCTAGCCTTCTTAAGGAAGACTTGTTTACTCATGTCTGTACTTAGACATTGTTGCTTCCACTGACTCTTGTGTATTCGAGCTTATGTATTCGAGCCCTCAAGGCCCCTGGCTTGTAATATAAAGCTTGTATTATTTTATTTGTGTCTAGAGTTGTGTTGTGATATCTTCCCGTGAGTCTCTGATCTTGATCGTGCGCATTTGTGTGTATGATTAGTGCATGATTAAGTCGGGGCATCACACTCCATGGCGCGATCCACCAAAACAAAACTTTGGTTTCCAAAAGAATACTGTAGTATATTGTACTGCATGAGGGAGAAGCGGATTCAACAAAGAGTGATGGTTGCTTTGTCAGTCCAACTTAGTGCCGGGTCTATATGATTTGATGGCTCATTGGTGATTATTACTATGGCGGTAGAGCGTTTGCACTCTTTTTTTATTCTATGATAAAACTAATTTTCTCCACTCTTACACCGGAGAAGTGTGAAACACGGCAGCCCAGTGAGTACATGGCCCACCTAACACTATCACCATATTCCTTGAACATCGTGCGATACCTCCGGTCCTTTTTTCTTTCGTTTAACACCTACGTAGTGCTAGACCACATGCCAAGGAGACAAGCACTCAGAAAAAATTACTACACCGGAGTAGTAGAATATTTTGTCTCCGGATTTGCTCTGGAGGAAATGCTGGGTAGTTACGCACATGCAAAGTAGTGGCTCAGCCTGTAGCCCTCAATTCTCACAAACAATTACTCCTCTATCCATCTCTCTGGATGCAGGCTCTCTTCCTCCTCTTCATCTATCTGCATGCAACTCTCTCTCTCTCTCTCCGGTTTTGCATGGATGCGACTCTCTCTCTCTCTCTGTGTGTGCAAGCATGCCTTGGGAAGGGACGAGGAATAGGGGAGATAGAGATGGGAATTTTGTGGCTGCGTGTGCGGTACTATTGGAAAGAGCAGAGCACAAAGATGCTAAGGCACAGACCATTCTGGGAAAAATGAGATTTTCTTATACAAATACAAAAAAGGACCGGAGGGACTACTACAATGCTACATACGAAGCTTTCAGCTTTTGTTTCATGTATGTATCTTGACTCCAAGGTTGCCCCATTACAACATTCCATCAAATACAAAGGAAAACTAACACGCATGCTGATGCATGTCAATGATTCACAGATCATAGCCAATATTTACTTCACAACTAAAGAAAAAAGTTGTGAGAGTGTGTAGAAATAAAGAAAAAAAGGATTGGTGAGGTTCCTAGGCCTTAAACCCTAAACCCTAAATAGGCTTTAATTTCCTAGCGAGGTAGAACCTGTCAAAGGAAAGATGCCTGGAACCCATGGACCATCCGATGATTTGTGCAGTTCCACTAAAATCGAGCTGAGCATCCCTGTTGGCTAAGATATTGAAGAACTGTGATTAGAATAATAGTAGTGGCACTAGTTGATGAGACATAAACTCATCACAAATAGAAGCCGGAAGAAGTAGCAAAAGATCCACATGGAGATGGAGCTATGTGGGGAGCTGTGCCAGTGGATCAAGCCGGCTCCAAAAGGAAGTTGTCCCTAACGGACGTCTGGATTTAGCTAGGAGGGTGGTGGGAGGCGGCCTCAGCCCATACCGTGGGGATCCCCGACCGGGACGCACCAACAGTGGGTTTTCTCCCATGCCGCTCTGATCGCATCTACGCAAAACATCCTTCCCTCCCCCCCGACGGCGGCATCCGGCTGGATATGTGACTAGTGGTGAGGTCACTGTCGTTCTATGCAAGAGAGTGTGAAGAGAGCAACCCTAGCAAGCAGGCGTGTAGTTTAGGCTCCTGGCCAGTATTATGTATGCTACTAGTGTATATATAGTGGATCAGTTTTCTTTTTCTCTCCATATCACCCTTTTATAATGTGTAGTGAAATGATGGTTGCTTCGTCCGACCAAATTATTGTGTGATTCGACTGCTTATTAGTCATATTACTACGGCCCCTACACGTACTGCCCCTACGTCTGTGACCGTTCCTGAGTCTCACTTGTACTTATCTCTATTTTCATGCATGACACATGGACCCGGATGCTGGATGTCCCACGTGTCGGCGAAAAGAAGAAGAACGAGTTTCGACGACCGAGAAGTAGTATTTCCATGCAAACAGATCTTACGATGCATGAGCTTTTTGTTGTGTTCTCGACCAAAATAGCCCTGATGCAGGTTTGTCTCACTCCTATGTGCCCTACCTGCTCTAACATCAATCATTTCAGCAAGAGGTAATGCCATCTAAAACTGCGTCCACTCAGTACATTAAGGGATTTTGGCCAAAATCTTATGCGCACTATAAAACGGAACAGAGGGACTATATTTTACCATGCTCATATTTCCATGCTAATACTATGTCATTGAAAAGAGAAGGTCATTGATCTATCACTTGTTTCTGAATGAGAGAGTGAATTGGTGATATTATGATCTCCATTTGAAGGTTAATGATGTAGGCATGAGTAAACGGTACAGACGGAGTATGTTGCATGTTGTGGTGCGGTGTTTTCTTACACATGTTCATGTGGAAGCATTGTGATTTAAAACCCACTTAGAATGCACTAATGCATGTTGCATGGTAGAGGATTGTTGAGCATACTACATCAAATGGATGGTAGTGAATCTACCTGGTAATCCGTCTATACCGGGCCCATGTGTCAGTTAATGGAAGAGAGAGGTGCGTATGCTTTATTGCGGAAGCATGCTCAACTGGTAGACATCATGGAATTATAGAGTAAGGCATGTATTTTCACTTCACTGTGAAGACTGGTCGAATATAAATGCTCAAGTGCTCAACCTACATGTGCATGCACACACATACATAGCCAGGGTGAGCTAGTGACCGTATAGACACATGAAGTCCACTAATCATATTTTTACAAATATACAGTGACCGCCAGTGTATTTATGTCGTTTCAAATTAAGCTATATTTACCAGAAAGTAGGCAGTACGGACTAGCACTACTTTGTTGTGTCACGTCAACTCGCAGAACGAGGACAAGCTTGCAGGAGAAGGTGAATCTTGTTTATACTATGCCCTCTCCATCTACCACACGCGTGGTGGCTCGCGGGACGAGGAGAAGCTTTTGACTAATGCAACCTCTCCCGTGCCTAGGTGGTGGATGTGCAGCAGTTCAATCGATGTCAGATTGCCAGAAGCATACACTATAGTACCATCATTGTTCGACTTCCCGGAGAGGCGAAGACCCAAGCGCAATGTTTAGTACTAATAGTACGAGTATACAGGTACTAGGAACCGCATGGTGGGGCGTCTGCACTCTTATTTTATTTAAATCTATGATAAAGTACACATTTATACCTGAGCAGTGTGGAAAATGGCAGCCTAATGAAGTAGTACTCCTCAAAAACATAAAACATGTATAGTAGATAACATCGATCAACCATGCTCTAATATTTCATGGCCTCCGTGTGACACCTAGCCCGTCTGTGTTCTCGCTCCCCATCTCTCTCAAGAGTCCGTCCGTGTTCTCGCTCCGAGCAGCGGGTTGGCCATTTTGCCGTCAATTGAGATCGATTTGCTCACACTCCGGTCCCATATGTCAGTGTTATGCCAAGAGGAAGCACATTGACCGACAGGCCATACGCACACTTGGTTTTTCACCTTCATACTAGTAGGAGTAGATTCAAAGAGTGTATTGATGGTTGATGCTTCGTCCGAGCAACTTACTATGGGAAGGGTGGGGCTTATGATTTCACTACTCATTAGTCATTTTCACTGCGGCGCAACGACCGGGCTGAGTCTTCCATGCGGTTGTGCACTCAAATTTGGTGCATGGCACATGGACCCGGATGTTGAATGGCTTCTTGCAATGCTATCAAGCTTCCAACATTTGTTTACATAATTGATATACTCCCTCTATCTAGGTGTATAAAAATCATCTTACGAAAACCAAATAATCCCAAAAAAAATTGGCACGGTGCATTAACTCTCATCTCGTTTCTTGTTTCTTGACATATCAACCAATAAGAGATATGGGGCGTGTATGCTTTCAATGACTTGGGACTACCAAACACGACATGCAATGGTTAGTTTATTGCATGCAATGCTATTAATTAGCAATTAAACATTAAGTTCTCTCATTTTACCATCCGCCTTGTTGGCGGTGCATAACCTAAGATGACTTATGCCCCTGGACGGAGGGAGTACACATAATTTTTCAGCGACATGAATTTGTACAATGCTCTGAAGCTTTCAGCTTTTGTTTCATGTGTCTTGCCAGCTAGAAGGTTGTCTCATTATAACATTCAATCAAATAGAAAGGAAACCAACATCCATGCTTTTTCGCAAAATATAGAAAACTAACTTCCTTACTAATGCATCTCAATGATTAGCAGATCAGAGCTAATATTTACACCACAACTGAAGACAAAGTTGTGAGAAGGTGTTATAAAGAAAAATTAAAATTGATCGATGCATTCATTGGGAGCAACTTTCCTGCAGCTCTGTCAAAATCAACAAGACATGTTGGCAAAAAAACTAGCTGTCAGCAGCATGGAACATTCCGATCATTTTGTGTTGTTCCACTAAAATAGAGCTGAGCGTCCCTATTCCAAAGATATTGAGTAAGTGTGATTACAATAACAGAGGACTGTTGATGAAACAATAAACACATAAATAGAAGTTGGTCACCTTTGCAGTCTCTCTTAAGACTAACTAGTTGGAGAAGATTAGGCTCAGAGTTCAATGAGGAGTATAGTAAAACAAATATGCCTTTGTGCAGTCCCACTGAAATGTAGAAATGTTGCCTATGTGACATTTCAACAAAACTGCACAAAACACTCTTAAGAAAAAAGTGCTTTGTGCAGTTCACCAAAAGGTCACAATAGCAACGAGGTGAAATGGATAGCCCTGTTTGCAAAAAGAGGTAGAAACAAAACAATTACTGGCCAATAACAGTTGACGGCACATACGCCGACAAAAAAGAAGCATGCTCCTTGTCCTACAGGAAAGATAGCAGCATGATGGTTTATCTAAAACGGTGTGAGGACAGTATTGCAAGATGGAAAGTACGCCGGTCGAGATATGTTTTAGGCAAAGAACTAAAGAAGATCCACCTGTAGAATTTTCCACATGCAACAACATGGGAAGATGGGAGTGGAGCAAGGCCGGAGGAAGCTATACCTAAGGGTCGTCGGGATGTAACTAGGAGGGCGCCGACGGGGCGGGATCTACTTGATGAGGACATCAATACCATTGTTACACCCACAGCCCTCACTGCTATACATAATAGACCAATTACTCGAGCTCGCGCCCGCCAATTAAATTACTAGGTACTTTCATTTCTGGGTAACGATTCTAATGTTCATGAGAATATGATGCTGCCTAAATTGGATACATTTGTTTTGCTTACAAATGAAAGGCCTAGCTTGGACAAGAAAGATGAACATTGGAGCAAGATCAAGCATAATGATGGCATGCGAAACGGGAACAAGAATGGAGTTTCAAGTGATGATTTCAGGACTTTGAAGCCACCATATTGAGTGCATGAAAGCTTGGACGAAATATACAAGATGTCCGGTCCTAAATTTTGTCCAGAGGTTATTATAGGTGTTGCGTCGCCTTATTATTGGGTGAGGCCCATGTAATTTCGAAATACTTGAGTATAGGATGTTTTTAGAGTCCTTATGTGTGGGGAAACAAGAGTTAGGGTTGGTTTCGGACCCCTATTCCAAGGGGTCATGAAATTCCCCCCTCTTCTGCCATATATACAACCCTTAGGGCGTCGTTTAGACTTTGGGTTTTGTTCTGATTAAAAGTTCTCCATAGCTGCAACTTCGCGTACTTCATTTGTGTTCAACGACCAGACCAAGACGTCAGAGAACCCCACCTTCATTAATAAAGCTTTCCTCTTATATTGGCAATATCCAGATTGCAATTTCAGTTTCTTGCTTGTTCTTCGTTTGCGTGCAGGAAATAGACACTTGTGGTCAGGTTGATCATGCTCCGACGTGGTCAATAACCTCTCGGAGTTGGTTTAGCGATTGCTAAGGCGCGACGTCCTCGCACGTTTGTAGTCGGATCGTCAAAGTCTACTCCACCAAAAATGATAGCCACCATCTCATCGAAAGACGGGACACCTTTGCCTCTATCAAGTGGTATTAGATTTCCAGGTTGCTCGGTGAGATTTTCCAGTTTTTCATAGTTAGCAATCTGATCCTTTGCATAATCTTAGCCTTTGCACCATCTTCATACCTACAGTCCACGAAAAAGCCAAAAAAATAGGGTTAGTTCATCATATCTGAACCAATCTGAGCCATTGCATAATCTTTCCAGAGTTTTGCTTTGTTGAATTTGCGGTTGCATCATCGTGTTGAGTCGCTGGTCTTAGTGTCTAGTCCCTCAGAGTTTCGAGTTCTGTTCACAGGTTACACCGTCGCCGCACCATCCTTATCACTGCTGCCATATACCACCATCGTCATCACCGCTGCCATATATCACCATTGTCATCACCGCTGCCATATACCACCATCATCGTCACCGCTGCCATATACCACCAACGTCATCATCGCTACCATATACCACGTATCCACCGCCATCACGCTAATCCGAGTCCACCTCCATCACAGATTCACCACCAGTCCGTGTTCCACCGCCCTACATATATCCGCCACCAGTCCGAGTTTCCACCAGATTCATCTTCGCCACCAGTCCTAGCCCGAGTCCAGTATTTGTTTCTTTTTTTTCAATTTCCAGATCACGCCATACTTCGAGTCATGACCAAGTCGGATTCCCCAACTTTCGTGCCACTGACAAAAGAAAAATAGTTCCAAACTCAAAAAAAAATCTAGCTAGCCAGTTTTTAGACCATTTGTAGACTTTTTCAAAAAAAAATGTTGCGGAGCAAAAAAAAGACGAAAAAAGTGCAAAAAAAGAAAAAAAAAGGAGATTTAGAGTGTGCTCCTCCCTTGTTTACGTGCGGCGCCGTGATTTTGTTAGTGTTCTAGGCTCGCGTCTCTAACACGGTCTAGCCTAGGACCAGCATAGTACCGTCGTTGAGCATTTATTGAACTTTGCATCTCTGAATTCATTATTGCTGGCCCTTTTACCTACCATATTATAACCTTCCCAACTCCACATACATCTATGTCATGCGTTTGACACCACCTGGCAATCGCTCTATCCAAGCTTTGAGAGTTTTGACTACAATGGTTGCTGATCACCGCCTGCTGCTGGGTAAGAACTGGTAAGAATTTGAGATTTCATTGACGGATTTGTGGCACCCCACCACCACCACTTTCTAGTAGTCTGTAGGATCATATGCTTGTGTGTTTCTATTGCTACTAACCATGGCAGGATCACAAGGCAATGAGTTTGACTGGGAGAACATGACGAAGAAGGAGCGTCATGATAAATTTCAGCAAATGTTGGGTCAACAGGTGGAAGACGTGATGACCAGTTTGGTAAGGCACTAGAGAGGATAGATGACATTGAGAACACAATTGACACCAAGTTGCATGCCAAGTTCGCTGAGTGCTCGCGCGTCTACCTCCACCTGCTGCCTCTGCTCAACCACTGAAACAACAACAACAACCAGTCAACCATCTCCACGTTGCGATATAGTCCTCCACCGAGCGAGGCGTGTTCCTGTTGAGGAAGGCCAAAACTCTGGTGTCGCTGCTGCTGCTGCTGCTGCTGCTGAGGAGGACGATAATTACGTGGATGAGGTTGATCAAAATCAGAACTACGTGCAACCACCAGCACCACCACCAGGTCGTCCACATGCAAATAATCGCAATGGTAGGGCTGCACCACCACCTCAGGTATGAGATCATGACCATCTTCCTAAACTAAAATTGAATATCACACCATTTGAGGGTAGATATGTTCCTGATATATATCTTACTTGGGAGTTAGAAACTGAACAATGTTTTACATGTTTACAATATCCCGAGGAGAGACGTGTTGCTGCTGTTGTTTGTGCTTTCACTAGTTTTGCATGTGTGTGGTGGTCTGAACATTGTAGATTATATCCTATTCCAGCTATGTGGGCTGCTTTGAAAACTGCTATGCGTACTCGTTGGGTTCCACCATATTATCAACGTGAATTACTTCAAAAACTGCAGCGTTTAAGACAAAGAAAAAAATCTGTAGAGGAATATTATCAGGAATTACAAACTGGCATGATTAGATGTGGTATTATTGATGATAATGAGGCTATGCTTGCATGTTTTATGGGTGGGCTAAATAAAGAGATTCAGACCATTTTAGAGTATAAGGAGTATAATAATATCACTCGTTTGTTCCATCTTGCTTGCAAGCTGAACGTGGAGTGTAGGATCGATAGGCATTGGCGCAAACTAACTTTTCTGCAGGTCGACCTTCATCATGAACACCGCGTGCATCCTCTACTTCCACATGTTCTGCTGCACCAGCACCTCCGTCAGCTGCCACCTCCAACCGTGATACAAGGAAGCAGGCACAACCACCACTATCTGCTAAGTGCACACCTTCCGGGCCTGCACAACGCTCTTCTTCATCCATGGCATCAACAGGGCAAACACATGATATTATTTCTCGTTGTTGCAAGGGTGGAGGTCATTATGCGAGAGAAAGCCCATCTAAGCGTGTCATGATTGCTATTGAGGATGGTGGGTATGAATCCGCTAGTGACTATGATGAGGCGACTTTGGCTCTTATTACAAGTGAAGGATACGGGGGAGATGATTCTAAACAAGAGATGCAA
The DNA here is from genome assembly GCA_011799875.1 of Thinopyrum elongatum. Taxonomy (NCBI): domain Eukaryota; kingdom Viridiplantae; phylum Streptophyta; class Magnoliopsida; order Poales; family Poaceae; genus Thinopyrum; species Thinopyrum elongatum. The sequence continues at coordinate 391,545,186 of CM022303.1, forward strand.
TACATCGCTGCTGAAGACGCTGACACTTATGAAAGTTTAGTTGCTCAACGTGTTTTGAGTGTGCAGGTGACACAAGCCAAGCAAAATCAGAGGCACAATTTGTTCCATACAAAGGGAGTTGTGAAGGGATATTCTATTCGCATCATCATCGATGGAGGGAGCTGCGACAACTTGGCTAGCATGGAGATGGTGGAGAAGTTGTCTCTCACCACAGGACCACATCCGCATCCTTACTACATCCAATGGTTCAACCATAGAGGCAAGGTTAACGTAACATGTACTGTTCGTGTGCATTCGAGTATCGCTACATATGCTGATTATGTTGATTGTGATGTGGTACCCATGCAAGCATGGTCCTTATTACTTGTTAGACCATGGCAATTCAATAAAAATTCTCTACACCATTGTAGAAACAATCAGTATACTCTTGTTCATAAGGATAAACATATTAATTTGCTTCCTATGACTCCTGATTCCATTTTGAAAGATGATATTAATTGAGCTAGTAAAGCAAAACAGGAGCAAAAATAAGAGTGAAAATCAGATTATGGCAAAAGGATTTGGGCAACAAATGAAGCCTCATAATAAACAATCTAGTGTTGCATATGAAAATAAATTTAAAAGTGGATGTTTGCTTGCCACCAAATCTGATATTGATGATCCAGATTTTAGCAAATCTGTTTGCTATGCTTTCGTGTGCAAAGAGGCATTATTTTCATTCGAGGACGTGCCACCATCTTTGCCTCCTGTGGTCACTAACATTTAGCAGAAGTTCGCCGATGTCTTTCCACAAGACGTCCACCGTGATTACCACCTATTCGAGGGACTGAGCATCAAATTGACTTAATTCCTAGTGCATCGCTACCCAACCGTGCACCATAATGTACCAATCCAGAGGAGACGAAAGAGATTATGTGTCAAGTACAAGAGCTGCTCGACAAAGGTTATATACGCGAATCCCTTAGTCCTTGTGTTCTTCCTATTATTCTAGTGCCGAAAAAGGATGGTACATCACGTATGTGTGTTGATTGTAGAGGTATTAATAATATTACTATTCGTTATCGTCATCTTATTCCTAGGCTAGATGATATGCTTGATGAATTAAGTGGATCTACTATTTTCTCCAAAGATGATTTGTGTAGTGGATACCATCAAATTCATATGAAACTGGGAGGTGAATGGAAAACAACATTTAAAACTAAGTTTTGATTATATGAGTGGTTAGTCATGCCTTTTGGGTTAACTAATGCACCCAGTACTTTCATGAGATTAATGAACAAAGTTTTACGTGTTTTCTTTGGACAATCTATGGAAGTTTACTTTGATGATATACTGATTTATAGCAGATCTTTGAAGGAACATTTACGTGTTGTTTTTATTGCTCTCCGTGATGCACGTTTGTTTGGTAACCTTGGGAAGTGCACCTTTTGCACCGATCGAGTATCTTTTCTTGGCTATATTGTTACTCCACAGGGAATTGAAGTTGATAAAGCCAAGATTGAAGCTATTGAAAGTTGGCCGCAACCCAAAATGGCCACACAAGTTAGGAGTTTTCTTGGCCTCGCTAGTTTCTATAGGCGTTTTGTGAGAGATTTCAGCACCATTGCTGCACCTCTCAATGAGCTTACAAAGAAGGATGTGCCTTTTTTTTTGGGGTACCGCACAGGAAGAAGCCTTCCCGGTATTGAAAGATAAGTTAACACATGCTCCATTACACCAACTTCCTGATTTTAATAAGACTTTTGAGCTTGAATGTGATGCAAGTGGAATTGGATTAGGAGGTGTGTTATTAAAAAATGGCAAACCTGTTGCATACTTTTCTGAAAAATTGAGTGGGCCTAGTCTGAACTATTCTACTTATGATAAAGAATTATATGCTCTTGTTAGGACTTAAGAAACATGGCAACATTATTTATGGCCCAAAGAATTTGTTATACATTCTGATCATGAATCTTTGAAACATATTAAAAGTCAAGCAAAACTAAATCGTAGACATGCTAAATGGGTTGAATTCATTGCGACTTTCCCTTATGTCATAAAACACAAGAAGGGTAAAGAAAATGTTATTGCTGATGCATTGTCTTGTCGCTATACTATGCTTTCACAACTTGACTTTAAAAAATTTGGTTTGGAGACCATCAAAGATCAATATGTGCATGATGTTGATTTTAGAGATGTAATCCAGAATTGTAAAGAAGGAAGAACATGGAATAAGTTCATCGTTAATGATGGATTAGTGTTCCCTGCTAACAAGCTATGCCTTCCAGCTAGCTCCTTCATCTTTTGTTGTTGCAGGAGGCGCATGGAGGAGGATTAATGGGACACTTTGGCGTGAAGAAGACGGAGGATGTACTTGCTACACATTTCTTTTGGCCAAAGATGAGATGGGATGTTGAGCGTTTTGTTGCTCGCTGCATTACATGTCAAAAAGCTAAGTCACGACGCAATCCTCATGGTCCATATATGCCTTTGCATGTACCTAGTGTTCCTTGGGAGCATATTGATACGTCTCCAATGTATCTATAATTTATGAAGTATTCATGCTGTTATATTATCATTCTTGGATGTTTTACAATCATTTTATAGCAAATTTATATCATTTTTTGGGACTAACCTATTGACATAGTGCCAGTGCCAGTTGCTGTTTTTTGCTTGTTTTTCACATCGCAGAAAATCAATACCAAACAGAGTCCAAACGCAACGAAACTTTTTGGAGATTTTTTCTGGACCAGAAGACACCCGGTGGGCCAAAGAAGTACTAGAGGGGAGCTCCGAGGGGAGCACAACCCCCCAGGCGCGCCCAGGTGGGTTGTGCCCACCTCGGTGGCCTCCCGCACCGCCTCTTCACCCTATAAATTCCCAAATATTCCAAAACCCCCAGGGGTAACCCTAGATCAGAAGTTCCGCCGCCGCAAGCCTTTGCAGCCACGAAAAACCAATCTAGACCCCGTTTCGGCACCCTGCCGGAGGGGGAAATCATCACCGGTGGCCATCTTTATCATCCCGGTGGCCACCATGATGAGGAGGGAGTAGTCCACCCTCGGGGCTGAGGGTTTGTACCAGTAGCTTTGTGTTTAATCTTTCTCTCTCGTGTTCTTGAGATGTCACGATCTTGATGTATCGCGGGCTTTGTTAATATAGTTGGATCAAATGGTGTTTTCCCCTCTCTATCTTGTTGTAAATTGAGTTTTCCCTTTGAGATTTCGTTTTATCGGATTGAATAATTTTATGGATTTGAGAACACTTGATGTATGTCTTGCATATGAATAGCCGTGGTGACAATGGGGTATTATATTGATTCACTTGAGATATGTTTTGGTACTGAACTCGCGGATTCCCGAGGTGACATTGGGGTAATCTATGCATAGGGGTTGATGCATGTTCTCGTCTTTTGTTTCTCCGGTAGAAATCTTGGGGCACTCTTTGAGGTTCTTTGTGTTGGATTGAGTATTATGAATCTGAATTTCCTTTGGTGCTATTTTTCTACGAACTCTTGATAGATCGATCGGAAAGAATAACTTGGTGTTATTTTAGTACGAACTCTTGGATAGATCAATCGGAAAGAATAGCTACAAACAATTTCTTCTTATGTTCTCTACTAGATAGGAACTTTGGAGTGATTCTTCATCACACATTGAGGGATGGTTATATAATCCAATTAGATTAGCATTGTTGAGAGATTGCACTAGGGAAAGTACGGACCCTAGGCCTCATTTTCAAGCATTGCAATACCGTTTGTGCTCACTTTTGTTACTTGCTACCTTGCTGTTTTTTATTGTTACTATTACAAAAATCAATATCTACTATCATTACTACGCTTTTATTACCATCTCTCGCCGAACTAGTGCACCTATACAATTTTGCTTTGTATTTGGTGTGTTGGGGACACAAGAGACTCTTTGTTATCTGGTTGCACGGTTGTTTGAGAGAGACCATCTTCATCCTACGCCTCCCACGGATTGATAAACCTTAGGTCATCCACTTGAGGGAAAATTGCTACTGTCCTACAAAACTCTGCGCTTGGAGGCCCAACACGAGTCTACAAGAATAAAGTTGCGTAGTAGACATCAAGCTCTTTTCTGGCGCCGTTGCCGGGGAGGTGAGTGCTTGAAGGTATATCTTTAGATCTTGCAATTGAATCTTTTAGTTTCTTGTTTTATCACTAGTTTGGTTCGTAAAAGCAAAGTACAAAAAATATGGAATTGAGGTGGTCTCATATTATTCATCTTTATCATGTCTTTCGTGAAAATGATGGAAAGGAAAATTGTGCTCAATTGATAGAAGAAGAATTCTATAAAATGTTTGACAAAAAATCTTTGAATGATGAGCATGATTGCAATGTTGTTGGTATGAACTCTTTGAATATCCATGATGCTAATGATATGCAAAGCCATAAGCTTGGGGATGCTATGTTTGATGAAGATGATATTTTTAGTCCCCCAAGTTTTGATGAGAAAATTTATTATGATGATTGCATGCCTCCTATTTATGATGATTATATTGATGAAAGTGGGTTTGGAAGAGTGTCAACTTTATGTAATGATGATCCCACTATTTTGGAGGGTGTTGAATCTTATTCTCATAATTATGAAAGTGGATTTGGAGAGATCATGACTTTATTTAGTGATGAATCCACTATTTTGGAAGTGGTTTCAAATGACTATGATAACAAAGTTACTATCTATGATGATTATGGTGATGACATATATGCTATAAAGAATAATGATAACCATGAAACTTGTCATCATGATTTTAACTTTCAATCACATGATAGTCATTTTGTTGAATTTTCTCCCACTACTATTGATGAGAATAAATTTGCTTATGTGGAGAGTAATAAAATTTCTATGTTTGTGGATCATGAAAAGAATAATTTATGTGATAGTTATATTGATGAATCTATTCATGATGCTACTGAAAATTATTATGAGAGAGGAACTTATGATTCATGATGCTCTTGTTATGTTTCAATTGTTATCTTTTATGCGAGCATCATTGAAATCATCATGCCTAGCTAAAAGGCATTAAAGAAAAGCGCTTGTTGGGAGATAACCCAACACCTTTACCTACTGTTTTTGTGTGTTCACATGGTTTGGCTACTGTAGTGATCTTGTTTTATAGCTTTTGTTTCAATAAAGTGCCAAGTAAAGCCTTTGGGATAGTCTGGATGATAGTTGACTTGATTCTGTGCAAAAACAGAAACTTTTGAGTACAGTGCAGAAATTCCTATCTTTTACTGGAACGTGGAAAAATTCACTTATCTCTCGAGTTTTTGTTGAGTTTTGTGTGGATGAAGTTTTTAAGATTTAGGGAAACCGTTATATAAAAGGAATTAAGGAGACACAAAAGCTCAAGCTTGGGGATGCCCAAGGCATCCCAAGTTAATATTCCAAGAAGTCTCAAACATCTAAGCTTGGGGATGCCCCGGTAGGCATCCCACTTTTCTTCATCAACAATTATTGGTTGAGCCTAAGTTTTTGCTTCTTCACATGATGTGTGCCATTCTTAGAATTTCATTTTATTTTGTTTTGCTTGCTGTTTTAATAAAATACTTAGATCTGAAACTTTTAAATAAGAGAGAATCCTCAAATAGCTACCCATTTACATAACTACTCACTTGATCTTCACTTATATCTTTTTGGAGTAGCTTGTCATTTACTCTTGTTCTTCACTTATATCCTATGAGTAAATTGTTGAATGAATTGAATATAATGAAGTCGAAATTATATCATGCCTAGTGGTAGCTTCACATTGGGTTTAGAAAGTGAAATCTTTTGAAGCTTGACAATCACAATATTGGTCATACAAGCAATTCATGAATGATTACTATAAGGAAGAGAACTTTCACATACAAATATATTATCTTGGACATCTTCTATGATTGTGAATACCCATTAATTATTTTCAAACTTGAGAAAATTAGTTGAAGTTGGACAAGGAAGACAACGTAATGAGTTATGGTTTTGTATATTTGCATAGAAGTTATATTGTTATGGATCCTCCAACATGTGGTGTTTGCCTAGGATCTTTTGCTATCCAAAAATTCATACTAAGTAGAGATACTACTTGTGCATTCAAAAACCCTTAAACCTAGTTTCTTGCCATGAGTGTCCACTATACCTACCTATGGATTGAATAAGATCAATCAAGTAACTTGTCATCGGTGCATAAACCAATAAAAATTGCTCCTAAATATGTTTGATCTTTTATTGTAAGGGAAAATTGAGCGTTGTACGAACTTGTGATGGCAAAGTAATAAAAGCGACGGACTGGAAAATAGAGGTTGCTATCATAAGGGGCAATATAACGTGAAGTTCCTTTGCATTAAGAGCTTGGGCATCCAAATAAAAAGCGCATGACAACCTCCGCTTCCCTCTGCGAAGGGCCTATCTTTTACTTTTTAGTATTTACTTGTACGCAAAGGATCAATAGTATGAAATCTCATTTCAACCTCAACTATACTCTAGTTGGCAAGCATCATGTGGTGGGGAAAGATCTAGGCACATATGACCAGTCAAGTATATTTGATCATGATTTATTATTGTTGACAATTATCTCTATGATAAAAGAGTTGGGAGGCAAAATATTAAGCCCCTATCTTTCTTTGTGTTCGATGGATGCCATTTGTTCTAAGAATATGCTTTGAGTACTAGCAATCATAGAAGACTATATGATGAGTGAGTATGTGGAGCTCTTACTTAGATTTTGTTGAATAAGTTGAATTGCAATTGTTTGGTGATTGAGAACATAGGTTGTTGACTTTCAAGAGAATTCATTGTTTAAACCTTAACATGTGAATTCGTTGCTACTATAACATAAGAAGTTTTCTGAGAAAGAATTGTTGTTATGATGCTAGGAAAAGTGATTGAAATTATCATTGATCAAACTTGTGCACTTTGCTAGCATTCACACTTCATAAATTATTTCTTTTATCATTTACCTACTCGAGGACGAGTAGGAATTAAGCTTGGGGATGCTGATACGTCTCCAACGTATCGATAATTTATGAAGTATTCATGCTGTTATATTATCATTCTTGGATGTTTTACAATCATTTTATAGCAACTTTATATCATTTTTTGGGACTAACCTATTGACATAGTGCCCAGTGCCAGTTGCTGTTTTTTGCTTGTTTTTTACATCGCAGAAAATCAATACCAAACGGAGTCCAAACGTAACGAAACTTTTTGGAGATTTTTTCTGGACCAGAAGACACCCGCTGGGCCAAAGAAGTACTAGAGGGGAGCTCCGAGGGGAGCACAACCCACCAGGGCGCGCCTAGGACCCAGGCACGCCCATGTGGGTTGTGCCCACCTCGGTGGCCTCCCGCACCGCCTCTTCGCCCTATAAATTCCCAAATATTCCAAAACCCCCGGGGGTAACCCTAGATCAGAAGTTTCACCGCCGCAAGCCTCTGTAGCCACGAAAAACCAATCTAGACCCTGTTCCGGCACCCTGCCGGAGGGGGAAATCATCACCGGTGGCCATCTTCATCATCCCCGTGGAAACCATGATGAGAAGGGAGTAGTCCACCCTCGGGGCTGAGGGTTTGTACCAGTAGCTGTGTGTTTAATCTTTCTCTCTCGTGTTCTTGAGATGTCACGATCTTGATGTATCGCGGGCTTTGTTAATATAGTTGGATCATATGGTGTTTTCCCCTCTCTATCTTGTTGTGAATTGGGTTTTCCCTTTGATATTTCATTTTATCAGATTGAATACTTTTATGGATTTGAGAACACTTGATGTATGTCTTGCATATGAATACCCATGGTGACAATGGGGTATTATATTGGTTCCCTTGAGATATGTTTTGGTACTGAACTCACGGATTCCCGAGGTGATATTGGGGTAATCTATGCATAGGGGTTGATGCATGTTCTCATCTTTTGTTTCTCCGGTAGAAATCTTGGGGCACTCTTTGAGGTTCTTTGTGTTGGATTGAGTATTATGAATCTGAATTTGCTTTGGTGTTATTTTAGTATGAACTCTTGATAGATCGATCGGAAAGAATAACTTGGTGTTATTTTAGTACGAACTCTTGGATAGATCGATCAGAAAGAATAGTTACAAACAATTTCTTCTTATGTTCTCCACTAGATAGGAACTTTGGAGTGATTCTTCATCACACGTTGAGGGATGGTTATATGATCCAATTAGATTAGCATTGTTGAGAGATTGCACTAGGGAAAGTACGGACCCTAGGCCTCATTTTCAAGCATTGCAATACCGTTTGTGCTCACTTTTGTTACTTGCTACCTTGCTGTTTTTTATTGTTACTATTACAAAAATCAATATCTACTATCATTACTATGCTTTTATTACCATCTCTTCGCCGAACTAGTGCACCTATAAAATTTTGCATTGTATTTGGTGTGTTGGGGCACAAGAGACTCTTTGTTATTTGGTTGCATGGTTGTTTGAGAGAGACCATCTTCATCCTACGCCTCCCACGGATTGATAAACCTTAGGTCATCCACTTGAGGGAAAATTGCTACTGTCCTACAAAACTATGTGCTTGGAGGCCCAACACGAGTCTACAAGAATAAAGTTGCGTAGTAGACATCACATATATCTATTGATTTTGTTTTAGGTTTACCTCGAACAAAGAAGGGGAGGGATAGCATATTTGTTGTCATGGATAGATTCTCGAAAATGGCACACTTTATACCATGTCATAAAAGTGATGATGTTGCTAATGTTGCTGATTTGTTCTTTCATGAAATTATTCGCTTGCATGGTGTGCCAAATACAATTGTTTCAGATCGTGATACTAAATTTCTTAGCCACTTTTGCAGATTTTTATGTGCTAAGTTGGGGATTAAACTACTTTTTAGTACTACATGTCACCCCCAAACTGATGGACAAGCTGAAGTAGTCAATAGAACATTGTCTACTATGCTTATGGCTATTTTGAACACTAACCTTAAAATGTGGGAAGAATGCTTGCCTCATATTGAATTTGCTTATGATCGTTCACTGCATTCTACTACTAAGATATGCACTTTTGGGATTGTGTATGGTTTCCTACCTCGTGCACCCATTGATTTGTTACCTCTTCCATCTTCGGAGAAGGATAATTTTGATGCTAAACAACATGCTGAATTGATCTAAAAAATGCATGAGTTAACTAAGGAAAATATTGAGCGCATGAATGCTAAATATGAACTTGCTGGAGATAAGGGTAGAAAACATGTTGTCTTTGCACCTGGAGGTCTTGTTTGGTTACATTTGCGTAAGGATAGGTTCCTGATTTACGCAAATCAAAGCTAATGCCATGTGCTGATGGTCCTTTCAAGGTGTTAGAGAAAATAAATGATAATGCATATAAACTTGAGCTACTTGCAGATTTTGGGGTTAGTCCCACTTTTAGCATTGCAGATTTGAAGCCTTATTTGGGTGAGAAAGATGAACTTCCGTCGAGGACGACTTCATTTCAAGAAGGGGAGGATGATGAGGACATCAATACCATTGTTACACCCACAGCCCCCGCGCTATATATACTAGACCAATTACTCGAGCCCGTGCACGTCAATTAAATTACTAGGTACTTTCGTTTCTGGGTAACGATTCTAATGTTCACGAGAATATGATGCTGCCTAAATTGGATACATTTGTTTTGCTTACAAATGAAGGGCCTAGCTTGGACAAGAAGGATGAACATTGGAGCAAGATCAAGCATGGACATGATGGCATGCGCAAGGGGAACAAGAATGGAGTTTCAAGTGATGATTGCAGAACTTTGAAGCCACCATAATGAGTGCATGGAAGCTTGGACAAAATATACAAGATGCCACTTCCTAAATTTTGTCCAGAGGCTATTATAGGTGCTGCGTCGCCTTATTATTGGGCCAGGCCCATGTAATTTCAAAATACTTGAGTATAGGCTGTTTTTAGAGTCCGTATGTCTGGGGAAACAAGTGTTAGGGTTGGTTTCGGACCCCTCTTCTAATGGGTCACGAAATTCCCCCCTTTTCCTCCATATATACAGCCCTTAGGGTGTCGTTGAGACTTTGGGTTTTGTTTGGAATAAAGTTTGCCATAGCTGTAACTTCACGTACTTCGTTTGTGTTCAACGACTAGACCAAGACGTCACAGAACCCCACCTTCGTTAATAAAGCTTTCCTCTTATATTCGCAATATCTAGATTACAATTTTAGTTTCTTGCTTGTTCTTCATGTGCGTGCAGGAAACAGACCCTTGTGGTCAAGTTGATCGTGCTCTGGCGTGGTCAATAACCTCTCGGAGTTGGTTTAGCGATTGCTAACGCGTGACGTCCTCTCACGTTTGTAGTCAGATCGTCAAAGTCTACTCCACCAAAAATGATAGCCACCATCTCGTCGAAAGACGGGACACCTTTGCCTCTATCACTGCCCATACTGTGGCAGTAAGCAAGTTGCAAAGGCCCTACCGCGCCGGTACCGCACATCGGGACGTGCTGCCTCGACACCGTCGAACGGAGCAACGATGCCGATCCTTCCTTTTCGCCAGCGGATGGGATGTGGCCAGATCAGTGACCGGCGGTGAGAGAGAGAGAGAGGCCACAGCCACCTTGTGTGAGAGAGTTTGAAGAGAGACAACCCCAATAGGCAGGCTCCATTGTATATAGTGGAGAGGATTTCTTTTTTCTCGATAACAATCATTTTATATTCTGTACATGCCATTGAGGAATATAACTTTATTTAAAATAATGCGTCAACTCAAACTTTGTTTTGTGTATGCGTGGTACACGACCCTCCTTCAAATAAACAACTGCTACACGCGTCAAATTATCACATGGGCTGCCTTTTCGTACAGAAATGAGCCCCACCGTGTACCCGCGCGGGTGTGGCCGGGAATGGGATGTGAGTACGTGCATCGTGCGTGCACCTCTTCTCTACGTGCACGTACCCCACATATGTGGGTGTGTGTGAGAGAGATGGTGTGTGCGTTTATGAGTGTTTTGGGGTGGGGTGCGTGAGAGATAGACAAGGAATATGTGTCGATGATATCTCAAACAAAAAATGTAACATATGCAATGTGTGTGAAACAGAGGCCTAGATATATCATACATAGAGGGGGCGATCCACGAGAAGAGAGTGAAGGGAAGAATCGAAGAGAGGGGTGTAGTGTATAGGTGCGCAGTCGATAAAGAGTGCCATCAAATTTGTGTGTGCCCATGTCAAAGATATAGGGCGGCTGGCCTACTGGAATGTGAGAGGGGAGAGGTGCAGTTTGTCCCTGTGGCATGGATACCTATCTACAATGTTCGACTATCGGTGTGGGGGGGGGGGGGCAGAGACCTAACTATAGAGAGGTAGATCGACTGGTATATGTGTGGAGAAGGAGAGAGGCCTATCTATGTATTGAGGGAGATCGATCGGCATCCATGCATATCTGTAGGAGAGGAATTAGGTTGGGAGAGAGACAGAGCTAGAGTGTCGAAGGGTTGGTCTAGAGTTGCTTCTCATAGATGGTGGGAGAGGCCTACTAGATAAACGAAGGGTAGAATGCAATATCAATAAGAGAGGGGATACGTGTCTCTGTGTTCATGTGCGTGTGCGACAAGGGTTGGGAGGCATGCACGGATGATGAGGGGGGGACGATATGTCTATGATAAGCAGACCTAACTAGATAGGTAGATCAATCATCATGTGTCGGACAAATGGAGAGACATAACTAGTGAGGTACATCGATCGGCACGTGGGGAAAAGAGTTATAATCAACCTAGCTATATGTAGGGACATCGATCGGTATCCATGCATGTGTTAGAGGCAAATAAGGCCCGGAGAGACGGATAGAGAGAGGGGGGATGCGGCTAGGAGGTGGTGCGAGAGGCCTACTATATCAAGGGGGGAGGAGTGTGCGAGTGCAAGATCAATGAAAAGAGGGGCGGGAGTGTGCACGTGTGTGGTGCTGTATTAGACAGGGGGAGGCATGGATGGTGAGAAGAGAAGAGGGAAAGCATGTGTTTGTCGTAGGCAGACCTGGGAAGAAAGGTATATCAATCGATGTGTGCCGGAAAGAAGGAGCTGGGGAGACCTACAAACACCATGGGAGAACGACCTAAAGAAAAATAGCGAATGTGCACGATGGAGAGAATGGCGAGGGAGGGTGAGGGCGAGGTGGGCGTGTGAATGCACGAGAGAAAGTTAGTGCTAGCTTTAAAGAGAAGAGGATTGTGTGGGTGTAAAAGACTAACAGAGATCATAATTCATTATAAAAGTGGATTTGGATATTTGAATAAGAGATCATAGTGTTTTAAAACCACGCATGCATGAATATAATGGTCATACACCTGGCACGGTTATGAAGATGTTATACTATATATACTATCTATATATATACATATAACATTTATTTGAATTTGTGATAATGTGTGGCTTTTGCAGCTCACGGCTAAATACTTGGCATAATGTAGGGGGCGGGGCAATATACATTCTGTGATAAACACAGTATACATATGAAACATGGTTTAGATTATGAAGATCTAGCTAGCACTTCAAATGTACTATTATTTGGAATCAACATCAAGTTGATTCCAAATTTTGAATTCGAGTTCATATAGTACACATAGTTCATATCTAACTCTACAATAATCATGTGGTGTGTTGTTAAGATAATATACAGATGATAGTTTAACTCGGCAACAATCATGATTGGAGATTCTTATTCAAATAGAGAAACAAATTCAAATTTAGTTTGAATTTCAACAGTAGTATATACATTTGGAATGCAGTAAAATGTTCATCCGAGTAGGTTACATGCATTATACACCTAGCAAAAAAATTAATTGGACATAACATTGATTCCAAGTTTTGAATAGCAGTTGTAATAATCCATACAGAAAAATGGGACAAGACTCTCTCTTGTGTGGTGCGCATAGATTTTTTTTTGTGTTTTTCATTGAGGGAAGTGCGAATTGATTTGGTACATTACACGTTAGGCTTGTCCTGAAATTTCAACCCGCGCCTTGTTATCCTAAAAACTTAGATGTTGCTTTGTCTCTTTGTGCTCTGAAAACTCGCTCCTTCTCAACCGCGACTTGCTATCCCAAAATTACAACGCGCACGAAAACTCCCTCCTGCTCCCAAATCCCGACACGCGAAATCCCTGTTCTAACCTTGAGCTGAAAGGGCCGCTAGATCAAATTGATGGGGGTACTTTTGTAACAACCTACATTTCGGACAAGCGCGTCCGTAAGTCATGGTTCCCCCCTCCCATCAACTCCTTTTCGCCATTCGAAAACCAAGGCCGCCATAACCTCTCTGCTCCAGCTAGGAAACCCCACCTTCCTCTGTCCGCCACCCCACCGCTGCCCAACCGAAGCCTCTTCCATGACGATGTCGTCCATCGCAACAGCTCAACATCCCTCATCCACCGCCCGGATGAGGATCTGTCATCGACCTTGTCGTCCCGCCGGTTTAGCCACCCCGTCCTCCAATTCTAGGGAGTTGCTCCGACGATCGTCTCATCTATCATGGTTGTTCCGTCCCCACAGTGCTGCCTTAACCTGCCCCACTAGAACTGCAGCATCTCGCCGACTCCTCGGATGAAGCCTAGACCTACTTGGCGCCACCAAAGAGGTTGTACACTCATCGCATCACATCTTCTCCATAACTCGACCTCACGACGCCGCCTGTGCTCGATCCCGCTTCGCCATGGCGCGGCTCCCTCGACGTCGGCGCCGTCGGTGACATCCTCTATGACGGCTATCCCCCAGTGCGAGGCTCCATCAACGCCGGCGTCCATACCGGCCAGAGTTGCTGCTGCTGCTCCGGCTCTCGCTCGCGCTACTACTCTGCTCTTCCTCTCGCTCGTGCTACTGATCTGCTCTTGCTCTCCCTCGTGCTGCTGATGCTGGTACACGGGGTGCTGCAGCTACACGAGTTGTTGCTTTGTCTCTCGTTCACGCTGCTGCTTTAGGCGCCGCTGCTCCGGCTGCTATCTGCTAGTGCGTTCCCTATCGAGCATCTACTGATTTAGATCACTGCTGCTCTGATACTAGTGCTCGAGCAGCCTAAACTACCTGTGAAGTGCTTCTCTGCTACTAGTGTGTTCAGTTTTGACAGTAAAATTATGTTTCAATAGTAACATTCAGTTTCAACAGTTAAGTTCAGAGTCAACAGTTTTTACATCATCTGTTGGAGTTAGTTGTTTTTTTGTGATGTAAATGTTACATCTAGAACTTTTTCGTCATGTATTTTACACCATCTATTGGAGATGCTATTAGAATCCCTGTTCAGATTAACGATGTATGTCTTATACTGCTGCAGCCTCGACGTCGTACACCTCGCCGGATCTGCTCCAACGACCGAACCACCCATCATAACAAAGCAGTACCCTTGATGACGTCTACAGACGCCTCAGATCTTCTTCCACACCTTCGACAGCCACCTCCGCCGCGGCATCTTCAGTGGCTAACCCAATGATGCTGAGGTCGAAATGGCCATGCCAAAGAGGTTGTACTTGTCACATCAATTATTACTCTACATTCATGTCGATCCCTTAGGGCTATTTTGGTTCAAAGGAAAAAGTGAAGGAAAAACATAACAATAGGAAATTTTCCTATGGTACTCTACTATTCAATTTTCATGAATTTGGTTGAAAGGAATGGAGCAAAACAAAATTGAAGATTTTTTTCCTTCTGTTTGTGTTTCAAAGGAAAAACATAGAAATTCTAACATACACCTGACTTACTTTTGAAAAGCATATGCTTGAAAACAAGGCTAAGTGCATTTGTCGCATAATAACATTCTAACAGTACATGTTTTCATGTGGTTTCACTTTAATTTGACCATGTTTCTTTACATTCCTGCGCTCTTTCGATTCATGTTGACAGAAATCTTGTGTTTACAAATGCTATGTTTTCCACGTGCATTCTTATCCTATTCCGGTGTTTTTCTTATCCCTGCATTTTTAGAATCCGTTAAGCCAAAGTAACACTTACAGAATTACTTCAGTTACAGAAAGGTGTCGAAGAAAACTTTGTGTGGTTTGTCCTGCTAATGCGGAGCATCCTAAGGTCATCCCCATGGACCTACCATCATGTCACCAAGTGCCAAGTGGACCGATGACACGAGCACGTGCTAGAGCTCCCGAGACCAAGGTGACATCTATCCTTAGTGATATTCCATATGACCCACTTGAGACATGGCTACTACCTAAGTCCGGAATGTTATGCATGATCAGGTACCAGGAGGACCCTCATGAAGATGCATGTGAAGACGGACAAGTCTCCAAGTTCATGGATGAAGAGGACCGACAGAAGGAACCGAAGAAGTCCCCAGGAATAGGACATCCGTCCACAAGACCCGGACATCCGGCCCCTGGAGCATCAGCCGTAGCAGCCCAGTAGTCAAAGCTACAGGGCCCGAACATCCGGCCCAGGCCCCGGTCCTCCAGCCCGACGCGTGCCCCGGACATCCGGGCTTCGCCCGGAAATCCGGCACCCTTCACAGAATTCAACTGAAGTCGGACCACACAGGCCCCAAACATCCGACCCCCTTAGCCCGGACATCCTGCTCCCCCTCGAAGCCCCGGACGTCCGGCCCCTGTCTATGAACAGTGAAAGGGCCGAAGCCCATGTACCCCTTCGCCCCCCTAGACTATATATACTCTCCTTCCCCAATGTTTTAGGGTTAGCAAAGATTGTAGCTCATTTGAGATTAGAGCTTTACTCATCCACTTGTACCTCTACTCCATTGGAGATTAAGGCCTCGGCGGAGAAGATTCCCCAAGTGGATTCATGACCCCGCAAGGGAAGATCCCCTCGTGGATTCAAGACCTCGCCGCCTCGCGGATCGGGAAGGACTACCTACCGTTTGTATCATCCCTTGTTGTGTTTGGATCGTGTGTCTCGTTTTGTACTCGGATCTAGCACATGTGTAATCGAATCTCGTTGATTTGAGTGTTTCCTCTCATTTTCCCCTTTGTGTTCTTCGGGAATCCTTTCAAAATCATGAAAGATCGGCCCCTAGGGTTACACCCTACATCATCTTGGTATCATGAGCAAGGTTGATTACAATTTTGGAGCCCCCTTTTCATTTTCTAGCCTAATTTTGTTGTGTTTTGCCCCAATTTTGAAAATCCCCACAAAAATAGCCTTCTAAATTTTTTTGTGATTTGTTGGTGTGATGATGTTTTGTTGAATTTGATCCATGGATTTGATGTGTTACTCGTAGATCTAGCTTCTCCTAACTTTTCCCCCAATTCCATGCACGAAATCCCTCGAATTTTGGCCTAAATTTTTTCTTTCCAATGAGATCCACCGAGTTCATCATGGAGTGGGTGCCCCTGACATCTGGCCCGTGGCCCCCGAACATCCGCCCCCCCACCGGACATCCGGCCCGACAGCCCGAACATCTGGCCTCCCGCAGCACCACTTCATCCACCATCCCCCTTCTTCGCCTAACCTTCGCCAATTTTGACCGGGTTTCCACCAATACTTCCGCATACCATCACCGCTTTCTGCAACCACCATCACTTACCCGCTACAACCTCCGACAATTTTGACCCGTTTTGTTCTTTGAGAATTTGAGTTGCGTTTTCCGTTTCCTAACATGTTTCGGGTACTTAGGGACGGTTCGACACCGACATCACTGCCATCATCTTCGTAATTAACATCGCCAACGTCATCATTTTGACACCATCCACCATAAGCAAGGAACGGTAACATCAACGACACTCTAGTACATTCTCCCTTGCCATTACATTGTCAACCCCATAGCCCATTTTGCGTCACTTGCCTATCGAGGCTAATCATTTGAGTATTGTCAGGCCATGTTACTTGTGCACATTAGTGATCATCGTGTCCATTGCATACATACCATTTCATCTCGGTATTCGTATCTTGGTATCATCTTATCATAACTAGTGCAATATCTTGTTCCCGCAAATACAATTGCTATCTTGGTTCGTGAAATTTTGCAAAAGTGGCCAACAAAAGAGATCAAAAGAGAAAGAGCCAACAAGCTTTTAAGCAAAAGAGAAAGATAAGCAAAGAGCTTCTAAGCAAGAACCATAGCATCATACTACATTAAGACTGTCATACTCGATCATCTTGGATCATATCACAGGAACATAAATACATATAGCATACTTGGGATAGAAGTCGTTGCACTTTTGCTTTGTAGGTTGTGCACAAGTCTCGTATCCGCCTATTGTGCAATCGTGCTAGCGTCTCTCTAGTGTTGTGCAACAAGAGCATTTTCTATGGACTCCACATTTTGAGCTCGTTCCTTGGTTTCACGACCCCATTTATCTATCTGTGTGTGCGTTTCCGTGTACCATTCATTGTTATTGGTCTACTTGTTGCATTTGCAAATTTGCGAATCTTTTTCCACATTATTAAATCTTGCTAACAATTTCATAAGATTTTGTGCCACCACCCTCACCAAGCTACTCCAAAAGCTTTATTTGTATAGGTGTGAGAATCGACAATATCCGGTACCAATTGTGCTATTTCCTTGTTACATTATTGAGTAATCATTGATCCATTCTCAACATCGGATAATTTACATTTGGTATAGTTCTTTCCTTTCTTACACTCACATATTTGCTTGAGATGATGGATAGGCCAACTACTTCTACCAACCCACTCTTCATCGAGCAAGATGAGGACCCGAACAACTACGTCACCAAGAACCACCTCTTCGGCGCACAAAGAGCTTTGCATAAAGAGAATGAAGCATTGACTGAACGCATCGACCTACTTGCTACCGAGTTGCGACAATCCGAGCAACGTACAAGAGACTACTTCGACAACAAGCTCGATGAACAAACGGAGGAGAGCAATGCAAGAATGGATGAGATTCGTGCCTTGTTGGTCAACCGTTCTTCCACCTCATCATCATATTCAAGATGGAGCCACTCAAGTTGACATTCTTCGCAATCTTCTTCGGGTTCAAGTCCTCCTCGAGCTCGTTCGCAATGTCGTCAAGACCATGGAGATCATCAAGCTCCGCAAAACCCATTCTATGGCAATGGTTTACAAGGCCGCCTTCTTGAACGGGAATGCCTCCAGCAACAAGCTAATGAAGCTCCGGTCCAAGTGCAAGCTCCAACACGCCAAGACCAACCCTACCATCAAGATGGTGATGCACTTCGACAAGAGTGACAACGTCGTGAGGAACAAGCCCTTGAAGCCCAACAAGCTCTACGTGAATCAACTCGAGCCATCAATGAGCGAAACTGCCAAGTATGTCTACAAGAAGAAGCCCTCCGTTGAGAGCGACAAGAAGAAGCCGCCCGTCTTGAGGAGCTTCAAGAGATGAAGAACCGTGCAAGAATTCCACGACCTCAACAACAAAAAAATCAAGAGGAGTAAGCTTCTCAAGATCCTCCACCACGGCAAGACCGTCATCAAGTTCGATAACAATGCAATGAAGAGCAATGATATGGGAAACTCAAGTTCACCATGCCTAAGTTCTCTAGAAGCAATGATCCCAAAGACTACCTTTCATGAGCATTGAAAGTTGATAAGATCTTTCGCTTGCACAACTATGAAGAAGAAAAGAAGATCGCCATGGCTTCTTTTGAGTTCCAAGACTAGGTCCTCATTTGGTGGGAGCAAGTCATTGAGAGGAGAGAAGCAAAAGGTGACCCACCAATCACAACATGGGGTCAAATGAAGGATGTCATGAGAGCGCGCTTTGTACCCACATACTATACTCGTAACCTCTTCAAGAAGTTACAACTCCTCAAGCAAGGCACAAAGTCGGTTGAAGTGTATTACAAGGAAATGGAGATTGCCATGATACAAGCTAATGTCACGGAAGATGAGGAGCAAACCATGGCACATTTCTTGAATGGACTCAACCACCCTATCAAGAAGATCGCCGACTTCCAACCTTACTCCAACCTCCTCGAGCTAGTGCACCAAGCTACCAAGGCAGAGCGACAAGTGCAAGATGACTACAAGTATGCCAAGTACTCTTCCAAGACATACGGTTCATACAATCAAGGTTCAATGACTACAACGCCTTCAACCTCAACCAAAGCTTCCCCAAGCAACGGCGACAAGTCAAGTTACAAAAAAACTTTGACAACCTCAAGTCGTCCTCCTACAACAAGCAACTTCAAGCCAAGAGCTTCATCATCTACAAGTCCATAGGATGAGACTGTCAAGACAAGTTCCATCAAATGCTACACATGTGGAGGCCGAGGCCACAAGACATTTGAGTGCACCAACCGGCACACCCTGATCGCCAACGACGACGTCACCTATGACTCTATGAGTGAAGAAGAAATGGAAGCCCTTGAGCATGTGGCCATGCACCAGCAAGTGAATGAAGATGAAGATGACCAAGTCTTTTGTGACAATGATTCGAGCCCTGCTCTCGTTGTCTCCAAGGTCTTGACGCTTCAACACCAACAAGAGGAACACCAACATTGCCACATCTTCCACACCAAGGCGGGCATCAATGGAAGTTCCGTGAAGGTCATCATCGATGGAGGAAGTTGCCACAATTTGGCAAGTGAAGAGCTATGTTCCAAGCTACAATTGGTCAAGATGAAGCATCCTCGCCCCTACAAGGTCCAATGGCTTAGCTACTCCAGTACCATTCAAGTAGAGCACACGGTTCAAGTCTCCTTCAAGATTGGAGCTTACGAAGACACATTGGAGTGTGATGTTGTTCCCATGTCAGTTTTCCATCTCCTACTTGGATGACCTTGGAAATTCGACCGCGGCGTCACCCACAATGGACGAACCAATCACTATAGCTTCAAGATAAAGGGAAAGGAGTATGTGCTACGACCTATGTCACCGAGCCAAGTGATCGCCGACAGGCAAGCAACCACCCATCATGGAGAGACTAGTGAGAGAGTGAACCACCAAAAAGAGAGTGAGCACCACAAGCCAAAATTGAGTGCCTCCACGATGAGCGACAAGAAAAACTTAGTTCTATTAGCCACCAAAAGTGCGATGAGGGAAGTGTATGAGAACCCATCCAGTGTCACCCACTATGTCCTATTGTGGAAAGATGAAGTGGCAAGGACTAACACCTCTCACCATCTACCTTTAGTGTTGTCTTCTCTCTTGCAGGAGTTCAAGGAAGTTTTACTCGATGAGCTACCTCCGGGACTACCTCCACTACGAGGCATCAAACACCGCATCGATCTCATTCCCGGCACACCCCTACCAAACAAGGCTCCGTACCGTGTCAACCCGGAGGAGACAAAAGAAATAAAAAGGCAAGTACAACAACTCATTGACAATGGACATGTACGTGAAAGTTTAAGTCC
Organism: Thinopyrum elongatum; assembly: GCA_011799875.1. Classification (NCBI taxonomy): domain Eukaryota; kingdom Viridiplantae; phylum Streptophyta; class Magnoliopsida; order Poales; family Poaceae; genus Thinopyrum; species Thinopyrum elongatum. The sequence continues at coordinate 391,565,409 of CM022303.1, forward strand.
TTGTGCCGTCCCAGTCTTTCTTGTGCCTTAGAAAGACGGTAGTTGTCGCATGTGTTCCGATTGCCGTCCAATCAATGCTATCACCATTCGTTATCGATATCCTATTCCTCGCCTTGATGATATGCTAGATGAGCTTAGAGGAGCCACAATTTTCTCTAAAATTGATCTTAAAAGTGGCTATTACCAAATACGCATTCAAGAAGGTGATGAATGGAAAACCGCTTTCAAAACCAAGTTTGGCTTATATGAATGGTTGGTCATGCCAATGGGTTTATCCGAAGCACCCGACACTTTTACGCGTTAGATGCATTATGTTCTTTGCCCTTACATCGGCGTATTTGTTGTGGTCTACTTCGATGATATACTTGTATTTAAAAAGTCTCTAAAGATCATGTCACCCATCTTAGAACCATTTTGCAAACTCTAAGAAAAGAGAGTCTTTATGCTAACATGGAGAAATGCATTTTTGGTGTTGACAAGCTTGTTTTCTTGGGATTTGTTGTGTCCTCTAAGGGTGTTCATGTAGATGCAACTAAAATTGATGCTATTAAAACTTGGCCACAACCAACCAACTTGCAACAAGTGCGAAGTTTCCTTGGCTTAGCCGGTTTCTATCGTAGATTCGTTAAGGACCTTAGCACTATTGCATCACCTTTGTATGCCTTGAGTAAGAAGAATGCACCATATTTTTGGGGACCATCCCAAGATACCACATTTCATGAGCTTAAGAATTTGCTTACACATGCTCCATTGCTTGCATTACCCAACTTTGATAAATTTTTTGAAGTTCATTGCGATGCTAGTGGTAATGACATAGGGGGTGCGTTGATGCAAGAGAAGCGCCCAATTGCTTATTTTAGTGAAAAACTTTCCGTAGTGCAACTCAATTATCCCATCTATGACAAAGTATTATATGCTTTAGTGAGAGTTTTGAATGTGTGGGAACATTATCTTCGCCCTCACGAATTTGTCATCCATACGGATCATGAAATGCTTAAATACCTTAAAGGTCAAACTAAATTGAATAAGCGACATGCCAAATGGAGTGAGTTTATTGAATATTTTGCTTATGTAATCAAGTACATTAAGGGCAAAGAGAATGTTGTGGCGGATGCTCTTTCCAGCAAATGAATGGTTGTTACTCAACTTGAATTAAATGTCATTGGTTTTGAGCACATAAAAGACTTTTATGCGCATGATCCTACTTTTGCTATTCCTTATGCCAAATGTTTGACGCATACATCTTGGGAATGATATTATATCAAGGATGATTATCTAATGAGAGCTAACAAACTTTGTATGCCCGAGTCTTCCCTTCGTTTGTTACTTTTGCAAGAGACTCATGGAGGAGGACTTATGGGTCACTTTGGACGCGACAAGACATTCGCTATGCTCTCCAATAACTATTTTTGGCCCAAGATGTTCCGCGACATCTCACGCTACACCAACTGATGCTCTACATGTCGCAAAGCTAAGTCTAAAGCTCAATCCCATGGTCTCTATATGCCACTTCTTATTCCATATTACCCATAGGAAGATATTAGTATGGACTTTGCGCTTGTTTTGCCTAGAACTCAAAATGACAAGGATTCGGTTTTTGTTGTTGTGGATCATTTCTCTAAGATGGCACACTTTATACCATGCAACAAGATAGACGATGCTTCACATGTTGCCAATATCTTTTTTAGGGAAATCTTGCGTCTACATGGAGTGCCCAAGACTATCGTGTCGGACCGCGACGTCAAGTTCCTAAGCTACTTTTGGAAGACGCTATGCGCCAAGCTCAGAATTAAGCTCCTATTCTCCTTGGCATACCATCCACAAACCGACGGCCAAATGGAGGTCACGAACTGGACGTTATCCACTCTTCTATCCGTGTTGATCAAGAAGAATCTCAAGGAGTGGGAAGAATGCTTACCCATCGCCGAGTACGCCTACAGCCGCGCAAGACATTCGACTACCGGCAAGACCCCCTTCGAGGTCGTCTAGGGCTTCAACCCGTTGTCCCTTTTGGACATTCTACCTCTACCTCTACAAGAGCGCATCAACATGGACACGACTGCACGAGCGAGCTATATCAAGAAGGTGCATGAAGATAAAAGGGACACCATCGAGCGCCAAGTCCAACGCCTCGCGACCAAGATCAACATCAACAAGAAACCCATGACATTCAACACCGGAGATCTTGTGTGGCTACACCTTTGGAAGGACTGCTTCCCCAACGAATGCAAGTCCAAGCTTCTACCTCGAGCCGACGAACCCTTCAAGGTGATCGAGCACTACAACAACAAATGCATACAAGATCGACATACCACGCGACAAGTAGAACGTGAGCGATATCTTCAACGTTAAGGATCTCTCTCCCTACCATGGTGATGAGGATTTTGATCCGAGGTCGGATCTTTCCCGGGGGGGGGGGAGATGATGCGGTGCATCCTACAGTCATCCCCATGGACCTACCATCGTCTCACCAAGTGCCAAGTGGACAGATGACACAAGCACTTGCTAGAGCTCTCGAGACAGAAGTGACATCTCTCCTTAGTGATATTCCATATGACCCACTTGAGACATGGCTACTACCTAAATCTGGAATGTTATGCATGATCAGGTACCAAGAGAACCCTCACAAAGATGCACGTGAAGATGGACAAGTCTCCAAGTTCATGGATGAAGAGGACCGACGGAAGTAACCGAAGAAGTCCCCAGGACCCAGAGATCCGGCCACAAGACCCAGACATTCGGCCCTTGGAGCATCAGCAAAAGTAGCCCAGCAGTCAAAGCTACATGGCCCAGACATCTGGCCCGACGCGTGCCTCGGACATCCGGCCTCCGCCCAGAAATCCAGCACTCTTCATAGAATGCAACCGAAGTCGGACCACGCAGGCCCCGGACATATGGCCCCCTTAGCGCGGACATTCGGCCCCCCTCGATGCCTTGGACATCCGGCCAGTGGCCCCGGATATCCGGCCCCTGTCTGCGAACTGTGAAAGGGCCAAAGCCCATGTACCCTTTCGCCCCCCAGACTATATATACTCTTCTTCCCCAACGTTTTAGGGTTAGCAAAGATTGTAGCTCATTTGAGATTGGAGGTTTGCCCATCCACTTGTACCTCTACTCCATTGGACACCAAGGCCTCCACAGGGAAGATTCCCCAAGTGGATTCAAGACCCTGCAAGGGAAGATCCCCTTATGGATTCAAGACCCCGCCGCCTCACGGATCGGGAAGGACTACCTACCATTTGTATCATCCCTTGTTGTAATTGGATCGTGTGTCTCATTGTGTACTCAGATCTAGCACATGTGTAATCGAATCTCGTTGATTTGAGTGTTTCCTCTTGTTTTCCCCTTTGTGTTCTTCATGTGTTCTTCAGGAATCCCCTCCATATCGTGAAAGATCGGCCCCTAGGGTTCCACCCTACATCACCTGCTCCTGCCACGCCGTCGTCCACCTCACCTGGGTTGTTCCATTGACAGAAGCATCCACGATACCAGACATCACGACTCATGAACGTATTTCGCCGCCTCAGATCTCCTTCCCCGCCGTCAGCAGCCACCGCAACTGCATCACAATCGTTGACTCAGCAGATGAACCTGAGGAGTACACGGGTCCACAAGAGAGGTCGCACTCTTTTGTTTATGCATTGCTTAATACTACCTACTACTTTATCATACCGTTCATCTCTTAAACTCCAAGTCAGGTACAAATTAATGTTCAATCTTAAGTTTTGAAATGCTTGTGTGGCACATATTGAGGCGGCAATGAATAGTATCTTCGTCTATTATCTGGTTCACCTAGGGTATGTCTATGTGGTTCATCTTGCCTGGCAAACAAACAATAAAGTAACCTTCATTTGTCTTTTTATTAAATTAAAGTTATCATCAACCTGCTATCATTATTTTTGGATCTATCCACTTGTTGTTACCATCACTCTAGATTTTTGCATGCTCTCCTTACATAATCTCACTATATTTTTTTCGCATGCATGTCAGTTATGTACACAGTCATGCAGAACATGTAAAGAGAAAGAGAAGTGTTTTGCGTAGCAATACAATGTTAGGAAGACATCGCTCCATGGTGGGTGCAATGGCAAACCCTTCCCCCCTCCTGCAGATTGTAATCCAGAGGAAGATAGTTGTTCAGAGGTGGATTCAGAGGGAGCTGACCACTCTTATTTACCCCCCGAGGTGTTTGCTCTAACTTGGCATGATGATGTTGGTCATATCATGCATATGTTGTCTTGCATTACTTACTTTCGATATCATATATGTCATCTGCTTAGTTTAGACATGTTCTATAATGCCACCTGTTTAGTTTCTCTATCATATCTGTGAATTATGCAATCTCATCTTTTTTAACCAGCCATAATATATGTAAAATATGTGATGCCATCCTGTTTTGCCAGGCATCCTATATTTGAATTATATCTTGACATTCCTTTCTTTCATTACATTTCCATTTGTCAACAATGTTTGTACATTCAACTACTCTTCCTGTGAATCAGCCATTTGAGTGGGTGATGGAAAATTCTGGAATGACAACAAGGTCTTCAGAGCGGATAGTGCTACCTGCCGAAGCAGATCTCTTGCTGGGTCCAAATAGCTAATCAGAGATGGATGCAGAGACAGATGACCAGTTCTATTCCCCCCCCCCCCCCGAGGTGTATGCTCTAACTTGGCAGGGTTATACTGCTCATATCTTGAATATGGTGTCTTCCATTGCATACTTTAGACATCATATACACAATATTCAACACCATGTGCTTAGTTCAGACATCGTATGCCTGCTTAGTATATACTCACAAATGTCAATACTATCATGCCATCCTGTTTACTTAGATAACATGTTTGTGAATTATGTCATGCGAACTTGTTTACTAAAGACATCATATAATTATCTCATGCCATCCTGTTTAGTTAGTCATCATATCTTTGAATTATGTCATGATATCCAGTTTAGATAGACATCATATATGTGAAACTATGTCATCCTATCATGTTTAGTTATACAATATATATGTGAACTATTTCATGCCCTCTTTTTTCCTCACTATCTATTGCATATGTCTCTCATACAATGTATGTACATTCAAATACTTTTGTTGTTTATCAGCCATTTGAATTGGAGGGGGTGATGGCAGTATCTAGCGGAGTAAAAACACGGTCTTCCAATAAACAGCGCTACCTGTAGATGGAGATAGTACCCCGGCTGTACATGCACAAGAACCAGCCCTACCACACATAACCCAGACTTTCGCAGATTGTACCCCTACTCTGATGGACATAGAGCCAGCTTCACCCAATCTAACCTGAACCCCAGCACATAGTAACCCAATTTCGGTTGACACAACACCATCTCGACCACAGAGCAGTTGGTAAGGCAGCTCCAGTGCCCAAAGCTCTAGGACTACCACAGCGAACCCCAACTCCACCAGTTAGTACACCTATTCATGTGGACAACGCACAACCAGTCATTCGTAGTTTAGCGTCTAGCACATTTGATGTTGTTAAATCCAATGTGCATATCTTCCCATCATGGAAATATTATACTGAAGATGAAGGAAAAAGCTAGTTGCAGGTATTCCTCCAGGAGTTATGTGTAAGTAATGTTATTCATGGCCATTACTTTGCTTTGTCCCATACTTTCTACCTCCCTGCTGGTTATAACACAGCAAACGTTCCCATTTTTCTCTATAGAGAAGGACCGATTTGGAAACTCATGATGAGGCAACCGGTGCTAATATCTATGCTATCTTTAAGAATGCTTTGTGGCAGTATCAAAATTACCTGAAGAAAACGTACTTCACTGGCAAGGAAACTCATCAAATTCCTTTAGTTTCTCTTGAAACACATTTATGGGACGATTACTGGGAACGCCTTGTTCTGTACTGGTCCAGAACCAAGAATATGGTAGGGTCTCACTAGTGGAAAATGGCTAGCCACAACTTTCATTTGTGGTGCGCCGTTTTTCATCAACGCCAGCACTATTTTTTTGAAATAGTGTTGGCGTCTGCCAAATTGGTACGCCAACTATAAGTTGCTATTGCTGACGCTGCCAATACTTCCTACGCCACTACTATGTGGGCCGAGTTGTCATGACCAGTTGTAGTATATTGCTGTCATGCGATTTATAAACACGCCATAGATACTTAACTTTGTGTTGTCGTGTCTTCGCCCGGAACGCCAGCACTAAGTTGTGCCATTATATAGATGTGTTGGCAACCCCTTGTTCTCAAATACATTCACTTTCATTCTCCACAAAATTCTACTCCCTCTTAGTCAGCTGCTTTAGTGACAATGGACCCGCAAGAGCTTGTCGAATCGGCACGAGCCCCCCGTTCGAGCCCACGTCGGCGGGACGTGCCGCAAGTTTGGGACTCTGCCGCCTTGGCCGAGCTCTCATCTGGCTCCGTTAGCCACGACACGCGCTCGCCACGGCCAATGTAGCCAGCCCTGTCTGGCAAATCATCCCACTGCAGCGCGACATCCCTTCGACGACCCGGCAGCTATGCCACCGGCGCCGAAGCTACCAGGAATCGAGCGAGGGCACCTGTGCTGCTTTTTTTGCGGTTGTGGACGCCCTGCTGATAAGCATATGTCACACACACAAAGTAATCCAGAGCGAGAGTTCTACATCTGCGGTAACCATGGAAAGGTAATATGACAGAAAATACCTCAATATTCTGCTAATTTACACAATTCGCGATTATTAATATATGTGTGTGTATATTGTGATCCATATATAGGCGTTAGGGACAAAATATTGCTACACATGGATATGGGTTGATCTCGTGCAGAAGTACGTGAGCGAGTTGCACGAGTACTCCATTGGTGAACTAAGACAACAGATAGATGAGATGCAGCTGAAAACTAATGTGATGCGCGGCCAAATCCAAAAATTCAAGATGCTTCGATATGCCCTTTTAGCTGGTGTTATGCTTGGCCTCGTTCTCCCTGCTGGATCGGTGGCAGCTTTTTTTCTTGTGGGAATCATTACACTGATGATGTTCTTAGTCTAGATCAAGAGTGTGTAGTACTAGAAGTTATATATATGTGTTATTATTTTCATTCTTCAACTATTATGTATCTATGCTATTAATGAGCTCGATCGATGTTGGCCGGTGTTCTCTAATTATTGGTTTCCCTTGTATAATTACATATTTACACAAAATAATAAGTAAAAATAACAATATAATAAACAATAGGAAAATAAAACAATAAAATAATAAACTAAACATATATATATAAATATAAAAAACAATGTGTCTAACACATAATTAAAAGTAAAAAAATTATGTGTAACAGATAGCAATGGCGTTGGCCGCATAGGCCAACGCCATCAATTACCCCGCCACCCCTGGCAGGAGATATTGATTAAATTAACCCCCCCACATACACACAACCATCGATCCCCATTAATTTGCCACCGCCCCCGTCGCCCTCGCCTCCGCTGCTTCCACCACCGTTGCCGCCCCCGCCTCCACCGCCGAAGTCCCCGTCGCCATCGCCTCCGCCTCCACCGCCGAAGTCCCCGCCCCCGCCCCCGTCGCTGTCGCCTCAGCATCCACCCTGGCCACCGCCCCCGTCCCCGCCGCAGTCCCCGTCCCCGTCGCCTCCGTCGAAGCCCTCATCGCCGTCGCCTCCGTCGAAGCCCCCGTCGCTGTCGCCTCCGTCGAAGCCCCGGCCACAGCCCACGGCCCCGTCGCCCGCAACGCCTCCTCGCCGTCTACCGCCGCCGCAGGTGAGTTCTACTTAGTGTAGTGTAATAGTAGTGTAGAATAATATCGAATTCTGTGTATACGAGTAGTGTAAAATTTTAGTATAGTTGTAGACTATGATTTTAGATAGTTTAATTTTATTGTATTCTAGTAGTGTACTTGTGGTGAAAGAATGTAGTATAGTTGTAGACTACTATGATTTTAGATAGTGTAATTTTATTGTATTCTAGTAGTGTACATGTGGTGAAAGAATGTAGTGTAGTTGTAGACTAACTATGATTTTAGATAGTGTAATTTTATTATATTTTTAGTAGTGTACTTGTGGTGAAAGAATGTAATGTAGTTGTAGACTATGATTTTAGATAGTGTAATTTTATTGTATTTCTAGTAGTGTACTTGTGGTGAAAGAATGTAGTGTAGTTGTAGACTATGATTTTAGATAGTGTAATTTTATTGTATTTCTAGTAGTGTACTTGTGGTGAAAGAATGTAGTGTAATTGTAGACTATGATTTTAGATAGTGTAATTTATTGTATTTCTAGTAGTGTACATGTGGTGAAAGAACGTTTTATGCATTGTAGTTTTTGCAGGTACTCGTTAATATGTCCATTTTTTTACTAACTTGTTAGTTATATATATGCACATCGTCACAGATGGCCCCGAAGTTTCGTGGTCTGCGACAGAAGGGAAATAAGTACTATGCCACCATTAGGAAGGACAATGTCGTCCACGAAATTGGCCATTGGGCACCCCGGAGTTAGCGGCGCGCGCTTATGATGCCATGGTAGTAGAGTTCTTTCAAGAAGGGACGAATCTGAACTTCCCTGAGTGTCGTGAGTTCGAGATGTTCCTCGCGCCTGAGGACATGAGGATATGCACTAGGGTTGAGGAGAAGGAGAGCAAAGAGGCCGAGATGCAGTTCTTCGACCCATTGGTGAGCGAGCTTGCGAGAGATATCATGTTATTATCACCTCTATTTATTTGAACTTGTACATTCATATGTGTGTTACTTTGCCTACTTTGTTGAACTATATCAATAAGTGCATTGTTGAACTTAAATGTTGTCATTGGGTCTATTTATAGTTGATTTATTGACTGTTCTTAAACTGGATTATGCTGTCATTTTGGCTGAAATCGCCGCTGTACAGCTTTTATTTCAAATTTGAAAGTCAAATTACTGGCATCGAGAAAACATGTAACGTCACAACTGATGACTAATGCTGCTGGCGTTGGCAATGCGGCACACCATTACCGTCCAAAATACTAATGGCGTAGGTGCCAACGCTAGCGCCAATTTTTAACACTGGTGCCATATTGGTGGCGTCGGGTGTCCGCGCCACCAAGGCTGTTTTTGGCACGCCGTAGCTAGGCTTTTCTCTACTAGTGTCTATGAGATCATATTTCATTTTGAAGTACTATATGCGTGTGTCTTACTCTACTCTGTCCTTGTAGAACATGTGCTCAAACCTGAAGAAGAACTGTTCTCAGGTAAGATTTCATAGCTATGGTGCACAATGCTTTGCTATTGTATCAATGTATTTATTCATACAAACTAATTTTTAAATTGAAGGATCCAGTCGAAACTCCAATGGCACAACCAGTATGTTGAAACATGTTTCTTTAACTGGTTTGCTCTTCTAAATTGCTCTATGTTGATTTCAATTTCAATTTTGTTGAACGTTATCTTCTCATATCAGCACATTACTAGCCTCAAAATAGAGCCAATAGTGTTGTTGTACATGTATACCCATGGTACCCATCTGAAATCTTGTTGTGCCGTGTTGTTTCTGACACATATTCTTTCAATGCTGCTTTGTCTTGAACTGATATGATTTAAACTGTGTCTCTATTTTGATTTGGCAAGCCAATGCAAAGACCATAGCACATAGATATATGTTTGTTTGATGTTTTTATTATGTAGTACTTCGCAATAGAAGACTTGTTAGTTTAATACTATCCACCTTACTACTGAACTGTTTCACCAAAATGAGTTTCATATACTACATGTTAAACCTGTTATGTCTCTGATTGTTTCTTCTTTTAGAATGCTGACAGAATATTGGAGAAGAGTACCCCATTAAGCAATGGTAAAGCAAGTAATGCAGATAAGGGTCAGGATAGTGAGACAACCTTTTTGGTCTCTAACAAAGCTGATAAAACAGATAAGGAAAACTATCTTGAAGACAGTGAGACAACCCGAAAGTCTTGTCTTGATGTAGTGCTTGAGTTACTAGCCACTACCACTGGCACAAGCTCTTCGAACTCCCTGTCTAAATTAGTTCGGTTTCTTGAGTCTCAACTACAAGCTGAAAGACAACGATCAGTTGTGCAGTGACAAGAAGCTGAAGGACTGCAAAAGTCCCTGCAGAATTCAAATGCATACTTTCTGGTGCAACAACAAGCGTTGGAGGATTTTATAGCCAAACAAGAGAAAGCATATAAGCTTGCTAAGCTTATTTCCAGAATGGTAGATACCCAGGATAACGTTTCTTGAGCTCTTTTGAAGTTGTTTCAGCGATGGACTTGTTTGCTATGCGTTTATTTGCACTGGTGGCCAATTTAGATGCCAAGTGTATGTAATATGTTGCTTTGTTCGATATATTTGCACTGATGGCGAACTTTGATGCCCAGTGGATGTAATATGTGCAATAGCCGTAATAGCCTAGTGTTAGTTGCTTGCTTATTTATTTCCTTATTGTCTTGTTTAGTTGTTTGCTTGTAGTCACTGTAGTTCATTTTCCATGGTTTGCTAGTGGCCATAAAAACCTTTTTCCGCGGTCCTGCTACCTGCTGTAGTTACCATTGGCCCCCTACGGGCCGTACGATCCACGGGCCTTCTACGGGCCATAGGATTCATGGGCCTTCTACGGGCCGTATGATCTATTGGCCAGACATGGGCCACACTATTCATGGATCAATAACGGACAACAATATGGGCTGTAAACAAGCCAAAATTGGAATCGTCCGTTTATGGCCCGACCATAACGTGTCATTAACATGTCGGTATGTATTATATGCTTAATTTTTTCTACAGGCATAACGGGTCGTTAAAGGGACGGAATACATGACGGTACATAAGCGGCCCAATGGACTAACGGGCCACAAACGGGCCGACAAAAATCACAGGCTGAATATGGCCCATAAGCTTAACAGGCCAGTAACGGACCTTAAGTAGTCCAAGGGTGGAAATGAGCCCAACAATAAATGGGCCCTTAGAAGGACAAAAGGTAACGCAGACTGGAAATGGCCCAACTGAATAATGGGTCGTAAATGGGTATAAAGCAATTTACTGTTCAATATGGGACAATTTCAGCACGGGCGTTAAAGGGCCCAGATTTACAAAGGGCCTCATATGGGCCGAAAGACTTTATGGGCCATACATGGGCCTAAAGTTACAATAGGCTGAAATTATATTGGATGACCCACATGTCACTACTGGGCCGAATTTGGGAAGGCCATAATGGGTCGTGAGTTAACGGGCCGTAAACGGGCTATACGTGAACAGGCCGTTAACATGCTTTCGATGGGCCGACTCATTAACTTTTGAATAAGTCAAACAGGCCAGCTTTTTTAACCTAAATGGGCCACTGTTGGGCCGTGCCACGTGCCGCGCCTCCTCTCCATTGGACGGTTGACATCTGTCCCAACGCAGAGCTGACACGTTGTTCCTTCGGCCAATGAGAATTTTACACGTGGAAAATCGCCATTGGTCGTGGCTGTTAACAGGTTATCGGATCCAAAACCGGACCCGATAGCTTAACGGCGAACTGTTATGGTGGATGCCAGGTGTCGGTTACCCTTGCGAAAGCACTTCCATGACACACCATTTATCGTCATGGAAGTGGACACTTCCCTGATGATAATTTGAGTATTGTCATGGAACACTTCTACGACAGTACAGGTATGACTATCTTGATTCTATCATAAAATCGTCATGGATGTACATGGATGACAGAAAACGTGACCTACTGTGACAAACACGTATCATCACGGAAGTGATTTTTTTGTAGTGCCCATACATGACTTATCAGTGGCTGATCCCTTTGCAGAAATGATGAGGTTTCGAAACAAGCATTACCAGTGGTAATATCTATTTGAACCTCTCTTATGTCCATGTTCAGCTGATCAGCGCGGTTGCATGAGCTGAATTTCATTTCTAATATCAGTTTGAACCTTGTAATCTTCGAATTTGTGCCATATAACTCTGGAATTTAAACCTTGTAATATTTCAGGCTTTTGTGGTACAATCATTGAAATGGCATCGTATGAGACTCGTATATTGGTAGTACTATTTTGACATTAATATGCAATCCACTTAGATTTTGTTTACCATTCTTGAATGTGTTTCCCCTGTCGATCTCATTGCAAACAAACTATATAGCGGACTCGACAGCGATCTTCGACACTATTGCACAAAGTTGGTTTCTTCAAATGTGTGCCTTATAGAGCGCAGAATTGTCGCACTCGAGTGTACATCATTACCCGTCTGTGTAACTTTGACCTCGTCACCCATGGGTAAACTTATTGTTGAATGTGTGCACTGCTCTAAGTCCTTCGACACACTTCGTTTTTGCAAAGCTTTCCCAATAAATTCCCATGATTTGCCCCTCTTCTAGCCGACGCGTGGCCAAACTAGCCGGGTGGGAAGCTTGCGCGGTTGCGCACGGTAACCAGCACGGTTGTGCGGGAACAGGCTCACCAACGATACATTTTTTGCCTCTTCGATCCCATGTGTGGTCAAACAAAACGTGTGTGGGGCGCTTAAGCATGCACTGGAATCCTCCGCTAGGAATGCGGTGACAAGACGTGACAATTACAGGCCAGGCGGCCCCCAATTATTACAGCGACCATTTAACCCTTGTGTCTCTTCAACCTTTCGATCGCGCCCCAGTGTTGCAAGAAGCACTCCCATGGCGACAAATTCTGAGAGGTAATCCTAAGCGGCTCCAAGGGTGCTCCCAGCGACCAACGACGACGAGCGGCAGTTCACCATGCATGCGGTAGTGGACACCCACAGAAGGTTCACGGAGCTCTCAGTGGTGTACACCAACAACCCGATCTGGGTGGACAACTCCATCCACACTATGGAGTTGCTACTTGATGCGGAGAAGTACAAGGTGGTCGGGTTCGACCTCAAGTACACCCAGGCCCGTGTCGGGTCTCGCCACAAGGTCGTTGTCGCCCAGATGTGCATGCACAATCACGTCCTCATCTACCACTACTTCATGGCCACAAGGCCTTGCAAGCGTTTCGCCTATCAACAACCCCCACTACATGTTCGCTATGGTGGACATCACCAATGATGTAAAGGTGCTCAAGAATTCAGGCATCACCTGCCAGAATCTTGTCAACATCTACGACCAATACAAGATCTGGGGCAGCAAGAAACATCAGAAGGACTCACTGGTTCACCTCATCGAGGCCATCATCGACCCCTACTATAGAGACATGAAGGATTCCTGCAACAAGGACAAGAGTACCTGACACTCGCCTTGCTACAAAAACTCGACGAAGCTCATGTAGTGTATGCAGCCAAGGAGGCGTACACGAGCTACGAGAGGATCATTGACATGAGGAAGTGCCTCCTTCTTCCCCAAAATGGCCAGCGATCCAACCAAAAGCAGAGCAATGGCAAGCGTCATCACAACAAGAAGTAGATGATTAGATGGCCGTTTCTCCTAGTTTAGTATGCATGTATTTGTTTTCTTTGGTGTGTGCAAATGTTATATGTGTAGTCACTTATGTAATTGTATGTTTAATTTGGTTATGCAATCATTTTCTTATAAGTATATATGTTGATGTTTTGCAGATAGAGCGTAGATGTTGTGCGGACAGAGCAAATCACATCACACACAAACTAAACTAGGGAACCCGTCGGTGATGATTTCATCAATCCCTAACAATTGTATACCAGCAAGCGTTTGTCCACAACACACATGGCTTGTTAACAGGAAGCGTCTGTGCTGTTATAGGTCTTCCCACACATTTCTGGTTACTAACCTATTTGTCGCATATCACACACATCTTGTTATGTTAAACCGTTTATGTTGTTTTGGCTCATCACAAACAGTTCATCCATGTGAATTGTATGCCGTCTATTGCACACACCTTGATCTGGCTGACCATTTCTGTTGTGTTGGCACATCATAAACAGTTCATCCGAGTGAACAGTATGCCGTATATCGCACACACCTTGATCTGGCTGATCGTTTCTGCTGTGTTGCCTAATCAAAAACAGTTCATCCGATTGAACTATATGCCGTATATCACACACCTTAATCTGGCTGACCGTTTCCGTTGTTCTGGTCATTGCAAACAGTTCATATGGATCAAGTGTATGCCACGTATCGCACACGCAACTCTAATCTGAATTATGTTTGATGTGTCTACCATCGCACATAGTTCGTCTTATTGGTGATGATTTTATTAGAACACCATTTGCGATTAATGCATCGCACAAAGTTTGGTCGAAGGGTCTCTGATTCATGTGTCGCGTTAGCAGCATCCTAGAGTAGTGCTTCCTGCTGTGGACACATATTTCATGAGTTGTATCACTTATATGTTTGGACACTTGTAGGGGGAGCATATGCATGTTACATATTCTTTCAAATCTTTCATACATTGACTAATATGTCTTTATTTGAAGCTTTGATATATGTTGCCATTAATTACCAAAAAGAGGGAGATTGAAAGAACAATTGCTCCCTTGGTGGTTTTGGTAATTCATGCCAACATACATGTTGTTGAACTAATACTTTTATCTAGTACATTTTATATAAGTTCAACAGTCACTGGTACAGCGAGCTGCTATACGAATGGTTTTTAACCCCTTTCCGCGACGACATTTTGAACCGTCGCCTAGTGAGTGTGGGTGATAGGGGGTCCTTCCCACACGACCCAGAAACCGTCGGGGATAGGCCCTCTGGTCACACACGCTGTGCAAAATGAGCTCGTGTGCGATCGGGCTAGCGATCGCATACAATTAAACAGGCCCAATCGCTTCCGTTTGTAGGTACATCCCACACAGTGATTCCCAGAGGAACGTTTTCCTTCATGTGCACAACCCACACAGTCAATCCACGAGAAACGTTTCTGTTCGTCTGCATATCCCACACAGTGAGTCCCAGAGAAACGTTTCCGTTCGTCTGCACATCCCACACAGTGAATCCCAGACGAACGTTTCCGTTCGTATATACAACCCACACAGTTTTATGTATAGCCCCGTGTGTGATAGGTGTAATGATCACACACGCTTTGCCTCCGTTAACCGTTTGCTTTATTCAACTATATCACACACGATTTGATGAAGAAAATTGTATGGCATTGGGCTATCCATCACAGCCGCTTTTATTGCTAGAACCGTTTGCAAAGTTCCATGACCCATTTAGCAGGTTTATTAGTTTACAATTAATAATTCCAGTATTACGCAAATTCACATTTCATATCGAACAGTTGTTTGCCAATTTCATATCAAGCACATAAATATATTTTAACATCACAGTACGATAGCTACCTGAAAACAGCACAGTACAACATATAGCTAGTTCACCTTCATAAGAACAATATTAGAATAATATATTCATTTCCCTAATCGACTGATGCATGATATGCCATGTTCGTCTTCTCCACCTCTGCTTTCAGTTCAGTAAGAACCTGTTTTGCACTGACCAACTGGGAAAGTGCCTCCTCCTTCGCCAACACCATCTTAGCGAAGTCTATTTAAAAAAAATCTAAGCTCATTCTCCATCTTCCTCTTTTTTCCCGCATCTTGAAAATTCTTCAGCGGTGACAACACTTTCTCTAAGCCTATCTCTGTTCTCTTCCTCATACAGGCTCCAGAGCTTTGCTAGGCACATCTTCAAAGACTGTGGCCACTCTTGATCAACCCACTCCAGGTAAGAACACCTTTGTTCATCCAATAATATTTAAAACTATATCAGTAACAATTGTAGGGAAAATGGGTTTCTAGCAACATAGAAAATCACCAAATACATATTTTGAAAAACTAAAGAAATAGGTTAATTATGACATATCTTCTCAAAAAGATCAATGTGCAAATGAATTAATTGCTACTGAGACAACAACAAATTCAAAAACATCAGAAGCTATAATTAACTGCAACAACGCTACAAGTTCTTAATCATGTACTATAAATAATAAATTGAACATTTTATGAGGAAGCTAACTATAACTGCAACATCATAGCGACAGTGTTTGGATGACATCAAATTGATACTAACAGGTGTGTACATGCACAAATTTAGTAACATAGAACTAATAGCACTAAGGCCGTCCATTATGTATGCCAAAACCAGTGTCAAGACAACTGTTGCTACATTTGGCACCGGTGCCATGCACTAGCGAGCCGATGTAGAGGAAAAATCGGGGAATCGGACTCCGGAGCACCTTAGTTGCTCCAATGCCCAGTTCCTTCGTGCCATAAAGTTTTAGTATTTTACTGCTTGGCTGCTCAGATGTGTGGACCAAAGTTGGTTGCACAAACTGCTGAAGCGGTGCCAAATAATTTTCTAATGACACCGCTGATGAGATGGCAACATTTTTAGATACTAGGTAGAAAGTGTGACACTGTCTTAATCACATCCAGAATAACATAGCACAGTGACAGTGTCTGAATCACATCTAACAAATGATTTGTAACAACTAAAGTGGGGCTAACCTTCTCTGCACATGCCAGAAACTTCCTCCCATTGTCCACAGATTCAAACGCAACTAACTTCACGCATGGAGGTTGATGGTGACAATGAGCAAGCAGATCTTCAGCCACCCCGCTCCATTCGTTGCAACTGATGGTCCTATGGAGCTACAAGAGGAAGAAATGACTCAAATCGACCGCCGGGTTAAAATCCTCCATTCCAAATCATAACCCGTGAGATAGAAGAGAGGCATACCCGGGTGGTGAAAGATTCGTCGTCGTCGGAGGAATCGCTGGAGAGGTCATTGAAGAAGACCATGGCGACCGCGATGGTCGGATACGAGACGGCGAGAGCAAGGAAGCAAGCGAGGAAGCGGATATAGCTTGGGAAGGAAGGAAGGAGGAAACAGGGGAAATATGACTCGGGAGGGGGGAGTTAGATATTTAGGCTGTAGGCTAAATTTTTTGAAAGGTGGAGGGAAACTTTGCGCGCGGTGCCGCTGGACACCATTCACTTTGAACGAATGTGTGCATCGCAAACGATTCTTCTGCTTTACGCACATGCGATGAGTTTGATCATTCAAATTTTGGTGGAATTTTCCCTGGGTACTGTCCTCATCCATGTCATTGCATAATTTAGCATCGCTTGCTAATTTGGGCACACAAAAGAGCCTATAGCACACAGACCACACTTACTAAATCGAGCAATTTTAGTAATTAAACAGAGCCAGTTGACCTAAACATTGCTCTAACAAAAGACCAGTGTTATAAACAAAGACTAAGTATGCATAATTTTAACAAAGCCGCCGCCGCACCTCCCTATGAGTCACCGGTGTAAGATGAGACGTCGATAACTTGTCCTGGCGACAAGCCGCCATTGGTGGACTCCGTGTCCTCCCGGCTGAAGTCGACCGCGTCGTCGTCATCATCCTCGTCCTCAGTGCGGCCCTCAAGGTTGTAGCACTCATAGTAGTGGCTGCGCCACAGCTCTCGTTGGTACTACACCGCCGATTCCTCGATGGGCATGCTCTTCTCTACCTCGTCCTCACCCGCACGCAACTCCTCCTCCCGGTGCTCCTCAATCTCTGCCTCCTCCTGCATCTCCAGCCCCCGCTCTAGTGCAGGTGTTCCATGGCCTCCGCCGCCTTTTTGGATGTGGGTTGCATGCTGGATTCCGAGGTGGCCTAGAATATCTTGGCGTGTGCGTCCTTGATCTTGGCGTGGATGGCCTCGACCTGCGCCAGGGCGACATCGGCGGCACGGACGGCAGATCGAGTGCTCTCGACATTTGCAGCCACCATTGCAGCAGCTGCTGCAACCATCTCGATTGCTACAGCTGCCCTGTCAGCTGCCGCAGGCGCCCACTCGGCGGATGCGGCCACGCTCAATGCGGATGCGCCCGCGCTCTCGGCGTAGGCGGTCGCGCTCTCGGTGCAGACGGCGGCGCTCAGGGAGGACACGGCTACCGTGCGGGCCCTCATGAAGCATTTCCATGGCGTCATTCTTTGCAAGAAGGGGTTGCGGGAATGGGGACCGGGGATTCGTGGATTCGGGGGTGACTGGCACTAGAGCAGACGAAGCCAGTGAAGCTTATGGAGGAAGACTTAAATAGGCCCACGATTTTTCATCGCAAACGGTTCCTACAACAAACTATGTGTGATGTTGTTGATATTTTTTATTGGCTGTGAAAGAGGAATTTGGAGTACAGTGGCAATGGATAGTGTTTTAACTGTACGAGAAAATTTGGAGTACTAATACAACTGTCATGTCAAAGTTTGGAAAATTTCATGGGTCATTTGACCTTTTTAAGACATTTAAGTAATTTTCTAGCCATTTAATTACCATAATTCAAATTTGAACTACATGTACATGGAACAACTAACCATAATGGTTTGAAAAGTCATATTTGTACACTTGTGTGCGAGTTAATTCCATGTGCAGTAAATTGGACAGAATTTTCAAACATATTGGTGTCACGGCTTGCACACAAAGCATCGAGTGCCATGGCATTTAAATTCCAAATAATTCCAAAATGATTAGAAATACATGAAACCTTGCTTGACGTAATGCCATGGCACCAAGATGGTGTGGTAAAAAAATTGGCCTGTTTGAAGAAAGTTTGGACACACACCCCTCACAAACCTGAGCAACTCACTAGAAGGCTCGTGGTTCTGAGAGGGCACAATGTATCTTTGATGATGAACCAGTGATAGCTTCGTCTTATGGCCTTCAAATTTTTTCTATAGTTAACATGCACTAATATAACTGTCATGTCAAATTTTGGAAAATTCCAGGGGTCATTTGACCTTTTTAAGACATTTAAGTAATTTTCTAGCCATTTAATGATCATAATTAAAATTTTAACTACATGTACATGCAACAGCAAACCATAACGGTTTGAAAAAATCATATTTGTGTACTTGTGTTCGAGTTAATTCCATGTGCAGTAAATTGGAAGGATTTTCAAACATATTGGTGTCACGGCTTGG
Organism: Thinopyrum elongatum; assembly: GCA_011799875.1. Classification (NCBI taxonomy): domain Eukaryota; kingdom Viridiplantae; phylum Streptophyta; class Magnoliopsida; order Poales; family Poaceae; genus Thinopyrum; species Thinopyrum elongatum. The sequence goes on from CM022303.1 coordinate 391,584,265, forward strand.
ATACAAAGCATTGAGTGCCATGGCATTTAAATTCCAAAAAAAATTCAAAAATGATCTGAAATACTTGAATTGCTGCTTGACGTAATAGCACCAAAATGGTGTGGTAATTTTTTTTGCCTGTTTGACAAAAGTTTGGACACACACCCCTCACAAACTGAAGCAACTCACTAGAAGGCTCGTGGTTCTGAGAGGGCACAATGCATGTTTTATGACGAACCGGCGATAGCTTCCTCTTATGGTCTTCAAAAAATTTCTACAGTTAACATGCACTAATACAACTGTCATGTCAAAATTTGGAAAATTCCACGGGTCATTTGACCTTTTAAAGACATTTAATTGATTTTCTAGCCATTTAATAACAGTAATTCAAATTTGAACTAAATGTACATGCAACAGCTAACCATAACGGTTTGAAAAATCATATTTGTGTACTTGTGTGCGAGTTAATTCCATGTGCAGTATATTGGAAAGGGAATTTTCCAACATATTGGTGTCACGACTTGGACACAAAGCGTGGAGTGCCATGGCATTTAAATTCCAAAAAAATAAAAAATGATCAGAAATACATGAAACCTTGCTTGACGTAATGGCACGGAAACAAGATGGTGTGGTAAAAAATTGGCCTGTTTGAGGAAAGTTTGGACACACACCCCTCACAAACCGGAGCAACTGACTATAATACTCGTGATTCCGAGAAGGCACAATGCATGTTTGATGACGAACCGGTGGTAGCTTCCTCTTATGGCCTTCAAATTTTTTCTACAGTTAACATGCACTAATACAACTTTCATGTCAAATTTTGGAAAATTCCAGGGGTCGTTTGACCTTTTTAAGACATTTAAGTGATTTTCTAGCCATTTAATTACCATAATTCAAATTTGAACTACATGAACATGCAACAGCTAACCATAATGGTTTGAAAAGTCATATTTGTATACTTGTGTAAGAGTTAATTCCATGTGCAGTAAATTGGAAGGAATTTTCAAACATATTGGTGTCACGGGTTGGACACAAAGCGTCAAGTGCCATGGCATTCAAATTCCAAAAAATTAAAAAATGATCAGAAATACAAGAAACCTTGCTTCACGTAATTGCATGGCACCAAGATGGTGTGTTAAAAAAATTGGCCAGTTTGACGAAAGTTTGGACACACACCCCTCACAAATTGAGCAACTCACTAGAAGGCTCGTGGTTCCGAGAGGGCACAATGCATGTTTGATGACGAACCGGCAATAGCTTCCTCTTATGGCCTTCAAAAAATTTCTACAGTTAACGTGCACTAATACAACTGTCATGTCTAAATTTGGAAAAATCTAGGGGACATTTGACCTATTTAAGACATTTATGTGATTTTTTGGCCATTTAATGATCGTAATTCAAAATTGAACTACATGTACACGCAACAGCTAACCATAACGGTTTGAAAAATCATATTTGTGTACTTGTGTGTGAGTTAATTCCATGTGCAGTATATTGGAAAGGGAATTTTCAAACATATTGGTGTCACGACTTGGGCACAAAGCATGGAGTGCCATGGCATTTAAATTCCAAAAAATTAAAAAATGATCTAAAATACATGAAACCTTGCTTGACGTAATGGCATGGCACTAAGATGGCATGGTAAAAAATTGGCCTATTTGAGGAAAGTTTGAACACGCAGCCCTCACAAACCGGAGCAACTCACTATAATGCTCGTGGTTCCGAGAGGACACTCTGCATGTTTGATAATGAACCGGTGATAGCTTCCTCTTATGGCCTTCAAAACTTTTCTACAGTTAACATGCACAAATACAACTGTCATGTCAAAATTTGGAAAATTCTAGGGGTCATTTGACCTTTTTAAGACATTTAAGTGATTTTCTAGCCATTTAATGACCGTAATTTAAATTTGAACTACATGTACATGCAATAGCTAACCATAACGGTTTGAAAAATTATATTTGTGTACTTTTGTGTGAGTTAATTCCATGTGCAGTATATTGGAAATGGAATTTTCAAACATATTGTTGTCACGACTTGGACACAAAGCATAGAGTGCCATGGCATTTAAATTCCAAAAAATTATAAAATGATCAGAAATACATGAAACCTTGCTCGACATAATGGCTTGGCACCAAGATGGTGTGGTAAAAAAATTGGCCTGTTTGACGAAAGTTTGGACACACACCCCACACAAACCGGAGCAACTCACTAGAAGGCTCATGGTTCCGAGAGCGCACAATGTATGTGTGATGACGAACCGGTGATAGCTTCCTCTTATAGCCTTCAAAAAATTTCTATAGTTAACGTGCACTAATACAACTGTCATGTCAAAAATTGGAAAATTCTAGGGGTCATTTGACCTTTTTAAGACATTTAAGTGATTTTCTAGCGATTTAATGATCGTAATTCAAATTTGAACTACATGTACATGCAACAGCTAACAATAACGGTTTGAAATATCATATTTGTGTACTTGTGTGTGAGTTAATTCCATGTGTAGTATATTGGAAAGGGAATTTTCAAACATATTGGTGTCACGACTTGGACACAAAGCGTGGAGTGCCAAGGCATTTAAATTCAAAAATAAAAATAAAAATGATCAGAAATACATGAAACCTTGCTTGACGTAATGGCATGGAACCAAGATGGTTTGTTAAAAAAAATTTGCTTGTTTGAGGAAAGTTTGGACACACACCCCTCACAAACCGGAGCAACTGACTATAAGGCTCGTGGTTCCGAGAAGGCACAATGCATGTTTGATGATGAACCGGTGATAGCTTCCTCGTATGGCCTTCAAAAAATTTCTACAGTTAACATGCACTAATACAACTTTCATGTCAAAATTTGAAAAATTCCAGGGGTCGTTTGACCTTTTTAAGACATTTAAGTGATTTTCTAGCCATTTAATTACCATAATTCATATTTGAACTACATGTACATGCAACAGCTAACCATAATGGTTTGAAAAGTCATATTTGTATACTTGTGTAAGAGTTAATTCCATGTGCAGTAAATTGGAAGGAATTTTCAAACATATTGCTGTCATGGGTTGGACACAAAGCATCGAGTGCCATGGCATTCAAATTCCAAAAAATTAAAAAATGACCATAAATACATGAAACCTTGCTTCACGTAATGGTATGGCACCATGATGGTTTGTTAAAAAAATTTGGCTAGTTTGACGAAAGTTTGGACACACACCCCTCACAAATTGAGCAACTCACTAGAAGTCTCGTGGTTCCGAGAGGGCATAATGCATGTTTGACGACGAACCGGCAATAGCTTCCTCTTATGGCCTTCAAAAAAATTCTACAGTTAACTTGCACTAAAACAACTGTCATGTCAAAATTTGGAAAAATCCAAGGGTCATTTGACCTTTTTAAGACATTTAAATGATTTTTTAGCCATTTAATGATCGTAATTCAAATTTGAACTACATGTACATGCAACAGTTAACCATAACGGTTTGAAAAATCATATTTGTGTACTTGTGTGCGAGTTAATTCTATGTGGAGTATATTGGAAAGGGAATTTTCAAACATATTGGTGTCATGACTTGGGCACAAAGCATGGAGTGCCATGGCATTTAAATTCCAAAAAAATTAAAAAATGATCAGAAATACATGAAACCTTGCTTGACGTAATGGCATGGCACTAAGATGGTGTGGTAAAAAATTGGCCTGTTTGAGGAAAGTTTGAACACACACCCCTCACAAACTGGAGCAACTCACTATAATGCTCATGGTTCCGAGAGGACACAATGCATGTTTGATGACGAACCAGCGATAGCTTCCTCTTATGGCCTTCAAAAAATTTCTACAATTAACATGCACTAGTACAACTGTCATGTCAAAATTTGGAAAATTCCAGGGGTCATTTGACCTTTTTAAGACATTATGTGATTTTCTAGCCATTTAATACCCGTAATTCAAATTTGAACTACATGTACATGCAATAGCTAACCCTAACGGTTTGAAAAATCATATTTGTGTACTTGTGTGTGAGTTAATTCCATGTGCAGTATATTGGAAAGGGAATTTTCAAACATATTGGTGTCACGACTTGGACACAAAGCATAGAGTGCCATGGCATTTAAATTCCAAAAAATTATAAAATGATGAGAAATACATGAAACCTTGCTTGACGTAATGGCTTGGCACCAAGATGGTGTGGTAAAAAAATTGGCCTGTTTGATGAAAGTTTGGACACACACCCACACAAACCTGAGCAACTAACTAGAAGGCTCGTGGTTTCGAGAGCACACAATGTATGTTTGATGATGAACCGGCGATAGCTTCCTCTTATGGCCTTCAAAAAAATTCTACAGTTAACGTGTACTAATACAACTGTCATGTCAAAATTTGGAAAATTCCAGGGGTCATTTGATCTTTTTAAGACATTTAAGTGATTTTCTAGCCATTTAATGACTGTAATTCAAATTTGAAATAAATATACATGCAACAGCTAACCATAATGGTTTGCAAAATCATATTTGTGTACTTGTGTGCGAGTTAATTCCATGTGAAGTAAACTGGAAGGAATTTTCAAACATATTGGTGTCACGGCTTGGACACAATGCATGGAGTGCCATGTCATTTAAATTCCCAAAAATTAGCATTCGTGCCTAATATGAGGAAAGAAAATGTAAATATCTGGCAAGACAACCGGGTCCCACACGATTGGCACTCTATTTCGCGCCTCGATGTTTGGAAGGTGAGTGGCATGGGTTACTAATCAGACGTGGTTCTGTATTGGAAACCGTCAACTATTAAGTTCACACATGGCTTTTGTAAAGGGAATCATGTGCAATTCAAACTACAGTAAAATCCGACGACCGGAGTGTGTACTATTCCCGTCGATCTAGATTCTGGCCGCCAATAAATACTACTTTGCTCACGTCGTCCTACCTACATTCTCATCTACATCCTCCCCTCGCTCGCCCTCTCTCACTCTCTCTCTCACACACGCGCAAATCTTTGACATGGCACCGCTGATCTGCCCACGCGCCGACAAGGAGGCGCCGCCCCCCGAGGACGTTCAGTCGAAGAGAAGCAATGAGGAGGACCCCCCAACTTTGGAGTGGTTTTGGGGCCAGTACAATCTTTGTCTGTGGAAGTCGCTGCTGCCGGCTGAGAAAGCCAGGCAAGTGTCATTTAAGAAGGAGATAGCGAAGGGTGAAGCCAGGTACCAGGAGACCTGTGAAGCCCGTGAGGCCACCTGGAAAAAGGAGGCGGTGAAGCTTTGGGGGTGGGCGCGTCGTTGTGCGGAGGAGGTGTACGAAGACGGGTACTTCTTAAGGAAGGTCAAAGGCGCTAGGTGCCTCATCGCTGCGTGGAGGTGGGCCGATAAGCTCCAGCGTGCCACTGACGAGGAGCTCCAGTGGGCTGCCAACGAAATGGCAAGGTCGTTCGCGCTCATCCGCCAGCAAGAGGCAGATCGGTACGTCAAGCGCTGCAAGCCGAAGGAGGCAGAGTACTGCCCCTGCTCTTGAAAGACGCCGCGCACCAGGGAGCTGCTGGTGAGGGGCTACCGGAATACTACCCCAGGAGGGATTATTAGTTTTAGTATTGTTCGTTTTCAATTTTATGCATTGTACATAGTAGTTAAGTATCATCACGTATAAGTGATGATATTATATATATTATGTGATGAACTAATGAACAATTAATATATATTATGAATTCCATTTTTCTATCTGTTTTTGATACTAATTTGTATCTAGCTGTTATCACCCACATATACAAAATGGAAAGCATATATACACACATTGAAACATAACATATAAGAACGGAAAACAGAGTACACACATTGAAACAGAGCAATATGATGATTGTTGTGAATACATAGTGATCCACGACGAAATGACTCAACAAAATAAAACGCGTCCATGACCAGCAGCCCTTGCCTACGGTAGCTCTTGGCTCTGCCTGAACTCGTGCAGGCGCTCGTCCAAGCGGTCGACATGCTCGAGGTACATCTGGAGCGTGATCTCGAGCTCAAAGTTATCTATTTCATCGGAGATCACCAGCTCGCGGATGTCACAGCCATGTTCCTCTACTGCACCCAGGTGGACACCTTGGCCAAGGAGGCGGTCGAGCCTACCAACCAGCACGTTGGCATCGAGTGGGCCACGGACAAGGCGACTGGCGCGACCCATGCGAACGGCGCAATGGGCATCCAGTGCAAGTACGACATGGCCGGCCTCTGGTGCAACTACGGTGTAGACGGTCGCTGCCCACTCCTGGCGAGGAATGGGGATACTGACGGGATGTGTACCTAATACGTCTCCAACGTATCTATAATTTATGAAGTATTCATGCCATGTTTACAACAATTTTATATGATTTTCATATGATTTGATTAGAACTAACCCAGACTGACGCTGTTTTCAGCAGAATTACCGTGTTGTCATTTTTTGTGTAGAAATAGAAGTTCTCAGAACGAGCTGAAAATTTACGGAGAATATTTTTGGAAAATATAAAAATACTGGAACAAAAAGATATCGGAGAAGATTCCCAAGGCAACCACAAGGGTGGAGGGCGCGCCACCTCCTAGGGCGCGCCCCCTGCCTTGTCGTCACCTCGTGGGCCCCCTTGACTTGTCCCCGACACCAACACCTCCTATAAATCCCAAAACCTCCAGAAATAAACCTAGATTGGGAGTTCCGCTGCCGCAAACCTCTGTAGCCACGAAAAACCAATCGGGAGCCCGTTCCGGCACCCTGCCAAAGGGGGAAACCATCACCGGTGGCTATCTTCATCATCTCGGCGCTCTCCAAGACGAGGAGGGAGTAGTTCACCCTCGGGGCTGAGGGTATGTACCAGTAGCTATGTGTTTGATATCTCTCTCTCGTGTTCTTGATTTGGCACGATCTTGATGTACTGCGAGCTTTGCTACTATAGTTGGATCTTATGATGTTTCTCCCCCTTTACCTTCTTGTAATGAATTGAGTTTTCCCTTTGAAGCTATCTTATCGGATTGAGTCTTCAAGGATTTGAGAACACTTGATGTATGTCTTGCATGTGCTTATCTGTGGTGACAATGGGGTATTCACGTGATCCACTTGATGTATGTTTTGGTGATCAACTTGCGGGTTTTGTGACCTTGTGAACTTATGCATAGGGGTTGGCACACATTTTCGTCTTGACTCTCCGGTAAAGACTTTGGGGCACTCTTTGAAGCTCCTTGTGTTGGTTTGAATAGATGAATCTGAGATTGTGTGATGCATATCGTATAATCAAACCCGCAGATACTTGTGGTGACATTGGAGTATCTAGGTGACATTAGGGTTTTTGTTGATGTGTGTCTTAAGATGTTATTTTAGTAGGAACTCTAGGGTTGTTTGTGACACTTATAGGAATAGCCCAATAGATTGATCAGAAAGAATAACTTTGAGGTGGTTTCGTACCCTACAATAATTTCTTCGTGTATTCTCCGCTATTAGTGACTTTGGAGTGACTCTTTGTTGCACGTTGAGGGATTGTTATATGATCCAATTATGTTATCATTGTTGAGAGAACTTGCGCTAGTGAAAGTATGAACCCTAGGCCTTGTTTCCAAGCATTGCAATACCGTTTTTGCTCACTCTTGTTACTAGTTACCTTGCTGTTTTTATAATTTCAGATTACAAGTACCTATATCTACCATCCATATTACACTTGTATCACCATCTCTTCGCCAAACTAGTGCACCTATACAATTTACCATTGTATTGGGTGTGTTGGGGACACAAGAGACTCTTTGTTATTTGGTTGCAGGGTCGTTTGAGAGAGACCATCTTCATCCTACGCCTCCCACGGATTGATAAACCTTAGGTCATCCACTTGAGGGAAATTTGCTACTGTCCTACAAAACTCTGCGCTTGGAGGCCCAACACGAGTCTACAAGAAGAAGGTTGCGTAGTAGACATCAAGCTCTTTTCTGGCGCCGTTGCCGGGGAGGTTAGTGCTTGAAGGTATATCTTTAGATCTTGCAATTGAATCTTTTAGTTTCTTGTTTTATCACTAGTTTAGTTCATAAAAAAATGGATTTGAGGTTTCCTCATATGCTTCATCTTTTTAATGTCTTTCATGAAAATGATGGAAAGGAAAATTGTGCTCAAGTGTTAGAAGAAGAAGTCTATAAAATGTTTGGCACTAAATTTTTTAATGATATGCATGATTGCAATGTTGTTAGTATGAATTATTTGAATATCCATGATGCTAACGATATGCAAAGCCACAAGCTTGGGGATGCTATGTTTGATGAAGATGATATTTTTAGTACCCCAAGTTTTGATGAGCAAATTTATTATGATGATAGCATGCCTCCTATTTATGATGATTATATTGATGAAAGTGGGTTCGAAAGAGTGTCAACTTTAGGAAGTAATGATCCCACTATTTTGGAAGGTGTTGAATCTTATTGTGATAATTATGAAAGTGGATTTGGAGAGGTCATGACTTTATTTAGTGATGAATCCACTATTTTGGAAGAGGTTCCAATTGATTATGAGAACAAAGTTGCTATCTATGATGATTATTGTGATGACATGTACTCTATAAAGAATAATGATAACCATGAAACTTGTCATCATGATTTTAATTTTCAATTGGATTATGCCTCATATGATAGTTATTTTGTTGAGTTTGCTCCCACTACTATTCATGAGGATAATTTTGCTTATGTGGAGAGTAATAAAATTTCTATGCTTGTGCATCATGAAGATAATGCTTTATGTGATGGTTATATTGTTGAATTCATTCATGATGCTACTGAAAATTACTATGATAGGGGAGCATATGCTTTTACATATTGCAATTATATCAAGTTTTCTTTCTATGTGTTGAAAATCTTGAAGTTTTGCTTGTTTTACCTTCCTATGCTAGTTGATTCTTGTTCCCATAAGTTTTTTGCTCAAAAAATCCCTATGCATAGGGAGTGGGTTAGACTTAAATGTGCTAGTCATATGCTTCATGATGCTCCCGTTATGTTTCAATTCTTATCTTTCATCTGAGCATCATTGAAATCATCATGCCTAGCTAAAAAGGCATTAAAGAAAAGTGCTTGTTGGGAGACGACCCAACATTTACCCCTACTGTTTTTGTGTGTTCACATGATTAAGCTACTGTAGTAATCATGTTTTATAGCTTTTGTTTCAATAAAGTGCCAAGTAAAGCCTTTGGGATAGTGTGGATGATAGTTGACTTGATTCTGTGCAAAAACAGAAACTTTTGCGCTCAGTCCAGGAATTTTGAAAATTCACTGGAATGTGCTTTTGATCTGAATTTTTTAAAAATGATTTATATACAAATTGTCTATGTTTTCCTAATTTTTCATAATTTTTGGACTTACAGAGGTATGGAAAGTTTCCAGATTACTACAGACTGTTCTGTTTTAAACAGATTCTGTTTTACATGTGTTGTTTGCTTATTCTGATGAATCTATGAGTAGTATCGGAGGGTATGAACCATGGATAAGTTGTAATACAGTAGATATAACACCAATATGAATTTATAATGAGTTCACGACAGTACCTAAGTGGTGATTTATTTTCTTATACTAACGGAGCTCATAAGATTTTCTGTTGAGTTTTGTGTTGTGAAGTTTTCAAGTTTTGGGTAAAGATTTGAAGGACTACGGAATAAGGAGTGGCAAGAGCCTAAGCTTGGGGATTCCCAAGGAACCCCAAGGTGATATTCAAGGAAAACCAAGAGCCTAAGCTTGGGGATGCCCCGGATAGCATCCCCTCTTTCGTCTTCGTCTATCGGTAAATTTACATGAGGCTATATTTTTATTCACCGCATGATATGAGTTTTGCTTGGAGCATCATTTTCTTTTGTTTATATTTGCTTGATGTTATTTAGAGTAATGTTTTGCATCTTTTATTTCAATAAAAATGTCAAGTATAGCCTTTACCATGCCTACTTTGCAAGTCTATATGTTGCTGTTTGAAAACAGAAAGTTTTCTGTTATGTTTTGAATATTTGTGAATAGTCAGAACATGATAAAATCTTGAAATTTTTACCAAATTAGTAACAACAAATTTTATACAGTGTGGTAATTTTTCAGAATTTTTGGAGTTAGGGAAGTATGATTCCTCTTGCATTCTTTACAGACTGTTCTGTTTAGACAGATTGCTGTTATGTTTGCATTGTTTGCATATGTTTGCTTGTTTAATGATCCTATTTGAGGATAGGAGTGTTAAATATGCAGAGGCATTTAGTAGGCAATATCAAATTATAATTTTAGTGATTTTCTATAGTAGAGAATGATAAGGTTTTGCGTTGATTTATACTAACTTATCTCACGAGTTCTTGTTGAGTTTTGTGTGGATGAAGTTTTTAAGATTTAGGAAAACCGTGATATAAGAGGACTTAAGGAGACACAAAAGCTCAAGCTTGGGGATGCCCAAGGCATCCCAAGTCAATATTTCAAGAATTCTAAAGAATCTAAGCTTGGGGATGCCCTGGTTGGCATCCCACCTTTCTTCATCAACAATTATCGGTTAGCCTCGGTTGAGCCTAGGTTTTTTGCTTATTCACATTGGTTGTGCTATATTTGGAATGTCATTTTATTTTGTTTTGCTTGATGTTTGAATAAAATAAATTAGATATGAAATTTTTAAATGAGAGAGTCTTCACATAGATACATAAATATTCAACTACTCATTGATCTTCACTTTTATCTTTTTGGAGTAGTTTGTCATTTACTCTCATGCTTCACTTATATCCTATGAGTAAATGGTTGAATGAATTGAATATCATAAATCGGAATTTATATATGCTTCATATTCTTACACCATGGGGAGTAGTGACTTCACATATAAGTAGTATAGGTGGTAAATTTATTGAAAGTTAGCAAACATAGTATTGGTCACTTGAACAATTCATGAAAGAATATTGAAGGAAGAGAGATTTCACATATAAATATACTATCTTGGACATCTTCTATGATTGTGAGCCCCATTAATTATTTTCAAACTTGAGCAAATTAGTTGAAGGTGTACAAGGAAGACAACTTAATGAGTTATGCTTGGGTATATTTGTATAGAAGTTATATTGTTATGGATCCTCCAACATGTGGTGCTTGCTATTTATAATCTTTTGCTAGCCAAAATTTCTGTACTAAGCGGGAATACAGCTTGTGCATCCAAAATCCTTGAACCAAGTTTCTTCCCTAAGTGTCCACCATATCTACCTATATGCGGTATTTACCTGCCGTTCCAAGTAAATTTGCATGTGCCAAACTTTAAACCTTCAAATAATAATCTGTTTTGTATGCCTGAATCACTCATGTAGCGACTAGGGGCTATCAATATCTTCCATGCTAGGTGGGTTATTCTCACGATGAGTGTTTATTCACTTATCATTCACGAGAGAGTGGCTGGTAATTGGGATGCCCAGTCCTATGATCAAAAGATCGAAAACAAAATTACAAATAATTAAACAAGACCCCCCCCCAGGAAAGTTGTTGGTATGGACGGCACCCGTGAATTCGGCTAGCCGTGGAGTGTGATTGTTGGTGGAGGGGGAGTAAAGACTTTACCCTTCTGTTTGGGAACCGCCTATAATGTATCTAGCGTGGAAGATAGTGAGAACTCTTGGTGGTTATGTTGACAATGAAAGCATACCTCTCAAAATTATGTTCATCTCTGTTTTAAAAGCTTCGAGCTCTGGCACCTCTGCAAATCCCTGCTTCCCTCTGCGAAGGGCCTATCTTTTACTTTTATTTTTGTTGAGTCAATTTCTTATTCCAACCTATTCTTTAGTTGGCAAGCATCATGTGGTGGGGAAAGATCTAAGCATGTATGGCCATTCAAATATATTTGATCATGAATTATTATTGTTGACAATTATCTATATGATAAATAAGTTGGGAGGCGAAAACACTAAGCCCCTATCTTTCTCTGTGTTCGATGGATGCTATTTGTTCTAAAAATATGCTTTGAGTGGTAGCAATCATGGAAGACTATATGATAGTTGAGTATGTGGAATTTGCTAAATCAAAGCTCTTACATAGACCCTTCCTGAAAATAAGATGAATTCCAATTGTTTGATGACTGAGAACATAGTTTGCTAGTTTTCAAGAAAGTTTATGGTCTATGCTTTAACATGTGAATAGCTTGCTACTTGATCATGAGAAGTTTGATGAGATGAGCTACTGTTTATGATATATAATGATGCTAGAAAAAGTGATTGAAATTATCATTGATCAAACTTGTGCACTTGCTAGCATTCACACTTCATAAATTGTTTCTTTCATCATTTACCTACTCGAGGACGAGCAGGAATTAAGCTTGGGGATGCAGATACATCTCCAACATATCTATAATTTATGAAGTATTCATGCCATGTTTACAACAATTTTATATGATTTTGGTATGATTTGATTAGAACTAACCCAGACTCACGCTGTTTTCAGCAGAATTACCGAGGTGTCGTTTTTTGTGCAGAAATAAAAGTTCTCAGAACAAGCTGAAAATTTATGGAGAATATTTTTGGAAAATATAAAAAATACTGGAATGAAAAGATATCGGAGAAGAGTCCCGAGGCAACCACAAGGGTGGAGGGCGCGCCCCCCCTAGGGCGCGCCATTGCCTTGTCGTCGCCTCGTGGGCCCCCTTGACTTGTCCCTGACGGCAACACCTCCTATAATTCCCAAAACCTCCAGAAATAAACCTAGATTGGGAGTTCTGCGGCCGCAAGCCTCTATAGCCACGAAAAACCAATCGGGAGCCCGTTCCGGCACCCTGCCGGAGGGGGAAACCATCACCGGTGGCCATCTTCATCATCCCGGCGCTCTCCATGACGAGGAGGGAGTAGTTCATCCTCAGGGCTAAGGGTATGTACCAGTAGCTATGTGTTTGATCTCTCCCTCTCTCGTGTTCTTGATTTGGCACGTTCTTGATGTACTGCGAGCTTTGCTACTATAGTTGGATCTTATGATGTTTCTCCCCCTCTACCTTCTTGTAATGAATTGAGTTTTCCCTTTGAAGCTATCTTATCGGATTGAGTCTTCAAGGATTTGAGAACACTTGATGTATGTCTTGCATGTGCTTATCTGTGGTGATAATGGGATATTCACATGATCCACTTGATGTATGTTTTGGTGATCAACTTGCGAGTTCTGTGACCTTGTGAACTTATGCATAGGGGTTGGCACACGTTTTCGTCTTGACTCTCCGGTAGAAACTTTGGGGCACTCTTTGAAGTTCTTTGTGTTGGTTTGAATAGATGAATCTGAGATTGTGTGATGCATATCGTATTATCAAACCCGCGGATACTTGTGGTGACATTGGAGTATCTAGGTGACATTAGGGTTTTGGTTGATGTGTGTCTTAAGGTGTTATTTTAGTACGAACTCTAGGGTTGTTTGTGACACTTATAGGAATAGCCCAATAGATCGATCAGAAAGAATAACTTTGAGGTGGTTTCGTACCCTACAATAATCTCTTCGTTTATTCTCTGCTATTAGTGACTTTGGAGTGACTCTTTTTTGCACATTGAGGGATTGTTATATGATCCAATTATGTTATCATTGTTGAGAGGACTTGCGCTAGTGAAAGTATGAACCCTAGGCCTTGTTTCCAAGCATTGCAATACTGTTTTTGCTCACTTTTGTTACTAGTTATCTTGCTGTTTTTATAATTTCAGATTACAAAAACCTATATCTACCATCCATATTACACTTGTATCACCATCTCTTCGCCGAACTAGTGCACCTATACAATTTACCATTGTATTGGGTGTGTTGGGGACACAAGAGACTCTTTGTTATTTGGTTGCAGGGTTGTTTGAGAGAGACCATCTTCATCCTATGCCTCCCACGGATTGATAAACCTTAGGTCATCCACTTGAGGGAAATTTGCTACTATCCTACAAAACTCTGCGCTTGGAGGCCCAACACGAGTTTACAAGAAGAAGGTTGCATAGTAGACATCAGTACCCAGCTGCGATGCCCTGTCGACAGCAGGCAAGCGCCGATGGATTCGCTCTTGCTGTGCGGCGCGCCGCGCCTCTCGCTCTATGGCACTCCATTGGTCTCTTTGTGCTGCGAGCCGCAGCCTATCAGTGCGGACGCGCCTAGCTTGCTCTACGACCCACCATCGATCATGTTGTGCGGCGAGCTACAGCCTCTCAGCGTTGACATGCCTATCTTTATCCGCGGCGCTGAAGCGCCGTTTGCCAAGGGTCAGCTCAACCTTGGCAATGACATGCAGCATAGCGTCGTCCATCGCATTGCCGGGGAGCGCCTCGGCCTCGACGGGCCATGGCGCCTTCTCGTTTTCCTCATCAAGGAGGTTGTTGGCAGAGGCGGCGCTTCAGTGGGTTGGCATGCTTGGAAAAGTTGGATGTTCTACAAGCTGCACTTGTTGCCTTGGTGTGCCGCGCGCCGCCTAGGTTTATGCACAATATCACTGGGTGGCGGCGGGAAACCAGTGAAGAAATGGCAGGAAACAGTGGCATGGTCATAAAACGCCATCATTTATTGGAAACTTAGCATAGACGGAACATCGAGCTAGCATGACGCGTGCGGGCACATTGCTACCCCAAGGCTATGAATCCATATACTTGTGTGCCCAACAGAGCACACTATTCATAGAAAAGAATATTGTTCCGTTTAACCTAGTAGAGCTGTGGCGGCAAGCGTCACAAGAAGAAGTAGATGATGATCAGATGATCATTTATCCTAGTTAATTATGCATGTAATAGTGTCGGTGCACTAGGAACGGGGTCCCTAGTGCTCCTGACATGTGCACAGACAGTTGCAGCCTTCCCGGTATGGTGCCTTGGCGGGGACTGATGAGGAGCCACAGAAACCACTCTTCGTGAGATAAGGAACACATTAAGAAGACCGAAGAGACCAGAGAATCCCCCGGGAAGGTCTCCCTTGCCGGGCAGGCGAGCCCAGCAGGGTCGAGACTATGCCTGGGGACAAGGCCAAACCGCCCCGACAGGGTTCCCGGGGCTGCCAAGATCAGAGCTCGGCAGGCTCCATGCCGGCAAGCCTTCGCCAGAATGCCACCGCTCCACCTCATCATACGCCAGTCACTAATCAGTACGATGTCGAGCTCTCAAGTGGCTAGGTGGATCATGTCGGGTACGTGGCAACCTGCTGGAGAGGAGATTAACCTTATTGACACCCGTCTTGATGGCGTGTCATGCTGGTAAGAGGTATTTGGGTAAGCGGCGCTGCAGTCTTGCCGGGCTTCAACCTCCACATGACACCTAGCAGTGCATTTAATGCTCTTTGTCCTAACTGCTAGAGTTAGGTATGATAACACTGTCAGCTATCTCATCATGCTGTAATGACTGTTGCCACTGTGGTCGCCCCTTAAGCTATAAAAGGAGGCCCGAGGCAACCTAGCAAAGGGTTCGAACTTTTGATCCCTCAACAATTGTACACTCGTAGCTGCTCTCCCCGAGGCACACTTGTCGGGCTTGAGCGCTCCGTGTCTTCATGTTCCTCGAAATCAATCCACCAAAGCAGGAGTAGGGTTTTACGCTGCTAAGCGGCCCGAACCTGGGTAAACAAGAGTTGTCATCACCGCGCTGCCCTGCTGCCTTTGCTCTTTGTGCAATGTGATCATCCCCCACCGAACCACAAAGGGGCAACCCTGCCCCATAGGTGATCGTGCTCCTCCACGACATCTTTGGCGTGCCAGGTAGGGGGATTCCCTTGCGCAAATCTGAGACAGCAACCAGTGCACCGATCTTCTTCATTGCCCATGGCGCCGGGGCGCCGTGACAACAAAACTATCCTCGTCCAGGCTCCCACCGCATTCGCCTGAGGACGGTGCAGGCTGCACCACTCCGGCGGGCGGTGCGGGCACCGCAAAAGGCACGACCAGTACAGGAGGTGTTGTTGCCATACCCATTGCAGCGGGGGCAGACGAACGGCGTACCAGAGCTGGTCAGATCCCTCGACCCTCTGGCGATGACCACAACAAAAGGGCAGGCTGAGCGGATGTGTATTTCCCATTTCCCCCTCGCCTCTGCAGTCATGGCCACCAGAGCAACACGCTTAGTCTGGCTCACACCCAGTTCCCTTCGGGCGTCGATCCCGGCAACAACAAGTGTTGTTGCAGAAGGGAACCGCGACAAGGCCAGTTTCGTCCTTTCCCCGCAAGTCTCGTCACACGTCGTAGTACGTCGTAACCACACTACATGTGAGTTAAAGACTGACCTGCGTGTGTGAGGCTTCCACGGAAATAAGAGGGTTCGTGTCTCCACAACAGCGACAATTGCGAGTCAAAGAAAAGATAAGTTGTGGAACCTTATTTTAGTTCCAGAATCTTTGATTACCCTTTGCGACTCCTTTGGTTTAAGCCCTAGTACTCGTATGGAAAACCTACAACGCGAAGGTATTCTTCCGTGATCATTTGCGCCCTTGTCTGTTTTGAGTCCACTCAACAGTTCAGGTGGCAGCATCGGAAACGTCGAAGGAAAACTTGCCAGAGGCATCGCTGCCTGCAGGTTGCTAGGTGTCCGCCCCCAAAGCGCCGCATGCAGCTAGTGTCAGCCTCGGCCAGCTGCCAGCATGCATAGGGTCCACCACCATACAAGAACAACAAGCAGGATGAACTAAAAGGATAGCATGAGTTCATACACCTACTTGAAAGTGCTATTACATTTCAAGAATATCAAAGACCAAACATAAGGTCAAATATGTTCTTTTGTTCAGCAGAGTTAGCACATCAACAAGCTTAGTTGGTACAGCCACCCTGAACCCCGGGGACCTTAAGGACCTTGTTGGAGACAAGGGTGACAATTTTGTCCATGGAGGACGTATCCATGTTCGGCGGCAACATCTTGAAAGACTTGGAGACGTCAAGCCCTGGATTGCGGCAGACCAGACAGACCAGCGCAGTGTGAAGCATGTCATGGGTGAATTTCCGGGACTTGTTGGCAAAGCCACATTCCTATCATCGTGATACATCTTCACCGCTTCAATCAAGCCATTGAAAAACTTGGACAGTCTGGCGCTGGCAGCCTCATGCTCTGAAGTAGGCAAACTCCAGCTCTTCATCTCCATGACTGCAAGCTGGGAGGAGATGCGCCCGGCGGTATTGACCAACTCCTCTGTCCAGAGGGAGTACATCTTCTGCAGCTTGTCCAGTGTACCTTCGACATCCTGCCGGAGAGTTTCTGCGGCAGCCAGCTTCTCCCATAAAGCCTTCTCCCGCACCTTGTAAGATTCGAGGTTCTGCTCTAGCCCGGCAATTTTGGATTTCAGATCCTGGACCACACCATCAACAGTGGCCAATTCTTGGCTCTTGGACAAGAGCTGCATTTGCAGCTCCCCTAGGGCATGAGCTACTTTTTGCGCCTCGACCTTGAGAGCCTCGATATCCTTGCCTCTAGTGGCCAACTCTTCCTTGAGCTTGCTAGTCTGGGCTTCCATTTTTGCCTTGACGGTGGTGGCGACTGTAGCATCGTCAACGACCTCTTTGAGTTTGGCACCATGATCCAAAGCTTGTGCCTCCAAGGCCTTCTGGTGATCATCCTCCAACTTTTGTGTTCGCTGCCGCACAAGTTCCTCAATCTCGTCATCTCTGCTACGGAGAGTGGCAACCATAACTTGTTCTTGAGCGGCAAGATCCCTGGCTTTGGCGTTGAGCTGCATCTCGTGCTAGGTCAGCTTGTCGTCACAGGCTCTTGCTTTCTCTTCGGCAGCAGCCATCTTCTCCTCCTGGCTCCTGAGTTCGCAGGATCGATTGTTATACCATGTGCGTAACTCTTCTGCCTTCTCCTTCAGTTGCCGGTCTACCATATCCTGAGCCTTGCGTTTTCCCTCGATCTGCTTCCACCTCTAGTCGTACCTGTCCTGGGCATCTTTGAACCTGGCAGCCATAGCCATCAAGAATGTGTAGTCCTCCTACTCATTGGCTATGTCTTTGGCATCTGTGGACCTCTGAGCCAAGGGGAGTAAGATTCGTGCAAATTCCTCCTCGAAGTTCAGCTCTGCAGTGCCCAACAAGCTGGGGGCTCCAAGATTGGCCTGGAAGGTCACTATGTCAGTGCTGGTGGGCAGGATTGGTGGGGCCACCGACACTGGTGGATCAGCAAGTACTGGCTACAGGTCTATGGTATGCGCCACATCCATATCAAGCCTAGTGGGCTCGTATTGGTTAACAGAGGGCTCCTCCATCGCCACATCAACCTCCTGGATATCACCATTAGTTCGCTTGGGATTTTCCGCGATGACAATTTTGGTGGCCTCTTCAGCTGTAGCCTTGGCAATCCCGGAAACCTCCACTGGCTCATCACCCTCTGCGGGAAAGGTTGGAGCTGGAAAACCAAGACAAGATAAAAAGAGAAAAATGTGGTCTCAACTACTGGTAAAAACCGAAGGGAGAGTTCTTGTGGAGATAACTTTGCGATAAGAGGTTTACCTGACTGTACTTGTTGGGCGGGGGCGTCCCCACCCCCAGCAGCCTGCATTGCCTGACGATGACATGTACCTAGGGTAGGGTCCTAGGCCTGACCTACATGCCCTACCAAAGGACACTACACAAGAGGCCAAAGCCTACAAAGTTAGAAAGGAGATACCGACTGAAATCATCATAGAATGCAACTCACTCGACATAAGATCAACTCGGTTATCCCACTTCCACTCGACCGTCGTTATTCACTTGGAGTACAAGGTTTCGCTCAAAGGACAGAAGACCTAAAGCCACCCCAGGATGGCAACGGTCGGACATTCACTCCGTCGCTATAAAGACAATTAAACACGGGCGTTTCCAGTAACGTTCGTACCTTTATTCTCACATTGAACCCTTGCGTAACTGAGGACTGTGAGGGGTCAACGGACTCTATATAAGCCATCCCTCCCCTCTTGCACAAGGGTTCGCACCCCCTATAACTCAACACTCCAATCAAAACAAAGCCCCCGCGACACCGAGACGTAGGGATGTTACCTCCTCCGAGAGGGGCCTGAACTCGTAAATCTGAGTGTACAATCTCGTTGTAGCTAGGCTCTGCCCTCTCCTACGTGCCCCCTATGTCTACAGTCAGATCCGTTCCCACGACAGTTGGCGCCCACCGTGGGGCAGGCGTCTAAGCGACTTCCGACGAGGTTGCATTCTTCGAACTCCTTCGACATGGTTTCCGGCTGCGGACTGTCCCTGGGTCGCGAGATCTGTCTCGGCGCACTCCTTTTCATCACCGACAACTTGGCCTGGCTCTAGGAAGCCCCCCTCGACATCAAGGCACTCCCTATTCATGGGGCGGCGCACTTTCGTGCGAGTGCCTGCGTCGTCCTCTTGCGGCAGCCGTCGACTCAGTACCGGTCGGCTCCCATGGCGTCTTCCCTCCCCGCTGCTCGCCATCGCAAGCGATCCGATTGCTCGCGGCTCCAGCGGTGGGTGAAGCATGTGGTGGCTCGTCAGTCATCCACTCCTCAGATCGCGGCAATCGAGCCCGATGAGTCCCTTTATGGCTTGTTCGATTTATCGTCTGGCCACTCGGATACTCTTTCCGAGTGCGAAAGCAATGATCCCACTGTGGAAGTCCTCATGGTTGGCTCCCAGCGTAGCCCACCGAGATTTCCTCGTGGTGGGGGCAAAAGCGATGGTCCGTCGCATAGCAACGACGAGTACTATCCGCAAGCCCTCACTGCAGAACAAAGAGAAGAACTGTAGCGCAAGAATAAGCAGACACTCCAGACCCCCATTGTTGGGGAGACTGCCAAGGCTCAGGCTTTGGAGGCTGCACGCGTAGCCACTCTGGCTGAACGTGCATGCCTGGAGGATCTCCAGAAGTCACTCGAAGACCGCGCTTGCAGGCCACCTCCAATTCCCAGTCGACGCCAGCGGCAATTGTTCCTGACTGGATCTCGAGATGAGTGTCAGGTATACCGCACTCCAATCCAGAATGTTGCAGCAGCCGCGCATTGCAGATTCGATCCAACCATCCCGTTCCGAGGCTGGAAGAGGCCTAGAGCAGATTTAGACACCGCTCAGAACGGCTGGGGAGCAGAATTCGGCTGTTTCTCAGTCGTGCAATAGGATTCACAGCAGATCCGTCGGGGCGGACACAGTTCAGTCAGCCCACAGTCCAAGATCGCCTCCGCGGTGTGAAGATCGTGGTTATCGCGAGGACCAGTACCTGGATCGAGGCCACGGGCAATTTGATCCACGACATCATTGTTACGACTACCGTCGAGTGCCTACGCCCCCTCCGAGGGGTGGTTCATATGCGCCCCGGCGGTATGATGACAGGCGCCCGTACGGTGATGAGCGGAGGTATCTAGTCGACCACCGGGAGCCTAGGTTTGATGCAAGGTCAGTCCTCGTGCAGGGCCTGGTTGACAGAGGCAGGGCTAACAAAGAGGGTTTGGATAGGGATCGCCCGAGTGGAAGTGGAGCATTTGTCTCTAGGCCCGAGTGTTTCAGTAGGGCCATTCGCACTGCTGAGATTCCTCCCAACTTCAGGTTGGCCGCAGGAGTGAGCAAGTTTACTGGTGAGTCAAAGCCACATACATGGTTAGAGGATTACCGAGTGGCCGTGCAAATTGGCGGGGGCAATGATGACGTTGCCATAAAACATTTGCCATTGATGCTGGAAGGGTCAGCTCGAGCCTGGTTGAATCAATTGGCCCCCGCTGGCATATTCAGCAGGGGAGACCTGGCCCGAGTGTTCATCAAAACATTCGAAGGCACCTGCAAACGCCCTGCTGGCTTACCTGAATTGCAGCACTGTGTCCAGAAACCGAATGAAACCTTGAGGGATTACATCCAGCGTTGGACCACACTTCACCATGTGGTGGAGAATGTTTCAGAGCACCAAGCAGTTTGCGCCTTCAAGGAAGGTGTCCGGTACAGGGAGCTCATACTAAAATTTGGTCGCTCCGGGGCCATGTCACTAAACCGAATGATGGAGATAGCCACTCGGTATGCGAATGGCGAAGAGGAGGACTGACTCCATAGTGGAAAAGGCAAGGTTCTAGACCCTGACACCGGAGGCGGGAATCCTAGTCAGAAACAGAAGCGCAAAGCTGAAGCCGCTGGTCAGGCTGAAGCCGCGGTGGTGGCTCCTTAAGGCAAGTTCAAAGGGAAGGCCAAAGAGCAGTGGGTTCCTAAGAAGAAGAGAGATCAGTCGGGTCGGGATGTCTTGGATCTACCGTGTGCCATCCACACGAAGAAAGACGAAGTGGGTAACCTGATTTTACCCAAGCATACCACTCGACAGTGCAGGCTCCTTATTCAATAGTTCCATGAAGGTCAGCCGAGTGAAAAAGGCTCCGACAAGGATGAGGATGAAGAAAAGGCAAAAGATTACCCGAAGTTCAATGCCACTCTGGTGATTTTTGTTGATGTTGAGAGCAAAAGTTGACTGAAAGTCATCAACCGAGAGGTGAACATGGTTTGCTGTGCAAATACAACATACCTCAAGTGGTCAAAGGCTCCCCTTACCTTTGACCAGTTGGATCACCCAGCTCATGTTGCTACCCCCGGGTGGCAGGCTCTGGTAGTGGATCCATTCGTCGGAGGCACTCGGTTGTGCAAAGTTCTCATGGATGGCGGCAATGGTTTGAACATTCTTTATACTGAAACCCTTAAGGGATGGGCATTCCGATGTCCCGTCTTAGTGAAAGCAACATGCAGTTTCACGGAGTCATCCCAGGGAAGAAAGCAAAATCACTCGATCAGATTGCTTTGGATGTGGTTTTTGGTGATTCAAAGAACTTGCGGAAGGAAAAGTTGACGTTTGAAGTGGTAGATTTTCACAGTGCCTATCATGCTATTCTGGGTCGACCAACTTATGCTTGCTTCATGGCCCGCCCATGTTACGTGTACCTTAAGTTGAAGATGCTCGGACACAAGGGCGTGATCACCGTCACTGGGAATAGGCAGAGAGCTGAGGAATGTCTTCAAAAGGGATCAAAAATCGCTGATGAACAGATGGCTGTGGTGGAGTTGGAAGAGTACAAGAAGAACGCTGATCCGAGTGATTTGCTCCGTTCTAAAAAGCCAGCTTCTGAGTCTGCATTTCAGTTAGCGGGTGAGACGAAACCAGTTCACATTCACCCGGAGGATTCCACGGCCGCTCCAACCAATATTTCAACGACACCCAACAACGAATAGGAAGCCGCACTCATCCAGTTCCTTCATGAGAACTGGGACATCTTTGCATGGAAACCATCTGACCTGCCAGGTTTACCCAGGGGACTAGCTGAGCACTGTTTGTGAAGTCGACTCGAAGGCTAAGCCTATCAAAGAGCATCTTCGCCGCTCTGCTGCGTGTTGGGCCCCTTTCTGGAATAAATCACAGAAAAGCCCTAAGTCACACCAGCCCCAAGATCAACACAATCTGGTGGACTTCCCTGATACAGATAACCAGTACAAGATAATATTACACAGGGTTGAGTCTGAGAGCTCAACAATATTATTACAAACTCGCCAATATATGGCAGTGGCGCAATATGACAGTGGTGTGGTGGTGATACAATACTAGTACAATAACATAGAGCCAAGTGTCAGAGTGAGGCTTGACTATTTTATTGGTGTAGCGGAAGCTCGGTGGATGATACATGTGGTAGACTCCTATCTCACAGGTTGACTGACTGGGACTCCTCTAAGCGTCGGGCTCGCTAGTGCAATCCTCCTCCACAGGCTCGTCGTCCTCCAAGTCTGGCCAAGTAAATAGCCAGGGACAAGCCAGTGAGTACGTTGGAATGTACTCACAAACATTATGAACAAAAGATATAATGGATGCACATGCTCATGTAGGAACATAATGACATGCTCATGCTGACTAAAATCCTGGTCAGGACATAATTATAAAATGATGTGGAAGTAAATAAAACATGTTAGCCATAACCAGTCTTTTGAAAATAAAAGGAAGTGAATGCCACGGGTAGTCTAGCCAGCCCAAGTGACATTAAGAAAAATAAGAGAAATGCCAGTCGGGTGTCTACAAGAGTAGTGGCGAGACAAACCGCCTGTTAACTCGAGAGACGCCACGAGAGGTCTTGAAAAGAAATGGCTGTCGGGCATCAAGTGACGCCACGGTCGGACTTGAAGAGAAATGCCAATCGAGTGTCTACAAGAGTAGTGGCGAGATAAACCGCCTGTTAACTCGAGAGACACCACGAAAGGTCTTGAAAATAAAAATTGAGTGCCCGGGGTAGTCTAGCTTGCCCCTGAGACACTCAGGAAGAATACAAAATGAGAGAAACGGGTTAGTCCTCAATCTTATGCATAGCCATAATAATATTTAACAAGCATAAAATATTCATGGTGGCAACAGGGTATCAATAATTATCCTGCAAAAATAAGTCAGACACATTTTAATTATTTCCTTCGGAGACCGACACCGGGACCGACACTAGACCAACCCAGCTACGCCCTTTGACCGAGGACACGGCTATTCGAATAGGTTTAACTCTGCAGAGGGTGTACTCTATACCCACTTGCATGGGGTTCCTTTAGTCAGCACCGTAGCACTGGCTAATTCCCACTACGGTCTTTGGGTTGAAAACACACCTGACCCGTACACACCAGATTAACTTTCCGGATGCTAGGAATCACCCAAAGCATCGTTCAAGAAAAACTCTAAGACGGAGAGACCAACGTCCTGCATGGGATCACTATTAATACGCGCGGATTCCAAGGGGACACTCCCTCTCGGCTACAGCCAGTAACACCCATGCCCCCTGACCCGATGACAGGATTTAGTCCAAGGCCTTTGGAAACCCTCATCGTGGCCCTCTATACGGTGTGTACCTGGACAGGGGTTAACAACTTACTCAGCCGCACCTTCCTTGCGGAAGGGCCCGTGGCAGCACGGTATCCAGCTAGGTGTAACAAAGCAAGACTCGATCTAGGCCGACTCAGGAGGTGTTAATTATCATCACCGGGATATTCCACATAAGCCACATGGCACCACCGTGTCAAAAATAATGGCCCGTGCCCACCGGCACATCCAAGGCAGGAGACTCTCTCCTGAATACTCACAATTTTACCATGTTAGAAAGATTATTTCCTTGAGTGAAGTGCAAGATATGAGCAAGATGTGATATGACCGAACATGCATGCACTTGTGATATATGTGGTGCAACTCCAACCGATGCAAACATGTAAATGCAAAATGCAATCACCATATCCCAAGTTCAATAATGCTTGCCTTGTCCAAAGTAGTCAGGTGAAAACCCTTCAAAATTCTCAGCAAAGTTTCCCTCTTCTTTTTCTGAAAATTCAAATTCAACTTAAATTAAAAATTTGACAACAACACAAAAAGTTGTCTCAAAACATTTTTAGATAAATACTAAAAAAAACTAGAGAGAAAAATAAGAATTTCAAAAAAAGTTCAACTCAAACAGAGTTGTGGTTTAAAAGTTATTAAACTTTCAAATCCAGGGGCTTTTCTGTAAAACAGCAGTCCCTGTGCAGTTAAAACAGAAAATGCTTCGGCTGAAATATGTTTTCCAACGGAGAAGGCAGAAAAAGCAGAATACGCCTTCGCCTTAAACAGAGAAAAAATAAAAGGACCGCGCGGGGTGGGGGCCCACCCGTCAGGTTCAAATTTGAACCTGATCGCGCGCTAGGCAGAGAAGTGATGCCGGTCGCCGGCGGCGATCGCCGGGGTTCCTGCAGCTGGCGATGGTCGGAACGTGACCAGGGCGGAGTGCCGCGTCAGAGGGAGCTGGTGGTGGTCGCCGGAGAGCACCTGAACGCCGGCGATGTCAACGGTAGCGGACAGTGGCTCGTGTGACTTTGGAACTCGCCGGAGAGGGCTCGGGCAGTGAAATTGGAGCGCGGGATTGATGGTTTGGTGGATAATATGGCTACTGGCAAGATCTGAGTGGTGGTGGTGGCGTAGAGGTATCGAACTGATCGGTGACAGAGGAGGCGGAGCGGTGGCTGGAGGGGAAGAAGAAGACCTCCCCGAGGTCGGGTGAGTGCATGGGAGGGCGATTGGAAGGTGGTGGAGGCGATGGATGGAGCGAGTGGAGCTCGGGAGGGCCTTTTATAGGCGATCTGAGGCGGTCCGGCGAGGTTCAGATCATGCCGGAGTTATGGTGGTCGGCGAGGTTGGTTTTGGGCGGTGGTCGTGGGCGGCGAGTGTCAGTGAGAGCGGTGGAGAACTCCGGAAGGCTTGGCGTGGACGGGCTTGAGCTCCTCGAGCTTATCCCAGAGCGGAGCTCCCGTACGGTGCGGCGGCGCTATCCTGGTTCCAGCGACTGCTAGCGGGCCAGGGGGGTTGGGCGATGCAGACGGCGTGCGAGGGCGCGGAGAGGAGCAACGCATGGCCAGGAGGTAGGCGGTGAGGCTGCGGCGCAGTAATGGGAGTTGGTGGCCGAGGCGACTCCGCTCGTCCGCCGCGGATGAGCATGGTGCAGGGCATTGCACCGGCTAACCGCCAGCTCACCGGCGAGGAGTGACTGTGGAGTGGGCCAAGGAGGGGTGAGGCATTGATGATCTTAGCATCGCCGTGAAGGAGAAGGAAGGGGAGGGGTGCACAGCACCGTTTCCCTCTGTTGCCTGAAGACAAATTCAGTTAACTGAATTTCTTCAGTTATGAATAGTTTGGGAATAAGAGAGGGCCTGGCAAAGTTTGGGAATTTTTGGAGCACTTAAAAATATGTTTGGATCAGAATTATTGAATTTGGTCCAAATTTGAATTGAGTGGAATTTGAAAATTTTGAACTGTGGTACCCCATGTCTTTGGAGAAATGGGTTGTGGGTACCAAATATTTGCTGAGATAATTTTGGTGGAGGTAGAAACCTTGTGAAAATTGTGGTTCCTTTGTAAACCAAAGGAATGATGGATAATATGAATCCCAACTTTGGGATTTATTTAGATTGTGAAAAATATTTTTGTGGGGTAGGATAGAGTTGGATTCTGTCCTAGATGATATGAGTGACTTGTGGGATAAAGTTGGAATGGAAGAAAATTGTTGGATGGATTATAGATGGGCTAAAAGGAAGTGAAAAGGTTGTTTCCTTTGAAAACTTAATGATTCCCAAAACTTTTCTGGATGAAAATTGTTTGAAAACCTCCAAATTAATTATCCAAATAATTTTAAACCTTTGAAAACAGAACCTCTAAATAGAATTTGAAAACCCATTAAAGTTGAGAATAATTTTCAAAATAAAAGGGGTATGAAGAGAAAAATAGCAAGAATAATTCAAAAAAATATTTTATTTTAAGGGAAAGGTTTTGGAAGTCAAAAAGAAATATTTTTCGGGTGTTACAACACCTACCCCCCTTAAGAAAAATCTCGTCCCCGAGATTTCAGCTGTCCCTCAAACAGGTACGGATATTCAGCCCTCAGGTGATCCTCTCTTTCCCATGTTGCTTCTTCCTCAGTGTGATTACTCCATTGAACCTTGTAAAATTTTATCACATTCTGCCGGGTCCTCCGTTCAGACTCCTCTAAAACCTTTATAGGATGCTCCCTATATGTGAGGTCTGGTTGAAGGTCCAAGTCTTGGTGTTGCACTTGCTTGTCCGGGTTACTAACACATCTTCTCAGTTGTGACACATGAAACACATCTTGAACATCTGATAATTCTACCGGTAGCTCTAGTTGATAAGCAACCTTGCCTCTTCTTGCGATCACTCTAAATGGTCCAATAAACCTCGGTGCCAATTTTCCTTTGACCTTAAATCTTTGTAGTCCTCTTGTTGGAGATACTCTGAGATACACATATTCATCGGGCTCAAAACTGATTTGGCGATGCTTTTGATCATAGTAACTCTTTTGACGGCTCTGAGCCGCTCTTAGTCTGTCCTGAATAAGCTTCACTTTTGTTTCTGCCTCCTTAAGAATTTCCGGACCGAAAATTCGACTGTCTCCGGTCTCTGACCAATTGAGTGGGGTATGGCACCTTCTTCCGTACAGGGCTTCAAAAGGTGACATTTTTAAACTGGCTTGATAACTGTTGTTATATGAGAACTCCGCGTAAGGTAAACTATCTTCCCAGCTAACTCCGTAAGTGAGCACACATGCTCTTAGCATGTCCTCCAATATTTGATTTACCCGCTCAGTTTGTCCTTCGGTTTGCGGGTGGTATGCTGTACTGAACGTCAGTTAAGTTCCTAGGGCTTGCTATAGGTGCTCCCAGAATCTAGAGACAAATTGGGTGCCTCTATCAGAGACTATGGTCTTGGGTACTCCGTGTAAGCAAACAATCCGGGAGAGATATAATCTGGCGAGTCTCTGTGTGGAGTATGTGGTTTTTACCGGAATGAAATGTGCCACCTTGGTTAAATAATCTGTTATAACCCTGATAGCATCATTTCCGTGTCGTGACCTTGGCAGTCCGATGATAAAATCCATTCCTATTACGTCCCATTTCCATTCAGGTACTCTGAGTGGCTGCAATAGTCCTACTGGCCTCTAGTGTTCTGTTTTTACACGCTGGCATGAATCACAACGTGCGACATATACGGCTATATCTCTTTTCATCCCATGCCACCAATAATTTTCTTGTAAATCCTTTTACATTTTGTTCCTCTTGGATGGATAGAATATGGAGTGGTATGGGCTTCTGCCAAAATTTGTTGCTTTAAATCTTCCTTATTAGGCATGCACAATCTTTTCCCGAACCATAAAATTCCCTGACTGTCTACGGTAAATTCAGTCGCCTTGCCCAATTTTATTTTCCTCTTAATCCCTTCAATACTTGGGTGTCCTTTTTGGGCTTCTTTGATCTGATCCTCTAATGTTGGTTTTATTCCAAGTTGGGCAACGGCTCCTTCTGTGACTAGGACCCTATTAAGTTTGGCAAATTCCTGATCAAACTCATGCTGTAAGAATTGAGCACTATTATTGTTGGTGCAGGGATTTCGGCTGAGGGCGTCTGCCACAACATTTGCTTTACCCGGATGATAATGAATTCCGATATCGTAGTCCTTTATTAAATCAAGCCAGCGACGCTGTCTCAAGTTTAATTCCGGTTGGGTGAAAATATACTTAAGACTTTTGTGGTCCGTGTATATTTCACATCGTTCACCGAGAAGAAAGTGTCGCCATTCTTTGAGTGCGTGTATTACCGCAGCTAGCTCCAAATCATGAGTAGGATAATTCTCCTCGTGTCGTCATAGCTGTCTTGAGGCATAAGCCATGACTTTTCCTTCTTGCATCAATACACATCCAAGGCCTTTCCTGGACGCGTCACAGTATATCTCAAACTTTTTGTGCACATCGGGTATGACCAGAACGGGTGCCATTGTTAATCTTTTCTTCAATTCTTGGAAACTTTTCTCATAGGCTTCAGTCCATTCAAACTTCTTATCCTTCTTAAGAAATTGGGTCATGGGTTTAGCTATGGTGGAGAATCATTCGATAAATCTCTGATAATAACCTGCCAGACCAAGAACACTCCTAACCTCAGTCACGTTGGTGGGTTGTTTCCATTCTTGGACAGCTTTTACCTTGCTTGGGTCCACTGCTATCCCATCCTGTGTCAGAACGTGTCCTAGGAAGCCAACTTCTCATAACCAAAATTCACATTTACTGAATTTGGCATAAAGTTGGTTTTTCCTCAATTCTTCCAGGACTGTTCGTAGGTGTTGTTCGTGTTCTTCGGGTGTCTTGGAATAAATAAGTATGTCATCAAAAAATATGACCACAAACTTGTCCAAATATTTCAAGAAAACCTTGTTCATGAGATGAACAAAATAAGCAGGAGTGTTGGTTAAGCCAAAAGGCATCACTGTAAATTCGTACAATCCATATCTGGTAGTAAATGCAGTCTTGGGTATATCTGACGATCGGATTTTTAATTGATGGTAGCCTGACCTCAAATCTATTTTTGAAAATACCTTGACTTCTGCTAGCTGTTCGAACAAGTCATTTATCCTGGGCAGTGGGTATTTATTTTTGATGGTGACCATATTGAGAGCCCTGTAATCAATACATAGCCTGAGGGTACCATCCTTTTTCTTAGAAAATAAAACTGGCGATCCCCATGGTGATGAGCTGGGTCTGACGTATCCTTTTTCCATTAATTCCTTAATTTGTTTCTTTAGTTCAGCCAATTCGGTCGGAGCCATACGATACGGCTTCTTATAAATGGGAGCCGTTCCAGGTGCTAATTCAATAACGAACTCAATTTCACGATCAGGTGGCATGCCTGGTAGCTCCTCTGGAAATACATCGGGGTATTCACAGACTACAGGGACCTTACTTAATTCTGCCGCATCCACTTGATTTAATTTTCCTTGTGATGCGGAAATCCTCCTTGTACCAAATTTTATTGATTCTCCGTGGCAGCTTGTAAGAGTCACCGTGCGGTTGTAGCAGTCTATGAAACCTTTATTTTTGGTTAACCAATCCATTCCCAGAATAACATCCAGTTCGACTACTTCCAGAACAATAAGGTTGGCTAAAAAATACCATTCCTTTGATCTCAATATTTACATCCTTGCAGTACCATTGTGTGCTTTGCTTCGATCCCGGGGACTGAATAACCATGGAATTTTGCAAAGGCAAAAAAGAAAATCGATTCTCCGAGGCAAACCTTTTAGAGATGCACGAATGCGAAGCTCCGGAATCAAATAAAACTGTAGCATTAATTGAGTTGACAGGAAACGTACCAAACACAATATCCGGTGCATTTTGTGCTTCCTCAAAGGTCACGTGGTTGACCTGTCCCTTCCTTTGGTTGTTATTGTGGTTGATGTTGTTGCGTTTGGGGGCTGTGTTTGTACCATGGCCATTGTTGTTGGGCTTGGCAGTATTATTTCCCTGCTTTGGGCATTACCTGGAGTAATGCCCTTCTCCTCCGCAGGCATAATAGGTGATGCCCGGATAGAATGTCGTATTTTTGGTCCTGTTGTTGAAAGCACTGCGATTCTGTTGTAGTGCTACTGTTGCTGGCCGGGGTGTTGTAGGCTTCTGAAATTCATTCTTGGGCTTGTTGTTGCGAACCTGGGAGGTTTGGTTCATGCGGCGCTTGCGTATTTCGTTCATGTTGCGGTGCTCGTTCTCCAGTATAATTGCCTTGTCCACCAGTGTCTTGAAATCAAGAAAGGTGTGGACAACCAGTTGGCACTTTAAAGACGGAATAAGTCCATCGAGAAACTTTTCCGTCTTTTTGTCTTCTGTCATATATTCATCGTTGGCGTACCGGGCCAGCTGAGTAAACTGATCCAGGTACTGTGTCACCGTGGTGCCTCGCTGCTTGAGATCCTCAAACTCTCTCTTCTTTAGTTTCATGATACTGTTGGGGATATGTGCTCCCCGAAAGTTTTCCTTGAATTGTTCCCATGTCATATTGGCTGCGTTGGGATGAGTGTGGCATAAGTTTTCCCACCATGATGCTGCTGTACCAGACAAATAGTATGGGGTATAAAGCACTTTTTCTCGGTCCGTACACTGGGCAATAACCAATTTTCTTTCAATATCACGTAGCCAATCATCTGCCTCCAATGGTTTGTCGGTGTGAGAAAACACAGTAGGATTGGTCTTCTGGAGCTCAGATAATTTTGACATGTTCTGACTTTGTCCTTGGTGATTTCCCATATTGATTAAATGCTGCATCATCTCTTGGTGCTGTTGTTGGCTTTGTTCGTACAGACGGCACACTTGTGAAAATGCTGTGTCACTGTCCTGTTGACTACTATGTCCTTGTGTAAAATTATTTCCCATTTGTCCATGGTTGCTCTCTGGCGGATTTGGCATAGAACAGGTCCCGGGGCGATGCATTTTCTTTCTGGGGGTATTTGTGTAACACCAATGAGAAAAGAAATTATAAAGGCAACAAATAAAAAAAATTAAGAGACTGAAAATAAATCTCCCCCCAGGATGCAAGTACAACAGATTATATCATACATGCAGGATTTAATTATACAAGCATGGCTTAATTATACAAGATGCTTGCAGAAAATATATACTACAAGACCACTTATTCAACTAACGTACTACTTCGTCCTCTCAACGTGCTGTGGTCCGAGTCTGTTACTCGCCATCTTACAAAAAGGAAAAGAAGAAGAAACAGAAAATAAATATCTTACAACCACGTCATCATAAAAAGACTACTACGGTGCTGACGCTCGATCAGTCCTCACGGAGTGTCTGAGACACTGTAAGCTCCGCTGAGGGTGAGTCCCAGCTGTGGCTCTCGAGACTCAACCTCCTCCTCCTCTGGAATGGTCTCCAGTCGTGTAGAGGTTGATGCCACGCCTGACTGAGGTGGCACCGTGCGCGTCGACAGTGGAGCTCTGGTCGGAACAGGAGCAGCCAAGCGACTAGCCTCATCACTCGGGGATGAGTGCTGAACCGTGGGCTAAGTAGGAGAATAGTGTGGTGGAGTCGGAATACGAGGGGCACGTGGTGAAGGTGAACGGAACTCACTCATGTGAGTGATCCTCGCACGAGCCAAATCCATTCGTGCAGCATGATGGTCGTCCACCAGTGCGGTGAAGACCGACTCTAGTGCCATAATATACTGGACAAGGGGCTCGATCGCCTCATCCCTTTCTCCTGTGGTGCAGGAAAAAGCATAATGGTTGGTATAAGGAACATGGCTCGGAAGGTAGTGATAGGGACAGGTCTGCATGACAGGCAGGATGTCCCTGAGATGAGCAATAGCCTCACGGGCGGCCATCTGGATAGCATGTCTCTCAGAGGGCATGACTCTCCCCATAAAACGGTAATTGCGGAAAGACAAGGTACTTCCACCCCGAATATATACCGAAGCCTGGTACATAGTCAGAGTGTCTGTGATCCTATCAGGAAAAATGGTGTACTCTGGACGGCTCGGAGATCTCATCGCATCTCTAGCGATGATGGTAAGAAGACAGGAAAATCCCGCAGGCTCATTGGCGAAAATCTGGGATGGGCAGTTGCCGCCAGACATCTACATCAGTAGACAAAAATCCAAACAGTCATATCATAAGAATATGATGACCAAGGAGAAATTGCTACAATGCATGAAATGCATCCTAAGAAAAAAAATGTTAGTACTGACTTGAGTGCTAGCGATCGTGCCTAGGGCTTCCTACAGTCAGCCTGGCTCTGGTACCAAGGTCTATCGGGCCCCTTTCTGGAATAAATCATAGAAAAGCCCTAAGTCACACCAGCCCCAAGATCAACACAATCTGGTGGACTTCCTTGATACAGATAACCAGTACAAGATAATATTACATAGGGTTGAGTCTGAGAGCTCAACAATATTATTACAAACTCGCCAATATATGGCAGTGGCGGAATATGACAGTGGTGTGGTGGTGATACAATACTAGTACAATAACATAGATCCAAGTGTCAGAGTGAGGCTTGACTATTTTATTGGTGTAGCGGAAGCTCGACGGATGATACATGTGGTAGACTCCTATCTCACAGGTTGACTGACTGGGACTCCTCTAAGCGTCGGGCTCGCTAGCGCAATCCTCCTCCACAGGCTCGTCGTCCTCCAAGTCTGGCCAAGTAAATAGCCAGGGACAAGCCAGTGAGTACGTTGGAATGTACTCGCAAACATTATGAACATAAGATATAATGGATGCACATGCTCATGTAGGAACATAATGACATGCTCATGCTGACTAAAATCCTGGTCATGACATAATTATAAAATGATGCGAAAGTAAATAAAACATGTTAGCCATAAGCAGTCTTTTGAAAATAAAAGCAAGTGAATGCCACGGGTAGTCTAGCCAGCCCAAGTGACATTCAGAAAAATAAGAAAAATGCCAGTCGGGTGTCTACAAGAGTAGTGGCGAGACAAACCGCTTGTTAACTCGAGAGATGCCACGAGAGGTCTTGAAAAGAAATGCCTATCGGGCGTCAAGTGACGCCACGGTCGGACTTGAAGAGAAATGCCAATCGGGTGTCTACAAGAGTAGTGGCGAGATAAACCGCCTGTTAACTCGAGAGACGCCACGAAAGGTCTTGAAAATAAAAATTGAGTGCCCGGGATAGTATAGCCAGCCCCTAAGACACTCAGGAAGAATACAAAATGAGAGAAACGGGTTAGTCCTCAATCTTATGCATAGCCATAATATTATTTAACAAGCATAAAATATTCATGGTAGCAACAGGGTATCAATAATTATCCTGCAAAAATAAGTCAGACACATTTTAATTATTTCCTCTGGAGACCGACACCGGGACCGACACTAGACCCACCCAGCTACGCCCTTTGACCGAGGACACGGCTATTGGAATAGGTTTAACTCTGCAGAGGGTTAACTCTTTACCCATGTGCATGGGGTTCCTTTAGTCAGTACCGTAGCACTGGCTAATTCCCACTACGGTCTTTGGGTTGAAAACACAGCTGACCCGTACACACCAGATTAACTTTCCGGATGCCAGGAATCACCCAAAGCATCGTTCAAGAAAAACTCTAAGACAGAGAGACCAACGTCCAGCAAGGGATCACTATTAATATGTGCGGATTCCAAGGGGACACTCCCTCTCGGCTACAGCCGGTAACACCCATGCCCCCTGACCCGATGACAGGATTTAGTCCAAGGCCTTTGGAAACCCTCATCGTGGCCCTCTGTACGGTGTGTACCTGGACAGGGGTTAACAACTTACTCAGCCGCACCTTCCTTGCGGAAGGGCCCGTGGCAGCACGGTATCCAGCTAGGTGTAACGGAGAAAGACTCGATCTAGGCCGACTCGGGAGGTTTTAATTATCATCACCGGGATATTCCACATAAGCCACATGACACCACCGTGTCAAAAATAATGGCCCGTGCCCACCGGCACGTCCAAGGAAGGAGACTCTCTCCTGAATACTCACAACTTTACCATGTTAGAAAGATTCTTTCCTTGAGTGAAGTGCAAGATATGAGCAAGATGTGATATGACCGAACATGCATGCACTTGTGATATATGTGGTGCAACTCCAACCGATGCAAACATGCAAATGCAAAATGCAAGCACCATATCCCAAGTTCAATAATGCTTGCCTTGTCCAAAGTAGTCAGGTGAAAACCCTTAAAAATTCTCGGCAAAGTTTCCCTCTTCTTTTTCTGAAAATTCAAATTCAACTTAAATTAAAAAATTTGACAACAGCACAAAAAGTTGTCTAAAAACATTTTTAAATAAATACTAAAAAAACTAGAGAGAAAAATAGGAATTTCAAAAAAAAGTTCAACTCAAACAAAGTTGTGGTTTAAAAGTTATTAAACATTCAAATCCAGGGGCTTTTCTGTAAAGCAGCAGTCCCTGTGCAGTTAAAACAGAAAACGCTTCGGCTGAAATACGTTTTCCAACGGAGAAGGCGGAAAAAGCAGAATACGCCTTCGCCTTAAACAGAGAAAAAATAAAAGGACCGCGCGGGGTGGGGGCCCACCCGTCAGGTTCAAATTTGAACCTGATCGCGCGCTAGGCAGAGAAGTGATGGCGGTCGCCGGCGGC
Organism: Thinopyrum elongatum; assembly: GCA_011799875.1. Classification (NCBI taxonomy): domain Eukaryota; kingdom Viridiplantae; phylum Streptophyta; class Magnoliopsida; order Poales; family Poaceae; genus Thinopyrum; species Thinopyrum elongatum. The sequence goes on from CM022303.1 coordinate 391,618,549, forward strand.
GATCGCCGGGATTCCTGCGGCTGGCGATGGTCGGAACATGACCAGGGCGGAGTGCCGCGTCGGAGGGAGGTGGTGGTGGTCACCGGAGAGCACCTGAACACCGGCGAGGTCGACGGTGGCGGACGGTGGCTCGGGTGACTTTGGAACTCGCCGGAGAGGGCTCGGGCAGTGAAATTGGAGCGCGGGATTGATGGTTTGGTGGATAATATGGCTACTGGCAAGATCTGAGTGGTGGTGGTGGTGTAGAGGCGTCGAACTGATCGGTGACAGAGGCGGCGGAGCGGTGGCTGGAGGGGAAGAAGAAGACCTCCCCGAGGTCGAGTTGTTGCATGGGAGGGTGATTGGAAGTTGGTGGAGGCGATGGATGGAGCAAGTGGAGCTCGGGAGGGCCATTTATAGGCGATCTGATGCGGTCTGGCGAGGTTCGGATCACGCCGGAGTTATGGTGGTCGGCGAGGTTGGTTTTGGGCAGTGGTCGTGGGCGGCGAGTGTCAGTGAGAGCGGTGGAGAACTCCGGAAGGCTCGGCATGGACGGGCTTGAGCTCCTCGAGCTTATCCCGGAGCGGAGCTCCCGTACGATGCGGCGGCGCTATCCTGGTTCCGGCGACTGCCAGCGGGCCAGGGGGGTTGGGTGGTGCAGACGGCGTGCGAGGGCGCGGAGAGGCGCAACGCGTGGCCAGGAGGTAGGCGGTGAGGCTACGACGCAGTAATGGGAGTTGGTGGCCGAGGCGACTCCGCTCGTCCGTCGCGGATGAGCATGGTGCAGGGTGTTGCATCGGCCAGCCGCCAGCTCATCGGCAAGGAGTGACTGCGGAGTGGGCCAAGGAGGGGCGAGGCATTGATGATCTTAGCATCGCCGTGAAGGAGAAGGAAGGGGAGGGGTGCACGGCACCGTTTCCCTCTGTTGCCTGAAGACAAATTCAGTTAACTGAATTTCTTCAGTTATGAACAGTGCACTGTTACTCACTTAATCCCATGGCAGAGAGTGCTAGGGATTTTTTTGAATTTGAGGAATTTTTGTGGTAATGTGTTGATGCATAAGAGAGGGCCTGGCAAAGTTTGGGAATTTTTGGAGCATTTAAAAATATGTTTGGATCAGAAATATTGAATCTGGTCCAAATTTGAATTGAGTGGAATTTGAAAATTTTGAACTGTGGTACCCCATGTCTTTGGAGAAATGGGTTGTGGGTACCATATATTTGCTGAGATAATTTTGGTGGAGGTAGAAACCTTGTGGAAATTGTGGTTCCTTTGTAAACCAAAGGAATGATGGATAATATGAATCCCATCTTTGGAATTTATTTGGATTGGGAAAAATATTTTTGTGGGGTTGGAGAGAGTTGGATTCTGTCCTAGATGATGTGAGTGACTTGTGGGATAAAGTTGGAATGGAAGAAAATTGTTGGATGGGTTATAGATGGGCTAAAAGGAAGTGAAAAGGTTGTTTCCTTTGAAAACTTAATGATTCCCAAAACTTTTCTGGATGAAAATTGTTTGAAAACCTCCAAATTAATTATCCAAATAATTTTAAACCTTTGAAAACAGAACCTCTAAAGATAATTTGAAAACCCATTAAAGTTGAGAATAATTTTCAAAATAAAAGGGGTATGAAGAGAAAAATAGCAAGAATAATTCAAAAAAATATTTTATTTTAAGGGAAAGGTTTTGGAAGTCAAAAAGAAATATTTTTGGGGTGTTACACTACGGAGAAGAGGAAGGCAATTGGCGAGGAAGTGGCTCGGCTCCTGGCAGCTGAGTTCATACGCGAGATATACCACTCCGAGTGGCTCGCCAATGTCGTCAAGGTCCCCAAGAAGGATAATTCACTCCGCATGTGCATTGACTTCAAACATATCAATCGGGCCTGCCCGAAAGATCATTTTCCGCTCCCCCGTATTGATCAAATAGTTTATTCGACTGCGGGATGCGAGCGCTTGTCCTTTCTTGATGCGTATTCCGGATACCATCAGATCCGACTATATTGGCCAGATGAAATAAAAACGGCGTTCATCGCCCCTTTTGGTTGTTTTTGATATGTCACCCTGCCATTTGGTCTCAAAAACACTGGCGCCACGTTCATGCATATGATTCAAAAGTGCCTGCTCACTCAGATCAGTCGGAATGTGGGGGCTTACATGGATGATATCGTGGTCAAGTCACGCAAAGGTTCCGACCTGCTGACTGATCTCGCTGAAACCTTTGCCAACTTGAGAAGGTACGACATCAAGCTGAACCCGTCAAAGTGCACCTTCGGAGTGCCTGGAGGCAAGTTACTCGGTTTCCTCATTTCCGAACGAGGGATAGATGCCAATCCCGAGAAAATCGGCACAATTATCCGAATGAAACGCCCTGAGCGTGTGCATGACGTCCAGAAGCTCACAGGTTGTCTCGCAGCACTGAGTCGGTTTATTTCTCATCTCGGTGAAAAGGCACTGCCTCTTTACTGACTGATGAAGAAGTCCGATAAGTTCGAATGGACTCCCAAAGCTAAAGCAGCGTTTGTGGAGCTCAAAGCCCTGCTTTCCACCCAGCGGGTGCTTGCTGCTCCGAACAGCAAGGAGCCTCTACTCTTATACATTGTGGCCACTGGCCAAGTTGTTAGCACAGTGCTCACAATGGAACAAGAAGAACAAGGCACGGCCAACAAAGTTCAACGACCAGTGTACTATATCTCTGAAGTTCTGACTCCGTTGAAGCAGAGGTATCCTCATTATCAGAAGCTTGTCTATGGAATTTACTTGACATCGAAGAAAGTTGCACATTATTTTCAACATCACTCGGTTTCAGTCGTCAGTGACGCTCCATTATCTGAAATCATGAACAATCGAGATGCAACTGGCCGAGTGGCTAAGTGAGCAATTGAACTTCTCCCTCTGGATATTAAGTTTGAAGCAAAAAAGGCAATCAAATCCCAAGCACTTGCAGATTTCCTGGCCGAGTGGATTGAACAGCAACAACTGACTCAGGTTTACTCAGAGCACTGGACCATGTTTTTCGATGGATCTAAAATGCTTAATGGTTCTAGTACCGGAGTGGTTCTGGTATCTCCAAGAGGTGATTGGCTCAGTTATGTCCTCCAGATTCACTTTGATTCCTGCAATAACGAGGCCAAGTATGAAGCACTCCTCTACGGGCTGCATATGGCCATTTCACTCGGTGTCTATCACCTGATGATCTACGGTGACTCGGATTTGGTGGTCAATCAGTTGATGAAGGAGTGGGACGTCAGAAACCCTGCCATGACAGGATACTTCAATGCAGTGCAGAAGCTAGAGAAAAAGTTTGAGGGTTTGGAACTTCACCACATCCCCCAAATTAAAAATCAAGCAGCCGATGATCTGGCAAAAATCGGTTCCACTCGGAAACGTATCCCCAGCAATGTGTTTCTTGAGCACCTTCATTCCCCGTCAGTGCAAGAGGATCCTTTTACTGAAGAGCCTCCCCAAGCCATAAGTCCTACCAATCCGACTGAAATCGAGATCCCTACAGTCATTGACTTGGTAATGGAGATTCTGGTAATTACTCCTGACTGGACAATACCATACATTGCGTATTTGCTCGGGCAAGAACTCCCTGAGGATGAAGTCGAAGCACGTCAGATCGTTCGCAGGTCCAAAGCTTTCACAGTGATAGATGGACAGCTTTATAGAGAGTGTGTCACTGGCGTGGCTCAACGATGTATTTCTACGGAAGAGGGTTGACTAATTTTGAAAGAGATCCACTCGGGGACCTGTGGTCATCATGCGTCCTCCCGGACAATTGTGGCCAAAGCATACCGAGCTGGATTTTACTGGCTGCGGGCCAATGAAGTTGCAAAGGAGATCGTTCAACGTTGCGAAGGATGCTAGTTCTATGCGAACATGTCCCATAAGCCCGCGTCTACCCTGAAGACCATTCCACTCGTCTGGCCGTTTGATGTGTGGGGGTTGGACATGGTTGGATCGCTAAGGACCGGCAGAAGTGGCTTCACTCATCTGCTTGTAGCAATCGACAAGTTCACCAAGTGGATTGAAGCCAAGCCTATTAAGAAGTTGGATTCAAAGACAGCCACTGGGTTCTTGAAAGAGCTGATATTCAGGTACGGAGTCCCACACAGTATTATCGCAGATAATGGCTCAAACTTTGATTCGGAAGTGTTCAGAAACTTCTGCGCCATCCAAGGCACTCGGGTAGACTACGCATCCGTTGCGCACCCACAGTCGAATGGTCAAGCTGAGAGGGCGAACGGCCTTATCCTTCAAGGATTGAAGCCCTGACTCATGTGCGACCTTGAACATGCAGCTGGAGCCTGGGTGACTGAACTGCCATCTGTCCTATGGGGTTTAAGGACAACTCCAAACCGGTCCACTGACCGCACTCCTTTCTTCATGGTGTATGGAGCTGAAGCCGTGCTGCCTAGTGATCTCTCCCACAATTCACCCCGAGTGGAACTCTACTCGGAAGCTGAGGCAGAGCAGGCACGGCAGGACGCCGTTGATCTCTTGGAAGAGGAACATGAGATGGCCCTGATACGGTCAACTGTCTATCAGCAAGATCTTCATCGGTTCCACGCCAGGAATGTCAGAGGTCGAGCATTCCAAGAAGGAGACCTCGTGCTTCGAGTGGACCAGCAGCGACCACACAAACTTGCCCCCGTGTGGGAAGGCCCCTTCATCGTCACCAAGGTGCTACACAACGGGGCCTACCACCTCTACAACCTTGCAAAGAAGATCAATGAGCCGCGCGCCTGGAATGCAGATCTTCTTCATCGATTTTATACCTAACACTCGGATTGTCGAGATGTAATAAGAGTACTATTAGATTGTTAATCAAGACATGACTCCTGCAGTCCCATGATGATTTCTCTCGCATAAGCGTGTGTTCAAAACCCCCAGTGGGTGACTTAGCAGCGAACTAGTTTTCGCCTAAGTTAAAAAACTACTCCGAGTGAGAGCATCCCTCCCACTCGGGGGCTTAGCCGCGAACTAGTCCTCACCTAAGTTAAAAAACTACTCCGAGTGAGAGCATCCCTCCCACTCGGGGGCTTAGCCGCCAGCCAGTCCTTGCCTAAGTTAAAAATCTACTCCGAGTGAGAGCATCCCTCCCACTCAGGCGCTTAGCCGCGAACCTGTTTTCGCCTAAGTTAAAAACTACTCCGAGTGGGAGTATCCCTCCCACTGGGGGGTCTTAGCCGCAAGCCAGTCCTCGCCTAAGTTCAAAAACTACTCTGAGTGGGAGCATCCCTCCCACTCGGGGATCTTAGACGCGAGCCAGTCCTTGCCTAAGTTAAAAAACTACTCCAAGTCAGAGCATCCCACCGACTCGGAGGCTTAGCCGCGAACCTGTTTTCGCCTAAGTTAAAAAACTACTCCGAGTGAGAGCATCCCTCCCACTCGGGGGCTTAGCCATGAGCCAGTCCTCGCCTAAGTTAAAAAACTACTCTGAGTGAGAGCGTCCCTCCCACTCGGGGGCTTAGCCGCGAGCCAGTCCTCGCCTAAGTTCAAAAAACTACTCCGGGTGAGAGCGTCCCTCGCACTCGGGGGCTTAGCCGCGAGCCAGTCCTCACCTAAGTTAAAAAACTGCTCCGAGTGAGAGTGTCCCCACTCGGGGGCTTAGCCACAAGCCAGTCCTCGCCTAAGTTAAAAAACTACTCTGAGTGGGAGCATCCCTCCCACTCGGGGGTCTTAGCCGCGAGCCAGTCCTCGCCTAAGTTAAAAAACTACTCCGAGTGGGAGCATCCCTCCCACTCAGGGGTCTTAGCCACGCACCAGTCCACGCCTAAGTTAAAAAACTACTCCGAGTGAGAGCATCCCTCCCACTCGGAGGCTTAGCCGCGAACCTATTTTCCCCTAAGTTAAAAAACTACTCCGAGTGAGAGCATCCATCCCACTCGGGGGCTTAGCCGCGAGCCAGTCCTCGCGTAAGTTAAAAAACTACTATGAGTGAGAGCGTCCCTCCCACTCAGGGGGTTAGCCGTGAGCCAGTCCTCACCTAAGTTGAAAAAACTACTCTGGGTGAGAGCGGAGGAATGACGACCACCACCAAGATGATGGGGCTGGGGGCTTCCATGAGCCTCGTGCCGTTGCTTGCATCCTGGGCGGCGCTCAGGCTCCCGCCTCTCATCGCATCTTCAAGCAGTTCGCCTGTGAGGTGAACTGTGACACCCCAAAAATTTAATCATGTTTTTACTAAATAAAATTTGGCCAAAAATAAAATTTTGAATTTTACTAGGTCTTTTATTAATTTCAGAACCATTTTCTGTTATTCCAAAAATTCTTCCCTCCATATAGAAATTTTCAGAAATAATAATGTGGCTTTGGTAGTTCTCTTAAAATATTTCAATTATAGTTTAATAACAGTAAGAATTATTTTCAGAATAAAAATTTCCCCAAAACAATTCTTTTAATAGATATTTCTATATTTTAAATGCCTCTATTGCACTATAACTATTTTAAATAATTGTTTTAAAATACCACAAAAATTATGAGGGGTCATGTGATGCCTACAGATCACTTTTATACAAAAACCCAACCTGGTGTTTTGAAAATTTTGGGTGAAACAATCTCTTTTCATTTCTGTCCCATTTTTGAGATTCAACTACAACCCTAATTTTCCTTGCTCCAAAAATCCTGAAATTTTTCCCACTGATAGTCCTTCCAACCAAACCCTTAAGTCCAAAATTTTAGCTCCATTGGAATCATTTTAGTTCACCAAATATTACTCTGAAGTTTCTGTCCAGAACTGAAATTCTTCTAAACTTGCACTAACAAGTTTTCACTTTCCACAAACCAACTCCACCAACATTTCTATCATCCAATGAGACACCATTTTGCCAAATATCACTTTCTTAGGAATCTTATAGATGGCCCTAGCATTCTGTCGAACACATCAGAGCATGACAGAATTTGGCAACCTCTTCGAACTTCATATGAAACATGATCATCTTGCCAAAGTAACATGTCCATCATCACCACCACCCACGCTAGCATAACCCTGTTAATTTTCAGCTCATTTGGGTCACTCTTGATGCCATTGGCATTTCAACGAGCAACTGGTGAGCACGTCCAGTGTGCGAGCAAAGTGCAGTTACTGCACCACCGGCGCCCGAGCGCTGTCGTTCCCCAGCTCCTCCCCTCGACCGTACTGATCCATCCCTGGATCACCGGGTCACCCAGGAATCCCGCCGACACCCAGGCTTGGCCGTTAGCGCCGTCCACCGCCGCCATTCGCCCCTGCCCGACGCTGCCTTCCCCGCCATGGCTCTGTCGAGGCGCGTGCTCGCTCCCTTGCCCATGTGCTTGGACCTAGTAGTGGCGCCGCCGTTCGCCGGCAAGGGTCGCCGGAGGCCGCGCCCTGTTCGACCGGAGGAGAGGACGCGGGGTGGACCTGGTCAAACCCGACAGCCAGGCCCCTCCCGTCAGCCTCACCTCTCTCTCCCTCTATCGGCGCGGCAGGGCCAGTCCGACAGTCACGGCCCAGCAGCACCAGCAGTTCCGGCCCAGGAGCGCCAGACGGTTAAATTCCGCCTAGAGCGCGCCTTTGCCTTTCTTCTTTTTCTTTTTCAGTAGTTTTCAAATAATTCCACAGCCTTTATTTCAAATCGAAATCCGATTATTCCAATTTCTAAATACTCCTAAAATTATCCTATAATAATTCTGCTAGGGTGAACATTTTTCCCAAACTCTGTTTCCACTGGATATTTTAAATATTCTATTTCTCTAATTATTCCAACTTAGAAATTTCATTAGTAATTCATATGAACCCCAAATAAATTGATTCTTTCTCTGTTATTTTTCATTTTTCATCTAGTTTATTTTAGTATTATTTTTAAAAAATTCAAACAAATTTTTAGCACTGTTTTAATTTATGTGGTAATTGTTATATTCTTTAAAATAGGAAAAATGGAGGGAAGAAATATTTCAAACTTTTGGAGTGCACCCCCACACTTTTACATGCTCAAGGCAAGCATCTTGAACACTTGATATGGTGATTGCATAGTTGTTTGGTTGCAGGAATAATTGAACCATGCTTCTGTTAAATTCAAATAAAAATTTGCATGCATATAGTATTGCCATGTTTCATCATACCGTGCATCATGTGCTTGACTTGACTAACTGCAGGAGAAGGCATAAGAGAAATACCGTTACTGGCAGAAGGGTGATCACGTTGAAGCATGATCATGCCTTGTTTGATATGCTTGTTGGAGCATGCAAGGGTTGTGGCCCTGTTGGTATTACTGTTGAAAGAATACTTTGTCATGCTAACCGTTGCAGGAAACTTAAGCCTACTCAGTCGACCGTAGATCGAGTCTTGTTCCGGTAACCCCCATACTTGATTCGTGCTGCCACTCGTCCCTACCACAGGTGGGGTATGGTTGAGTAAGTTCTTAACCCCTTTCCATGCACACACCGTACAGAGGGCCACGATGAGGGTTTCCAATGGCCATGGACTAAATCCTATCATCGGGTCAGGGGGCATGGGTTATACCGGTTGTAGCCGAGAGGGAGTATCCCCTTGGAATCCATGTATATTAAGAGTGATCCCATGCTACTCGAGATTGTTGTCTCCCCACCTTAGAGTTTTTCTGAAACGATGCTTTGGGTGGTTCCTGGCATCCGGACGGTTAATCTGGTGTGTGCTGGTTAGGTGTGTTTTCAACCCAAAGACCGTAAAGGGAATTAGTCGGTGTCACGGTACTGACTAAAGAAATCCTTTACTTGTGGGTAAAGAGTACACCCTCTGCAGAGTTTAAACCTATTCGAATAGCCATGTCCGTGGTTAAGGACTACAGTCTGGGTTGGTCAAGTGTCGGTCTTAGTGTCGGTCTCCGGAGGAAAATAATTATGACATGCCTGAAATATTTTGCAAGATAATTATTGACACCCTGTTGCTTCCATGAATATTTTATGCTTGTTAAATATTATTATGGTTATGCATAATATTGAGGACTAACCCGTTTCTCTTATTTAGAATTTTCCTGAGTGTCTCAGGGGCTGGCTAGACTACCCCGGGCACTCAATTTTATTTTCAAGACCTCTCGTGGCGTCTCTCGAGTTAACAGGCGGTTTATTCCACCACTACTCTTGTGGACACCCGATTGTCATTTCTCTTCAAGTCCGACCGTGGCGTCACTTGACACCCGACTGGCATTTCTTTTCAAGACCTCTCGTGGCGTCGCCTGACTTCTCGGATGGTTCTGTCTCGTCCGATTTCTCTTTTAGACACCCGTTTGGCATTTCTCTTCAAGACCTACCGTGGTGTCATTTTAGACATCCGACCGGCATTTCCATTATTTTATTTTCCTTTAACTTTCCTTGTTTATCACTAATATTTTTATATATATCCAGTTATTTGCACATGCTAATATGGTATCATGCCATGATTTAATTCCTGACAGCATGCCTTTAAGTCCATCATGAGCATACGCTTATAATTTTAAATTCAACTTGATCACATAATATCTGCTGCATTCGGTATATCATCTGCTCATGATGTTTGCGAGTACATTCAAACATACTCACAGGCTTGTCCCTAGCTATTTACTTGGCCAGGTCAGGATTTCTTCGAGGAGTACCACCACAACGATCGTGCGGAGCCTAGGATAGAAGCCACGCGGATAGGAGTTATCCGGGTCAGCTGTTCCTGTGGGAATGGAGCCCCATCGACGTTGGAGAACCACGAGTCATTTCCGTCATCCACCACCGGAATCACTGTTGTATCATTAGACCTGTATGGTCTTGTATACAATTCTTGTAATAGCTTGGTAATCTGTAACAAGGACGTGTCCACCAGTAACAGTAATCCTAGGCTGGTGGTAACACGAGGGGTTAAATTTCTGGGATACCATGTCCCGGCCCTGACAGCCTTGGTATCAGAGCCAGGCTGACCACTGGCTAATCCTCTCTTAGCCTGGTCACTATCCCTAGGTTTCCACACCGCCCACATCCTTTCCTGTCCACCGTCAGGTCATTCCATCCAATAAAGCCTACACAGTGGCCAGCCGACATCTTTTGATAATCGATGCCCAACCTATCCCCCTAACCGACAACCACAGTAATACGTCACATTTTGTGATTTGTATCTTTGACTTTGACCCCGACCACTCTAGAGCAGAGCTGATACCCAGAATCGTAACCCTGCTAATTTATGTTTCCTAGCCCAGGCACTATATAGGAGACCACTCTCGCGTCCATAACTAGCATCCCTCACCTTGTACACAGCCTCCACCACCATTTCCCCCATGTCGTACCTTGGGATTCATCTGAGAACCCCAGATGCAACCCCAGGCAGTTTTCTCAAGATATTGTGGGATTTCACCCGCAACACTCTTGGCTCCACTCAGCCACCCCAGTACGAGCTGTTCAAATCAAGGATCAACCATAACGCCTCGAAATATTGGGCAGTCACGCACATCCCACCAGTAGACCAAAACCAAGGCCCTACAAGTGTCGTCTTCATCGGGAAATCTATGCCAACTTCAGAAATGGCTATAGAAGTTGCTGCCTACGAAGCAATTACCCGCCTCCGGTATGCAGTGCCCCGTGCCAGTGAAAGGGGGTATTACTACTTCCCGAGCCGTGCAGCACCCGGAGAAGAAAAATCTTTTCCCTGCAGACAATCGGAGAGAGATCCAATGCTAGCCAACCTTGTTCAATATGTCATCGCACAAGAGCGTTTGACCCAGCAAGTGATGGACTTCCTCCAGACTCTTGCTGTTCTGAATCCTCAGATCGCCATTGGCGGACCACTGTCGCCAGACCAAGGAGGGAACGTTCTTTGACTCCTCCATCCACTTTCTCTGGGGGAAGAAGAATGTGTTCCAATGCGGGGGATATTTTCTCAGGACCCTATCGATTTTACCTTTGTACCGTAGAGACCATGGTTGTGTTCGTTAGCCTAGCATTTAAATTGCATGATTTCATATCTGTGTTGCATCTTGGGATTTACCCTATGAATAAAATGTTTGGTTGCAGTTGCATATGAGTAATTGTGGAGATTTTACTAAGGACCACGATGAATAATTATTTTTGCAAACACAGAATTAATTCACGCACCGCCACGACACCCGGCTTACAATCACACTCACTCCACTACATGCACTAAGTGCAGAACCACACCACACACACACATTTAGCACCTAATCAACCACCTCACACACCAGACCACTCTCATCACAACACAAGTTTTTCTGAAGAAAAATTTGTGGGTTTTCTTTTATTTCTACGGAGCTGCTGCAGAGCGCACTAACACTCACTCGTAAACACCACCGATGCCTAATCCTCACGGCCACCGCCGCCTCGAAGAGCCACCACTCGAGCTGCGACATCACGGCGATCGTCAAGGATCATCGCGCATAGGAGCAGCGAGAACCCGAGCAACGCCGCCACCGCTCCGGACATCAGAATCGTAAACCACCCCGGAAGCACGTCCTCCATTGGAGCCCCGTCCGAGCTCCTGCGAACAGAAATGAGGAGGAAGAAGAAGTGAGGCCAGGTGAGATGAAGAAGAGAGTAACACTGCGTTCGTTTTATAACTCGGGCTCGATGCATGGTGAACGAGGTCCACCAGCGCCGCTCATCACCCGATCACCGGTGTTCGGAGGAGAAATCGCGAGCAGTGCCGACAAGGTGCTGGCCCGTGAGGTGAGTGCATGCTGCACCGGCAGCTTGCACGTCGCACACTACCACAGTACGGCCCTAGATACCTATGTGCTAGACACCGCAGGTGGAGAAAGCACGCGAGAGGGAGAAGGAGAAGAGAGCCGGAGGAAGAAGAAGAGACTGACAGTGGGCCCTGGGTCCACTCGTCAGCCGGAGAGAGCACTATGCCCTGGAGTACGGCAAGCGAATTTTGGAATTTACACTTTTTCCAAATTTGTCATAACAGTCACAGTAGAACCACAGCACCAGTGCCCCACTGTAGTTACACCAATTATTAGGAGCCCACGTCAATTGTGCCTAAAAGGGTTATTTTAAATAGCTTAGGAAAATCTCCTCGAAAGGTGGGTTTAATTTTGGTGACCACCTAACAAATCTTGAGGACGAGATTTTCTTAAGGGGGGTAGAGTTTGTGACACCCCAAAAATTTAATCATGTTTTTACTAAATAAAATTTGGCCAAAAATAAAATTTTGAATTTTACTAGGTCTTTTATTAATTTCAGAACCATTTTCTGTTATTCCAAAAATTCTTCCCTCCATATAGAAATTTTTGGAAATAATATTGTGGCTTTGGTAATTCTCTTAAAACATTTCAATTATAGTTTAATAACAGTAAGAATTATTTTCAGAATAAAAATTTCCCCAAAACAATTCTTTTAATAGCTATTTCTATATTTTAAATGCCTCTATTGCACTACAACTATTTTAAATAATTGTTTTAAAATAACACAAAAATTATGAGGTGTCATGTGATGCCTACATAATACTTTTATACAAAAACCCAACATGGTGTTTTGAAAATTTTGGGTGAAACAATCTCTTTTCATTTCTGTCCCATTTTTTAGTTTCAATTACAACCCTAATTTTCCTTGCTCCAAAAATCCTGAAATTTTTCCCACTGATAGTCCTTCCAACCAAACCCTTAAGTCCAAAATTTTAGCTCCATTGGAATCATTTTAGTTCACCAAATATTCCTCTGAAGTTTCTGTCCAGAACTGAAATTCTTCTAAACTTGCACTAACAAGTTTTCACTTTCCACAAACCAACTCCACCAACATTTCTATCATCCAATGACACACCATATTGCCAAATATCACTTTCTTAGGAAACTTATAGATTGCCCTAGCATTCTGTCGAACACATCATGAGCATGACAGAATTTGGCAACCTCTTCGAACTTCATATGAAACATGATCATCTTGCCAAAGTAACATGCCCATCATCACCACCGCCCACGCTAGCGTCACCCTGTTAATTTTCAGCTCATTTGGGTCACTCTTGATGCCATTCGCATTTCAACGAGCAACTGGTTAGCACGTCCAGTGCGCGAGCAAAGTGCAGTTTCTGCACCGCCGGTGCCCGAGCGCTGTCGCTCCCCAGCTCCTCCCCTCGACCGTACTGATCCATCCCTGGATCACCGGGTCACCCAGGAATCCTGCCGACACCCAGGCTTGGCCGTTAGCGCCGTCCACAGCCGCCATTCGCCCCCGCCCGGCGCTGCCTTCCCCGCCACGGCTCTGTCGAGACGCGTGCTCGCTCCCTTGCCAGCCAGCGTGTCCCGGGCGTAAATGCGGACGGCCACCGCCGCATATATCGCGCTGACCTTGCCACCGTCCTCCACCGGCCAAGCAACGGCCTCAACTACCACCGTAATGGCCATCGCCATCGAGCCTTCGTCGGGAAGCCATGAAACTGACTTCACCTGGCCTATTTAAAACCCATCGGGCTCGTCCCTCTCGTCGGCACCACTTCCCCCTCCTCCCACAAGCCCCCCAACGCAGCCACATGGCCGGGAGGGGTCGTCTTCTTCCTCTCCGGCACCCACTATCGTCGCCACTCCTTGGACGATTCTGAGCCAACTACGGCTTCCCTCTCTCCACTTTCTACTCCAGTAGTTTCCCCTTGACCCCACGGTTCCTTTCCACGCCTTAATTTCACCGGAGAAGCAACATAGGCGAAAGCCCTCTTCCGTCCGACGCCATCGACCGTGGGAAACCTCACCGTCGGCGACCCGGTGACCTCCATTGGTCAAGGCACAGCTCACCGGTGTCGCCTCAGTGAGGGGAGTACGCCCATGTGCTTGGACCTTCTAGTGGTGCCGCCGTTCGCCGGCAAGGGTCACCGGAGGCCGCGCCCTGTTCGGCCGGAGGAGAGGACGCGGGGTGGACCTGGTCAAACCCGACAGTCGGGCCCCTCCCGTCAGCCTCACCTCTCTCTCCCTCTGTCGGCGCAGCTGGGCCAGTCCAACAGTCATGGCCCAGCAGCACCAACAGTTCCGGCCCAGGAGCGCCAGACGGTTAAATTCCGCCCAGAGTGCGACTTTGCCTTTCTTCTTTTTCTTTTTCAGTAGTTTTCAAATAATTCCACAGCCTTTATTTCAAATCGAAATCCGATTATTCCAATTTCTAAATACTCCTAAAATTATCCTATAATAATTTTGCTAGGGTGAACATTTTTCCGAAACTCCGTTTCCACTGGATATTTTAAATATTTTATTTCTCTAATTATTCCAACTTAGAAATTTCATTAGTAATTAATATGAACCCCAAATAAATTGATTCTTTCTCTATTATTCTTCATTTTTCATCTAGTTTATTTTAGTATTTATTTAAAAAAAATTCAAACAACTTTTTAGCACTGTTTTGATTTATGTGGTAATTGCTATAATCTTTAAAATAGGAAAAAATGGAGGGAAGAAATATTTCAAACTTTTGGAGTGCACCCCCACACTTTTACATGCTCAAGGCAAGCATCTTGAACACTTGATATGGTGATTGCATAGTTGTTTGGTTGCAGGAATAATTGAACCATGCTTCTATTAAATTCAAATAAAAATTTGCATGCATATAGTATTGGATGTTTCATCATACCGTGCATCGTGTGCTTGACTTGACTAACTGCAGGAGCAGGCATAAGAGAAATACCGTTACCGGCAGAAGGGTGATCACGTTGAAGCATGATCATGCCTTGTTTGATATGCTTGTTGGAGCATGCAAGGGTTGTGGCCCTGTTGGTATTGCTTTTGAAAGAATACTTTGTCGTGCTAACCGTTGCAGGAAACTTAAGCCTCTTGAGTCGACCGTAGATCGAGTCTTGTTCCGGTAACCCCCATACTTGATTCGTGCTGCCACTCGTCCCTGCCATAGGTGGGGTATGGTTGAGTAAGTTGTTAACCCCTTTCCATGCACACACCGTACTGAGGGCCACGATGAGGGTTTCCAATGGCCATGGACTAAATCCTGTCATCGGGTCAGGGGGCATGGGTGTTACCGGCTGTAGCCGAGAGGGAGTGTCCCCTTGGAATCCGCACATATTAATAGTGATCCCATGCTACTCGAGATTGTTGTCTCCCCGACTTAGAGTTTTTCTGAAACGATGCCTTGGGTGGTTCCTGGCATCCGGATGATTAATCTGGTGTGTGCTGGTTAGGTGTGTTTTCAACCCAAAGACCGTAAAGGGAATTAGTCGGTGTCACGGTACTGACTAAAGAAATCCTTTACTTGTGGGTAAAGAGTACACCCTCTGCAGAGTTTAAACCTATTCGAATAGCCATGTCCGTGGTTAAGGATTACAGTCTGGGTTGGTCAATTGTTGGTCATAGTGTCGGTCTCCGGAGGAAAATAATTATGACATGCCTGAAATATTTTGCAAGATAATTATTGACACCCTGTTGCTTCCATGAATATTTTATGCTTGTTAAATATTATTATGGTTATGCATAATATTGAGGACTAACCCGTTTCTCTTATTTTGAATTTTCCTGAGTGTCTCAGGGGCTGGCTAGACTACCCCGGGCACTCAATTTTATTTTCAAGACCTCTCGTGGTGTCTCTCGAGTTAACAGGCGGTTTATTCCGCCACTACTCTTGTGGACACCCGATTGGCATTTCTCCTCAAGTCCGACCGTGGCGTCACTTGACACCCGACTGGCATTTCTTTTCAAGACCTCTCGTGGCGTCGCCTGACTTCTCGGATGGTCCTGTCTCATCTGATTTCTCTTTTAGACACCCGTTTGGCATTTCTCTTCAAGACCAACCGTGGTGTCATTTTAGACATCCGACCGGCATTTCCATTATTTTATTTTCCTTTAACTTTCCTTGTTTATCACTAATATTTTTATATAAATCTAGTTATTTGCACATGCTAATATGCTATCATGCCATGATCTAATTCCTGACAGCATGCCTTTAAGTCCATCATGAGCATACGCTTATAATTTTTAATTCAACTTGATCACATAATATCTGCTGCATTCGGTATATCATCTACTCATGATGTTTGCGACTACATTCAAACGTACTCACAGGCTTGTCCCTGGCTATTTACTTGGCTAGGTCAGGATTTCTTCGAGGAGTACCACCATGACGACCGTGTGGAGCCTAGGTTAGCAGCCACGCGGATAGGAGTTATCTGGGTCAGCTATTCCTATGGGAATGGAGCCCCATCGATGTTGGAGAACCACGAGTCATTTCCGTCATCCACCACCGGAATCACTGTTGTATCATTAGACCTTTATGGTCTTGTATCTAATTCTTGTAATAGCTTGGTAATCTGTAACAAGGACGTGTCCACCAGTAACAGTAATCCTGGGCTGGTGGTAACACGAGGGGTTAAATTTCTGGGTTACCATGTCCCGGCCCCGACATGAACGTGGCCCTCCCCAAGATCGAGGTGATGCGTCCGCTCAGATCCGCCTCCCTGTCACCACCGGCAAGCGCGACAACTACCGCACTGAGCTCATCGACTTCGACATCGCCCATATTCGCCTCCCGTACAACCCCATCCTTGGATGCCAGGGAGTGAAGGCATCATCATGGTCGCCTGCGATGAGAGGGGCGCGGTGTGCTCCCTCGAGCGCGCCTACCAGGCTGCGGCGGTCAAGAGCCCAGATGACGAGGGCACCATCTACCCTCCTAAGGTCATCCCCAAGAAGAAGAAGCAGCTGCTCCACCAAGGATCTCAGGAGGACGGGGTGTCCGATGATCGTGCTTCAGGCCCTGCGCCCACTGATGGGGCGCCCTCCCCTCTAGCATAGGAAGGCGCGCCCGATGCCCCCCTCAGGTTGGGCTCAGGGGCTCTCCTCTGAAGGGCCTCTGACCTGGCCAGCGTCACGAGGGAGGCGTTCGAGCACCATGTGGAGGCGTGCTTCAACGCGCACTTCAGCGAGAGTAGCGCAGGGCACGAGGCGCCAGGCACTCAGGAGTACATCACCAAGGCGATCGAGGATCTTCAGGAGGCGAGGGCCATGCGAGGCGAGCGTCGCCCCGCACCACCCGGCGCAGCTCCCTCCCCTGACGAGGGCAGCGGGCTGCACGTCTGTGTCAACATCACAGGGCTCAACAGAGCCGCGTCTTAGGAGCTCTACTGGCCGTCCCGCGTGGGCCGGTGCGAGGGCCCCCCTCACAGCCATGTTCGCATGCCTTTCGGTCTGCTGAACAGGGGTGCCACGCACGAGCGCTACATGCGGAGCATCCTGGTGGCTCACGAGGCCATGCACCAGGCGATCCTATCGGAGGAGGCAATGGATCCTCGCGAGCCCCCCGGGGCCTCACGAGGCTCAGGACCTGGACGGCTCGTGAGGAACGACTTCTGTAGCGCACGTCTTCAGCTACTCCAACACTTCTTCAGCAACGGTGCCGGGTGACACTTTTTGGTTTGTTCAATTGGGGGCGCCCCTCGGGCTGCATTATCCTCAAGCTGCCAGGGCCAGGCCCGCGGTCGCCCCATTTTATTTCACGTACCCTGTACCAGTATGCTAACATGTGCAATTATGGTTATCGATGTTACCTCTGCTATCTCGTTATTTATGGAGTCACCCCTCGCGACCTCCGCGCGTTGCTAACCTGCGTTTTGCTCAGCCCGCAACGGGGGCTGCTGGCACGACACATGTGCTCGGGTCCGTCCCTGTAGCGCTGATAAACCTGAGAGATCGAGCTCTGGCTCGCGGCCCGCCCCGTGCACGTCACCTCACCGGATCCTGAGTGCCTTCATCTTCTTGTGGAAAGATCAACGGCAGGACAGCAGGCATGTCTATGTGCTATGTTCTCTTCCCTTGACTAAATCGCAGGAACCTCCAGATTCAGACTACGAGCGGCCCCGCCAGCCACTACCTTTTCACGCAATTCGCTTGCACGTTAAAGGGGGGGTCCCTGAGCATCGTGCCTCAGGGACTCCTACTAGCTCTCGAGCCCTCACCCCCTAGCCTTGACCACGGCATCGCGACCTGGCATACCAGCGGCGGTTGAGCCTCGCTCGAGGGCCGGGACCCGAAGACGTAGAGTATTTAGATGAGCAAGGAAAAGGGGATCGGCGCGAGCCCTGCCTAGAACCGCCACCACCAGGACGCAGTTAGGCGTCATGCGAAGGAATCGCCGCAGGCTTGCCAAGATTAGTCACCCCATACATGTCGGCGTAAATCTCACGACCCAGTATTTTGATCCTTGCAATCTCGATCGGGCAAGGCCGTTTTCCCTATCGGCCTTTAGGGGGCTGCTTGTGCGCTAAAGGGGACCTCGTGAGCATCGCGCCTCAGGGGCTCTTACTGGACCTCGGGCCGCCCACCTCTTGGCCTTGACCACGGCATCGCGACCTGGCATACCAGCGACAGCTGGAGCCCGCCTGGGGACTGGGTCCTGTCAGTGTAGAGCACTAAGCTACGGCGAGAACAAAAGGGAGCACCATGCCAAAGCGAGACACGCAATCACAACACCGAACTAGGAACAATGACATTAAGGCAAAAGCATTGCAGTTCTTACATACCCCCACGGGGCTCGTCATGGTTTTGTGCAGGAAAAAACAAAAGAACGGGATCACAGAGAACCCCGGCCTGAGGATGTCACCGACGGCGCCGAGTCGACGCCGCCGCCATCAGAGTTCATACCTTTGGCGCGTCACCTCGCCCCCTTCACCGGCGCCGCGGGAGCGGCCGAGCCTCTTCTTCGGCGGGAGTGGCCCGGGTTCCTCCCGAGGGAGTTTTCCCTTCTCCGCCGCAGAAAACCTCCTCACCGACGCCATGATGCTTCAATGAGACAATGGGACAAGAAGGAAGAAGAAGGAGCAAGCAGCGGGAAGATGGAGATGAGCAGGGGGCTCCGCCCCGCCCTCATTTATAGCCAGAGGGAGGCCAAATACCGGCCTCCACGATATCCGATAATAATGAGCTTTTTGCATGCAGCAGGCTGTTGTCAAGCCGAACGGTTGCCGAGGCAACGTGGGGAAGTGGAGACGCCCACATCCCATCAAGCGGCACGCGTCGACCAGGTCTGCAGGCGGTTAGGGCCCGCGGCGCTTTGCCCTTGCCCTTTGGCTTCGTATCGAAGCCAAGTCCGAGCGCGCCTTGGGCCGGGGGCTACTATCGGTGTTCTAGGAACTAGGGTACCTAGACTTGCCTGCCTATGGCCCGCAGCGTGGCTCCATCTGTGGCCTGGTACGGCCCATCTTTAGCATCAACAACACAAGACCCTCACGAGGGGCCAAGCCTCGTGAGGCGGAGGACATCAAGACCTCCAGAGGAAGCGGCCTCCTTAGGCCGGCTCCTGAGGAGCGGAGATTTCTATGCAAGCCCCACCTCGTGAGGTTCAGGTGACGCATGCTATGATGACCAAGGCCAGGTGGGCGCCAGCGGGCGCAATACAACAGCTTTCCTCTTTGGTGATAAGGAAGCCGGTGCAGACGCAGAGTCCTGAGGAATCAGCCAAAGGTTTCCATTCCCTTGCTACAAGACCAGGACGGCAGGACGGAGGTCATCGCCGAGCCCAACACGACGTCACAACCAGAAGCTTTGCAGGCGAAGACCACCTTTCGTCAGGATAAGATGTACTACTTGTCTCCCTTCAAACTTGGCCATTGTGGGATCCCTTCCCGCCTTCGTTTTGGGGGAAGAGGACCAAGTCCACGACAAATATAGCTAGGCCACCACCGTAGACAGGGGGAGAGACACACGAACGGATGGATGGACGGATCAACCAGATCATCCCCACCAGCTCACACCAACACAAGAACACACCTCCTGAGGTTGTTCCCCCTCTGTACTAGTTCATCCTCAGCCCACCTCGAGGCCAATCCACCACAAAGCAGGAGTAGGGTTTTACACCGCAAGGTGGTTCGAACCTGGGTAAATCGCTGTGTCCCTTTCTTTTCCAGTTCATTGAGCTAGCCCATTAGATCGATGAGTTTGCAGACTGGGGAGATTGAGTTCTTCGCACGCACCCCAGAGTTCGAACCTTTCTTGGGACTGCGGAGCCCTGAATCCGACAGTTTTCGCCTAAGTTAAAAAACTACTCCGAGTGAGAGCATCCCTCCCACTCGGGGGCTTAGCCGCGAGCCAGTCCTCGCCTAAGTTAAAAAACTACTCTGAGTGAGAGCATCCCTCCCACTCGGGGGTCTCAGCCGCGAGCCAGTCCTTGCCTAAGTTAGAAAACTACTCCGAGTGAGAGCATCCCTCCCACTCGGAGGCCTATCTGCAAATCTCTTTTCGCGTAAGTTAAAAAACTACTCCGAGTGAGAGCATCCCTCCCACTCGGGGGCTTAGCCGCGAGCCAGTCCTCGCCTAAGTTCAAAAAACTACTCCGGGTGAGAGCGTCCCTCCCACTCGTGGGCTTAGCCGCGAGCCAGTCCTTGCCTATGTTAAAAAAACTACTCCAGGTGAGAGTGTCCCTCCCACTCGGGGGCTTAGACGCGAGCCAGTCCTCGCCTAAGTTAAAAAAACTACTCCGAGTGAGTGTGTCCCTCCCACTCGGGGGCTTAGCCGCGAGCCAGGCCTCGCATAAGTTAAAAAACTACTCCGAGTGGGAACATCCCTCCCACTTGGGTACTTAGCCGCGAGCCTGCTCTCGCCTAAGTTTAAAAATCTACTCCAAGTGAGAGCATCCCTCTCACTCGGGGACTTAGCCACGAGCCAGCTCTCGCCTAAGTTTAAAAATTACTCCGAGTGAGAGCATCCCTCCCACTCGGGGGCTTAGCCGCGAGCCAGCCCTTGCCTAAGTTCGAAAATTCGTTCACTCGGAACATGCAGTAAACAGGAAAGCAATATTCGGATAAATCCATCAAGTTCAGAAACGCAAGCAAAAGTACTCGGGTGACAGGCCCGAACAAGTTTAACGGTTACAGGATCACTCGACATTTTGAGGAAAATAAGTTCGAATCATAAAGTTTTTTCATGCACCGGGAGGACTCACGGGCTCGACAAAGGTGTCCAGGTCAATGCCATCTGCGATCCGAGTGGCAGCTTCAATGAAGGTCTCCATAAAATCTTCTAACTGGAGATTCTTTGTGTTTGGCACTTGAAGAGCCTTCAGCTTGTCTTCCCTGGCTTCCTTACAATGGACACAAACAAGCGAGAGCGCCACATCGGCTCCGCAGCGAGCAGCTGATTTCTTCCACGCCTGCACTCGACCAGGAATCTCATTGAGCCGAACCATCACTGACTCGAGATCGTTCTGGAGCATATCTTCTGGCCACAGTTCTTTGTCTATTCTTGTCAGTGCAACCTTTAGCCGAGCGACATACCCCAAGACATTGTCAAGGCGAGCTTCAAGTCGCAGCATGTTCATAGCAGCATCATCTTTGACGAGTGACTTGCTGGGGTCCAGACCTGGTTCAATTCGTTATGTCTCTTGCTCGAAGTTCTCGCAGAATTCTACACAAAGAGGAAAAATTGAGTTAGCAGCAGCATTGTTTTCGAAGCTCTCGAGAATTCACTCGGACAGAAAAAGGTACCTTCAAGCATGATGTACATTTTCTTTGCAAGGTTCCCCAAGTATTCCTCCAGCTCATCCCTCTTTTGGATGAGCTAGCCCACCTTGTCGGCCAAGACAATCTTCTCCTCATTTAGTTGGGTAGCTTCCTTCTGCACCTCCTCAATGGCAGTCTTCAGGGTTGCATTCTCCTCTTCAAGCTTGCCGACTGAAGCTAGCTTCACTTCAGCGGCCTCAGTCTTCTCCTTGGCCACCTTCTGGACGCCCGCTAGTTCCTCATCCTTCTTCTCCAGGGCCTGCTTCATGGTGTCTAAAGAAATAACATTCCTGAGTCACGCTTGAAGTTGTTGATTTTCATTACGCACATCTGTTCGAGTAAAACTACTCGGTTCAAAGGACAGAACAAAAGTACAATAGTACATTCAGTCGACATGACTTACCTCCCATGGTCTTCCGCTCAGTCTGAGAACGCTCTAAGTTCTTTTTGGTAAGTTCTAAGTCGAGTTGGAGTTGGATCTTCTCCCTCTCCAGAGCAACATACTGAGTTCCAAGTTCACAAGATTTCTGAGATCAACAAAAAAAACTCAGTCGACAATGAGAAAGATTCTCAAAGTATTTCCTCTACTTCAGAGTGGAGAAGAGCAAATCCAGATTGCTACTACCAAACATATTCTAAGACCCCCACCGAACCAAACATTCGACGGCGGTCTCGAGGACTACACCCAGTGGGTACACTCAGCGTGCCCCCACTGGATCCATTTCCACTCGGCACGGCCCGACAGATCCGAGTGCAAAAAGAGAGAGAGAGAGAGAGAGAGAGAGAGAGAGAGAGAGAGAGAGAGAAAACAACTTGTTCTCAAACCCCCGCCGAATCAGACATTCGACGGCGGTCTTGGGGACTACACCCAGTGGGTGCACTCAGTGTGCCCCCACTGGATCCATTTCCCACTCGGCACGGCACGACCGACCCGAGTGAAGAGCTTCAAGCAAAGATATTCTAAGACCCCCGCCAAATCAACCATTCGACAGCGGTCTCGGGGACTACACCCACTGGGTGCACTCAGCGTGCCCCCACTGGATCAGTTTCCCACTCGGCACGGCCTGACCGGTTCGAGTGGAAGAACTACAAAGTAAAAAGAAAACACCCAGTGGGTGTACAGATTCAAGATGGAGTAAACCCAATCGGAAATCAACTTACGATCGCACTTACACGGAAATTCTCTTGGAGGGCTGTGCTGGCATCATAAGCCAATTTGCTGTTTTCATATACTTCCTTCAAACGCTACATCATAAGACTGGCTTGAATCATGGCTTCCTTGCTAGCCCCGGTCTGGTCTTCAGGGACGTGGTGCAGAGTGAACACAGTCGACGCAGGAGTCGGCGGTGCAGTCGGAAGGATTGGCAGTTGAGATTGGCTAGTAGGACCTGAAGCCGGAAGAGTCGACACCAAAGGCGGAATGGTTGACGGTGGAGCAGTAGTGATGTTTCCAACGCCAGATGAACCACCTGGCTCCTGAAGAGCAGCCGTAGGCGGTGCATGGGGTGTTCGGCTCAACGGTACTCTTCGAGCAAGTCCTCGGGGAGCTGCCGAGGTCATGCCTGCATCACCTGCGTCCTTCTGAGGCTCATCTTCATCGTCGTCAGCCAGATGGATGACATCTGTTGGCACTGCAATCACTCGACAATGGCGACTCATTCAATTGTTGAGTCAACCAATGAAGCAAAATAGAGTGAAAGCTTGACATACCTCGCCGAGAAGTTGCCATATCCGCAGTTTCCGCCTCCGCGCGCTCCTCATCAACTTGCATAGCTGATGTCACCGAAGTAGTGGCCCTGACACAATTCTCACTCGGTCAACAAAAACATGAAGGTTTGCAGCAATAAGATAGAAAGTGAAAGAAGAAGCACTCACATTGAAGCAATGGGCACAATAACCTTTATCCTGGGCAGGGCCTTCCGAGGCTTGGGTGGAACAGTCTTGGCTTGCTTGGTAGTTTTCTCAGTCGGGTCAGGAGTTGGCGTCCGAGTGCGCTTCTGGTTCCTGGCACTCAACACCCCAGCCTTGCCTTGGCTAGTCGCCGGATCTTGAGTCTGCTTGGTACGACGTTCGGTGCGTGGTGGCGACTCAACTTCTTCGCTATCATCAGAGTCGTCACTGTCGTCTTCACTGTTATTAGCATAATCAATATCGGCACTCCCGCCCTCGCTCTACACTCCTCCAGTGAATTGCTCTCCGTTCGGCATGGGCGAGTACATCTTCGTGAATGCCTGCAAGACACGGATTTCAGAATCAGTCAGGTTCCAATACAGTGGTGTGTTGAAAACATAGATAATTCACTCGACAAGCTATGTCTCACCTCTCCTGGTGGATGCTCGGCGTCGAAAGGCATAATCTGTTTGGCTCCGCATGGATTGTCATAGGCACCGGTGATGCTCCTAAGCCACTGGGCCATGGTATCCTCACTGACTTCTTCTGGATGAGTCCGAGCAGTGTCGTCTGGACCTCAGTACAACCACATGGGATGATCACGTGGCTGGATGCGTCAACTGAGGAATACCTCCAGCAGATCCAAGCCCGTCACTCCACCCCGGATCAGCTCAACAACTGCTTCAACCAAGATCCCCACCTTGCCCTTCTCCTCCTCCTCCACGGTCAACGAACTAGTAGCACGGAGTCTCTCCAGAGAGAAAGGGGGAAGGCCAGTCGACGCACCATGAGTCAAAATGTCAGTGCAGTAAAACCAGGTCGACTGCCAACCCCTAACCGACTCGAGAAAAGTCATGGAAGGGAAGGCGCTTCTACCTCTCATCTGGACACCTAAACCCCTACACATCTGGATCATGTGGGTTTTCACGTCACTCAGATTGGCTTTCTTAACTGACTGGGATCGACAAGTGAAAATATGTTTGAACAGCCCCCAATGAGGATGGCATCCCAGGAAGTTTTCGCACATTGAAACAAAGGCAGCAAGATACGATATGGTGTTCGGAGGAAAATGGTGGATTTGCGCACCAAAGAAGTTCAAGAAACCACGGAAGAATGGATGCAGAGGCAAGGAGAAACCTCTCTCCACATGAGTAAGAAGAAGAACCCACTCGCCGTCGCGCGGCGCAGGCTCGGTCTCCCCCTCCGGCAACCTCCAACAACCGGGGGTTAGCAGGCCGTCGGCGATGAGCCCCTCGAGATCATCCTCCATGACCGACGAGGGGATCCAATCACCCTGGATCCAGCCCGGCGGCAGAGCGGGCCATGAGCTCGACCCCTTCTTCCCCTTGGCCACCTTCTTGGTGCGGTCCAATGCCTTCATCTTGTCCTTCGCTATCTCCACGGTGGTCGACGGGAGCGAGCGGGGCAGTGCTGCACTAAGAGGGTTGAAGCAGGGAGACTGATAAGAAAGGGGAAAAGTGGAGGACACTGTTACACGCCTCGGCCGCGTCGTATTTTATACCCACACGTCCGAGTGGCTGACCTGTGGGCTAGCGCAATCTTAGCGCATCCCACAACCGACGCCGGCCAGATACATGGCAAAAAAGGTGGGGCCAAGATTGAGGAGTCCCTCCCCACTTGCCCCGCTTACCTCGCAGCGGCCGGCCCGCGAGCTTCTCCAAATTTTGAATCCCGCAAAATCCGGGTTCGGCGAACCAATCGATTGCGTCAGAGATATCCAAATCCAGTCTGTTCGATGTTGTGCTATTTATTTCACTCGAATACTCAAGAAGCCAGAATCGATCAAGGCAAATGATGGAGGATTTAACCGCTCACGTACTTTTAGACTACTAAAAAGTGTCTCCGAGACATTGAGTCGGGTCGAAATCAGCTTCAATCCTTCTTCACTCAGAGCTCGATCCATTCGGGGGCTAATGACGATGACATGTACCTAGGGTAGGGTCCTAGGCTTGACCTACATGCCCTACCCAAGGACACTACACAAGAGGCTAAAGCCTACGAAGTTAGAAAGGAGATACCGACTGAAATCATCACAGAGTGCAACTCACTCGACAGAAGATCCACTCGGTTATCCCACTTCCACTCAATCGTCGTTATTCACTCGGAGTACAAGGTTTCACTCGAAGGACAGAAGACCTAGAGCCACCCCAGGATGGCAACGGTCGAACATTCACTCCGTCGCTATAAATACCATTAAACACAGGCGTTTCCAGTAACATTTATACCTTTATTCTCTCATTGAACCCTTGCGTAACTGAGGACTGCGAGGGGTCAGCGGACTCTATATAAGCCACCCCTCCCCTCTTGCACAAGGGTTCGCACCCCCTGTAACTCAACACTCCAATCAAAACAAAGCCTCCACGGCACCGAGACGTAGGCTTGTTTCCTCCTCCGAGAGGGGCCTGAACTCGTAAATCCGAGTGTACAATCTCGCCGTAGCTAGGCTCTGCCCTCTCCTACGTACCCCTACCTCTACTGTCAGATCCGTTCCCATGACATTCCCGGCACATGGCTGTCGACGATTTTCGTCATTGGAGAGGCGCTGATGTGAACAATGCCGTTGATGGAGGCCCTTGCCGAAGAAGTGCTCCCAAGGATGGTAGTTGATGAGCAACCCTTGGTGGGATCTGCTTCTTGATCATCTTCGCCCAGACGCTCCCCTCCTGCCTCCTTGCCTTCACCAGAAGAACGGCCCACGACGTTTGTGTCAGCTAGCTGAAGTGGAGGCACGTCTGGGTGCAGGGGGCTGGTCTGGGGGCTGGAGACCACGAGGTCATCCACCAACGTCTCCTGCACAACCCTTGACGGTGAACCATGACCTGCCAATGCCTTAGCCCACTTCGTCCGGTGGGTAAGTGGCTCTTCATCCCTGAAACAACAAGGAGCCAGATCAGAATCAACAATTAAGATAAATTGAGACATGACGGAGTAGGGAATTGCTTACTCTTCATCGGATTCGATGAGCAGGTCCATCTTATACTGGGATGGCGATGGAGACTCCCTGGCCCACTTGATAGTTGGTGGCGGCAAACTTGGCGGGATCGAGACCTTGTCTTCCCCGGGAAGTTCTTCTCGGTAAGACGGAGGCTTGAGCTTGACCAGCCATGCGGATTGCCGGCGTATCGTCTCCTGCTTCCTAATCTTGGTGGTGGTCTTCCTTACCGCGGAGGCAGATCAGGGCTGGGGAGTACCCGCGCTATCTTGGCTTGCCCTAGTGTGGAGGCGGCGCAGCGGCTCGCCAACCTGGAAGTCTTCTTATTTCCGTTTCTCTGTTGTTGCCTTCCCGGCGGCCTCGTCCCGGATGGGCCACTCCCGTCCCTCCTCGGCGGGCTCCTTATCGTCATCCTCGTCTTCGTCATCTTCTTCTTCCTCTACATTGTCTTCAGTGTCCTTGACAAGGACCGCAGACTTTACAAGTGCTACCTGTCAGATTCAGGGCTCTATAGACCCAAAGAATGTTCGAACTCTGGGGCATGTGCGAAGAACTCAACCCATCTAGCCAACCAAACGCGCCGCCCTACTTCCTAGCTCGAAGAACAGGGAAGAAGATGGACACGGCAGTTTACCCAGGTTCGGGCAACTTTGCGGTGTAATACCCTACTCCTGATTTGCGGTGGATTAGCCTCACGAGGGGCTGAGGATGAAGTAGTACAGAGGATGAACAAGCTCACGAGGCTTGCTCTGGTGAGAGTGAGTTGTTCTGGGTCCGATCCCCCTTCCTATGGTGGTGGCTAACCTATATATAGTGGCCTCGGTCCTCTTCCCCGAAAACGAAGGCGGGAAGGGATTCCACAATGGCCAAGTTGAAAGGGGACAAGTAGTACATCTTATCCTGATGAAAGGTGGTCTTTGCCTGCAAAGCCTCTGGTCGAGACACCGCGGTGGGCTCGGCGATGACATCTGTCCTGCCGTCCTGGCGGTCTTGGTCTCGTTGCATGGGAATGGAAACCTTTGGGTGATTCCTTGGGACCCCGTGCCTGCGCTTGCCTCCTTAGCACCAAAGAGGAAACCTGCTGCTCTGTGGCCGCTGGCGCCCGCCTGGCCTTGGTCGTCATGGCTTGCATCACCTCAACCTCATGAGGTAGGCACCTGCATAGAAATCTCCGCTCCTCAAGAGCCAGCCCTAGGAGGCCGCTCCCTCTGGAGGTCTTGATGTCGCCCGCCTCGTGACGCTTGGCCCCTCACGAGGGTCTTTCCCTGAAGGTGTTGTAGATGGGTTGTACCAGGCCGCCGATGGCGCCATGCCATGGGCCGCAGGTAGGCAAGTCTGGGTACCCTGGTTCCCAGAACGCCGATAGTAGCCCCCGGGCCCAAGGTGCGCTCGGACTTGGCTTCGAGGCGAAGCCAAAGGGCAAGGATGAGGCACCGCGGGCCCCAATCGCCTGGGGACCGGGCTGACACGTGGTGCTTGATGGGACGTGGGTGTCTCCGCTTCCCCACGCCATCTCGGCAACTGCCCCAGGCTGACAAAAGACTGGCGCTTGCCCTCGAACCTTCATTGCCCTCTCCTTGTGTTGCTCCAGATCCCCTTTCCTCCTACTAAGGATATCTCTAGATCCGATGGAATTCCTCCACCTTTCCTCGTCTCTTTCCCCAAGTTCTTCACAAATGGCATCCGGGAAGGCAAAGTTGGCAGCGCAGGCCGCGAGCTCCTCCTCCTCTCCTGCACCGGCTCTCGGCACGTCCTCCATCACCGAGGAGATATACCTTGCTGCCGCGCTCCCGTTGACGGCGGGCACTGACAACGAGGGGAAGGAAACGACGCTCCTGGCTGGCTCCGCCAAGCAAGGGGCCCTGGCAGGGACATTCCATCCCTTCTTCCTCCACAGCGTCTTTGCGGGGCTCATCCCGCCCTTCTCCAAGTTCTTCATTGCCGTCCTGGACCACTACCAGATCCAGGCTCTGCACCTTCAGCCCAACTCCATTCTCCTCCTGTCGATCTTCGCCTTTTACTACGAGGCGTTTGTGGGCGTGATGCCTTCCATTGCGCTCCTCCGCCACTTCTTCTACCTTCGGCAGCACGACCCAGCCCAGCGTTCTGGCTGTGTCTCCTTCGCCGCGGTCCACCCCGGCAACGCGCTCATGCGGGCCGGGAAGAAGGTGGAGAACTTCTGGCGCAAGTGGGTCTTCATGGATGCCAGGGGCCTCCATGCGCGGCTGGAACTGCCGACCGAGTTGCTAGAGAAGCTTGATTGGTGGAGTCATGAGAAGCTCACCGACCCCCGGGCAGAGCCAGTCCTGAAAAAGATGACGGCGGACATGGAGGACGGGGTGCTGACGGGGGCCATGCTCGTCAAGGAGTTTCTTACGCAACGCCTGGCCCCGCTTCAGGCACACTCGCGCCCCATGTGGGACTTCAATGGCGCGAAGGACAACATCCGGCTGTGCCCAGGGAGCTTGATAGGCAAGGAGCTGGACAAGGCCATGCATACCCTGCTTGAGAAGGATCCGGGCAGCCTCCCGGCGGCCTACATCCCCAGCTCCCCGGTGATGGTATCTTCGGGCGACGATGCCGAGGAGAAGGGGGAGGAGCACTCGGAGGCGACCGTGGACGATGTGGCAGAGACCTCTCCCCCGCTGCAGAGCAAGCTTCTCCGCGGCCTCTCCGACGACGATGACACCGCTGAGCCCCTGGTCAAGGGATCCCCGCACTCCACCGGGGTCGTCACGCGGTCCGGGGCCACTCCTTTGCGGAGGCTAGGCCGAACGACTCTGAGGAAGGGCGAGGCGGCATCCCTTCCTCGAGGCACCTCCTCCGTCTTGTCGTTCATCGCCGCCACACCGAAACCAGCCGTCGCGTGCCCCGCCGATTCCCAAGGCGTGGCAAAGCCTGCGCTCAGGAAGATTGGGGGCACCCTGGCCTTGGTTAGGAAAAAGGGGCACATCGCTGCTGATGAGTAAGTATCTTACCTTGTTTTCGTTTATCGTTCTTGACACTGTGCCCGCAGTACTCACTTCTCGATAACCAGGATGGAGACCTTGGTGAAGAAAAGGAAGGAGGGAGGCAGGGCCTCGGGGGCACCGCCGTTCGCCGCGGCCACGGTGACCCTGGCGCAGATGGAGGAGATCGCCTCGCGCCCCCTCGTGACGGGCGGGCCCCTCAAGGCGCTGAGGCGGAGCCTTAGGAGGAGGCTGTCTCCATGGGCCAGCAGGCACCGGAGTCGCCTGTCCCCGTCACATCTACGGGGGGTTTGGAGGCTCCAGAGCCCCCAGCAGCCCTTGCTGCTGCGGCATCACCATTTCATGCGCCGGTGCCGCCTTCTTCCCAGGCCCTCGCGCTGGTGGGTTGTAGCCCTCTTGTCGGGCCCAGGGCTTTGGAGGAAGCTTTCTCCGTGTTGGACCAGCTCCGGACCGATCTCCAAGACGCCAACAGGTGCATGGTGAAGGAGCAACTGGGGCTAGTCTAGGTGTGGCTCCAGGCCGACGCGTCCGCCAGGACGGCCTGGAGCCAGGCCGAGGCCGTCGCCATGGAGAGCAGGAGGGAGGCCAATGAAGCCGCCAAGGCCCTCGACACGGCGCGGGCTGACGCGATGTCCACCAAGGAGCGCTGCAACAAGGCGAAGACTACGCTGAAGGCCCTTCGCAAGGAGCAGGCTGCCCACACCTGTAGGCTTCAAGAGCAGGAGGAGGGGCTCAAGGCCCGGGAGGCGACGCTCACCAATCGCGACGCCAAGCTGTCCCAGGCGGCCAAGGACCAAGCCGCGGAATGGGACCGCCTAGGCAAGATGAAAGAGAAGGTGGATAAGGCCTAGGCATCCCACGCCCAGCTCGTCTCTGAAACAATAGCCAGGCTAGAGACCAGGGAGAAGGCCCTCGCCGCTGCTGAGGAGACAGCGGCCATGGGATGCGAGGCCTTCATCTTCCTCGAGCTGAGGTCTCGCGAGGCGCTGCGCTCCCTCTACGGGGGAGGGTACGAGAAGCCGCTGGTGACTCTGGAGGATGGCCTTGCTGGGCTTCTCCCCAAGCTTGTGGAGGCGCTTGAGGGCGTCGCCGATGGGATGGATGCTGTGGTGGAGGGAGAGTGCCACGCGCTCTTTACCTCGGCCGCAACACGCGTCTTCAGCCACCTCCACCTCCGGAAACCAAGCTTCAACCTCTAGGCGCTGATCGAACCAGTAGCTCCTGAGTCTCGCACCATTGCTGCCGAAGCCGTGAAGAAGCAAGTGGAGGCCCTACTGGGGAAGTTCCTCTGCGTCCCCGACCCTGCAGCTGCAGCGGGAGAAGCCAGTGGCGAAGAGGGTGGCAGCATCATCAACGACAAGCTCCCCAAGGTGGGCGGCGACGGGAACCAAGGCGATGGCGGTGCTTCCTCCTAGTTTGACCCTGCAACATGCATCGTACCTCGTGGAGGCATGAGAACTTCTGTTTGAACTTATGGGACATTATGCTTTGTAATAATTTGCTAGGACTCCGCGATTTCTCTTTCGTGCTTGGTTTCCTTCGCGTTTGCCAGTGTTCTGCTTCGGCAGGGCCTAGCCCCGCGCGTACCTCATCAGTCGTTGGGGTGTCCAGATCACCAGGACGAGACCAAGGGGCAAGGGGCTACGTGACTAGTGAGGCCCCTGAGTCGTGATGCTCAGGGGTCCCACTTGACATGCGAACGGCCCTCATGAAGGAAAAACAAGCAGCCGTACAAGGTAATCCAGAGTCCTCCATACCTTTGCTTGCCTGCCTTTGCCTGGGAGGGACGCGGTAAAACTAGGTGCGAGAGACCTGGTGAGGTGGCGTACGCCAGGCGGGGCCTAAGCGTAGCCCCCATGCCCAGCCCCCTCACGCGACCCTCCCGTAGGGAAAGCGGCGCGGTGAGGCCGAACAGCGAGCCTATTGGCTCTCCCGAGGTTATTGCAGCCGCTAGGGTGACCTCAGTTGTTTATTCACCAGCGCGGAGCATGGTCCTTCCACTTCAGCGTGGGTATAGCCGCGCCTCGACCGTGTCGTCCGCCAGCGTGGAGCATGGGGCTTCCACTGGTGGGTGGGTGGGAGTTCCCTCGGGGGGGGGGGGGGGGACACTCCGGGGCGTGTACAACCCTGTCCGGACACGTGGCTTGCACGGCCGGACTGGAGGAGGTGTATATGGGCACCCGTGAGCCAGCGCGGGACTCACGAGGCCCTACTTCAAGGCGGGTTGCGCCTGAATTTTGTTACGGGGTGCCTATAAAAATCATGAGAGATGTTGGGGGTGGCCTGCACCGAGTGAATCTCTGGAGGACATCGCATGAGAAGGCCAAACACGAACGACCCCTGGAGGTGACGTGAACGGGGCCGGCCCGCTAGACAGAGCTCGGACGTGAACGCTGCAGGGGCGAACCCGAGCACAGACGCCGTGCCCAGTCTTCTCATGCAACAATCCTAAAGAAAGGCAACCGGCGCACGGCTCCCGCGGTGGCGAGGCACCGGGTCACGTGCCCTAACTCATCCACTCTCGATTAGCTCATGCGAGAACAAGGCACCAAGGACCATGGGAGGTGACTTGCACGGGAGCTAGCCCACGAGACAGAGCTCAGCCACTTGGGTTTAGCGGTGCTACAGGGACAGACCTGAGCACAAACGCCGTGCCAGTCCTTAATCATGAGGTGGTCGCGGGTGGGCTCGTGAGGGCGCACAACATTCACGGTGGCGAAGCACCGGGCATGCAGGTGATAGTTAAGCAATTCATGGAAGGGCGAAGCCAGTTCTGATACATGCGCAAAATGATACATGCTGTAGGGGCGGGCCCTGACAGCTCGAGGATAATGCAGCCCGAGGGGCGCCCTCAATAGAACAAACCAAAAAGTCACCTGGCACCGTCGTTGTAGAAGCATTGGGGTAGCTGAAGATGCGCGCTGCTGAGGTTGTTCCTCATGAGCCGGTTGACTCCTGAGGCTCGGGAGGCTCTGGAGGCCCGGGGAGCTCGCGACGGTCCGGCACCTCCTCTGTCAGGATCGCCTGACGCCGGGTCTCGCGAGCCACCAGGACACCCTGCATGTAGCGCTGGTGCGAGGCAGCCATGTTCAGCAGGCCGAACGGCATGCGGATGTAGCTGCGGGGGCAGCCCTGACTCCGTCGATCGCGGGATGGCTAGTAGAGCTCCTGAGAAGCGACCCTGTTGAGACCTTGGACGTTAACGCAGACGCGTAGCTCGCTACCCATGTCTGGGGCGGCAGCTGCACTGGATGATGCGGGGCGATGCTCGCCATGCATGGCTCACGCCTTCTGGAGCTCCTCAACTGCCCTGGTGATGAACTCCTGAGCGCCTAGCACCTCGCGCCCTGCGGCCTGCTCACGGAAGCGTGCGTTGAAGCACACCTCCACATGGTGCCTGAACGCCTCCCTCGTGACACTGGTCAGGTCAGAGGCCCTCCAGAGGAGAGCCCCCGAGCCCAACCTAAGACGGGTGCCGGGTGCGCCTTCCTATGCAAGGGGGAAGGGCGCCCCAGCAGCGGGCGCGGGGCCTGAGGTACGATCATCGGACGCACCAGCCTCCTGGCGGCCCTTGGGGAGGAGCTGCTTCTTCTTCTTGGGGATGGCCTCAGGAGGCCGAACTGCACCCTCATCGTAAGAGTTCTCGACTGCCGCAGCCTGGTAGGCGCGCTCAAGGGAGCACACCGCTGCCTTCTCGTCGCAGGCAACCGTGATGATACCGCCGCTTCTTGGCATCTTGAGGACATTGTAGCCATGGTGAGTCACCGCCATGAACTTGGCGAGGGCTGGATACCCGAGGATGGCATTGTACGGCAGGTGAATGTGGGTGACATTGAAGTCGATGAGCTCAGTGCGGTCATTGTCTCGCTGGCCAAAGGTGATAGGGAGATAAATCTGCCCTATGGGGGTGGTGGAGCCATCGGTCACCCCGAAGAAAGGGTTGGTGGGGAGGAGCTGGTCGTATGGCACCTGGAGCATCTCGAACGTCCCGACGGAGAGAACGTTGAGCCCCGCGCCACCATCGACGAGTGTCTTGGTGACAAGGACGTTACTGATGGTTGGTGAGCAGAGCATTGGGAGCGCGCCAGCAGCAGCTGAGCACCTGAGTTGGTCTATAGAGTCAAAGGTGACGGTGTACTTGGATCACCTGAGGGGGCGCGACGCCTTGAGCTTGGGGAGGGCCGCGTTCACCTCATGAGCGAGCTACTTGAAGATGTGATGGGAGGCGGGAGCCTGAGCGCCACCCAGGATGCAGGCAATGGCACGAGGCTCTTGGAAGCCCCCGACCCCATCGTCTTGGCGGTGGTCGTCGTTCCTCCTTGGCGGCGGTGGCAGCGGAGGGAGACCGACGTTGCCCTGAGGACGATCCTCACGAGGCTGGTCCCTCCAGGGGCCATCGCGAGGCTGGCCCTGCCAGCGGTCCTCACGAGGCTGATTGCGCCATTCATGGTGGGGGTCATGGTTGTCCCAGTAGCCACCCCCGCGGCCTCCTCCGCGGCCGTAGCCACGATTGTTGCACTCGGTACGGCGGCCAAAGCCTCCGTCGCAGATTGCCCTGAGCTCTTGGCAGTCATTGCTGTTGTGGCTGTGGACATTATGGAAGACACAAAATGGACGGCTACCCTTGGAGGACTCGGGGTGGTCACAGCCATGCTTCATCTCAGGTTCAGCCGCGAGCACAACTGGGCCCTTGCACTCCAGTAGGGAGAGACGACCTTCCTCCGCCCTCGCGGACTTGGTGGCCATGTTAAACATCTCCAGGGCCGAGCACAAATCCTCTTGCATGGCGAGCTCCTCCTTCATCTTGACATCCAAGACACCCTCAGAGAACGCCATAATGATGGCCTCGTCTGACACCTTCGGGATCTTAAGGCGAACATTGGTGAAGCACTGTATGTACTTGTGCAAGGTCTCGCCTGGCTGCTGCTTGATGCATTGTAGGTCGCCTGCCCCGGGAGCGTGGTTGCGAGTGCCCTGGAAGTTGGCGATGAAGCACTCGCGTAGCTCATCCGAGGAGGAGATCGACCCCACCAGAAGGTTCAGGAGTCAGGAGCGTGCGCCATCCTTGAGGGCCATGGTGAACCAGTTTGCCATGACCTTCTCGTTGCCATTCGCCGCCTTGATGCTCAGCTCATAGAGCTGGAGGAACTCGGCGGGGTCAGGGCTGCCGTCGTAGCGTGGAGGCAGATCCGGCTTGAACTTGTCGGGCCAGACGACGCGGCGCAGCTCTGGGGTGAAAGCACGACACCCTTCCGCATTCACCGGGCCCATCCGCCGAGGAGGAGCCTGATCTTGATGCCCGCGCATGGCCGCCTCTGGTGGTACTTGGTCTTGACGTGGCAGTGCTGGGAGTGCACGCACTTCTCCTTGGGGCCGCTGCACCACCTGGCAGCTTTCTTCATCGCGCACTAATGCTCTGCGCGGCGGGTCGCGCTGGGGAGCTTCACATCTTGGCTCGGGGCCCTCGCGGTGCAACGGAGGGGGAGGAGGTGCGCCGTGGGCCACGTTGCCTGCCTAGGACAGTGGAGGGCAAAGCGAACAAGACGGTGCAGGGGCTTCGCTAGCGGCGTTGATGAGCTCAGCGATGCGGGCGAGCCAGTCGTTGTAGAGGTCATAGGCCGGATGATAGCTCAGAAGCTCGCGTGCCATGAGCAGCGCAGACAGCGCATTCGCCGGCCCACGACGGCCGTGAGAAGATGATGCCGTGGCCAGAGTGAGGGACGGAGTCACGGTGCGGCCGTTGCGCTGCACGGACGGCGGCAGCGACAAGTCCTGCTGCTCGCGGGCAGCAGGGTCGGTGGCGGCGTTAGCTACCGGGGAGGCAGAGCGGTGAGGGACGCCATTACCTGCGGGTGCCGTCTGGGTGACACGGGCGGCCCGGTGCTCGGCACGAACACGGCGAGCATCATCCATCGGAATGGCAGAACGGTGGTGGAATGAGCGGTGGGAGAGAGGCTTCGACACACCCCTACCTGGCGTGCCAAATGTCAGATTCAGGGCTCCGTAGACCCAAAGAAGGTTCAAACTCTGGGGCGTGCGCGAAGAACACAACCCATCCAGCCAACCAAATGCGCCGCCCTACTTCCTAGCTCGAAGAACAGGGAAGAAGATGGACACGGCAGTTTACCCAGGTTCGGGCTACCTTACGGTGTAATACCCTACTCCTGCTTTGTGGTGGATTAGCCTCACGAGGGGCTGAGGATGAACTAGCTCGTGAGGCTTGCTCTGGTGAGAGTGAGTTGTTCTAGGTCCAATCCCCCTTCCTATGGTGGTGGCTAACCTATATATAGTGGCCTCGGTCCTCTTCCCCGAAAACGAAGGCGGGAAGGGATTCCGCAATGGCCAATTTGAAAGGGGACAAGTAGTACATCTTATCCTGATGAAAGGTGGTCTTCGCCTGCAAAGCCTCTGGTTGTGATGCCGCGGTGGGCTCGGCGATGACATCCATCCTGCTGTCCTGGCGGTCTTGGTCTTGTTGCACGGGAATGGAAACCTTTGGGTTATTCCTCGGGACCCCGCGCCTGCGCTTCCCTCCTTAGAACCAAAGAGGAAACCTGCTGCTCTGCGCCCGCTGGCACCCACCTGGCCTTGGTCATCATGGCTTGCGTCACCTCAACCTCATGAGGTGGGCACCTGCATAGAAATCTCCGATCCTCAGGAGCCAGCCCTAGGAGGCCGCTCCCTCTGGAGGTCTTGATGTCACCCGCCTCGCGAGGGTCTTGTCTTGAAGGTGTTGTAGATGGGCTGTACCAGGCCACCGATGGCGCCACGCTGTGGGCCGCAGGCAGGCAAGTCTGGGTACCCTGGTTCCTAGAACACCGACACTACCTTACGGGCCTCTGCGACTCTGCTGGCGATGTACGCCATCTCCTCTTTCGTGGTTTCCTTGACCAGGTTGCACACCTCTCGCTCGGCCTTCACCACTAGCTTAGAAGCCCATCTCTTCTCATCCGACAACGAGGGCAGTTCCCAGCTTTCTTTGACCCCGGCAGCAGAGCAGTCTGGCATCCGCACCAAGATGGTGTTCCTTTCTATGTTGTTTTGCACCAGCACAACCATATCCGGCAAGTGGAAAGTGCCCAGTTTGTGGAACAACTGTTGACAGAGCCAGGAGTGGCCTAGCACCGTCATGTTGTAGCCATGGCCTGGGTACAGCCGTATTATGTCCCTGGTATTCTGATACAGCCAAGTTAGCCTTTCTCTCTGCTACAGCGGGGTGATGCGGCGCCGCAAGAAGTCGGCCCCCACCATCTCTACGGTCAGGCCACCTTCCCGCAGGCGGGTGATCCTATCCAAAATCGGACGAAGCTTCTTCTTGCTGGCACCGAGATTCTTCCAGTTATCATCACGGTCAATCTTCCTTGTTCACGGCAAGTAGAACGCCGGAAAGTTCTCCTCCTTAATCCAGCACCAAGTTCCCCTCCATTCCTCCCACTTGCCATGGAGCTGTCTGGCAAGGTAGTCTCTTTGGTCCTTCCTCCCCCTTGGGAACCATGTTACGCTTCCAGACAGCGCATCGTTCTCAACCCGAGGGACGAAGAAGTGGCGAAACAAATCTACATTGGGCATAACTCCGATGAAGTTCTCATAGAAATATGTGAAATCGCTATGCACGTCATGGCATTGGGAGTGAAGTCGAGCAGCCGGAATCCATAGGCCGACATCAGCTCATAGAAGAAATGTGAATACGGTGGCACCAATCCGCAGTAAAAGTATGCACAGAAGAAGGGGTAGGAGTTGCTCAGGATCGTGGGGCCGAAAGGGAGAACCTTGGGGGCTCCATGGCTATCAGTATCCTTCCCCCACATGTAGGCGTACCTCTCCATCAGAGTATTGGCGGACAAGGTGGGTGGCGAGAAGACGACGTTCCCATTCCGCCGTCTCTCTATTTCCTCCAACTCCTTCTTCTACTCTGCTTTGGGGTCGAGCGGGTTAGCCGCCTTCTCCCCCTTCGCGGCGGCTGCCTTGGGCGCCATCCCGGGGCTCAAGGAGGAAGAAAGCTTGAGGTCAAAGCATATTGATACGGGCATCGGTGGCGGCGGCGAGGGTGGTTTGTTCTTGGCAGGAGGGAGAAAATAAAACAGGGAGGGTGGAAAGGAATGAGCAGCGCCCCTTCGTGGTTACCTTTTTATGGGGAATACGCGAGGGGGCTGGCTCTTCACCGCCTCCCCTAGCTGCGCCCGCCACAGGTGCTCCTTGTTGGGTAACTGTGATAGCACCCACGCCCCGTGATTAATGCGCGGATTGGACGTGCGGTGGCAGGAACCATCATGATTTTGAATCACACCAAAGGATTATGTCAGTATCCCTCCGCCACGTGTGTCCATGCACATTGTTGGACCTAACCCAACGACGCCTCGGATGTGCGTATGGGCCAGGCCCGAGGGCTCCTGTCGATAGACTAGGAATGGGGTCCCTAGTAATCTTGACTTGTGCACGGACTATGGCAACCTTTCCCATATGGTGCCTTGGCGGGGACTGATGATGAGCCATAGAAACCACTCTTCGTGAGATCAAAGAACGCATTAAGGAGACCGAAGATACCATAGAATCCCCCAGGAAGGTCTCCCTTGCCGGGAAGGCGAGCCCGGCAGGGTCAAGAGTACGCCTGGGGACAAGGCCAAGCCACCCCGGCAGGGTTCCCGGGGCCGCCAAGATCAGAGCCTGGCAGGCTCCATGCCAGCAAGCCTTCGCCAGAACACCACCGCTCCACCTCATCATACGCCAGTCACTAATCAGTACGGTGCCGAGCTCTCAAGTGGCTAGGTGGATCATGCCAGGTACGTGGCAACCTGCTGGAGAGGAGATTAACTTTATTGACACCCATCTTGATGGCGTGTCATGCTGGTAAGAGGTAGTTGGGTAAGTGGCGCGGCAGTCATGCCGGGCTTCAACGTCCACATGACACCTAGCACTGCATTTAATGCACTTTGTCCTAACTGCCAGAGTTAGGTATGATAACACTGTCAGCTATCTAATCATGCTATAATGACTATTTTGCCACTGTGGTCACCCCTTATAAAAGGAGGCCAGAGGCAACATAGCAAAGGTTCGAACTTTTGATCCCTCAACACTTGTACACGCGTAGCTTCTCTCCCCGAGGCACCCTTGCCGGGCTTGAGCGATCCGTGTCTTCGTGTTCCTACAAATCAATCCACCAAAGCAGGAGTATGGTTTTACGCTGCTAAGCGGCCCGGACCTGGGTAAACAAGAGTTGTCATCGCCACGCTGCCCTGCTGCCTCTGCTCTTTGTGCAATGTGATCATCCCCCGCCGAACCACAAAGGGGCAACCCTGCCCCATAGGTGATCGTGCTTCTCCACAACAAATAGTTTACTTTGGTGTGTGGAAATGTCATGTGTGTACTAGCCACCTATGTAATTGGATGTTTAATTTGGTTGTGCAATTATGTCCTTATTAGTATATATGTTGTTGTTCTGTATGCAACCACATCGCACATGGACATACTAGGGAAACCGTCGGTGATGAATTCATCAATCGTTGACAATTGTATACCAGGACGTGTTTGCCCATAACACACATTTCTTATTAGCAGCAATCGTCTGTGTTATTATCGTTCTTCGCACACATTTCCGATTACAGACCTGTTTGCCGCGTACCACACACATTTCCGAGTGAATTGTATGCCGTATATCGCACACACCTTTGATCTAGCTGACAGTGTCTGTTGTGTTGCCTAATCACAAACCGTTCATCCGAGTGAACAGTATGCCGTATATCGCACATACCTTCATCTATCTGCCCATTTCTGTTGTTCTGCCTCATCGCAAACAGTTCATTGGAGTGAACCATATGCCACACATCGCACACGCAACTCTAATCTGAATCGTGTTTGCTGTCTCCGCAATCGCAAACGATTTGTATCTTTTTTTACGGTTTTATTACATCACCATTTGTGATAAATGCATCGCACACAGTTTTGTCGATGGGTCTCTGATTGGACTATCGCGTTTGGACCATTCTGCAGTAGTGAGTGACGGGGCAAAGGAAATGAGGTTGTGGACTCCCTCAACATGCTAAGGACATGGAATTGGCAAAGCTCCAAGACTCTACGTCTTTGGTTAGGTGATCCAAGATCACATAGAGTCCTATAGGAAAGCCAATACTATTAAAAGGGGATGAGATTTTGATGAGGAGTTTGTTGCTCAATTGCATAGAGATATTTCTCCAAAACCCTCAACCACATTCTCCAAATCCTATCTGTCCAAACCCTAAAATGCCAACTCGGTACCATCGATCCACTTCTATCCAGACTCACCGTGTTACTTCAGATAGTGCCATAAGCCAAATCCTCATTTTGGTTCTACCGATATGGATCTTGGTCTCACCGAGATGTCGTGACCAAGTTTCTATATTGAAATCGCTTCACTTTGGAATCACCGAGTTGGAACGATCGGAATTACTGACATGAGGTTCTGTCCTAGCCATTGCACACCAGTCAGCCTGAGTTGTTCTGTTCGGTGTCATTGAGATATCTGATGACCCACAAGTATAGGGGATCTATCGTAGTCCTTTCGATAAGTAAGAGTGTCAAACCCACCGAGGAGCAGAAGGAAATGACAAGCGGTTTTCAGCAAGGTACTCTCTACAAGCACTGAAATTATCGGTAACAGATAGTTGTGTGATACGATAATTCGTAACGGGTAACAAGTAACAAAAGTAACTAAGGTGCAGCAAGGTGGCCCAATCCTTTTTGTAGCAAAGTACAAGCGTGGACGAACTCTTATATAAAGCAAAGCGCTCCCGAGGACACATGGGAATTGTTGTCAAGCTAGTTTTCATCATGCTCATATGATTCATGTTCATTACTTTGATAATTTGATATGTGGGTGGACCGGTGCTTGGGTGCTGCCCTTCCTTGGACAAGCCTTTCACTTATGATTAACCCCTCTCGCAAGCATCCACAACTACGAAAGAATAATTAAGATAAATCTAACCATAGCATGAAACATATGGATCCAAATCAGCCCCTTACAAAGCAACGCATAAACTAGGGTTTAAGCTTCTGTCACTCTAGCAACCCATCATCTACTTATTACTTCCCAATGCCTTCCCCTAGGCCCAAATAATGGAGAAGTGTCATGTAGTCGACGTTCACATAACACCACTAGAGGAAAGAAAACATACATCTCATCAAAATATCGAACGAATACCAAATTCACATGATTACTTATAACAAGACTTCTCCCATGTCCTCAGGAACAAACGTAACTACTCACAAAGCATATTCATGTTCATAATCAGAGGAGTATTAATTATCATTAAGGATCTGATATGATCTTCCACCGAATAAACCAACTAGAATCAACTACAAGGAGTAATCAACACTACTAGCAACGCACAGGTACCAATCTGAGGTTTTGAGACAAAGATCGGATACAAGAGATGAACTAGGGTTTGAGAGGAGATGGTGCTGGTGAAGATGTTGATGGAGATTGACCCCCTCTCGATGAGAGGATCGTTGTTGATGATGATGGCTTCGATTTCCCCCTTCCGGAACAGCTCCGCCAGAGCCCTAGATTGGTTCTGCCCAAGTTCCGCCTCGAGACGGTGGCGCTTCGTCCCGAAAGCTTCCTCCTTATTTTTTTTCAGGTCAAAACACACCATATAGCAGAAGATGGGCATCGGGGGTCTGCCAGGTGGCCCACAAGGCAGGAGGGCGCGCCTAGGGAGGTAGGGCGCGCCCTCCACCCTTGTGGATGGCTGGTGGGCCCCCTCTGGTGCTTTCTTCGCCCATTATATTTTATTAATTCCAAAATGACTCTCCGTGAAGTTTCAGGACTTTTGGAGTTGTGTAGAATAGGTCTCTAATATTTGCTCCTTTTCCAGCCCAGAATTCTAGCTGCCGGCATTCTCCCTCTTCATGTAAACCTTGTAAAATAAGAGAGAAAAGGCATAAGTATTGTGCCATAATGTGTATTAACAGCCCATAATGCAATAAATATCAACATAAAAGCATGATACAAAATGGACGTATCAACTCCCCCAAGCTTAGACCTCGCTTGTCCTCAAGCGAGAGCCAAAATCGAAAAATATGTCCACATGTTTAGAGATAGAGGTGTCGATAAAATAAAATAGGGACATGAGGGCATCATGATCATCTTTAGAGCAGCAACATATATTGTCATATAATTTCTTATGCGAAAGTAACAATTCATTCACAAAGTAAAGTATGAATCAAGAACTTCATTGAAAACTAACAAACTATGATCTCAGTCATTGAAGCAATTGCAATTTATCATAACATCGGAAAGAGTCAATTTAAGAGATTTTCAGCAAGTCCACATACTCAACTATCATCTAGTCTTTCACAATTGCTAACACTCTTGCAATACTTATGGGTTCAAAGCTTCAATCGAACACAGAGAAAGATTGGGGCTTATAGTTTTGCCTCCCAACCTTTTACCTCAAGAGTAATGTCAACAATAATACTTTATGATAACCAATATCCGAGTGGGTATATATATCTAGATCTCTCCAACACATAGCGCTTGCCAAAAGGAAAAAGTGTAAAAAGGAAAGGTGAAGATCACCATGACTCTTGTATAAGGGTAGAAGATAAAAGTCAAAGATAGGCCCTTCACAGAGGGAAGCAGAGGTTGTCATGCACTTT
Source organism: Thinopyrum elongatum (assembly GCA_011799875.1). NCBI lineage: Eukaryota > Viridiplantae > Streptophyta > Magnoliopsida > Poales > Poaceae > Thinopyrum > Thinopyrum elongatum. The sequence continues at coordinate 391,660,363 of CM022303.1, forward strand.
TATGGTTGGATGTACAAAATCTTAATGCAAAAGAACGTCACTTTATATTGCCGCTTGTGATAAAGAACTTTATTATGGAGTCCGTCGCTTTTATTTCTTCCATATCACAAGTTCGTATAAAGCTTATTTTCTTCACACTAATAGGTCATACATATTTAGAGAGCAATTTTTTTGCTTGCACCGATGACAACTTACTTGAAGGATCTTACTCAATCCATAGGTAGGTATGGTGGACTCTCATGGCAAAACTGGGTCTAGGGATGTTTGGATGCACAAGTAGTATCTCTACTTGGTGCAAAGTATTTGGCTAGCATATGACAGAAAAGCAAGCTCAACATGTTGGAGGATCCATGAGAATATAAGTGCTATTCGGATATAGGAAAACATAACTCATTATGTTGTCTTCCTTGTCCAACATCAACCTTTTAGCATGTCATATTTTAATGAGTGCTCACAATTACAAAAGATGTCCAAGATAGTATATTTGTATGTGAAACCTCTCTTTCTTTATTACTTCCTATTAATTGCAACAATGACCAAAACTATGTTTGTCAACTCCCAACAAATTTTATTCATCATACTCTTTATATGTGAGGTCATTACTCTCCATAAGATCAATATATGATCTCTTTATTTCCTTTTATTTCTTTCTCTTATTTTTATTCCCTCAAGATCATAGAAAGAAAGCAAAGCCCTCAACTCAAAACTACTCTTTATTATAAATAGCTCACGGATTCGATTACGAAGATAAATATCAAAACAAAACTCAAAGCTAGATCATACTAAAACTTTATTCTACTAGACCAAGATATAACCAAAAGGATCGAACTAAGAAAAACGATAGAACTAAAGGTGTGATAGTGTGATAGGATACCGGGGCACCTCCCCCAAGCTTGGCAGCTGCCAAGGGGAGTGCCCATACCCATGTATTTATGTTTCTTTCTTTGGAGGTGGTGATGATGTAGTTGTTGATGAAGTAGGCTTGTCATCCATCTTCCAAGGCATAGGCTCACCATCATAGAAAGATGAACGAGTCTCCGGGATCCTCAAATCTGTAGCCAAACTCATCCTCTTAAATTTGTATTCATACTCACAGTTTTGGTTTTGTAGGTCATAGATCTGGGCTTGGAGATGCTCGATTTTCTCATGAAGCTTGAAGATGGTCTCTCCAATGTTCTTGGCATCCAGCTTGTGATTGTTGGTGAACTCCGCGATCATCATGTGATTGGCGTTGAGTCCATGTTCCACCATCGCTAGGCACTTGAAAACTTGCTGCTCCATTGTTTCGAGTCTTGCCTCCACGCTTCCGGTCTTCTTCGGCCCCTCAACATCGCGGATGTGCAGCACCCCCTCACGCATCTCAATGTCTTGAGGGTGTCGCAGCACCTCCGCAAGGTAAGGGTTGATGACCTTCTCGAAAAACTTGTCCTTGGGGGCGCTTGGAGATGTCATGGTGATCTAGATCTGTCAGAAAAACAGCTCAAAACAAGAACGGAAGATTTTGTCGTGGTATGGTGGTCAAAACCATCGGGATATTATATAATGAATTTTTACCAACCAAAAGAAGTATTGTGCAAGAAAATGGAGTCCGGAGGGCACACGAGGTGGCCACAAGGCAGGGGGGCGCGCCCAGGTGGGTAGGGCGCGCCCTCCACCCTTGTGGTCTCCTCGTGCAGTTTTTGGACTACTTTTAATTTTCCTAATCTTTTAAATATTCCAAAACGGAGAAAAATTATCATTGGAAACGTTTTGGAGTAGGTTTACTTACCGCACCACATACTTATTCCTTTTTGGAGTCTGAAACGTTCTGGAAAGTGTCCCTTATGTACTCCTCCGGTGTTACGGTGTCAATTATATTGGTCTCAACATTTATGGGAAAACGTGAGATATAATGTTTGATTCTTTGACCGTTTACCACCTTCGGATTTGTGCCTTCGGCGTTGTTGATTTTTATGGCCCTGGAACGGTAGACCTCCTCGATAATGTAAGGACCTTCCCATTTAGAGAGAAGCTATCCTGCAAAAAATCTTAAACGAGAGTTGTATAGCAAAACATGATCACCTACATTAAACTCACGCTTTTGTATCCTTTTGTCATGCCATCTTTTAACTTTTTCTTTAAACAACTTGGCATTCTCATAGGCTTGGGTTCTCCATTCATCAAGTGAGCTTATGTTAAATAATCTCTTCTCACCGGCAAGTTTGAAATCATAGTTGAGCTCTTTGATTACCCAATAAGCTTTGTGTTCTACTTCAAGAGGTAAGTGACAAGCCTTTCCATAAACCATTTTATATGGAGACATACCCATTGGGTTTTTATAAGCAGTTCTATAAGCCCATAATGCATTGTCAAGTTTCATAGACCAATTCTTTCTAGATCTATTAACAGTCTTTTGCAAAATCAATTTAATCTCTCTATTGCTCAATTCTACTTGACTGCTAGACTGAGGATGATATGGAGATGCAATTCTATGCTTAACATCATATTGAGCAAGCATTTTACGGAAAGCACCATGAATAAAATGTGAACCACCATCAGTCATCAAATATCTAGGGACTCCAAACCTTGGAAAAATAACTTCTTTAAGCATCCTAATAGAGGTGTTATGATCAGGACTACTAGTTGGAATAGCTTCTACCCACTTAGTAACGTAATCAACAGCAACTAAAATATGTGTATACCCATTAGAGGAAGGAAAAGGTCCCATATAATCAAAGCCCCAAACATCGAATGGTTCAATAACAAGTGAATAATTCATAGGCATTTCCTGACGTCTACTAATATTACCAATTCTTTGACATTCATCACAAGACAAGACAAACTTACGATCATCCTTGAAGAGAGTAGGCCAATAAAAACCAGATTGTAATACCTTGTGTGCAGTTCTATCTCCAGCGTGGGGTCCTCCGTAAGACTCGGAGTGGCACTTGCATAGGATCTGTTCCTGTTCATGCTCAGGTACACAACGTCTAATAACACCATCTACTCCTTCTTTATAAAGGTGTGGGTCATCCCAAAAGTAATGTCTTAAATCATAGAAAACCTTTTTCTTTTGCTTGTATGTGAAACTAGGTGGTATAAATTTAGCAACAATGTAATTAGCATAATCAGCATACCACGGAGTATTACGAGAAGCATTTATGACAGCTAATTGTTCATCAGGAAAGCTATCATCAATAGGCAGTGGGTCATCAAGAACATTTTCTAACCTAGACAAGTTGTCTGCAATGGGGTTCTCAGCTCCCTTTCTATCAATAATATGCAAATCAAATTCTTGTAGCAAGAGAACCCATGTAATAAGTCTAGGTTTAGGATCTTTGTTTTTCCATAAGATATTTAATAGCAGCATGATCAGTGTGAATAGTTACTTTGGAATCAACAATATAAGATCTGAACTTATCACAAGCGAAGACAATTGCTAAAAATTCTTTTTCAGTAGTAGCATAATTTCTCTGGGCACTGTCTAGAGTTTTACTAGCATAATGAATAACATTCAATTTCTTATCAACTCTTTGCCCTAGAATAGCACCAACAGCATAATCACTAGCATCACACATAATTTCAAAGGGTAAGTTCCAATCAGGTGGTTGAACAATAGGTGCTGAAATCAAGGCTTTCTTAAGTATTTCAAATGCTTCTACACAATCATCATAAAAATACAAAAGGAACATCTTTTTGCAAGAGATTGGTGAGAGGCCTAGAAATTTTAAAGAAGTCTTTAATAAACCTCCTATAGAAACCAGCATGACCAAGGAAACTTCTTATACCTTTGATATCTTTAGGACACGGCATCTTTTCAATAGCATCTACTTTAGCTTTATCAACTTCAATACCTCTTTCAGAAATTTTATGCCCCAAGACAATACCTTCATTAACCATAAAGTGGCACTTCTCCCAATTCAAGACAAGATTAGTTTCTTCACATCTCTACAAAACTCAATCAAGGTTGCTTAAGCAATCATCGAAAGAAGTTCCATAAACGGAGAAATCATCCATGAAAACCTCAACAATCTTTTCACAAAAATCAGAGAATATAGCAATCTTACATCTTTGAAAGGTAGTAGGTGCATTGCATAAACCAAAAGGCATACGCCTATAAGCAAAGGTACCAAAAGGGCAAGTAAAAGTGGTCTTTTCCTGATCATCTTTTGACACAGGTATTTGAGAAAAACCAGAATAACCATCTAGAAAGCAAAAATGTGTATGTTTGGATAGTCTTTCTAGCATTTGATCAATAAAAGGTAGAGGGTAATGATATTTTCTAGTAGCTTTATTTAATTTGCGAAAATCAATTACCATTCTATAACCTGTAACAATTCTTTGTGGAATCAATTCATTCTTATCATTTGGAACAACAGTAATACCTCCCTTCTTAGGGACACAATGAACGGGACTTACCCATCTACTATCAGCAATAGGATAAATTATACCTGCCTCGAGAAGCTTTAGTATTTCATTTCTTACCACTTCTTTCATCTTAGGATTTAACCATCGTTGGTGATCAACAACTGGTTTAGCATCATGCTCCCAATTAATTTTGTGCTGACATAGAGTGGGACTAATGCCCTTAAGATCATCAAGAGTATATCCAATAGCGGCACGGTGCTTCTTCAGAGTTTTCAATAATTTCTTTTCTTCATGCTCTAAAAGATTAGCACTAATAATAACATGATATATCTTCTTTTCATCAAGATAAGCATATTTCAAAGTATCAGGTAATTGTTTAAGCTAAAATACGAGATCTCCCTTGGGTGGAGGAGCATCCCCAAGGATTTCAACAGGAAAGTTGTGTTTCAAAACAGGCCCTTGATTAAAGAATATTTCATCTATTTCCCTTCTTTCATTCATAAACATATCATTTTCATGGTCTAGCAAATATTGTTCTAAGGGACCAATAGGAGGCACGACAATAGAAGCAAGACCAATAATTTCATCCTTACTAGGCAATTCTTTATCATGGGGTTGTCAACGAAATTTAGAGAAATTAAAATCATGAGACATATCCCCTAAACCAACAGTAACAATATCTTTCTCACGGTCTATCTTAGCATTAACAGTATTCAAGAAAGGTCTACCAAATATAATGGGACAAAAGTCATCTTGTGGGGAAGAAAGAACAGGAAAATCAGTAGGGTATTTTATTTTCCCACTAAAGACTTCAACATCTCTAACAATCCCAATTGGTGATATAGTATCTCTATTGGCAAGCTTAATAGTAACATCAATATCCTCTATCTCAGCAGGTGCAATATCATTCATAATTTCTTTATACAAAGTAAAAGGAATTGCACTCACACTATCACCCACATCACATAAGCCATGATAACAATGATCTCCTATTTTAACAGAAAGAACCGGTATGCCAACAACAGGTCTATGTTTATCTTTAATATCGGGTTTAGCAATTCTAGCAGCTTCATCACAGAAATAAATAACATGCCCATCAATATTATCAACCAAGAGATCTTTAACCATAGCAATGCTAGGTTCAACTTTAATTTGTTCAGGGGGTGTAGGTGTTCTAGTATAACTCTTACGAACCACAGTTGAAGCTTTAGCATGATCCTTTATTCTAACAGGAAAAGGTGGTTTCTCAATATAAGCAGTAGGAACAATAGAATCAACATTATAAGTAATAATTTCTTCTTCAACTTTAATAGGTTCTACTACTTTAGCTTCAATGGGAGGATGATATTTAAACCACTTCTCCTTAGGGAGATCAACATGAGTAGCAAATGATTCACAGAAAGAAGCTACTCTCTCAGAGTCAAGTCATAGTGCTAAAATCATGAAAAGCATCGGTATCCATAAAAGATTTAACACAATCAAACTTAAGGTTTATACCTGACTCATTACTTTGTCAAGTTCCCAATCTTCAGAGTTGCATTTAATTCTTTCCAATAAATCCCATTTGAATTCAATATCCTTCTTCATAAAAGAACCAGTACAAGAAGTATCGAGCATGGATCGATCATTATGAGAAAGCCGAGCATAAAGTTTTTGAATAATAATTTCTCTTGAGAGCTCATGATTGGGGCATGAATATAACATTGACTTAAGCCTCCCCCAAGCTTGAGCGACACTTTCTCCTTCACAAGGCCAAAAATTATAAATATAATTCCGATCACGATGAACCAGATGCATAGGATAAAACTTCTGATGAAATTCCAATTTCAATCGATTGTAGTTCCATGATCCAATATCATCACATAGCCTATACCATGTCAATGCCTTCTCCTTCAAAGATAAAGGGAAGACCTTCTTCTTGAGTTCATCCCCGGGCAAACCTGCAAGCTTAAATAATCCACAAACTTCATCCACATAGATTAGATGCATATCAGGATGTAGTGTTCCATCTCCTGTATAAGGATTAGCTAGCAGTTTCTCTATCATACCCGAAGGAATTTCATAATAAATATTTTCAGTAGGTGCAGTAGGTTGAGGGGCAACTCTTTCCTCTTCCGGTCAGGGTGAAGATACCCCGAACAAACCCCTCAAAGGATTATTTTCCATAGAAAAAAGTAACAGTAAATTTCAGCACACTATATAAATATTTCCTTACCAAATTCCACTTACCAAAGGCGCTTCACTCCCTGGCAACGGTGCCAGAAAAGAGTCTTGATGACCCACAAGTATAGGGGATCTATCATAGTCCTTTCGATAAGTAAGATTGTCAAACCCAATGAGGAGCAGAAGGAAATGACAAGCGGTTTTCAGCAAGGTATTCTTTGCAAGCATTGAAATTATCAGTAACAGATAGTTGTGTGATAAGATAATTCGTAACGGGTAACAAGTAACAAAAGTAACTAAGGTGCAGCAAGGTGGCCCAATCCTTTTTGTAGCAAAGTACAAGCCTGGACAAACTCTTATATAAAGCAAAGCGCTCCCGAGGACACATGGGAATTGTTGTCAAGCTAGTTTTCATCATGCTCATATGATTCGCGTTCGTTACTTTGATAATTTGATATGTGGGTGGACTGGTGCTTGGGTGCTGACCTTCCTTGGACAAGCCTCCCACTTATGATTAACCCCTCTCGCAAGCATCCGCAACTACGAAAGAAGAATTAAGATAAATCTAACCATAGCATGAAACATATGGATCCAAATCAGCCCCTTACAAAGCAACGCATAAACTAGGGTTTAAGCTTCTGTCACTCTAGCAACCCATCATCTACTTATTACTTCCCAATGCCTTCCCCTAGGCCCAAATAATGGTGAAGTGTCATGTAGTCGACGTTCACATAACACCACTAGAGGAAAGACAACATACATCTCATCAAAATATCGAACGAATACCAAATTCACATGATTACTTATAACAAGACTTCTCCCATGTCCTCAGGAACAAACGTAACTACTCACAAAGCATATTCATGTTCATAATCAGAGGAGTATTAATTATTATTAAGGATCTGAACATATGATCTTCCACCGAATAAACCAACTAGCATCAACTACAAGGAGTAATAAACACTACTAGCAACCCACAGGTACCAATCTGAGGTTTTGAGACAAAGATCGGATATGAGAGATGAACTAGGGTTTGAGAGGAGATGGTGCTGGTGAAGATGTTGATGGAGATTGACCCCCTCTCGATGAGAGGATCATTGGTGATGACGATGGCTTCGATTTCCCCCTCCCGGAGGGAAGTTTCCCCAGCAGAACAGCTCCGCCTGAGCCCTAGATTGGTTCTGCCAAAGTTCCGCCTCGAGACGGTGGCGCTTCATCCCAAAAGCTTCCTCCTTATTTTTTTCAGGTCAAAACACACCATATAGCAGAAGATGGGCATCGGGGGCCTGCCAGGTGGCCCACAATGCAGGGGCGCGCCCAGGGGGTAGGGCGCGCCCTCCACCCTTGTGGATGGCTGGTGGCCCCCCTATGGTGCTTTCTTCGCAAAATATTTTTTATTAATTCCAAAATGACTCTCCTTGAAGTTTCAGGACTTTTGGAGTTGTGTAGAATAGGTCTCTAATATTTGCTCCTTTTCCAGCCCAAAATTCCAGCTGCCGGCATTCTCCCTCTTCATGTAAACCTTGTAAAATAAGAGAGAAAAGGCATAAGTATTGTGCCATAATGTGTAATAACAGCCCATATGCAATAAATATCAACATAAAAGCATGATGCAAAATGGACGCATCAATATCCAATGTTCGAATCTTTTGCACAGGTCGGTCTCATCGAGAATTTTCTTCGGTGTCACCGAGTTGGGTCAAAAGGTTGTAATGGTTGGATCTTTCGGTGAAGCCTATATATACCCCCTCCCCACTCCCACTTACTCTCTAAGAGAGCTATGAGAACGAAACATAACTTCCACCATTCATTTTCTAAGAGAGAACCACCGACTCATGTGTTCATATAAAGCCACTTCATTCCAATCATTTAAACCTTGATTTATAGCCTTCCCCAAGTTGCTTTCCACTCAAATCCTTCTCCTACCATCGCCAAATCTGTGAGAGAGTGATTAAGTATTCGGGAAAGTATCTTTTGAAGCACAAGAGCAAGGAGTTCATCATCAACTATACATATATTACCTTTTTGAGAGTGTTGTCTCCTAGATTGGTTAGGTGAAACTTGGGAGCTTCCGAGAGATTCTGGAGTTGAACCAAGGAGTTTGTAAGGGCAAGGAAATTGCCTACTTCGTGAAGATCTACCCTAGTGAGGCTAGCCCTTTGTGGACCTAAATCATGATGGAATAGAAAAGGTTGCTTCTTCGTGGACCCTTCGTGGGTGGAGCCCTCCATGGACTCGCGGAGCCGGTACCCTCTGTGGGCTGAAGTCACGTGGATGTACGATAGCACCACCTATCGGAACCAGGCCAAAATCATCGTGTCTTCATTGTGTTTGATCTTCCATCTCTACCCTTTACGTTCCGCACAATTGCATGTTATACTATTTCCGCTGCCCTATCTCTAGATATGCATGTGTAGGAAGTCTTGGTGATATCTTACACTACTGCAGGATGCTGCTAACGTGACACTACAATAAGAGACCCTTCGACGAAACTATGTGTGATGCATTAATCGCAGACGGTAATGTAATAAAACCGTAAAAAAATGATAGGAAATGTTTGCGATGGCGGAGACTTCAAACACGATTCATATTATGGTTGCGTGTGCGATGCGTGGCATATGGTTGATCCATACGAACTGTTTGCAATGAGCCAGAACAACAAAAACAGGTAGCCATATCAAGGTGTGTGCGATATACGGCATACAGTTCACTCAGATGGACTATATGTGATGATCGAGATGAACATAAATGATTCAGCGTAACAAGATGTGTGTGATACCCGGCAAACAGGTCGGTAATCAGAATTGTGTGCGATCATTATAGACAATGCATATGATCTTTTTTGTGAATTATGTGCTCAACAAGGCACATAATTCAAGAAACCAACCTGTGGGCGATAATGTAAAAGATCTCTGTCGAATACGTATTGCTAACCGTCTGCGATGAGATTGACAGGGGAAACAAAGATAACAAATTAATATGAGGGAACGGAAATAGAGATATATACTGTCTGCTTAATTTAGTCCTTCTTCTTGTTGTTGTTGGATGACACCACGACATCGTCTTGGCGAGGATGCTTCATGCCGCTGACAGTTGGCTTTTCATCGCCACTGCCGTCGTCGTCATCATTGCTGTCATCGTCATCCTCCTCCTTGTTTCACCATTCCTCATCATCATCATCGTCGTCCTCTTCTTCATCCTCGGACGGCTCCTCGTCCGTCTGGTTGTCATCTGATGACTCGGGAGGCGGTATTCCTTCCATGATCCAGATAAAATGGAGGTCTGGGCTCGACACCGGACTCATGGAAGACGAGCATGATGATTCTGATGTTGACCTATCATTGGGCATCAGACTGCTGGCGGAACTGTCGTCCTTGCTGTCGCTCAACATGGCTTCGGTACATATACAAACTGCGAGGAAGCGAGATTGCAGAGTGTGTGCAAGTGTGTAGCGCGGCCGGCCAGGACGATGAAGATGGTGGACACTTAAGTGGGGTATGTAGAGAAGAGGTATAGTCAATTGAAGCAGGGGATTGACATATTATCTAACCGCCTTGGCAGGCGGTTAGAATACTGATATAATCAACCGCAATTATTTGTACCCAGTCGCTCCAAATTCCCGGGGTTGCGCAGTTCTCAATGTGATAAATACGGGCACGCGTTGGAGCGTCCAAATATGAAACAAGCATTTTTCATACTCCCTCCGTACCGGCGACCAAGGTGGGGAAAAAAGAGAGAACTTGATGTTTATTTGCTAATCAATACCATTGCATGCAGAGAATTGACCAATGCATATTATGCTAAGTAGTCTGAAGTCATTGAATGTATACAAGCCCCATGACTCCTATTGGCAGATTTCTTTTTTCAGGGCAAAAAACAGGGAAGGAGCTTCGGGATTACATGCTTTTCGTAATCTGATTGATGCACCGGTACAAACGGAGTAGGACAGTTGGCAAGAAATACATTGAACTCTTCTTATTGATGAAGCCAGTAAAAATCAAACAAAACCCCTAATCATCATTGCAAACAGTGCATAGAAGATGGCTACACAACTACACATGCTAGTTCCTTCTTGTCTCTTGCTTTCATCTGTTGCCTGTGATTGATTCTTTCTTACTTCATTGTACTGATTGTACACTCCAGATCAGTCAGTTTCTTCTTCACTTTTACGTTATCTTCTACGAGCTTGGTGATAACACTCTGAGCCCTGCCATGCCATTCTTCATCCAGCCAGTTAACAAAGGCACAAGCCTCATAACCCTGCCAATGTGAAATAGTATTCAGGATGAGCGGTGGCATTAACTCAACTAAAATGATGAACTTAACACTAACCTGTAAGGGGCAACTGGGAAACCGTCTGCCAATGTCGAATCCCTTCGTGCATACACGTCGAGCGGGAGTGTGTATGTGCACATAGCTCAACTTTTGGTACTTCTCGATGGCGCAAAACCCGGAGTCAAACTCATGTTGCGGGAGTCTGGAGTCATACTCTGGTCCGGCGGCTGATCACTTTCCTGGGCAGGGGGGGGGTCATTCAGGACGGATTGAGCAAGGAGCTACTTTGGACATGCTAAAAAAGATCGGGATAGATTGGAACCTGACAGGACGATTTGGATTCATAGTACACCTTCCTTCTGACGACCTTAGGCAAGTGCTCAGCGGTGACCGCCGTCGTGCCGGTGCTGCGGAGAGTGGTGACACGAGCAGGAGCAGCCGCACTGAAACCATCAGCACCATTCATGCGCATTCCCCCAATGCCAGTGCCACGCGAGGGAATTTGGGGGCCAGGGATTTGTGGGAAATGGGGAAACTATGGGGGATATGCTAACGGTCGGGAACTACTTATCACACTATGTTGTATACGACACACGGTTTATAGATGTCGTTTGTGTTAGGTATTACAACTTCACACACGATTTCCGCACCAAACCATGTGAGAAGACAACGTAGGTGAGACACGGTTGCCGTGACATAACCGGTATGTGATGTACTACCCTGTACATATGGGGATGCAATAATTGAGTTACATTAATACTTAGGGCAAATAGCTGCTCTGCGGATACCATCGAAAAATAAAAACAGCCTCCCTGCAGATAGAGATAGTGGCAGCGGCCAAGGCAGCAGCTACCGGATAAGAGGTCAATCCTCGGTCGGTCAGCGGTGCCGGCGTCATAGGAGGTAAAATCCTCGGTCTGTGTCGGGAGATAGGAGGAGCTCAACCATCGAGGATGGCAGCGCCGTGATTGGAGCACATCCATCACGTCGATGGAGGGATAGTGGAGCACGAACTTCAGGTGGTTGCCCCACTAAGCTTTGCTCCTCGACCCTGCTGTCTCGGTGTGCCGCCGCATCGCGCTTCTCTGTCTGCTTTGTGGAGGTCGCTGCGCGGCTAATTCATTAAGGTATTCTTTTTGTTGAGTGGCTTAATTAAGGTATTCAATTCATAAGGGTAGTACTGTAGTACTCTATGTGTAAATTGGCTGGACATTAATTTTTGTCATCACACGGCTAAATAACAATATGGAGCGCCCTCATTCATTATGAAAATAAAATCTTGTGATTTATGCACGCATCTTTTGCATCAGTTAATCCGTGTATTAATGTTGTTGTTTTGTTTTTAATTACCCCTCGTGTAGTGCAGATGGAACGATCTGAATGGATGAAGGCTCGGAGGAGCTCAGATTTTATCAGTGGCGTGACGGAGTTCATCAATTTGGCTGAAAGTACAAAGATGAGAATTGGTAATGAGGATTACACCCTGTGTCCATGCAGTTGTTGTGCCAATACAGAGTCACATGAAGGTACAGTTGTTGAGTTCCACTTAGTCACTCGGGGATTCATGGATGGGTATACATGTTGGACTAGAAACGGTGAAGAGCCAGTCATGGATGAATATACCCAGGGTTGCGAGATGCCAAACCCCCATCAGAGTCATGTGGATGTTGAATCTAACATCAGGGCTGAGGCGTCAAGCTACCAATGGAACACCGAAAAGCCAAAAACCCCACTGGAAAACCAAGACGGTGATACACACGATGATGATGACCTTGATATGCCAGATTTTGCTGCTATGATTGCAGATTTCCAGGGCCCAAAAAAGATATGGTTGGGTACAAGGATCTGCCATACATTGATGCGGACTCCAAGAAAGATTTGTATCCAGTTTGCAAAAACAAATATTGCAAGTTGAGTGTCACACTGGCGCTTCTCAGATTTAAAGCAGCAAACGGTTTATCAAACAAGGGCTTCACAGAGTTGTTATGTCTTTTCAAAGAAATTCTTCCAAAAGATAATGTGCTCCCCAAAAGCACGAACGAAGCGAAGAAAATTGTTTGCCCATTGCAACTTCAAGTACAGAAGATACACACTTGTGTGAATGATTTTATATTGTACCGTGGTGAGTACAAAGATTTGTGTGCATGTCCCAGATGCAAGCATGCACGATACAAGCGCAGGAGAGCAAAGGACATGTACAAATTGGATGACGAGATCAAGATAGGAATCCCATTCAAGGTTGTTTGGTACTTGCCTTTAATTCCAAGGTTGAGGCGTTTGTTTGCAAATCCTAGAGAGGCAAAGAGGTTGCGGTGGCATCATGATGAGCGAACTGCGGATAAATATATGAGGCACCCGAAAGATAGGGCTCAGTGGGAATTAATCGACAACAAGTTTGAAAACTTTGCCAAGGATCCTAGAAGTATAAGGTTCGGGGAGTGTACTGACAGGATGAATCCTTTTGGCGATATGAGCACCAAACACAGCACATGGCCGGCGCTTCTATGCATATATAACCTTGCTCCTTGGTTGTGTATGAAGAAAAAATACATCATGATGTTAATGATTATCCAAGGCCCGAAGCAACCTGGAAATGACATCGACATTTATGTTCAGCTACTTGTAGAAGAACTGCTGACATTGTGGGTATGAAAGCCTGCTGTAAAATGTGATGATGCTTACAAAAAGGAGTTTTTTGATCTACATGCGATGCTACTGCACACCATCCAAGATATGCCCGCATTAGGCAACACACCGAGGCAGAAAACAAGGGGAGATGTAGGGTGTGTCACATGCATGGATAGGACTGCGAGCAGATTTCTTCCCAATTCGCACAAAACTGTGTATTTGCATCATCGTAGGTTCTTATGGAAAGAAAACCCATACCGAAAGATGAAAGCTGAATTTGATGGTACGGCAGCGGTAGATTTTGGCCCAAGACCTTATGCTGGGGAGTTGGTCCACAACATGGCTAAACAAATTAATGTTGTGCTTGGCAAGAACCATGCTTTGACGGTGAAACAAACACCCAGGGATCAAGTGTTTAAGAACAAATCGGCGTTATGGGAATAAGCTTACTGGGAGATTCTATGTGTAAGTCACTGCATCAATGTCATGCACACAGAGAAGAACGTCTGTGAAAGCATCCTTAGTACTCCGCTCAATATTAAAGGTAAAACAGAGGATGGTGACGTGCACAACTCGATATGCTTCGTGATCAATCCAAACACAAGAGTGAATCACAAGATAGTAACAAATTCCTCCACGCTCACCAAAGTTACAATTTTAGTACAAATGAAGCAAAAGAGTTCTTCAGCTATCTGTTGTCAATTAAGACACCCTCTTCCTACTCCACAAACATCAGAAGTCTCATGGATGTGAGCTCAGGTAAAATGAAGTTAGCACAAATGAAGTCACATGATTGCCACGTAATGTTGACACAAATCCTCCCGGGGGCCATCAGGAATCTGATGGACATAGATATAAGAAACACACTCATTGAGCTATGTGATTTGTTCAACAAACTATGGCAGAAAGTGGTAGATCCTGAAGAGCTGGATTATATGCAAGAGGATATTGCATGAATATTGTCCAGCCTAGAGATGTTTTTCCCACCATCATTATTTGATGTCATGGTCCATCTCACTGTGCACCTTGTTGACGAGATAAAGTATTGTGGTCCTATGTTTCTTCGCAGGATGTATCCCTTTGAGCGGTTCATGGGAATACTGAAGCGCTATTGTCGGAACCGAAGCCATCTAGAGGCAAGCATCCTACAAGGTTATATCATGGAGGAGGTGGTTGAGTTTTGCACTAAATACATGAAACAAAGACCTATAGGTTTGCCCCTCTCTGTCCATGAGGGAAGGCTAAAAGGTAAGCCGGTCCTTGCTGGCAAGCAAAAGGCTGCACAAAGAGATTTGGCCGACAAAGCCCATTTGACGGTACTGCTTAACAGCCCAGATCTCAACGCTTGTGCCGACAAACACTTGGAGGAGATACGCCAAAGCTTCTTACCAATGGTGGATCTATTAGATGTCGAGATGAAGGAGCACAATAAGTACTATGCCAGATGGCTGAAGGATCATTTGCACATGAATTCATGGATGACATTGCTACGTGGTTGGCACAAAAGCCATCACCTACGGTGTTGATGTACCAAGCATATGACATAAATGGCTACACGTTCTACACTGAGGAACGTGATGTGAAGACCTCATATTAGAACAACTCTGTTCGAATAGAATGCATGATTGTGGATGAAGCTGATAAGAGGGTATACTATGGAACCATCAAAGAGATTTGGGAGCTTAACTATGTGAAAGTTAAGGTGGCATTATTCAGGTGGGTTGGTGCACTAAGAACGGGGTCCTTAGTGCCCCGGACTTTTGCACAGACGGTGATAGCGTCCCCGGCAAGTGTTCCTGACGGAGGCCAGCTCTTTGAGAAATCAAGAAGTGCAACAAGAAGGCCAAGAGCAATACAAGCATCAAA
The DNA here is from genome assembly GCA_011799875.1 of Thinopyrum elongatum. Lineage (NCBI taxonomy): Eukaryota > Viridiplantae > Streptophyta > Magnoliopsida > Poales > Poaceae > Thinopyrum > Thinopyrum elongatum. The sequence goes on from CM022303.1 coordinate 391,675,642, forward strand.
GCAATCCCTGCCGGCAAAGCCAGGCCGGCAAGGTGAAGACCCGGCAAGCCTCGCGGCAAGCAGAGCCCCGCCAACCACCAGCGCTCCACCTCACTAGCCAGCTTGTAGCCATTCGGTGAGGTGTCGAGCCCGTAGGGGGTACGATGAAGCTCGCCTATACATGTCAGCACGCTGGGAAGCAGATTACCTTTATCGACACTCGTCCTAATGGCGTGTCAAGCTAATAGGAGGTAGTTGGGCAAGCGGTGCCGCATCCTTACCTGGGCTTTTCCTCCTCACGACACCTAGCGATGCATTTAATGCATTTTGTCCTAACTAGCAGAGTTAGGTATGTTAACACTGTTGCTATATAATCATCATGTAATGACCCTTTTTCTACTCTAGTAACCCCTTGAGCTATAAAAGGAGGTCCAAGGCAACCTTTACAAGGGTTTGAATCCATCATAACCACAAGCATACGTACCCGTGTAGCTGCCCTCTTGTTGTAGGGTGAAACCCTAAGAGGGATCTTGATGCGGAGCATCCTATGGACATCACCATGTCAAGATTCCGTTTGGCGAGTGACACGTGCGACATCTACTTCACATACACAAAGGTGAATCATCTCCTTTACACGTGCTCACTTGACCCCTTCGAGGATGGTATACTACTTGACACTTCTCTCGTGTGCATGTATAGGTATTGTCAGAGCTTCACGGATGTTGAGGAGGAGTGCAAGAGCCAAGGAACAACTACACTTTCCGCGAGGGAAGCCTGGAAGCGGAGATGGAAGAAGATGGAGCTGCTGAAGCTACAGCGGCCGGACATCCAAGCCAGAGGCCGGACATCCGGCGCCTGTGCAGCCTCCAAGGAGCTGCACCAACAGACGGTCAAAGCATCAGCGGGCGAACATCCGGCCTGTGTGCCCAGACATCTGGCGCCTCGGCAACCCCCGGACATCCGGCATTATCCCCCGGAAATTCGGCAGTGACGTATCCAGAGAGCAACCGAACTGCCACTTCAGCCCGGACATCCGGCCGAGACCCCGGACATCCGGCCCCCAGCCCGGACGTCCGGCACCTGCGCGTGCCTAACATGGCCCGTGGCCCACGTATCCCGCCTCTCACTAACCCCTTCGTGGACTAGCACTATATATAGACCCCCTCCTCCTCCTAGTTAGGGTTAGCATAGGTTTAGCTCATTTTAGAGATAGAGCTTTGCTCATCCTTGTGTTTCTCCTCCATCGAGAGACCGTGGCCTCTATGGAGAAGATCCACACTTGGATTCAAGACCCCTCACGGGAAGATCCCTCACGGACTCAAGGCCTCCTCATGGAGATGAACTAGTTACCTTTTTATCTTTCCTTTGTTGACTTTGGATCATGTATCTCTCTTTGTGTTCATGGATCTAGCACATGTGTGATCGTTTCTCGTTGATTTGAGTGATTCCTCTCGTTTTCCCTCGTGTTTTCCCCTCATGTTCTTCGTGTTCTTTGCGGGATCCCCTCCATTTCGTGAAAGATCAGCCCCTAGGGTTCCACCCTACATCATCCTGGATCAGAGCAAGGTTGATCACGAAGTTGAATCCCCTACCCATCGTTTTCTAGCCTTCTTTTGCTTGATTTCGTCCTAAATTTCAAAAATCCCCACCAAAAATAGCCCCAAATTTTTTGGTGATAAGTTGGTTTGATGATGTTTTGTGGATTTTGATCCATGCATTCATTATGTCTTGAGTAGATCTAGCTTTCCCTCAATTTTCTCCACTTTCCATCCACGAAATCCATGAAATTTTGCCCCTGAAATCATCTATTTCTGCCCCAAATCGAGTTTCAAAGTCCAAATCCCGATCTGGAATCGTCGGGCCGGACATCTAGGTCCTCAGCCGGACATCTGGCTCTTGGAGCACAAAATCTGCATGGTTCTGGACATACAGCGCCGGATTTCCGGTCTACCCCCCCGGATATCAGGCCCCTGGGGATTCAGCCTCCCGTGTTTCACCGTTTTAACCATAACTAATTCATCCGGAGTCCGTTTTTGACGTTCTTTAGCTCGTTTTGAAGCTACTAACATCCCCCATACCACAAAAATACTACCACCATCATTTGACTCCATCAAATTTTTGTAACTTTGGCATCTTTGCCTAGGGCTTCCACCATATCATCCGCATTACCACCACCGACTTCCGCAACCTAACCCATTTTGTTCCCCATTACATTTGTGGTTGTTTGAGTTGTGATTCGAGTCTCCTAAGGTGTTTCAGATACTTAGGGATGGTAGATTCTTCATCAACAACCACCATAACTTCCGCATAGGCTTGCCCACCATACACTTCCGCCACCCCAACTTAACCCAATTTTGTTTGTGTTGTGAGTTGTGTCTCCTAAGGTGTTTCGGCTACTTAGGGACAGTGCTTTCAACTCCGACATCGTGTATAGCCCCACCATACACTTTTGCCACCTTAACCCATTTTGACCGGGTTTCCACCAATACTTTCGCAACCACCACCGTTTTTCTGCTACCACCATTTGACATTTGCCTTTGGAGATTTTGAGTTTGCGGTTTTTCCGTTTCCTAAGGTGTTTCGGCTAATTAGCGATGGTTTGACATTGACAACACTGCCGCTCAACTTCGACAAGCATTCAACATTCGACCACCTTCACCATTTTGACACCCCTACCGTAAGCAAGGACGGTAACCTCGACGACATCCATTGTATATTCTCCTTGCCATTTCATTGTTAACCCCTAGCCCATTTTGCGTCACTTGCCTATCGAGACTAGCCATTGAGTATTGCCGGCAACGTTACTTGTGCACATTAGTGATCATTGATCTACACCTTCCATCGCATACATACCATATCATCTTGGTATCATAGTACCATCCCTTGTGTCACATGCTTGTTCCCGCATGTACACAATTGCTATCTTGGTTTGTGCATTTCGCACAGTGGCCATATAAAAAAAAAGAATAAACTTTTAAGCAAAAGAGAGAAACAAAAGAGCTTGTAAGCAATAGCCATAGCATCATACCACATTGCATATCAGATTGCATATACGATCATCTTGGATCATCTTGAGAAGAACACCTGGAACCATACATACATATCATACTTGGGATAGAAGTCGTTGCATTTTTGTCTCTTATAGGTTGTGCACAAGTGTCATATCCGCCTATTGAGCAATCGTGCTAGCGTCTCTCTAGAGTTGTGCAACAAGAGCATTTTCCGTGGATTCCACATTTTGAGCTCATTCCTTGGTTGCACGACCCCATTTATCTATCTGTGTGTGTTTCCGTGTGCCATTCATTGCTATTGGTTTACTTGTCTCACTTGCGAATTCGTGAATCTCTTTCAACATTATTGACTCTTGCTAACATTTTGCATCAACTTTTTGTGTCACTATCCTCACCAAGCTACTCCATAAGTCTTACTTGTGTAGGTATGAGAATTGACAAGATCCGGTACCAATTGTGCTATTTCCTTGATACATTATTGAGTGATCATTGATCCATCTTCAACATCGGGTAAGGTATATTGGTCTAGTTCTTCTCTTTCTCCCACTCACATTTGCTCGAGTCTTGTGATGGATAGGCAAAGCACACCTCCTTCGGTCTACAACAACAATGACGAGTTTGGTGCCATGAAAAACAACTTGGACCCCAAGATGGATGCTCAAATGGAGGAGATCAAAGTCCTCATCAAGGCCTACAAGCGGTCTTCCTCATCCAAGAGAAGACACTCAAGAGCACATGCCTCCGAGCTACCATATCTGGCAAGATCACATAGGCCTCGACAACACCACCGACAAGAACGTGAAGGTCAAGAGCTCAACACCAACAACCGCTCAATGACTTCACCATCTCCCTTGGCATCTTCGCCAAGCGACTTCAAGGCATCTTCGCCTACGGACATATGACATCTTCGCCAACAAGCACCTCAAGACTACGCTCAAAAGAAGCTTCCCAAGCTCAAGTCTGCGATTTCCACGAGCTACTACTACCTCGACACCGACCACACGATTCCTTTCTATGGGACTCAAGAACCCGAGGAGTATCTCGAGTGGGAGCGCTTGATGGACGACTACCTCAAGCTACATCAAGTTCCTCCCAAAGATCAAGTGAAGTGCGCCACAACGAACTTCCATGACTATGCATCGACATGGCGGCTTCACACACCTTCGGAGAGCTATGACATGAGTTGGCCCAATACGAAGAGAGATTTGCGGCGAGAGTTCGTGACTCCCACCTACATGGAACAACTTCTATGCCAATTGGAGAACACCATCCAAGGATCCAAGTCCATCGACGTGTACTTCAAGGAGATGAAGAATGCCTTGCAACGAGCCGGCGTGGACGACCCCATTTCAATGAAGTTCCACTTCATGATGGGATTGCACAACGACATCTCCAAAACTATCTTCCTTGAGAACTACAAGTCCCTCGACGACAACTACATTGGTGCTCTCCATGCAGAATAAGAACTCATGAAGGCCAAGGTTTCTCCACCCCATGCACACTTCGCGACGACCAAGCTCCACACCAACGAGCATGAGGATAGTACCACCAAGATGTCCAAGCCCTATGAGCTCCAAGACGATGCTCCCAAGTTCGACTTCACTACCATCCCTCTTTGTGGCATTGATGATGCCGAGTCTACCTCGAATCTTTTTCAAGACGGTGCGGCGACAACTATGACTATGGAGTATCTCAAGGAACATACTTTTGAGGTGAATGACATGGTGATGAGCAAGGATGATGCTTCCATCTTAGGAGGCAAGAGTGATGATGTGCCATCTTTGGCCTTCAAACACGGCGACGGTGACGAGATAATGGAGCATGGGATTTTCCCTTCGGTCATGGAGGAGAGTGACGATGTGCCATCTTCGGCCTTCATCCACGGCGACGGTGACGAGATGGTTGAGCATGGGATTTTCCCTTCGATCACAGCGACGTACGATGACTTGAGTGACTTGTGCCACCATATTGAGAGTGAGAGTGACTGCACCACTAGCCCCATATATGATGTGTTGCCCCAATTCCCATGTGAGGAGAGCCACAACCCCCACGACTTGAGTGAGATGAGTGACTCCACCATATGTGAGATTGAGTGCACCTACCTTGATGAAGTGAGTGAGCCACCACATAGGGAGAGTGTGATAGTTGATAGGGCATGTGAGGCCATTTCAATTTCTAACGACTTAACCTCTACCTCTATTGTGTCTTCTCATTTGGTGCTATGTCCCATATATGATGACGCGCCAATCCTCGACGACTTCGTCCTTCCTTTGGACAAGATGGTGGCCATGGTGGAATATGATGCACCCCCCACATGGTTCCATCAAGATGAAGATGACCACCATTTGGTCTTTACCACCTCACCTACACCACATGAGTGGAATGAACAAGGTACCATAGGTGAAGGTGACGCTCTTGTCCCACTAGTGGACTATCTTGACATTGATTGCTTGCATGATGTTGATGCACCTATTAGCATGCTTCATGCTAGTATGATTTCCCCATGCGATGGTTTACCCATTTATGATGAGTTTGATGATTGCCATGTGGAGTCTATTAGTTGTGATGCCATGTTCATAGGATTTCTTGTGATAATTCTCTAGGTCACATCATGCTTGATAATCCGCTTGACTTGTCATATGCTATGCATGAGATCAATAATATGTCATACTTGCAATCTCTTCGTAGTAACTATGCATATGCCATTAAATAAACCCAATTTGCACATATGGCATAGATGACAAACCCATGGTTATTGGCATTTGTTTCTCTTGTGATGATATTGATATGCTCCCTTTGCATCATTTATCTCATATGCTATGCCATGAACACCTAGCTTTGGATATGCATTGTTTTGGATGTTATTCATATTCTCCATATGATGTCTTCGATATTGCTCATGAGGAGACCCCCATAGTTTCCTCATACACTTTAGGAGATTTTGATCCATCCCATCCATTGCATGATTCCCATGATTGTGTGCACCATATGCATCCCATGAATGAAAATGCTATTGATGTGCCATATATGTGTATGCTAAATTTGTGTCCCCATCGTGTTATACATAACAACTATTCTTTCATGATGGATGACATGTTCTTATACCATGCATCAAATTTCTTTGAACGAAGTTTATCTTGTGCTAACTCACACGTGCACATACACATCATGATGGATGATGTGTACATTTACCACGCACACACTTTCTTTGGTTTGCGTCTCTTTTGTGTAGGTACCTATGAATATTTGTCAACCTCACAATCGCATGAGTTGACGAAACGAGCTCTAGAGAGCAATAATGACTTGGGATCCCATTGATTGTGTCGGTGCAACAAAACCCTGGGTCTATTGCCCAGACTGTGCATAGGCACGGGGACGAGATTGAAGCACCAACCCAAGTCAGAATACAAGGGACTAAGAGGTTCAAAGGACTAACATACAGATCAGAGGGACCAAGATCAAGCCAAAGAAGCAAGGCACCATCAGGAGAAGGGCCTCCTCTGCGGGGCAGGTGAGCTTGGCAAGGGGCGAGGCCACCCCCGGAAGATGACACCCAAGACGTCCCGGCAGGGCCTACCGGGGCACATGGAGGCAAAACCACCTCACCAACTACTCCACCACGACCCACGTCGTCAATTAGTGCAGGGTCAAACTGCAGAGTGACTAAGTTGTAGCCATTCACCACATGACAGCCTCTCCCTACAAGAAACACCTGCAGATGACACCCGTCCTGCGATGTGTCAAGCGAGCAGGCGTGGAGCTGGCGAGATAGCCCGGCAAGCCTTGCTGGGCAACCAATGATGTGACGTTGAGCGGTGCATTTAATGCGCCCTGTCAGCCCGCAGCGTTAGGTATGATAGCACTGTTTGCTATCTTATCAGTGCATGATGACTATTTTGCCATTGTGGTGACCCCTTAATCTATAAAAGGAGGCCCATGGTGACCGTAGAGAGGGTTAGAAGTTTGGGTAACTCAGACCCCCATACGCGCGTAGCCACTGCCGCCCTAAGGCAACCCTTGCCGGGCAAGTGTACTACGCTGCACCACCACCTTTCCACCATCAATCCACCAAAGCAGGAGTAGGGTTTTACGCCTCACAGTGGCCCGAACTTGAGTAAAAATGCCTGTGTGATCTCTGCCGTGCTGCCACACGCTCGTCTGCTCTTTGGGCAACGCGACGCCCCCCGGCTGAACCAGCAAGGGGCCTCCTGGTCCCATAGGTGGACGTGGTTTCCTGCGACATCTTTGGCGCGCCAGGTAGGGTGACCGCTTGCGCGAACCTGTAGGCATGTGTAGCGCGTCACCTCACCATCGCTGTTCAGGCTGCCGGGGGAAGAGATGAGAAGGTGTTCGCCAACTACTTTCCTTTGGCCCTCAAGTCCAATGTGAGGTCTTGGCGGATGCACCTGCCGTAGAACTCCATTTCGTCATGGGAAGACCTGTGCCATGAGTTCATCGGTGCCTTCACCGGTGGCCACCAAGAGCCAGGCCGACCCAGCGACTTGCAGCTTCTCCAACAAAAGGAAGGAGAGACCCTCCATGAGTATTTACAGAGATTCAGCAAAGTTCATAGAAATATCCCAAATATCCATCTGAAAGCCATGATAGCCGCCTTCCAGTCCAATGTGCGCAACCGTCGGATTCGTTCCAAGATGAACGTATGGTTGCCCAAGACTGTGAAGGAGCTCTACACGTTGGTGGATAAGTGTGCTCGGATGGAGGAGGGAAGAAAGTTGCCCGGAGAGGAAGATTGCACCAATATTGATTCAGAGGATGAGGATGAATCAACCAGTCAGAAGAAGAGCAAAAAGCGCAGTAAGAAGCGAAGGGATAAGGCAGTAATGACTGTTGAAGGATCGGGTACGCCTAGTACCGGCAAGAAGGCCAAAGCTGAGGCCCCCGGCAAGGAAGCTGCCATGTGCGCTGACTGCCGGGAAGCCGCTACTGCCGAGAAAGCCGAGAAAGGTGATGGGCCATATTGCAAGATTCATCGGACCAAGGGCCACGACCTTCAAGAATGTTATCAGGTTGAGCAGCTTGTCAAAAGACAGAAAACAGAGTATGAGAAGCGTGACAAGGAAAAGGGTCAGAATGTTGCTGGCAGCAAGGGCCGAGGTGGTGAAGTAAATCGCTCCGGCAAACCCTTTCGGAAGCAAGGAAAACCCGCCAGAGGTCAAGAGAAGGAAGCCTGTGGTGATGAGAGTGATGGAGGGGATGAAGAGGGAACCAGTGAGCAAGAGTTTCAAAAGGCCACCGATGCCCTGTGCATTGACGGGGGTGCATCTCTGCACACCTCTCACCGCCAACTCAAGCGGTGGGCACGAGAAGTCAATGCCGTGGAGCCAGCGCCCGAGGCCCGGAAGCCGCTCAAGTGGTCACGTACGCCTATCATCTTTGACGAGGAGGATCATCCTAGCTTTACCACTGCAGTAGGGTGTTTGCCATTGTTGGTCTCCCCAACAATCTGCAACCTCAAGGTCACGAAGATGTTGGTGGACGGCAGGGCCGGGTTGAATCTGATTTCCCCAGCAGTTATCAGCAAGCTTCAGATAGCAGAGGAAGAGCTGGAGGTTACTAGCATGTTTCAAGGAGTTAATCCCGGCAGGAGCCGTCCTAAGGGAGAGATCACGTTGCCGGTAATGTTTGGGGGAGAACTGAACTACCGGACTGAGAGGATTGTGTTTGATGTGGTTGATCTCCCCCTGCCATACAATGGGATTCCTGGACGCCCGGCCCTGGCTAAGTTCATGGCAGCATCTCACTACGCCTACAACACCTTGAAGATGCCTGGGCCACTGGGAGTCATCACCATCCCATCAGATGAGAAGGATGCAATCATTTGTGTGGACAAGATGTACCGGGATGCGGTCGCAGCAGAGGCAGCGGCAGCAGCAGCTCCCGCTAAGGAAAGCAAAGGAAAGAAGAGGGATTGCAGGGACTCCGGCAAAGAGTCTGGGAAGCGTGCCCCCACTGAGTGCACGGCACCCGTTGACGATGTGCCGGAGTGTTCCAATGGCAAGAGATCCAAGGTCGCTGCACCCCAAGTGAAGAAGGTCACAGCAGGGGTGGCTGGCGTTGATGGTACTTTCACGATCAGCGCCACCCTCGATGACAAATAGGAAAGCGCGCTCGTTTCCTTCCTGCGGGTGAATATTGATGTGTTTGCCTGGCAACCATCTGATATCCCCGGTGTTCCCAGGGAGGTAATCGAGCACCACCTTGCTGTCTGCCCACATGCCCGACCTGTCAAGCAGAAAGTCCAGAAGCAGGCCTTGGAGAGGTAGCAGTTCATTGCAGAAGAGATCAAGAGACTAGATGCAGCTGGATTGGTCAGAGGAGTACTGCATCCCACATGGTTGGCAAACCCAGTGGTAGTCCAGAAGGCTAATGGGTAGTGGAGGCTTTGCATTGATTTCACAGATCTCAACAAGGCTTGCCCGAAGGACCCGTTTCCCTTGCCGCGTATCGATCAGATTGTGGATTCCACTTCAGGTTGTGATTTGCTCTCCTTTCTGGATGCGTATTCTGGGTATCACCGGATCTTCATGTCCAAGGAAGATGAAGAGAAGACGTCGTTCATCACTCCATGTGGTACGTACTATTTTGTCCGCATGCCATTCGGATTAAAGAGTGCCGGGTCCACTTTTGCAAGGGCAGTCCAGATGGTTTTGAGCCACAGTTGCACAGAAACATATAGGCCTATATGGATGATATTGTGGTCAAGAACAAAGATAGGGCCACCCTTATTCAAGATTTGGAGGAGACGTTTGCTAATCTGCGCAAATTCAATTTGAAGCTCAACCCGGAGAGGTGTGTATTTGGTGTTCCCTCCGGCAAGTTGCTCGGGTTCTTTGTATCCCATCGCGGGATCGAAGCCAATCCCGACAAGATCAAGGCTATCGAGCAGATTCAAGCACCAAGGACAGTTAAGGATGTGAGGCGCCTGACAGGATGCGTTGTCGCGCTAAGCAGATTCATCTCCAAGTCTGCCGAGCGCGCTCTGCCGCTCTTCAAAATTCTAAAGAAGGCAGGACCCATGAAGTGGACCCCGGAAGCAGATGCAGCTTTGCAAGAGTTGAAGGCCTACTTGTCCTCCATGCCTACATTGGTCGTTCCCAAACCCTAGGAGCCATTGCTGCTGTACTTAGTGGCAACCAACCAAGTGGTCAGTGCAGCTTTGGTAGCGCAGCGAGAAGTGGATGAAGCAGAGAGTGAGCAGAGACCGACAGTGTCAGAGAACGATCAGGATAGCTATGAGCACGGCAATGAGAGCAACCCCAAGGACGCGGCAAGGAAGAAAGTGGTGCAGTGCTCAGTGTACTTCGTCAGCTCATTATTACAGGGGCCTAGATCGAGGTACTCTGGCGTGCAAAAGTTGATTTTTGGTCTCACCATGGCCTCGAGGAAACTACGCCACTACTTCCAAGCCCATGAGATCACGGTTGTCACTCGTTTCCCGTTGCAACGGATACTCCGAAACCCTGAGGCTACCGGCAGAATAGTGGAGTGGGCTTTGGAGTTATCCAGTTTTGGTTTGAAGTTTGAAAGCACATCAACTATTCAGAGCAGGGCATTGGCAGATTTTATTGCAGAATGGACGCCAACCCCTGATGAGGAAGTGACGGAAACAGCTATCCCCGACAGGGAATCGCCTCAAGAATGGATTATGTATTTTGATGGTGCTTTTTCCCTACAAGGTGCAGGAGCTGGCGTGCTTCTTGTTGCCCCCTCTGGGGAGCACTTGAGGTACGTCGTCCAAATGCATTTTGCCCGGGAAGAAGCAACCAACAATACAACAGAATATGAAGGGCTCCTTGCCGGGCTCAGGATTGTAGCTGAATTGGGAATTAAGAAGTTGATCATTCGAGGAGATTCACAGCTTGTGGTCAGACAAGTTAACAAGGATTACCAAAGTCCATTGATGGAGGCATATGTCGAGGAAGTGAGGAGATTGGAGGAGCACTTTGACGGATTACAAACAGAGCATGTACCCCGTGTGGAAAACAGCATAGCTGATCATCTGTCAAAGTGTGCTGCGCAGAAGCTCCCTGTGGAACCAGGACTTTTGTTCTCCATGTCACTCAGCCCTCCGTATCCCCAGCAACAATGGCCCAGAAAAGGAGAAGGTTGGACTCCGGTAAGCCTCTCCCGGCAGAGCTGTCCGCTCTTGGCAGAGACCTTGCCGCAAACAACTCCTCGCAGTCTGCCGGACCACACCCTCTAGCCGGGCCCATGGACCCCGCGAACGAGGCATGTGCTCCCGCAGCAGAGGAGGTGCCGCTAGTCCTCGTTGCCGAGCCCCAGACTCCAACTTGGGCAAGGCTCATTGTCCACTTCCTCTAAACCGGAGAGCTTCCCGACAACCAAGACGAAGCTAAAAAAGTAGCCCGGAGGGCCAGTATGTATCAGTTTGTCGATGACACTCCGTACAGAAGGAGGCCCAACGGTGTGAAATTAAAGTCTGTCTATCGGGAAGAAGGAAAGGAACTGCTGGCTGAGATACACAAAGGCATGTGCGGCTCCCACATTGGATCAAGGGCACTAGTTGGGAAAGCATTCCGGCAAGGATTCTATTGGCCCACAACCCTCCAAGATGCGGTCGAGCTAGTCACCAAATGTGAAGCCTGCTAGTTCCATTCCAAGAAAACCCACCTGCCTGCCCAAGCTCTTCAAACAATCCCTCTATCATGGCCATTTTCGGTCTGGGGGCTCGATATCCTCGGCCCCTTCCCCCGAGCAATCGGGGGCTTTGAATTCTTATTCGTTGCTATTGACAAGTTTACAAAGTGGCCAGAAGTGACTGCCGTGAGAAAGGTGACTGCTCAGTCAGCTATCAAGTTCTTGAAAGAATTGGTGTGTCGTTTTGGAGTTCCGGCAAGGATCATTACCGACAACGGCACCCAGTTCACAAGCCGCGCCTTCATGCAATATGTTCATGCCCTCGGATGCAAAATCTCATTTGCCTCTGTGGTACACCCCCGGATAAAAAGGGCAAGCTGAGAGGGTGAATGCTGAAGTGTTGCGTGGACTCAAGATGACAACCTTTGATACGCTACAGAAGCATGGAAGGTGGTGGATCGAGGAGCTGCCGGTAGTTCTCTGGTCCCTCAGAACGACACCAAACCGAGCTACCGAGCAGACTCCCTTCTCCCTAGTCTATGGGGCAGAAGCATTTATCCCCACAGAACTCATTTACGGGTCGCCTCGAGTGCTTGCCTATGATGAAGTAGCGCAAGATCAGCACTGGCGTGACGACGCTGTGCTACTCGAGGAGAACCGTCTCCGGGCTGCTACGCGTGCTGCACACTATCAGCAAGCCCTACGTCGCTATCATAGCTACAGGGTTCACGCCCGGTGTTTTGAGGAAGGTGACCTTGTCCTTAGGCGCGTTCAGTCCGCCAAGGGTACAAACAAGTTGTCACCAAAGTGGGAAGGCCCTTACCGGGTAGTATGAGTCAACAGACCTGGCGCAGTCCGTCTGGAGACCGGAGATGGCATTCATTTGCAAAACTCATAGAATATTGAGCATCTCCACAAGCTCTACCCGTAAGGCGCGGCTATCGGGCCCTACCCGGCAGCCACCCTTTTGTATAGGCCTTGCCTCAGCTGCATGTAACCCCTTGTACAAAGCGAGGTGATGACCCTGTGCAAGAGAAAATAAAGAAGCACTGTGGGGGGGCCCGACCAAGATTGCATGCATGCAAGAGCATTCCAAGATCACTGCATAAGCATTTCATGAGCATTTGCATATGCATATAGATAGGATCGCATCCTGCATTCATTCTCATCTGCATGAAGCTGCAGGTTCCTGCCGTGAACTTGGCTTTGACAAGGAGTTGAGAAGATTGCCCGGCACTGCGATCCCCGGCAAGCCAAACATATAGGTTCTACCTCCTATCCATTAGTGTTCTGTAAGTTATAACTTGTGCATAAGAAAACCCTGCCACTCTTTTGAGACTTAGGTGCTCCCATCCCTGACTCGAACGTTGCTTTGGACAGGGTGGTCGTAGTGGCCTTTGGTAAAAAGAAGTTGGCGTGGGGCTGGCCCCTTTGCCTGTTGCCCAGTAGACACAGCTCTTCGGCAGATAGAAAAGGTGCCGGCAGGATAGCCTGCCGAGGAAAACTCGTTTATGTACACTAAAGAGGCATCTCGCCTCTGCATGGACATACACATGCACGGGTTCCCGGCAAGGTTCATCTTTTTCATTAATATGCTGATACAAGTCCAAGCATTACAGAACACAAACATGGACTTGAGAGATTACATTATTTGAATTAAATTTGGCAAGGGCCGGTAGATTTAAGATTGAAAAAAGATAAGTGCCACGTAATGCCTTTGCCCCTGTCCATCTCCTACAGGAAGAGGTCGAAGAGGCCGGAGACGGGCGCAGCTGGGATTCGGCGCCTCCCCAGGATCAGGACGGCACCGCTCCCCAGCAAGGAGGAAGAAACCGGAGGGCAGGCGTGGATGGTGACGCTGCTGGAGGACCAGATGGGGGACACGGAGTCGCCGGCAAACACGACTCATCGGAACGGTCATCCGCGTTCTTGACGCGTCGTGGGTTGCCGCTGCCATCCGCATCACTACCACCCAAAGACCTCGGCACGGCCATCGCGTCGGGCACCATGCTCTCTGGGTCTTCCCACAGAGAGCATGGTCATCCCCAGGAGCCCCGGCATTGGAAGTCACTGCACGTCCCGGGGACGTATGTGAAAGGAAGGAGCCCTCCCGCACACAAAAGGACGGCGCCCGGGAGAAGTCAAATTCGCCTCTACTAGCGGCGAATCTCTTCCGTGACTCCTCCTCAGCGTCACAAAGGGAAGAAGAATGGGGAGCGATCGACTACCACGCGCCATGCCTGCCTCGAGCCTCGACATGGTGTCGTTCGCGTCCCCTCCCACTGAAATCAAGGCCACGGGCGGCCCGGCGGCGAGCACGCCGGAGTTGCCACCCCCAGCATCGTCTCCGCGCCGCCTGAGTCCCCCTTTCAGACCCAGGAAAGGCTTCGAGATGGAGCCCGGGGTGCGGCCCCAGGCTCTTTTTCCGAACATAACCAGCAGAGGCAGACAGCGGAGGGGAAGAAGAATGCAAGGGTGGATGACTCCGCCCTCCTCCACCCCTCCTTTTATAGGCGGATCGGGGAGGGGAGCCGCTCCCTCAACGAGCAGCCACCGTCCTCCTCCACCAACTCAAGAAAACCGGGCCTTCGCCTTGACACTCTCCCACGCCACGCGCCTCCGTTACCTACGCCGCGCGATGCATGCAGCATACTTGGCTAAGGATAAGGGCGTGGTGGGAAGAGTGAATTGGCATTTTCTCCCCCGTGCGTTAAAGTCATTCACGGGCCATCACTGGAGTGGCCCCACCACTATTGGCCTTACACGACGCGTGAAGAAACCGGAAACTGGCCCGGAATCAAGGCTAATGAAGAGGCAAAGAAGACCTCAAGAAACCTGCCTCTTCAGCGACCCCGCCTGTGCACTTATTAGGACCTACACCGACGACACTCGGCAGCGCGTTCGGGGCAGGCCCGGGGGCTTTTGTCGGTGCAATAAACCCTGGGTCTATTGCCCAGACAGTGCACAGGCACGGGGACGAGATTGAAGCACCAACCCAAGTCAGAATACAAGGGACTAAGAGGTTCAAAGGACTAACATACAGATCAGAGGGACCAAGATCAAGCCAAAGAAGCAAGCTACCATCAGGAGAAGGGCCACCTTTACCGGGTAGGCGAGCTTGGCAAGGGGCGAGGCCACCCCCAGAAGACGACATGCAAGACATCCCGGCAGGGCCTGCCGGGGCACACGGAGGCAAAACCACCTCACCAACTACTCCACCACGACCCACATCGTCAATCAGTGCGGTGTCAAACCGCGGAGTGACTAAGTGGCAGCCATTCACCACATGGCAGCCTCTCCCTACAGGAAACACCTGTAGATGACACCCGTCCTGCGGCGTGTCAAGCGAGCAGGCGTGGAGCTGGCGAGATAGCCCGGCAAGCCTTGCCGGGCAACCAACGATGTGACGTTGAGCGGTGCATTTAATGCGTCCTGTCAGCCCGCAGTGTTTGGTATGATAGCACTGTTTGCTATCTTATCAGTGCATAATGACTGTTTTGCCATTGTGGTGACCCCTTAATCTATAAATGGAGGCCCATGGCGACCATAGAGAGGGTTAGAAGTTTGGGTAACTCAGACCCCCATACGCGCGTAGCCACTGCCGCCCTGAGGCATCCCTTGCCGGGCAAGTGTACTACGCTCCACCACCACCTTTCCACCATCAATCCACCAAAGCAGGAGTAGGGTTTTACGCCTCACGGTGGCTTGAACCTGGGTAAAAATGCCTGTGTGATCTCTGCTGTGCTACCACACGCTCATCTGCTCTTTGTGCAACGCGACGCCCCCCTGCCAAACCAGCAAGGGGCCTCCTGGTCCCATAGGTGGCCGTGGTTTCCCATGACAGATTGTCTTTCCCACCGCTCTCTTTGCGCAAAGACTTCGCGCATTTCTTCTACATGGCCCTAGCATGGTTATGGGTTATTGTCCATTATATATCATTTGCCCATATTGCCATGTTCACTATGCTTGATATGATCATTCATATTCCTTTGTCATGCATTTGTGACCCATGCTTCGCATTACACATGATGATTGATTCTCATACTTGTATGTGTATTTGCAAGCTTGGTGGAGATATTGCTTGTTATTGCCATGTTCCATTTGTGACCCATACCTATGATGATACTTTGAACATGATTTGCTTCCGTGCTTGTCATATGTCATGTGCATTGTCTATGCCTACTATTTGCTCACATGACATGATTGCCATGATTTCCTCTAGTATGTTGCATCTTCGCACTACTAGCTTGCATGACTTGATTACTAGGATTGCTTGCCTTGTTGCATCACCGATGATTCATACTTGCTCGTTTCATGCAGTTGATGAAAACCATCTACATGCTTTGCACATGATTGCTATTGCTTCTTGTCATATATCTCCATGTGTTGCCTCTCTCATGCTAGATGATTTGACATGTATTGAGTGCACGAATGTTTTTTAGTATTGCTAAGGAGATTGCCCCCATAGCATTCTCACACATATTTGGAGATTTTGACATATTTCTTGTGAAGCATGCTTGTCTTACCTCTTTGCACCATATACCTAGTGCCATGAATATAGCCATTGTTGCATCATATTATTCATGCACTTGTGCTTCTAATAGTTATGTGCAAGAGAAGAGAACCATCGTGATGGATGATGTGTTTATCTACCATGCGCATACGTTCTTTGTTTTGTTGTGTGCATGTGTAGGAAACTTGGACTTCATGTCAACTTCCACATCACATGAGTTGACAATTCGAGCTCTTGAGAGCGAACCACCTTCTACCATGACGATTCTACATCGCACTTGCTTGTGCTTCGGCATTGTGAAGGAGGCACAATGAGTTGCTTTCAAGGTGATATCCTTCTCTTTTGAGAACCCCCAAACTATGAGAATGATTATTGTGGATCCTACTTCATGTGTTGCTTACACCTTGGCATATTGCACACATCCTAGAGATCTTGCTTCGACTTATCATTGCCACATTGCCATGCCTCATGACATATATACCTTGTGTGTTGCATCCCATTCTTGGATTACTTGCTCCTATAATATTCTTGGTTGCAACAATGTCAGTACTTCACATATGCCATGCCCCACAAATTGCTACATGCTTGCCTTGATTGCCTCACATATGATGCACAATTGCTCTTTCTATTGTGTTGAGTGCCACACTATCTTCACTACACACTATGCACGTTATTGTTGGATTGTCTTGCACTTGACCCATGTGTTTAGACATCTCATCTTCTTTGGTGTTGTGAATGATTCTTATGCCTACCATCGACCATTTGTCGAGCTCTTTATGCATGATTGCTATGACCTTGAGGTAGATGCTTATTCTCTTGACAGACATATTTGCATCACTGCCTCACAATTGCATACTTGTCCCCATGATATCTTTGCTTGTGCTCGATTGATATGCTTACATGCCATGTCACAATCCTTTGTCACACCATATGCTTTGCATGATGACGATGTGACTCACCTCTGGAATGCTTGGTTTTGCACTAACGCTAACCACATTTGTTTTTCCAAGTGTTTGTTGTCCTTACTCCATTTGAAGGAATCACTAGATGGTGCGACATTGGAGAGTACCCATTTCGAGCTTCAAAATGACGAGTACTTGGTGAACGTCCACTTCTACACGGCGAAGCCATCTCTTTCCCATGGTGATTTGGTTTTTGATTCGAGGTCAGATCTTTCCCAGTGGGGGAGATGATGCGGAGCATCCTATGGACATCACCATGTCAAGAGTCCGTTCAGCGAGTGACATGTGCGACATCTATTTCACATACACAAAGGTGAATCATCTCTTTACACATGCTCACTTGACCCCTTCAAGGATGGTATACTACTTGAGACTTCTCCCCTGTGCATGCATAGGTATTGTCGGACCTTCACGGATGTTGAGGAGTGCAAGTGCCAAGGAACAACTACACCATTCGCGAGGGAAGCCTAGAAGCGGAGACGAAAGAAGACGGAGCTGCTAAAGCTACAGCGGCCGGACATCTGGGCTAGAGGCCGGACATCCGGCGCCTGTGCAGCCTCCAAGGAGCTCCACCAATAGATGGCCGAAGCATCAGCGGCCGGACATCCGGCCCATGTGCCCGGACATCCGGTGCCTCGGCAACCCCCGGATATCCGGCATTATCCCCCGGAAATTCGGCAGTGATGTATCTAGAGAGCAACCAAACTACCACTTCAGCCCGGACATCTCGCCGAGACCCCGGACATCCGGCTCGTCCTGAAGCCCCGGACATCCGGCCCCCAGCCCGGACGTCCGGCACCTGCGTGTGCCTAATAGGGCCCGAGGCCCATTTATCCCCCCTCTCAGTTACCCCTTCGTGGACTAGCACTATATATAGACCCCCTCCTCCTCCTAGTTTGGGTTAGCATTGGTTTAGCTCATATGAGAGATAGAGCTTTGCTCATCTATGTGGTTCTTCCCGATCGAGAGACCGCGGCCTCTACGGAGAAGATCCACACTTGGATTCAAGACCCCTCACGGGAAGATCCCTTGCGGATTCAAGGCCTCCTCACAGAGATGAACTAGTTACCCCATGTATCGTCCTTTGTTGGATTTGGACCGTGTGATCTCTATGTGTACTTGGATCTAGCACATGTGTGATTGTTTCTTGTTGATTTGAGTGATTCCTCTCGTTTCCCTTCGTGTTCTTCATGGGATCCCCTCCATTTCGCGAAAGATCGGCCCCTAGGGTTCCACCCTACATTAGATCTTTTCACACTTGGAGGGGGAAGAGGGATGAACACCAAGAACACCAAGAGGAATTCACTCCAACAAAACCCAATTACACATCCACTAGAATAGCAAACACGTAGATCCACAAGAATAGAAGCACATTCCATGGAAACAAGCACAAGGTAAAGTTCTTACCACTCCTAAGGAGGTGAGGCCTTGATGATAGTCTTCTCCAAAGAGGATGTCTTGAAATCCACTTGGGATCCTCTCCTAAGAGGTCTTGATCTCCAAGAGGAGTGGTAGAAGGAGCAAAGCCCTATCAATGTCTCACACATACTTTTCTTACCCTAAACATGACCCTAGGTACGAAATATATAGGTATGTGGGAGAGGGGGATGAAGTGGAGGCCCAAACAGCAGCTCCCGGCCGACCATCCTGATGGGCCCGTGTGCATGGGGGTCCCATGTGCATGGTACACGCCCATGCACATGGGGTGCTACAGCGTCAACTCCCTGGGTAGCCCGTGTGCACGGGGTCTTGGGGCCCGTGGGCACGGGGTCGCCTGGGAGGTGCAGTCTTACTCCTCTTGGCTCTCTTCTTCTTCCTTGAGGTCGTGGGGTGCTTCTCCTCCTTTGGGGTGTCCCTCAGCTGCTTGGTGGTGTCGGTCTTCATACCTAATGACACATAGCATGTTTTGTGAGGTAGCAACCAAGTCCCATTCATGTCCATATCTTTCTCAAGTAGGAGTGAGTTCACCTCGGTTTCAATTGCACGTGCTCGAGCTCTTGTCATGGGTCCATGTCGATGCAACAAACCCTGGTGTATGTTGCCCGGACTGTACACAGGCTCAAGGGCAAGGTTACAGCATCCAAGACAAGGCCAAGCAGAAGATATAGCTCTTTGAGAAATCAAAGGGCGGATCAAGAAGACCAAGACAAGACAAAGGAGCAAGACATCACTAAGGAAAAACCTCCCTTGCTGGGCAGGTGAGCCTGGCAAGGTCGAGGTCACCCCGAAGACAAGTCTCAAGACTCCCCCGGCAAGTTTGTCGGGGGACGCCGAGGGCAGATCTCCCCGCCAAGACGCCACCGCTCCACCTCACAGCAACCCAAGTTGCCTATCGGTGTGGTGTCGAGCCCCCAAGTGATTAAGTGGCTGTTATTTGGTACGTGGCAGCCATCTGAGGAAGATGAGCCCCAAATGACACCCGTCCAAAGGCATGTCACGCAGGCAGGCGAGAAGGTGGATGAATAGCACGACAAGGTTTGTCGGGCTCCCCCCGCGATGTGACACTAAGTGGTGCATTTAATGCACTCTGTCCTGTCTGCAGAGTTAGGTATGATAGCACTGTGGCTATCTAATCACTGGATAATGACTGTTTTGCCATTGTGGTAACCCCTTGACCTATAAAAGGAGGGCCGTGGCAACCTTAGAAAAGATTTGGACCCTTGCGCGCAGCTGTTCTCGTCCCAAGGCGACCTTGCCGGGCTTGAACGCTGCGTCTCCACCACGGTCCTTTCATCAATCCACCAAAGTAGGAGTAGGGTTTTATGCCTCGCGGCGGCCCGAACCTGGGTAAAAACCACGTGTCATCACTGCCATGCTGCTCTACGGTATCCGCTCTTTGTGGAACGTGCCCTTCCCCCTTGCCGAACCACAAGGGGCCGATGGTACCATAGGTGACCGTGTTGAACCACGACATCTTTGGCGTGCCAGGTAGGCGGGAGCGCTTGTGCGAACCCGAGGGTGTAAGCAGCGCGTCATCTTCATCATCATCGTCTTCATCGATGGCTTCATCATCCATGGCGGCCAAGAAAATGTCCAGCGCTGCAGCTAACCCATCCACTTCGAAGGCCCCCTCGCTTGCAGCCACTAATGCCGTGGGGGCTACAGGGGCGCACGGGGACATGGACGTCGCGGGGGACGTGACCGGCGCAGGCGATGCCATTACTGTTCCCCCTGCGGCGGAAGCGGGAGTAGGGGCGCCGGAGGAAGACAGGATCAACAGCATCCTAGCGGCCATGGTCCACAAGATGCGAGTGGGGAGAACATTCCATCTCCGCCTCTCCATCTTGCTGAGGGACGCAGCCGCAACGATGGCACTCACTCTGGTGCGAATCGCAACCTTCTAGCTGCCCCTGATGCGGGTGCGGCTGCAGGGCACGCGCCATCCCCAGGGCAAGCTGGCCAAGACGATGCGCCGAATGGGGTCATCAATCCCCAAGCACATCCACCTCGTTGCCACACCACCCTGGTGACCGGCTCGCAACGACGAGAGCACGGCGCCGCCAATACCGGCACCGTCAAAAGTCACGCAATGTTGCGATCTGCATCATCGTCTATGCCAAGCACCGCTTTGGAAGCCATGGCACCGGCCCAACTCCTGTTGAGATTTCCACCAGCGGACGATCAAATGGATGAGTGGAGAGCCACCATTCAGAGCCTGATTGGTTTTACTGTGGCGGGAGGATCACAGCGGGAAGGCCCGTCGCGACCTCAACCGGCAGCAACAACAGCCCGAGCCGCTGGCTGCATCGAAGGGGCCACACCTACGGTGCAGTCCCCTCCATGGCAGCCAGCGCTGGGGCCGTAGCCAGAGCCACAGCCACGCAATCAAGAACCCGATGTGGTATCAATGGCTTCTATCGGATTCAGGGCTCCGCAGACCCAAGGAAGGTTCGAACTCTGGGGCGTGTGCGAAGAACTCAACCTATCCGGGCAACCAACTCATCACCCTACAGCCTAGCTCGAGGAACAAGGAAGAAGATGAACATGGCAGTTTACCCAGGTTCGGGCCACCTTGCGGTGTAAAACCCTACTCCTGCTTTGTGGTGGATTTGCCTCATGAGGGGTTGAGGATGAACAAGTAGAAGGGGTGAACAACCTCGCGAGGTCTGCTCTGGGGTGAGAGTCAATCGACCTCGTCTATGGTGGTGGCTAACCTATATATATAGTGGCCTTGGTCCTCTTCCCCCAAAATGTAGGCGGGAAGGGATCCCACAGTGGCAATTTGAAAGGGGACAAGCAGTACATCTTATCCTGACGAAAGGTGGTCTTCACCTGCAAAGCTTCTGGTTGTGACGCCATGGTGGGCTCGGTGATGACATCCGTCCTGCCGTCCTGGCGGTCCTGGTCTTGTTGCACTAGAATGGAAACCTATGCCTGATTCCTCGGGAACCCACGCCTGCGCTTGCCTCCTTAGCACCAAAGGGGAAACTGTCTTCTCTGTGCCCGCCTGGCCTTGGTCGTCATGGCTTGCATCACTGCAACCTCATGAGGTTGGGTACCTGCATAGTAATCTTTGCTCCTCAGGAGGCAGCCAGGGGAGGCTGCTCCCTCAGGAGGTCTTGGCGTCGTCTGCCTCGCGAGGCTTGGCCCGTCGTGAGGGTCTTGTCTTGATGGTCTCGTAGATCGGCCTTACCAGGCCGTCGATGGAGCCACGCCATGGGCCGCAGGCAGGCAAGTCTGGGTACCCTAGTTCCCAGAACGCCGATAGTAGCCCCCAGGTCCAAGGCGCACTCGGACTTGGCTTCGAGGCAAAGCCAAAGGGCAAGGGCGAAGCGCCGTGGGCCCCGATCGCCTGCGGGCTAGGCTGACGCATGGCGCTTGATGGGACGTGGGTGCCTCCACTTCCCCACGCACCTCAGCAACTGCGCGACTTGACAACTGCCTGATACATGCAGATAAGCCATCATTGCGCGGAGAGTGGGAGGCCACCAGTTAGCCTCCCCCGCCTATAAATGGGAGAGGAGGTGGAGCCCCCAACTCATCTTCATCTTCTCACCGCCTGCCCTTCTTCTTCTTCGTCCCGCCGCCATCTTGCCAGAGCTTCCATGGCGCCAGTGAGGAGGTTCTCGGCTGCCGAGAAAGGAAAGGCCCTCATGGAGGGACCAGGCTCACCGCTGCCCAAGAGTGGCCGCGGGCGTCCCTGCAAGCATGCCGCAACACCAGTGGTGGCTCCCCAAGGGCGTGGGCACACCCCCTCAAAGGCAGGCCCCGCCCCCGGCAGTCGTGGGGGCGCTCCCTCCCACGATGGGGACTCCTGTGGCCGGGGTGGCCGCAGCCAAGGAGGAAGGCATGTGGCAGCCATTCGGCCACTACGCCAACTATCCCATTCGGCCGACGCGTCCTCGGAATTCGTGGTGTGGGCGGAGAGGCCCGCCGGCTTCTGGTTCCAGCTCCCGTGCTTCTACGCGGGTGCACTGCCGGCCGAGGGACCTGGCGGCCTTTGGCTACAAGACGATGGTTGCTGCAGCAGGGTCTCTTGGGTGGAGGTCGAGGTCACCCCTGCCGGCAACGTGTTCCTGAACCACGGGTGGCAGCCGTTCGCTCGCGCTCGCGGCCTGTAGGGAGGTGCACCCTCCACTTCAGGCACGACGGCGCTGCGGCCCTCTACGTCAGGGTCTTCATGGAGGACGGCAGGCACCTGGGGTGCTGCCCGAAGAGCGACAGCAACAATGATGACGTCCACCCCTCCAACGACGACGGCCGGAGGGGCAGTGGCATCTCTGGAGGTGAACTTGCCCTTGGTGATGGTCGCGACGCCTCCAGCAGCAGCGGCTCCTCCTCTGGGGAGAGCACGAGCGGCGGCGACTACGACGAGCCGCCACACCGCCGAGCCCGGACCGGGGAGGGCAACGAGCCGATTCACCGCCGTGCCCCAGTGAAGCAGGAGGAGGACTCCGACTGAGTGCGGGCGTTGTTGGGGCCGGGTCTCGGGAGCCGTGGTGGTCGCGCAGCCTCTTTTGCTTCTTTCTTTGGCCTGCATCAAAAAGTAGAAAGCCCTGCTGGGGCATGTAATGAACCATGGTGCTTGCGCCGCTATATTATCGTTTTTATATTGCGTCCTGGCATTCGTGTTGCTGCTAATTGACGGGTTCTTGCTGATCGTGATTCTGATGACTTAGCTTATTGTGCTTACGGTAGATTCCCATGCCACGGGAGCATGCTTCTCTGGAGCCTCCTGCGCGCCCCTCGTTCTAGAGAGGTCCTGCAGGGGGTTTCCTTTTTGAGGATTCGAAGGTCCGCCGCGCCTCGGGAGGCAGCCGGTGGCCACGGGGTTAGGGGACCTCTGGAGGTGTCGTGCCCCGCACGAGCCCCTGAGCGTGGGTCGCTGGTACGCCGCGTCGCGATGCCCGGAGGCACGGACTCAGGAGGGCGTGCGTGCCCGTTGGCACGTTTGAGGGCATCACGCGAGGATTAAGACGCCAATGGCCAAGACACCAAGGCTTTGGCGAGGTGCATTCGCGGGCGGGCCCAAGCGTACACACTGTGCCCAGCCCCCATGCGCGAGATGCGCGAGGAAGAGCGACGGGCAACTGTCACTCTCCCTAAAATGAGACCTGAAAGAGCGAGTGCTGCGAGGAGAAAAATTCCCAACCCTTTCAAATAAGGATGCGAGAACTTCAAATTTCATTCCAAGAAGTGGCAAATCAACTACAGAAAGCAAGCAAAAGAACAGCCGCGTCCGGCACCTAGACTAGTCTTCTGGTTTCCCGCCAGCGCAGAGCTTGGGGCCTCTACTAGGACGTGTGTGGGAGCCCCTGTGAGGCCCAGGGGTGGCATTCAGGAGACTTCGGGGCGTGTACAACCCCACTCATTATTACATGAGAGTGTCACGGGCGGAGACTTGAGAGGCGCATGGCGCTTGCTGATCATGGATAGAACTTCCAAAGTTGCTGCATGTTCCAGGCATTCTGGATGGGGACCTCGTCCTGTGTCTCTAGGCATGCGGAGCCAGGCCTGGAGACACGGGCGATTCTGAACGGGCCCTCCCACAAAGGCGAGAGCTTGTGAAGCCCCTCCCTAGAGAGCACCAGTCTCAGGACAAGGTCACCCACCTCGAGGGACCTGGAGCGGATGCTACGGCAGTGATACCGCCGCAACGCCTGCTGGTACCTCGCAGCACGGAGCGAGGCTTGGCGGCGGCCCTCCTTCCCGAGCATGAGGTCCATCCCCCGCGAGGTGTCCTCGTGTGCCTTGTCAAATGCCAAGACCCATGGGGAGCGATGTCTAACCTCATGCGGGAGGACCGCCTCAGGCCCGTAGACGAGGAAGAACGGGGTCTCGCCGGTGGGCTTAGTCGTGGTGGTGTGGATGGACCACAGCACGGACTGAAGCTCATCAAGCCAACCCCTGCTGCAGGCCTCGAGTTTCTTCTTGAAGCTCCTCGGAGTGTGCTCCAGGAAGCATGCCTCTCCGGAGTGTGCTCCACCCATCGATGATTTGCCGGGTAGTTCTTCTAGCAAGAGATCCAAGGTTGCTGCACCCGATGTGAAGAAGGTCCCGGCAGGGCTGGTTGGCACTGATGGTACATTTACTATCAGCTCCACCCTTGATGACAAATAGGAAAGTGCGCTCGCTGCCTTCCTGTGGGTGAATGTCGATGTGTTTTCTTGGCAACCATCTGACATCCCCAGTGTTCCCAGGGAGGTAATCGAGCACCACCTTGCTGTCTGCCCTCATACCCGGCCCGTCAAGTAGAAGGTCCGGAAGCAAGCCTTGGAGCGGCAGCAGTTCATTGCCGAGGAGATCAAGAAACTTGAAGGTGCTGGTTTGGTCAGGGGAGTATTGCATCCAACATGGTTGGGAAATCCAGTGGTAGTGCGCAAGGCGAATGGGAAGTGGAGGCTTTGCATAGATTTCACAGATCTGAATAAAGCATGCCTAAAGGACCCATTCCCCTTGTCGCGCATCGATCAGATTGTGGATTCCACCTTCGGATGTGACCTACTTTCCTTCTTGGATGCCTACTCCGGGTACCACCAGATTTTCATGTCCAAGGAAGATCAAGAGAAGACCGCGTTCATAACCCCATGCGGCATGTACAGTTTTGTACGGATGCCCTTTGGGTTAAAGAGCGCTAGATCCACTTTTGCAAGCGCAGTGCAAACTGGTTTTGAGTCCCAGCTGCATAGGAATATTGAAGCTTACATGGATGACATAGTGGTCAAAACCAAGCATAGATCAACTCTCATTCAGGACTTGGAAGAGACCTTTGCAAACCTACGCAAGATCAACTTGAAGCTGAACCCAGAGAAGTGTGTGTTTGATGTTCCTTCTGGCAAGCTACTAGGCTTCTTCGTATCCCACCGGGGGATAGAGGCCAACCCCAATAAGATCAAGGCGATCGAGCAGATTCAAGCACCCAAGATAGTTAAAGATGTGAGGCGTTTGAATGGATGTGTTGCTACGCTGAGCAGGTTCATTTCCAAATCTACTGAATGCGCCTTGCCGTTCCTCAAAATCTTGAAGAAGGCATGACCCGTGGAGTGGACCCAGGAGGCGGATGCTGCACTACAAGATTTGAAGACCTACCTTTCCTCTGTTCCCACCCTAGTCACTCCTAAACCACAAGAGCCGTTGCTGCTGTACATAGTGGCAACCAATCAAGTGGTTAGTGCAGCACTGGTGGCCCAGCGGGAAGTAGATGAAGGAGCAGCCGCGACTACCGTCCCCTCTGGAGAGGAAAGTGAACTTGTCCCGGCAAGATCAGGTGCAGATCAGAACAAAGAGGAGCAGGGCAGCGGAGACAATTCTAGGGTCACGGCAAGGAAGAAGGTGGTGCAATGGCCAGTGTACTTTGTCAGCTCCCTACTGCAGGGGGCTAGATCAAGGTACTCTGTCGTGCAAAAGTTGATCTTTGGCCTCATCATGGCCTCAAGGAAACTGTGCCACTACTTCCAAGCCCACGAGATCACGGTTGTTACCCGCTTCCCCTTGCAACGCATACTGAGGAACCCTGAGGCCACTGGCAGAATAGTGGAATGGGCTTTGGAGTTATCAAGCTTTGGTTTGTAGTTTGAGAGCACATCAACTATTCAGAGCAGGGCATTGGCGGAGTTTATTGCAGAATGGACACCAACTCCAGATGAAGAGATGCTGGAGACAGTTATCCCCGGGAAGGAAGCGCCCCAAGAATGGATCATGTACTTTGATGGTGCCTTCTCCCTACAAGGTGCAGGAGCTGGCGTGCTTCTCGTCGCACCCACTGGGGAGCACCTCAAGTACGTGGTTCAAATGCATTTCCCCCAGGAGAAGGCTACCAACAACACTGCAGAATATGAAGGACTCCTTTCCGGGCTCAGGATCGCAACAGAACTCGGAATCAAGAAGTTGATCATTCGTGTAGACTCACAACTTGTGGTGAGGCAAGTGAACAAGGATTATAAAAGTCCATGTATGGAGGCATACGTGGAGGAAGTGAGAAAGCTGGAGGAGCGCTTTGACGGATTGCAAACAAAGCACGTACCCCATGCGGAAAACAACATTGCTGATCATCTGTCAAAGTGCGCTGCGCAAAAGCTTCCTGTGGAACCAGGGACTTTTGTTCTCCACCTGACTCAGCACTCCCTATCCCCGGCAACAATGGCCAGAAAGAGGAGGAAATTGGACTCCGGCAAGCCTC
This sequence comes from Thinopyrum elongatum, assembly GCA_011799875.1. Lineage (NCBI taxonomy): Eukaryota > Viridiplantae > Streptophyta > Magnoliopsida > Poales > Poaceae > Thinopyrum > Thinopyrum elongatum. The sequence continues at coordinate 391,702,345 of CM022303.1, forward strand.
TCGCGGCAGAGCTTCCAGAAGCCCCCGGCAGAGAGGTTGGCGGGAACAACTCCACTTTGCTTGGTGAGCAGCACTATCGTGGGAAAACACAGCCACCTATGGGGCCATCGGCCCTTTGTGGTTCGGTAGGGGGGAAGAGCACATTGCACATAGAGTGGAGGGCGTAGAGCAGCACGGTAGCGATCACACGGGCAGTTTTTACCCAGGTTCGGGCTGTCGTGAGGAGTAAAAGCCTACTCCTGCTTTGGTGGATTGATGTATGGACGGTGTGGAGACGCAGCGCTCTTGCCCGGCAAGGTTGCCTCGGGACAAGAGCGGCTACGCGCGTATGAGTGTACAGAGGTCCAAATCCTTTCGAAGGTAGCCACGGCCCTCCTTTTATAGGTTAAGGGGTTACCACAATGGCAAATCAGTCATTACGTACTGATTAGATAGCACACAGTGCTATCATACCTAACTCCGTAGACAGGATAAGGCACATTAAATGCACCGCTTAGTGTCACATCATGGCATAGCCCGGCAAGCCTTGCCGTGCCGTTCAGCCACCTTCCTGCCTGCCAGCGTGACACGTCCCTGGACGGGTGTCATTTGGAGGTGATTTCCTTCAGAGCTGGCTGCCACGTGCCAAATAAATTGCCACTTAATCATTCGGGGGCTCGACACCGCACCGATAGGTGACTTGCATTGCTGTGAGGTGGAGCGGTGGAGCCATGGCAGGGTAATCCGCCCTCGGTGTCCCCGGCAAGCCTGCCGGGGGAGTCTTGAGACTTGTCTTCGGGGTAACCTCGACCCCGCCAGGCTTGCCTGCTCGGCAACGGAGGTCTTTCCTTGGTGATATCTTGCTCCTTTGGTTGGTCATGGTCTTCTTGATCCGCCCTTTGATTTCTCAAAGAGCTTATCTCTTCTGCTTGGCCTTGTCTTAGATGCTGTAACCTTGCTCTTAAGCCTGTGTACAGTCTGGGCAACACACCTGGGGTTTGTTGCACCGACAGGAGCCCCCGGGCCTGGCCTGAACATGCTGCCGAGCGTCATCGGGGTAGGCCCTGTCCGGTACACAGGCAAGATGGTTGCGGTAGCTTGTCCTTTGAGATTTTCTTTGCTTCTTCATTAACCTGTGCTCGAGTCAGTTTCCGATTTTCCCGTGCATCGCGTAACGCCAATTGTAGTGGGGCCAGCTCTGTAATGGCCCGTGAATAACTTTAACGCACGGGGGAGTAACTGCCAATTCACTCTTCCCACCACATCCTTATCCCTTGCCACGTATGCTGCATGCATTGAGTGGGGTAGGTAATGGAGGCGCGTGGTGCGGGAGAGAGTGCCATGGCAGGGGCCCGGTCTTCTTGGATTGGTGAAGAGGGACGGCGGTCAGATCCGGCTGTCTATGGTCGTTTAGACGGGTCGGATCAGAGAGAGCCCTTCTAAGTTGGGGGTGAAGGATCAGCCCCCAGCCCCGGCCTGCCTATAAAAAAGGGGGCGAGGAGGAGCGGGAGTGCTCATCCGTGCACCTCTCTTCTTTCATTCCTTGCTTTCTTCTTTGTTATGTTGAGGTGGAGAGACTGGGGCCAGGTCCTAGGCTCTTGGTCGGAGTTGATGGTGCCGAACGCTTGTGTCGACGCTCGGGGAGTGAGTCTGGTCTGAGGCCGTAGGAGATGCGGTTGCCGAGTCGTCCGCAGTGGGGGAGGTGTTATGCTTCTCCAAAATGGTGAAACACCCGTCTCCTCCATACGAGCCGGCCGTCTGGTGGGGGCGCTAGCCCTCGCTGCGAGTCGTCGAGGCTCGTCGTCCCAACGTCGGGGCCCTTGGGCCTTCCGGCGCATGTCTGGGGTGCAGTGCTCGGGATCCTTGGCACTCCTAGCACTGCTCCTTCCAGTGGAGCCGAGGTTAATGTTGTATCTTCCCGGAGTGGTGGTGATGAGGAAAAAACGAGGGAAGACGGAGAAGGCAGGTGGCAGGGCGTCAGGTCGGAGTATGATGGCACTGACGCCTTCGTCTCGTATTGCCGGCCCGCTGCCTCACCTTTCCGCTCTTCCCCTCCCTCCCCGGCACCATCATCACCAGCCTCTTCAAGATGGTTGCCGGGGAGGCGATCGCTCTCTTGGTGCCTTTGCCTCCTCCAGCAGTCTTCCAGTTGAGCTCCGGCGGCTCTCCCCGCCGGTGCTTGTGCTGGGGCTTCTTGCTGCCCTTGGGGATGGTGACCAGGGCACCGCCGAGCTGCTCCCCGTGCCCTCGTCCTTCGCAGCCTCGCCACTCTCGATCTTGTCAGGCTGCGCCCGGCATGTCCTGGCGAGATCGGCCCGAGTTTCTGCTCAGGTACTCCTTTTGCCCTCTTCACCTCCCACCGTAGTGCCTCGGAGGAGAGGGACAAGAAAGGGATTATGGGGCACTTATCTTTTTTTAGTCTAAAATGTGTAGGCATTCACCAAATTTTAGTCTAAATAATATAAACTTCTTTATCCATGTTTGTGTTCTATAAGATCTGTACTTGCTTATCAGCATATTAATGAAAAAGACAAGCCTTGCTAGGTACTTGTGCATGTATCATGTACACACAGAGGTGGAATGCCTCTATACATTTAAGTAAACATGTTTTCCCCGGCAGGCTATCCTGCTGGTGCCCTCAATTTGTTGCCGCTTGGCTAGGCCTGCCGGGCACAAAACTATTAGAGAGAGACCAGCCCCTCGTCAATCCTTTCCCCGTCAAAGGCCACTGCGACCATCTTTGACCGAAGCAAAGTTCGAGTCAAAAAACTGGGAGCACCTATGTTCCGAAGGTGATGAGGTTTTCATATGCACAAGTTTCACTTTACAGAATAGGTATGGATAAGAAGAAACTTATCTGTTTGGCTTGCCGAGGATCGTCACGTAGGCTCGTCTTAATTTCTTCTCTTCGAGACCAAGTCCGCGGCAAGAACCTTGCAGCTTAGTGCAGATGAAAACATAGCTACATGTGATCTTATCTACATGATCATGCTGTGCTCATGATATGCTTATGCATGCATGCAAGCTTCCTTGGGGCCCCCGGCGCTTCGTTTATTTATCTGTTGCTCAGGGTCTGCGCCTAGCTTTGTACAAAGGGTTACATGCAACATCGGCAAGGCTTGTACAAAAGGGTGGCTGCCGGGCCATGCAACATCGGCAAGGCTTGTACAAAAGGGTGGCTGCCGGGCAGGGCCCGACAGCCGCGCCTTAAGGGTAGAACTTACGGAGCTGCTCAATGTTCCATGAGTTTTGCAACTGAATGCCATCTCCGGTCTCCAAACGGACTGCGCCGGGTTTGGTGACTTGTACCACCAGGTAAGGGCCTTCCCACTTCAGTGTCAACTTGTTTGTACCCTTGGCGGACTGAACGTGCCTAAGTACAAGGTCTCCTTCCTCAAGGCTCTGGGCATGAACCCTGCAGCTGTGATAGCGACGCAGGGCTTGCTGGTAGCATGCAGCACACATAGCAGCCCGGAGATGGTTCTCCTCAAGTACCACAGCGTCATCACGCCGGTGCAATTCCCGCGCTACTTCATCATAGGCAAGCAATCGAGGCGACCCGTATATGAGTTCCGTGGGGATCACTGCTTCTGCCCCATAGACTAGGGAGAAGGGAGTCTGGCCAGTAGCTCAATTTGGTGTCATACGGAGGGACCAAAGAACCACCAGCAGCTCATCGATCCATCGCCTGCCACACTTCTGCAGCCTATCAAATGTTCTTGTCTTGAGTCCTCCCAGCACTTCAATGTTTGCCCTCTCAGCTTGTCTGTTGCTTCTGGGATGGGCAACAGAGGCAAATGAGATTTTGCTTCCGAGGGCATGAAGGTGCGGCTTGTGAATAGGGTGCCGTTGTCAGTGATGACTCTGGCGGGTACTCCCAAATGGCACACCAATCCTTTCAAGAACTTGATAGCTGATTGTGCGGTCACCTTCCTCACGGGCTCCACTCCCAGCCACTTTGTAAATTTGTTGATTGCGACGTACAAGTATTCAAAGCCCCCGGTAGCACGGAGGAAGGGGCCCAAAATGTCGAGCCCCCAGACCAAAAATGACCATGACAAAGGGATCGTTTGGAGAGCTTGAGCAGGCTGATGGATATTCTTGGAGTGGAACTGGTAGGCTTCACACTTGGTGACTAGCTTAATTGCATCTTGGAGGGTCGTGGGCCATTAGAAACCTTGCCGGAAAGCTTTTCCAACCAAGGCCCTTGATCCAATGTGGGAGCCACACATACCCTTGTGTATCTCTGCCAGCAGTTCCTTTCCTTCTTCCCGGCAAATGCACTTCAATTTCACACCGTTGGGCCTTCTTCTGTATAGTGTGTCGTCAACGAATTGATACATACTGGCCCTCTGGGCTACTCTTTCAGCTTCTTCTTGCTCTTCAGGAAGTCCTCCTGTTTGGAGGAAATGGACTATGTGCTGTGCCTAAGTTGGAGCCAGAGGCTCGACAACGAGGATCAGCGGCACCTCCTTGTTCACGGGAGCGCATGCCTCAACCGCAAAGATTGGTAGTTTGGCGGGAGGGTGCACCTCAACGATCAAAGGGGAGTTGTTCCCGCCAAACTCTCTGTCGGGGGCTTCGGGAAGCTCTGTCGGGAGAAGCTTGCCAGGGCCCAGTTTCCTCCTCTTTCTGGCCATTGTTGCTGGGGATACGGAGGGTTGAGTCAGATGGAGAACAAAAGTCCCTGGTTCCACAGGGAGTTTTTGCGCAGCGCACTTTGACAGATGATCAGCAATGCTGTTTTCTGCACGTGGCACGTGCTCTATTTGTAATCCGTCAAAGCGCTCCTCCAACTTTCTCACCTCCTCGACATATGCCTGCATCAATGGGCTTTGATAATCCTTGTTTACTTGTCTCACCACAAGTTAGTTGTGAATATCCATGAATGATCAACTTCTTGATTCCCAGTTCTGTCGCGATCCTGAGCCCAGCAAGGAGCCCTTCATACTCTGCAATATTGTTGGTAGCCTTCTCCCGGGGGAAATGCATTTGAATGATGTACTTGAGGTGCTCCCCAGTGGGAGCAACGAGAAGCATCCCAGCTCCTGCACCTTGTAGAGAGAAGGTACCATCAAAGTACATGATCCACTCTTTGGGCGCTTCCTTGCCAGGAATAACTATCTCCAGCACTTCTTCGTCAGGGGTAGGTGTCCACTCCGCAATGAACTCTGCTAGTGCTCTGCTCCAAATAGTTGATGTGCTCTCAAACTTCAAACCAAAGCTGGATAACTCCAAAGCCCATTCCACTATTCTGCCAGTCGCCTCGAGGTTCCTGAGTATGCGTTGCAAGGGGAAGCAAGTGATACCATGATCTCGTGGGCTTGGAAGTAGTGGTGCAGTTTCCTTGACGCCATGATGAGGCCAAAAATCAACTTTTGCACGCCAGAGTACCTCGACCGAGCGCCCTGCAGCAGGGAGCTGACGAAGTACACTGGCCGCTACACCACCTTCTCCGTTGCCCCGCTCCTCCTTGTTCTGATCTGCATCTGGCCATGCCGGGATGAGTTCGCTTCCCTCTCCAGAGGAGACAGTGGTTGCGGCTACTGCTTCATCCACTTCCCGCTATGCCACCAACGCTGCGCTAACCACTTGATTGGTTGCTGCTAAATATAGCAGCAATGGCTCTTGCGGTTTAGGAGCGACTAAGGTGGGAACAGAGGAAAGATAGGTCTTCAAATCTTGTAGCGCAGTGTCTACCTCCGGGGTCCACTCCACGAGACCTGCCTTCTTCAAGATTTTGAAGAATGGCAGGGCGCGGTCGGCGGACTTGGAAATGAACCTGCTCAGCGCGGCAACACATTTAGTCAAACGCCTCATGTCTTTAACTGTTTTGGGTGCTTGAATTTGCTCAATTGCCTTGATCTTGTTGGGGTTGGCCTCTATCCCCCGGTGGGACACAAAGAAGCCAAGTAGCTTGCCGGAAGGAACGCCAAACACACACTTCTCCGGGTTCAGCCTCAAGTTGATCTTGCGTAGATTCGCAAAGGTCTCTTCCAAGTCCTGAATGAGAGTCAGTTTGTCCTTGGTTTTGACCACTATATCGTCCATGTAGGCTTCGACATCCCTGTGCAGCTGAGACTAAAATCCAATCTGCACTGCTCTTGCTAAGGTGGATCCAGCGCTCTTTAACACAAAGGGCATCCATACGAAACAGTAAGTGTCGTAGGGGGTTATGAACGAAGTCTTCTCTTCATCCTCCTCAGACATGAATATCTGGTGGTATCCAGAGGAGGCATCCAGGAAGGAAAGCAGGTCACACCCGGATGTGGAATCCACAATCTGGTCGATGTGCGGCAAGGGGAATGGGTCCTTCGAGCATGCTTTATTCAGATCTGTGAAATCTATGCAAAGCCTCCATTTCCCATTCGCCTTGCGCACCACCACTGGATTTGCTAACCATGTTTGATGCAATACTCCTCTTACCAAAGCAGCTGCCTGAAGTTTCTTGATCTCTTCGGCAATAAACTACAGCCACTCCAAAGCTTGCTTTTGGACCTTCTGCTTGACGGGCCGGGCATGTAGGCAGACAGCAAGGTGATGCTGAATTACCTCCCTGGGAACACCGGGGATGTCAGATGGTTGCCAAGCAAACAAATCGACATTCGCCCGCAGGAAGGCAACGAGCGCGCTTTCCTATTTGTCATCGAGGGTGGCACTGATAGTAAATGTACCATCTGCGCCAGCCAGCCCTGCCGGGACCTTCTTCATAGCGGGTGCAACAGCCTTGGATCTCTTGCTATTGGAACTCTCCAGCAAGTCATCAACAGGCGCAACGCACTCCAAAGAGGTGCGCTTCCCGGATTCTTTGCTGGCTTCCTTGCTAGCTTTCTTCTTTTTCTTGTTTTTCTTGGCAGGAGCAGTAGCTTCTGCGGCCTCTACAGCGATTGCTTCTTGGTAATCTTATCCACACATATGATTGCGTCTTTCTTGTCTGATGGAATGGAAATGACGCCCATTGGCTCTGGCATCTTCAGTGTGTTGTTGGCATAGTGGGATGCCGCCATGAATTTGGCCAGGGCTGGGCAACCAAGGATTCCATTATACAGCCGGGGGAGGTCAACCACATCAAACACGATCTTCTCAGTCCGGTAGTTTAACTCCCCCCCGAACGTTACCGGTAGTGTGATCTTACCCTTAGGACGACTCCTGCCGGGGTTAATCCCTTGGAAAGTACTAGTAACCTTGAGCTCTTCATCTGCTATCTGGAGTTTGCTGATGACCGTGGGGGAAATTGGATTCAACCCGGCCACACCGTCAACCAACATCTTTGTGACCTTGAGGTTGTGGATCGTTGGTGAGACCAACAACGGCAAACACCTTACCGCGGTGGTGCGGTCAGGGTGATCCTCTTCATCAAAGATGATGGGCGTGCAGGACCACTTGAGCGGCTTCCGAGAATCTACTGCTGGCTCCACGGCATTGACCGCACGCACCCACTGTTTAAGTTGGCGATGAAGGAGTGCAAGGATGCACCTCCGTCAATGCATAGGGCGTCAGTGGCTTTCTGGAACTCCTGCTCGCTGGTTTCCTCTTCATCTCCTTCATCGCTCTCGTCATCGCATTCCTTCTTCTCGCGCCCTCTGGCGGGTTTCCCTTGATACAGAGGAGCCATGCCGGGGCGACCTGCTCTGCAGCCTCGGCCCTTCCCGCCAATGCCATCTTGGTCTCTCTCTTTGTCACGCTTGTCGTACTCAGCTTTCTGCTTCTTGACGAGTTTCTCAACTTGATGACACTCTTGAAGATCGTGGCCCTTAGTCTGATGGATCTTGCAGTACAGCCCGTCAGCCTTCCCAGCCTTCTCGGCAGCCACGGCTTCCTTGCAATCAGTGCATGGGGCAACTTCCTTTCTGGGAGCCTCGGTCTTGGCCTTCTTGCCGGTACTAGGTGTGCTCGATCCTTCAACGGCCATCACTGCTTTATCCTTGTGCTTCTTGTTGCGCTTCTTGTTCTTCTTTGTCTGGTTGGCGGTGGCGTCATCGTTCTCTGCGTCAACGTCGATGCCATCTTCTTCACCGGGGAGTCGCCTCCCCTCCTCTACTCAGGCACACTTATCCACCAGAGTGTATAGCTCATTCACAGTCTTGGGCAAATGGACGTTCATTTTAGAACGTATCCTTTGGTTGCGCACGTTGGACTGGAACGCAGCTATCACAGCTGCCAGGTGGATGTCTGGAATGTTCCTATGCACCCGGCTGAACCTCTGCATGTACTTCGACAAACTTTCTCCTTCCTTCTGCGGGAGCAGCTACAAATCATTGGGCCGCCCTGGTTCTTGATGGCCGCCCGTGAAGGCACCAACAAACTCATGCCATAGGTCAGCCCAGGTCGAGATGGAGTTCTCTGGCAAATGCATCAGCCACGACCTCACGTTTGGCTTGAGTGCCAAAGGGAAGTAGTTGGCGAATACCTTCTCGTCTCTTCCCCCGGTAGCTTGAACTGCGATTGTGTAGATGCTCAAGAACTCTGCCGGGTTCAATCTTCCATCGTACTTTTCTGGTATTTCTGGCTTGAACGTGCGAGCACATGGCCAACGGACTTGCCGCAGCTCACGAGTGAAGGCGGGGCACCCAACCTCGAAAGGCAGGTACCCGCCCTCACCGGGCATGGGCTCATCGATGTCGGGGCCGTTGCGCCTATCAGACTGGCGACGGGTTTCGCGGCGTCGTTCGATGGTGGCACATGCGTCTTCCCTCCGCTTGTCTTCCAGGACTCGTTGCTGGTCTCGACATGCTCGAGGATCGGATGAAGCCATCGATACGCCGTCGGGCTCTTGGTCGCGAGGCTCTGGTTGCGGCCCCTGCGCTGGCTGCCGCGGAGGGGATTGCACCATGGAGGTGGCCCCTTCGGTATGGCCAGCGGCTCGGGCCGTTGTCGCCGCCTATGGAGGTCGTGGCAGGCCTGCTCACTGTGATCCTCCCGCCTTGGCAAAACCGATCAAGCTCTGAATGGTGGCACTCCACTCATCCATCTGATCGGCCGCCGGTGGAAATCTCAACAGGAGTAGGGCCCGCGCCATGGCCTCTGAAGCGGTGCTTGGCATGGACAATGATGCAGATCATGACGTCGCCCGGCTTCTGACGGTGCCAGTAGTGGCAGCGCCATGCTCTCGTCGCCGTGAGCCAGTCGCCAGGGTGGCGCGGTGACGAGGTGGATGTGCTTGGGGATCGGCGGCCCCGTTCGGCGCATCGGCTCGACCAGCTCGTTCCGGGGGTGGCGCGTGCCCTGTAGCCACACCTGCCGCGGGGGCGGCCAGAGGGTTGTGGTTCGCCCCAGAGCGAGCACCATTACTGCGGTTGCGTCCTTCGGTGTGGTGGAGAGGCAGAGATGGAATAATCTCTCCCCTCCACCTTGTGGAGCATGGCTGCTGGGATGCTGTTGGCGCTGTCCTTCTTTGATGCCTCCTACTCCCGTTTCGACCACAGGGGGTGTGGTGACGACGCCGCCCGCGCCGGCCACGTACCTCGCGGTGCCCACGTCCCCGTGCGTCCTCGTAGCCCCCATGTCATCGGTGACCGCGTGCGAAGGGGCCTTCGAGGTGGACGGGCGAGCTACGACACTGGACTTTTTCTTGGGCGCCATGGATGACGAAGCTGTTGATGAAGAAAATGATGCTGGAGATGACGCGCTACTTACATTCTCAGGTTAGCGCAAGCGCTTCCCCCTACCTGGCGTGCCAAAGATGTTGTGGGAAAACACGGCCACCTATGGGGCCATCGGCCTCTTGTGTTTCGGCAGGGGGGAAAAGCATGTTGCACAAAGAGCGGAGGGCGTAGAGCAGCACGACAGCGATCACACGGGCAGTTTTTATGCAGGTTCAGGCCACCGCGAGGCGTAAAACCCTACTCCTGCTTTGGTGGATTGACGTATGGACGGTGTGGAGACGTAGCGCTCTTACCCGGCAAGGTTGCCTCGGGACGAGAATGGCTATGCGCGTACGAGTATACAGAGGTCCGAATCCATTCTAAGGTAGCCACGACTCTCCTTTTATAGATCAAGGGGTTACCATAATGGCAAATCAGTCATAACGTACTGATTAGATAGCAAACAGTGCTATCATACCTAACTCTGCAGATAGGACAAGGAGCATTAAATGCATCGCTTAGTGTCACATCGTGGCGTAGCCCGGCAAGCCTTGCCGTGCCATTCAGCCACCTTCCCGCCTGCCAGCGTGACACGTCCCTGGACGGGTGTCATTTGGAGGTGATTTCCTTCAGAATTGGCTGCCACGTGCCAAATAATTGCCACTTAATCACTCGGGGGCTCGACACCGCACCGATAGGTGACTTGCGTTGCTGGGAGGTGGAGCGGTGGAGCCTTGGCGGGGTGATCCACCCTCGGCGTCCCCGGCAAGCCTGCCGGGGGAGTCTTGAGACTTGTCTTCGGGGTAACCTCGACCCCGCCAGGCTCGCCTGCCTGGCAAGGGAGGTCTTTCCTTGGTGATACCTTGCTCCTCTGGTTGGTCTTGGTCTTCTTGATCCGCCCTTTGATTTCTCAAAGAGCTTATCTCTTCTGCTTGGCCTTGTCTTGGATGCTGTAACCTTGCTCTTAAGCCTGTGTATAGTCTGGGCAACACACCTAGGTTTTGTTGCACCGACAACCACCCTCCCGCCAAACTACCAATCCTTGCGGTTGAGGCATGCGCTCCCACGAACGAGGAAGTGCCGCTGATCCTTGTTGTCAAGCCTCAGGCTCCAACTTGGGCACGACACATAGTCCGTTACCTCCAAACAGGAGAACTTCCCGAAGAGCAAGAAGAAGCTAAGAGAGTAGCCCGGAGGGCCAGTATGTATCAGTTCGTCGATGACGCACTATACAGAAGAAGGCCCAATGGCGTGAAATTGAAGTGCATTTGCCGGGAAGAGGGAAAGGAACTGGTTGCAGAGATACACAAAGGCATGTGTGGCTCCCATATTGGATCAAGGGCCCTGGTTGGAAAAGCTTTCCGGCAAGGATTCTACTGGCCCACGGCCCTCCAAGATGCAATTGAACTAGTCACCAGATGTGAAGCCTGCCAGTTCCACTCCAAGAATATCCATCAACCTGCTCAAGCTGTCTAGACGATCCTTTTTTCATGGCCCTTTTCGGTCTTGGGGCTCAACATTTTGGGCCCCTTCCCCCGTGCTACCGGGGGCTTTGAGTTCTTGTACGTCGCCATCGACAAGTTCACAAAGTGGCCAGAAGTGGAGCCCGTGAGGAAGGTGACCGCATAGTCAACTATCAAGTTCTTGAAAGGATTGGTGTGCCGTTTCGGAGTACCCGCCAGAGTCATCACTTACAATGGTATCCAATTCACAAGCCGCGCCTTCATGCAATACGTTCATGCCCTCGGAAGCAAGGTTTCATTTGCCTCTGTTGCTCATCCCAGAAGCAATGGACAAGCTGAGAGGGAGAACGCTGAAGTGCTCTGAGGACTCAAGACAAGAACATTTGATAGGCTGCAGAAGTGTGGCAGGCGATGGATCGACAAGCTGCCGATGTTTCTTTGGTCCCTCTGAACGACACCAAATTGAGCTACCGGCCAGAATCCCTTCTCCCTAGTCTATGGGGCAGAAGTAGTGATCCCCACGGAACTCATATACGAGTCAACTCGATTGCTTGCCTATGATGAAGTAGCGCAGGAACAGCACCGGCGTGACAACGTTGTGCTACCTGAGGAGGACCGTCTCCGGGCTGCTACGCGTGCTGCACGCTACCAGCAAGCCCTACGTCACTATCATAGCTGCAGGGTTCATGCCCAGATCCTTGAGGAAGGCGACCTTGTCCTTAGGCGCGTTCAGTCCGCCAAGGGTACAAACAAGTTGATGCTGAAGTAGGAAGGCGCTTACCGGGTAGTACGAGTCACCAAACCTGGCGCAGTCTGTCTTGAGACCGGAGATGGCATTCAGTTGCAAAACTCATGGAACATTGAGCATCTCCATAAGTTCTACCCGTAAGGCACGGCTGTCGGGCCCTGCCTGGCAGCCACCCTTTTGTACAAGCCTTGCCGATGTTGCATGTAACCCTTTGTACAAAGCCAGGCGCAGACCCTGAGCAACAGATAAATAAACGAAGCGCAGGGGGCCCCAAAAACTTGCATGCATGCATAAGCATAACATGAGCATAGCATGATCATGTAGATCAGGGCATATGTAGCATTGTTTTCCTCTGCACTAAGCTGCAGGGTTCTTGCCGTGGACCCAGTCCTGAAGAGAAGAAATGAAGACAAGCCTACATATCGATCCCCGACAAGCCAAACAGATAAGTTCTTTCTTGTCCATACATGTTCTGTAAGATGAAAACTTGTGCATATGAAAACCTCGTCATCTTCGAAGCATAGGTGCTCCCATCCTGTGTCCCGAACGTTGCTTCGGTCAAGGTGGTTGTAGTGGCCTTTGACGGAGTAGGTTCGACGAGGAGCTGGTCCCTTTCGATAGTTTTGTGCCCGGCAGGTCAGGCCCCGTGGCAACAAACGGAAGGCACCGGCAAGATAGCTTGCCGAAGAAAACTTGTTTACTTAAACGTATAGAGGCATCTCACCTCTGCATGGACATGGTACATGCACAATTACCCGGCAAGGCTTGTCTTTTTTTTCATTAATATGAGATAAGCAAGTACAGATCTTACAGGACATAAACATGGATAAAGAAGATTACATATTTTAGACTAAAGTTTGGCAAGTGCCTACATATTTTAGACTGAAAAAAGATAAGTGCCCCGTAATCCCTTTCTTGTCTCTCTCCTCCTAGGAACTACCACGGGAGGCGAAGAGGGCAAAAGGAGTGCCTGGGTAGAAGCCCAGCCTGACCCCGTGAGGCGCCAGGATAAGGAGCCTGACAAGATCGAGAGGGCGCGGGCGAAGGTGATGGTGAAGAGAGTGGCGGAGACGACCCCCTAGCCACCGCCACCAGAGCCAGCAGGACGCGGCAGCGCGAATGAAGCTGGAGCCCACGAGGAAGCCTACCAGGGCCCAGCTGGAAGGCTGCTGTAGGAGCCGGAGACACCATCCACACCTCCACATCTAACTCCCTGGCAAATCCCCTTGCCGGAGAGGAGACGCAAGTGCAGATGATGGTGCCGCCGCCTGACGGTGACGGTGTGGCTGGTGTTCAGCCGGAGTCGGAACTGTCATCCTCCCAATCGGCACTGTCGTCACCGCCGTCACTTTCCTCCTTGTCGCGATCGCTCGAGGAGGAGCTCTCGTCGTCAGACAAGCTCTCCATGTAGCACCCTAAGCGAGCACCCGAGCGTCCGAAGACCTTGACGGAGAGCAGGGTAGCGTCCATTAACTTGAAATGGAGGATGTGCCCAGCCGCCAAGCTATGGGTACGGGCAAAAGTCTTCCAGCCACGCTGGAGAAGCATGACATGAGGAGCGGGGAACTCCACGTCCACCCGCATGCTGCCGTTACAACAACCCCTCATGTGCAGCCTCAACCGCGGCGGCTGCTCGATCTCCATCACCCTTGAAAATGGAGTAGGAAGCCGAAGATGGCTGCGCAGGGGTCCTCGCAGCTTGACGATGAACTACAGCGGCTGGTTCCCGACGTTGCCTTCATTAGGATCTTGAGCAGTAGGAGGAGGTGCGATCAAAGCACCACCTCGTCCTCCTCGGCCCCCAGCGTCACGGCGACCACGACCTCGTCCTCTCCTGCCTTCCCTCACGGCGGGCTCCGCTTCCGCGTGCCCAATGGGAGGAGGGAGGCGCTGTCGAGCAGAAGCCCTCGTCATCGCTACTGGAGTACCGCTACGCCCTCTTCCCCTCACCATGATGAAGAAACAATATCAGGAGAAAGGAGGAGGAGATGGGTGTGAGCCAGCACCTCGCCCGCGTCCCCTTTTATAGGCAAACGGGGCCGGGGGCTGGCTCCTCACTCAGGGGAGGCAACCGCCCCTCTGCGCCAATCAGACTCAAGGGCAAGGTTAAGACATCCAAGATAAGGCCAAGCAGAAGATATAGCTCTTTGAGAAATCAAAGGGCGGATCAAGAAGACCAAGACAAGACAAAGGAGCAAGATATCACTAAGGAAAAACCTCCCTTGCCGGACGGGCGAGCCTGGCAAGGTCGAGGCCACCTCGAAGACAAGTCTCAAGACTCCCTCGGCAAGCTTGCCGGGGAACACCGAGGGTAGATCTCCCCGCCAAGACGCCACCGCTCCACCACACCGCAACGCAAGTCACCTATCGGTGCGGTGTCGAGCCCCCAAGTGATTAAGTGGTTGTTATTTGGCACGTGGCAGCCATTTCTGAGGAAGATCACCCCCAAATGACACCCGTCCAGAGGCATGTCACGCAGGCAGGCGAGAAGGTTGATGAATAGCACGGCAAGGTTTGTCGGGCTCCCCCGGTGATGTGACACTAAGCGGTGCATTTAATGCACTCTGTCTTGCCTGCAGAGTTAGGTATGATAGCACTGTGGCTATCTAATCACTGGATAATGACTGTTTTGCCATTGTGGTAATCCCTTGACCTATAAAAGGAGAGCCGTGGCAACCTTAGAAAAGATTCGGACCCTTGTACACTCATACACATGTAGCTGTTCTCGTCCCAAGGCGACCTTACCGGGCTTGAACGTTGCGTCTCCACCACGGTCCTTTCATCAATCCACCAAAGCAGGAGTAGGGTTTTACGCCTCGCGGCGGCCCGAACTTGGGTAAAAAATGCCCATGTCATCACTGCCGTGCTGCTCTATAGTCTTTGCTCTTTGTGCAGCATGCCCTTCCCCCTTGGCAAACCACAAGGGGAAAATGGCCCCTAGGTGGCCGTGTTGAACCACGATAGTCCACGTGGTGCTTGATGTGTTGGTGTAGGGACCATGGGGATGATGGGAGGATGCTCCGCATCATCTCCCCCCCTTGGGTGAGATCCGTCCTTGGATCATGATCTTTGTCACCATGTAGTGGGGTCAAGTTCTTGACATTGAATGTGTCGCTTACATTGTACTTGTCGCCTGGGATGTCGATCTTGTAGGTGTTGTCATTGTATCGTGCTACCACCTTGAAGGTTCCATCGGCTCATGGTAGTAGTTTGGACTTGCGCTCATTGGGGAAGCAGTCCTTTTGGAGATGTTGCCATACGAGATCACCCGGTTTGAACACCATTGGGGTCTTGTTGATGCTGAGCTTGGTGGCGAGGCGTTGTACTTGACGCTCAATCGTGGCCCTTGTATCTTCATGCACCTTCTTGAGATTACTTGCTCTTGCACTTGCGTCCATGTTTGCTTGATCTTGAAGTGGAAGCGGTAGGATGTCCAATGGGGACAATGGATTGGAGCCATAGACTACCTCGAAGGGGGACTCGCCGGTAGTAGAGTGTCTTGTTCGATTGTAGGCGTACTGGGCGATGGGTAAGCACTCCTCCCACTCCTTGATGTTCTTCTTAATCAACACGCGTAGGAGAGTAGATAGCGTCTAGTTCGTGACTTCCATTTGGACATCGGTTTGAGGGTGATTGGCCGTCGAGAATAGTAGCTTGATGCTGAGCTTGGCGCATAACGTCTTCCAAAAGTAGCTTAGGAACATGACGTCACGGTCCGACACTATGGTCCTTGGCACTCCATGCAACCTCAAGATTTCCCTACAAAAAAGATTTGCAACATGTGAAGCATCGTCTATCTTACTGCATGGGATGAAATGTGCCATTTTAGAGAATCAGTCCACAACAACAAATACGGAATCCATGCCATTTTGGATCCTAGGCAAACCAAGCACAAATCCATACTAATATCTTTCCATGGTTGATATGGAATTGGAAGTGGCATATGTAAACCATGAGATTGAGCTTGGGACTTAGCTTTGCGGCATGTAGAGCATCGATTGGTGAAGTGTGAAACATCACGGAACATCTTTGGCCAAAAGTACTTGAAGGAGAGTGTGGCAAAGGTCTTGTCGCACCCGAAATGTCCCATAAGTCCTCCCCCGTGAGCCTCTTGCAAAAGTAACAAACGAAGCGAAGACTCGGGTATACAAAGTTTGTTAGTGCACATAAGGTAGCCGTTCATGAGATAATAGTTCTCCCAACAAGTGTTTGCAAGACATTTGGCGCAAGAAATCACAAACGAAGTATCATGTGCACAAAGATCTTTAACATGCTCAAAGCCAATAACGTTCAATTCAAGTTGAGTAACTAACATCCACTTGCTGGAAAAAGCATCCGCCACTACATTTTCTTTGCCCTTAATGTACTTGATCACATAAGGAAAAGATCCAATCAATTCACTCCATTTAGCATGTCGTTTATTCAACTTGGTTTGACCTTTAAGGTACTTTAGTGTCTCATGATCGATATGTATGAAAAATTCATGTGGGCGAAGATAATGCTCCCAAACATGCAATACCCGCACTAAAGCATACAATTCTTTGTCATAGATGGGATGGTTAAGTTGAGCTCCCAAAAGTTTTTCACTAAAATATGCAATTGGACGCTTTTCTTGCATCAAAACTCCACCAATACCATTACCACTAGCATCACAATGGACCTCAAAAGTTTTGTTGAAGTTTGGCAATGCAAGAATTGGGGCACGTGTAAGCAAAGGTTTGAGCTCTTCAAATGCGATAGATTGAGATGGTCCCCAAACAAAGGGTGCATTCTTCTTACTCATGGCATGCAACGGTGAGGCAATAGTGCTAAATTCTTTCACAAAGTGACGATAAAACCCGCTAGACCAAGGAAACTACGCACTTGTTGCAAATTAGTGGGTTGTGGCGAAGTTTTAATTGCTTCAATTTTAGACTCGTCAACATGAACACCCTTTGAAGACACAACAAAGCCCAAGAAAACAATCTTGTGAACACCAAAATTGCATTTTTCTGTATTGGCATAAAGTCGCTCTTTTCTAAGAGTTTGCAAAACGGACCTAAGACGATTACATGATCTTTGAGGGATTTGCTAAACACAAGTATATCGTCAAAAGTAGACCATAACAAACACACCAATATATGGGCGAAGCACATAATGCATGACGCGCATGAAAGTACCGGGTGCTTCGGATAAACCCATAGGCATAACTAACCACTCGTATAAGCCAAATTTAGTTTTGAAAGCGGTTTTCCACTCATCACCTTCTTGAATGCGTATTTGGTAATAGCCACTTTTAAGATCATTTTTTGAGAAAATGGTGGCGCCGCTAAGCTCATCTAGCATATCATCAAGGTGAGGAATGGGATGCCTATAGCGAACTGTGATAGCATTTATTGGTCTACAATCAGAACACATGCGAAAAATACCATCTCTCTTAGGCACAAGAATAACCGGTACGGCACAAGGACTCAAACTTTCACGCACATGTCCATGGTCTATGAGATGTTGGACTTGCCTTTGTATTTCTTTGGTTTCTTCAGAGTTGACGGGGTATGGAGCCTTGTTTGGTAGAGGTGCTCCGGGGATGAGGTCGATCCGGTGCTCGATGCCTCATAGTGTAGCAAGTCCGGGAGGTAGCTCATCAGGGAAGACGTCCGCGAATTCCTGCAACAAATTAGACAAGACTACGGGAAGATGGTTAGAATTGTTAGTCCTTGTCGCTTCATCTTTGCACACTAGGACATAGTGTATGACACTAGATGGGTTCTCACACACTTCTCTCATCTCTCTTTTTGTGGCTAGGAGGACTAAATTTCTCTCTCTCAGCGTAGAGTCACTCAATTTGGGCTTGTGGCGCTCACTTTCTTTATGGTGGTTCACTCTCTCACTTGTCTCTCCATGATGGGTGGATGCTTGCTTGTCGGCGATCACTTGACTTGGTGCCATAGGTCGTAGCACGTACTCCCTTCCCTTTATCTTGAAGCTATAGTGGTTTGTTCTTCCATTGTGGATGACGCTGCGGTCAAATTGCCAAGGTCTTCCCAAGAGAAGATGGCACCCGGAGATGGGAACCACATCACACTCTAAGATGTCCTCTTAAGCGCCCATCTTGAACTAAACTTGCACGGTGTGCTCCACTTGAATGGTGCCGTAGTCACTAAGCCATTGGACCTTGTAGGGGCGAGGATGCTTCATCTTGACCAATTGTAGCTTGGAACATAGCTCTTCATTTGCCAAATTGTGACAACTTCCTCCGTCAATGATGATCTTCACGAAACGTCTGTTGATGCCAGCATTGGTGTGGAAGATATGGCACCGTTGGTCTTCATCTAGTTCATGTTGAAGCGTCAAGACCTTGGAGACCACGAGAGCGGGACTTGAATCATTGTCACAAAAGACTTTCTCATCTTCATCTTCATTCACTCGATGATGTATGGCGATGTGCTCGAGGGCTTCCATCTCGTCTTCTCTCTTGGAGTCGTATGTGCCATCATCATTCGCAATCATGGTTCGCCGATTGATGCATTAGAAGGACTTGTGTCCACGGCTACCACATGTGAAACACTTGAGACAACTTGTATTTATGGGATCTTCTGGTGGCGCCGATGATGAGGGAGTCTTGGACTTGTAGTTGCTTGCCGGAGGACGAGTTGAGGAAGGAGCTTTCTTGGAACATGACTTGTCTCCGATGCTTGGTGATGCTCTAGTCGAGGTAGGAGGTGCCAAAGTCGTGGGGGCTTGAGTGTATGAGTCGTAGGTCTTCGAGGAGTACTTGGCGTATTTGAAGTAATCTTGTACTTGTTGCTCGACCTTGGTCGCTTGATGAACTAGCTCGAGAAGGTTGGAGTAGGGTTGGAAGTCGGCGATCTTCTTGATTGGATGATTGAGGCAATTCAAGAAGCGTGCCATAGTCTGCTCGTCATCTTCCTTGACATTGGCTCTTATCATGGAAATCTTCGTCTCTTGATAGTATTCTTCCACCATCTTCGTGCCTTGCTTGAGGAGTTGCAACTTCTTGAAGAGATCGCGGGTGTAGTGTGTAGGCACGAAGCAAGCTCTCATGACATCCTTCATTTGTGCCCAAGTCGTGATGGGTGGTTCGCCTCTCTCCCGTCGTCCTGCGAGCACTTATTCCCACCAAATGAGGACGTAGTCTTGAAATTCGAGAGATGCCATGGCGATCTTATTTTCCTCGTCGTAGTTATGAAGATGGAATATCTTGTCGGCCTTCAATGTCCATGAGATATATTCTTCGGGATCAGTGCTTCTGGAGAACTTGGGCATGGTGAACTTGAGCTTGCCATAGCGTAGTTCTTCATCGTGTGGACGAGGGTGGTGTTGTGCTTGTCGTGGGGGAAGGTCTTCAATCTCACGCTCCTCTTGAGGGACTCACCTATGGGGTTGAGCCATATGTGCCCGGTTTCTTCATTCTTCTTCCTCTTCACGTCAAGCGGCTTCATCTTGTCATTCTTGGTGAAGTGCTTCCTCTTGTTCACGCACTTGGTGACTTCATTTGGTGACGGCTCTAGTGGCCTCGCGGAGTGCACGTTGTTCTTCAAGGGCTTGTTCTTCTTGGTATCTTTGCTCTTGTCGCATTGTGTACCCGTCTTGAGATGCTTGACATTGCGGTTGTGGACGTTGCTCTTGGTCCTCGGCATCTCGTGCTTGGCGTCACTCTTTTTCACGAGCTCGGACTCGGTCTTGCAAACCATTGCCATGGAATGGATTTTCTTGAGCTTGGCAATCTTGAGGGTCGTCACGTCGATGAGAACGAGCTCGAGGGGGACTTGCATCCGAAGAAGAGAATGACGAAGAGTGGCGACTTGAGTGGCGCCATCTTGGTGAAGAAGTTGTGGAAGACGCGCGGCTCATGATCATGTTATGGAATTCTTCCATTTGTGTGGTGAGCTTGGCGTCGTGGTAGTCCCGTTGTCATTCTTCCAATTGGCATAGGTCGGTGGCGAGTTGCTCGATGCGATCACCCAAAGCTTCACTTTCTTGATGTAGAGCTCGTTGTGCGATGAAGAAGTGATTCTTAGTGACGAAGTCACATTCGTCATCTTGCTCCTCGAAGAGTGGGTTCACCGAAGAAGAAGGCCTATCCATCATGTGGGAGTGGTGGTGAGTAGGAAAGTGAAAGAACAATACCGAAGTTACCTTTTTTGAAGATTGTGGATGTATCAAGTACGACCCCGCGTGATGCTATAATAGTAGAATTAGTACCGGGTTTTGTTTTCTCACACCTACAAGTAAAAGGCTTATGGAGGAGCTTGGTTAGGAAGTGGCACAAATAATAAAAGCAAATGTTAGTCAAGATGTCGAAAAAGTTGAAAAGATGCACAAATTGCAAGTAAGGCAAACAGATCAAACCCAAGGATGTCACTAGGAACACACACACGGAAGATAAATGGGATCCGCTCAACCAAGGAGTGAGCTCTAAGAGGTGGAACCACGGGGAATGATCTTGTTGTACGGATACTAGAGAGACGCTAGCTCGATTGCTCTAATGGGTTAGATACGCTAGTGCACCAACCTAAGAGAGAAACGGGTTGTCTACTATCCCAAGTATGCTTATGTATGTATTGACCAAGATGATGGAACTATGCAAAATGGCTCAATGCTATTGCTTACAAGCTCTTTGCTTCTCTTTTCTTTTGCTTAAAATCTTCTTTTACTATGCCACAATGCTTGATATTCGAGCCAGAAAATGAGATAACAAGTGTGATATGCTCAGGAGAGACGTAACAATAAAGGTGCACAAAAAGCGTGGCCCGGCAATACTCAACTTGCTAGTCTCGATGGGTAAGTAACACAAAGTGGCTCGAGGCTATCAAAGGTAATGGCAAGGTATGATATTAGGATGTCGTCGAGGTTACCGTCCTTGCTTACGGTAGTATGATGATGAAGTGGTCGAAGTCGATGTGGAGTCCGAGTCGATGGCGAGTGGCGGTGATGATGAAGTCAAGTCGCGCCCAAGTAGCCGAAACACCTTAGGACACGTGTAACCGCAACCCAAAATCTCAAACACCCACAAGGAAAATTGCGGAAGACAAATGGTAGTGGTGGAATGGCAAAAAGAGGAAAAACAGGAAGTGGCCAAACATTTATGTAAGGCTCGTGCACACGAGGTATGTGAAGCCCGTGTGCACGGGGTCCCGTGTGCAAGGGGTCCCGATGGCCCGTGCACATGGGGTGTTCTGGGAGTGCAAGAACACCTTCGGATCCGTGGAGATTTTCAAGATTTTGGCCAAAATCGATGGTGGGGTGGTTGGTGAAAGGTGGTAAAGGGTAGATCCACTTGTCAAACACCAAATTCGTGGATCAAATCAACCAAATCTCACAAGATCCCAGCAACACTGTTGAGTTCTACAGTAGGGTGCGTCGACTGCAAATTAAAATTTTCCTATGCGCAGAACAACAAAGATCATGCTATAGGAGATGGATCACAGATCGTTACCACTAGATGCGCAGTGCCTTGCAGCGGAAGAAGAGTTGGGGCAGGGCGTCCGCGTGGATCATCTCCTCCTTGTCCGATCTCCCTCGAACAGCCGGTCGTCTGGTCCCACATACAAGTTCGTCGGAGCGACACAGGTTCACCGCCTCTAACGGTATCCGTGCGTGCAAGAAGAACACCATGCGGTGGACTGCTAGGTCCGATCACACAGTCGGCAGCGAGTGGAGGTGACTATTCGCAACACATGCAAAGCCCTAGTGACAGCGCCGAAGCGATCAACCAAATGAGTGTGCCGCACCTCCACTATATATAGGCGTCCATCGCGGGCTCAACACTTGGGCCTCGCATGGACCCTAAAGCCAAAAATCTGTTTGGCCTGGATCCGAGTCCGAGTAGGATCACATCTGACTTGGGGAGTCTGATCCGGCCTCACAGGTTCCTTCCCTTAAGCGCATGACCCCTTAGGTTCAAGTCAGCTTGGTCGCAGGTCAGATTACCTCCTACCTGCTCGGTTGGTAGCGGCCTCTAGCAAGGCGTGCCAACTACCAAGTAGAGAATGAAGCCGGTTGGTGAACCTATACAACATGTCACACTTCTATTCCCTTTGCCACATGATATATGTTGTCAGGCTCAAGGCGAGTCTATCATCCTTGTGCTGGCCCGACCTCTTTCTTGTTCCAGTGATGTCGACCACTAACCAGATTATCTCATAATCCCTATTGCATGGCCATGCTTATCTTGGTTGAATCACACGAGGGGCCCAGAGTATATCTCTCCTAATCAGAGGGGCAAATCCCATCTTGCTCGACCATGTCTCGTAGTATGGGTCTGGACAAGCCCGAAAGCTACCTTTGTAACTACCAAGTCATGGAGTAGCGTTTGGTCGGCCCAAAGCAGGTCTATCACCATCCCGAGTACATGCGCCAGCTCAGGTCTTAGGACATAGAACGTATGTTGTACTAGAGACTCACAGATGAGATATCGCTGCGTCTCATAGTTGGGTCTGTCCGACTCGGACCTTATCTCAACTCGGATACGACTATGTTGAATCCGAATAGATCCTTCTGAGTCCATATTATCCGGTTAGCATCCAATGCTCCATGGCTAGTGAGACCAAGCCATCGACCGTGTCATATGCTAGTTTAGTCGACTGCGCATCCACATAGCCCTTTCGACTAGGGACCTTTGAGGACAGTCATCATACAATGCATAGTCCCACAAACAAGTCACGTATTTGTTGATACACATCATTGATAATGTCGAAGGACTATCTTTATTCATAAACACATAGGAAATATCATCATACATGATTGCCTTTAGGGCATATCTCCAACAGTCTCCCACTTGCACTAGAGTCAATCAAATAGACATCGTATGCCCATAGCTCTAACGTGCCCCTCATGCTTGGGTTGTGGACGCGGCTTAGCCAATGGATCTGCAACATTTGCATAACTCTTTACGATCTTCCGTATCAGGTGTTATTTCCGATCTATGTGTCTGGTCTTGTGGTGATTCCTTGGCTCCTTGGCTTGTGCGATGGCACCAGAGTTCTCAAAATAAAGGTCCCATGGTTTTACCGAGGCTGGGAAAATACCAAGTTCATCCAGAAAGTTCCGGATCCAAACACCCTCCTTTGTAGCTTCAGAAGCCGCAATGCATTCGGGTGGTAGAATCAGCCACCGTATCTTGCTTGGAACTCGTCCAGGTCACTGCTCCTCCATTCATGATGTACACGAATTCGGACTATGATCGACAATCATCTCTGTCGGTTTGGAAACTAGCATCGGCGTAACCCTTTACGATGAGCTCTACCTAACCTCCATAAACTAGAAACATTTCCTTAGTCCTTTTCAGGTACTTCAGAATATTCTTCACCGCTGCCCAGTGACTCTCACTTGGGTTGCCCTGGTATCTTCTTGTTAGGCTTATTACAAAAGCAACATCAGGCCTTGTACATATCATGGCATACATGATGGATTTGATTGCCGAGGCATACGGAATCCTACTCATCCTGCTTCGCTCATCACATGTCAAAGGACTCTGAGTCTCGCTTAGCCTTATACCATGTGAGAGGGGCAAGAACCCTTTCTTCGCCTCACTCATGTTGAACTGCTTCAACACTTTATCTATAGATCTTAATGCCCAGTATGTAAACTGCTTCACTAAGGTCCTTCATGAAAACTTGCCATTCAATGACTCCTCGACCGAGTTCAACATCGAAACATCATTTCCGATCAGTAGTATGTCATCCACATACAAGATCAAAAACACTATCGAGTGCCCACTTAACTGCTTGTATAAACAAGCGTTCTCTTCGCTTTTGATGAAACCGAGACCGATGACGACCTCATCAAACGAATGTTCCAACTCCAAGATGCTTGCCTCAACCCATAAATGGATCTCTTGAGCTTGCGTACTTTACTAGCACTAGTCGGATCGACAAAACCCTCAGGTTGTATCATATACATGTCCTCGGTTAAATTTTCGTGAAGGAAAGCCGTTTGGACATCCATCTGACATATCTCGTAATCAAAATATGCAGCTATAGCTAGTACGATCCTTACCGACTTTAGCATCGCTACCGGCGAGTAGGTCTCGTCGTAGTTAATTCCTTGAACTAGTCCATAACCTTTTTCGGCAAGTCGAGCTTTGTGGATCTGAACATTTCCATCCACATCGGTTTTCTTCTTAAAGACCCATTTGCAGCCAATGGCCTTTACGCCAGGAGGCGGATCAACCAAGTCCAGCCTTGATTCTCATCCATAGACTTCAACTCGGATCTCATGGCCTCTAGCCATGCCTCAGAATCTGGGCTCACCATCGCTTCTGCATACATGGCCGGCTCGTCGCTTTCTAGCAACAATACATCACGCACTCTATGCAATCTTTTTGACCTCCGTGGTTCCGGTACCGCTTCCACTACGGGTTCCCTGACTGACTCCGATATGATCTCATTACTAGCCGAGCCATCCCTGAGTGGTCCTCAAATTTCTTTGAGTTAGACCGTCCTCCCACTGGCTTGTCGACTGAGAAACTCTTTCTCAAGGAAAACCCCGTTCCGAGCAACAAACAGTTTGTTCTCTTCCCGGTTGTAGAAGCTATATCCCAAGGTTTCCCTCGGATATCCCATGAATATGCATTTATCCGACTTGGGTGTAAGCTTGTCTGACTTAAGTCACTTTACAAATGCTTAACAACCACAAATCTTTAGAAAAGACAAACTGGGACTCTTCCCGGTCCACATCTCATGTGGTGCCTTGTCTACGGATTTTGATGGTACCCTGTTAAGTGTGAAAGCTGCAGTTTCTAGAGTGTATCCCCAGAATGACAAGGGTAAATCCGATTTGCTCATCATTGACCGAACCATGTCCAACAAGGTCCTATTCCTCTGTTCTGACACGCCGTTTCTCTGTGGCGTACCCCAAGGTGTGAGTTGAGGTACTATACCTGGCTTTTCAGATGATCATCAAACCGCTAGCTCAGGTACTCACCTCCATGATCTGATCTTAGAAGTTTTATAGTCTTGCTGAGCTAATTCTCAACCTCATTCTGAAACTCTTTGGACTTTTCAAAAGTTTCCGACTTGTGCCTCATCAAATAGACATATCCATGTCTACTCAAGTCGTCGGTAAAAGTCACGAAGTACTGATAGCCACCTCTGGAAGTTGTGCTCATTGGACCATACACATCACTGTGTATAAGTTCCAACAGCTCGGACGCCCTCTCACAACTCTTTGCAAAAGGAGACTTAGTCATCTTGCTGAGCAAGCATGATTCGCATGTCTCGAACGACCCAAAGTCGGACGAAGTTAGGATTCCATCATCATGGAGCTTCTTCATGCGCTTTAGACTAATGTGTCCAAGCCGGCAATGCCAGAAGTATGTCAGATTTATCTCATTAGGCTTATGTCTTTTGACATTCACATTATAGACCTGTTCCTTTTCTAGAATCAATATAAAAAGCCCATCAACAATGGGTGCATATCCGTGGAACATTCCATTCAAATAAAACGAACAACCATTGTCCTTTAAATTGAATTCATAACCCTGACTCATCAAACATGAGGCAAAAATAATGTTCCGACTAAGTGCTGGAATGTAATAACAATTATTCAATTCCAAAATAAATCCAGAAGGAAGCTGGAGCTGCATCGTGTCGACCTCCAACGCAACAACTCTTGCTTTGTTGCCGACCATGATGTCAATCTCCCCTTGTGCCACACACCTAGTTCTTACAAGCCCCTGCATAGAGTTGCAAATATGAACAACCAGTCCGTTATTAAATACCCAAGAGCTACAAGGTATGTTAGCATGGTAAATGTCTATAACATATGTAACAAGTGTACCTTTGCCTGAAGCATCATTTCCGGCCTTCTTGCCATGCTCAACAAGCCACTTGCTATAGTTCCTCTTCCAGTGACCAGTTTCCTTGCAATGATAGCAAATGGTCTTCTAGTCCGGTCCTAACTTCAGTGCAGCGGCAGAGGTTACCATCTCTGTGCCCTTTGCCTTAGCCTTCTTCTTGGACCAACTCTTCTTGAACTTGCCCGAGTTCTGCACCATCAACACTTGATGCGTGCCTTTCTGAATATCCTGCTCTGCCACCTTAAGCATCCCATGCAATTCTGTGAGATTATTATCCATGTTGTGCATATGATAGTTCGAGATGAACGTCCCGTAGCTAGGCAGAAGAGAACCCAGAACTGCATCTGTAGCCAGCTCATCCAAGAGCGGGAAGCCTAACCGATCCAAAGGTTGCATGTATCCGATCTCTTGATCACATGCGGGCTCAGTGGATCACCTTCCTTCAGCTTGCAATCCATCAAGGATCGCCAGATGTTGAACCTTTCAGTCCTAGCCTGGACCTGAAACATGCTATTGAGACTCTCGGTCATATCGAAAGCCCCAACATCTGCAAAATGCTGTTGCAAATCGGGCTCCATACAAGCTAGCATGAGGCAGCTGATATCGTTTGATTCATCAATGAGTTTCTGGTAGGCATTTCTAGTTGTGGCATTAGCATTATCGCCAGGTTCCTCTGGAAGCGGGTCCTCTAGAACATGTTCCTTTTTATCATGCTTGAGAACAATTCTCAAATTTCTGTACCAGGTGGTAAATTTTGTTCCATTTAGTTTATCCTTTTCCAGAATTGATTTCAATGCAAAGTTGGGTTGAGCAGGTGGTGCCATTGATCTACAACAGAAAAATATGCAATCACTAAGCAATGTGTTGATCGAGAGTAATTCAGGCCTTA
This sequence comes from Thinopyrum elongatum, assembly GCA_011799875.1. Lineage (NCBI taxonomy): Eukaryota > Viridiplantae > Streptophyta > Magnoliopsida > Poales > Poaceae > Thinopyrum > Thinopyrum elongatum. Next base: position 391,728,809 of record CM022303.1, read on the forward strand.
AACAGAAATACTCCCACTGAAGTCGGCATCCCTCCACAAACTCTCAGTGATTTAGGATCCGACTAGCGCATGCGACTAGTGAGCTTTAGCATCACTACTAGCCAACATACCTATCCGGTAAGCAACTCCTTCCTAATTGTATCTCTATAGGACTCCTGTCGGTCGGGTAGGTATCTTATACCCCAGCTCCCAACCTTCTTTGCCACAAGGCCCAAAACTGTTTTGATAGCCTTTTCAAGTTAACCTGATGCAGTGCATGTCCGTGTACGACACGAACCCTTCAGTTCAAGGACACCTAGTAGCACCCCAATTTTATGATCCCACCACTAGACGTACTTGACGTGCGAAGGTGCAACATCGGGGATGCCAATTCGCTTGATATTAATGAGGGATCTTTCTACCATTTTAACATGCATAGAAATAAAGAAGCATAACAATCACAAATAAACATTTATTGTGAAATAGTATGGCTCCTTCATGGATGTTCTTCCAGGTCGGCTCCGACTCTGATGACCATCTAGGAACTCCATCTTGTTTGTCACGCCGGGACGCCTAGCCAAAACCTGGTCTCTATTATCCAACTACTACAACTAGTAATGAATTTTAAATAGAGTCACAAGTCGACACGCAGGTCCTTATACATTATAATGACAACACTTTGGCTCCTGTCAGCTGACAAACATGACGCGCATGCCATGTATAAATTACACACATGCATCACATACACATGAGCCATACTATTCACTTCAAGCCTGCAAAACAAAGTTATGCATAGAATGGCATGCCTACCGATGGCGGATACCAAGTGGTAGGGGTAGGGTGTGTCACGACCTCATCGATTCTGATCATCAGAAAACATAGCCACATCAATCCCCACGTGCAGTTGATCTCATCAACTGTGCACACAGCCGATCTCATAAACGACAACAGATCTTATCTGCCACCTCCACATATCTAATATGCATACGATCTGAATCCCAATCCTATAGCAGAGGCTCTGATACCACTGTTGGGTTCTACGGTAGGGTGCGTCCACTGGAAATTAAAATTTTCCTACGCATTGAACAACCAAGATCATGCTACGGGAGATGGATCATAGATTGTTACCACTAGACGCGCAGTGCCGTGCAGCGGAAGAAGAGTTGGGGCAGCGCGTCTGCGTGGATCATCTCCTCCTTGTCCGATCTCCCTCCAACAGCCAGTCGTCTGATCCCACATACAAGTTTGCCAGAGCGACGCAGGTGCACCGCCTCTAACGGTATCCACGGGTGCAGGAGGAACACCATGCAGCGGACTGCTAGGTCCGATCACACAGTCGGCGGCGAGTGGAGGTCGCTATTCGCAACACATGCAAAACCCTAGTGACAACGCCGAAGCGATCAACCAAATGAGTGTGCCGCACCTCCACTATATATAGGCATCCATCGTAGGCTCTAAACTTGGGCCACGCACGGACCCTAAAGCCCAAAATCTCTTCAGCCTGGATCCGAGTCTGAGTAGGATCACATCTAACTCGTGGAGTCCGATCTGGCCTCATAGGTTCCTTCCTTAAGCGCGCGACCCCTTACGTTCAAGTCGGCTTGGTCGCAGGTCGGATCACCTCCGACCTACTCGGTTGGTAGCGCCCTCTAGCTAGGCGTGCCGACCACCAAGTAGACAATGAAGCCGGTTGGCGAACCTGTACAACATGTCACACTTCTGTTCCCTTTGCCACATGATATATGTTGTCTGGCTCAAGGCGATTCTGTCATCCTTTTGCTAGCCTGACTTCTTTCTCGTTCTACTGATGCCGACCACTAACCAGATTATCTCATAATCCCTGTTGCATGGCCATGCTTATCTTGGTCGGATCACACGAGGGGCCCAGAGTATATCTCTCCTCAGAGGGGCAAATCCCATCATGCTCGACCATATCTCGCAGTATGGGTCTGGACTAGCCCGAAACCTACCTTTGTAACTACCTAGTCATGGAGTAGCATTTGGTCTTCCCAAAGCAGGTCTTTCACCATCCCGAGTACATGCGCCAGCTCAGGTCTTATGCCATACAATGTATGTTGTACTAGAGACTCACAGATGACATATCACTGCGTCTCATAGTTGGGTCTGTCCGACTCGAACCTTATCTCAACTCAGATCTGACTATGTCAAATCTGACCAGATCCTTCCGAGTCCATATTATCCGGTTAGCATCCAATGCTCCATGCTAGTGATACCAAGCCATCGACCGTGTCATATGCTAGTCTAGTCGGTTGCGCATCTGCACAACCCTTTCGACTAGGGACCTTTTAGGACAGTCATCATACAATGCATAGTCCCACAAACAAGTCACATACTTGCTGATACACATCATTGATAATGTCCAAGGACTATCTTTATTCATAAACACATAGGAAATATCATCATACATGATTGCCTCTATGGTATATCTCCAACAGACATGATGTGTGTGGTTAACCCAGTTATCGATGGATCTGCGCCCAGCGTTGACGGGCGACCCCTTTATATGGTTGGATGCCTGGCAACGTTGCGAGTTGCGGCATGTCCATGAGGTATCCGCCTAGGCCAATCTTCCCAAATCGTTAGGGGTGCCCTTGCAAAGTGTACTCCTTCTCCTGGTCGGACCCTCAGTGCCCCGTGACTCTTTGCTCTTGTCCATTACATGAGTAAAAGAGTTCCTCACGTGCAAGGTTCCCCAGGAGGGATGGTGGAAGGACCTTCCGCTCAACACAACAAGGATTACAACAAAGAAAGCTAAGTTAAAAAAATGACTTAAGGTGCTCAATTATACAAAGATAAGAGAGAATGAAACAAGGGGATAGCAAGGGGATAGCACTGGTGTAACATAAGACCAAATGTATCTTTCAATGGCAGGGCGATGGCGGATATGACGACGAGCCTAGTCGCGGCGGTCACCCTAGATTCTGGGGACCTTGAGGACTTTGCCGGCAAGGGGTGTGGCAATCTTGTTGGCAGTAGTGACATCCGTGACTTCGGGCAGCCTCTTGAAGATCTTCGGGAGATCAAGCCCAGGATTGCACTGGGCGAGGTTAAGCAGCACTGCGTAAAGGATGACATGTGTGAATTGCCAGGACTCATTGGTGAAGGGGGCGTTCATGTCCTCATGATACATCTTCAGTGCCTTGATGAGACCGTCAAACAACTTGGTCATCGTGGTGTTGGCGACCTCATGCTCGTCGATAGTGAAACCCCAACTTTTCATGTCCATTTCGGCTAGTTGGGAAGTAAGGCATTCCGCCGTGTCAATCAGCTTCTCCATCCAGAGGGAATGCATCTTCTGCAGCTCCTCGTGCTTGTTCTCCACATCCTTCTAGAGAACTTCTTCGGCAGCAAGCTTCGCCGCCAAGATCCTTTCCCGCTCCTTGGCAGATTCGAGTTTCTCCTCCAGTCTGGCAAGTTTGGATTTCAAATCCTGAACCATGTTGTTGGCGGCAGCTAGCTCCTGGTCCTTAGACGAAAGCTGCGCCTGCAACTCTCCTAGAGTGGGAGCTATTTTCTGCGCTTCAGCATTGAGGGCTTCAATTTCCTTACCGCTGCCAACAAGTTCCTCCTTTAATTTGCTCATTTGGGCCTCCAAATCTGCCATGGCAGTGGCGATGATCGCAACCTCATTAGCAACTTCTTTGAGTTTGGCGGCACTTTCCGAGACATGGACTTCGATGGCCTTCTTGTGGTCGTCCGTCAGCTTTTGGGTCCGCTGCTTCACGAGCTCTTCGATCTCCTCGTCTTTGCCACAAAGAGTGGCGGCAATGCTTTGTTCCTGGGCGGCAAGCTCGTTTTCCTTGACATTGAGCAGCGTCTCGCGCTCCGTCAACTTGCCATCGCGGGCTACTGCCTTCTCTCTAGCGACGGCAAGCTTCTCCTCATCATTTCTGAGCTCGCGGGATCGATCATTGTACCATGTGCGCAGCTCTTCTGCTTTCTCCTTCAGCTACTGGTCAACTGAGTCCATGGATTTGCGCTCTTCTTGGGCTTGCTTCCATCTCTTGCCATACCTGTCATGGATGCCCTTGACCCCGATGGCCTTGGCCTGCAAGAAAGCAAAGTCTTCCTGTTCATTGGCAATGTCATTGGTATCTGTGGATTTCTGGGCCAAGGGGAGCAAGATCTTTGCAATCTCTTCATCAAAATTTGGCCCCAGAACCCCAGATGAGCTGGGGGCTCCAGGTCTGTGCTGAGGAATGCTCAATCCCGTATTGCTTGACGGGTTCTACGAGGTGGCAGCTTCTGGTGGTTGCTTGGCGGGGACTTGAGTGACGTCCGCAACATGTGCTTCATCCACATCCATCTTGGTGGGATTAGACCTATTGCTGTGTGGCTCCTCTAGCTCTGTGGGGGCTTCCTGGAGGTCCCCGACAACCTGCTCAGCATCCTCCGCCGCGACAATCTTGGTAGCCTCCTCGGCAGCAACCTTCGCAATGTCTGACACTACCTCGAAGACCTCGCTTTCTTCGGGAGAAATTGGGGCTATGGACCAGAGTGAAAAACAAGGACAAAAATAAGATTTAAGTTGCGAGTCAAAGACAAGAATTCAACAAAAGGTGCAAAATGACTAAAGGATTACCTGTCGGTACTTGTTGTGCGAGAGTATTTTCTCCCCTAGCAGCTTGTGTTGCTGGCGCACTGCCCTCGACAACCTCCATTGTCGGAACGGCGCCTGTGCGAACAAGATCGTCGGTAGAGGCCTTTGTTGGAGACGCACTCTTCGGTACGATGGTTGACGGGGACCCCATGACAGGATCCATCTCTTTACTCTTCTCCGCTTGGTGGGCCTCTCCCATCTCCTTGTTGGATTCGGGCGGGGGAACCTAGGTGCTAGCACCAGATGGGTGGGCCAGCAATGTGTCTCCATGTGCGGCGCTGAACAAGGGGGCTGACGATTGTGGCATCGGCCGCCAGTGTTCCTTGCCCGACGCCTACCGGATAGTCTCGCTCCTTGGAGGTCTTGGTGCGCTTAGCCCGCTGCGCCAGTTGTTCTTCGTCCCTGAAAGAAAAGAGAAGTCAAAATAGGATAGCAGCTGAATAAGTCAAGGCTTGATTAAAAAAAGACAAAGATTCACTTACTCCTCATCCGATTCAAGGAGGGCATTCATGTCATATTTGGGATGCGGAGGGGTCTCCCTGGGCCTCTTAATGGCCACCGGCGGCGAGCTTGTCGATTGGGGGACCTCGTCTCCCCCGATAGGTTTGTGGCGGGATGATGAAGGCTTGGATTTGGAATGACAGGCTGATTGCCGGCGGGCCACCTCGTGGCGCCTAGTCTTGGCGGTGGTCTTCTTCACCACGGGAGGGTATCGAGTCAGGATATGGCCACTGGCTCTTGGCCCGCCGTGCTTCCAAGACGGCGTCAAGACTCGGGGGATTGAGGGCCTTCCTCCTCTATTTCCACCCCTTCGGGCTCCCCGACAGCTTCAGCCCCGGCAAGTTCATCCCCGCCAAGTCCTTCATGCTCCTCCTCAATGAGCTCTTCCTCATCCTCTTCATCTTCTTCTTCTTCTTCATCGTTGGGCTCTGCAGCCCCTGCAGGCTTCTTGGTTTCCAGCCTCCGGGCGTCTGCAGCCCTGCGGCTGATGTACGCCTGCTCCTCCTCTATGGTGTCTTTGACGAGGTCAGTCTCTTCTCGGTCAGCCACCTCCGTCAAATCAGAGGCCCATTGTATCTCATCCTCCAGATTGGGAAATTTCTAACTTCCCTTGACCCCCTTTGTAGAGCACTCAGGCATCCATGCCAAGATGGCGCTCCTCTCTGAGTTGATGTGCAGCGGCACAACTGTGGCCGGCAAGTGGAACATGCCGACCTTCCGAAACAACTGCTGGCAAAGCCAGGCATGTCCCATCACTGTTAAGTTGCTACAGCATCCAGGATATAACTGCATCCTATCAGCGGCGTTCTCGTACTCCCAAGCGAACCTCTTCCTCTGCTGCAATGGGGTGATGCGGCACCATAGGAAGTCGGCTCCAACCATCTCTATGGTCATACTGGCGTCCTTCTTGCAGGCAATTATGTTCAACGCCGGGCGCAGTTTCCTCTTGGTGGCACCAAACTTCTTCCAATCGTCGTTGCGTTCAATCCTTTCTGTCTGCGATGAGCAGAATGCTGGGAAACCATTCTCCTGGATCCAGCACCAGTTTCCCCTCCATTCATCCCACTTGCCGTGGAGCTTCCTGGAGAGATAATCTCTCTGGTCTTTCCTTCCCCTCGAAAACCATGTCATGCTTCTGGACATCGATCTATCCTCAATCCGGGGGACGAAAAAATGGCGGAACAAATCCACATTGGGGACGACCCGACAAAATTCTCGCAGAAATTAGCAAAAACCGCCATACATGTCATGGCTTTGGGGTGAAATCTAACAGCCTGAACCCGAAGGTGGACATCATCTCGTAGAAGAAATCTGAGTATGCAAGCGACAAGCCATAGTACAAGTATGCATAGAAGAAGGGATAGGAATTTGCAGGAGCCATGGGGCTGTAGGGGAGAACCTGGCAGGCCCCGTGGTCCCTGGTATCCCTACCCCACATATATGCATACCTATTGACGGTGTCCTGGACTAGGGGGTACTCACCATGTCATCTCTCGACCAGTGGGTCAGGCCGAGGACCCCCATGGCGGTTCACTAATTTTGGATTGGCACCAAAAACTTCTTTTTAGTTCGGATGTAAAGTTTTTACTAAATTTTTTGGTTTTCCATGCTTATGGCACTTTTAACCTATTTGTGTGTTTCCAGCATAAGTCTCACAATACGACGCCGGACACATTTAAAGCTTTGGAAATATCAACGGGGGGCTGCGACTAGAGCCGAACCCACCAAAAGCCAAGGCACTCCGAGTAGTCCTCGGCAAAACGTTCTCAGATATTGCTTTATACGCACCAGTTTCGAATTGTGTCTTCAGTCAATAGTTGGGTTGCCCGGCTCTTGTGCTTGCCTCCTACGTTCCGCTTTGTTCGGCTAGGAGCGCAAAGGGAAAACCACTACGATTGTGCTTCCAGCTCGGATGGTTAAGCGCCTTCGTGGAGAAAGCCGAAAACTGACTGTCACAATAAGCTTAAACTGGTGAGCGATCCAATGACTGTGTCAAAGTACAGATCGATAGAGATCACCCCGTGTTAAATGATGGGCCTTTCATAATTTTTGCCGAAGTGTTACTGGTTTGACCTCAGTTGACGCCGAACACTAACTAGGGGCTAGTAACTGGCCCCGAACTTTAAACTCCTATGACTAAGTGAAAGTTATAAAGCCTGTATATCTGATTGCCTCGTTTCCGCTAACACAACCGCCTCCGAGCACCGAGACGTCGGCTAAGGGTTGTATTGTTAGTACGGAAACACCCTATGTAGCATCTACAAAGGGGTGGAAGCCGACGATGGGCCACTTTTAGGTTATAAACAGTCTCAATGGAGAATTTGCCTTTCGTAATTATCGTAATAAAGCTATAAATATGCATCAATTTGACTTAAGTTTTTGGCCAAGCTGGGTTGCCTAGCTCCTGTGCTTACCCCTACGTTCCCAATTGTTCGGCTAGGCGGTAAAGGGAGCACCTCTGTGATTGTTACTACCGGGTCGTCCGGGTTAGTACCTCAGACTGGGTGAAGCCGAAAGCTAGCCATCTTAAAGAATATAATTGGTCGACAACGATGGAAGTGAAAATTTTGGTTCAATATGGACCACAGATTTCGGGAACTTTCTCCCAACTAAATCCTCAATATTTTCCTTCCACATTGATCAGAGTTGAGGTTTCATGATCATGATCAACATGACAGCCTGGGAAAAGGAACCTGTAATGGAACTATTTTTCCCAGAAGATGTTTTATAACATATCTCTCTGCGTATCTTTGTTTATAAAACCATATGGCCGGATTGCCTTGTTTGTCGTAAATCTTTGCCCTTATAAAGGCTTTATAAAGTAGGACGAACACTCTTCGGCTGCAGGCCGAGGAGGTTGAAGCCGATGGTCGGTCAACAAAGTTTTGTACAATGCGGATCCAAGCATTAGTGATGTAAAGTACTTGGATACATAGAATCATTACACATAAATTATGATATAGTCCGGACATTGATCCTTAATTCGGCCACCCGTGCCCACATTAAGGCTCGGGGGCTATTGGGCCTCGCGCTTCTCATTTACAAATATTAAAGGGGCACATCGATCCCCTGATCTGGTGTTGCTACCCAATCATTGGCTCGGGGGCTACTGCATCGACGATGCAGACAGTTTACAAAGTGCGAAATAGTTCCCGAGGAGATTATGATCCTTAGGTTGGTCGGCCGCACCCAACCTGAGTCTCGAGGAATATGCACACCACATTTCTATTCCTAATTATGCTACAGAGCTAGGAGTTGATCCTTAGGCCGATTTTGTGAATCGACCTGAGTCTCAGGGGCTACTGGGATCACCGGTTTTATGCCATCCTTCAGGTGCATGCCGGACATTGAGTGGACACACACCTTGAGGGCTACTGGCTATATACCTCGGCAGATAATATATTGCACAAATCAGAATTAAATTCACAAAAATCAGCCCACAGCCAAGGTGGTGCACCACCGCGGGAGCAGTCCGGCATAAAGCTTGGATGCAAGTGGCTAGCTCCATAGAGGGCATCTCCGGCATTAAGCTCGGTTTAACCCTTTTAACTTTTTCAAGACCAAGGTAATCTATGACATCTCGGATACTGTCCGGCATTGGTGCCCGGCTGCGAGATGACACCCCTAATGTAGTCCGGCATTGGTGCTCGGCTGTGAGAGGACACCTCAAAAGCAGTCCGGCATAAAGCTCGGCTGCTAGTGGCTGGCTCCATAAAAGAACCTTTTCAGCGTTAAGCTCGGATAATCCTCCTTCAAAACTTTCATAGACGAGATACTCTATGCCTCCTCGAATGCAATCCGGCGCTGGAGCTCGGAAACAGACCGGCGTTGGAACTCGGATGCAGACCGGCGTTGGAGTTCGGCTGCAAAGATACACCTCGTTTGCAATCCGGCGTTGGAATTCGGATGCAAGAGGGCACCGCCGCGCGGGAAAAACTTCGAAACCCGACGTGTGGCGTAAAAGATAACAAAGCGTTGATAAAGGCCGGGAACTTAAAAGACTCCTCGGATACCCGACGTATGAACTCCTCGGATATACCTCGGCAATCCTCAAGATCGGATATGGGAAGATTTGTTGAACCAGTTTTCAAGACCGACGACCAAAGACGAAGAACAGTTCGGAAGAACCGAGGAGCGTCCCCAACTTGAAGACCGGTTCAGGGGGCTACTGACGGTGTCCTGGACTAGGGGGTACTCACCATGTCGTCTCCCGACCAGTGGGTCCGGCCGAGGACCCCCATGGCGGTTCACTAATGGGCCAGTTCGGACAGCCGATGACATATACGAGGAAGATTCCACAAGACTTGGTGATCAAGACAAGGACTCCTCTCCACCGACGTAGCCGACTAGGACTCTTGTTATCCTAGGCCTCCGGTACATTATATAAGCCGAGGCTAGGCTCGTTGATAGATTATGACATTACTCATCATACCCCTAGGGTTTAGACCACAACATATGATCTCGAGGTAGATTAACTCTGTACCTTGATACTTCATCAATATAAACAAGAGTAGGACATAGGTTTTTACCTCCATTAAGAGGGCCCGAACCTGGGTAAAACATTGTCTCCTTCGTTCCTGTTACCATTGATCCTTAGACACACAGCTTGGGACCCCCTACATGAGATCTGCCGGTTTTGACACCGATAATGGTGCTTTCATTGAGAGTTCCGCTGTGTGATCGGAAATGGATCAATGGCTCGCCTGCAGATCAACTGCGACGTCGGCATATTCGTCGACGGCTCGACTGGTCACCTTGGCTCGACCGAGGACTGCGCTCCGCCTCACATCGTCATGATCGGACGAGGGCCTTCATCAATATCAACTCTGATCTCTATCAAGATCGTGGAGAAATCATCCATATAGCTCGGGGGCTCAACTTCAACATTGTCCTCGGGCGACTGTGTTGTTTTTCTATACTGCGGATTTGTATTCACCGTCGCCGCTTCCTCGGGTGTCACTTGACGATTGCTATGGTGGAATAGTACATACTTGTGTATATAACAACCCTGTAAAATTTCGTCGCGTTCCGATGGAGGAATCTCCGGTGAACTACGATATACCGAAGCCCTGTCAAATCTGGACGGGAATCAGGATGAGTTTAGGGTGAGGAGTCCAGCGCCCAGCTCGGACATCATTTGGAAGATCCAAACGTTCATCGGCTGTAGAATTACCATATCAATCACCCCTCAAAATTTCAGCTCGATCCGACCATTCAAACTCCGGGAACAGCCTGAGGAGTGCGTCAATTTTCGGATCTGTTTTCTGCGTGAAAACGAATCCGACCCGAATTCATCTTTCTTCATGAACGGGATATTGAACATCCTTTTTGAAGGAAACCTTTTCTAGGATATTGTGTGTTGTTCTCAAACACGTGCCTACAAATTTTTAGTTTTTTCTGAGGCAATTTTCACCGTCGTGCCGATGTCAAACCGGCCCAGCCACGTTGCTCCACGGCTACCGACCTGTGCCAGCATCGACTGCGCCGTCGCTCCATCAAGACGATGACACCTCCTCGGATCATAACCTTGGCGAGCCTAGCATGAGATCGGCATCACGAAACCCTAACTTGAACAACCCTGAAGCTTCGACTTAGGGATCTCTCTCCGACCCGATCCCGGGGTCGGCTCTTATCTCACATCCGGCTTCAAGCCTGGATGCGGCCTCTGTGTCCGAAGATCGGAAGTCAATTCCGGCCGGGCTCGCCTCTCTTATCCTTGATCCAGCTCCAAGCCTGGACGCGACTTCGGCGTCCAAACACCAGGAGTCAGCCCTGGCCGGACTCGCCCCTCACACCATCGTACCGGAGGACGACTCTGAAGAAATCTCAGATACCAATCCGGCTAAATCTCGCCCTGCTAAACGAGACGCTATATCGGATCCAGACGATGACCACTCCACCGGACTGACATCGGCATTCAGGCCATATTTCTTTAATTATTTACTTCACTTAAATTAATTAAGTAGAAGATTTTTTTTAAATATATCATTATCTTTATTTGTTATTACTTTTGGTTTGCATTTTTTTTGTGCAAAGGTAAATCAACGTCGACTGGTCTGCGTCGTCTGCTCCAACACCTCGGCTGGACCGAGGGCTTCACCATCGCTTTATCTACCTACTCGGGGACTTCGGCGTCACCAGCCGACCAGCTTCGTCACCTCGGCTGGACCAGGGGCTTTGCCTTGCCGCATCGACTGAGCGGTGTCGCCACTTCATTAAGCCGAGTTCTTCGCTCGAGCACCTGAAAACCGGCTTGGGGGCTGGGATCTCAACCCGCTGCAAGCTCGGCCCATGTCATCAATGCCGAACACATTAACCAGCTAAGCCGCTTTCATGCTCAAAGTTTTTAAATTTTTAATTTGTGTTCGGTTCGACCATGCTCACATATGTTGCTTGTTAAAGAAACTCCCTCTATCCATGTTAACTGGGGGCTCTTAAAATTTATATGAGCCATTTTATAATAAATGTGTTTTCTTCTTAGTCGTTGCAAAGTCTTTTTCTACTACTTCTTTCTCGACTCGAGTGTGCGGTCAATAGCCGAATAGCCTGGCTTCTCTCTAAAGCCGCTCGAGTTTAGTTCTCTAAACTGGCCTGAGAAACACTCCGCCTTCGGGATAGGAGGTTGAAGCCAAAGGCTGACCCGCTTGAAGTCTGGAGATCGGATGTGTCATGTTAAAGCACGATAGAAGCACAAATTTTGTAAGATCAATTTCGGATTGGCACCAAAAACTTGTTTTTAGTTCGGATGTAAAGTTTTTACTAAAGTTTTTTGGTTTTCCTTGCTTATGGCACTTTTAACCTATTTGTGTGTTTCCAGCATAAGTCTCACAATACGACGCCGGGCACATTTAAAGCTTCGGCAATATGAACGGAGGGCTGCGACTAGAGCCGAACCCACCAAAAGCCAAGGCACTCCGAGGAGTCCTCGGCAAAACGTTCTCGGATATTGCTTTATATGCACCAGTTTTGAATTGTGTCTTCGGTCAATAGTTGGGTTGCCTGGCTCCTGTGCTTGCCTCCTACGTTCCACTTTGTTCGGCTAGGAGCACAAAGGGAGAACCACTACGATTGTGCTTCCAGCTCGAATGGTTAAGCGCCTCCGTGGAGAAAGCTGAAAACTGACTGTCACAATAAGCGTAAACTGGTGAGCGATCCAAAGACTATGTCAAACTACAGATCGATAGAGATCACCCCGTGTTAAACGATTGGCCTTTCTTAATTTTGGCCGAAGTGTTACTGGTTTGACATTGGTTGACGCCGAACACTAACCAGGGGCTAGTAACTGGCCCCGAACTTTAAACTCCTATGACTAAGTGAAAGTTACAAAGCCTGCATATCTGATTGCCTCGTTTCCGCTAACACAACCGCCTCCGGGCACCGAGATGTCGGCTAAGGGTTGTATTGTTAGTACGGAAACACCCTGTGTAGCATCTACAAAAGGGTGGAAGCCGACGATGGCCCACTTTTAGGTTATAAACAGTCTCAATGGAGAATTTGCCTTCCGTAATTATCGTAATAAAGCTATAAATATGCATCAATTTGACTTAAGATTTTGGCCAAGCTGGGTTGCCTAGCTCCTGTGCTTACCCCTACGTTCCCGATTGTTTGTATAGGTGGTAAAGGGGGCTCCTTTGTAATTGTTAATATCGGGTCATCCGGGTTAGTACCTCAGACTGAGTGAAGCCGAAAGCTAGCCATCTTAAAGAATATAATTGGTCAGCAACGATGGAAGTGAAAATTTTGCTTCATTATGGACCACAGATTTCGGGAACTTTCTCCCAACTAAATCCTCAATATTTCCCCCCACATTGATCAGAGTTGAGGTTTCATGATCATGATCAACATGACAGCCTAGGAAAAGGAACCTGTAGCGGAACTATTTTTCCCAGAAGATGTTTTATAACATATCTCTCTGCGTATATTTGTTTATAAAACCAAATGGTCGGATTGCCATGTTTGTCGTAAATCTTTGCCCTTATAAAGGCTTTATAAAGTAGGACGAACACTCTTCGGCTGCTAGCCGAGGAGGTTGAAGCCGATTGTCGTCGGTCAACAAAGTTTTGTACAATGCGGATCCGAGCATTAGTGATGTAAAGTACTTGGATACATAGAATCATTACACATAAATTGTGATATACTCCGGACATTGATCCTTAATTCGGCCACCCGTGCCCACATTAAGTCTCGGGGGCTACTAGACTTCGCGCTTCTCATTTACAAATATTAAAGGGGCACATCGATCCCCTGATCTGGTGTTGCCACTCGATCATTGGCTCGGGGGCTACTACATCGATGATGCAGACAGTTTACAAACTGCGAAATAGTTCCTAAGGAGATTATGATCCTCAGGTTGGTCGGCCACACCCAACCTGAGTCTCGAGGAATATGCACACCACATTTCTATTCCTAATTATGCTACAGAGCTAGGAGTTGATCCTCAGGCCGATTTTGTGAATCGACCTGAGTCTCAGGGGTTACTGGGATCACCGGTTTTATGCCATCCTTCAGGTGCAAGCCGGACATTGAGCAGACACACACCTTGAGGGCTACTGGCTATATACCTCGGCAGATAATAAATTGCACAAATCAGAATTAAATTCACAAAAATCAGCCCACAGCCAAGGTGGTGCACCACCACGGGAGCAGTCCGGCATAAAGCTCGGATGCAAGTGGCTAGCTCCATAGAGGGCATCTCCGGCATTAAGCTCGGTTTAACCCTTTTAACTTTTTCAAGACTGAGGTAATATATGACATCTCGGATACAGTTCGGCATTGGTGCCTGGCTGCGAGATGACACCCCTGATGTAGTCCGGCATTGGTGCTCGGCTATGAGAGGACACCTCAGAAGCAGTCCGGCATAAAGCTCGGCTGCTAGTGGCTGGCTCCATAAAAGAACCTTTTCGGCGTTAAGCTCGGATAATCCTCCTTCAAAACTTTCAAAGACGAGATACTCTATGCCTCCTTGGATGCAGTCCGGCACTGGAGCTCGGATACAGACAGGCGTTGGAGCTTGGATGCAGACCGGCGTTGGAGTTCGGCTGCAAAGATACACCTCGGATGCAATCCGGCGTTGGAATTCGGATGCAAGAGGGCACCGCCGCGTGGGAAAAACTTCGAAACCCGATGTGTGGCGTAAAAGATAACAAGGCATTGATAAAGGCCGAGAACTTAAAAGATTCCTCGGATACCCGATGTATGAACTCCTCGGATATACCACGGCAATCCTCAAGATCGGAGATGGGAAGATTTGTTGAACCAGTTTTCAAGACCGACGACCGAAGACGAAGAACAGTTCGGAAGAACCGAGGAGCGTCCCCAACTTGAAGACCGGTTCAGGGGGCTACTGACGGTGTCCTAGACTAGGGGGTACTCACCATGTCGTCTCCCGACCAGTGGGTCGGGCCGAGGACCCCCATGGCGGTTCACTAATGGGCCAGTTCGGACAGCCGATGACATATACGAGGAAGATTCCACAAGACTTGGTGATCAAGACAAGGACTCCTCTCCACCGACGTAGCCGACTAGGACTTGTTATCCTAGGCCTCCGGTACATTATATAAGCCGAGGCCAGGCTCGTTGATAGATTATGACATTACTCATCATACCCCTAGGGTTTAGACCACAACATATGATCTCGAGGTAGATCAACTCTGTACCTTGATACTTCATCAATATAAACAAGAGCAGGACGTAGGGTTTTACCTCCATTAAGAGCGCCCGAACCTGGGTAAAACATCATCTCGTTCGTTCCTGTTACCATTGATCCTTAGACACACAGCTTGGGACCCACTACCCGAGATCTGCCGGTTTTGACACCGACACCTATTGATCAGGGCATAGGCGCATAGTATCGCCGGCTAGAAGACGACGTTCTCCTACCTCCGCTTCTCCAACTCCTCCAGCTCCTTCCTCTTTTTCTCTGCCTTAGGGTTAAGTGGTTTGGGTGCCTTATTTCCCTTCAGGGCGGCCACCTTCAGTTCCATTGAGGGCTCGGAGAAAGGGAGGAGCTTGAAGTTGAGGCGGATCGACGGCGGCGGCGGCGACAGATGCATTTTTAGTGGAAGGGAGAAGATGGAGTGAGGGAGAACGGTGGTGAATGAGCAGCGCCCCTTCGCAATTACCTTGTTAGGGGGAAGGCACAAGGGGGCTGGCTCTTCAGTGTTCTCCCTAGATGCACCTCTCACAGGCGCGCCGTGACGAGTAACTGCGGCAGCAAGCCACGTTCCCACGCCCCATATTTAATGCATGGATTGGATGTGCATCAGTGGGAACCGTCATGATTACAAATTAGAGCAGAAGATTATGGCAGCCGCTCTCCGCCACTTGTGTCCGTGCATGTTTTTGGGCCTATCCCAATGATGCCTCGGATGCGCATGTGGCCCAGGCCCGGGGGCTCCTGTCGGTGCACTGAGAACGGGGTCCTTAGTGCCCCGGACTTATGCACTGACGATGACAGCATCCCTGTCAAGGGGTCTTGACGGAGACCAGCTCTTTGAGAGATCAAGAAGTGCATCAAGAAGACCAAGAGCAATTCAAGCCTCAAAGCAATCCCTGCAGGCAAAGCTAGACCCGGCAAGCCTCGCGGCAAGGATATCTCTGCCAACCACCAGCGCTCCACCTTACCAGCCAGCTGGTAGCCGTTCGGTGAGATGTCGAGCTCGTGGGCGGTACGATGGAGCTCGCTTTATGCGGAGCATCCTACGAACATCACCATGTCAAGATCCCATTTGTCATGTGACACGTTCGACATCTACTTGACATACATAAAGGTGAATCATCTCCTTTAGACGTGCTCACTTGACCCCTTCGAGGATGGTATACTACTTGACACTCCACTTATGTGCATGCATAGTTATTGGTAGAGCTTCACGGACAAGGAGGAGGAGTGCGAGCACAATGGAACGACTACACCATCCGCGAGGGAAGCGTGGAAGCAAAGACGGAAGAAGACGGAGCTACGAAGTCTACAGCGGCCTGACGACCGGAAGCCACCGGACGTCCGACTCTCTATAGTGCCCGAACGGCCTGCGTCCACCAGACGTCCAACACACCCTCGACCCGCCACTCAGGAAACCGGCAGCAGACCAAGTCTACAGCGGTCGGATGACCGAAGACCTCCAGACGTCCGACACACTACAGCCACCGGACGATCGACTGCTACCGGAAATCCGACGCCACCTCAACAGAGCCGAATCGTCGGATGTCTGACCCGCACCGGACGACCAGTCCCTCATGAGCCATCAGACGTCCAACTCTGACCGGGCATTCGGTACCTGGCTGTGCGTAGCCGTGGGCCTTGGGCCTTGTATCTCTCTACCACTTACCCCTTCGTGGCTTAGACTATAAATAGACCTCCCCCTTCTCCTTTCTAGGGTTAGCAAATATGATAGCTCATTTGTATGTGAGCTTTGCTCCTTACCCCATATTCTCTTGAGAGAGTGAGATTGATACTCTCCCATGGAGTTCAAGACCTCCATGTGAGAAGATCTCTAGTGGATTCAAGACCCCACCTAGGAAAGATCCTCCAAGGATTCAAGACCTCAACTCCTCCAAGGATTGGGATGAACTAGTGCCTTAGTTACCATCTTGTGTTGGATTTGGACCCTTGTTCCCCTCTATGTGTATGTGGATTTAGCATATGTGTGATTAGATCTCATCAATTTGAGTGTTTCCTCTTGTTTCTCCCCTTGTGTTCTTCGTGTGTTCTTCGTGTTCTTTAGGAATCCCCTCCAAATCGTGAAAGATCGGCCCCTAGGGTTCCACCCTAACTCATCATGGTATCAAGATCCATGCCTGATCACGAATTTGGAGTCTCCCCCAAAATTCTCTAGCCTAATTTTGCTTGATTTCGTCCTAAATTTCGAAAATCCTCACCAAAAATAACCCCAATTTTTTTTGTGATTTGTTGTTTTGATGATGTTTTGTTGAATTTGATCCATGGATTCGTTGTGTTTTGAGTGGATCTAGCATCTCCACAAGTTTCCCCATCTTCCATAAATGAATTCTCGTCAATTTTGACCACAAAATCATCATTTTCCGCCCAAAATCGCGTCCCGAATCTCGGATCTCGAGTTGACCCCGACCCACCGGACGACCGACGTTTACTGGACGTCCGAACCCTCACGAAGCACCGGACGACCGACACCTTCCGGACGACCGGTGCCACCCAACGGAATGGAAATTAACGATTTCCGGACCTTCCGGATGTCCGTCCACCTGACATCCCACACTTACCGGACGCCCGATACCTGTAGAAACTGATTTCGGTTGATTTTTGTTTCGGCCATAACTAATTCGTCCGGACTCAGATTTTGACGTTCTTTAGCTCGTTTTGAAGCTATTGGCATCCCCCATCCCATAAAAGTACTATGACCATCATTTGACTTCATCAATGTTTTGGAACTTTGGCATCTTTGCCTAGGGCCCTCACCACATCATCTACATTACCACCATAGCCTTCCGCAACATAACCCATTTTGTTCCCCATAGCATTAGTGGTTGCTTGAGTAGTGATTCGAGTATCCTAAGGTGCTTCGGCTACTTAGGTACGGTTACTCCTTCATCAACCACCACCATAACTTCCGCATAACCTTGTCCACCATACACTTCCGCCACCCCAACTTAACCAAATTTTGTTTGAGCTTGTTTGAGTTGTGGGTTGTGTCTCCTAAGGTGTTTCGGCTACTTAGGGACGGTGACTTCAACTCTGACTCGCAAAACCCATTCACTTCCGTAATCCCACTGAGCTTCCGCAACCACCACCACTTTCCGCTACCACCATTTTGACATTTGCCTTTGGAGATTTTGAGTTTGCGGTTTTTCTGTTTCCTAGGGTGTTTCGGCTAACTAGGAACGGTTCGACATCGACAACACCGCCGCTCAACTTCGCCAAGGATTTGACATCAACCACCTTCACCATTTTGATGCCCTAACCATAAGCAAGAACGATAACCTCTATATCATCTTGGTATCGGGGTATCCCATCATTGTACATTCATTCTTGCCATAGTATTGATAACCCCTAGCCCATTTTGCATCACTTGCCTATCGAGACTAGCCATTTGAGTATTGCTGGCAACGTTACTTGTGCACATTAGTGATCATCGATCTAAACCTTCCATTGCATACATACCATATCATCTTGGTATCTTTATATCATCTCTTGTGTCACAAGATTGTTCCCACATATACACAATTGCTATCTTGGTTTGTGCATTTCGCATAGTGGCCATATAAAAAAAGAGAAAAATAGGCTTTTAAGAAAAGAAAAAGAGAGCAAAGATGATGCGGAGCATCCTACGAGCATCACCATGTCAAGAGTCCATTGGGAAAGTGACACATGCCACATCTACTTCACATACATAAAGCTGAATCATCTCCTTTACATGTGTCAATTTGTATCCTTCGAGGATGCACTAGTAGAAAAAAGACCTTACGTTTGCCTCATTAGTCCCGGTTCGATTACGAACCGGTACTAATGTGACCATTAGTCCCGGTTCCAATGGCTAGGGGGCGGGCATCATTAGTCCTGGTTCGTGGCATACCTCTAGTCCCGGTTTGTGTCACAAACCGGGACTAAAGGCGCCACGCCTTTAGTCCCGGTTTGTGACACAAACCGGGACTAGAGGAACACCTTTAGTCCCGGTTTGTGTCACCAACCGGGACTAAAGATTATCCTATATAAACCCTTCGTCCAGCCTGAGCCCATTTTCCCCTTTGCTCTCCTATCTATTCTTCCCCTCTTGCTCAAGCTCATCCTCCATTTTTGCCAAATTTGTCAAGATTTGAAGGCACCCCATCCATCAAAGTGTTCACAAAGGTTAGCAACTTTGTCCTTTCATCTCTCATTGCTAGACTAGCTCTTGTAATGCTCTATAAGTATAGTGATTTGTAGGTTTTAGTTTGGGAGTAATGATATCTGGGAGTTTATTTGATTTATATGCATTTGAGCTCGAATTAACTTCTTAGTTTGCATATGTAGGTGTGGTTTACTTAGTGCCTTCCCATCCCCGTCCTAACCACCGTCGATCCTCCGCACCGTCCCGTCGCCGGCACCACCTTGGTGAGCCTCTTGTTCTTATCTTTTTTATAAAAAAAATCATGTTTGTGTGATTTAGATAGTTACTTGTATAATTTTCTTACCTGTATGGTTGTTTGTTATACATAGTGGCATGGTTTTGATATCCGTCCCCATCGGCCCTCGTCCAGTTTATGATTCGGATGTGGTATATTCTCTTTTATAACTATTTGTTGCATTTCATGTTTATGACAATTATGCCCATCAAGTTGACATAGATATTTTTATCTATGAGGTATGTGAACCAGAAATTGCAACCGACCCTCTTGTCGAGAAGTTAAATTTAGCTGAAAAAGAAAACGAGTATTTGAAAGAAAAATTGAAAATAATTGAAGAAGAGAAGATGAAACTGGAGTTGTTTGTTGCCGATGTCGTCGATGATCACAAGATCAAGATGGATGCAATGCGCTTGAAGATCAGAAAGATTAGAAAATATGACTTTAATAAAGAGGCTTGGTATCACTATGCTGTTGGATCAATTGTTACCTTAGTTGCGATCTTGATCGCATTTGTTGTTGCATTTAAATGCTTTAGCTAGAGAGTTTGTATGTTGTTTTATGAGAATAAGTGTGTATGAACTTTATGTATGAACTTGTATTAATTTGGTCTTTTCGGTGTTGTGTAATGAAGATGAGCCA
This sequence comes from Thinopyrum elongatum, assembly GCA_011799875.1. NCBI lineage: Eukaryota > Viridiplantae > Streptophyta > Magnoliopsida > Poales > Poaceae > Thinopyrum > Thinopyrum elongatum. Next base: position 391,748,625 of record CM022303.1, read on the forward strand.
GCAATGGATGTACGATGACCGATGCTCTCCCCAGTTCATTAATGGCGTGCATACTTTCTGGTTGCGGCTGAGGCAAACAAGCGGGCGGATGGTTTTATGTGTTGTCCATGTGGTGTTTGTAAGAATGATCAAAATTAGTCTAACTCAAGAACCATTCACGTCCACCTGTTTACGTCTGGTTTCATGTCCGGCTATAACTGTTGGACAAAGCATGGAGAAAGAGGGGTTCTAATGGAAGAGAATGAAGAAGAAGAGGATGATGACAGCTATCCTAGCCATGGGTTCCCTGAATACGATGGTACAACAAAGGGGGAAGAAGCTGAAGAAGAGGCATCAGATGAGCCCGCTGATGATCTTGGTCGGGCCATTGCCGATGCAAAGAGAAACTGCGCAAGTGAAAAGGAGAAGCTGAAGTTGCAGCGCATGTTACAGGATCACAAGAAATTGTTGTACCCAAATTGCGAAGATGAGAAGAAAAAGCTGGGTACCACACTGGAATTGCTGCAATGGAAGGCAGAGAATGGTGTATCTGACAAGGGATTTGAAAAGTTGCTGATAATGTTGAAGAAGATGCTTCCAAAGGACAACGAATTGCCCGACAGTACGTACGAAGCAAAGAAGGTTGTCTGCCCTCTAGGATTAGAGGTGCAGAAGATACATGCATGCCCTAATGACTGCATCCTCTACCACGGTCAGTATGAGGATTTGAATGCACGCCCGGTATGCGGTGCATTGCGTTATAAGATCAACCGCGATGACCCTGGTGATGTTGAGGGCGAGCACCCCAGGAAGAGGATTCCTGCCAAGGTGATGTGGTATGCTCCTATAATACCATGGTTGAAACGTTTGTTCCAAAACAAAGAGCATGCCAAGTTGATGCGATGGCACAAAGAAGACCGTAAGAAAGACGGGAAGTTGAGAGTACCCGCTGACTGGTCGCAGTGGAGAAAAATCGAGAGAAAGTGGGAGGAATTTGCAGATGACACAAGGAATGTATGGTTTGGTTTAAGTGCAGATGGCATTAATCCTTTTGGGGAGCAGAGCAGCAATCATAGCACCTGGCCTGTGACTCTATGTATCTATAACCTTCCTCCTTGGTTGTGCATGAAGCGGAAGTTCATTATGATGCCATTGCTCATCCAAGGCCCCAAGCAACCCGGCAATGACATTGATGTGTACCTAAGGCCGTTAGTTGAAGAACTTTTATAGCTGTGGGACAAAAAAGGTGTACGTGTGTGGGATAAGCACAAACAGCAAGAATTTGACCTACGAGCATTGCTGCTTGTAACCATGAATGATTGGCCTGCTCTTAGTAACCTCTCAGGATAAACAAACAAGGGATACCACGCATGCACGCACTGTTTAGATGATACCGAAAGTATATATTTGGATAAATGTAAGAAGAATGTGTACCTGGGACATCGTCGATTTCTTTCGATCAAGCCTCTCTTAAGAAAGAAAGGAAAGCATTTCAAAGGTGAGGCAGATCACCGGAAGAAGCCTCGCCACCATACCGGTCCTGATATACTTGATATGGTCAAGGATTTAAAAGTAATCTTTGGAAAGGGTCCTGGCGAACAATCTGTTCCGAATGATGCTGACGGACACACACCCATGTGGATGAAGAAATCTATATTTTGGGACCTACCCTATTGGAAAGAACTAGAGGTCCGCTCTGCAATCGACGTGATGCACATGATGAAGAATCTTTGTGTGAACCTGCTAGGCTTCTTGGGCGTATATGGGAAGACAAAAGATACACCAGAGGCACGGGAGGACTAGCAACGTATGCACGAAAAAGACGACATGCATCCAAAGCAGTATCAGGGTCATGCCAGCTATGCTCTTACCAAAGAAGACAAGGAAATCTTCTTTGAATGCCTGCTCAGTATGAATGTCCTGTCTAGCTTCTCGTCAAATATAAAGGGAATAATAAATATGGCGGAGAAAAAGTTCCAGAACCTAAAGTCTCAAGATAGCCACGTGATTATAACGCAATTGCTTCCGGTTGCATTGAGGGGGCTTCTACTGGAAAACGTTCGATTAGCCATTGTGAAGCTATGTGCCTTCCTCAATGCAATCTCTCAGAAGGTAATCAATCTAGAAATCCTACCAAGGTTATAGAATGATTTGGCGCAATCTCTTGTCAGTTTCGAGTTGGTGTTCCCACCATCCTTCTTCAATATCATGACACACGTCCTAGTTCACCTAGTCGACGAGATTGCCATTCTGGGTCCTATATTTCTACACAATATGTTCCACTTTGAGAGGTTCATGGGAGTCTTAAAGAAATATGTTCATAACCGTGCTAGGCCAGAAGGAAGCATCTCCAAGGGCCATGAAACAGAGGAGGTCATTGAGTTTTGTGTTGACTTTATTCCTGACCTTAAGCCGATTGGTGTTCCTGAATCGCGGCATGAGGGCAGACTCGGTGGAAAAGGCACGCTAGGAAAGGATGAAGTAATATGTATGGACATGCATTCTTGGGCGCAAGCACACTGCACAGTTCTACAAAATTCCGCCTTGGTGGCTCTGTATATCGAGGAACACAAGAATATTCTACACTCCAAACACCCGGAGCAGTCTGACGACTAGATTACATGTGAACAAACGGGGACTTTTGGTGGTTGGTTGCAGACATGTCTCATGCATGACCACACTGCTGCAGATGAGCTGTACTTGCTGGCCAAGTTACCATCTTCAACTATATTGACTTTCAAAGGGTACGAGATAAATGGGAATACATTTTACACGATCGCCGAAGATAAAAAGAGCACCAACCAAAACAGTGGTGTCCGCTTTGATGCAGCAAACACCAATAGGCCAAAGGACACATATTATGGTTACATAGAGGAGATATGGGAACTTGACTATGGACGTGAATTGAAGGTCCCTTTGTTTCGGTGCAAATGGGTCAATCTGATAGGAGGTGGCATAAAGGAAGACCCGCGGTATGGAATGACAATAGTGGATCTCAACAATCTTGGGTACGCAGACGAACCATTCGTCCTAGCCAATGATGTGGCACAGGTTTTCTATGTGAAGGACATGTCTACCAAGCCGAGAAAAATAAAACATAAGGAAGTGAATACATCATACGATGAGCCAAAGCGCCACATAGTTCTTTCAGGGAAAAGAAACATCGTGGGAGTGGAGGACAAGACAGACATGTCAGAAGATTATGAAAAGTTTCATGAAATTGCTCCCTTCACAGTGAACACTGACCCAAGCATCCTGTTAAATGATGAAGATTATCCATGGTTACGGCGCAAAGGCACACACGCGAAGAAAAAGTTTTATACCCCAAGATCCCACTTTGGGATGTGACCGGCTTCACCGTCATCACTTTCTTCTCTAGTGAGTTTCTTTGTAATAGTTAGGGTACTTATATATCTGGAAAGTCCCACTTCAGACAAACTGGGGGGAATCTTTGTAATAGTTAGGGTACTTATGTGTTTTGGCATTTGAAACGCGAAGAAATATTATGTCCAAACAAAATATTTCATGCATTATGTAGGACTTCATTTGCTATTTTTTTAGCTAAATGACCCTGAAATTGAAAAGCACTACAAATGAACTTTGAAAGGTTGAAAGTTGGCATGGTATCATCATTTCACCCACATAGCATGTGCAAAAAAGTTGAGAGGGTTACGGCAAAAACTGGATACACTTCGTGTACAAAATGGACAATCGCTTTCGAAGTATCAGGGTTTTGGACGAAAACTCATCTGTTACAAAAGGCATTTCATTTTTTTTATCTTATTTCAACTCTAGACTTTTTGTGCATTCAATATGCACCATTCAAAACCACACCATCAATTTTCAACTCTTTTTAACTTCATTTGCTATTTTTCAAGCATTTACTGATTTTTTATAGCTAAATGACCCTGAAATTGAAAAGCACAACAAATGAACTCTGAAAGAGTTGAAAGTTGGTATGGTATCATCATTTCACCCACATACCATGTTCTAAAAAGTTGAGAGGGTTAAGGCACAAATTGGATGCACTTCATGTACAAAATGGACAATCTCTTTCGAAGTATCAGGGTTTCGAACGAAAACTCATCTGTTACAAAAGGCATTTCATTTTTCTAAACTTATTTCAACTCCAGACTTTTTGTGCATTCAATATGCACCATTCAAAGCCACGCCATCAATTTTCAACCCTTTCTGACTTCATTTGCTATTTTTCATGCATTTACTGATTTTTTTAGCTAAATGACCCGAAAATTGAAAAGCACTACAAATGAAGCCTGAAAAGGTTGAAAGTTGGCACGGTATCATCATTTCACCTACATAGCATGTGCTAAAAAGTTGAGAGGGTTACGGCAAAAACTGGATGCACTTCATGTACAAAATGGACAATCTCTTTCGAAGTATCAGGGTTTCGGACGAAAACTCATCTATTATGAAGGCATTTCATTTTTCTAAACTTATTACAACTCCAGACTTTTTGTGCGTTCAATATGCACCATTCAAAGTCACGTCATCAATTTTCAAACCTCTCTGACTTCATTTGCTATTTTTCATGCATTTACTGATTTTGTTGAGCTAAATGAGCCTGAAATTGGAAAGCACTACAAATGAACTCTGAAAAGGTTGAAAGTTGGCATGGTATCATCATTTCACACACATAGCATGTGCTAAAAAGTTGAGAGGGTTACGGCAAAAACTGGATGCACTTCGTGTACAAAATGGACAATCTCTTTCGAAGTATCAGGGTTTCAGACGAAAACTCATCTGTTACAAAGGCATTTCATTTCTTTAAACTTATTTCAACTCTAAACTTTTTGTGTGGTCAATATGCACCATTCAAAGCCTTGTCATCAATTTTTCAACCCTTTCTGACTTCATTTGCTATTTTTCATGCATTTACTAATTTTTTTGAGCTATAAAACTAAAAGAGCTAAACATTATCTGTTTTTGATTAAAACACCCATTTAAAAAAACCTAAGAATTACCAAATTGAATATAATGATAAAACACACTAATATTAAACAGCAGAAAAAAGAATCACTCAAAAATCTATTTTTAAAGTAAAGTTATTCACAAACTAGTGATTCACACAAATTTCAAATAATTCAAATTTAAACTATTCAAATTTGAAAACTACTGGCACTAACAGAAATTTTATAATTTTTTGACCTAAAGCAAAAAGATTCACTCAAAAACTCTAAATAAAGCAAAAAAAAACCTTAGAAACAAAAGAAAATAAATAAAGCAAAAAACAAAAAAAACTAGAAAATAAATAAATTAAAAAAAATGCCCGCCTACTGGGCCGCCACGGCCTGCATACGACTAGAAACCCAACTACTAGTTGGGCCAGGATGCAGGCCCGTAGGGCAAGTAGGCCCCATAGGGCAGTGACAGGTTAGTTAGGCCCACACATGCCTGCTTTAGACAGGAGCTCGAAGGAGAAGTCGCGGTGGGGCTTATAAACCAGTGTTGGCGCCCCTCGCTGGGCGAGGTGGGACTAAAACTTCCCCTGCCCCGCGGCTGTGGCAGCACGAAACCTTTAGTCCCGGTTGGTGGCTCCAACCGGGACTAAAGACCCCCCCCCCCCTTTAGTCCCAGTGCGAGCCACCAACCGGGACTAAAGGCCACCTTTAGTCCTTTAGTCCCGGTTGGAGCCACCAACCAGGACTAGAGGTCCTGTATATAAACAACACTTTGCAAAAATTGCAAAGTGATTTGCATTTCCCCCCGATGATGCCGAAGACGACGACGCCGCCACGCTGCCACACCTCGACATCGCCGTTCGGCCCGAGCCCACACCGGCGCCGCCGCCGCTCCTCCGCGCGCGCCCGCCATCGCACCCGCCTACCGTTCCTCCACATGCCGCCGCCGCCCAAGCTTGCGCCGACGCCGCGCCGCTCCTCCACGCCTCTGGCGTCCTCCTCTGTCTCCGGCGCCGCTCCTCCATCTCCGGCATCCTCCCCACCTCCCTCCGCCCCGATGATCCCGGCTGGTGAGCCTGCCAACCATTTTTTCATAAATTTTGTTCATCTTTTTTTTTTCATAGATTGTTTTTTTCACTAGATGTTGTAGATGGCTTAGTATATGTATGTATGTAAATTTGCACTAGATGTTGTAGATGGCTTAGCTAGTAGATGACTTAGCAAAAAAGTTGCATAGAAAACATTTGACCATGTATAGTAGAATAAATTTGCATTGGAATTTTTTTGACCATAGGGTGAAATTTTGACCAAGCATAAAAAAATTTGACCATATGTATAGTATAGAATAAGTTTGCATAGGAAAAAGTTGCATAGAAAACATTTGAGGAATTTTGACCAAGCATAGAAAAACTTTCCATAGAAAAAATTTGACCATGTATTAAAAATATTTTAATGTTGTATCTTAAAAATATTGATCGAGAACATGTTAATATCTTAATGTTGTATATATTCAAAAAAAGTTTGTCGACGATGCCTGGGCCGCATCCTCGTTGTCGACTCGGTGGCGACAACCTTCTTGAGAGGTGCCATGTCCATGACTGGGCTCCGCCGGGCTAGCACTGGGAGGTGCTACCTTCCGGGGCGCGCAGCTTGGTGAGGAACCGGGCTCCGGTCGTCGACCCGGAGCTTCTTTGGTGTCAGTCACATGGGCCACTTTCGGTGCGGAGGCAGCCGGCCCCCGCGGAGGTTGTACGTCGTCGTGTCAGGGAGGAGGACGAGCAATTCCATTGCTACATGGTTGCATTGGACATCAGGTTCTCCAATACCTGGCAGGTTCTCTAGGGATCTCACCCGAGCTATGATCCTATGATGGTTCCTTCTCTGTGGGTGTTCACCGCCCGCGCCTCAGGAACCATGAGTGAACTAGATTCTTCGATAATATTCGATCTGTATTAGCTAGTGATGTTATATGATAATATTCGAGATGTATTAGTGATAATACTGGAGATGTATTCGAGATTATATTCGATAATATTTGAGAAAATGTATTCGAGATTATATTCGATAATATTTGAGACCATGTATTTGAGATTATATTCGATGATGCATATTATCTGGATTATTCGAGATGTATTAGTGATATTATTCGAGATGCATATTATCTACTATGATTCAGTTTTTCCTTATTGATTGCATTCTAATTTGAATACTAAATTGTTTTATCTTTCTTCTGGATTAGTTAATATAAGCTATGGATGATACCGGCAGTGCCGAAGAAGAGATCATGTTCAACATCATACACTCCCTGAGCCCAAATCAGAATGAACCTGAAGATGACGGCTCGCAATATCTGAACGATTCCGGTGAGGGAATATTTGATGAAGACGAACGAAGAGACAAAGGCCGCATAAACAATGATGGCGAAGGAAATGTTCTTCAATTAACAAAGAACGATGAGGTATATATATATATAAGGCCTCTGGTGATCATTACATGTATTAATTGATTTATATTTATATATATATATATATATTAACGAATCGATCTTTCTTCTTTTAGCCCTCTGAATCGAGCAAATCTTCTACGAGCAGGGTAGTACGAGGCCCGGCCAAAAAGTTGCAGGCTGGCATAAAGTGCAACATCGATGAGATCAAACCAAATGGTGAACCGTTCGCTCCTAAAAAGAATGCGGACAAATTTACTCGTCAATGCGGAGTTATTGTCAAGGACCAAATCCCGATCTCCGTTCAAGAATGGAATAAGCCAACAAAGGGAGATCAAGGAGTTAGTTTTGTCTCCGAAAGAGCAAAAGATCTGCTTTGGGAATCGCTCATGTCACATTTCACCCTACCAGAGCATTTGACAGATGCAGAACGGGAGAAAGTCAAGAAGAGTGCTCTTAAGAAGATGGCCGCGTGCTTCTGCAACCACAAGAAAATAATATGGGCCAAGTATGAAGCAGACAGAAAGCAGACTCCAGAATTCAAGGGAACACTGGAGAAGGCAAGAGATCACTGGGACTCTTTCATGAAGTTCAAGGAATCGGAAGCAGCTCAGGAATGGTCCAGGATAAACAAGATTAATGCTGCGAAAAAAGTGGCACAATACTCTGGGGCCAGGTGGCTACCAGGTCGGCCGGCCTAAGTGGGATGAAGATGAGGAACAGATGATTGCTGCAGGGGTCACTCCAGTTACATTGAGTTGGCCCGACAGGTGCAGGACTTGGTTTTATGCGCATGGGGGGAAGTTGGACCCAAAGACAGGGCTGGTTATGGAGCGGGCAAGTCTTAACACTACAGCAGGATGCTGCTAACGCGACACTACGATCAGAGACCCTTTGACAAAACTGTGTGCGATGCATTAATCGCAAACAGTGATGTAAAAAAATCATCAAAAAAGATGCAAAACATTTCCGATGAATGATACATCAAACACGGTTCAGATTTTAGTTGCGTGTGCGATGCGGGGCATACAGTTGATCCATACGAACTGTTTGCGATGAGACAGAACAACAGAAACGGGCAGCCAAATCAAGGTGTGTGTGATATACGGCATACAGTTCGCTTCGATGAACCATTTGCGATGATCGAGGTGAACACAAAGGATTCGGCGTAACAAGATGTGTGTGATACCCGGCAAATAGGTCGGTAATCAGAATTGTGTGCGATCATTATAGACAGCCCATACGGTCTTATTTTGTGAATTGTGTGCTCGTCAGGGCACACAGTTCAACAAACCAACTTGTGGGCGATAATGTAGAAGATCTCTGTCAAATATGTATTACTAACTGTCTGCTATGAGATTTACAGGATAAACAGAGATAACAAATTAATATGAGCGAATGGAAATGGAGATATATACAGTCTGCTTAAATTAGTCCTTCTTCTTCTTGTTGTTGTTGGATGTCCCCACGACATCGTCTTGGCGAGGATGCTTCTTGTCGCTGACCGTTGGCTTTTCATCGCCGCCGCCGTCATCATCGTCGTTGCTGTCGTCGTCGTCCTCCTCCTCGTTCGACCATTCCTCCTCATTATCATCGTCGTCCTCTTCTTCATCCTCCGACGGCTCCTCGTCCGTCTTGTTGTCGTCTGACGACTCTGGAGGCGGTGTCCCTTCCATGATCCGGATATAATCGAGGTTTGGGCTCGACGCCGGACTCATGGAAGATGAGCGGGATGATTACGATGTTGACCTATCATCGGGTGCCAGACTGCTGGCCGAACTGTCGTCCTCACTGTCGCTCGACATGGCTGCGGTCGTATAAAAACCGCGAGAAAGCGAGATTGCAGAGTGTGTGCAAGTTTGTAGCGCGGCCTGCCGGGGACGATGAAGATGGTGGACACTTAAGCGGGGTATGCAAAGAAGAGGAAATGCCAATTGAGGCGGGGGTTGACGTATTATCTAACTGTTGATATAATCAACCGCAATTATTTGTACCCAGTCGCTCCAAATTCCCGGGGATGCACAGGACTCCTATTGGCTGATTTCTTTTTTCAGGACAAAAATAAGGAACGAGTTTTGGGATTATGCACCGGTACCGGTACGAACGGAGTAGGATAGTTGGCAAGCAATACATTGAGCTCTTCTTATTGATGAAGCCAGTAATAATCAAACTACAAAGGAAAAGAAAAAAGAAAAAGGAAAATATCTGCACGAATCTTCGCGTAACATCAATGGCATAGGACCTAGATGTGCATTACTTAGAGCACATCTAGACTTGCTTTAGCAATATTGTCAAACAAAACCCCTAATCATCATTGCAAACAGCGCATAGATCATGGCTAATGCGACAACCACAACTACACATGCTAGTTCCTTCTTGTCTCTTGCTTTCATCTGTTGCCTGTGATTGATTCTTTCTTGCTTCATCGTACTGATTGTACATTCCATATTAGCAAGTTTCTTCTTCAGCTTTACGTTATCTTCTATGAGCTTGGTGATAACACTCCGAGCCCTGCCATGCCATTCTTCATCCAGCCAGTTAACAAAGGCACAAGCCTCATATCCCTACCAATGTTAAATAGTATTCAGGATGAGCGGTGGCATTAACTCATGTAAAACGATGAACTTAGCACTAACCTCTAAGGGGCAACTAAGAGACCGCCTGCCAATGTTGAATCCCTTCGTGCATACACATTGAGCGGGAGTGTGCCCGTGCACACAACTCAGCTTTTGGTACTTCTCGGTGGCGCAAAATTCGGAGTCGAACTCATGTTGCGGGAGTCTGGAGTCATGCTTCGGATCCGGTGGCAGATCGCTTTCCTGGTGGGGGGGTCATTTAGGATGGATTCAGCAAGGAGCTACTTTGGACATGCTAAAAAAGATCGGGATATATTGGAACCTGACAGGACGTTTTGGATCCATAGTACACCTGCCTTTTGATGACCTTAGGCAAGTGCTCGGCGGCGACCACCGTCGTGGCGGCGCTGCCGAGAGCAGCGATACGAGCAGGAGCAGCCGCACCGAAACCATCAGCACCACTCATCCGCATTCCCCCAATGTTATTGACATGCGAGGGAATTTGCAGGCTATCTAGGGATTTGGGGGAAATGGGGAAACTATGGGGATAAGCTAACGGGCGGGAACTACTTATGGCATTATATGTTGTATACGTCACATTGTTCATACATGTCGTTTGTGTTAGGTATTACAACTTCACACACGATTTCGGCACCAAACCGTGTGAGAAGACAACATAGGTGAGACATGGTTGCCATTACATAACCATATGTGACACTGTACATATAATTGAGTTACAGTGATACCGTGTAAACATCCGCTCTGCGAATATCGGTCAAAAAATAAAACAGCCGCTCTGCAGATAGAGATGGCGGCGGCGGCGGCCTAGGCAGCGGCTACCGGATAAGAGGTCAATCCTCGATCCGTGGGCGGTGGCGGCATCATAGGAGGTCAATCCTCGGTCTGCGGTGGGAGATAGGAGGTGCTCAACCATTGAGGTCGGTGGCGGCGTGATAGGAGCACATCCATCATTGTCGATGGGGGGATAGTGGAGGTCGAACTTCAGGCGGCAGCCGCACTAAGCTTTTCTCCTCGACCCTGCTGGCTCGGCGTGCCGCCGCATCGTGCTTCTCTGTTTGTTGGGTGGAGGTCGCCGCACGGCTAATTAATTAAGGTATTCTTTTCATGAGTGGCTTAATTAAGGTATTCAATTCCTAAGGGTAGTCCTGTAGTACTCTGCGTGTAAATTGACTGGCCATTAATTTTTGTCATTGCACATCTGGATAACAATATGGAGCGCCCTCAGTAATTATGAAAATAAAACCTTGTGATTTATGCACGCATCTTTGGGCATCAGTTAATCCGTGTATTAATGTTGCTGTTTTGTTTTTAGTTACCATTCATGTGGTGCAGATGGAACGATCTCAATGGATGAAGAATCGGAGAACCATATATTTTATCAGTGGCGTGACAGAGTTCATGAATTTGGCTGAAAGTACAAAGAGGAGAATTGCTGATGCGGATTACATCCTATGTCCATGTACTCATTGTGCCAATACAGAGTCACGTGAAGTTGGAGATGTCCAGTGGCACTTACTCTCTCGGGGATTCATGGATGGATATACACGTTGGACCAGACACGGTGAAGAGCAGGTCATGGATGAATATACCCGGGGCTGCGAGATGCCAAACCCCAGTCAGTGTCACATGGATGTTGAATCTAACATCAGGGAAGAGGCGTCAAGCTACCAATGGAACACCGAAAAGCCGAAATGCCCACTGGAAAACCAAGACGTCGACGCAGATGATGACGATCTTGATATGCCAGATTTTGCAGCTATGATTGCAGATTTTAAGGGCCCAAAAAAGGATATGATTGGGTACAAGGATCTGCCAACCATTCATGCAACTCCAAGAAAGAATTGTATCCAGGTTGCAAAAATAAATATTCCAAGTTGAGTGCCACCCTGGCGCTTCTCAGATTTAAAGAAGCAAACGGTCTATCAAACAAGGGCTTCACAGAGGTGTTAGGTCTTTTCAAAGAAATTCTTCCGAAAGATAATGTGCTCCCCAGAAGCACGAACGAAGTGAAGAAAATTGTTTGCCCATTGTAACTTGAAGTACAGAAGATACATGCTTGTGTGAATGATTGTATATTGTACCATGGACAAAGATTTGCGTGCATGTCCCACATGCAAGCATGCATGATACAAGCACAGGAGAGCAAAGGACAAGTACAGATTGGACGATGAGATCAAGACAGGAATCCTGTGCAAGGTTGTTTGGTACTTGCCTTTAATTCCAAGGTTGAGGCGTTTGTTTGCAAACCCTAGAGAGGCAAAGAGGTTGCGGTGGCATCATGATGAGCGAACTGTGAATAAATATATGAGGCACCCGAAAGATGGGGCTCAGTGGGAATTAATCGACAACAAGTTTCAAGACTTTGCCAAGGATCCTAGAAGTATAAGGATCGGGGAGTGTACTAACGGGATGAATCCTTTTGGTGATATGAGCACCAATCACAGCACATGGCCGATGCTCCTTGGTTGTGTATGAAGAAAAAAATACATTATGATGTCAATGATTATACAAGACCCGAAGCAACCTGGAAATGACATCGACATTTACTTTCAGCTACTGGTAGAAGAACTGCTGACAGTGTGGATAGATGCGCCTGCTGTAAAATATTATGATGCTTATAGAACTGAGATTTTTGATCTACATTTGATGCTGGTGCACACCATTTAAGATATGCCGGCATTAGGCAACACACCGGGGCAGAAAACAAAGGGAGATGTAGGGTGTGTTACATGCATGGATAGGACAGCTAGCAGATTTCTTCCCAACTCACGCAAAACCGCGTATTTGCGTCGTCGTAGGTTCTTACGGAGAAATCACCCATACCGAAAGATGAAAGCTGAATTTGATGGTACGGCAGAGGTAGATGTGAGACCAAGACCGTATGATGGGGAGGTGGTCCACAACATGGCTAAACAAATTAATGTTGTGCTTGGCAAGAAGCACGATTTGACGGCAAAACAAACACCCAAGGGTCAAGTGTTTAAGAAGAAATCGGTGTTCTGGAAATTACCTTACTGGGAGATTCTACATGTACGTCACCGCATCGATCTCATGCATGTAGAGAAGAACATATGTGAAAGCATCCGTGGTACTCCGCTCAAGATTAAAGGTAAAACAATGGATGGTAACGGTTCACGGCTCGATATGCTTGCTGATCAATCAAAACGCAAGAGTGAAGCAGAAGATGATGACAAATTCATCAAAGCTTGCCAGAGTTACAATTTCAGTACAAAAGAAGCAACACAGTTCTTTACCTATTTGTTGTCAGTTAAGACACCCTCTTCCTACTCCGCAAACATCAGAAGTCTCGTGGATGTGAGCTTAGGTAAAATGAAGTTGGGACACATGAAGTCACATGATTGCCACATAATGTTAACACAAATCCTCCCGGTGGACAAAGATATAAGAAACACACTCATTGAGCTCTGTGATTTCTTCAACCAACTATGGCAAAAAGTTGTATATCCTAAAGAGTTGTATCATATGCAAGAGGATATTGCAAGAATACTGTCCAACCTAGAGATGTTTTTCCCACTGTCATTCTTTGATGTCATGGTCCATCTCACTGTGCACCTTGTCGACGAGATAAATTATTGTGGTCCTGTGTTTCTTTGCAACATGTATCCCTTCGAGCGGTTCGTGGGAATACTGAAGCACTATTGTCGGAACCGAAACCATCTAGAGGCAAGCATCCTACAAGGTTATACCATGGAGGAGGTTGTTGAGTTTTGCACCGAATACATGAAACAAAGACCTATAGGTTTGCCCCTCTCTCGCCATGAGGGAAGGCAGAAAGGTAAGCTGGTCCTTGCTGGCACGCAAATGGCTGCACCCAGAGAATTGGCAGAGAAAGCCCATTTGACTGTACTACTTAATAGGCCAGTTCTCAGCACTTATGCCGAAGAACACTTGGCGGAGATACGCCAAAGCTTCTTACCAATGATGCCTTCATCAGATTGGAGATGAAGGAGCACACTAAGAACTACGCCGAATGGCTGAAGAATCGTTTGGCACAAGGATCCATCGATGACATTGCTACGTGGTTGGCACAAAAGCCATCACCTACTGTGTTGACGTACCAAGCATATGACATAAATGGATACACATTCTACACCAAGGAACGTGATGAGAAGACCTCATATTAGAACAGCTCTGTTCGAATAGAATGCATGACTATAGATGAAGCTGATAAAAGGGTATACTATGGAACCATCAAAGAGATTTGGGATCTTGACTATGTGAAAGTTAAGGTGGCATTATTCAGGTGCGCATGGATCCCTCTTGGTCATGTAAAGGTTGATGATTACAGGAAGACCTGTGTTAACAGTACAATGATTGCATATCACGTGGACCCGTTCATTCTTGCCAGCGATGCTACCCAGATTTTCTATGCGGAAGACCCCTTGCATAAGAACTGCCATGTAGTGATGCATGGGAAGAGGAGGGTACTGGGTGTCAAGGATGTTGCCGATGAGGACGAGTACGATGAATTTGCTGAGTTGCCAGCCAAGGGATCACACACCCATCTAACAGAGAAGTGTAAAATCATCAGAAAACCCAAGTTCATTCGGGGTCAACGTAATGATCCCAGTTCCCCCATGTACATGGGAATTAAGCCATAAGACTAGCCTTTATGCCTACCCTGCAACTTAATTCATTCAATTTAGAACTGTCGCGTGTACTGAATTTGTGAGTTATGCCCGGTTTTCTGTTGATGTAAGAACCGTTAATATGTTGACCTTGATATGCTGTCAGCTCAGGCAATGAATATGAACTGTTTATTATTATTATTATTATTATTATTATTATTATTATTATTATTATTATTATTATTATTATTATTATTATTATTATTATTATTATTGTTATTATTATTATATCATAGAGATAGCACACTCAATTGATCTCACTCCAGTATGTGTGAACAAAAGATATGCAATTTGGTTTGCGAATAGCACATGGTTCGTTCATGAAAGCCGTGTGCCAACCAAACCCCGCGCGCAATCTAAGTCGTGCTTTCTGATGGGCCAGAACCCAAACCCCACGGATCGTACGTCTGCACCATTGGATGCTCCCAGATCGAATGGCAATCCTCATCCCTTTCAACAGCAAATGCAGTTCCGGTTGTAATTTTATTTTTATGCACAAAATGCATGTTAAACTCAAAAAATGACTTAAATATAGCTAACAATACCTGAAATGCGCCAGAAAATCAAACCCGTGGTATAATGGTGATTGCGTACCGTGGAAATTTTTATGAGGCCAAACGATGAAGTCACCGACCACTTGAGCTTGAATTGACACGTCTCCTTTTGGAAACCATGATCCTTCATGTGAGATGCTCCGGTTTGGAAGGAGCAATCATCAAAACTTGTGCTAAACTTTACCAATTTTTTTCCACGGGGTCGTGAGAGCATGCCACGGGCACACATCAATTTTGATGATGTTCGGACTCCATCTGAATTTCCTCTAATTATAATACCAACTAGGCCTATGCCAGTGGCCGCACCTCGCGGCCGAAATGTTTGAAACTTCTCCCCGCTTCTCGGACAAACGGATGAAAACTCGCAAAGCGACGCACAAATGATTTGTACACCTTCTTTGCTAAGGCTTGCCATAGTGGGGGTATCTTAGCCGGTATCATGCACTCGGGAATAGCAAATATGATGATGTGGCAAGGAATTAAAGAAGGGAGAGTGGGTTAGAGTAACATAGGTAGATACCGTAACATAATAAATGCTATACTACTTTGTGTCATGCATGGCCATAAATACGGTCATCTATGATACTACTCTATGATACTATGCACTATGAAGGTACGTATTATCATACACTAGTATCATATGCATGATACTAGTATATGATACTCCCCACTATAAGGCTGGCCATAGTGGTGGTATCATAGCCGGTATCATGCACTCGGAAATAGCAAGTATGCTGATGTGGCAAATAATTAAAGAAGATAGAGAGGGTTAGAGTAACATATAGGTAGATACCATATCATGCTAAATGCGATGCTAATTTGTGACATGCATGGCAATAAATATGATCATCTATGATACTACTCTATTATACTATGCACTATAATTAAAGGTAGTATCATACACTAGTAACATATATATGCATGATACTAGTATATGATACTCTCCACTATGAGTAGCCTAAGTATAGCCTAGCTAAAACACCCACATGTAGTTGTAGTAGGGTTTTGACTTTATATGCACTAAATGCAAGGTAAGTGCAAAAAATGACTTAAACATAGCAGATGAGACCTGAAATGGGCCAGAAAATCAAACCAAGGGTATATCCGTGATTGTTTACCATGAATTTTTTCGAGGCGGAACAATGTAGTCACTGACGATTTGGAGTCCGAAGTGCCGCGTCTCCTTTTGGAAACTATGATCCTTCTTGTGAGATTCTCCGGAATGGAAGGTGCGAGCACCAAAACTTGTGCCAAACTTTACCAAATTTTTTCCATGTGATCGTGAGAGCACGCCATAGTGACACAATGATTTTCATTATTTTCGGACTCTATATGCATTTCCTGTAATTAATATACCAACAAGGCCTACGCCTCTGGCGGCACCCTGCGGCCGAACTGTTTGAAGTTTTTTCCCGTTTCTCAGACAATGAATGAAAACTCGCAAAGTGACACACAAATGATCTTGCTAACACCCACGTGTAGTTGCGACTATATATATGTATATATATATATGTGCAAAAAATGACTCAAGTATAGCAAACGAGATCACAAATGCACCAGAAAATCGAACCATAGGGTACAATCATGATTTCTTACCGTGGAAAAAAATTTGGAGGCGAAACGATGAAATCATGTTTTCATTCAAACGAAAATATGTTGTTAGTTCGTGTAAGTGTTTTCAAATAGCACATGGTTCACTCATGAAAGTCGTGTGCCTACTAAGCCGTGGCCAATTCCCCCCTGCCATGCGCGTGATCTGAGTCGTGCATTCTGATTGGCCAGAACACAAACCCCACGGATCGTACGTCTGCACCGTTGGATTCTCCTTGATCGAACGACAATCCTCATCCCTTTCGACAGCACATGCAATTCCGGTTGTGATTTTATTTATATCCACAAATTGCATGTTAAATTCAAAAAATGTCTTAAATATAGCAAAGGATACCTGAAATGCGTTACAAAATCAAACCCGTGGTATAATGGTGATTGTGTATCGTGGAAATTTTTATGAGGCCAAATGATGAAGTCACCGGCCACTGGAGTTTGAATTGACACGTCTCCTTTGGAAACCATGGTCCTTCATGTGAGATGCTCCAATTTGGATGGAGCGATCATCAAAACTTGTGCCAAACTTTACCAAAAAATTTCCCCGGGGTCATGAGAGCACGCACACACCGATTTTGATGATGTCTAGACTCCATCTGAATTCCCTGTAATTAAAATACCAACTAGGCCTACGCCGGTGGCCGCACCTCGCAGCCGAAATGTTTGAAACTTCTCCCCGTTTCTTGGACAATGGATGAAAACTCGCAAAGCGACACACAAATGATTTGTACACCTTCTTTGCTAACTAACACCCAGATGTAGTTGTAGAACGGTTTTGAATTTATATGCACTAAATGCAAGGTAAGTGCAAAAAAATGACTTAAATATAGCAGACGAGACCTGAAATGGGCCAGAAAATCAAACCTAGGGTATATACGTGATTTTTTACCGTGAAAAAAATTCGAGGCGGAACGATGTAGTCACTTACAATTGGAGTCTGAAGTGCCGCGTATCCTTTTGGAAACTATGATCCTTCTTGTGAGATGCTCCGATTTGGAAGGTGTGAGCATCAAAACTTGTGCCAAACTTTACCAATTTTTTTTCAGGGGACCCTGAGAGCACGCCACGGTGACACAGCAATTTTTTTTATTTCCGGACTCTATATGCATTTCCTGTAATTAGAATACCAACAATGCCTACGCCTCTGGCCGCACCCTGCGGCCGAACTATTTGATTTTTTTCCTGTTTCTCAAACAATGAATGAAAACTCCCAAAGCGGCACACAAATGATCTTGCTAGCTAGCACCCACGTGTAGTTGCGACTATAGCAAATGACTCAATTATAGCAAACGATACCTCAAATGCACCAGAAAATCGAACCATAGGGTACAATGGTGATTTCTTACCGTGGAAAACAATTTGGAGGAGAAACAATGAACTCTTGTTTTCATTCAAATGAAAATATGCTATTAGTTCATGTAAATGTTTTCAAATAGCACACGGTTCACTCACGAAAGCCGTGTGCCGACCAAACCGTGGCCGATGCCCCCCCTGCTGCGCGCGCGATCTGAGTCGTGTGTTCTGATTGGCCAGAACCCAAACCCCACGGTTCGTACGTCTGCACCGTTGGATGCTCCCAGATCGAACGGCAATCCACACCCCTTTCGACAGCAAATGAAGTCCGGCTAGGATTTGATTTATATGCCAAAATGCATGGTAAATGCCAAAAAATGTCTTAAATATAGCACACGAGACCAGAAATGCGCCAGCAAATCAAACCCGTGGTATAATGGTGATTGCTTAACGTGGGAAAAATTTAGAGGCGAAACGATGAACTCACGTCTTCATTTCAAAATTAGTATGTCTTCATTTCAAATGAAATTATTCTCTTTGTGGACACGAGCGCTTAGTGGCAACCGTTTGCATAGGCCTTTCCGCGTGGCGACCGGGGATATTTTTTCACCTTTTCACCTAGGCCGCCAACACCCCCCCCCCCACTGCCCGCCCGCGTTTCACTCAACTAGCCCACCCAATCTCCATCGCAAGCTCCCCCCTCCCCCAGATCCACAGCAGAATCCTCTTCGGCATCGGCGTGGTCACCCCGGACGTGTGCCCGCTCTTCGGTGTCAACCCTACCTCCACTACCGTTCCCAACACGCGGCTGCCCGCGCCTCGCCGTCTTCATTTGCTCGCCAGCCACCCTCAAGCATATCGATCCTGTAACCCTTGCCTCTCCTGTGGTTAGGACGGGTTTGCATTAAGAAACCTGTTAGTTACTTGGAGAAACTGGAAGCATGTGCTGTAGAAGAAGTACTTGAGTGAAGGTAAGACCTAATCCCCGCATACCCCCAAATTACAAAGGTAGACTGGGCAGAATTCAAAAGGGTCAGGGCAACTACAGAGTTTGCTGAGAAGAGTGCCAAGCAATCGAAACTTCAGAAGAGGAACACACACCCCCACCGTATGGGTGTGGCAGGATACTACGGCATGAAACCGATATGGGACCAGGAGGACAAAGAAGCTATAGCAGCGGGTGGGAAACCAGCCTTTAGTGAAATCAGGCGCGAACGCGCTAGAGACTCTAACACTGATAGCTAGCCAGCAGATGGGAGGGGAGGCGGGCATGGAGGATGCTGGTTATTGCGCGACAACACCGCACAAGAGTATCTGTGCATCAGCTGACCCCAGCGACACTGAGACTACAACTACTCATGATGATGCTATATCTGATATATCTGGAATGAAGACAGACTGAAGGGCGTGCTTACACATTATGAAGGTACATTAAAATGTGCAACAGCCTGGGTTTGCCCACCCTTCTTGGAAGAGGGCCTCTTGCTGGACAATGTGCCATTGAAGCCGGGCTGTGTGAAGTGCTACATGACTGAAGTAAAGCCTTGATTCAATGAATTTGCCTTGAAGAATGTCCTAGAAGACTTTGATGAGCAAAGGACCTTGGGAGAAACACTGTTACATCACATCCGGTGGCCATGAAAGGAAATAGAGTTCACGGATGAGATTCCTGAAGCCCCGCCAAGAGCAACCAATGTCGCCCCTCAACCGGTGACGCTCTCCTTGCCACAGCAGCTCTCGCGTGCTTCCCCCAAAGAACCTAATACTCGTAATCCGATGGCTGATGCATCAACATGTGATCAGCCAACCCGACTTTGTGCCGTACAGGCCATGTCATCATCCGCCCCAGAGCAGCCAGTGGCATGGCCTACAACTGCTGAAGACGGACCACTGGTTCAGATGCCGGCCGCCGAAGTAGCGGGGGAGACCCAGGTGCAACACATGCTCAGCAGACCAACCTGGTGGAATGGACTGCTAAGTAGTCTGATGCTTCAGAACCACCTGCTAAGTAGTCTGTAGGTCCAGAACCGACTGCTCATCAGTCCGTCGGTCCGCAGCCGCGTGATCAGCATACCAATGCGTCAACACTTCCTGCTCAGCAAACCAACGCGTTGGCACGGCCTCCTCAGCACACCGACAAGATGGCACCACCTGTGCAGAAACCCGACATAGCTTCAACGCATGGTTGATACGTCTCCGTCGTATCTATAATTTTTTATTGTTCCATGCCAATTTTCTACAACGTTCATATACTTTTGGCAACAATTTATATGATTTTCTTGGACTAACATATTGATTTGGAGCCCAGTGCCAGTTCCTGTTTGTTGCATGTTTTTTGTTTCGCAGAAAATCTATATCAAACAGAGTTCAGACGCGATAAAAACTTACGGCAATTTTTTTTGGAATATATGTGAATTTTGGGAATTGGAATCAACGTGAGACGATGCCCGAGAGGGCACAAGGCAGGGGCGCGCCTAGGGGGTAGGGCGCGCCCTGGACCCTTTTGGTCACCCCGTAAGGTCGTTGCTGCCCTTCTTCTGGCGCAAGAAAGCTAATATCCGGATAAAAATCATGTTAAAATTTCAGCCCAATCGGAGTTATGGATCTCCGGGAATTTAAGAAACGGTGAAAGGCTAGAATCGGGGAACGTAGAAACATAAGGAAACAGAGAGAGAGAGATCCAATCTCGGAGGGGCTCCCACCCCTCCATTGCCATGGAGGCCATGGACCAGAGGGGAAACCCTTCTCCCATCTAGGGGGAAGGTCAAGGAAGAATAAGAAGAAGGAGGGGGGCTCTCTCCCCCTCTCTCCCGATGGCGCTGGAACACCGCCGGGGCAATCATCGTGTGATGGCGATCTACACCAACACCTCCGTCATCTTCCCCAACATCTTCATCACCTTCCCCCATCTATATTCAGCAGTCCACTCTCCCGCAACCCACTGTACCCTCTACTTGAACATGGTGCTTTATGCTTCATATTATTATCCAATGATGTGTTGCCCTCCTATGATGTCTGAGTAGATTTTTGTTGTCCTATCGGGTAATTGGTGAATTGCTATGATTGGTTTAATTTGCTTGTGGTTATGTTGCTGTCCTTTGGTGCCCATCATATGAGCGTGCGTGTGGATCACACCATATGGTTAGTTGTATGTTGATAGGACTATGTATTGGAGGGCAAGGGTGATAGCAGCTTCAGCCTAGCATAGAAATTGATGCATACGGGATTGAAGGGGGACCAATATATCTTAATGCTATGGTTGGGTTTTACCTTAATGAACGTTAGTAGTTACGGATGCTTGCTAATAGTTCCAATCATAAGTTCATAGAATTCCATGTAAGGGATGACATGCTAGCAGTGGCCTCTCCCACATAAAACTTGCTATCGGTCTAGTAACGTAGTTAATTGCTTAGGGACAATTCCGCAACTCCTACCACCACTTTTCCACACACATTAAACTAATGTAATTGGTTATTTATCTAAACATCCCCTAGTTTTTATTTACGTGCTCTTTTTTATCTTGCAAACCTATCCTATCACACCTATAAAGTACTTCTATTTTCATACTTGTTCTAGGTAAAGTGAACGTTAAGCGTGCATAGAGTTGTATCGGTGGTCGATAGAACTTGAGGGAATATTTGTCCTACCTTTAGCTCCTCGTTGGGTTCGATACTCCTACTTATCGAAAGAGGCTACAACTGATCCCCTATACTTGTGGGTTATCAAGATATTTTTCTGGCGCCGTTGCCGGGGAGCAATAGCGTGGGGTGAATATTCTCGTGTGTGCTTGTTTGCTTTATCACTAAGTAGATTTTATTTGCTGTTCTAAGTTGTTCTCTATCTTTAGTTATGGATATGGAACACGAAATACCATAAAAATTAGGTGTACTTGCTACTCATGGAGATGGGGAACCTCCTAAAACCCTTGATGCTCATTATGTGAAGGATATTATGCACTACTTTAATAATCCTGAGAAAACCCCATTCAATTATATAATGGGAGACATGTTGGATCAACGTGAATACTTTAGAGATTATCGCTTGACTCAGAAAGGGAAGCTGTTATGGGATCAAATTGATATGTTGCATTGGTATGCTTGGAATTTATGCCAGAGATATGATTTTACTTGTTGCTCTAGGATGAAGGCTCCACACCTTCCCTTTTGATGCAAATTTAATGATAATGAAACCTTAGCTTCTTATGCTAATGGTAGATATGATTACTATGATGTGGAACGAATAGAAGAATTTGTTGCTTTTAAGGGTTCTTATGAAATTGAATCTTTGTTTAAAAAGTATGAAGCTTTTGATGATGATGTTTATAAGCCTGAAAATTTTGCTATACTTAAATATTGCTATGAGAATTATGAATACAATGCCAATATTGATGCATTTATTGAGAAAGTCTCCGCTGTCCAAGAAGAGACTAATATTTTGCAGGAATCTATGGAAGAAGAAATTGCTGAAACTATGAGCTCATTAGATGAAAAAGATGACAAGGAGAGCGAAGAACAAAAGGAGGAAGAGCGGATCAGCTACCCGTGTCCACCTTCTAATGAGAGTAACTCTTCAACTCATACATTGTTTAATTTCCCTTCGTGCTTACCGAAGGATGAATGCTATGATGATTGCTATGATCCCGTTGATTCATTTGAAATATCCCTTTTTGATGAACTTGATGCTTGCTATGCTTGTGGCCATGATGCCAGTATGAATGATGCTTATGGAGATGAATTTGCAATAGTTCCTTATGTTATGAAAGAAATTGTTGCTATTGCACCCACACATGATAGTCCTATTATCTTTTTGAATTCTCCCAACTACACTATATCGGAGAAGTTTGCGCTTATTAAGGATTATATTGATGAATATAATATGCATGTGCTTGCTGCCCCTACTTGCAATTATTATGAGAGAGGAACTACATCTCCGCCTCTCTATGTTTCCAATACGATAAAATTGCAAGAAATTGTTTATACTTTGCATGAGAAAATAGAATGGGTGATATCGGGATGATCAAAGGGGGGGCTTGCCTGGTTGCTCGGCGGCAAGGGCAAGGTCGTCAATGGTGTCTTCGGTCTCCGGAACTGTGTCGGTCTCGGGGACGATGTCGGGGTCTAACGAGAGAGAAGAGGGGGAGGAAACAATAAATACTAAGTAAACAAGTGCAGCACAAAGCATAACATGGCAATACGCGGTGACAGAGGTGATCTAACGCAGTCCCGGGTGATAATGGCGAAGGGGGGATTCATCCGGGAAAGTATTCCCAGTTCCGAACAAATGTCGGACAGATGACCTGAGGGGAACGGTTCCATGTTCGGGTAGTTAGGGACGCGTGACGGACAAACGGACCGCGTATCCGGATTCATCTCGTCGTTCTGAGCAAGTTTCATGTACAAATTATTTTCATCCGAGTTACGGATTAAAAGATATGATTTTCTAAAGTTTAATTGATTTTCTAGAATTTATTTAATCATTTAAATCAACATTATCCAAAACAGTACAGTGTGACGTCACTGTGACGTAATGCTGACATCAGCAGTCAACGGTCGGCTGACCAGGGTCAAACCTGACCAGTGGGGCCCACATGTCACCCTCTGATTAGTCTAAACAGAGTTTATTTTAACTAATTAACTAATTAGGCTACTGGGCCCACATGTGAGTGTGTAATTAGGTTAAACTAATTAACTTAATCAAAATAATTAATTAACAGGCGGTGGGGCCCGTGTGTCAGTGACACAGCCAGCCCAGTCAGCGGGCTGACCGGGTCAACTGGGCTCGCGGGGCCCAGCAGTTAGCGGCACAGCGGTGGGGCCCAGTCGGCCACGTTGGACGCCTAGTCAACGGCGGTCATCGAAGTGCTCCGGCGAGGCCGCGCGGCAGCGCGCAACTCCGGCGAGCTCGGGAATCGCCTGTGGGGCTCCATCCGAGGTGGGGTTTGGTCCTTTGGATTGGCCAATTCACGGCGCATCCGGTGATGGTGGTGGTTGGAGTTGGAGAGGCCGGAATAGTCGCCGGCGACGCCGTCGGGCGGCGGGGCTCTCGGGCGTGCTACGGATTCGACACTACGGCGCGCTAGCGAGCGAATAAAGCGACTAGGAAGGCTCGACGCGATGTGGCGAGCAAAATGAGCAGCAGCACATGACCATTTGGTTATCGGAGGCTTGCCGGTGACAAGCTCTGCGGCGGCGTGCTCGGGCGCGAGCGAGGCGACGACCACGGCTATGGGAAGAGGACGGGGAGAGGGGAAGAAGGTGCAGCAGCTCACAGTGGCCCTGTAGTTGTGCAATAGAGGGCTCGGGGAAGATCAACGGCGACGAATCGGTGCCGGAGACGAAGATGGCCGTGCGGGGAAGACGAGCTCGGGGAGGTCGCATCGGTGGCTCCCGGCTCCAACGAGCAGCTCCAGGAGGCGCAGTAGTCGACGGCGGAGCGCTCGGACTCGATGGCACGACACGGGGACGACGGTGGCCACGGAATCGATGGCAATGGCGGCGGCGGCGTTCGGGCACCGACGAGAGAGAGAGAGAGGGAGGGCGTGAGGGAGAGCCAGGGAGGGGTGTCCAGAGGGTCGAGGGGGGGCCTTATCCCCTCCAGAGGCACGCGGTGGCCGCTGTCGAGTAGGGGAAGGGGGGCCAGGGTGGCGAGTGCGGCGGAGGCGACAGCGCGCGAGGGGGAGGAGCAGTAGGAAGGGGACGGCGCCAGGCGGTGGGCTGGGCTGCACTGTGGCCACTCAGGCCCAGTGCGGTGGGCCTTTTTCTTTTCTTTATTTCTTTTTCTGTTTTTCTGTTTTAGTTCCTGTTTTGCAAAATGTGTGGCACCCACATGACTTTTGTAAAAATTGTGACCTGGTCCATAAATCACAGGGCAGCATACCCTATCACCAAAAATTTGTTTGGGGTATTTATCATTTCAGATTTATTTTATATTTATTAATAGGTTATTAAATATGGTTTTCAGTCACTGTTTTAGGATGTTCAGGCCACTTACCCATTTTCAATAATGTTGGTTTCAATTTTAGAACTGTCTCTGATTTACTTGCTATTAAATGAACAATTTAGTTTCTGATTTGAGCAACTTTTATTTTCCACTTTCAGTTTGAATTTCCATTTGAATTTGGATTTGAAAAGAGACATGATACTAATGATGATTAAGCACTGTTGATCATGATGACTTGGCATTATCAAAAGGGGATTACTGTAGCTTAATACATGGGGTGTTACACATACCTACCTATCATGGCATTTCCATAGCCATTCCAAGATATATTGCCATGCAACTTCCATAATCATCATATAAATGACTTGAGCATTCATTGTCATATTGCTTTGCATGATCGTAAGATAGCTAGCATGATATTTTCATGGCTTGCTCGTTTTTTGATATCTTTGCTATGCTAGATCATTGCACATCCTGGTACACTACCACAGGCATTCATATAGTCATCATGTATCAGTTTTATCGAGTTGTAATATCGAGTTGTAAGTAAATAAAAGTGTGATGATCATCATTATTAGAGCATTGTCCCAGTGAGGAAAGGATGATGGAGACTATGATTCCCCCACAAGTCGGATGAGACTCCGGACGAAAAAAAAGAGGCCAAAAAAAAGAGAGAGCCCAAAGAAAAGAGAAAACAAAAAAAATGAGAGAAAAAGAGAGAAGGGGCAATGCTACTATCCTTTTACCACACTTGTGTTTCAGAGTAGCACCATGTTCTTCATATGGAGAGTCTCTTGAGTTATCACTTTCATATACTAGTGGGAATTTTCATTATAGAACTTGGCTTGTATATTCCGATGATGGGCTTCCTCAAATGCCCGAGGTCTTCATGAGCAAGCAAGTTGGATGCACACCCACTTAGTTTCCAGTTTGAGCTTTCATACACTTATAGCTCTTAGTGCATCCATTGCATGGCAATCCCTACTCCTCGCATTGACATCAATTGATGGGCATCTTCATAGCCCGTTGATTAGCCGCGTCGATGTGAGACTTTCTTCCTTTTTGTCTTCTCCACACAAACCTCCACCATCATATTCTATTCCACCTATAGTGCTATATCTATGGCTCACGCTCATGTATTGCGTGAAAGTTGAAAAGGCTTGAGAACATTAAAAGTATGAAACAATTGCTTGGCTTGTCATCGGGGTTGTGCATGATGAAATACTTTGTGTGCTGAAGATGGAGCATAGCCAGACTATACGATTTTGTAGGGATAACTTTCTTTGGCCATGTTATTTTGAGAAGACATGATTGCTCTATTAGTATGCTTGAAGTATTATTGTCTTAATGTCAAATGATGGACCATTTCTTTGAATCTCTCGTGTCTTAATATTCATGCCATGATTTGATTATATGATCAAGATTATGCTAGGTAGCATTCCACATCAAAAATTATCTTTTTTATCATTTACCTACTCGAGGACGAGCAGGAATTAAGCTTGGGGATGCTGATACATCTCCGTCGTATCTATAATTTATTGTTCCATGCCAATATTCTACAACTTTCATATACTTTTGGCAACAATTTATATGATTTTCTTGGACTAACATATTGATCCAGTGCCAGTGCCAGTTCCTGTTTGTTGCATGTTTTCTGTTTCACAGAAAATCCATATCAAATGGAGTCCAAACGCGATAAAAACTTATAGAGATTTTTTTTGGAATATATGTGAATTTTGGGAATTGGAATCAACACGAGACGATTCCCGAGGGGGCAGCAAGGCAGGGGGTGCGCCACAGGGGGTAGGGCGCACCATGGAACCTTGTGGTCACCCCATAAGGCGGTTGATGCCCTTCTTCTAGCGCAAGAAAGCTAATATCTGGATAAAAATCGTGTTAAAATTTCAGCCCAATCAGAATTACGGATCTCCAGAAATTTAAGAAACGGTGAAAGGCCAGAATCAGGGAACACAGAAACAGAAGGAAACAGATAGAGAGATCCAATCTCAGAGGGGCTCCTACCCCTCCGGCGCCATGGAGGCCATGGACCAGAGGGGAAACCCTTCTCCCATCTAGGGGGAAGGTCAAGGAAGAAGAAGATGAAGGAGGGGGGCTCTCTCCCCCTCTCTCCTGGTGGCGCCGGAACGCCGCCGGGGCAATCATCGGGTGACGGCGATCTACACCAACACCTCTGTCATCTTTCCCTACATCTTCATCACCTTTCCCCATCTATATTCAGCGGCCCGTTCTCCCGCAACCCGCTGTACCCTCTACTTGAACATGGTGCTTTATGCTTCATGTCATTATCCAATGATTTGTTGCCATCCTATGATGTCTGAGTAGATTTTTGTTGTCCTATCGGGTAATTGGTGAATTGCTATGGTTGGTTTAATTTGCTTGTGGTTATGTTGCTGTCCTTTGGTGCCCATCATATGAGCGCGTGTGTGGATCACACCATAGGGTTAGTTGTATGTTGATAGGACTATGTATTGGAGGGCAAGGGTGATAGCAGCTTCAGCCTAGCATAGAAATTGATGCATACGGGATTGAAGGGGGGCCAATATATCTTAATGCTGTGGTTGGGTTTTACCTTACTGAACGTTAGTAGTTGTGGATGCTTGCAAATAGTTCCTATCATAAGTGTATATAATTCCAAGTAAGGGATGACATGCTAGTAGTGGCCTCTCCCACATAAAACTTGCTATCGGTCTAGTAACGTAGTCAATTGCTTAGGGACAATTCCGCAACTCCTACCACCACTTTTCCACACTTGTTAAACTAACATAATTATTTATTTATCTAAACAGCCCCTAGTTTCTATTTACATGCTCTTTTTATCTTGCAAACCTATCCTATCACACCTATAAAGTACTTCTAGTTTCATACCTGTTCTAGGTAAAGTGAACGTTAAGCGTGCGTAGAGTTGTATCGGTGGTCGATAGAACTTGAGGGAATATTTGTCCTACCTTTAGCTCCTCGTTGGGTTCGACACTCTTACTTATCGAAAGAGGCTACAACTGATCCCCTATACTTGTGGGTTATCAATGGTCAATAGTCTGATGCCGCTGCTCCTAAAGCCCAGCAGTCCGTCTGTCGTGGGAAATCACGGCCACGTATGGGGCCATCGGCCCCTTTTGGTTTGGCAGGGGGGTTGAGCGCATTGCACAAAGAGCGGAGGACCGTAGCGCAACATGGCAGAGATCACACGGGCAGTTTTACCCAGGTTTGGGCTGCCGCGAGGCGTAAAATCCTACGCTTGCTTTGGTGGATTGATGGTGGATTTGGGTGGAAACGCAGTGCTCTTGCTCGGCAGGGTTGCCTCGGGGCGAGAGCAGCTACTTGCGTACGAGTGTAAAAGGTTCCGAACCCTTTCTCTGGTTGCCATGGCCCTCCTTTTATAGATCAAGGGGTTACCACAGTGGCAAATCAATCATTGTGTACTGATTAGATAGCAAACAGTGCTATCATACCTAACTCTGCTGGTAGAGTAGAGCGCATTAAATGCGCCGCTCAGTGTCACATCGTAGCCTATCCGACAAGCCTTGCCGGGCCGCTCGGCCACCTTTTCGCCTGTCTTCTTGACACGTCACTGGACGGGTGTCATTTGGAGGTGGTTTCCTATGGAAATGGCTACCATGTGTCGCATAACTGCCACTTAGTCACTTGGGGGCTTGACACCGCACCGATCGATGACTTGCGTCGCTGTGAGGTGGAGCGGTGAAGCGTTGGCGGGGTAGTTTGCTTTGGTAGTGCCCGGCAGGCCTACCGAGATGGTCTTGAGGCTTGTCTTTGGGGCCACCTCGTCCTCGCCAGGCTCGCCTGCCCGGCAAGGGAGGTTTTTCCTTAGCAGTGTCTTGGTCTTCTTGCCCTGCCCTTTGATTCATCAAAGGGCCATCTTTCTTAGCTTGATCTGCTCTTGGATGTTGCAACTTAGCTCTTTTATGCCTGTGCATGGTCTGGGCAACAGACCCAGGGTTTGTTGCTCCGATAGGAGCCCCCGTGCCTGGCCCGAATGTGCTGCCGGGCGTCGTCGGGATAGGCCCTTTCCAGTGCACAGGCAAGAGGGTAGCAGTTGCATCGTCCTTTGAGATCTTCTTTGCTTCTTCATTAACCTAAGCCCAGGTCAGTTTCCGGTTCTCCCACCCGTCGCGTAATGCCAATTGTGGTGTGGCCATTCTTGTAATGACCCGTGAATGACTTTAACGCACGAGCGAGTAACTGCCAATTCACTCTTCCCGCCACGCCCTTATCCCCGGCCACGTATGCTGCATGCATTGAGTGGGGTAGGTAACAGAGGCGCGTGGTGCGGGAGAGTGCCAAAGCGGAGGCCCGGTCTTCTCGGGTTGGCGGAGAGGGACGGTGGTCACCCATCGATGGATCAGCCCCCAGCCCCCAGCCCGCCTATAAAAGGGGGCAGGGGGGAAGCGGAAATGCAAATCCACGCTCCTCTTCTCGCCTTTTCCTTCTATTTTCTTGTAATATTGAGAGAGAGAGACCGGGGCCAAGCCCTGGGCTCGAGCTTGAGGTCGATGACGCCGAAAGCTTGCAAAGGTGCCTGGGGAGAAGAAGGGTATGCTCCCGCCTTTGCTGGGATAATACCCCTCTCTCGTCTTTGTACGGGCCTCAGGAGGGCGTGTGGGCGGCGCGGCGGTAGCGCCGGAGGTAGCGACTCCGGCGCGCTTGTCGCTAGGCCGCCCAGGGCTCCACTTCCAGTATAGGGTCATGTGAGCGACACCACGTCAGAGTCGCAAGGCGTGGTAGTCACTCTCAGCCTATCCCTTTATCTCTGGTGAGGCTGAGAGGATACTGCGGGATCGGTTCGCCATTTGTAACGGTGAATCCTTTCCTTCAGGGCACTGCCGGCCTGGCATATAGGCAGGTCCCTCGTGCCCGTGTATGCTTCTTCGAAAGAAGGTGTCCTTCTAAATTCGGGTCGATGGAGATGACCATGCTCTCTGTGGCGTCTCCCGAAGCACCCGGTGCTCGTCCTAGCTGCCGCGGTGGTGGCTTGAGCGGTGGCAGACGTGCCTCTATGAGCGACGGCAACAAGGAGGGTGGCGGCAACCCACGACGCGTCAAGAGTGGGGATGACCGCTCCGACGTGGCGCGATTGCCTGGCGTCACCATCGTCTCCGGCCGGGCTTCGGCAGCGCCACCATTCATGCCTGCCCTTCGGTTTCTTCCTCCCAATCCGAGAACGGCGCCATCCTGATCCTGGGGAGGCGCCGAATCCCAGCCAGGCCTTCCCTCTGCCATCTTCACCTTCCCCTGCAGTTCCAACGAGAATAGGAGAAAAAACAGAGGCATCACGGGCATTTATCTTTTTTCAATCTAAAATACGTAGGCATTTGTCAATCTTTAGTCTAAATAATGTAATCTTCCTTATCCTTGTCAGTTTTCTATAAGATCTGTACTTGTTCATCTACAAATTAATGAAAAAGACAAGCTTTGCCAGGCACTTGTGCATGCATCATACTCATGCAGGGGTGAAATGCCTCTATACGTTCAAGTAAACAAGTTAGCTCCGGCAAGCTATCCTCCCGGTACCCTCGAATTGTTGCCGTGGAGCTAAGCATGCTGGGCACAAATCGTAAAGAGGGACCAGCCCCCCGCCAAGCCTTCTCCATCAATGGCCACTACGACCAACCTGACCGAAACAACGTTCGAGTCAAAGGATGGGAGCACCTAAGTTTTGAAGGTGGTGAGGTTTTCATTTGCACAAGTTTTTGCTTACAGAACATGTAAGGATAAGAAGAGAACT
The DNA here is from genome assembly GCA_011799875.1 of Thinopyrum elongatum. Classification (NCBI taxonomy): domain Eukaryota; kingdom Viridiplantae; phylum Streptophyta; class Magnoliopsida; order Poales; family Poaceae; genus Thinopyrum; species Thinopyrum elongatum. The sequence goes on from CM022303.1 coordinate 391,779,364, forward strand.
TATCTGGTTGGATTGCCAGGGATCGTCATGTAGGCTTGTCTTCATTTCTTATCCCTTGGGACCAAGTCCACGGCAAGAACCCTGCAACTTAATGCAGATGAAAACAATGCTTCATGCGACCTCATCTACATGACCATGCTATGCTCATGATATGCTTATGCATGCATGCAAGTTTTGCCCCCCCCCCCAGCGCTTCATTTATTTCTGTTGCTCAGGGTATGCGCCTGGCTTTGTACAAGGGTTTACATGCAACAGCGGCAAGGCCTGTACAAAAGGGTGGCTGCCGGGTAGGGCCAAACAGCCGCGCCTTACGGGTAGAACTTACAGAGATGCTCAATATTCCATGAGTTTTGCAATTGAATGCCATCTCCGGTCTCCAGACGGACTGCGCCAGGTCTGGTGACTCGTACAACCTGGTAAGGGCCTTCCCACTTTGGCGTCAACTTGTTTGTACCCTTGCCGGACTGAACATGCCTAAGGACAAGGTCGCCTTCCTCAAAACCTCGGGCACGAACCCAGCGACTGTGATAGCGACGCAGGGCTTGCTGGTAGCGTGCAGTACGCGTAGTGGCCCGGAGACGGTTCTCCTCAAGTAGCACAGCATCGTCACGCCGGTGCCATTCCTGCGCTACTTCATCGTAGGCAAGCACTCGAGGAGACCCGAATATGAGTTCCGCGGGGATAACTGCTTCTGCCCCATAGACTAGGGAGAAGGGAGTCTGCCCGGTAGCTCGATTTGGTGTCGTTCTGAGGGACCAAAGAACCACCGGCAGCTCGTCGATCCATCGTCTACCACACTTCTGCAGTCTATCAAAAGTTCTTGTCTTGAGGCCCCGCAACAGTTCAGCGTTCGCCCTCTCAGCTTGTCCGTTGCTTCTGGGATGGGCGACAGAGGCGAACGAGATCTTGCTTCCGAGGGCATGAACATATTGCATGAAGGCGTGCCTCATCAATTGGGTGCCATTGTCAGTGATGATCCGGGCAGGGACTCCGAAGCGGCACACCAATCCTTTCAAGAACTTGATAGCTGACTGAGTGGTCACCTTTCTCACGGGCTCCACCTCTGGCCACTCTGTGAACTTTTTGATAGTGACGAAAAAGAACTCAAAGCCCCTGATAGCACGGGGGAAGGGGCCTAATATATCGAGCCCCCAGACCGAGAAGGGCCATGATAAAGGGATCGTCTGAAGAGCTTGGGCAGGCTGATGAATGCTCTTGGAGTGGAACTGGCAGGCTTCACATTTGGTGACGAGCTCAACTGCATCTTGGAGGGCCGTGGGCCAATAGAAACCTTGCCGGAAGGCTTTTCCAACCAGGGCCCTTGATCCAATGTGTGAGCCGCACATACCTTTGTGTATCTCTGCTAACAGTTCCTTTCCTTCCTCCCGACAAATGCACTTCAATTTCACACCGTTGGGCCTCCTTCTGTATAGTTTGTTGTCGACAAACTGATACATACTGGCCCTCCGAGCTACTCTTTCATCTTCTTCTTGCTCTTCGGGGAGTTCTCCAGTTTGGAGGAAATGGACTATGTGTCGTGCCCAGGTTGGGGCCAGAGGCTCGGCAACGAGGACCAACGGCACCTCCTCATTCGCAGGAGTACCCTTCTCGACCGCAGGGACCGGTGGTCTGGCAGGATGGTGCAGCTCACTGATCGAAGGGAGTTGTTCCCGCCAAGCTCTCTGCCGGGGGCCTCGGGAGGCCCTGCCAGGTGAGGCTTGCCGAAGTCCAGTTTCCTCCTCTTTCTGGCCATTGTTGCTGGGGATACGGAGGGTTGAGTCAGATGGAGAACAAAAGTCCCTGGTTCCAGAGGGAGCTTTTGTGCAGCGCACTTCGACAGATGATCAGCGATGCTGTTTTCTGCACAGGGTACATGCTCTGTTTGAAATCCGTTAAAGCACTCCTCCAACTTTCTCACTTCCTCAACGTATTACTCCATCAATGGACTTTGGTAATCCTTGTTGACTTGTCTCACCACAAGCTATGAATCTCCATGGATGATCAGCTTCTTGATTACCAGTTCTATTGCAATTCTGAGGCCGGCAAGGAGCTCTTCATACTCTGTAGTATTGTTGGTAGCCTTCTCCTGGGAAAGTGCATCTGGACGACGTACTTAAGGTGCTCCCTAGTGGGAGCAACAAGAAGCACGCCAGCCCCTACTCCTTAGAGGGAGAAGGCACCATCGAAATACATGATCCAATCTTGGGGCGCTTCCTTGCCGGGAATAACTGTCTCCAATACCTCTTCATTAGGAGTTGGTGTCCACTCTGCGATGAATTCTGCTAGTGCTCTGCTCTGAATGGTTGACGTGCTTTCAAACTTCAAACCAAAGCTGGACAACTCCAAAGCCCATTCCACAATCCTGCCGGTGGCCTCAGGGTTTCAGAGTATGCGTTGCAAGGGGAAACGGGTGACAACTGTGATCTCGTGGGCTCGGAAGTAGTGGCGCAGTTTCCTTGAGGCCATCATGAGGCCAAAAATCAGCTTTTCCACGCCAGAGTACCTCGACCTAGCCCCCTGCAACATGGAGCTGACGAAGTACACTGGGCGTTGCACCACTTTCTTCTTTGTCGTGACCAGAGAACTGCTTCCGCTGCTCTGCCTTTCTTCACTCTGGACTGATTCTGGCCTTGTCGGGATAGGTCCACTTTCTTCTCCAGAGGTAATAGTGGTTGTAGTTACCACGTCATCCACTTCCCTCTACGCTACCAGTGTTGCGCTAACCACCTGATTGGTTGCCGCCAAGTATAGCAGCAAGGGCTCTTGTTGTTTGGGAGCGACCAAGGTGGGCATAGAGGAAAGATAGGTCTTCAAATCTTGCAGTGCAGCATCTGCCTCTGGGGTCCACTCCATGGGCCCTGCTTTCTTCAATATTTTGAAAAATGGCAGGGCGCGCTCGGCAGACTTGGAAATGAACCTGCTCAGTGCAGCCATGCATCCTGTCAAATGCCTCACGTCCTTGACTGTCTTTGGTGCTTGAATCTGCTCGATAGCCTTAATCGTGTCGGGGTTGGCCTCTAACCCTCGATGAGACACAAAGAAACCACGTAGCTTACCGGAGGGGAAGCCAAACACACATTTCTCCGGGTTCAACTTCAAGTTGATCTTACGCAAATTGGCAAAGGTTTCTTCCAAATCCTGGATGAGGGTTGATCTGTCCTTGGTCTTGACCACAATATCATCCATGTAAGCCTCAATGTTTCTGTGTAGCTAGGACTCAAAGCCAATCCGTACTGCTCTTGCAAAGGTGGATCTGGCGCTCTTCAGCCCGAAGGGCATCCGTACAAAGCAGTACGTGCCACACGGGGTTATGAACGCGGTTTTCTCCTCATCTTCCTTGGACATGAAGATCTGGTGGTATCCGGAGTAGGCACCTAGAAAGGAAAGCAGGTCACACCCGGAAGTGGAATCGACAATCTAGTCGATGCGCGGCAAGGGGAACGGGTCTTTCGGGCATGCCTTGTTCAGATCCATAAAATCTATGCAACGCCTCCATTTCCCATTCGCCTTGCGCACCACCACTGGATTTGCAAACCACGTGGGGTGCAACACTCCCCTAACCAAACCAGCTGCTTCAAGTTTCTTGATCTCATCGGCAATAAACTATTGCCGCTCCAAAGCTTGCTTCCGGACCTTCTGCTTGACGGGCCGGGCATGTGGACAGACAGCAAGGTGGTGCTCGATTACCTCCCTGGGAACACCGTGGATGTCAGATGGTTGCCAGGCAAACACATCAACATTCGCCCGCAGGAAGGCAACAAGCGCGCTTTCCTATTTGTCGTCGAGGGTGGCATTGATAGTGAAGGTACCATCAGTGCCTGCCAGCCCTGCTGGGACCTTCTTCACAGCAGGCGCAGCAGCTTTGGATCTCTTGTTATTGGAACTCTCCAGCAAGTCATCGACAGGCGCAGCGCACTCCGAAGAGGCATGCTTCCCGGATTCCTTGCTAGCATCCTTGCTAGCTCTCTTCATTTTCTTACTCTCCTTGGCGGGAACACTAGCTTCCACGGCCTCTGCCGCGACTACTTCCCTCTACATTTTGTCCACGCATATGACTGCATCTTTCTGATCTGTCGGAATGGAAATGACTCCTATCGGCCGTGGCATCTTCAAGGTGTTGTAGGCATAGTGGGATGCCACCATGAATTGGCCAGAGCTGGGCAACCAAGGATTCCATTGTACGGCAAGGGGAGGTCAACCACGCGATCTTCTCAGTCCGGTAGTTTAACTCTCCCCAGAACGTCACTGGCAGCGTGATCTTTCCTTTGGGACGACTCCTACCGGGGTTGATTCCTTGGAACGTACCAGTAACCTTGAGCTCCTCGTCTGCTATCTGAAGTTTGATGAGGACCTTTGGAGATATCAGATTCAACCTAGCCCCACCGTCAACCAACATCTTTGTGACTTTGAGGTTGCGTATTGTTGGTGAGACCAACAATGGCAAGCACCCTACCGCAGTGGTGCGATCAGGGTGATCCTCTTCATCAAAGATGATGGGCATGCGGGACCATTTGAGCGGCTTCCGAGAATCTGCCGCTGACTCCATGGCGTTGACTTCACACGCCCACTGTTTAAGCTGGCGGTGAGAGGAGTGCAGAGATACACCCCCGTCAATGCACAAGGCATCAATGGCTTTCTGGAACTCCTGCTCAATAGTTTCCTCTTCATCTCCCTCATCGGTCTCATCACTTCAATCCTTCTTCTCACGGCCTCTGGCAGGTTTCCCTAGATTCTGAGGAGCCTTGCCAGGGTGGCTTACTCCGCCGCCACGGCCCTTTCCGCCAGTACCATCCTGATTTTTCTCCTTATCACGCTTCTCATACTCAGCCCTCTGATTCCTGACGAGCTGCTCAACCTGATGGCACTCTTGAAGGTCATGGCCCTTGGTCCTATGGATCTTGCAATACGGCCCCTCACCTTTCCCGGCCTTCTCGGCAGCCGCAGCCGCCCGGCAGTCAGTGCACGCGGCAACCTCCTTGCCGGGTGCTTCGGCCTTGGCCTTCTTGCTGGTACTAGGTGTGCTTGACCCTTCAACTGCCATCACAACTTTCTCCATGCGCTTCTTATTGCGTTTCTTGTTCTTCTTCTGGCTGGTGGTGTCATCGTCATCATCTGAATTGATGCCAACGCCGTCCTCTTCGTCAGGAAGTCGCCTTCCCTCCTCTATGCCAGCACACTTATCCACCAGTGTGTGTAACTCATTCACAGTCCGGGGCAGCCGCACATTCATTTTGGAACATATCCGGCGGTTGCGCACGTTGGACTGGAATGCAGCTATCAAGGCCGCCGGGTGGATGTCTGGGATGTTCCTGTGCACTCGGCTGAAACTTTGCATGTACTTCCTCAGGGTCTCCCCTTTCTTCTGCGAGAGGAGTTGTAGATCGCTGGGCCACCCTAGTTCTTGATGGCCACCCGTGAAGGCACCAACAAACTCATGGCACAGGTCAGCCCAAGTTGAAATGGAGTTCTCCGGCAGGTGCATCAGCCAAGACCTCACGTTTGGCTTGAGTACCAAAGGGAAGTAGTTGGCGAACACCTTCTCGTCTCTTCCACCGGCAGCCTGAATAGCGATGGTGTAGATGCTCAGGAACTCTACCGGGTTCAATCTTCCATCGTACTTCTCTGGTATCTCCGGCTTGAATGTGCGGGAAGATGGCCAACGGACTTGCCGCAGCACGCGAGTGAAGGCGGGGCACCCAACCTCGAAAGGTAGGCACCCACCCTCACCGAGCGCAGGTTCATCGGCGTCGGGGCTGTTGCGCCGATCAGACTGGTGGCGGGTGTCGCGGCGTTGCTTGACGGTGACGCGCGCGCCTTCCCCTCACCTGTCTTCTTGGGCTTGCCGCTGGTCCAAACGCGCTCGAGGGCCGGACGAAGCCATCAAGATGTCGTCGGGTTCTTGATCGTGTGGTTCAGGTCGTGGCCCTTGCACAGGCTGCCGCGGAGGGGACTGCACTATGGGGGTGCCTCCCTCAGCATGGCCAACTGCGCAGGCCATTGTCGTCGCATTGGGAGGTCGTGGCGGGCCAGCTCGCTGTGATCCTCCCACTTCGGCAAAACCAATCAGGCTTTGAATGGTGGCTCTCCACTCATCCATCTGATCGGCTGTCGGCGGAAATCTCAACAGCAGCTGGGCCCACGCCATAGCCTCTGAAGCGGTGCTTGGCATGGATGATGACGTAGATCGCTACGTCACCTGGCTCCTTACAGTGCCAGTAGTAGCTGCGCCGTGTTCTCGCCGTCATGAGCCCACGGGCATGGTGACGTGGTAACGAGGTGGAGGCGCTTGAGGGCCAGCGTCTCCGTTTGGCGCATTGACTGGGTCAAATCGCTCCAGGAGTGGTGCACACCCCGCGGCCGTGCCCATAGCGGGAATGACCAGAGGGTTGCGATTTGCCCCAGTGCGAGAGCCGCCAGTGCGACTGTGCCTTTCGGCCCGGCGGAGAGGTGCGGACATAATGATTTCTCCACCCGTACCTTGTGGGGCATGGCCGTCGGGATGCTGTTGGTGTTGTACTTCCCCGGCACCTTCTGCTCTTACTTCCACCGCAGGGGAGGTGGTGGCGACGCCGCCTGTGCCGGCCACGTCCCCCGCAGCGTCCGTGCCCCTGTATGTCCTCGTGGCCTCCGCGGCGTCGGCGGCCGCGTGCAGCGGAGCCTTCGAAGTGGACGGGTGGGCTGCAGCACCAGGCTTCTTCTTGGGCGGCATGAACGATGGAGCCGTCAATGAAGACGATGCGCTGTGTACGCTTCTCGGGTTCGCGCAAGCGCTGCCCCCTACCTGGCGCCAAAGATGTCGTGGGAAATCATGGCCACCTATGGGGCCATCGGCTCCTTTTGGTTCAGCAGGGGGGCTGAGCGCATTGCACAAAGAGCGGAGGACCGTAGCGCAGCACGACAGAGATCACACGGGTAGTTTTACCCAGGTTCGGGCTACCGCGAGGCATAAAACCCTACTCCTGCTTTGGTGGATTGATGTGAAAACGCAGCGCTCTTGCCCGGCAGGCTTGCCTTAGGGCGACAACAGCTATGCGCGTACGAGTGTACAAGGTTCCGAACCCTTTCTCTAGTTGCCATGGCCCTCCTTTTATAGATCAAGGGGTTACCACAGTGGCAAATCAGTCATTGTGTACTGATTAGATAGCAAACAGTGCTATCATACCTAACTCTACAGGCAGAGCAGAGCGCATTAAATGCGCTGCTCAGTGTCACATCATAGCCTGCCCGGCAAGCCTTGCCGAGCCGCTCGGCCACCTTTTCGCCTGTCTGCTTGACACGTCACTGGACGGGTGTCATTTGGAGGTAGTTTCCTATGGAAATGGCTGCCATGTGTCGCATAACTGCCACTTAGTCACTTGGGGGCTTGACACCGCACCAATCAATGACTTGTGTCGCTGTGAGGTGGAGTGGTGAAGCCTTGGCGAGGTAGTTTGCTTTGGTAGTGCCTGGCAGGCCTGCCGGGACGGTCTTGAGGCTTGTCTTTGGGGCCACCTCGTCCTCGCCAGGCTCGCCTACCCGGCAAGGGATGTTTTTCCTAAGCAGTGTCTTGGTCTTCTTGCCCTGCCCTTTGATTCCTCAAAGAGCCATCTCTCCTAGCTTGATCTGGTCTTGGATGTTGCAACTTAGCTCTTTTAGGCTTGTGCACGGTCTAGGCAACAGACCCAGGGTTTGTTGCACCGACACCATCACAGCAGCACTGCCAGCTCAGCGGTCTGGCATAGCTAAACCGTCTGCTAAACAGTCCATCGAAGCTTCACCATCTACTCGGCAGTCTACCTTTCAGCCAACCAGATGTTCTACCATAAATGCTTCAAGTACCAAGAAGGAAGCGGCCAAAAAGGCTGCACCTGCGAGGAAGCGCGCCGGGTGAGCAAAGAGGAAAGAGAACGATTACCTCTTACTTAAAGCACTCATCGCCCAGAACCAAATTAACAGCAGGTTGTTCGAATCGCGGGGTAATATTATTTCTGACAGCATGGATGATGAAAAATAGCTTTGCAACTTGCGAAAAATAAAGCAGACGTACTTGAAGCACGCAATTACGTCCATGGCCAGCCATTTCTTGTTGGCGAATACTTTGATGAGTGCAGCTCCAGTTGTCGCGAGTTACATAAATATTGCATGGATCAAATGTCAGCAGGTCATCATGTTCTTCTATTCCACTACAACAGAGACCATTTTCAACACGATGCTGGTTCCATTAGTGTGGGTTTCAAGGACTTACATCTCTTCTTCAACTTTAACGAGCTCGATGCCACTCTTGTTAGATGCCTGATTTTGTAAGTACTTAACAAACTCTGATCAACTTCTCCACACAAGGCTGTAAATGATAAACAACTAACTGCATTTTATTTCTCTCAGGGGATTGAACACGCAAAGAAGAAAAAGGGAGAGTGTGTATTTCATAGATCCTGCATTAGCAAATGGCACAACATTAGACGGTAAGGACCTACAGGACTGGGCCATTAACACGGTCGTCCGTATCTTCGAAAACACGTCCCATGCAGAATCATTTCTCTGCCATATCATGAACGGTAAGTCAAGTAAACAACCACACATACACTGATTGTCTTTCAGATTTCAACATCATTCGTAAGTTCATGGCTTTCTTAATATGTAGCAATCTGTCGTGGTGGGTGCATAGCAGATGCCATGACATGGCTAAATAGATGGATAGGCTCGAGGGCACCGGTGGGCTCCAGAAGCGAGGTCGGTATGAGCGAGGGCGGGACGCAAGACATACCCAGGTTCGGGGCTCTCCGGAGAGATAACACCCCTAGTCCTGCCGGAAGTGGTTTATATGTATCAGTACAGAGTTGCTCCTAGAGCTGTTCGGAGGAGGGGGAAGACAGGCCAGGGCCTATGCTGCTCCTTCTCCTGGTGTATGTGTGTGTTCTACTGATCGTCTAATCGCAGGTGTTCGCATGTTTTCGCCCGCGTACATGGAGCGCTACTGGGGGGTTTTATAGGTCAACCCCCCAGGGTTACAATGGTAAAGATACAAGGCCATGGGGCCGGCATGTCAGCATCTGGGAAGCCGGAGCTGGGACCCGCTGGGTGCCAGGATTCACTGGGTCGTCCGGGCGCGGGCCCCGTGCGTCAAAGGGCCCTGTTCTCTGTCTTGTCGTGCGTAATGGCGTGGTTGGGCCGGCTCAGCTACAGTGGCGTACCGCCTAGTCACCATCGGCTTGCGTCAGCAGGACGAGGGGCGCACTGTTGCCACGCCGGCCTTGGTCAGCAGAGCAGGTGGGGCACTATTGCCACGCTCCTGCCAGTCAGAAGAGTTAGTGGGGCACTGTAGCCACGCTCGTCCCCTCTACGGGGACTTGTTCCATCGTACGCCTTGGATGCGACGGGAGCTGACCCGTGGCCGGGTTGAGGAAGACGCCACGAGGGCACTAGCTTGTTGGAGAAGCCTTGGATTGCCGGGCTCGGCCGGCATGCGCTGGCAGGCCTGGCCGTGTTGCGGTCTTGGTCGGGTTGAAGGGCTTGGCCGGGTTGAAAGGCTTGGCCGGGTTGAAGGGCTTGGTCAGGTTGAAAGGCTTGGCCGGGTTGAAGGGCCTGGCCAGGTTGAAGGGCCCAGCCAAGCACGAGCCGGATGGAGGGGCGATGCCGGCCCCGATGTTTTGAAAAGGATCCGGGTTCTGTTGCCTGCCTGGGGTCCACCCCCCGACAGTAGTCCCCGAAGCTGTGAAGGCTCGTCGGCTTCAAGCAGGGGGGCCTTCGCAATTTCACCCCCTAAGAAGGCGACTGATGTTGATGAAGCTTGCGACCGCCGGGTCCGGCAACACCCACTGTGTGCCGGCTTCCAGAAGCCGGATCGTGGCATCCCGGCATGGGCGGGAAACCAAGGAGTCCGTTGAATCATGAAGGGGAAGGGACACGATCCCTTGGTCCTTGCGCGGGCGCCATGTGGCGCTCAGGAGCTGACGAGGCCTGATAGGCCACGCGCGTGATGAGACACGACAGCGGGCTGGGGCCCGCCACTTCGCGCCCTCAGCCCACACCGCGGATTCATTGCGGCGCCCGCGGGCGGTTGCCCTTCTTGATGCAGTTAAAGTGCGTGTATATCGTGCGTATTTATTGCGAGGAAATGGGAGGGGTGGGTGCAACCGATCCCACTTCCCCATGTTTGGACCATGGCTTATAAATTGGGGGGGGGGCAGAAATCATTCACGCGCGCACCCCCCATCTTCTTCTTCCTCTCTTGCTCTTGCCTCTACGACTGTCGTGCGTCGCGATGCTCCGTTGCTATTTGAGCGAATCTTCGCCGCCGCTCCCTCTTATTGCCTTCGCCCATGTGCCCCGCACCACCGATGGCGCTGCCATCGGGCTCTTGGATGGGATCCACCATCACCGCGGCGGACGTCCAGTACTTGTGCGACACGCGGTGGCTACCGCCGGAGATGGAGGTGGCCGTGCGCTCAACGTCACATTGTTGCACCGCTCAACGTCACATTGTTGCTCGCCCGGCAAGCCTTGCCGGGCTCGTCTTGCCAGCTCCATGCCTGCTTGCTTGACACGTCGCAGGACAGGTGTCATCTGTAGGTATTTCCTGTAGAAAGAGGCCGCCATGTGGCGAATGGCTGCCACTTCGTCACTTTGCGGCTTGACACCGCATTGATCAACGACGTGGGTCGTGGTGAGATGGCTTGGTGAGGTGTCTTTGCCCTCGTGAGTCCCGGCAAGCCCTACCGGGACGTCTTGAATGCTTTCTTCCGGGGGAGCCCTTGTCCTTGCCAGGTCGGCCTGCCCGGCTAGGGAGGCTTTTCTCCTGGTGGTGTCTCGCTTCCCTGTCTTGGTCTTAGCCTTCTTAATCTGCCTACTGGTTCTTCGAAGATCTTGGTCTCTTGTCTCTTGACATGGCCTTGGTGTTGTAATCTTGTTCTTGTGCCTGTGCACAATCAGGGCAACAGACCCAGGGTTTGTTGCACTGACAGAAGCCCCCGGGCCTGCCCCGACCGAGCTGCCGGGCGTCGTCGGGGTAGGTCCTAATAAGTGCACAGGCAGGGGCGCTGAAGAGCCTGATCTCTTGGAGTCTTCTTTGCTTCTTCATTGATCCTGATTCTGGGCCGGTTTTCGGTTTCCCCGTGCGTCGTGTAAAGCCAATCGTGGTGGGGCCATCTTTGCAATGGCCCGTGAATGACATTAACGCATGGGGTAGAAACTGCCAATTCACACTTCCCACCACGCCCTTATCCTTAGCCACGTATGCAGTATGCATCACGCGGGGTAGGTAACGGAGGCGCGTGGCGTGAGAGAGCATCAAGGCGAGGGCCCGGTCTTCTTGAATTGGCGGAGAGGGGCGGCATTTGCTTGTTGAGGGAGCGGCTCCCTTTCTTGCTCCGCCTATAAAATGAGGGGCGGAGGGAGAGCCGAGCCATCCATCTTCGGATCCTTTCTTCCCCTGTTTCTGCCTTTTGTTGGTCATGTTGAAGGGAAGGGCCTGGGGCCAAGCTCCGGGCTTCACTTTAGAATTCCCCATGGATCTGAAAGGGGTATTCGGGCGGCGCAGCGACAACGTCGGGGGTGGCGACTCCGGCGCGCTCGTCGCCGGGTTGCCTGTAGCCTTGGTTCTAGTGGGAGGGGATGCAAAGGAAACCATGCCGAGCCCCGTATCGGGTGCTGGGCATGGTAGTCGATCGCTCCTCATTCTTCATTCCATCGTGATGATGCTGGGGAAGAGTCGTGGGGGGGTGTTTGCCGGCGATGAAGGCGAACCTGACCCTTCCCGGGCATCATCCTATCACCGTGCAGGAGGGCTCCTTGCTCCCACACATGTCTTCGGAATGCGCAGTGGCTTATGACGTCAGGGCCGTTGGGGATGACCATGCTCTCTGTGGGATATGCCAGAGAGCATGGTGTTCGGCGCGGCCGTCGTGCTGAGGTCTTCGGCTAGTAGCGATGTGGATGGCGGCGGCAACCCACGATGTGTCAAGAACGGGGACGACCGTTCCGACGAGCCGTGTTTGCCGGTGACTCCGTGTCCTCCATCTGGTCCTCCGGCAGTGTCACCATCCGCGCCTGCCCTCCGGTTTCTTCCTCCTTGCCAAGGGGCAGCACCACCCTGATCCTGGGGAGGCGTCGAATCCCAGCTGGTTTGCCACCGGCCTCCTCGACCTTTTCCTGAAGGAGATGGACAAGGGCAAAGGCATTACGGGGCACTTATCTTTTTTCAATCTTAAACTCATAGGCATTTGCCAAATTTTAGTTCAAATAATGTAATCTCTCGAGTCCATATCTGTGTTCTGTAAGGTTACTTGTATGACCAGCATATTAATGAAAAAGATGAACCTTGCTGGGAACTCGTGCATGTATATGTCCACGCAGAGGTGAAATGCCTCTTTATTTTAAATAAACGAGTTTTCCCCGGCAGGCTATCCTGCCGGTACCCTTTCTTCATTGCCGGGGAACTGAGCCTACCGGCAAGAAATAGAGGGACCAGCCCCCCGCCAACTTCTTTTCATCAAAGACCACTACGACCATCCAGGCCAAGGCAACGTTCGAGCCAGGGATGGGAGCACCTAAGTTTCGAAGAGTGGCGGGGTTTTCTTATGCACAAGTTTTAGCTTATAGAACACTTATGGACAAGAGGTAGAACTTATCTGTTTGGTTCACCGGGGATGGCAGCATTGATTCATCTCCCCATCTTCTTGCAGAAACTGAGTTCTCGGCAGGAACCTGCAGCTTTATGCAGATGAGAATGATGCAGGATGCGATCCTATCTATATGCATATGCAAATGCTCATGAAATGCTTATGCAAATGCTCTTGGAATGCTTATGCATGCATGCAACTTGGTCGGGGGCCCCCCAGTGCTTTGTTTATTTCTCTGGTGCTCAGGGTCATTGCCTGGCTTTGTACAAGGGGTTACATGCAACTGAGGCAAGGCATGTACAAAAGGGTGGCTGCTGGGTAGGACCCGACAGCCACGCCTTACGGGTAGAACTTGCGGAGATGCTCAATATTCAATGAGTTTTGCAATCGAATGCCATCTCCGGTCTCCAGATGGACTGCGCTAGGTCTAGTGACTCGTACTACCTGGTAAGGGCCTTCCCACTTTGGCGTCAACTTGTTTGTACCCTTGGCAGACTGAACGCGCCTAAGGACAATGTCTCCTTCCTCAAAACACCAGGCATGAACCCTGCGGCTATGATAGCGACGCAGGGCTTGCTGATAGTGTGCAGCACGCGTAGCAGCCTGGAGAGTGTTCTCCTCGAGTAGCACAGTGTCGTCACACTGGTGCTGATCTTGCGCTACTTCATCGTAGGCAAGCACTCAAGGCGACCCATAAATGAGTTCCGTGGGGATAACTGCTTCCGCCCCATAGACCAGGGAAAAAGGAGTCTACCCAGTAGCTCGATTTGGTGTCGTTCTGAGGGACTGTAGAACTATCGGCAGCTCATCGATCCACCGCCTGCCGTGCTTCTACAGCGTATCAAAGGTTCTTGTTTTGAGTCCCCTCAGCACTTCAGCGTTCGCCCTCTCAGCTTGCCCGTTGCTTCTGGGATGTGCAACAGAAGCAAACAAGATCTTGCTGCCGAGGGCATGAACATATTGCATGAAGGCGCGGCTCGTGAATTGGGTGCCGTTGTCGGTAATGATCCTTGCCGGGATTCCAAAACGACACACCAAATCTTTCAAGAACTTGATAGCTGATTGAGCAGTCGCCTTTCTCACAGCAGCAACTTCTGGCCACTTTGTAAACTTGTCGATAGTAACGAACAAGAATTCAAAGCCCCCGATCGCTTGGGGGAAAGGGCCGAGGATATCGAGCCCCCAGACCGAAAATGGCCATGATAAAGGGATTGTCTGAAGAGCTTGGGCAGGCAGGTGGATTTTCTTGGAATGGAACTGACAGGCTTCACATTTTGTGACTAGCTCAACCGCATCTTGGATGGCTGTGGGCGAATAGAATCCTTGCTGGAATGCTTTCCCAACCAGCGCCCTTGATCCAATGTGGGAGCCGCACATGCCTCTATGTATCTCAGCCAGCAGTTCCTTCCCTTCTTCCCGGCAGATGCACTTCAATTTCACACCGTTGGGCCTCCTTCTGTGCAGAGTGTCATCGACAAACTAGTACATACTGGCCCTTCGGGCTACTCTTTCAACCTCATCTTGGTCATTGGGGGGTTCTCCGGTTTGGAGAAAGTGGACTATGTGCCTTGCCCAAGTTGGAGCCTGGGGCTCGGCAACAAGGACTAGTGGCACCTCCTCAACTGCGGGGGCACATTCCTCGTTCGCAGGGACCATGGGTCCGGCTGGAGGGTGCAGTCCGGCAGGTTGTGAGGAGTTGTTTCCGGCAGGGTCCCTGCCAGGAGCGGATGGCTCTACCGGGAGAGGCTTACCGGAGTCCAGCTTTCTCCTTTTCTGGGCCATTGTTGCTGGGGATATGGAGGGCTGAGTAAAATGGAGAACAAAAGTTCCTGGTTCCACAGGAAGCTTTTGGGCAGCACACTTTGACAGGTGATTAGCTATGCTGTTTTCCACACGAAGTATGTGCTCTATTTGCAACCCATCAAAGCGCTCCTCCAATCTTCTCACTTCCTCAACGTATGCCTCCATCAATGGACTTTGGTAATCCTTGTTGACTTGTCTCACCACATGCTGTGAGTCTCCTCGAATGATCAGCTTCTTGATTCCCAATTCTGCGGCAATCCTGAGCCCGGCAAGGAGCCCTTCATACTCTGCTGTATTGTTGGTTGCCTCTTCCTGGGCAAAATGCATCTGGACGACGTACTTCAAGTGTTCCCCGGAGGGAGCGACGAGAAGCAAGCCAGCCCCTGCACCTTTTAGGGAAAAAGCACCATCAAAATACATGATTCATTCTTGGGGCGCCTCCTTGCCGGGGATAACTGTTTCTGGCACTTCCTTGTCATGGGTTGGCGTCCATTCTGCAATAAACTCTACCAATGCCCTGCTCTGGATTGTTGACGTGCTCTCAAACTTCAAACCAAAACTGGATAACTCCAAAGCCCACTCCACTATTCTGCCAGTAGCCGCAGGGTTCCGGAGTATCCTTTGCAACGGGAAGAGAGTGACAACCGTGATCTCATGGGCTTGGAAGTAGTGGTGCAATTTCCTTCAGGCCATGATGAGGCCAAAGATCAACTTTTGCACGCTAGTGTACCTCGATCTACCCCCCTGTAGCAGAGAACTGACGAAGTACACTGGGCATTGCACCACTTTCTTCCTTGCCGTGTCCTTGGGGTTGTCTTCGCTGCCGTGCTTATCTCTGTCCTGATCCCTATCTGATTCTGTCAGTCTTTGCTCACTCTTTGTTTCATCCACTTCCCGCTGCGCCACCAAGGCTGCACTAACCACTTGATTGGTTGCCACCAAGTATAACAGCAACAGCTCTTGCGGTTTGGGAGCAACCAAGGTGGGCATAGAAGATAGGTAGGCCTTCAACTCTTGCAAAGCCTTATCTGCTTCTGGAGTCCACTTCATGGGCCCTGCCTTCTTCAAGATTTTGAAGAACGGCAAGGCGCGCTCGGCAGACTTGGAAATGAATCTGCTTAGCGCGGCAACGCACCCTGTCAGACGCCTTACATCTTTGACCGTCTTTGGTGCTTGGATCTGTTTGATGGCTTGGATCTTATCGGGGTTGGCTTCGATCCCCCGATGGGATACAAAGTACCCGAGCAGCTTGCCGGAGGAAACACCAAATACACACTTCTCCGGGTTGAGCTTCAAGTTGATCTTGCGCAAATTGGCAAATGTCTCCTCCAAATCCTGGATAAGGGTTGATCTGTCCTTGGTTTTGACCACAATATCATCCATATAAGCCTCAATGATTCTGTGCAGCTATGGCCCAAAACCAATCTAGACTGCCCTTGCAAAAGTAGACCCGACACTCTTTAATCTGAAAGGCATATGGATAAAACAGTACGTACCACACGGGGTGATGAATGAGGTCTTCTCTTCATCTTCGTTGGACATGAAGATTTGATGATATCCAGAATATGCATCCAAAAAGGAGAGCAAATCGCAGCCTGAAGTGGAGTCCACGATCTGGTCAATGCGCGGCAAGGGAAATGGGTCTTTCGGGCAAGCCATGTTGAGATCTGTGAAGTCTATGCAAAGTCTCCATTTCCCATTGGCCTTCTGGACAACCACTGGATTTGCTAACCACGTTGTATGCAGCACTCCTCTGACCAAACCAGCTGCCTCATGTTTCTTGATCTCCTCTGTAATGAATTGCTGCCTCTCCAAGGCCTGCTTCCGAACTTTCTACTTCACAGGTCGGGCATGTGGGCAGACAACAAGGTGGTGCTCGATTACCTCCCTGGGAACACCGGGGATATCAGATGGTTGCCAGGAAAACACATCGATATTCGCCCGCAGGAAGGAAACGAGCGTGCTTTCCTATTTGTCATCGAGGGTGGCGCTGATGGTGAAAGTACCATCAACGCCAGCCAGCCCTGCCGAGACCTTCTTCACTTGTGGAGCGGCAACCTTGGATCTCTTGCTGTTGGAACTCTCCGGCAAGTCATCAACAGGCGCAGCGCACTCCGAAGAGGCCCGCTTCCCGAATTCCTTGCCGGAGCCCATACTATCCTTCTTCTTCACGTTGTTCTCCTTGGCGGGAACTGCCGCTGCTGTTGCCTCTGCCGCGACTGCGTCCTGGTACATCTTGTCCACACAAATGATTGCGTCTTTCTCATCTGATCGGACGGAAATGACTCCAACTGGCCCTGGCATCTTCAAGACATTGTAGGCATAGTGGGATGCCACCATGAACTTAGCTAGGGCTGGGCGTCCAAGGATTCCATTATACGGCAAGGGGAGGTCAACCACATCAAACAAAATCTTTTCAGTCTGGTAGTTCAGCTCTCCCCCAAATGTCACAAGCAACGTGATCTTTCCCTTAGGATGACTCCTGCCGGGATTAACTCCTTGAAACGTGCCGGTGACTTTTAACCCATCCTCTGCTATCTGAAGCTTGTTGATAACCTTTGGGGAAATTAAATTCAACCCGGCCCCGCCGTCCACCAACATCTTCGTGACCTTGAGGTTGCGGATTGTTGGAGAGACCAACAATGGCAAACATCCTACCGCGGTAGTGCAGTCAGGATGATCCTCTTCACCAAAAATGATGGGCGTGCATGACCATTTGAGTGGTCTCCGGGCCCCTGGCGATGGTTCCACGGCATTAACCTCACGCGCGCACTGCTTGAGTTGGCGGTGAGAGGCATGTAGGGACGCACCCCCGTCAATGCACAGGGCGTCAGTGGCCTTCTGGAACTCCTGCTCACTGGTTTCCTCTTCATCCCCTTCATCACTCTCGTCACCGCAGTCTTCCTTCTCTCGATCCCTGGTGGGTTTTCCTTTGTTCTGAATAGGTCTGCCGGGGCGATTTACTTCACCGCCACGACCCTTACCGCCAGTAACATCCTGTCCCTTTTCCTTGTCACGCTTCTCATATTCTGCTTTCTGTCTCTTGACAAGTTGCTCAACCTGATAACACTCTTGAAGGTCGTGGCCCTTGGTCCGGTGGATCTTGCAGTACGGTCTATCACCTTTCCTGGCCTTTTCGGCGGCCGCGGCCTCCCGGCAGTCAGAGCACGCGGCAGCTTCCTTGCCGGGGGTTTCAGCATTAACCTTCTTGCCGGTACTAGGGATACCCGACCCTTCAACAGACATTACCGTCTTATCCTTGCGCTTCTTATTACACTTCTTGCTCTTCTTCTGACTGGTGGACTCGTCATCATCCTCTGAATCAACATTAATGCAATCCTCCTCTCCGGGCAGTTTTCTTCCCTCCTCTATCCGAGCACACTTATCCACCAAGGTGTAAAGTTCCTTCACAGTCTTGGGCAACCGTATATTCATCTTGGAACAAATCATCCGGTTGCGCACATTGGAATGGAAGGCGGCTATCATAGCTGCTGGATGGATATTTGGGATGTTTCTGTGGACTCTGCTAAATCTCTGCAAATACTTCCGAAGAGTCTCTCCTTCTTTCTGCTGAAGAAGCTACAGATCACTAGGCCGACCTGGTTCTTGATGGCCGCCAGTGAAGGCGCCAATGAACTCATGGCACAAATCAGCCCATGACGAAATGGAGTTCTCTGGCAAGTGCATTAGCCAAGACCTCACATTGGACTTCAGAGCCAAAGGGAAGTAGTTGGTGAATACCTTCGCATCTCTTCCCCCGGCAGCTTGAACAGCAATGGTGTAGATGCTCAGAAACTCTGCCGGGTTCAGCCTCCCATCGTACTTCTCGGGTATCTCTGGCTTGAACGCGTGGACGGATGGCCAACGGACTTGCCATAGCTCACGAGTAAAGGCAGGGCACCCAACCTCGAAAGGCAGGTACCCACCAGTATCGAGTGCAAACTCATCGACATCAGGACCATCACACCCATTGGCCCAGCGGTGGCCGTCGCGGCGTTGCTCAATGACAATGCACGCGTCTCCCCTCCGCCTGTGTTTCGGGGCACGCTGCCGGCCTGGACGTGCACGAGGGTCAAAAGAGGCCGTCGAGATGCCATCAGGTTCTTGATTCTGCTGCGCCCGCGCTAGCTGCCATGGCGGGGATTGTACTGTGGGGGTGGCCCCTTCCTTACGACCAGCAGCACGGGCCGTTGTCGTCGCTTGGAGAGGCTATGGTGGGCCAGCTCGCTGTGAGCCCCCAACCTCGATGAAGCCGAGCAGGCCCTGGATGGTGGCACGCCATTCATCCATCTGCTCGGCCGCTGGCGGAAACCTTAGCGGCAGTTGAGCCCGCACCATGGCCTCCGTAGCAGTACATGGTATGGGCGATGATGATGCAGATCGCGCCGTTGCTCGGCTCCTGACGGGGCTAGCAGCGACCGTATCATGTCCCAGCTGTTGCGGGGCGGCCACCTAGATGGCATGGTGGCGGGGTGATGGCGCTTGAGGGTCAGCAGCTCCACTAGGCGCAGTAGCCTGGTCGACTCATCCCGGGGGAGGTGCACGCGCTGCGGCCGCCCCTGTGGTGGGGGCGGCCGGAGGGCGGCGATTCGCCCCGGACCGAGCGCCATTGCTGCGGCTGTGCCCGTCGATGAGGGCAAGGAGTGTGGATGGAGTAGCCCCTTCACCCGTACCTCGCGGAGCGTGGCCATCGGGGTGTTGCTGATGTTGCTCTCCTCCGGCGTCTCCTGCTCCTGCTTCAACCGCAGGGGAAGTGGTGACGGTGCCACCTGCCCCGACCACAGCCCCAGCGGCGTCACACTCTCGTGCGCCTCCGCGTCCCCCGCAGCATTGGTGGCTGCAGGCGGCGGCGCCTTCGAGGTGGATGGGTGAGCAGCAGCACCATGCTTCTTCTTGGGCGCCATTGCCGACGGCGCCGTCGAAGACGAAGATGGTGATGAAGATGACGCGCTGCACACGCTTTCAGGTTCGCGCAAGCGATCCCCCTACCTGGCGCGCCAAAGATGTCGCGGGAAACCACGGCCACCTATGGGGCCAAGGGGCCCCTTGCTGGTTCGGCAAGGGGGATGTCGCATTGCACAAAGACCAGAAGAATGTGGGGCAGCACGGCAGAGAACACACGGGCAATTTTACCCAGGTTCGGGCCGCCACGAGGCGTAAAACCCTACTCCTTCTTTGGTGGATTGATGGTGGAAAAGTGGTGGTGGAGCATAGTACACTTGCCCGGCATGCTTGCCTTGGGGAGGCAGTGACTACGTGCGTACGAGCGTGGGGGTGTTCAACTTTCCAACCCTTGCTACGGTTGCCATGGGCCTCCTTTTATAGGTTAAGGGGTCACCACAGTGGCAAAACAGTCATTATGCACTGATAAGATAGAAAACAGTGCTATCATACCTAATTCTGCAGGCTGACAGAGTGCATTAAATGCACCGCTCATCGTCACATCGTTGCTCGCCCGGCAAGCCTTGCCGGGCTCGTCTTGCCAGCTCCATGCCTGCTTGCTTGACACGTCGCAGGACGGGTGTCATATGTAGGTATTTCCTGTAGAAAGAGGCCGCCATGTGGCGAATGGCTGCCACTTAGTCACTTTGCGGCTTGACACCACATTGATCAACGACATGGGTCATGGTGAGATGGCTTGGTGAGGTGTCTTTGCCCTCGTGAGTCTCGGCAGGCCCTGCCGGGACATCTTGAATGCTTTCTTCCGGGGGAGCCCTTGTCCTTGCCAGGTCCACCTGCCCGGCAAGGGAGGCTTTTCTCCTGGTGGTGTCTCGCTTCCCTGTCTTGGTCTTGGCCTTCTTAATCTGCCTGCTGGTTCTTCGAAGATCTTGTTCTCTTGTCTCTTGACATGGCCTTGGTGTTGTAATCTTGTTCTCATGCCTGTGCACAGTTAGGGCAACAGACCTAGGGTTTGTTGCACCGACAAGTTGCGTCAGCAAGCATTTCTGCATGCAACGCTGGAAGGGGGCGCCGGTGTTCTTCAAGCCGAATGACATGGTGATGTAGCAATATGCCCGAAAGGGCGTGATGAAGGACGTCTTCAGGGTGTCGGCCAGGTCCAACTTGATCTAATGATAGCCGGAGTAAGCATCTAGGAAGGACAGGAGCTTGCAGCCAGCGATGGAGTCGATGACTTGATCGATCCACGGGAGGGCGAAAGGATCCTTGGGGCAAGCCTTGTTCAGGCTAGTGTAGTCGATGCACATGTGCCAGGTGTTGTTTTTCTTCAGGATGAGGACCGCGTTGGCCAGCCACTCGGGATGAAACACTTCCATGATGAAGCCGGCCGCGAGTAGCTTGGCGACCTCTTCACCGATGGTTCTTCTCTTCTCTTCTGAAAAGCGCTGTAGGGGTTGACAAACAGGCTGGCATCCTTGCGGACGTGCAGTTTGTGCTCGGCGTACTTCCTCGGGATTCCGGCATGTCCTTTGGGGTCCATGCGAAGATATCCCGATTCTCACGGAGGAAGTCAATGAGCTCGCCTTCCTATTTGCTGTCGAGGTGGGTGCCCACGATGACGTACTTGCTGCAGCCGGGGTCTTCTGGGTTCAGCTTGACCTTCTTGGTCTCCTTGGACGGCTGGAATGAGGCCTCGCCGGCCGGCTCCTTGGCCGAAGCCGGCACGGCCGGCGTCTCGTTGGCCAACGCGACGATCTGGTCAAGCTGGCACCGCTCCTTGGCTATGACCAGCGACTCGGCCAACCTAGCGCCGGCTTGAGCGCATTCCAGGGACTTGCGGTAGTCACCGGTGATGGTGATGAGGCCCTTGGGACCCGGCAGCTTCATCTTAAGGTATGCGTAGTGGGGGACCGCCATGAACTTAGCGAGTGCAGGCCGGCCCAGCTGCGCGTGGTACGCGCTGGACAAGTCCACCACCTCGAGCCAGATCGGTTCGCGCCGAAAATGATCGCTCCTGCCAAAGAGGACGTTGAGCCGGATTCGGCCGATGGGGGAGCAGGAGAGACCCAACACGATGCCGTGGAACATCGTCTGGGTTGGCTCCAGGTCCTTGGCCTCGAGGCCAAGCTTGGTCATCGTGTCACGGTAGAGGATGTTGATGCTGCTACTGCCATCGATGAGAACCCGCGAAAACTTGCAAGTGCACCGGGTTGCGATGATAGTGGTGTCGAGGACGAGGGCGTAGCCACCCGGGTTCAGCATGACGGCCGCGTGGTCTTCCCGGGTCCAGCTGATCGGGCGCTCCGACCAGTGCATGTATTCCAGCCTGGCCGGGACGACGGTGTTCACCTCCTGCCGAAGTAGGCGCTCTCTACGCTTGTCGTCGCCAAGGCTGGTGAAGACGACGTAGCTCGTGTTTTGGTTGGGGAAGATGTCATTGCGCATCGCGTCGTTTGCCGGAGGCAGAGGAGGAGGAGGCGGAGCCGGCTGCCCCGCGCCCGGAGCTGGAGCCGGAGGCAGCGGGACGTCGCCCCTCATGATGCGCTTGGTGATGGCGCACTGCCGGAGCGTGTGCATGGATGGTCTTGCGCCGCTATGGTGATTGCAGGAAGCGTCGAGCATCTCTTCGAAACTCATGGCGGGTTACCATGTCGTCTTGCCGGCTTGCCGGCGCTTACCGGCTGGCTCGGTCACGGGCGCCTACTCGGCGGTCGTGACGAGGCGGCCGTTGTAGCATGGGGCCTACTGATCGGCCCTGCGCTTGTTGTTCTGGTGGTTGTTCTGCGGGCGGCCGCTCTCGCCAGCCGGCTTGGGGGGTGGTGCCGGCATCGCCTTGCCCACTTCATCCAGCACCACCTCTATTTTCATGGCAGAGTCAGCATTGGTGTACTTGTCCGCGATGACCATGAGCGCGGCCATGGTGGTTGGCTTGGAGCACAGGAGCTTGTGCTTAAGGAGGGTGCCATCCCGGCAACCACCCACGAAGTACCGAATGGCCTGGACCTCGTGGACGCCCTCGCAGCTGTTTCGGAGCTCGGTCTAGCGTTCGAGGTACTCGCGGCCGGTTTCTGCCGCCCCCTGCACGCACATTGCGAGCTGGCTGGGACGGCCAGGATGCTTGATGTGCCGGTGAAGTTGCGCATGAAGGCCTGCTCGAAATCGACCCACGTGTTGATGCTGCTGACCGGCAAGCTGTTCATCCACGTTCGGGCCGAACCCTGGAGCATGAGCGGGGCGTAATGCACGGCAAGGCGGTGATTGCCGCCCGCGATGCCAATGGCGGTGGTATAGTCGATGAGCCAGCCTCCGGTTTGACAGTGCCGTTGTACTTGGGGGTGTCATGGGGCAGCGTGAACCCTTTGCGGAAGGGCTCGTCCCGGATGCGAGGGCCGAGCCGGACTAACGGCGTTGTCTTCCTCCAGCTTGAGGGAGAGGGTGAGCTGGTCGAGGCAATGGCAAGCGTCAGCGTCGTCGATGGCACGCGGGCCCAGCCGGCTCGCTACGGGACTGCGAGGCGCCGAGTCGGCCATAGCCGGGTTGCCGTGCCTGCAGGACGGCGGGGGAGGATCTTGGTGGCGCCGGGTTCCGACTGCCGGCTCGTTGCTCGAGCCGTCTCTAGCCGTCGGGACGCGGTTGCGTCGGGTTCGGGTCTGACCAGACTGAGCCTAGTCCGGGCGCGGGGAAGACGCCGTGTTCTGCCGCAGCGGGATGGTCGAGGCGGTCTTGCTGTGCATTCGCGGTGCTGAGAAGCTCGTTCAGGCGCTGCAGGCGCTCCTGCAGCTCCTGCCCTGTAGCTGGTCCAAGGCAACTGCGGCTGCCTCCGCAGCGCGCATGTTCTTGACTAGGGTGTCGTAGACGGTGGGCACCGCGCCAAGGGCACGGCCGATGGCACCACCACGGGTTCGCACCTCGGTGACCCGGCTGGGCTCGGCAGCGGCCGGAGTGAAACCGTATGCGGCCTTGCGCTCCTGTTGGGTGGCCTCCAACAGGCGCTGCGTAGCAGCGACCGTCTCGGCCCTGTCCAGCAGGCGCTTGCGCTCCTCCTCAAGCCGTGCTCGGGCCTCCTCAGCGTCGGTGGCGACGGGGACGCTGAGGTTCTACATCATGGTGTGCAGTGGGTTGGCCAAGCTGGCGCGATCCGTCGCGGCCCTGGCGGCGGCGGCTTTCTTGCTAGACGAAGAAGAGCCGGAGCCGGTGACGAATACCTCTACCCAGACGCAGGGGATCCCTGCCCCGGCGGAGATGTTGTCGCCGAGCGGGACCAGTGAGTCGGAGACATCGAGCACCCTGCTAGGGTACTCATCGGCCGCTGGCGTGTCGGAGATGCGCAGCGTGGCGAAGGAGACGGTGAGGGCGTCGATGGCGTCTGCCGCCGGTGCGACGGGCTCGGGGGACGCATTGTGCGCAACGTGCTCACTGGAATCGACGAGGGGCCCTGTCTGGAACATGTCTCCGGCCGGGACCTCGAGTAGCCCCACGGTGGACGCCAACTATCGTGGTGGGTGCACGGCAGATGCCATGGGATGGCTAAAGAGAGGGATAGGCTCGAGGGCACCGGTGGGCTCCAGAAGCGAGGTCGGTATGAGCGAGCGTGGGATGCAAGACATACCCAAGTTCGGGGATCTCCGGAGAGATAACACCCCTAGTCCTGCCGGGAGTGGTTTATATGTATCAGTACAGAGTTGCTCCTAGAGCTGTTCGGAGGAGGGGGGAAGACAGGCCAGGGCTTAGGCTGCTCTTTCTCCTAGTGTATGTGTGTGTTCTACTGATCGTCTAATCGCAGGTGTTCGCATGTTTTCACCCGCGTACATGGAGGGCTCCTGGGGTGTTTTATAGGGCAACCCCCCAGGGTTACAATGGTAAAGATACAAGGCCATCGGGTCGGGATGTCAGCGTCTGGGAAGCCGGAGCTGGGACCCGCCGGGTGCCAGGATTCGCCGGGTCCTCCGGGTGCGTGCCCCGTGCGTCAGAGGGCCCTGTTCTCCGTCTTGTCGTGCGTCACGGAGTGGTTGGGCCGGCTCAGCTACAGTGGCGCACCGCCTGGTCGCCATCGGCTTGCGTCAGTAGGACAAGGGGCACACTGTTGCCACGCCGGCCTTGGTCAGCGGAGCAGGTGGGGCACTGTTGCCGCGCTCCTGCCAGTCAGAAGAGTTGGTGGGGCACTGTAGCCACGCTCGTCCCCTCTACGGGGACTTGTTCCATCGTACGCCTTGGATGGGATGGGAGCTGACCCGTGGCCATGTTGAGGAAGACACCACGGGGGCGCTAGCTTGTTGGAGAAGCCTTGGATTGCCGGTTCGGCCGGCATGCGCTGGCAGGCCTGGCCGTGTTGCGGTCTTGGCTGGGTTGAAGGGCTTGGCCGGGTTGAAAGACTTGGCTGGATTGAAGGGCTTGGCCAGGTTGAAAGGCTTGGCCGGGTTGAAAGGCTTGGCCGGGTTGAAGGGCTTGGCCGGGTTGAAAGGCCCGACCAAGCATGAGCCGGATGGAGGGGCGATGCCGGCCCCGATGTTTTGAAAAGGATCCGGGTTCCATTGCCTGCCCGTGGTCCATCCCCCCGACACAATCACTGGATATTGCTATTCATTGTTTGAAACAAGAACACGGTTTACTACATGGATTCTCTCAGAGAGTCAACAAACGATCAGGATCTGACGCATCTTCAGCAATTCATGGATAGGTATTGAATTCTATGATGTTGAAATTAATTTGCATTCATATCTGGTTCAACAATTGATGTTGTCAAAATTCATCTTCATTTGCAGTGTGCTCGCATTGTGGAAAACTAAACCAGGGAAATCATTTCTCCAGTAATACACCGAAATCCATTATTTTTGGAAAATTTATCCAATAGTTTGCAAATACCTTTTCTTAAGCTAGTCAAATGTTCAAGCTTCTAAATAAACCATTCTATTTATGTCCAAAGAAAAAAAAATACATCTAACACCGGTTAGGTTGTTCCTAACAGGACAAATACATGACTAATTCTGTACAAAAAAATTCAGTGTCCTCAGCAACAAGCAGGGACCAACCTTTGTGGATACTATGTTTGCAGACACATGATCTCCATCTGCAAATCTGCTGATAGTTGTGAAGATGCTCGCGAATTAGTACCAGTAACTCTATCTTAATTAATATCTTCTACTCCACTCATATGGCACATTCTGATCTTAAAAATACTGCAGCTCATCTTAGAACTGAGGACCCCTGAACCGCTCCCCGCTGGTGAATTTCTGATGGTTCGAAGATTTATCAGCGACTTCTTCCTGAATCACTACATCAATCCCACTGGTGATAATGAAGATTTCAGCATGCCTTCTCTTGAAACATTGAGTAAGAGTTAGCCGCTAAATATATACGCATGGATCCATTGTTATCCATCTGATGAGCTCTTCGTATTTCATACATTATGATTAATTATGTAATGCATATATGTGTCGACAAATCATTGGTATTTAGCTACCATATGTTCAATTGCAATTGTTGCAAAATCTGATGAATGTTCTTCCTGTGGACACTATTTGTTCAATTGAATATTGTGGCGAATTTGCTTTTTGCATGCCGATTCAAAATGGGATATTTTTGTTTTAACCTGGCAATTGCTCTGCACACGGTTCAACTTTATGAGTGTTTACGATCCACATTGGGAAGCATACGTCAATCATAGCGGAACCGTCGGTGATACACAGCAGATCGCAAACGATTTGCAGCACTACTACGTGTGCGTAGGGGCTCCGGAACCATTTGTGATATCATGTTATCGCACATGAGAGCTGGGAGTAAACCGTGCCCAATGTAAAATACAATCCCAGTCGTAAATTTTTCAGGAAATGTGTGGGATCCCAAACGAAAAGCACACGTCACTCTTGCCACAATCGTCGGTGATACACAACAAATCACAAACGGTCTGCAGCATTTGTATGTGTGCGAAGGGGCTCTTGAACAATTTGTGATAGAACATTATTGCACACGGTAATTGTTGGGAAACATGTGCGATGGAGTCTTGCATGGCAGACGGGTTCCACAGAAAACTCATGTGCGATGGGGCACATATCGCACACGGTTCATATGGTGGCCAGTGTGCCTTACATACTGTTTCCCAAACGGTTTTTTTTATGACACACCGTTTGGTTTCACTGCGTCATTAGAAATGTTTGATCACCGATCCCACACTTGCGAAAGAATTTAGTGTGTGCTGCATCGCACACAATTACATTTTGCAAGGCCTATGGATCATGGCTCCGTATCCCCGACAGTTTCTGGGTCGTGTGGGAAGGACCCCACTATCGCAGTCACTCACTTGGCGACGGTTCCAAATACCGTCGCGCAAAGGGGTTAAAAACCGTTTGTATAGCACCTCGCTGTACCAGTGTAAAGAAGCCTCCGACGCTTTACTTATTGCAATAGAAGAGTCTCGAACAGGGGCGTTCAAGCCCGAGAGAGAGAGAGAATGACGAGCTTACGCGCACCCTGAAGAATCCTGAACACCCAGGACGAACATGAGGCAAAGGCGTTGTTCCATTGTTTGAGGGGTTTGCGGATTGGAACGCCACTTACAGAAGTTGTGCGAGAAAGAAGAAGTAGGAGGAGGAGCAGAGGAAGCAGGAAGCAGACCGCATTCAACAGGTAGAATCAAAGCACGCGGAGTTGGAACGTGCTTTCATGCGGCAGCAGGAGCAGATTGACTCACTTAGCCAGGAAAGGGCATCTCAGCGGCAGCAGCAAGCAGATCCAGCATTGGATATCATCGTCCCATCTATGCTGAAAAGCAGCGTGGGTTCCACCCTGGCCGATGATGCAATGCTGGCTAGATACCCCATGGATGATATCAAAGGTACGACACCTTGTGAGCTATACATGAAAGTGAAGAACATATCCATGAAGGCGGCGGATGGCTATGCTTTAACAAATCCCCCTGAAGCAACTTTCCATGGCAATCCGATTCCAGCTAGCTATGCTCATGTCGGGGTGGATGAAGTGATGTCGGGATATGACGAGCTAGAGATGGACATTCCTGGAGGTGACGAGGAGCGCACACTGGGAGATGCCATACGTCGTATCATTCCATGGAGAAAGGATTGCATCGTCTTTGCGAGGCCACCAGCTCCTCCTCCAAGTCTGCCGCGTCAGCCGGCTCCTCCTCAAAGTCTGCCGCCGCGTCAGCCGACTCCACTGCACCACCCCAAGACGGAGCGCGGCGCTAGTCCGCCACCACGTCAGCTGACTCCACCGCCCCACCCCGAGACGGAGCGCGGCTCTAGTCCGCCACCACGTCAGCCGAGTCCACCGCCCCACCCCGAGACGGAGCACATCAGCGCAAGTCCGCCATATCGATCTCGGGCATGTCAGCCTTCTCCAAAGTGGAAGAGATCTTGAGTGTTTCCCTTGTGATTCCCCTTTGTGTTCTTTGTGTTCTTCGGGAAATCCCCCTCCAATTCGTGAAAGATCTCCACTTAGGGTTCCACCCTACAACAAAAGAGCTTGTAAGCAATAGCCGTAGCATCGCCACATTACATATCATATACCATCATTTATCATCTTGGATCGTCGTGTGCGAAACACCGGGAACCATGCATACATAGCATACGTCGGATAGAATGTTGATACATTTTGCATCTTATAGGTTGTGCACAAGTTTCATATCCGCCTATTGAGGAATCATGCTAGCGTCTCTCTAGAGTTGTGCAACACGAGCGTTTTTCATGGATTCCACATTTTGTGCTCATTCCTTGGTTGCCCGACCACATTTATCTATCCGTGTGTGTGTTTCTGTGTGTCATTCATTGCTATTGGTCTACTTGTTTCACTTGCAAATTTGTGAATCTCTTTCAACATTAATGACTCTTACTAACAATTGCATCAAATTTTTGTGCCACTATCCTCACCAAGCTACTCCATAAGCCTTACTTGGGTAGGTGTGAGAATTGACAAGATCCGATACCAATTGTGCGATTTCCATAATATATTATTGAGTGATCATTGATCCATCTTCAACATTGGATAAGGTACATTTGGTCTAGTTCTTCCCTTTCTTCCACTCACATTTGCTCGAGTCTTGTGAGGGATAGGCAAAGCACATCTACTTCGGTCTACGACAACAATGACGAGTTCGATGCCATGAAAAACTTCATCGATGCCAAGATGGATGCTCTAAAGGAGGAGCTCAAAGCCCTCATCAAGACCGGCAAGAGGTCTCCCTCATCTTTGAGAAGACGCTCAAGTGCACATCCTTCGGAGCTACCATCTCCGGCAAGGTCACATCGGCATCGACACCATCATCGACGAGAACGTGAAGGTCAAGAGCTCAACACCAACCACCGCTCTACGACTTCACCATCTACTTTGGCATCTTCACCAAATGAATTCAAGGCATTTTCGCCTTTGGACATGCGGCATCATCGCCTACAAACACCTCAAGACTACGCTCAAGAGAAGCTGCCCAAGCTCAAGTCCGCGACTTCCACGAGCTACTACGACCTCGACATCGACCATGAGATTCCTTTCTATGGAACTCAAGACCCCATGGAGTAACTCAAGTGGGAGCGCAAGATGGACGACTACCTCAAGCTACATCAAGTACCCTCTGAAGATCAAGTGAAGTGCGCCACAAGTAACTTCCACGACTACACGTCGACATGGTGGCTTTATACACCTTTGAAGACCTTCGACATGAGTTGTCCCAA
Organism: Thinopyrum elongatum; assembly: GCA_011799875.1. Lineage (NCBI taxonomy): Eukaryota > Viridiplantae > Streptophyta > Magnoliopsida > Poales > Poaceae > Thinopyrum > Thinopyrum elongatum. Next base: position 391,808,342 of record CM022303.1, read on the forward strand.
GACGAATAAAGATATGTGGCGAGAGTTCGTGCCTTCCACCTACACGGAACATAACCTATGCCAATTGGAGAACTCCATCCAAGGATCCAAGTCCATCGACGAGTACTTCAAGGAGATGAAGAAAGCCTTGTGACGAGCTAGCGTACACGACCCCATTTCTATGAAGTTCCACTTCATGATGGGATTGAACAACGACATCTCCAAGACAATCTTCCTCAAGAACTACAAGTCCCTCGACGACAACTACTTTGGTGCTCTCACGGTGGAAAAAGAGTTCATGAAGGCCAAGGCTTCTTCACCCGAAGCTCACTTCGCGACGACCAAGCTCCACGGCAACGAGCATGAGGATAGTACCACCAAGATGTCCAAGCCCGATGAGCTCCAAGATGATGCTCCCAAGTTCGTCTTCACCGCCATACCTCTTTGTGGCATTGATGATGCCGAGTCTACCATGACTCTTTTTGAAGACGACGCGGCGACGACTACGACTACGGAGTCTCTCAAGGAACATGCTTTGGAGGCGAGCGACAAGGTGGCGAGCAAGGATGATGCTTCCATCTTTGGAAGCGAGAGTGATGATGTGCCATCTTCGGCCTTCATCCATGGTGACGGTGATGAGATGATCGAGCATGGGATTTTCCCTTTGATCATGGAGGAGAATGATGATATGCCATCTTCAGCATTCATCCACGCAGATGGCAATGAGATGGTTGAGCATGGGATTTTCCCTTTGACCACAGCGACGTATTATGACTTCAGTGACTTGTGCCACCATATTGAGAGTGAGAGCGAGTTCACCACTAGCCCCATATATGATGAGTTGCCCCAATTCCCATGTGAGGAGAGCCACAACCCCCACCACTTGAGTGAGATGAGTGACTCCACCATATGTGACTTTGAGTGCACCTACTTTGAGGGAGTGCGTGAGCCACCACATAGAGAGAGTGTGATAGTTGAAAGGTCATGTGAGGACATTTTGAACTCTAACGACTTAACCTCTACCTCCATTGTGTCTTCTCATTTGGTGATAGGTCTGATATACGATGATGCGCCGACCCTCGACGACTTTATCCTTGCTTTGGACAAGATGATGGCAATGGTGGAATATGATACACCCCCCACATGGTTCTGTCAAGATGAAGATGACCACCATTTGGTCTTTCCCACCTCACCTACACCACATGAGTGGAATGACAACGGTAAAATAGGTGAAGGTGATGCTCTACTCCCACTAGTGGACATCAATTGCTTGCATGATGTTGATCCACCTAGTACCATGCTTCATGCTAGTATGATTTCCCCATGCGATGATTTACCCATGATGAGTTTGATGATTTCCATGTGGAGTCTATTAGTTGTGATGCCATGTTGCCTAGGATTTCTTGTGATAATTCTCTAGGTCACATCATGTTTGACAACCTGCTTGACTTGTCATATGCTATGCATGAGATCAACCATATGTCCAATTTGCAATCTCTTCATAGTGACTATGCATATACCATTAAAATAAACCCAGTTTGCACTTATGGCATAGATGACAAGCCCATGGTTATTGGCATTTGTTTTTCTTGTGATGATATTGATATGCTTCCTTTGCATCATTTATCTCATATGCCATGCCATGACCACCTAGGTTCGGATATGCATTGTTTTGGATGTTGTCCATTTTCTCCATATGATGTTTCCGATATTGCTCATGAGGAGACCCCCATAGTTTCCTCATACATGTTAGGAGATTTTGATCCATCCCATCCATTGCATGATCCCAATAATTATGTGCACAATATGCCCCCCATGAATGATAATGCTATTGTTGTGCCATATACTTGCATGCCCATATTGTGTCCCCATCGTGTTATACATAACAACTATTCTTTCATGATGGATGACATGTTCTTGTACCATGCATCAAATTTCTTTGTGTGATGCTTATCTTATGCTAACTCACATGTGCACATACACATCATGATGGATGATGTGTACATTTACCACGCACACAATTTCTTTGGTTTGTGTCTCTTTTGTGTACCCATGAATACTTGTCAACCTCGCAATCCCATGAGTTGGCAAAACGAGCTCTAGAGAGCAACGATGACTTGGGATCCCGTAAATTGGCTTTCACACCGTTCCCATCATGCAAAAGCTTCACACATTTCTTCTACATGGCCCTCACATGGTTATGGGTTATTGTCCATTATGTACCCTTTGCCCATATTGCCATGTTCACTTTGCATGATATACTCATTCCTATGCCTTTGCCATGCATTTGTGACCCATGCTTTCCATTGCACATGATGATTGATTCTCATACTTGTATGTGTATTTGCAAGCTTGGTGGAGATATTGCTTGTTATTGCCATGTTTCCTTTGTGATCATACCTATGATGATACTTTCATCTTACTTTGTGTTCGTGCTTGTGATATGTCATGTGCATTGTCTATGCCTATTATTTGCTCACATGACATGATTGCCATGATTTTCTCTAGTGTGTTGCATCTTCGCTCCACTAGTTTGCACGATATGATTGATATGCTTGCTTATGTTGCATCACCCATGATTCATACTTGCTCATTCCATGTGGTTGATGACAACCATTGCCATGCTTTGCACATGATTGCTATTGCTTCTTGTCACATATTTCCATATGTTGCCTCTCTCATGCTAGATAATTTGCCATGTATTGAGTGCAACAATGATTTTAACCTTGCTAATGGGATTGCCCCCATAGCATTCTCGCATATATTTGTAGATTTAGACATAATTCTTGTGAAGCATGCTTGCCTTCCTTCTTTGCACCATATGCCTAGTGCCATGAACATAATGATTGTTGCATCATATTATTCATGCACTTGTACTTCTAATGGTTATGTGCAAGAGAAGAGAACCATCATGATGGATGATGTGTTTATCTACCATGCGCATACGTTCTTTGCTTTGTTTTGTGCATGTGTAGGATACTTGGACTTTGTGTCGACTTCCACTTCACGTGAGTTGACCATTCGAGCTCTTGAGAGCGAGCCACCTTTGACCGATGCGCTTCTACAACACATTTGCTACCACTTCGGCATTGTGAAGGACGCACAAGGACATGCTTTCAAGGTGACATCCTTCTCTTTTGAGAATCCCCAAACCATGAGCATGAATATTGTGGATCCTACTTCATGTGTTGCTTGCACCTTGACATATTGCACACATGCTAGAGATCTTGCTTTGACTTATCGTTGGCACATTTCCATGCCTCATGACATATATACCTTGTGTGTTGCATCCAATTCTTGGATTACTTGTTACTATCATATGCTTGGTTGCAACAATGTCATTTCTTCACATATGCCATGTCCCATTACTTGTCATATGACTGACTTGATTGCCTCACACATGATGAACAATTGCGCTTTCTATTGTGTTGAGTGCCATACTATCTTCACTACACCCTATGCACGTTATGCTTGGATTGTCTTGCACTTGACCCATGTGTTTAGACACTTCATTTTATTTGGTGTCGTGAATGCTTCCTATGCCTACCATAGACCTTTTAATGGGTGCTTGGTGCATGTTTGCTATGAACTTGAGGTAGATGCTTCTTCTCTTGTTACACATATTTGCATCACAACCTCACATTTACATGCTTGTTTCCATGATGACCTTGATTGTGCTAAATTCATATGCTTACATGCCATGTCACAATCCTTTGTCACACCATATGCTATGCTTGATGACAACACTTGTTGGGTGAATCACCTCTTGAATGATTGGTTTTGCACTAACACTAACCACATTTGTTTTTCCAAGTGTTTGTTTTCCTTGCTCCTTTTGAAGGAATTACTAGAAGTGCGACATTGGAGAGTGCCCATTTCGAGCTTGAAGATGATGAGTACTTGGTGAACGTCCACTACAACACAACAAAGCCATCTCTTTCCCATGGTGATTTGGTTTTCGATCCGATGTCGGATCTTTCCCGAGGGGGGAGATGATGCGGAGCATCCTATGGACATCACCATGTCAAGATCCCATTTGGCAAGTGACACGTGCCACATCTACTTCACATACATAAAGGTGAATAATCTCCTTTACACGTGCTCTCTTGACCCCTTCGAGGATAGTATACTATTTGACACTCCACTCGAGTGCATGCATAGGTATTGTCAGAGCTTCACGGGCGAGGAGGAGGAGTGCGAGCACAATGGAACGACTACACCATCCGCGAGGGAAGCATGGAAGCGAAGATGGAGCTACGGAGTCCATAGCAGCCTGACGATCGGAAGCCACCGAACGTCCGACACTCTACAGCGCCCAAACGGTCGGCGTCCACCGGACGTCGGACACACCCTCGACCTGCCACTCAAGAAACTAGTTGCAGACCAAGTCCACAGCAGCTGGACGACCGACGACCTTTGTACGTCTAACACACTACAGCCACCGGACGATCAACCACTACAGGAAATTCGACGCCACCTCAACAGAGCCAAATTGTCGGGTGTCCGTCCCACACCGGACGACCAGTCCCTCATGAGCCATCGGACGTCTGACACCAACCGGACATCCGGTACTTTCCTGTGTGCAGCCGCAATCCTTGGGCCTTGTATCTCTCTCCCACTTACCCCTTCGTGGCATAGACTATAAATAGACCTCCCCCTTCTCCTTTCTAGGGTTAGCAAATATGATAGCTCATTTGTGTGTGAGCTTTTCTCCTTACTTCTCCTCTTGAGAGAGTGAGATTGACACACTCCCATGGAGTTCAAGACCTCCATGTGAGAAGATCCCTAGTGGATTCAAGACCCCACCTAGGGAAGATGTTCCAAGGATTCAAAACCTCAACTCCTCCAAGGATTGAGATGAACTACTGCCTTTGTTACCATCTTGTGTTGGATTTGGACCCTTGTTCCCCTCAATGTGTATGTGAATTTAGCATATGTGTGATTGGATCTCGTCAATTTGAGTGTTTCCTCTTGTTTCTCCCATTGTGTTCTTCGGGAACCCCCTTCAAATCATGAAAGATCGGCCCCTAGGGTTCCACCCTACATCATCGCATGTACGTGTCAGCTCGCTGGGAAGCAGATTACCTTTATCGACACCTGTCCTAATGGCCTGTCAAGCTAATAGGAGGTAGTTGGTCAAGCGGTGCGGCATCCTTGTCGGGGCTTCTCCTCCTCACGACACCTAGCGATGCATTTTATGCATTTTGTCCTAATTAGCAGAGTTAGGTATGTTAAAACTCTTGCTATATAATCATCATCTAAAGACACTTTTGCCACAGTGGTAACCCCTTGAGCTATAAAAGGAGGGCCAAGGCAGCTGTCGGTGTCAAAATCGGCAGACCTCGGGGTAGGGGGTCCCGAGCTGTGGATTTTGGATCAATGGTAACAGGAATGAAGGAGACGATGTTTTACCCAGGTTCGGGCCCTCTTGATGGAGGTAAAACCCTATGTCCTGCTCTTGTTTATATTGATGAAGTATCAAGGTACAGAGTTGATCTACCTCGAGATCATATGTTGTGGTCTAAACCCTAGGGGTATGATGAGTAATGTCATGATCTATCTATCAACGAGCCTGGCCTCGGCTTATATAATGTACCGGAGGCCTAGGATAACAAGAGTCCTAGTCGGCTACGTTGGTGGAGAGGAGTCCTTGTCTTGATCACCAAGTCTTGTGGAATCTTCCCCGTATATGTCATCGGCTGTCCGAACTGGCCCATTAGTGAATCGCCATGGGGGTCCTCGGCCCGACCCACTGGGCGGGAGATGACATGGTGAGTACCCCTTAGTCCAGGACACCGTCAGTAGCCCCCTGAACCGGTCTTCAAGTCGGGGACACTCCTCGGTTCTTCCGAACTATTCTTCATCTTCGGTCGTCGGTCTTGAAAACTGGTTCAACAAATCTTCCCATCTATGATCTTGAGGATCGCCGAGGTATATCCGAAGAGTTCACACGTCGGGTATCCGAGGAGTCTTTTAAGTTGTTCACGGCCTTTATCAATGCCTTGTTATTTTTACACCACACCTCGGGTTCGAAATTTTTCCCGTGCGGCGGTACCCTCTTGCATCCAAACTCCAATGCCCGATTGCATCCGAGGTATATCTTAGCAGCTGAGCTCCAACGCCGATCTGTATCCGAGCTCCAGCGCCGGACTGCATCTGAGGAGGCATAAAGTACCTTATCTCTAAAAAAGTTTGAAGGAGGTTATCCGAGCTTAATGCCAAAAAAGTTCTCTATAGAGCCAGCCACTCGCAGCCGAGCTTTATGCCGGACTACTTCCGAGGTGGCCTCTCATAGCCGAGCACCAACGCCGGACTACATCAGAGGTGTCATCTCGCAGCCGGGCACCAATGCCGGACCGTATCCGAGATGTCATAGATTACCTCGGTCTTGAAAAAGTTAAAAGGGTTAACCCGAGCTTAATGCCGGAGATGCCCTCTATGGAGCTAGCCACTTTGCATCCGAGCTTTATGCCGGACTGCTCCCGTGGTGGTGCACCACCTCGGCTGTGGACTGATTTTTGTGAATTTAATTCCGATTTGTGCAATTTATTCTCTGCTGAGACATATAGCCAGTAGCCCTCAAGGTGTGTGTCGGCCAAAAATCTGAGATGCACCTGAAGGAAACCATAAAACCGCTGATCCCAGTAGCCCCTGAGACTCAGGTCGATTCACAAAATCGCACTGAGGATCAACTCCTAGCTCTGCGGCATACTTAGGAATAGAAATGCGGTGTAATATATTAGAGGAAATAATGATTGGCAGATGGGCCCTTGAGAGAGGGTCTTGAGAAGTTGCCGTAATATATTAGCTTGATGCCGGATAGGTCCAGATGGTACCTACTTGTAAGTGCATCTAGTGCCCCTTAGTGATTTTGGTGTATTGAAGACTTATAGGTTAAGGGACTAATGCGTTTGTGAGTGTGCTCACTGGGAGCTATATTTTCATTTGTCACATGATATGTGTTTTGCTTCGAGCATCATTTTATTTTTCTAGGATTTGTTTTCTGTTATTTAGAATAATTTTTGCATCTTTTACTTCAATAAAAATGTCAAGTATAGCCTTTGCAATGCTTATTTTGCAAGTATATGAGTTGCTTTTTCGAAACAGAAAGTTTATCACTGTTGCAAAAATTCTCTAAAAAAGTCAGAATATGATAAAAGGTTAAAAAAAAATCATAGTAAGCCATAATAAATTTTCTACAGTGTGGTAATTTTTCAGAATTTTTGGATCTAGGGAAGTATGATGAATATTGCACTCTTTACAGACTGTTCTGTTAGGACAGATTGCTGTTATGTTTGCATTGTTTGCATATGTTTGCTTGTTTAATGATTCTATTTGAGGATAGGAGTATTAAATATGCAGAGGCATTTAGTATGCAATGTTGAATAATAATTTTAGTGATTTGCTATAGTAGAGAATGATAAGGTTTTTGCATTGATTTATACTAACTTATCTCAGAGTTCATGTTGAGTTTTGTGTGGATGAAGTTTTTAAGATTTAGGGAAACCGTGATATAAAAGGAATTAAGGAGACACAAAAACTCAAGCTTGGGGATGCCCAAGGCATCCCAAGTTAATAATCCAAGAAGTCTCAAGCATCTAAGCTTGGGGATGCCCTGGTAGGCATCCCACCTTTCTTCATGAACAACTATCGGTTAGTATCGGTTGAGCCTAAGTTTTTGCTCCTTCACATGATGTGTGCTTTTCTTAGAATGTCATTTTATTTTGTTTTTCTTGCTGTTTTGATAAAATACTTAGATCTGAAAGTTTTTAAATAAGAGAGAGTCCTCAAATAGCTACCTATTTACTTAACTACTCATTTGATCTTCACTTATATCTTTTTGGAGTAGTTTGTCGAACACTCTCATGCTTCACTTATATTATTTAGAGAGTTGATAATAGTGATGACAATTTGCACAAGCTTTGAAATTGGTCCTAATATAATTAATATCCAAGAAGGATATAATAAAAACTCTCATGTAGATCATTGGATATGATAAGTATGATTCCTTGCAGTAGTTTTGCGATATGGAGATAATAATATGTGAGTCATGTTGGTGAGTAATTATGCTTTAGTAAGAATATTGGTGTTAAGGTTTGTGATTCCCTATGCAAGCACAAAAGTCAATAGTTATGCAATGAAATTACATCCTACCTGTGGTGCATTATTCGGTGTTAGTTATGCTCAATGCTCGTTTATGTGAATTTTCGTTTCTTGGTTGGTTGCTTCTCAATCTATTTGCTAGCCTCCATTTGTACTAAGTGGGAATACTACTTGTGCATCCAAAATCACTAAACCCAGTTTTTCCACATGAGTCCACCATACCTACCTATATGTGGTATTCCCGTGCCGTTCTAAGCAAATTTGTATGTGCCATCTCTAATTTTCAAAATAAATTTCCTTTTTGTGTGCTCGTACCGCTCATGAAGCAGCAGGGGGTGGCCAATTTTTTCCATGCTAGATGTGTTATTCTCAAGATGAGTGTTTATTCACTTTTCATTGCACGAGAGTACGACAAAGGTATTAGGGATGCCCAGTCCTGAAATGAAAAAGAAATTTACTTTATGTTGTCAAATAATAAATTCCTTGGAAAGTGTTGGTATGGAGGGCACCCGTGGATACGGCTAGCCATGGATTGTGAAAGAATGGTGGAAAAAGGAATAAACTTTATTTTCTGTTTGGGAACCGCCTATGATATATCTAGCATGGAAAGTGTTGGGAAGTACTCGGTCGTTTTCGTTGACGGGAAAAGTATGCCTCCAAAAATCTTTTATCTCTCAATTTAAACTTTGAGCTCTGGCACCTATGCGAAGGGCCTATCTATTTACTTTATGCAATTTTTATTTTTTATTTGAGTCTCCATCTTCTCTTATAAAGCACCAACTAAGGGGCACAATGATCGTACTTGAGCATTGGATGTAGCTAATATGCGAGTGTGTTTTGCGAATGGATCAATGATTGAGCATGATGGGCTAGGGATAACTTTATTTAGTGTTGATATTTTGAAAGACATGGTTGCTTGTTGATATGCTTGAGTATTGATGTCCTCATGTCAAATTATAGACTATTGCTTTATAACATTCAAGTCCAAATGTCCATGCTACAAAAGAAAGAGTATATGATGAATATGATAGGTAGCTTTCCACAACAAAAATTCTGTTTTCAATTGCTACTTTATCATGATAAGTTTTATGAGAAAGAGTTGCTGTTATGATGCTAGAAAAAGTGATTGAAATTATCATTGATCAAACTTATGCATTTTGCTAGCATTCACACTTCATAAATTATTTCTTTTATCATTTACCTACTAGAGGACGAGTAGGAATTAAGCTTGGGGATACTGATATGTCTCCAACGTATCTATCATTTATGAAGTATTCATGCCATATTTACAACAATTTTATATGGTTTTGGTATGATTTGCATAGAACTAACCCGGACTGACGCTGTTTTCAGCAGAACTACCGTGGTGTTGTTTTTTGTGCAGAAATGAAAGTTCTCCAAATGAGCTGAAACATTTTGATGATTTTTTTTGGAACAAAAGAGACCCTCGAAGCTTCATGGAAGGACCAGAAGGTGAAGCAGTAGGGCACAAGACACCGGGGCGTGCCAGGTGGCCCAGGCGCGCCCCGGTGGGTTGTGCTCACCTCGAGGCCCATCTTTGCGTGAAACCAATGCCAAAAATCCTATAAATAGAGAAACCATCAGGGGTAACCCTAGATCAGAAGTTCCGCCGCCGCAAGCCACTGTACCCACGAAAAACCAATCTAGACCCCATTCCGGCACTCCGCCTGAGGGGGAAATCATCACCGGCTGCCATCTTCATCATCCCGGCGGCCACCATGATGAGCAGGGAGTAGTCCACCCTCGAGGCTGAGGGTTTGTACCAGTAGCGATGTGTTTAATCTCTCTCTCTCTCGTGTTCTTGAGATGTATCGCGGGCTTTGTTAATATAGTTGGATCATATGGTGTTTTCCCCTCTCTATCTTGTTGTGATGAATTGAGTTTTTCCTTTGAGATTTTGTTTTATCAGATTGAATACTTTTATGGATTTGAGAGCACTTGATATATGTCTTGCTATGAATACCTGTGGTGACAATGGGGGATCATATTGATTCACTTGATATGTGTTTTGGCACTCAACTTGCGGATTCCCGAGGTGACATTGGGGTAATCTGTGCATAGGGGTTGATGCACGTTTTCGTCCTTATTTCTCCGGTAGAAATCTTGGGGCACTCTTGGAGGTTCTTTGTGTTGGATTGAGTATTATGAATATGAATTTTCTTTGGTGTTATTCTAGTACGAACTCTTGCTAGACGATCGGAAAGAATAACTTGGTATTATTTTAGTACGAACTCTTGATAGATCGATCGGAAAGAATAACTTGGTGTTATTTTAGTACAAACTCTTGGATAGATCGATCAAAAAGAATAGCTACAAACAATTTCTTCTTATGTTCTCCGCTAGATAAGAACTTTGGAGTGATTCTTCATCGCACTTTGAGGGATGGTTATATGATCCAATTAGATTAACATTGTTGAGAGATTGCACTAGTGAAAGTACGGACCCTAGGCCTCATTTTCAAGCATTGCAATACCGTTTGTGCCCATTTTATCAATTGCTACCTTGCTGTTTTTATTTATTCAGATTATAAAAATATATTTCTACCATCCATATTAAACTTTTAAGACCATCTCTTCGCCGAGCTAGTGCACCTATACAATTTGCTATTCTATTGGGTGTGTTGGGGACACAAGAGATTTCTTGTATTTGGTTGCATGGTTGTTTGAGAGAGACTATCTTCATCCTACGCCTCCCATGGATTGATAAACCTTAGGTCATCCACTTGAAGGAAAATTGCTACTGTCCTACAAAACTCTGCGCTTCGAGGCCGAACACGAGTCTACAAGAATAAAGTTGCGTAGTAGACATCAAGCTCTTTTCTGTTACGTCTCCAACGTATCTATAATTTATGAAGTAGTCATGCCATATTTACAACAATTTTATTTCGTTTTGGTATGATTTGCGTAGAACTAACCCAGACTGACGCTGTTTTCAGCAGAACTACCGTGGTGTTGTTTTTTGTGCAGAAATGAAAGTTCTCCAAATGAGCTGAAACTTTTTGACGATTATTTTGGAATAAAAGAGACCCCCGAAGCTTCGTGGAAGGACCAGAAGGTGAAGGAGTAGGGCACAAGACACCGGGGCGCGCCAGGAGGCCCAGGCGCGCCCCAGTGGGTTGTGCTCACCTTGAGGCCCATCTTACCATGAAACCAACGCCAAAAATTCCTATAAATAGAGAAACCATCAAGGGTAACCCTAGATCAGAAGTTCCGCCGCTGCAAGCCTCTGTAGCCATGAAAAACCAATCTAGACCCCCTTCCGGCACCATGTCAGAGTGGGAAATCGTCACCGGTGGCCATCTTCATCATCCCGGCGGCCACCATGATGAGGACGGAGTAGTCCACCCTCGGGGCTGAGGGTTTCTACCAGTAGCTATGTGTTTAATCTCTCTCTCTCTCTCTCTCGTGTTCTTGAGATGTCACGATCTTGATGTATCGCGGGCTTTGTTAATATAGTCGGATCATATGGTGTTTTCCCTTTCTATCTTGTTGTGATGAATTGAGTTTTCCCTTTGAGATTTCGTTTTATTGGATTGAATACTTTTATGGATTTGAGAGAACTTGATATATGTCTTGCATATGAATACCCGTGGTGACAATGGGGTATTATATTGATTCACTTGATATATGTTTTGGCACTCAACTCGCGGATTCTCGAGGTGACATTGGGGTAATCTATGCATAGGGGTTGATGCATGTTTTCTCCTTGTTTCTCTGGTTGAAATCTTGGGGCACTCTTTGCGGTTCTTTGTGTTGGATCGAGTATTATGAATCTGAAATTGTTTGATGCGTATCGTACAATTAACTCATGGATATTTGTGGTGACATTGGAGTATCTAGGTGACATTAGAGTTGGTTGATGCGTATCATATGGTGTTATTTTAGTACGAACTCTTGGATAGATCGAACGGAAAGAATAACTTTGTGTTATTTTAGTACGAACTCTTGAATAGATCGAACGGAAAGAATAACTTTAAGGTGGTTTTGTTCCTTCTTCTTATATTCTCCGCTAGATAAGAACTTTGGAGTGAGTCTTCATCGTACGTTGAGGGATGGTTATATGATCCAATTAGATTAGCATTGTTGAGAGATTGCACTAGCGAAAGTACGGACCCTAGGCCTCATTTTCAAGCATTGCAATACCGTTTGTGCTCACTTTTGTTACTTGCTACCTTGCTGTTTTTTATTGTTACTATTACAAAAACCAATATCTACTATCATTACTACACTTTTATTACCATCTCTTCGCCGAACTAGTGCACCTATACAAATTACCATTGTATTTGGTGTGTTGGGGACACAAGAGACTTTTTATTATTTGGTTGCAGGGTTGTTTGAGAGAGACCATCTTCATCCTACGGCTCCCACGGATTGATAAACCTTAGGTCATCCACTTGAGGGAAATTTGCTACTGTCCTACAAAACTCTGCGCTTGGAGGCCCAACATGAGTCTACAAGAACAAGTTGTGTAGTAGACATCATCCACCTCCCCGGATGAGGATTCGTCGTTGATCTCGTCGTCCCGCCGGTTCAGCCGCCCAGTCCTCCACCTCCAAGGAGCTACTCCGACGATCGCCTCGTCTATCGCGGCTGATCCATCCCCACAGCGCCGCCTTAACCTGCTCCACCGGAACTGCAGCATCCTCACCGACTCCTCGGATGAAGCCGAGGCCTACTCGGTGCCACCAAAGAGGTTGTACACTCATCGCATCCCACCTTCTCCTTAACTCGACCTCCCGGCACCGACGGTGCTCCATCCCGCACCCCCATGGCAAAGCTACCTCGAAGCCAGTGCTGCCGGTGACATCTCCACGGTGGCTCTCCCCCAGTGCGAGGCTTCCTCGGAGGCGGCGTCCATACCAGCCGGATCTGCTGCTGCTACTTCGGCTCTCGCTCGCACTATTGCTACTCCGTCTCTCGCTCGCTCGCGCTGCTACTGCTGCTGCAGCTCCGTCTCTCGCTAGGTCGCGCCGCTCTCTACTCTTCCCCTCGCTCGTGCTGCTGCTCTGCTCTTGCTCTCGCTCGCGCTACTGATGCTGGTACATGGGCTGCTGCTGTGGCTCTCGCTCGCACTGCTGCTCTAGCTCTAGTTCGCGCTGCTCCTCCAGGCGCTGCTGCTCCAGCTGCTATCTGCTACTGTGTTCCCTGTCGATCGCCTGCTAATTTAGATAACTGTTTCTCTACTACTAGTGCTCGAGCGGCCTAAACTACATGTGAAGTGCCTCTTTGCTACCAGTGCATTCTGTTTCGGCAGTAACATTCAGATTCCACAGTAAATTTCAGTTTCGACAGTTAAGTTCAGAGTTAACAGTTTTTACCTCTGTGTTGTAGTCAGGTGTTTTTTGGTGATGTAAATTTTACATCTATCACTTTTTGGTAATGTATTTTACATCATCTATTGGAGATGCTATTAGAATCCCACTTGAGATTAACGATGTCTGTCTTGTACTGCTTCAGCCTCGATGTCTTACGGCTCGCCAGAGGTGCTCCAACGACGGAACCATCCATCACAACAGAGCAGTACCCTAGACGCCGTCTATAGACGCCTCAGATCTTCCTCCACACCTCCGACAGTCACCTCTGCCGCAACTTCTTCATTGACCAACCCAATGATGCTGAGCTCGACACAGCTACGCCAAAGAGGTTGTACACTTGTTGCACCACTTATTACTCTACATTCATGTCGATCCATTAGGGCTATTTTGGTTCAAAGGAAAAAGTGAAGGAAAACATAGTAATATGAAATTTTCCTATGGCACTCTACCATTCAATTATTCATGCATTTCGTTGAAAGGAATGGAGCAAAACATCCACCTGGACCTACTTTTCAAAATCCTATGCATGAAAACAAGACTAAGTGCATTAGAAACAGAATAACATTATAACTGTACACAATTTCATATGGTTTCACTTTAATTTGGCCATGTTTCTTTGCATTCCTCTACTCTTCCAATTCCTGTGAACCAAACACCCAAGTTGACAGAAAAGTTTACAAATGCTCTGTTTCCCACGTGCATTCCTCTCCTATTCCGGTGTTTTTCCTATCCCTGCATTTTTAGAATCCTGCAAGCCAAAGGAGCCCTTACAAAATTACTTCAGTTACAGATAGGTGTCGAAAAAAACTTTGTGTAGTTTGTCCTGCTCCTGCCGCGACGTCGTCCACCTCACCTGAGCTGCTCCATCGACAGAAGCATCCACCATACCAGAAATCACGACTCCTGACCGTCTTTCGCCGCCTCAGATCTCCTTCCCTACCGCCGGCACCCACCGCAACTGCATCACCATCATCAACTCAGCAGATGAACCTGAGTAGTACACGGGTCCACAAGAGAGGTCGCACTCTTTTGTTTCTGCTTATGTTATGCATTCTTAATATTACCCGCTACTTTATCGTCCTGTTCACCTCTTGGACTCCAAGTCAGGTCCAAATTAATGTTCAAACTTGAGTTTTAAAATTACTTGTGGGGCACATATCGAGGCACCAATGAATAGTATCTCTGTCTATTATCTGGTTCACCTAGGGTATGCCTATGTTGTTCATCTTGGGTGGGAAACAAATAGTAAAGCAATCATCATCTATCTTTTTATTAAATTAAAGCTATCATCAGCCTGCTATCATTATTTTTGGATCCATCCACTGGTTGTTACCATCACTCTAGATTTCTGCATGCTCTCCTTACATAATCTCAATATATTTTTTGTATGCATGTCAGATACTGTACACAGTCATGTTGAACATGTAGAGAAAAAGAGAAGAGTTTTGCATGGCAATACAATGTCATGCAGACATCGCTCCATGATGGGTTCAATGGCAAACCCTACCCCCCTCCAGATTGTAATCCAAAGGAAGATATCTATTCTGAGGAGGATCCAGATGCAGCTGACCACTCCTCTTTACCCCCCGAGGTGTTTGCTCTAACTTGGCATGATGATGTTGGTCATATCATGCATATGTTGCCATGCAGTGCCTACTTTCGACATCATATATGTCATCTGCTTAGTTTAGACATGTTTTGTAATGCCACCTGTTTAGTTTCTATATCATATATGTGAATTATGCAATCTCATCTCATTTAGCCAGCCATAATATATGTGAAATATGCAATGCCATCCTGTTTAACCAGGCATCATATATTTGAATGATATCTTGCCAATCCTTTTCTTCATTACATTTCCATTTGTCGACAATGTTTGTACATTCAACTACTCTTCCTGTGAATCAGCCATTTGAGTGGGTGATGGAAAAATCTGGAGTGAAAACAAGGTCTTCAGAGCAAACAGTGCTACCTGTCGAAGCAGATCTCTTGCTGGGTCCCGATAGCTCCTCAGAGATGGATTCGGAGACAGATGACACTCCTATTCCCCCACCGAGGTGTATGCTCTAACTTGGCACGGTTATACTGCTCATATCATGCATATGGTGTCTTGCATTGCATAGTTTAGACATCATATACACAATTCAACACCATGTTCTTAGTTCAGACATTATATGTGCGAATGCCCTCTGCTTAGTATATAAATCACATATGTGAATTAAATCATGCGATCCTGATTACTTACATAACATGTATGTGAATTATGTCATGCGAACCTGTTTACTAAAGACATCATATAATTATCTCATGCCATCCTGTTTAGTTAGTCATCATATCTTTGAATTATGTCATGCTATGCTATCCAGTTTAGATAGACATCATATATGTGAAATTATGTCATGCTATCCTTTTTAGTTAAACAATATACATGTGAACTATTTCATGCCCTCTATTTTCCACACTATCTATTGCATCTGTCTCTCATACAAGGTCTGTACATTCAACTACGTTTCTTGTTTATCAGCCATTTGAATTGGAGCGGGTGATGGCAGTATCTAGCGGAGTAAAAATACGGTCTTTAAATAAAACAGTGCTACCTCTTGGTGGAGATAGCACCCCAGTTGAACATGCACGAGAATCAGCCCTACCACACATAACCCAGACTCTCGCAGATTGTACCCCTACTGCGATGGACAGAGAACCAGCTTCACCCAGTCTAACCCCAACCCCAGCAGATAGTAACCCAGTTCCAGTTGACACAGCACCATCTCCACCACAGAGCTCCCAAACAAGAGCAGTTAGTAAGGCAGCTCCAGTGCCCAAAGCACCAGTACTACCACGGCGAACCCCAACTCCACCAGTTAGTAGACCTATTCCTGTGGACGAAGCACAACCTGCCATTCGTAGTTTAGCATCTATTGCATTTGATGTTGTTAAATCCTATGTGCGTATCTTCCCATCATGGAAATATTATACTGAAGATGAAGGAAAATGCCAGTTGCAGGTGTTCGTCCAGGAGTTATGTGTAAGTAATGTTTTCATGGCAATTACTTTGCTTTGTCCCATACATTCTACCTCCATGCTGGTTATAATAAATGAAATGTTCCCATTTTTCTCTACAGAGAAGGACCGATTTGGAAACTCAGGATGAGGTAACCTGTGCTAATACCTCTGCTATCTTCAAGAATGCTTGGTGGCAGTATTGGAATTACCTGAAGAAAACATACTTCACTGGCAAAGAAACTCATCAAATTCCCTTATGTTCTCCTGAGACACATTTACGGGACGATGACTGGGAACGCCTTGTTCTGTACTGGTCCCGAACCAAGAATGTGGTAAGGTCTATGAGATCATTTTTTATTTTTAAGTACTATATGACTGTGCCTTACTGTACTCTATTTGTGTAGAACAAGTGCTTAAACCTGAAGAACAACTGTTCTCATTTAAGATTCCATTGCTATCGTGCATACTGCTTTGCTCTTGTATCACTGTATTTACTCATACAAACTTATTTTTAAATTTAAGGATCCAATCAAAACTCCAATGGCACAACAGGTATGTTTAAGCATGTTTCTTTAACAGGTTTGCTCTTATAAATAGCTCTGTTGATTTCAATTTCAATTGTGTATACAGTTGATTTCTCATATCATGCACATTACTAGCATCACAACAGCACCAATAGTGTTGTTCTACATGTAGACCCGTGGTACCCATCTGAAATCTTGTTGTGCCGTGTAGTTTCCCACGCTTTGTATTCTTTCAATGCTGCTTTGTCTTGAACTGATATGATTTGAACCGTGTCTCTATTTTGATTTGGCAAGACAATGCAGTGACCATAGGACATAGATATATGTTTGTTTGATGCTTTTATTATGTACTACTTGGCAATAGAAGACTTGGTAGTTTAATTCTATCCACCTTACTACTGAACTAGTTCACCGAAATGTGTTTCATATACTACATGCTAAATCTGTTATGTGTCTGCTTGTTTCTTCTTTTAGAATGCTGACAGAATATTGGGGAAGAGTACCTTGTTAAGCAATAGTAAAGGAAGTAATGCAGATAAGGTTCAGGATAGTGAGACATCCTTGTTGGTCTCCAACAAAGCTGATACAACAGCGAAGGAAAACTACCTTGAAGACAGTGAGACAACCCCAAAGTCCTGTCTTGGTGTAGTGTTCGAGTTACTGGCCACTACCGCTGGCACAAGCTATTCAAACTCACTGTCTGAATCAATTCGGTTTCTTGAGTCTCAACTACAAGCTGAAAGACATCGATCAGCTGTGCTGCGACAAGAAGCCGAAGGACTGCGGAAGTCCCTGGAGAATTCAGATGCATACTTTCTGCTGCAACAGCAAGCGTTGGAGGATTTTAGCGCCAAATAGGAGAAAGCTAATAAGCTTGCTAAGCTTATTGCCAGCATGGTGGATACCCAAGATAATGTTTCTTGAGCTCTTTTGAAGTTGTTTCAGTTATGGACTTGTTTTGCTACCACGTTTATTTGCACTGGTGGCCAGTGTATGTAATATGCTGCTTTGTTCCCTATATTTGCACTGGTTGCGAACTTTGATGCCCAGTGGATGTAATATGTGTAATAATCGTAATAGCCTAGCGTTAGTTGCTTGCTTATTTATTTCCTTATTGTCGAGTTGTTCGCTTGTAGTCACTGCAGTTCTTTTTCTGCGTTTTTCTAGTGGCCACAATAACCTATTTTTATAACTAGGCCACAATAACCATGGGCAATAATATACGGGCCGTAGGATCCATGGGCCTTCTATGGGCCGTATGATCGATTGGCCAAACATGGGCCATTCTATTCATGGACCAATAATGGTCCGCAAAATGGGCCGTAAACGGGCTAGAGTGGAAATCGTCTGTTTAT
Source organism: Thinopyrum elongatum (assembly GCA_011799875.1). Taxonomy (NCBI): domain Eukaryota; kingdom Viridiplantae; phylum Streptophyta; class Magnoliopsida; order Poales; family Poaceae; genus Thinopyrum; species Thinopyrum elongatum. The sequence continues at coordinate 391,826,641 of CM022303.1, forward strand.
GGCCCGACCATAACAAGCCGTTAATAGGACGAAATGTATAACCGGCTTAATTCTATCACAGGCATCACGGGTCGTTAATGGGCCGTATTTGATGACGCTATGAAAATAGCCAAACGGGTTAATGGGCCACAAATGAGCCGACTGTAACCACGGGCTAAATTTGGCCCACAGGCGGAACAGGCCAGTAATGGACCGTAAGTAACCGAATGCTGGAAATGAGCCCAAAAATAAATGGGCCCTTAGAAGGCTGAAAGTTAACACGGGCTGGAAACGGCGCAATGGAATAATGGGCCGTTGATGGGTATAAAGTGATACACTGTTCATAATGGGCCAGTTTCACCACAGGCCTTTAATGGGCCTAGAGTTACAAAGGGTCTCGTATGGGCCGAAAGACGTCATGGGCCTTACATGGGCCCGAAGATACAATGGGCTGGAATCATATTGGACGGCCCAGATGACGCTACTTGGCCTAATTTGGATAGGCCATAACGAGCCATGAGTCAGCGGGCTGTAAATTGGCTATATGCGAACAGGCCGTTAACAGGCTTTCCGTGGGCCGGCCCGCTACCTTTTGACCAAGTCAAACGGGCCGGCCTTTTCACCTGAATGGGCCTTTGTTGGGCCGTGCCACATGTCGACGAATCATAGGCGCCTCCCGTCCAATGAGTGGATGCCATTTGTCCTAATAGTGAGCCGACACGTGGTTCCTCTGGTCATTGAGAATTTTACACGTGGAAAATCCCCGTTGGTCCGGGCTGTTAACGGGTTATCGGATCCAAACCAGAACCCGATAGATTAATGGCGACCCGTTACGGTGGATGCCACGTGTCGGTTACCCTTGACGAAAGCACTTCCATGATGCGCCATTTATCGTCATGGAAGTGGACACTTCCGTGATGATAATTTTGGTATTGTCATGGAACACTTCTACGCCAGCACAGGTATGACTATCTTGATTCTGTCATAAAATCATCATGGATGTACATGCATGACAGAAAACGTGACCTACTGTGACAAACACATATCATCACGGAAGTTTATTTTTTTGTAGTGGAAGGGGGGTTTTCTCTTCAACTAGCATCCGTGATCCTGACGCACTGTCAGGGGCCTGCCTTGCTTCCTTTGGGGGCTCCTGGGCATCCCCGGTAGCGTGTTCCTGCCCCTCCGTGGCAGCAATTTTGGCGGCTTCCTCGGCGGCATCCTTCCCAATGCTGGCCACCTCCTCCAACAACTCGGCCTCCTTGGCCAAAGGTGCTGAAAGCAAGGGCAAACAAGCAATCGTAAGGAGGAAGAAACATTGGAGGACCCAGAACTTGGAACAAGATTATAAAGGAAAAGCAGATAAGTTACCGAGAGATGTCTGCCATGGAGGGTCTTCATTCTTCCCGGCAATATCAGTTGCCGGGACATGGAGACCGCCCTCTTCCCCGGCAACTATGATGTCGACCCGGGCAGAGCCCCCCGTGGGAGTCTCTGTCAGGGGCCCCTCGGCATGGCTAACAGGTAAAGTGGGCCCCTCCTAGAAGGCCCCACCATGGGCAGACTCCTCCTCTTCTCTGATCGGAGATGGGGGGTGCTCTTCTGCGTCATCCTTGGCGGGAGAAATTAGTACCATGTCTTCATGACGAGGGCTAGGCTGGGGGCTTGCCACTGGATCATTCGTGCTGCTCCCCGCCTGGCCCGTGCCTCCCGGGGACCTCGGCGGCTCCGCATGCCTGAGCCACTTGGCTCGGTGGACAAGGGTCTCCTCCTCCTCCTCTTCCCTCTCAAAGGCAATAAGCGAGGTTGGAGTTAGCAAACCAACAAGCATGCTCGACTCGGATGAGAACAGAGGATACTGTTCTTACTCAGAGTCCATGAGCATGGAGCCCAACTCGGACTCCATGGGCGTCAGGGGTGCTCTGCTCCTCTTCTGGGTCGGGGCGACGTGCTCCCTGGCAACTGCAGACCCTACTGGGGCACAGGGGGCTCCGACGCAGATGAGCTGCTCGACAAACTCGATTCGGACTGGGAGCTGGAGTCACCTTCCGTGACCACTCGTTCCTTGGCGGGAGGGGTCTTGGCCTCGGAGAGGCGAGAGGAGTGGCGGCGCACCGCACCCACCCCATTGCCTTTGGAGGCGATCTTCTTCACCTTCTTAGCAGGCCCGGGGGCTGGGGCTGCTGCTCCCTAGCCAGTCCTCCTACGAGGGTGGGGCTCCAAGTCCGGTTTTGGGGCCTGGGGACCCACGGCAAGCCACCCTTCCCCGGGCTGCTCCACTTCTTTGGCATCACCCACTTGCTAGGCTTCCACTGCCACTGCATATAGAGCCTCTATCCCGGCAGGCTCATCCATGGCAGGCTCACCCCCGGCAGATTCTTCCATGACAGCCTCTTCCGTGGCTCGCCCCTCACTCCTGCCGTGGGAAGGCACCTCGCCTTCGGCTTCCCCTCTCTCTTCCTCCTCCCCTTTCCTGAGCTTTGCTTTCCCGGCGGCCCGGAGTGCTTTATCCTCCTCAATACGCTTCATGATGAATGCCTCCTCCACCTTGGACATGAGCTTGAACATTTTGGTCTCCACCCTGGTAGCCCTTTCCACCAGGTTGGAGGCCCACACAAGTTCTTCGTTAAGCTCGGGTAATTGCCAGTCGCCCGCAACCCCATGAGCATTGCAATCTGGCATCCATTTCAGAATTTGGTCCCGGGCGGAGTTGATATTGAGTGGGATGACATTTGACGGCAATTTGAATGGCCCAAGGCTACCGAACAGTTGTTCGCACAACCAGGAACGGCCATAGACCGACAGGTTGTTGGCCAGGCCAGGGTACAATCGCATCCTGTCAGCGGCATCCCCGTACAGCCAGGCAAACCTGTCCCTCTTCTTCAGCGGCGCGATACGGCGATGGAGGAAATCGGCTCCCACCTACTCAATGGTTAGCCCGGCAGCCTTTAGGCGGGCAATCCTGTTCAGCGCTGGGCAAAGCCTGTCATCAGTGAGGCCAACTTCCCTCCAGTCATTGCCGCACACGATGCATTCCGTCCGCGCCTGGCAAAACTCTGGGGCTTCATCATCCTAGATCCAGCACCAGTCCGCCCTCCACTCCTCCCATCTGCCGCGCTGCTGACCGGGAAGGTAACCCCAAGTTTCCCTCGACACTCGAGGGATCCAGCTTATGTTTCCGGAACGGTGGGTCTTGTTCTCCACCCGCGGGACGAAAAAGTGCCAGAACGGATCCACATTGGGGGCGACCCCGACAAAGTTCTCACACAAGTGGGTGAAAATCACCATGCACACCATTGCATTTGGCGTGAAATCCAAGAGGTGGAATCCATACATCATCATCATCGCCTCAAAGAAATCTGAGAAGGAGGGACAGAGGCCACAGAAGAAATACGCGCAGAAGAATCGGTATGCATTCGGCGGATCCTTTTCTCCCTCCGACAGAACCTTGGGTGCACCATGCCCCTCTGGAACCTCCGTCCCCCACATATATCCATACCTCGCAACGAGGGCATCGCTGTCTATGTTCGACGGGAAGAAAACCACGTCTCCCAGTCACCTCCTGTCCAAATCTGCTGCCCTATTCTTGTTCCCTTCCGCAGCCGTCTCCTTCATGGCGACCGCCTGCTTTCCCTTCGTGGCAGCGGCTTTCTTCCTCATCTTCTGGAGCTATGGAGGAAATGGAAGGCAGAGCAAGGTGTCAGAAGTGGATTTGGGCACAAGGACAGGTGCTCTGGCTTGAGGAGGAAGGCGATGGAGGAACGGGTGTGAATGAGCCATGCCTATCCGCGTTTTCCCCTTTATGAGGAACGAACATGGGGGAGAGGAGCGGTTCTTCGCTACTTTCCCTCAGAAAGTTACCATTTTACATTAACTGCTGCAGTCCCATGACCCCACGACCTGCGGTAATTACGCAGAGTGGATGTTGGATTGACCGGTCATCATGACAAATCGCTGCACGCACAGCACCTCTTCGACACCTGTCCGTGCACCGTTTTGGAGCCTAACCCAACGTGCCCAGCGACACGTATGGCTCAGGCCCGGGGGCTTCTGTTGGGGTACACAAACAGGGGTGTATGTTCCCCCCTGACTTGTGCCCGGACAGGCAAACCTCTTACACGGCAACAACAAAGCAAGGTTGTAGCATCAAGAAGATCAAGACAAGCCAAGGAAGCATGATATCACTAAGGAAAAACCTCCCTTGCCGGGTAGGCGATCCTGGCCAGGTCGAGTTCATCCCGAAGACAAGTCTCAAGACTCCCCTCGCAAGCTTGCCGGGGGCGCCAAGGGCAGATCATCCCACCAAGACGCCACCACTCCACCTCACAGCGACGCAAGTCACCTCCCACTGCGGTGTCGAGCCCCTAAGTGATTAAGTGGCTGTTCTATGGCACGTGGCAGCCATTTCTAAGGAAGATCACCCCCAAATGACACTCGTCCAGAGGCGTGTCACGCAGGCAGGTGAGAAGGTGGGCGAACGGCACGGCAAGGCTTGCCGGGCTCCCCCGCGATGTGACACTAAGTGGTGCATTCAATGCACCCTCTCCTTCCTGCAGAGTTAGGTATGATAGCACTGTGGCTATCTAATCACTCGATAATGACTGTTTTGCCATTGTGGTAACCCCTTAACCTATAAAAGGAGGGCCGTGGCAACCTTAGAAAGGATTCGGACCCTTGTACACTCATACACGCGTAACTGCTCTCATCCCAAGGTGACCCTGCCGGGCTAGAGCGCTGCGTCTCCACCACGGTCCTTTCATCAATCCACCAAAGCAGGAGTAGGGTTTTACGCCTTGTGGCAGCCCGAACCAGGATAAAAACTGCCTGTGTTATTGCTGTCGTGCTGCTCTACGCTCTACGCTCTTTGTGCAATGTGCTCTTCCCCCTTGCTGAACCACAAGGGGCCGATGGTCCCATAGGTGGCCGTGTTATACCACGATAGCCGATGGCTGCACCTTTTAGCCGAAATGCTTGAAAATTCTCCCCACTTCTCGAACAATGGATGAAAACTCGCAAAGCGACACACAAATGATTTCTACACCTTCCTTGCTAACACTCACATGTAGCTGTAGTAGGGTTTTGATTTTATATGCGCTAAATGCACGACAAATGCAGAAAATAGCTTAAATATAGCAGACAAGACCTGAAATGTGCCAGCTAATCAAACCTAGGGTATATCGGTGATTGCTTACCGTGGAAAAAAAATTCGAGGCAGAACAATGAAGTCAATGACGATTGGAGTCCGAATTGCCACATCTCCTTTTGGAAACTATGATCCTTCTTGTGAGATGCTACGGTTTCCAAGGTGCAAGCATCAAAACTTGTGCCAAACTTTTTCTATGGGATCATGAGAGCATGCCATGGTGACACGCCGAATTTCATGATTTTCGGACTCTATATGCATTTCCTGTAATGAAAATACCAACAAGGCCTAAGCGTGTGGCCGCACCCTAAGGCCGAAATGTTAGAAAATTGTTTCGGTCTCTCGGACAATGAATGAAAACTCGCAAAGCGACACACAAATGATCTTGCTAACACCAAAATGGAGTTGCATATATATATATATATATATATATATATATATATATATATATATATATATATATATATATATATATGAAAAAATGGCTCAAATATAGCAAACAAGATTTGAAATGCACTAGAAAATCGAACCTAAGGTACAATGGTGATTGCTTACAATGAAACAAAACTCGAGGCAAAACGATGAACTCACGTCTTCATTCAAACAAAAATATGCTGTTAGTTGATGTAAATGTTTTCAAATAGCACACGGTTCATTCACGAAAGCCGTGTGCCTACCAAACCATGGATGATACCCCCCACCTACTACGCGTGTGATGTGAGTCATGCGTTCTGATTGGCCACCACCCAAACCCCACGGATCATACGTCTGCACTATTGGATGCTCCTAGATCGAACAACAATCCTCATCCCTTTCATCAGGACATGCAGTTGTGGTTGGGATTTCATTTATATGCACAAAATGCATGTTTAATTCAAAAAATGACTTAAATATAGCAAATGATACCTGAAATGCGCCAGAAAATCAAACATGTGGTATAATGGTGATTGCGTACCGTGGAAATTTTTATGAGGCCAAACGATGAAGTCACCGGCCACTGGAATTTGAATTGCCATGTCTCCTTTTGGAACCCGTGATCCTTCTTGTGAGATGCTTCGGTTTACAAGGAGCGATTATCAAAACTTGTGCCAAACTTTACCAATTTTTTTCCACGGGGTCGTGAGAGCACGCCACGGTCACACATCGATTTTCATGATTTTCTGACTCCATCTGAATTTCCTATAATTAAAATACCAACTAGGCCCACAACAGTGGCCGCACCTCGTAGCCAAAATGTTTGAAAATTCTCCCCGCTTCTCGGACAATGGACGAAAACTCGCAAAGCGACACACAAATGATTTCTACACCTTCTTCGCTAACATCGACATGTAGTAGTAGGGTTTTGATTTTATATGCACTAAATGCACGGTAAATGCAAAAAATGGCTTAAATGTAGCAGACGAGACCTAAAATGGGCAAGAAAATCAAACCTAGGGTATATCAGTGATTGCTTACTGTGGCAAAATTTTGAGGCGGAACGATAAAGTCACCGACGATCGGAGTCCGATTTGCCGCATCTCCTTTTGGAAACTATGATCCTTCTTGTGAGACTCTCCGGTTTCCAAGGTGCGAGCAACAAAACTTGTGCCAAACTTTGCCAAAAAATTTCCATGGGGTCGTGAGAGCACGCCACGGTGACACACCGATTTTCATGATTTCCGGACTCTATATGCATTTCCTGTAATTAAAATACCAACAAGGCCTACGCGTGTGGCTGCACGTAGAGGCCGAAATGTTTGAAAATTGTTCCGATTTCTCGGACAATGAATGAAATCTCACAAAGCGACATCCAAGTGATCTTGCTAACACCAACGTGTACTTGCGGCGCGGTTTTGATATATATATATATATATATATATATATATATATAGGGTGGGTCTATTCTAATAACACCCCTTAAGACCCTTATTCTGCTAACACCTAACTACTGCCTGGCGAATCAAACCGTAGCGCCACCCCAGTCCGCTGCCGCCCTGCCCCGCCCCTGTCACCTTCTACTGGCACCGCTGCCAGATCACCACCCAAGGCTACTGCCCCATCGCTCGCCCCCCATCCACCTCCTACCAACCCCGCCTCCGGAGTACCACCCCAGGCCGCCGCCGCCATGCCCCGACCCCATCCACCTTCTACCGGTGCCGTTGCCACATTGCCCAGCCACCCACCCCCCATCCACCTTCTCTCGCCTCCGCACCACACCTTTCGGCCACCGCATCCCAGCTCCACTAGATCGGGCCTCCCCACACCCGTGGACTACAGATCGGGCTTGCCCCATGCTTGTTGCTCAAGCTTTTCTGCCACCGCCCCAAGCTTCTCCACCGGTGGCCTTCGCGGTTCCCTCACCCCACCCCGACTAGCAGTGCCACCACCTCACTCCTCCCTGTCTCCCGCACTAGATTGCATCCCCACCGCCAAAAAGAGAACTACATCCCCTTCCTCGCCATTGATGGGGAGGTCAACGGTCAAGGCCGTGGCCACCACATGGGGCGACAAAACAGTGAGCAGACGCACCTCACCTTGCGTCCGCCGCCAGTGGATCCGTCACACAATGGGATCAAGGGAGCAGATGGGTGCTACGCCACCGGCGAGATTCCACCCGGTGCCCTGCAGTTCGGTTCATGGGTGCACCACAGCCCTCCTACGAGAGCGTGTGCTATGCAGTCCGGCGCGTGTGTAGTGAGCGTGAGGATCCCATCGTGGACATCCACAGTTGGCGCAATGGCAACTCTGAATGGCAAAAACTCAACCTGACATCTGTAGGTAACTTCACTGATGAACTCTATTGATATTTCAGATGAGAGATCCCATGCTTCAAGCTTGTCTCGTTCTCTGGCAGGTGGTTTCCTCACGTTGACCAAACTTTGGAGCGATGAAACCTTAATGCTCCAATTTCCCATTAGCTTGAGAACCGAGGCAATCAAAGGGATTCTCAGGAATGCAGTTCGGCTCCCATTGTGCTGCTTTGTTCGGTAACGCCTCCATCCAGTACGCGTAGGTTAAATGGTTACTATTTTTTGAAGTAGCAGGCCGAGCTATGGTAGTGGCAGAGCCATGGTGATGGTGACGGTATGGAGGCTGTTGCTGTGTTGTATGGTATGAATCCCTCACCCCCTTGATCTCTTCTTGGCTGCCACTGCACCAAGACCCTCTGCTTGTGGGTGTCATGGTCATGCGCTCGCCATGCGGTTCAGGACTCGTGCGTGTGCAGTCCGGCGAGCGCCATCTCTTCCCTTCTGGTCGGTCGACCATGGTCGTGCAGCTCGGAGATGCTCGCCATGCGGTTCGGAGCTCGTGCGCGTGTAGTCCGGCAAGTGCCATCTTGTCCCCTGCAGTCCATCGACCATGCCATTCAACTCAGAGATGCTTGCCATGCGGTTCAGAGCTCGTGCGAGTGCAATCTCCAAGCTGGCGGTTGGGAGCTGCACTGCATGTCGCCGGCCGTGCAGTCCGCCTAATTTTTCTCTGCTTCCCATCATTCAATTTTGAATTGCAGTGAGGTCGGAAGCCACCCACCATGGTGGACTACAGCGACTCCGTCTCTCTTCCAGCGGCCACTGCTCACATGGTGCTGCTTCCTCGGTATGCCCCCCAGTTTGGTGGCACGGTCATGCAATCCACGATGGGGCGTGCAGTGCAGTGCATGGGTGCATACAGTGCGAGCCACCAACAGTGACCACTGCAGTTCGGGCAGCAACAAAATCTTCTTCGGTGAGGACTTGCAGCTCCCCGGCCAGCAGCTTGCGGTTGCCGCAACACGGGCGTGTAGTTCACTAGCACTTTTTGTGCTTTTGTGTTTTGAGGGTGGTCACGACCGTGAGATGCAGGTCCATTCTTATTTATTTAATAAGTAGCCAGACCTTTCCTTTATGCTGTCATTCACTTGTATTGCATGATGGAATAATCTTCAGTGCACTAGAGTTTTGCTATCCGCTGTTCTTGCAGTTTAGTTTACCGGGTTTTTATGCAGGAGATGGGGAAAACACAAAAGGAAGAAATAATGATGAAGTGAGCTGAGCGGTTCAGTTGGCGATATGCGGTTCTGTGGCACGCGACATGCAGTTTGCTCTGTGCCAAAACCTGCCTCCGGAGAAGATTGCACTTCATCATCATCTGCTTTGTGCCAAAACATTCCCCGAGAGAAGAGTGCACTTCATCATCATCGATGCCGTCTGCTATGGCTGCTCCCGCAATTCATATGGGAGCATGGCTTTTTATACTAGGAAGGAGCTAGTTTTTTTTGCGGGAAGGGAAGGAGCTTGTTGAGGCTGATATTTAGAAGAAAAAAAATATAGAAAACAAAAAATGATGGATAAAAATGAAATAAAACTGAAGTACACTTTTTTATGTGTGGGATTTCACTAGATGTATATAGTATGCTTTGACGCAAATTGATGTGGTTCAGTGCAAACATTTTCTGACTTAACTTTGTAAAACGAGGAAAAAGAAAAACATCGCAAGAGGTTTACCTCTTTTTAAATGTAGTTCACTAGTTTCTGCCTCGTGGTTCACTTTCAAGAGTGATGTTGTTCACTTGCGCCTAGGGTGAAAAGTGTGAAAATTTTAACGAAACAACAAAATATTAATGCGGTACACTTCGATATATGTCGCGGTTCACTTGCCCTTGTCTCTGCAGTCCATTCTCGTTCATAAAAAAGCTAGAAAAAAAGACAACAAAAACTCACAAAAACTCATTTGAGAAAATTTACGTCTGACAAAAGAAATCATGAAGTTCACTTGCCCGACTCATGCAGTGCGGTTTTTAGTATGAAGCAGTGCATTTTCCTGTCTGATGCGGTACCTTCGTTGATTTTGGTGTCGCGAAAAACAGAATATCCGTATTTTGATAATTTCAAAACTGCTCTTAAACCGGAAGGAATTAGAGAGAGTGTTCTACATGAAAAAGTTGCGTCTCGTCAATATCTTTCCAACGGCGTATCATTTGAATCATTCTGACCAGCGGGTTGTACAAATTCGAGAAAAAATGGCCTCTATCACTCGTCGTCCGCCGCATGATTTTCAAAATTAACTTAAAACCGTAAGGAATCTCAATAATATTTCTACAAATGAAAGTTACGCCTCGTCCATAGCTTTCCAACGGCGTATCACACACCTCATTTCTACTAACAGTTAAAAAACTGGAGCGAAAACAATACCAAAAAATTTCAATTTTTTTTGAAAAACACAATTCCGCGATTTACTAAATTTAAAACTGCTCTTAAACTGTAAGAAATTAGAGAAAGTAATACATATAAAAAAGTTGCGCCTCGATGATATTTTTCCAACGGTGTATCATTTGTTTCATTCCGACGGGCGGTTTAGAAAAAAAAATGCGAAAATACGCTCGCTGCCACTCGGCGTGCACCGCACCGTTTTCAAAACTGCTCTTAAACCATGATGAATCTCCAAAAAAAAATTCTACATGGTGAAGTTGCACCTAATCCATAGCTTTCCAATGGTATATTACACACCTCGTTCCGACAAATGGTATAAAAACTGGAGCGAAAATAGTACCGACAAGTTCACTCGCCTCAGTAGTGCAGTGCTCTTGTTTCAAACAATGACGTGCACTTGTGTTGAGCGTGTAGTGCGGAAGTATTAGCAGAATAACTATTCTGCTAATATTAGCAGAATAGACCGCCTGTATATATATGCACTAAATGCATGGTAAATGCAAAATATGGCTCAAATATAGCAAAGTAGACCTGAAATGCACCAGAAAATCGAACCTAGGATACAATGGTGATTGCTTACCATGGAAAAAAAATTAAAGGCCAAACAATGAACTCACGTCTTCATTCAAACAAGAATATGCTGTTAGTTCATGTAAATGTTTTCAAATAGCACACGGTTCATTCATCAAAGCCGTGTGCCTACCAAACCATGGCCGATAACCCTCCTACTGCGCGAGCGATGTGAGTCGTGCGTTCTGATTGGCCAGAAGCCAAACCCCATGGATCTTACTTCTGCACCGTTGGATGCTCCCAGATCAAGCGGCAATCCTCATCCCTTTAATCGGCACATACATTTGCGGCTAGGATTTGATTTATATGGAAAAATGCACAGTAAATGCCAAAAAATGGCTTAAATATAGCAAACGAGACCTGAAATGCATCAGAAAATCAAACCTGTGGTATAATGGTGATTGCTTACCATGGAAAAAAATTGAGGCGAAACGATGAACGCACATGTTCATTTCAAAATTATGACGTCTTCATTTCAAACGAAATTATGTTGTTTGTGCACATGGGGGCTTAGAGGCAACTGTTTGCATAGGCCTTTTCGCGCGGCGAGCGGGGATCCTTTTTCACCTTTTTCACCAAAGCCGCCAACAAGCCCCCACCGCCCGCCCCCATTTCACTCAATAATCCATCCAATCTAAATCGCCAGCTCCCCTCCCCCAGATCCACACAAGAACCCTCTCTGGCACTAGCGTGCTCGACCCGATCGTGTGCCCGCTCTTCGGCGTCAACCCTACCTGCACTATCGTTCCCAACACGCCGCTGCCCACGCCTCGCCGTCTTCGTTTGCTCGCCAGCTGCCCTCGAGCATATTGATCCTATAACCCTCGCCTCTCATGTGGTCATGTCGAGTTTGCACAAAAAACATGTTGGTTACTCCTCTCCATTGCGGTGAGGATTATTTCCTCGCAATCCCTCTTCCTATTTCATTCGGTATATTCCCAAATTGGCTATAAAACAACAGAGAGTGTATATATGTTCATTATCTACCTTCCTAACTAGTACATATAAGCTGTATTTGTTCCAATTAGTTATTGTCGATTTACAAATCGTGGGCGCCCGAGTCACACAAAGTTAATAAATTAGCCGTACATTTTCATAATTATTGCACGACATGTTTAGACAGCTTGCTACCAAGTTGTTAGCTTTATGCGTATCCTCATTTCCTAAGTTTCACATGTGTTCTCTGTAGATGCCGAGTAGCAGCGACAGCACTCATGCTTTAGACGATGTATCTTCATCTGGGTCTGACAACCCTAGGTCTCCAGTAGATGGTCAGGGATCAAGTAATCTAGAACGGGATAGAGCTGCAGCAATTACCCTTCCGGTCAGGACACAGAGGAATGCTCCAAGGAAGCCCACACACCAGCCTAAAGGTGTATATGAAGTAACCAACATCGATTTAAAGTCTTGGGCTCCAACTAAACCAGATAAAGCACGTACGAGGTTCAGGAGTGTGTGTGGATTTGTTGGCAGGGCATGGCTCAACATTAATCTGCCGGGGTTTTGGAAGGCTGACACAGAAACACGGAAAGGATAGTCCAGGAGATCATGGATCACTTCAACATTCTGGAGCAGTGGCGAATGCAAGTGGAACACGCTGCACTGAAGAAGGCCAAGGATGCTTGGAGAAATTGGAAGCACGTGTTGTACAAGAAGTACTTGAGTGAAGGCAAGGACCCCCAATCACCGCATACCCCCAAATTACAAAGGCAAAGTGGGCACACGGGTCAGGGAAACTACAAAGTTTATTGAGAAGAGTGCCAAGCAATCGGAACTTCAGGAGAGGAACATACACCCCCATCGTATGGGTGTGGCAAGATACTACGGCATGAAACCAATATGAGACCAGGAGGACAAAGAAGCAGTAGCTGCAGGTGGGAAACCAACCTTTAGAGAAATCAGGGGCAAACACGCTAGAGACTACTGGCGGGCACGTGCAAGGAGGCATGACGATGGAACTTATTACTTTGAAAACTCACGTGACGAAGAACTGTATCAAAGTTAAAAGTTATGGCACCGTTTAGACTTGGGTTTTATTTAGTTAAAAGTTAGCCATCGCTGCAACTTCGTGTACTTCATTTGTGTCCAATAACCAGACCAAGGCCACTTATGAAACCCCATTTTTATCGATACTTCATTCATATTCGCAATATTCAGATTGCTTAATCAAATTCTTGCTTGTTCTTCAATTTCTTGCAGGAATAGACCTTCATGGTCAGGTTGATCATGCTCTGGCATGGTCAATAACCTCTCGGAGTTGGTTTAGAGATTGCTAAGGTGCAACGTTGTTGCACGTTTGTAGTCAGATCGTCAAAGTCATCTCCACCAAATCGATAGTTATCATCTCATCGAAAGATTGGGCCCTTGCCTCTATCAGAAGTGGCATATGTAATCCTGTAGATTGAGCTTGGGACTTAGCTTTGCGACATGTGATGCACCGGTTTGTGTACCTTGCGACATCGTGAAACATATTTGGCTAAAAGTAGTTCTTGGAGAGCGTGGCGAAGGTCTTGTCACGGCCGAAGTGTCCCATAAGTCCTCTGTGAGCTTTGTCAGCGTTCTGGGAACCAGGGTACCCAGACTCGCCTGCCTCTGGCCCATGGCGTGGCTTCATCGACGGCCTGGTACGGCCCATCTACAAAGACTATCAAGACAAGACCCTCGCGAAGGGCCAAGCCTCGCGGGGCAGACGATGCCAAGACCTCCTGAGGGAACGGCCTCCCCTGGGTACCTCCTGAGGAGCAGAGATTCCTATGCAGGTGCCCAACCTCACAAGGTTGCGGTGACGCAAGCCATGACGACCAAGGCCAGGCGGGCACCAGCGGGCGCAGAGAAGACAGTTTCCCCTTTGGTGCTAAGGAGGCAAGCGCAGGCGTGGGTTCCTGAGGAATCAGGCAAAGGTTTCCATTCTAGTGCAACAAGACCAGGACCGCCAGGACGGCAGGACGGATGTCATCGCCGAGCCCACCACGGCGTCACGGCCAGAAGCTTTGCAGGCGAAGACCACCTTTCGTCAGGATAAGATGTACTACTTGTCCCCTTTCAAATTGGCCACTTTGGAATCCCTTCCCGCTTACATTTTGGGGGAAGAGGACCGAGGTCACTTTATATATAGGTTAGCCACCACAATAGATCGGGGCCTTTTACCACCCTCACCAGAGCAGACCTCGCGAGGTTGTTCATCCCTTGTACTTGTTCATCCTCAGCCCCTTGTGAGGCAAATCCACCACAAAGCAGGAGTAGGGTCTTACACCGCAAGGTGGCCCGAACCTGGGTAAACTGCCGTGTTCGTCTTCTTTCTTGTTCTTCGAGCTAGGCCGTAGGGCGACAAGTTGGTTGGCTGGATAGGTTGAGTTCTTCGCACACGCCCTAGAGTTCGAACCTTCCTTGGGTCTGCGGAGCCCTGAAAACGACATTTGGAGCTCCAGGTAGGGGGCGTGTCGAAGCTCTGCCTCTCTCATCAGCCGCGCGCCGCTCGCACTGCGCGCCTCCCATGGAGGGCGCCACTCCACCCGCCGAGCTGCTCGGTGCACTCGGAGACGTCGTTGGCCACCGGGCCTTCTCCCCCGCTCTGCGGTAGGTGTGGTGGCCGCCGAAGTTCAGGCCGACACTGCCTCCGCGGTACGACGGCACGGGGAACCCCGCGGAGTTCCTTCGCCAGTATGAGCTAAGCATCGAGGCGGCAAACAGAGACGACAAGGCCATGGCAAACTAGCTCCCCATGGCTCTCATGGGCGTGCCGCGCTCCTGGATGCTTAGCCTACCGGAGTCTTCGGTGGCCTCCTGGGAGGAGCTGCGCAGTCAGTTCATCGCGCGCTTCGCGGCACCGGCACCCCACGCCATTGCGGCCATCCTCGATGGGTCGCAGGCGCCGGCCTCAAGCCGCCACGTCAAGCAGCTCTTCGGACAGATGGGGGCCACCCAACCACGGCAGGGGGCTCTTTCAGGCTAGGTGGCGCTTGAGACCGACATCACCTTCGACTCCAGGGATCACCCCAAGACTATGGTCGGCGCCGGCGTGCTCCCCTTGCTGTGCACGCCCACCATCAGCAGTGTCGCGGTTACCAGAACTCTCATCGATGGCGGCGCTGGCCTCAACGTCCTCTCCATGGAAGCCTTCGACCTGCTCCACGTGCCTTACGACCGGCTCGCCCCCACCAGAACCTTTTCAGGGGTGCTTGACGGCTCCATGATTCCCCTAGGGCAGATCCGCCTCCCCGTCACCTTCGGCACGTGCTGCAACTACCACACCGAGCTCATCGACTTTGACGTTGCCCGCATCAGCCTCCCGTACAATGCCATCCTTGGGTATCCAACCCTTGCCAAGTTCATGGCAGCGACGCACCCCAGCTACAACGTCATCAAGATGCCTGGGAGCAACGGCATCCTCACTGTGGTGGGGGACACCAAGGATGCACTCTTGGCCCTCAAGCTCGCTTTCAAGGCAGCGGCAGCCGGGCGGCCAAACATGGAGGGCACTCCGGAGAATCCGGAGGCCGCGCCCACGAAGAAGAAGCTGTTGTTCTCTCAGGACCGGGCCGAGATGAAGCAAGTGCCAGTCGACGACGGGGGCTCAGGCCCCACCTTCACCATAGGCGCCGGCCTCCCCCCAGACCAAGAAGAGGCGCTGGTCGGTTTCCTCTGTGTGAACAAAGATGTGTTTGCATGGGAGGCGACGGACCTGGTTGGCATCCCGCGAGACGTGATTGAGCACCATTTGATGGTGTGCCCCGGCGTGCGCCCGGTGAAACAAAAGGCACGGCGACAAGCCCCGGAGAAGCAATCATTCATCGTCCAGGAAGTCCACAAGCTGCAAGAAGCCGGCGTCATCCAGGAAGTACGGCACCCGGATTGGTTGTCCAACCTGGTCATCATCCCCAAAAAGGGGGGAAAGGAGCCATGTGCATCGACTTCACGAGCCTCAACAAAGCTTGCCCTCAGGACCCTTTCCCTCTTCCGCGCATCGACCAAATCATTGATTCCACCGCCGAGTGCGACTTGCTGTGCTTCCTGGACGCCTTGTCGAGCTACCACCAGATCAAGATGGCGGTGCAGGACGTCAAGAAAACAGCCTTCCTTTCCTCGTGCGGCGTGTACTGCTACACCTGCATGCCGTTCGGGCTGCGCAACACCGGTGAGACCTTCCAGTGATTGATGCACATCGCCCTGGGCCGGCAGCTTGGGGGGAATGCCGAGGCGTAGGTCAACGACATAGTGGTCAAGTCACGGGAAGCAAGAACC
Source organism: Thinopyrum elongatum (assembly GCA_011799875.1). NCBI lineage: Eukaryota > Viridiplantae > Streptophyta > Magnoliopsida > Poales > Poaceae > Thinopyrum > Thinopyrum elongatum. The sequence goes on from CM022303.1 coordinate 391,842,742, forward strand.
CTTGTCAAAGATCTGGAGGAAACGTTCACCAACCTATGCAAGGTGAACCTACCGCTCAATCTGGAGAAGTGCGTGTTCGGCGTCCCGTCCGGCAAGCTGCTGGGCTTCCTAGTGTCGCACAGAGGGAACGAGGCTAACCCAGAGAAGATCAAGGCAATAGAAAGAATGAGCCCGCCGCAGACCCTCAAGGAAATGCAGAAGCTCGCGGGCTGCGTGACTTCGTTGGGACGCTTCATTTCCAAGCTCGGCGAGCGCACCCTCCCATTTTTCAAATTTATGAAGAAGAAGGGCCCGTTCGAATGGACTCCGGAGGCTGAGGCGGCCTTTCAAGACCTCAAGAGGTATCTCACCATCCCTCCGGTTATGGTGGCGCCTCGACCTCTTGAGCCCCTGGTGCTTTACCTGGCCGCCACACCCCACTCGGCTAGCACGGCACTCATGGCGGTCTGGGAAGAGCGCATAGGAGCAGGTGTGCGGCGCAGCGTGCCGTCTATAGAAACGCCATCACCACCTCAGGACGGCGCTCCTGAGGCCTCGATTACCCCTGTGGCACCCCGGCTCAGAGGAAACCGGAACGCCCCGTATTCCAGCCCAGAGACAAGTCTTCTGGAATACGGCATTGTTGGCATAGAACAAATCAGCTCTTTATTACTATGGATAAGGTTACAAGGCTACATGGATTACATCGGCACGGCGATACTACACCTGCCCAAGGTAGTTCTATGCTAACAGCGGAACAAACAGAGTATCCTCGGCAGCGGAACAACGACAGCGGTGGTGAACTCCACTCCGCAGGGACTCTGGCTGGAACGCGTATCCTAGCTCGCAAACTTGGGATCCTTGACAAGCAAGCAATCATGGCATGACCTACAAACTGGCATGACATGCCAGGTGAGTACTTTGAATGTACTCGTAAGCTCACAGCAACCAAAGCAATCAAGACAAGCAATAGCATGGCATTACCGGTTAAACAGGTGTAAACATGACGATGTTAAAACTGTATAAGCATGGCATGGCATATGAACAGGATGTCACTACATGCAACATGTTACAACTATCATGATGCAACTTACTCTATCGGGGTTACCTCGTAACCACCACATGTAGGAACTTACCATCGAGCGTGCCACATGATAACCTCAGGACCAACCAAACTTGGTATTACAATACCGTAGTGATAACATGATCACAAGGAGCTTGATCTTTACCCGAGATCACCACATAGCACTATCACCCAAATACAGTATCCACGATACCACGGTGATCCTCTCGTGATCACGATCAACCAACATCGGTATCCTCGATACCACGGTGATTCTCTCGCAATCACATAAAGATCAACCAACTTCTTTCTCATCGAACCGGGTTGTTATAAGCAAGGTTATTATAGTGTTGACCCATAGTGTGTCCTACTACAAACTGTGCCCATGACCAAGGACACGGCTATCGATAGATTATACACTCTTTAGAGGTTAGTACACTATACCCACACCACGGAACTCATGGCCTCATGCTCCCATTCAGGTGGACCAACGACGTTCCTACAAAACCTAGTCTATTGCATGGCACTCTCCTGGCCACTCCGACACACTCCCCTTTGGGCTATTTCATGGGTGACCCCTGTGTCCTTCCGACACCTGCCACTGTCGTGGCCAAACAAAATTGTCCCAAACGGGGACCTGAGCTTAATACCAAAACTGGGTTAACAAGGTTATAGCCGCCTACCGGGCCAGGATAGCACGCGCTCATAACCTTCCCTGGTTGGAGGCACCGGTGAGATGCATGACAATAGAATGAGTTAGGGCTGCCCCATCCCAACAAGTGTGGTTGCCCTGGTGAGTTCGATTCGGTGGCGCACTATGACTCAGCCAATAGGTGTTCAAGTTCGATTAACATCCTGTTAAATTAGAATGATGATGTGCTGAGCCATGATAACAGGATGAACCATAACAACTGATAAAGAAACATGCAGACATGTCATCATCTTAGCATGAAATACTGCCAGTGTTAACCATGAGCATAATGCTACCACCGAGTACCTGATAACAAGCAAGATGCACATGGACAGAACATGAGCATAGAACATGAGCATATATAGTAGTTGCAGACAGAATAACATGTACACATTAAATAACTATTCAAGTAGGAAACCATAGCTACTACAAACCCATCATGCAAGTGGCTGTCGTGGCTTGCCTGGGGATGAAGAAACCACCGGGAAAAAGTGCGGAGAGTCCGCGGAACAATTGCCGGAAACAGTTCTCTCTTGGAGGGGGCTGTTTACGGGCAAGGGCATAATGGTCATTTTCACAGTGTCAAAATATTATGAAAATGATACCAACATGACGGGCCCGAAGAGATGAAGAAGTGGGCTTTGGAATCACCTCAATCGGAGTTGTGGATAAAAAGATGTGATGGTTGGACTGCCAAGGACCTGTCTATAAAAAAAGTATTTACTTCTGGGTCCCTGGCTGTTTTTATCCTGGAAAAGAATAAATGCAACTATACAGCTGGGCTGCCTCGGGCTGAATCTTACTGCCGCGGCTGCTGTTGCTCCTCGGCCGGCCCGCACCACTGTTGCCTCTTTTTTTAAAAACCCGGTTGGCACCTAACGGGCTGGCCCACCTTATCTCCCTCCTCCTCCCCTGTCTCCAGCGCGCGACGGGAAGCAGAGGAGGGTAGGGGAGGCCGCGGCCGGCGTTGGCCTCTGGTGGTTCCGGCCACCTCCGGCCAAGGGGATAGCACCGGCGGCCTCGGGGCACTGGACCACGTCCACCTGACGCAGCAGCAGCACCGGGGAGGGCTAGGGCGATGGAGCTATCGCAGCAACAGAGAAGCGGGGAGGCGGCGGCCGGACGAGGGGCATGCGGCCACGAGGTACTCCGGCAAGGGGCGAGGGGTGGAAGATGATCGTCAACGAGTGGGGAAGGCAATGGTGGTGGTAGAACGGCGAGGGAGGTCTCGGGCGCCGCGAATTTAAGAAGAGAAGGCCGGCGGCCATGGCGGCGGATTTAGGAGAGGAGAGGAGCTAAAGCTTTGGCGAGTGGAGGGGAGGACCAGAGAGGAGAGTGGGAGAGGTTGGTGAGGACGGGAGCGCTCGGGAGGGCCTATATATAGGCGGCCGACGCGGAGGGGATGAGCACGCCAAAGTGGCGGCCTTGTCGCTATACTGGAGCTCGAGGGGTGGCGTGGTTGGACGGTTGCGGCGTCTGGAGGCTTCATGGAGGGGTGGAGACATCGCAGGCAAGCTCGGGAAGGCTCGGGAGAGCTCCGGCACATGGACACATCGGCGACCGCGGCTGCAGGTCTCGGGCGCGGCTGCCGCACTGCGTCGAAGGGGACGTGAGAGGGGGAGAGGGGTCAAGGGAGAAGAGGACGGCGAGGGGGAGCTGTTGGACATGATGAGGTGCACGGAAACGACGAGCAGAGGAGGGGCCCGAGCAAACCCCGACAGAGTAAGGGCTTCACAACTGCCCAAACTGGTCCAGAAAATGAATCATGTAGTGGCACTCTAATAGATGCTTGTATTGAGATGAAATTTGGTGGATAGGCGTTATTTGGATACACAAACACACTGTAAAAATTTCATACCATTTGGACACACCAAAATGGTACTTCATTTACAGTGGTCCTCTTTGGACAGAAACTAAGAGAAATTCTATAGAAATATTGGATGAATGAAATGAGCCTAAATTTGGTGTAGAAGTGAAATATGGGTAGAAGCATGTTCTGGAAATTATTCATGATTTATGGAGCAATAAAAATTATAGTTGCTTCACAACCCATAATAATTACCAGAAACAAAGATTTGATGCTGTGATCACATAGATGATTGAATGATGCTAAAATTTAGTGGAGAGCTATGATTTGATCATATTAAGATGCTTGCCGAATTTCAACTCATTTGGATAAGCCTAGCTTGCACTTCCTTTACAAGGCCTCTGTTTGAACAGAAACTTTGAAAAATTGCTCAGGAATATTCACTAGGCAAATGAGGTTGAAATTTAGCATGTGGCAATGATATGGATAGTAAAGAGTGCCCAAAAAGTTTGGGGTCTAACAAGCAGAGATAAATAGCACTTCCTTCACAAAGTGCCATTTACGGCAGAATAGGAAAATAATTATTTGTGGATTATTCTGGAACATGGCAAGGAAGTATTTGACATATCTGAAGAAGATATGTCCCAAAGGATTTATGAGAATTATTTGGGAATTTTTGGAATGACATAGATGTGGGTTGTTTCACAACCCAGGCAAACAAGGTTATTCCTTTAATAGAAAAAAGGAATATTCCCGAGAAAAGAATATTGGGATTGGTCCAAGATGGAAATGATATGGTCTTGAGATGGTTTTGAGATTGACAAGCCACTTGGGACAGGAATCGAGAGTGATCTCTCCAGGTTTCAAGACCACTAAGCCACATAAAAGCAAATCCAAACCAAAATCAAAAGAAAAAGAAAATGGGCAAAATCCAGGGTGTTACAAACCTACCCCCCTTAAAGAAATCTCGTCCTCGAGATTTGGTTGCTCAAGGGTCAAACATGAATATTCCCACTTGAGGAAACCATTTCCAACTCTGGTTCCCTTTTGCCTTTGTATTATGTCCCCACTGTATATTATCTGACTCACTGCCTGGCTTTGGGGTGGTTTGTTTCACTGGATCCTCATTCTGACAGATCTTACCTCATATATTACTCTGACTTTGATCCTATTATGTCTGCCGGCCTTTCTGGGTGTGATGAATTATCCTGACTGAAATACCTGTCCTTCTCGCAAGTCCGAGAGTAGTTCTTGATGGACGTGTTGTGATGAAATCCAATACGAACGACCGCCCATTGAGTTGTGAACAAATTCTCTTGGTGGACACGAAATCTTTTACTCAATGCATTGGGTGGCTTCAAATGGTTGTGTGTCCTCCAAGTTCAAACAGTGCTTTGCATCATACCTTTCTTCTGGCGGAACCTGACTTTTTGCACGGATCGCCGAGTCATCCTGGGTGTCTTCACTATCTCGGTGTCACTTTCGTACCAAAGATTTGACTGTCACCTTGTTCATGGCAGGCTATCCTTTAACTGATTCCCATATGTGAGGACACATGTTTCAAGACAGTTGTCAACCTCCTGATCGTTCCGTCTGTCGGCACCTTTAATTAAATAGTAGGCCATGTAATGTTTTGCCACGGTTGCTGGAATCCAACTGCCGAATTGATCTTTTGGCTGATCTGACGGACTTGGATGTCTTCTTCTGACAATTCTAAGCATACATAGTTGGCTGAGTGGGGTACCTTGATAGGAGGTCGTTGCAAATGGGACATACCCCGTGGGTGTGCATCCATTGTGGTTGGTACCGATTTAGACTGTCCGGGGTATCGGTACCATGCAACCACTATCATACCTGTATGGCCATTCTTGCTTCTTCATTATGGTTTTCTTTGCCTGTGTCCTTAGCTGACAGAGCTTGGCCTTATGTGTTTCTTGATTCTTCGGATGACCATGGGTACTGCCAGGTACACTATTCCGGCAGGCATATTACTTTACAAGTTGTAGCTGTAGGGTAACGATCGTCTGAACCCTTGTTTGAAACTGGCAAATAAACCAGTAGCCACCAGAACGGTCTTTACAACTCAGATCTGGGACATTACTGGAGTAACTCAACCCCGACTCAAGACGGCTGAAAAGAAGCTCAGAGCATGAGACGGTGTCGATAAGAAGAAAGTAGCAACTCCCTAAGACGGCCAAAAAACAGCTCAGAGCATAGGGTCATTGCTACGGAAAGAAATTCAATAGCTGCCCGCGATGGCCGAAAAGTAGCTCAGAACATTGGCCAGTTGCTGACAAGAGAAATATAAAATCGGCATCCACCCCGGACGGCTGGAAACAGCTCAGAACACAGGTGTGGTGCCATTAGTAGAGAAAGACGGGCAAGGGTTCATCTGCGTCCCATACAACTCGCTACTATGCATACGGGTATCAGCATAATAATTTGAACATACAGGCATAACATGGAGCAATACTTTAAGGCATATACCCGATGGTCGGCTTGCTCCATAGGTTGTTGGTCATCACACTGAAGTGTATAACTAGCGTTCTTCTTCTTCTTATAAAGCTCATGCAATGGTCAAATTCTCACCGGGCTGGCATCATTGTATGACTAACTCATATGACCTTGGCAGCACGTCCACCATATCTATTGAGTATGTGCAGCTGAGCGCTTGGTTCCTGAGGCAAGCTTGTGTCCTGACTGACTTTGCCTTCTGACCAACGATTGCGGATCTGACTCTAGGGATATATGCTGCCAACTGTCGGTGGAGTAGCTTCTCCTAGTGAGGATGTGATGCGAAGGTTGCTTACATCCGAAGCTTTCTTTTTGCCATATGCAGACTGAATGCAGATATATATATATATATATATCCCTTAATGTTTCTGCTGTCGGTTACCTTTTGTATGCAGAAAGTTGTTTGACTATTCTTCTTGTTGGGCACTGAGTTCCTAGCATATGCTGGCTTGCTTCCAGGATATAGCTGGTTCAAATTGTACCCATAGCAGATGCCAACCTTATATGTGAACCATACCTTTGACCCGAAGTGTACTGCTGATCATGCACACATCTTTGCCTTCTTGCTGATTTGATTATTAATGCTGTGAAGATCGCACATTGATATATACCTGATGCCAATAATCAATCCAGGATATCATTATAATCAGACCAGATATTCCCCATGCCAGGCAGTCGGCGCCAAATCCCATATTGTTGAGCTGAGCTTCCAAATGCTTGCCTCTTCACTTATTCTTTGAGTCCAGTGTCGGTGAGAAACTTTCATAAGGGAAAATAAGGTAACACCAAGGGCCCAAAGAAAGAAGCAAAAGAAACGGCTAAAAGCACATAAAGCAACAAGATCACACACAAGCAATATCATAATTTACACTATTCACAGCAATAATATGCATGCCTACTTAAGCACGCAAATCTTGCAAGAACTCCGGTATTATGGTCTAACATGCTGTGGCGGTGTGCACGAAAGTGAATCCACGTGTGGAAATAGTTGGTGTAAACAAAGCTACACCAAACAGGGGCTTACACTGGTTGCAGCTGGACGGACATGGAGGCGGGGACGGACTTGGTGATCGTGGATCGGTACACAAAGATCACGACCACATCATCATCAAGCGTACGGAAGAAACTGTACTCGTCCAAAGAGTGGATGGCAGGATGGGATAACGATGAAAAGAAAGGCTTGCGGGCATTGCCCTTTTCTGATAACTAAGATCAGTAAGGGTTGCCAACGTGGCTAGTGGGACGATGGCAAGATCCGGGATAGAAACATGTCTATCACCGAAACAATAGGGGTGGCTAAATAGGATAATTGGTGTGGTACCGGTGCATCAATCCGACAAGGAATTGACAACACCAAGCACCTTTGCACCACTCCGCTAGGACGAAGATGACACCACACCAAGGGGCAAAGATGCAAATTGGAGGGTGCAGGCAGTGAATCGAAGCCGATGCCACCTACACTCACCAGATCAACCATTAGTGACAAAATAAATATTCTATATGCATGCTATGCACAAACAAATGCAACAAACAAGTGCAGCAAACCGACTAGACTCTATACTACTGGTTACTAACGTTCGCGCGGTCTAGGGCGTCCTACAGCCAGACCTGCTCTAATACCAATGTTTGTGGCACCCCGGCTCAGAGGAAACTGGAATGCCCCGTATTCCAGCCCAGAGACAAGTCTTCTGGAATACGGCACTGTTGGCAAAGAACAAATCAGCTCTTTATTACTATGGATAAGGTTACAAGGGTACATGGATTACATCGGCACGGCGATACTACGCCTGCCCAGGGTAGCTCTATGCTAACAACGGAACAAACAGAGTATCCTCGGCAGCGGAACAACGACGGCGGTGGTGAACTCCACTCGGTAGGGACTCTAGCTGGAACGCGTATCCTAGCTCGCAAACTCGGGATCCTTGACAAGCAAGCAATCATGGCATGACCTGCAAACTGGCATGACACGCCAGGTGAGTACTTTGAATGTACACGCAAGCTCACAGCAACCAAACCAATCAAGACAAGCAATAGCATGGCATTACCGGTTAAACAGGTGTAAACATGATGATGTTAAAACTGTATAAGCATGGCATGGCATATGAACAAGATGTCACTACATGCAATATGTTACAACTATCATGATGCAACTTACTCTGTGGAGCGTGCCACATGATAACCTCGGGACCAACCAAACTTGGTATTGAAATGTAGTGATAACATGATAACAAGGAGCTTGACCTTTACCCGAGATCACCACATAGCACTATCACCCAAATCCGGTATCCACGATACCACGGTAATCCTCTCACGATCACGATCAACCAACATCGGTATCCTTGATACCACGGTGATCTACTCGCGATCACATAAAGATCAACCAACTTCTTTCTCATCGAACCAGGTTGTTATAAGCAAGGTTATTATACTGTTGACCCATTGTGTGTCCTACTACGAACTGTGCCCATGACCGAGGACGCGACTATCGATAGATTATACACTCTGCAGAGGTTAGTACACTGTATCCACACCACGGAACTCATGGCCTCGTGCTCCCATTCGGGTGGACCAACGACGTTCCGACAAAACCCAGTCTATTGCATGGCACTCTACCGACCACTCCGACACTCCCCTTTGGGCTATGTCATGGGTGACCCCTGTCTCCTTCCGACACCTGCCACTGTCGTGGCCAAGCAAAATTGTCCCAAACAGGGACCTGAGCTTAATACCAAAACTGGGTTCACAAGGTTATAGCCGCCTACTGGGCCAGGGTAGCACGCGCTCATAACCTTGCCTTGTTGGAGGCACCGGCGAGAGGCATGACAATAGACCGAGTTAGGGCTGCCCCATCCCAGCAAGTGTGGTTGCACTGGTGAGTTCGATTCGGTGGCGCACTATGACTCAGCCAACAGGTGTTCAACTTCGATTAACATCCGGTTAAATTTGAATAATGATGTGCTGAGCCATGATAACAGGATGAACCATAACAACTGATAAAGAAACATGCAGACATGTCATCATCTTAGCATGAAATACTGCCAGTGTTAACCATGAGCATAATGCTACCAACAAGTACCTGATAACTAGCAAGATGCACATGGACAGAACATGAGCATATATAGTAGTTGCAGACAGAATATCATGTACACATTAAATAACTATTCAAGTAGGAAACCATAGCTACTGCAAATCCATCATGCAAGTGCCTGTCATGGCTTGCCTGGGGATGAAGAAACCACCGGGAAGAAGTGCGGAGAGTCCGCGGAACAATTGCTGGATATAGTTCTCTCTCGGAGGGGGCTGTTTACAGGCAAGGGCACAATGGTCATTTTCACAGTGTCCAAACATTATGAAAATGATACCAACATGACGGGCTCGAAGAGACGAAGAAGTGGGCTTTGGAATCACCTCAATCAGAGTTGTGGATAAAAAGATGTGATGGTTGGACTGCCAAGGACCTGTTTGTAAGAAAAGTATTTACTTCTGGGTCCCTGGTTGTTTTTTTCCTGGAAAAGAATAAATGCAACTGTAGAGCTAGGCTGCCTCGGGCTGAATCTTATTGCCGTGGCTGCTGTTGCTCCTCGGCCGGCCCGCACCACTGTTGCCTCTTTTAAAAAAAAACCGGTGGGCTCCTAACGGGCTGGCCCACCTTATCTCCCTCCTCCTCCCCTGTCTCCAGCACGCGACGGGAAGCAGAGGAGGGCAGGGGAGGCCGAGGCCGGTGCTGGCCTCCGGTGGTTTCGGCCACCTCCTGCCAAGGGGATAGCACCGGCGGCCTCGGGGCAGTGGACCGCATCCACCTGACGCAGCAGCAGCAGCACCGGGGAGGGCTGGGGCGATGGAGCTCTCGCAGCAACAGAGAAGCGGGGAGGCGGCGGCCGGACTAGGGGCACGCGGCCATGGGGTACTCCAGCGAGGGGCGAGGGGTGGAAGATGATCGCCGGAGAGTGGGGAAGGCAATGGTGGTGGTAGAACGGCGAGGGAGGGCTCGGGTACCGCGAATTTAAGAAGAGAAGGCCGGCGGCCATGGCGGCGGATTGAGGAGAGGAGAGGAGCTAGAGCTCCGGCGAGTGGACGGGAAGGACCAGAGAGGAGAGTGGGAGAGGTTGGTGAGGACGGGAGCGCTCGGGAGGGCCTATATATAGGCGGCCGGCGCGGAGGGGATGAGCACGCCACCGTGGCGGCCTTATCGCTATACTAGAACTCGAGGGTTGGTGTGGCTGGACGGTAGCGGTGTCGGGAGGCTTCGTGGAGGGGTGGAGAGATCGCAGGAGAGCTCGGGAAGGCTCGGGAGAGCTCCGGCACATGGACACGTCGGCGACCGCGGCTGCAGGTCTCAGCCGCGGCTGCCGCACCGCGTTGGAGGGGATGTGAGAGGGGGAGAGGGGTCTTGGGAGAAGAGGACGGCGAGGGGGAGCTGTTGGACATGACGAGGCGCGCGGAAACGACGAGCGGAGGAGGTGCCCGAGCAAACGACATCCAGCTCGCGTCCATGGCATGCCAGGGCGGTGGTCACCGCGTGAACCATGGCATACAGAGCACCCTGGCTGGTAAAATCATGTCCAGGGTGTTGTCCTTCCAAGGGACAGTCCCTGGGAGGTGATGGATCGAAGAAATGCACTGTGGTTTGATGTGAATGATCCTCTGAAATTGGCTGTAGCAAACTGTTGCATGGGACTGTGATCAACAGGGAGGTGATAAGAGCCAATTGTGATGTCTGGGGGGTTTAGATTAAGAAGGACTACAGTCCTGTGAAGTTTGGAAGGATTTGGACAAAGATTTGTCATAGTTGCTTCACAACTGCCCAAACTGGTCCAGAAAATGAATCATGTAGTGGCACTCTAATAGATGCTTGGATTGAGATGATATTTGGTGGATAGGAGTTATTTGGATACACAAACACACTATAAAAATTTCATACCTTTGGACACACCAAAATGGTACTTCGTTTACAGTTGTCCTCTCTAGACAGAAATTAAGAGAAATTCTAGAGAAATATTGGATGAATGAAATGAGCCCAAATTTGGTGGAGAAGTGAAATATGGGTAGAAGCATGTTCTGGAAATTATTCATGATTTATGGAGTAATAAAAATTATAGTTGCTTCACAACCCATAATAATTACCAGAAACAAAGGTTTGATGCTGTGATCACATAGATGATTGAATGATGCTAAAATTTAGTGGAGAGCTATGATTTGATCATATTAAGATGCTTGAAAAATTTCAACTCATTTGGATATGCCTAGCTTGCACTTCCTTCACAAGGCCTCTGTTTGAAAACAAACTTTGAAAAATTGCTCAGGAATATTCACTAGGCAAATGAGGTTGAAATTTGGCATGTGGCAATAATATGGATAGTAAAGAGTGTCCAAAAAGTTTGGGGTCAAACAAGCAGAGATAAATAGCACTTCCTTCACAAAGTGCCATTTAGGGCAGAATAGGAAAATAATTATTTGTTGATTATTCTGGAACATGGCAAGGAAGTATTTGACATATCTGAAGAAGATATGTCCCAAAGGATTTATGAGAATTATTTGGGAATTTTTGGAATGACATAGATGTGGGTTGTTTCACAACCCAGGCAAACAGGGTTATTCCTTTAATAGAAAAAAGGAATATTCCCGAGAAAAGAATATTGGGATTGGTCCAAGATGGAAATGATATGGTCTTGAGATGGTTTGGAGATTGACAAGCCACTTGGGAGAGAAAGCGAGGGTGATCTCTCCAGGTTTCAGGACCACTAAGCCACAGAAAAGCAAATCCAAACCAAAATCAAAAGAAAAAGAAAATGGGCAAAATCCGGGGTGTTACAACCCCATCAGACGGCTAGGCTCCTGAGGCCCCCACGCCTCAGGCAGGGACGGACTCCATCGACACCTCTTCCCTCGTCGAGCACCCCATGTACTTCGTCAGCAAGGTGCTGCGTGACGCGCGCGCACGCTACCCCATGCCGCAGAAGCTCCTGCTCGCGCTCCTTGTCGCCTCCAGGAAACTGCGACACTACTTCCAAGGCCACCCCATCAAGGTCATCTTCGCGTACCCCGTGGAGAAGGTGCTTCGCAGCCCCAATGCCGCAGGGAGGGTTGCTGACTGGAACATCGAGCTGCAGGCGTTCCAGCTAGAGTTCAGCACCACCAGGGTCATCAAGGGCGTTGCCCTCGCTGACTTTGTGGCGGAATGGACTGACGCCCCTGACCGAGGGGTGGGTGAAGACCGCTCCCACACACCCAGAGATGAGGTGCCCGATGGCTGGGTCATGTACTTCGACGGCGCATTCGCACGCCGGGGTGCAGGGGCTGGAGTCGTACTCATCTCGCCTACCCAGGACAAGCTCTACTACGCCGTGCAGCTCTGCTTCCAGCATGGCAAGAAGGTCTCCAATAACATCGCGGAATATGAAGGCCTGATCGCTGGCCTAAGGGCCACGGTGGCCCTAGGGGTCAAGCGTCTCACCATCAAGGGCGATTCTCAGCTCCTCGTCAACTTCTCCAACAAGGAGTACAAGCCCAAGGGCGAGCACATGGAGGCATACCTGGAGGAGGTACGCAAAATTGAAAAATGGTTCTTGGCGTTTGAGTTGCAGCACGTCCCGCGTGGCACGAACAAGGAGGCAGACGACATCGCCAAGAGAGCGTCACGGCGCGAGCCCCAGAAGCCTGGCGTCTTCAAGGAACGGCTCTTCAAGCCATCAGCGGCCCCCTCCATTGCGAGCCCAGTGTTGCTCCGGGAGGAACTGCCCATGGCCCCCTCCTCGGGCGCTCCAGCCTGCGGTCCAACCTCCAGAGCCCGCCTGCTCCTGGCGCTCGAACCTAAAGAGGGGTGCTGGACCAAGGAGTTCAAGGCGTACCTGTTCCAAGGCACCTTGCCATAGAAGGATGAAGACTCAGAACACGTGGCCCGTCAGGCCACCGCTTACTGCTTGCAGGATGGCGAGTTCTACCGAAGGCGCCCAAACAACGTTTCGCTGCGGTGCATCTCCAAGGAGAAGGGATGTGAGCTGTTGGCTGACATCCACGGCAGGGATTGCGGGCATCACTCTTCATCGCGCACCCTCTTGGGCAAGGCGTTCCGCAGTGGTTTCTACTGGCCCACGGCGCTCAACGATGCCACAGAGCTGGTGAGATCCTGTGAAGCTTGTCAATTCCATGCCAAGCAGATCCACCAGCCCGCTCAGGGCCTCTGGCCAATTCCGCTCTCGTGGCTGTTCGCGGTCCGGGGGCTGGATATCCTGGCCCATTTCCCTGAGTAGTTGGGGGCTACCGGTACCTCTACGTCGCTATCGACAAATTCACCAAGTGGCCGGAGATGGAGCCCGTGCGCACCATCCCAATGGGCTCGGCCGTCAAGTTCATCAAGGGCCTCGTGAGCCGCTTCGGGGTCTCCAACCGTATCATCATAGACAATGGCTCTTAGTTCACGAGTAACCTCTTCAAAACATATTGTGCTAACCTTGGAACGCAGATATGCTACGCTTCGGTGGTGCACCCGCGGAGCAATGGCCAAGCCGAACGCACCAACGCGGAGGTCCTGAGGGGCCTCAAGGCAAGGAGCTTCAAGAAGAAACTTGAGGCCTGCAGCAGGGGTTGGCTAGATGAGCTTCAGTCCGTGCTGTGGTCAATCCGCACCACCGTGACTAAGCCCACCGACGAGACCCCGTTCTTCCTCGTCTACGGGGCTGAGGCGGTCCTCCCGCATGAGGTCAAACATCGCTCCCCGTGGGTCTTGGCATTTGACGAGGCACGCCAGGACGCCTCGCGAGGGATGGACCTAATGCTCGGGGAGGAGGGCCGCCACCAAGCCTCGCTCCGTGCCACGAGGTACCAGCAGGTGCTGCGGCGGTATCACTGTTGTAGCGTCCGCTCCAGGACCCTCGAGGTGGGTGACCTGGTCCTGAGACGGGTGGTCTCTTGGGAGGGGCTTCACAAGCTCTCGCCTATGTGGGAGGGCACATTCAGGATCGCCCGTGTCTCCAGGCCCAGCGCCGCGCGCCTGGAGACATAGGACAGGGTCCCCATCTAGAATGCCTGGAACATCCAGCACCTCCGGAAGTTCTATTCATGACCAGCAAGCGCCATGCGCCTCTCAAGTCTCCGCCCGTGACACTCTCATGTAATAATGAGTGGGGCTGTACACACCCTGGAGTCTCCTGAGTGCCGCCCCTGGGCCTCACGGGGGCTCCCGCCCACGTCCTAGTGGAGGCCCCATGCTCCGCACTGGCGGGAAGACCAGAAGACTAGTCTTGGTGCCGGACGTGGCTGTTCTTTTTGCTTGCTTTTTGTAGCTGATTTGCCACTTCTTGGAATGAAATTTGAAGTTCTCACGTCCTTATTTGAAAGGGTTGGGACTTTTTCTCCTCGCAGCACTCGCTCTTTCAGGTCTTGTTTTAGGGAGAGTGACAGTTGCCCGTCGCTCTTCCTCGCGCGTCTCGCACGTGGGGGCTGGGCATGGTGTGTATGCTTGGGCCTGCCCGCAAATGCACCTCGCCAAAGCCTTGGTATCCTGGCCTTTGGCGTCTTAATCCTCGCATGACGCCCCCAAACGAGCCAACGGGCACGCACACCCTCCTGAGTCCGTGCCTCTGGGCATCGCGACGTGGCGTACCAGCGGCCCACGCTCGGGGGCTCGCGTGGGGCACGGCACCTCCAGAGGTCCCCTAACCCCGCAGCCACCGGCTGCCTCCCGAGGCATGAGGACCGTCGAATCCTCAAAAAGGAAACCCCTAGCAGGACATCTTTGGAACGAGGGGCGCGCAGGAGGCTCCAGAGAAGCACGCTCCCGCGGCATGGGAATCTACCACAAGCACACTAAGCTAAGTCATCCCAATCACGATCAGCAAGAACCCGTCAATTAGCAGCAACACGGATGTTAGTATGCAATGTAAAAATGATAATATAACAGCGCAAGCACCGTTGTTCGTTACATGCCCCGGCAGGGCTTTCTACTTTTTTTTCATGCAGGAAAAAGAAGGAAGCAAAAGCGGCCGCGCGACCACCGCGGCTCCCGAGACCCGGCTCCAGCAACGCTCGCACTCAGCCGGAGTCCTCCTCCTGCTTCACTGGGACGCGACGGCGAGGCAACTCATTGCCCTTCCCGGTCCGAGCTCGGTGGCGTGGCGGCTCGTCATAGTCACCGTCGCTCGTACTCTCCCCAGAGGAGGAGCCGCCGCTGCTGGAGGCATCGCGACCGTCGCCAAGGGCAAGTACACCGCCAGAGATGCCACGGCCCCTCCGGCCGTCGTCATCAGAGGGGTGGACGTCGTTATCGTCGTTGTCGCTCTCCGGGCAGCACCCCAGGCGTCAGCCGTCCTCCCCGAAGTCCCTGACGTAGAGGATCACAGTGCCGTCATGCCTGAAGTGGAGGGTACACCTCCCCTGTAGGCTGCGTGCACGAGCGAACGGCTGCCACCAGCGGTTCAGGAACACGTTGCCGACGGGGGTGACCTCGACCTCCACCCAAGATGCCCTGTTGTAGCAACCATCGGCCTACAGCCAGAGGCCGCCAGGTCACCCGGCCGGCAGCGCGCCCGCAAAGAAGCATAGGAGCTGGAACCAGACTCCTGTGGGCCTCTCCGCCCACACCACAAACTCCGAGGACGCATCGGCCGAATGGGATCGCCGGCGCGGTGGCCGAATGGCTGCCACATGCCTCCCTCCTTGGCAGTGGCCACCCCGGCCGCAGGAGCCCCCGTCGCGGGAGGGAGCGCCCCCATGACTGCCGAGGGCAGGGCCTGCCTTCGAGGGGGTGCGCCCACGCCCTCGGGGAGCCACCGCTGGCATCACGGCGTGCTTGCAGGGATGGCCACGGCCCCTCTTGGGCGGCGGCGAGCTTGGTCCCTCCATGGGGGCCCTTCCCTTCTCGGCGGCCGAGAACCTCCTCACTGGCACCATGGATGCTCTGGCAAGATGGTGGCGGGACGAAGGAGAAGAAGGGCAGGCGGCGAGAAGATGAAGATGAGTTGGGGGCTCCGCCCCCTCTCCCATTTATAGGCGAAGGGAGGCTAACCGGCGGCCTCCCACGCTCCAAGCAATGATGGCCTATCTGCATGCATCAGGTAGTTGTCAAGTCGCGCGGTTGCCGAGGCACATGGGGAAGTGGAGACGCCCACATCCCGTCGAGCGCCACGTGTCGGCTCGACCCGCAGGCGATTGGGGCCCGCAGCGCTTCGCCCTTGCCCTCTGGCTTCGCCTCGAAGCCAAGTCCGAGCGCGCCTTGGGCCCGGGGGCTATAGTCGGTGTTCTGGGAACCAGGGTACCTAGACTTGCCTGCCTGCGGCCCATGGCGTGGCTTCATTGACGGCCTGGTATGGCCCATCTACAAAGACTATCAAGACAAGACCCTTGCGAGGGGCCAAGCCTCATGAGGCAGACGACGCCAAGACCTCCTGAGGGAGCGGCCTCCCAAGGCTGCCTCCCAGGGAACGGATATTCCTATGCAGGTGCCCAACCTCACGAGGTTGCGGTGACGCAAGCCATGACGACCAAGGCCAGGCGGGTGCTAGCGGGCACAGAGAAGACAGTTTCCCCTTTGGTGCTAAGGAGGCAAGCGCAGGCGTGGGTTCCCGAGGGATCAGGCAAAGGTTTCTATTCCAGTGCAACAAGACCAGGACCGCCAGGACGACAGGACGGATGTCATCGCCGAGCCCACCCAAGGTAGTCAGAGTCGGGATTCGGAGTCAGATCGGTTTTCCTCAGACAGAATCGAGTCATAAGATCGAGTCGTGGAATCGAGGATTGTACTAGATTTACTCAAATAAGATATTTTGTATGCACACAAGAAATTTATATGGGTTCTATAGAGTTTTGACACTAAATATGGAGCAAAGAACGTACACATCAATGCTAGTTGTATACCACTTCTTTTTATGGCTAACCTACCATCTAGCTCGCATGTATGGAACATATATGAGAGGGAAATATATAGAACATTTAAACCTTCAATGCATGAAATTTACTTATGTTCTTTTTAGAGTGCGTGAATAGTCGATCACTTGTCTATCTGACCTACAGTGCTAAACCTTGAAGGGTCTTGCTCTCCTTCTCCGATCAATCTTGAAGCATCCTCCTTTTCACGCCAATGCCATATGTCGACAAGCCTGATCCTCAATTTCAATCTAGGGTTTCTGAGAGCTAGATCAAAGGTGTCTACGGCTGAGCGTTTGGACTTGGGAGGGGAATAAAGGTCCATAAGGTATATGAAAAGGGATTTGGATGATGGCATACTATTTTGCTACAACTAAACAAACGGCTTAGATAAGTTAGTAGAATCGGATGTAGTCCACAGCATAGTCGGGATTGTACAGTTTTGTACAGGATTCTATGATTTGGATCGCGACTCAACATGGATTCTACCTGATCCAGATTCATAGTGGGATTTGGATCGACATGCTTCCGTAGGGTCATGAAGTCGTAGGATTCTAGCAGTCGAATCGGGATTCTGACTACCTTGAGCCCACCACGGCGTCACGACCAGAAGCTTTGCAGGTGAAGACCACCTTTCGTCAGGATAAGATGTACTACTTGTCCCCTTTCAAATTGGCCACTGTGGAATCCCTTCCCGCGTATGTTTTGGGGGAAGAGGACCGAGGTCACTATATATATAGGTTAGCCACCACCATAGATCAGGGCCTTTTACCACAATCACCAGAGCAGACCTCGCGAGGTTGTTCATCCCTTGTACTTGTTCATCCTCAGCCCCTCGTGAGGCAAATCCACCACAAAGCAGGAGTAGGGTCTTATACCGCAAGGTGGCCCGAACCTGGGTAAACTGCCGTGTTCATCTTCTTCCTTGTTCTTTGAGCTAGGTCGTAGGGCGACGAGTTAGTTGGCTGGATAGATTGAGTTCTTCGCACATGCCCCAGAGTTCGAACCTTCCTTGGGTCTGTGGAGCCCTGAATCCGAAAAGCTTCTTGAAAAAGCAACAAACAAAGAGAAGACTTGGGTATACAAAGTTTGTTAGTCCGCATAAGATAACCATCCTTGAGATAATATCTCTCTGTCGGCGTACGACACCTATGGGATCCTGAGAGATCCCTTTACGATTCGGCGGGGGGAAAGGTATACGCAAAGAGCAGAACCAGTGATCGACGCGGGAAGTTTTTACCCAGGTTCGGGCCGCTGATCAGCGTAAAACCCTACTCCTGCTTTCTGTTCTTATTGATGTTCTTGAGCCCAGCCTTCAGGAGCGCTCGCAATGAACAGTACGTTCAAAGAGCAGCTACGCATGCAGAATGGGCCAGAAGTTCTCCTCCTCTGTAGCAGTTGCCTTGGGCCTCCTTTTATATGCTCAAAGGGGTCTCCACAGTGGCAAAATGTACATACATTGAGGTGTAAAGTAGCTACAAGGTATCATACCTAACCCCTGACGGATTAGGACAAGCGCATTTAATGCACCGTGAGGTGTCCGTTTAGGTGTCCTCACTTTCTTGGGGATGGAAAAAGGGGCCATCCCATCAGCACCGCTTAAGCTCTCCTCCACTGGCGCGCCGCCACGCATCCATGGAAGGAGCCAGAATGTCAGACTCGTCACTGTGCCGAAGCGGTGGCACAGTGGCAGAATCTCGCCAGGCGCCGATCCTTGCCGGGCACCAATCCTTGCCGGGCGCCAGGGCTTGCCGGGCACCGAGCTTTGCTGGGAACCAAGCCTCGTCGGGCGCCGAGGCTTGCCGGGCTCCATGGGCCATCCCGGCAAGGATCTTGCCGGGGAGGCTGGCCTTCGATTACCAGCTTTGCTTATTTGTTGATTCTTAGATCTCTGACTTGATGATTCCCTTGATGACTTAAACCGACCTTGAGCTGATCCCGGCAAGCCTTGCCGCGAGGACGGCTACAACTGCCCGTGCACAAGTAAGGGGTACTAGTGGCCCAATACTTAGTACACCGACAGGAGCCCCCGGGTGTCGGTGTAATAAACAGGGGGGTGTTCACTACCCCTGGACACGCACCGGCAAGTCGCAGCCTCCAGGCGGGAAGGACATGGCAGAGGAGGAATCCACCCAAGAGTACATTCGAAGCCCGGTTCCCGGCAAGGTCTACATGCCGGGAATGGGTCCACGCAACGCCGGCAAGGCAGAGCTGGCAAGACAAGACTCCAGGCGGATCGACCAGAAGATCAAGTCTACTACTGCCGGCGAGATCAGGGCCGGCAAGCTCAGGACTCGACAAGACTAAAGATAAGGCCCCGGCAAGGTTCTTGCCGGGATGACCAGCTGAACCCGGCAAGGCTTGCCGGGGGACAGCTAGACTGGAGACAAGGCCCCGGCAAGGTTCTTGCCGGGATGACCAGCTGAACCCGGCAAGGCTTGCCGGGGGACAGCTAGACTGGAGACAAGGCCCCGGCAAGGTTCTTGCCGGGATGACCAGCTGAGCCCGGCAAGGTTATGCCACTATGCTGCTGCTCCAGTGCGGCCACCAGCTTGGCACTCTAGACCCTTCTCCAGGCATGCGTGGCAGAGCACTGTGCCAAGCGGCGCTGATAGGATGGCCCCTTTTCCCATCCCCAAGAAGCTAAGGGACACCTAGACAGAGCGTTTAATGCGCTTGTCCTGACCCGTCAGTGATAAGCATGTAAATGCTGTAGCAGAGTACTTGCCGCGGCAAGGTACTTGCCCCGGCAAGTCATTGGCTACGACAAGGTTACGGCAAGATAGCAGCTGCGGCAAGGTACTTGCCCCGGCAAGTTACCTTCCACGGCAAACTATGTGCTGCGCCAAGCTGTCAGGTGCGGCAAGGTCTTGCCGCGGCAAGCGTTACTGTACCACTGTGCTACTGTGCTGCTCCGGTGCCTCTGCCAGCGTGGCGCTCTGGGTCCTTCCAAGCGTGCGTGGTAGGGCACTGTGTAGACGGCGGTGCACTGTAGATAGCGATGCAGCAGCAGGTGGGATAGGCTTTTCCCACGTCCACGACGTCCGGGTACATGTATCTGGACAGCAAAGGCATGGGCATTTAATGCCCTTGTCCCCTGCCGTCAGTGGTAGGTAGGACATGTCATCCTGGTAATAGTGGCCTTACTGTAGCAACTTTCCACCTCTACCTTTACTGTTTGCCACCTGTTGGAGACCCCTTTGTGCGTATAAAAGGAGGCCCATAGGCAACGAAGGAAGGGGACTGGGAGATAGAGGAACTGGAAGAGGGAGAACTCCAGTATTGTACGCAGCTACTCGGTACTGTAGCGCTCCTGGAGCTAGAACAATCATACAGATAATAACCAAAAAGTAGGAGTAGGGTTTTACGCATCCGTGCGGCCCGAACCTGGGTAAATCTCTCTCGTGCTCTGTCGTGTTCTTCGCGAGATTTGCTCTTCGCGCGACCGTCTCTCCCTGCCGAACGTAAAGGGGTCCTTCTCTGGGTCCCATGGGTGATCGCGGATTCGTCCCCAACATCTTTGGCGCGCCAGGTAGGGGGTGAGGGGCTGCGCAAACCTGATCTGGCGATCAGCGCGGCAGTTTCTTCATCATCTTCACCGCCATAGCGTCCAAGAAGAAGGGCCTGAACCTTCGCAAAAAGCTAATTTTTAAAGCTTTAATTACTTTCTGCTGTTAAGTCTTATCCTGGACGATATTTTTGTGCATAACCTGTGCGCGAAGGAGCGCTCCTGAAACATTCTGCGCTCCTGGTTGTTTTGGGTCCGCCCAACAATGCAGACGCAACTGCGATTGTTTCTAAGGCGTTAAGCTCCCGAAGAGGCGGCGTTCTCGATAGGCTGCTGAACAGGACCCGATCCTAAGCGCCATCGACTGGAACGTGTGCATTCGGGGAGTATTCCGGCAAGCGTGGGGGGCTCACTGTGCAAAAATGCAGTCGTTTAAGGAGAAGGACTTAGCGAGTTTTATTCTAAGGTTCCTGCGTAAACCCGTATGCTGAGGAGCCTTCCCGGGGCTAGTCGCGCTCCTAGTTGCCTCGAGTCCGCTCGGCAACCTGAGCAGCTGCGCCAGAGCCGGGAAGGTAAACCTTTTCGGGAGGCGGCGTTCCCGGCATGCTGCTAAGGATCCGTTCCTCAAAGCGCTGCTGACTGGATCGTGCGCACCGGAAAGTGTTCCGGCAAGCAAGGGAATATTCAGCAGGAGTCAAGATTGCAGCGAATCCGACATTAACCAGAAGCTAATCAACTTGTTGTGCTCAAACGCTATTTTGGCATTTCATGCCCAGTCAGTGTTGCAGGAACACGCATGGAAGGCGAGCTCGAGGGCTGGCAACGCCCCAGAGAGTAACCCCCTGAAGAGCCTCCCCGGCAACAAGCTTGCCGGAAGCTGGCGTTGAGAATGTCAAGGTTCTCCGCCAGAGTCAAGAACCTCCCCGGCAACAAGCTTGCCGGAAGCTGGCGTTGAGAACGTCAAGGTTCTCCGCCAGAGTCAAGAGCCTCCCCGGCAACAAGCTTGCCGGAAGCTGGCGTTGAGAACGTCAAGGTTCTCCGCCAGAGTCAAGAGCCTCCCCGGCAACAAGCTTGCCGGAAGCTGGCGTTGAGAACGTTAAGGTTCTCCGCCAGAGTCAAGAGCCTTCCCGGCAACCCCTTGCCGGAAGCTGGCGTCGAGAACGTCAAAGTTCTCTGCCAGAGTTAAGAGCCTCCCTTGCCGGGGGCTCCGACAACCACTCTTTGAGCAAGAAACAAGCTCGGGGGCTAGCGGCGCCCTAGCAGAAAAAGCTAAGTTGCACAGATTTTTTGGCAATTGCATTCATTTTACTGTCCTCACTCGCTTCTTACACCTACACGCGAAGGAGCCTTCTCGGGGCTAGTTGCGCTCCTAGTCGCCTCGAGTCCGCTCGGCCATGTGAGCAGCTGCTAAGGACCCGATCCCCAAGCGCCGCTGCCTGGAGCGTGCGCACCGGAAAGCTTTCCAGCAAGCGTGGGTCGTCTTGATTGATTCCTCGTTCTCGTATATCGACCTGCACGCGAAAGGACCTTGCCGTGGTTAGTCCGCGCTCTGGTTTCGCCTCGAGTCCGCTCGGCAAACTTAGCAGCTGCGTTCTGGCCCGGCAAGTCGCCTTGCCGGCGGCGGCGTTTCCAGCCGGCTGCTAAAGACCCGCACCTAGCGCTCGCGGCAAGCGTGCGCACCGGCAAGGTTTCCAGACAGCGTAGGGTACAAGATACGTGCAAGGACGGAATCAATCAAGGGGGAAGCATGCATTCATTTAGCATGAAGGAATATCTCTTGTGCCATAAAGCTTGGCCTAATCAAGGTAAATTGTTTCTTTATGCGTGCCATTGCAGCAACAGGGTTGCGACCTCCAGGCAGGAGGAACGGCAGGGAACAGATCTACATGTTGCCGGTGTGCGTCGTTGGGCCTAGCCCGGACAACTACTGTGCACGCCTGTCCGGCCCAGGCCCGGGGGCTCCTGTCGGTGTAATAAACAGGGGGTGTTCACTACCCCTGGACACGCACCGGCAAGTCGCAGCTTCCAGGCGGGAAGGACATGGCAGAGGAGGAATCCACCCAAGAGTACATTCGAAGCCCGGTTCCCGGCAAGGTCTACTTGCCGGGAATGGGTCCACGCAACGCCGGCAAGGCAGAGCTGGCAAGACAAGACTCCAGGCGGATCGACCAGAAGATCAAGTCTACTACTGCCGGCGAGATCAGGGCCGGCAAGCTCAGGACTCGACAAGACTAAAGATAAGGCCCCGGCAAGGTTCTTGCCGGGATGACCAGCTGAACCCGGCAAGGCTTGCCGGGGGACAGCTAGACTGGAGACAAGGCCCCGGCAAGGTTCTTGCCGGGATGACCAGCTGA
The DNA here is from genome assembly GCA_011799875.1 of Thinopyrum elongatum. NCBI lineage: Eukaryota > Viridiplantae > Streptophyta > Magnoliopsida > Poales > Poaceae > Thinopyrum > Thinopyrum elongatum. The sequence goes on from CM022303.1 coordinate 391,865,518, forward strand.
ACCCGGCAAGGCTTGCCGGGGGACAGCTAGACTGGAGACAAGGCCCCGGCAAGGTTCTTGCCGGGATGACCAGCTGAGCCCGGCAAGGTTATGCCACTATGCTGCTGCTCTAGTGCGGCCACCAGCATGGCACTCTGGACCCTTCTCCAGGCATGCGTGGCAGAGCACTGTGCCAAGCGGCGCTGATAGGATGGCCCCTTTTCCCATCCCCAAGAAGCTAAGGGACACCTAGACAGAGCATTTAATGCGCTTGTCCTAACCCGTCAGTGATAAGCATGTAAATGCTGTAGCAGAGTACTTGCCGCGGCAAGGTACTTGCCCCGGCAAGTCATTGGCTGCGACAAGGTATTGGCTACGGCAAGATAGCAGCTGCGGCAAGGTACTTGCCCCGGCAAGTTACCTTGCACGGCAAACTATGGGCTGCGCCAAGCTGTCAGGTGCGGCAAGGTCTTGCCGCGGCAAGCGTTACTGTACCATTGTGCTACTGTGCTGCTCCGGTGCCTCTGCCAGCGTGGCGCTCTGGGTCCTTCCAAGCGTGCGTGGCAGGGCACTGTGTAGACGGCGGTGCACTGTAGATAGCGGTGCAGCAGCAGGTGAGATAGGCTTTTCCCATGTCCACGACGTCCGAGTACATGTATCTGGACAGCAAAGGCATGGGCATTTAATGCCCTTGTCCCCTGCCGTCAGTGGTAGGTAGGACATGTCATCCTGGTAATAGTGGCCTTACTGTAGCAACTTTCCACCTCTACCTTTACTGTTTGCCACCTGTTGGAGACCCCTTTGTGCGTATAAAAGGAGGCCCATAGGCAACGAAGGAAGGGGACTGGGAGATAGAGGAACTGGGAAGAGGGAGAACTCCAGTATTGTACGCAGCTACCCGGTACTGTAGCGCTCCTGGAGCTAGAACAATCATACAGATAATAACCAAAAAGCAGGAGTAGGGTTTTACGCATCCGTGCGGCCCGAACCTGGGTAAATCTCTCTCGTGCTCTATCGTGTTCTTTGCTAGATTTGCTCTTCGCGCGACCGTCTCTCCCTGCCGAACGTAAAGGGGTCCTTCTCTGGGTCCCATGGGTGATCGCGGATTCGTCCCCGACACCGGGGCTGGGCCATACACGAGTGCGAGGCGTTGTTGGGCTAGGCCCAAACAGTGCACGAGCACGCGTGGCAGGGAATTAACTGCTCGTAACGATCTTGTTTTACTGTGCCCCCACTACGCGCACGGAGCGCGCGATGTGGGAAGTGTGCCAAAAAGGCTGCAAACTGTTTCGCGCCCACAGAGGCACATTCATATTGGGGGATAAACAAGGTGGCCCCGCTCCTTCCCCATAAAAAGGAGAAGTCGTGGAGGCGCAAACCCATTCACCCCCCTCTTCTTCCCAATCTGGCCATCGCCATCGCCTTCCTCTGCTCGAGCCGAGAGCGAAACCTTCCTTCCTTTCTGCTCGCCGCTCCCGCGCTTGTTCCGTCCTCCGGCTTCCATCTCCACGGTCGCCATGCCGCCCAAGGCTAGCAAAGGCAAGGGCACGGACAAGGAGCCGAAGGCTGAAGTCCCGGAAAGCGAGCTGGTGAAGATGCGGAAGAGGTTCGTCGTCTTCCCTCCGACGCTCGACGCCGAAACCTTGAAGGGGCGATACCAATGCATGTGGGCGAAGGGAACACAAGCCCACCCCGCCACACGCGTCATACCAGGTGCTAGTTCCAAAGGCGGATCGGACAGTTACCCCTTCTTCACTGCGGACTTTTATTGCGGGCTCTGTCCACCTTTTTCCGATTTCTTCAACGACATCATGTATACATACGGCTTCCGCCTTCTTGACTTCACGCCGAATGCCGTATTTTGCATGTCGATCTTTGCCCATCTTTGTGAAAATTTTGCCGGCGTGATCCCCAATTCTGCTCTTTTCCGCCACTATTTCTATCCTCGAATCCAAAAAGGAGAGGCTCTCTCTGGATCTATTGCTTGGATTCCAACGGCCTGGAACAAAGAGATATACCCAGATGGAGTTTACCGCGAAAAGTGGGACGAGTGGCGGGCCGAATGGTGCTGGATCCAGGAAGCAGATCCTCATCCTTTTTGCCATCCCTGGCGACAGAAGGTGGTCCGCGGCAAGGATTGGGGCGATCTCGCCGCAAAAGACGAGAAGCTCACAATCGCCACTACCAGAATCCTCCGCTTGAAGGCTGCCGGGCTGACAATGGAGATGATCGGCTTCGACTTCCTCCGCCGCCGCATCGCCCCTCTGCAGAATAGGGGAAGGCCAGCCTGGGAGTATAAGAACGCAGCGGATGTCATGAGGCTGCGCCCCGGGCTGAACAACAACTTGATTGTTATGCTGCTTGGCGATCTCCGCCAGAAGTTATTCCAGCGCGAAGACAAGCACCGGCTGCCGGCAAGGATCGTCCCCTTGTGCAACAACTCTGCGCTGGGGTCGATCATTGCTTTCTTGCCGATGTTCAATGCCCACGGCCTTGACCCGACCTGGGTCGAGCCAAGTGAGGAAGAAGCGCAGAAATTCTTCGACAATCTGACGGAAAAGCCTGTCCGGCAAGAGCCAGATCTTATTCGCGCCACCACGGATCAGGAGGTAGCATACATCGCTACCAGAGTGGAGGAAGCGAATCTTGCCGCGGAGGCCGGTAGCGTTGGCTTCACAGAGTGGGAAGCCAGCGAGGCAGAGGTGGTAATGGAGACGGAGCCTGCCGGGGAGGACGAGGTTGCCAGGGAGGAGAGCGGCGCAGCCGCTGAAATCTCGTCCGGCGAGGACTCAGTCGAAGAAGAAGAGACACGAGAAGAGCCCCCTCCCCCGAGGAAGAAAGCGAAGCGTGTTCTTCGGAATGCTGTGTCTGACATCCCGGCAACCCAGCCCTCTTTGAGCGGTGAAGCCCCCGGCAAGAAAGTGGCCGGCAAGACCGGACCGCGGCAGGGGGCCCGTCAACAGCCTGCACGGCGTGCGAGGCCCGCACCAGCGGCCACTGCTGGGGCGGCAGGAGGGTCTCGCACCACCGCACCAGAAGCTGCCCCGGTGCCTGCCACAGCCAAGTGGCCTAGGACTCCTCCTCCGCCTCCCCACTCAGACATCGCAACGGAGGTCGACTTCGACATCTCCGGCTTTAGTCCGGAGCGAGAGGAAGAAGAGTAAGTACTTTGCCATAGCTTTTACCTTCCAATCTTGCATCAATCTTTACTGACTTGCTTGTATTGCTTCTGCAGTGACACAAAAACCTTGCTGGAGCCCGGAGCCCCCGGCAGGCTCCACTAGCATGCCAGGGACCGACATCGTGAGCCCGGAGCCTAGTCCTCAACGCAGCCCCCAGCGTAAGTTCATTGTCCTTTTTTCTGTTGGCTGGTGCCGAGGCTTCCATTCTTGTCACTGATATCTTCGGGTTCGCAGGAGAAGAACGGCAACAAGGAGAGGATTGCCCCATTGTGCCTCCTTCATCGACCGCTCCGCCCACAAGCACATCTCCGGCAAGAGATCCTGCCGATGAGCCCGTCCAGATTGAGGAGGAGCCGACAAGCACGGACTCTGGCAACCCACCCCCGGCAACCGGAGTTGCCGGGAGAGGTGAAGCTACCTCTCGACAGCCCGACGCAGGTACTCGATCGCCTCAAAGTGCTAGTTATTCTTTTCCCCTTACTTCTTTATCTTTGATCACTTCAAAATTTAAAAACTTGATCTTATTCTGACCTTCTCCTTCTCCCTTCAGAGTTCTCTGAGATGGAACATATGGACGTCGACGCCGTCATCGAGGAGACCGCCAGGGATGCTGCTGCCGAAGCGGACAGGATCACTGCCAGCGAGGCCACCAAGGATGATGTTGCCGGGGCCGGTGATGCTCTTGACGGGGAGGCTGCCAAGACAGCACGAAAGGAAATCGCGGAAGAACCTGCTGAAGAGGGCGACAGGGAGGCTGGGGACCATACTGACGGCATTCCTGCCGCAGGAGTGCCAGGCGCTGCATCAGCCGCGGAGCCCCCTGTCACTGGTGAGGCGGCCACTGAAGACCAGCCATCAACATCTGACGAGCCCTCATCCAGCAAGTATCTCAAAGTTGGCGAAAACCTATTCATCAACTTGCCGGGGACGGCAAGCGCTGGGGCACCAGCCGAAGGAGAAGTTTTCGAAGAAATCATCGCTGCTGCCGGGCTTGAAGTTGTCGACAATCCCAGCACTAGCAGCGGCAAATCTGAAGAGGATCAGCTCCTTCAGGCCATGGGCGAGAACTTCCGCAAACTCCAGGCTCTCCATCGCGCCCGGAAAGACAAAGCGGACTCCAGAATGGCAGTTGTTGAGGCGGCCGAAGCAGATTTCCAAAGGCGCGTCGCACAAATGCAGATCAGGCACACCGAGGCCCTCCAAGAGTTGGTTGCCGGCCGGGAACAAGTGAGCCAGCAGTGGAATGAGATCCTCCTGAAGCAATCAGACATGGAGAAGGCGCATGATGAAGCTGTTCAAAGGATCGCTGCCGAAGATGCTCTCCTGACGGGGCGCCGCGTTGCTCTTGACACTTTCGAAGAAGAACTCACCGCACGTGAGCAGGCGCTCGCCGCCAAGCTTCATAGCAAGGATGAAGACATTGAAAATCTTGTCGCGCGGCGGACCCAGGAGCTGGAGCAGAAGCACAAGGAGGCGCTCGAAGCTCTAACTGCAAGTCACGCCGGCAAGCTCAAGGAGGCCGTCGATGCAGCCGAAGTTGCAGAGGCCACCAAGAACGAGCTTAGCGACAAAGTGAAGAGGCTGGAGACGGATCTCGACGAGCATGGCAAGGAGCTCTCGACGCTCAAGGGGGACAGGGAAAAAACCCTCCACTCCTTGGCGGAGATGCAAGTCGCCCTGTCCGGCAAGACCAAGCAGCTCTCCTCTACGGCTGATGATATTGCGGTTCTGGAGCTGAAGCTGACCACGCTGCAGAAATCCCTCGAGGCCGGCAGGGCCCGTGAGAAGGCTCTACTCAAGGATCTCCAAGGAGAGAGGAACCTGCTCAAGAGCGCTGCCGCTGCCCAGGCTGATTATGAAAAGGGAGTGGAGATCTGGACTGGCCGTCTCATCGCCACCACGGAGAAGCTTACCGCAGAACTGTCAACCATGGGCTTGTCGAACTTCAGATATTCTTCCGAGGAAAGAACATCTCCAAGCGCCAGGTTGACGATGTTCTTTGAAAGCATCATCAACGCATTGAGGGCGCTCCAGTCCAGCCGGGCGACCCAACTAGCGAACGAGACTCGCCGGCTTTGCCGGGCCGTCCTTCGCAAGGTGCTCCTCAAGGTGGTGCACAGCAATCCCGGCATCGATCTCTCCAGCGCACTCGGCCACCTTCCAAAGGATGCAAATGTTGAGGCGCTTGAGAAGTGCATCGCGCCGATCCTTGAGAAGGTGGACTCCATCAAAAGGATCGAAGGCCAGCGCAGGGATTGAGTGCTTCCCTTTTTTTCTTGCCGCCATCATCTCATGTAAAAGACAGTTAAGTCTCGAGTTAGGGCTGCGGCAACTCATGGATGTAATACAATTTAACTATGTTTAGGCTCATGCTAGCTACTTTCTTTGTCTGGTTCCTTTATGTATGGAGTTCATCCTACGCTTACTGAAAAACTTGCCGGCGCGCAACCTGCCGCGAGCGCTGGGTGCGGGACTTCAGCAGCCTGCCGGAGGCGCAGCGGCCGGCAACACTCCTTGGTGTTCTCAGTGCAGCCACTTAAATCATTGAGGGGACTCGAAACAAAATAAGGGCGCAACTGATTACAACAAGGGTTCCTTCGCGTGCAGATTTTCCATACAAGAATCGGAATCGTCTAAGGAAGCAACTTGGTAATGGAACAAAAACTTGCTCTGAGTTTTTAGGACTTAGCTTTCTGTCTTTGTCCTTCCTCCGGCAAGCATACGATTCCGAACGTCACCAACTGGTATTCATATCTCCCTTCCCCCCCCCCCCCCCGGCAAATGTGCACGCGAGGAATTCTTCGTCTTTAAGAAAAAGAAAGAAGAGAAAATAAAGAGATGAAACTTGGCGGTTCGTTAGAACTTACCGGGATTCAGGTGTTATACATCATCTTAGACAAACATGTATATATGAATGTGAACATGAGAATCAATAAGGAAATGTATAACACTTAATTTTATTCATCTGTGCTCAGGGTCTGCGCCTGGCTTTGTACAAAGGATCACATGCCTTGCCGGCAAGACTTGTACAAAAAGGTGGTTGCCGGGAGCCCCCGGCAACCGCGCCTTATGGATAGAACTTGCGAAGATGTTCGATATTCCAGGAATTACTCACTGGAACACCATCCTCGGTCTCCAGGCGGACAGCACCAGGCCTGGTGACTCGTACTACCCGATAAGGGCCTTCCCACTTTGGCGTCAACTTGTTTGAATTCTTGGCGGACTGAATCTGTCGAAGAACAAGGTCGCCTTCCTCAAGGCTTCGGGCATGAACTTTGCGGCTATGATAGCGGCGCAAAGCTTGCTGGTAGCGTGCAGCTCGCACAGCAGCCTGAAGACAATTCTCCTCAAGGAGCACAGCGTTATCTTGCCGCAGTTGCTCTTGCTCGAGCTCATCATAAGCGAGCACTCGAGGAGATCCGTATATGAGTTCCGTGGGGAGATCTGCTTCCGCTCCGTAGACCAGAGCGAAGGGCGTCTAGCCGGTGGCTCGATTTGGTGTCGTTCTGATTGACCAAAGAACCACTTGCAACTCATCAATCCAGCGTCTTCCGCACTTTTTCAGCTTGTCAAAAGTTCTGGTCCTGAGACCGCGCAGCACTTCAGCATTGGCCCTTTCCGCTTGGTCGTTGCTTCTCGGGTGAGCAACAGAGGCAAAACAAATCTTGCCGCCAAGGTCTTGGACGTATTGCATGAAGGTGCGACTTGTGAACTGCGTGCCGTTGTCGGTGATGATCCTGTTAGGCACACCGAAACGGCAAACAATTCCTTTGAAGAACTTGACAGCCGACTGCGCTGTCACCTTCCTCACTGCTTCCACCTCCGGCCACTTTGTGAACTTGTCGATAGCAACGTACAAGTACTCAAAGCCCCCGGCAGCACGGGGGAAGGGGCCCAGTATGTCGAGCCCCCAGACCGAAAATGGCCAGGAGAGAGGGATTGTTATTGTTTGAAGAGCTTGAGCTGGATGATGTAATCTATTCGAATGAAACTGGCACGCTTCACACCTGGTTACTAGTGCAGTCGCATCCTGGAGGGCGGTGGGCCAAAAGAAACCTTGCCGGAATGCTTTCCCGGCAAGCGCTCTTGACCCTATGTGAGAACCACACATGCCCCCATGTATCTCTGCCAACAGCTCTAGTCCATCCTCCCGAGGAATGCACTTCAATTTCACACCGTTTGGTCTCTTTCTGTACAGGACGTCATCGACGAACTTGTACATAACAGACCGACGGGCTACTCTCTCCGCTTCTTCTTGTTCCTCAGGGAGTTCACCTGTCTGAAGGAAATGGACAATGTGCTGCGCCCACGCTGGAGCCTGAGGCTCGACAACTAGGACTAAGGGCATCTCGTCCGCCGGGGGAACATTTGTCTCGACAGCAAGGGCCTGAGGCCCAGCCGGAGCCTGTTGTTCCCCGGCAGGCGTGTCAATCGCGGCAACTTCCTTGCCGGCGGCTCCGGGGAGCTCTGCCGGGAAGTACTGGCCAGAGTTCAACTTTCTTCTCTTTTCTTGCCGCATCGATGGCGCCACGGATGGTTGAGTCAATTGGAGCACAAAAGTTCCTGGTTCCACAGGCAACTTGAGGGCAGCACGCTTTGACAGGTCGTCAGCAACGCTGTTCTCGTCACGAGGGACATGCTCCATTTGGAGACCGTCAAAGCGCTCTTCCAATTTCCTCACTTCATCTATGTAGGCTTGCATCAATGGACTTTGATAGCTCTTGTTAACCTGCCTGACGACAAGCTGTGAATCACCTTTGATAATGAGCTTTTTGATACCAAGGTCTGCCGCGATCCTAAGACCGGCAAGCAAACCTTCGTACTCTGCAGTGTTGTTGGTTGAGCTCTCCCGGGGAAAGTGCATTTGAATTACGTACTTGAGGTGCTCTCCGGTGGGTGCGACAAGCAGCACGCCAGCACCGGCGCCTTGCAGCGAAAAAGCCCCGTCAAAGTACATAACCCATTGCTCATCGATTTCTTTGCTGAGGAGACTTGTTTCTTGAACTTCTTCGTCTGGCATCGGGGTCCATTCTGCAATGAACTCCGCCAAGGCCCTGCTCTGAATTGTGGAAGTACTTTCAAATTTAAGACCAAAGCTGGACAGCTCCAACGCCCACTCCATGATCTTGCCGGTTGCCTCCGGATTTTGCAAAATCCGTTGCAACGGAAAGCGAGTGACGACGGTGATCTCATGTGCTTGAAAATAATGGCGCAGCTTTCTCGAGGCCATAAGGAGGCTGAAAAGCAACTTCTGCACACCAGAATATCTTGATCTAGCCCCTTGTATGAGGGAGCTAACAAAATAAACTAGGCGCTGCACCACCTTTTTCTTCTGCACGGGCTCTTCTGTTTGCGCAGATCCTGTCCTGCCGGGATCAACCCTTGCCGGGGAAGATCTTGCCGCGTCACTTGGCGGTCCTGCCGCTGATGTTGCCTCCTCATCAGCTTCCCTCTGCGCCACCAGCACAGCACTAACCACTTGATTTGTTGCCGCCAGATACAGCAGCAACGGCTCTTGTGGTTTAGGTGCGACTAGCGTCGGTGGGGAAGAAAGGTATTTCTTCAAACCTTGCAGCGCCGCCTCCGCTTCCGGAGTCCATTTCATTGGACCTGCCTTCTTCAAAATTTTGAAGAAGGGCAGGGCGCGCTCAGCAGATTTGGAAATAAACCTGCTTAGAGCAGCAACACAGCTGGCAAGATGACGCACATCCTTGACGTGTCTCGGCGCTTCAATTTGCTCAATGGCTTTGATCTTGTCGGGGTTCGCTTCGATTCCCCGGCAAGATACAAAGAATCCGAGGAGCTTGCCGGAAGGAACACCGAACACGCACTTCTCAGGATTGAGCTTCAAGTTGATCTTGCGCAAGTTCGCAAATGTTTCTTCTAAGTCTTGAATGAGCGTTGCTTTATCCTTAGTTTTGACCACTATATCATCCATATACGCCTCCATATTTCTATGGAGTTGTGGCTCAAAACCAATCTGGATTGCTCTGGCAAATGTTGAACCAGCACTTTTCAACCCGAAAGGCATTCAGATAAAACAATATGTACCACATGGGGTGATAAAGGCGGTCTTCTCTTCATCTTCCTTTGCCATAAAAATCTGATGATACCCTGAATAGGCATCAAGGAAGGACAGGAGATCACAACCAGCGGTGGCATCCACAATCTGGTCGATGCACGGCAAGGGAAAAGGATCTTTTGGACAAGCTTTATTAATATCTGTATAATCGATACAAAGCCTCCATTTCCCGTTCGCTTTCCGCACTACAACCGGATTGGCCAACCAGGTTGGATGAAGCACTCCTTTGACCAGTCCTGCCGCCTCCAGCTTCTTAATTTCTTCGGTAATGAACTCTTGCCGCTCCAAAGCCTGTTTCCTCACCCTTTGTTTGACAGGCCGCGCATGAGGACAGACAGCAAGGTGGTGCTCAATTACTTTCCTGGGAACGCCGGGGATGTCAGACGGTTGCCATGCAAACACGTCGACATTCGCCCGTAGGAAAGCAACGAGCGCGCTTTCCTATTTGTCATCTAGGGTGGAACTTATGGTGAAAGTTACCCCTGTTCCGTCCTCCTTGGCAGGCACCTTCTTGGTTTCCGGCGGGGCAGCCTTGGACTTCTTGTTCTTGCCGGTGGAACTCTCTGGTGCGTCCTCGACGGAAGCGCAGCACTCCGAGGAGGTGCGCTTGCCGGAGTTCGCGCCAAGGTTCCTGCCGGTCTTCTTCTTTCCCCCGGGAGTTCCAGCGGCAGGAGCAGATGCCTTGATGGCAGGTGCTGCAACTGCTTCCCGGTAAAGTTGGTCGGCACAGATGAGCGCATCCTTTTTATCGGAATGGATAGTGATGATGCTCAACGGCCCAGGCATCTTCAAGATGTTGTATGCGTAGTGTGATGCCGCCATAAACTTAGCCAGCGCTGGCCGACCAAGGATCCCATTGTACGACATGGGGATCTTGGCGACATCAAACACCACCTTTTCGGTCCTGAAGTTAAGCTCGCTGCCAAATGTTACCGGCAGCGTGATCTTGCCCTTAGGCTGGGTTCTTCCCGGATTGACTCCTTGAAACGTACCCGTTTCCTCAAGGTCTTCGTCGGGAATCTGAAGCTTTGTGAGCACATCTGGTGAGATTAAGTTTAGGCCGGCCCCGCCGTCAACTAACATCTTCGTCACCTTGAGGTTGCGAATTGTCAGGGAAACCAACAATGGCAAACACCCGACTGCAGTTGTGCGATCAGGGTGATCCTCGGCGTCAAAGATGATAGGCGTGCTGGACCACTTCAGAGGCCTACATGCATCGGGGGATGGCTCTGCCGCATTAACCTCCCGCATCCACTGTTTAAGTTGTCGGTGGGAAGAATGCAGCGAGGCACCCCCATCAATGCACATAGCCTCCGTAGCCTTCTGGAATTCCTGCTCACTGGATTCGTCATCTTCTTCATCATCTCCTTCTTTATCTCGGCCCCGAGCGGGCCGATCCTTCTGCTGTTTGGCCTTGCCGCGGCGACTCCCTCGGCCACCGCGTTTCTTGCCGGACCCCTCAGCACCATCTTGGGCCTTCTCCTTGTCTCGCCTCTCGTATTCGGCCTTCTGCTTTTCGGCAAGCTGCTCAACTTGCCGGCAGTCCTGGAGATCGTGGCCCTTAGTGCGATGGATCTTGCAGTACCGCTTTCGGAGTTCTCTGACTTGTCGGCAGCCGCCAAGGCCTGACAAGAAGGGCACCCGGCAAGATCCTTGCCGGGGTCGCCAACCTTGGCCTTCTTGGCGGCACCAGGGTTGCCGGATTCCTCGACGGCAAGCACGGCCTTGCCTCCGCGCTTCCTATTCCGCCGCCGGCCTTTCCTTGACGGAGCCGTGGCATCTTCTTCTTCTGAGTTGCATGTCGCACCAACAGCCTCACCGGGGAGTTTCCTCCCCTCCTCAGCTCGAGCGCACTTGTCGGCCAAAGTGTAAAGCTCGGTGATACTCCTGACCTTGTTCATTGCCAGCTCTTCCAGCATTCTGCGGTTACGCACGTTCTGATGGAACGCGCTAATGACAGCGGTAGGATGAACGTCAGGAATATTGTATTGCACCCGGCTGAATCTCTGCATAAACTTGCGCAGGGACTCGCCCTCCCTCTGAGGGATGATGTGCAAATCACTTTCTTGGCCAGGAGCTTGGTGGCCTCCAACAAAGGCGCCAACAAACTGATGGCACAGATCTGACCAGCAAGAAATAGAATCCTCCGGCAGATGCATCAACCACGACCTGACGTTGGGTTTGAGCACCAACGGGAAGTAGTTGGCGAGTATCTTGTCATCTCGGCCCCCGGCAGCTTGCACCGCAATGGTGTAGATGCTCAGGAACTTCGAGGGATGGGTCTTGCCGTCATATTTCTCCGGGACCTCTGGCTTGAAGGTTCGGAGATTGGGCCACTGGACTTGCCGCAGCTCATGGGTAAACGCTGGAGGTCCTACCTCGTAAGGCAAGTCTCCTACGTTCCCTAGCACGGGCTCGTCGACAACCGGCCCCGCGCGCTAATTAGACTGATAGCACGCTTCCCGTCGCCGCTCGATGGTTGTTCGAGCGTCCTCCTTGCCTCGTTCCTGGAGAACCAGACGCTGATCACGGCGCATCCGTGGATCGGACGACGCCGTGGAAACTTCTTCATGGCGGTCGACTTGCTGAGTCGTCGGCCGCTGCTGACGCCGCGGAGGAGAGTGCACCGTAGTTGCACCACCTCCGGTTTTCTCTGCACCGGCTCGCGTCGGATCGATGGGCCTCCACTGAGAGGGCCCTGCCTCTTGCGGTCCATCCTTGTTAGCGAAGCCGATAAGGCTCTGGATAGTAGCTCGCCACTCCTCCATCTTCTCCGGGGCGGGAGGAAAATCGAGGAGCAGCTGTGCACGTGCCAAGGCTTCCGCTGGCGTAGGTGGCGGCGACAGGTGCGAGGCACGTGAGGTGCTCTGACTCCTAACTAAGTTAGAAGGAGCACCGCCACGGTCACGCGACCGCGCGCCACCTTCGCCGACAGCTCGGTGTGCATGCTGGTCCCGCGCATCTTGGGATCTATGCGCAGAAACCTTTTCGTGAGGACGCCCCGAACCACCAGCGCCATGATGTCGCTCATCTCGCACGACATGGACAGGTTGCGAGGCTCGCGCCGGCGCGGGAGCTCCAGCGGGCGCTCTTCGATCTCTAGAGTTTGTTGTGCCACCCGTAGCCAACACAATGCCATCTCTAGATCCAGCGGCGCGCAAGTTACCACTGCCACTGCGAACGATACCGCTCGCTTGGCTTGGGTCACCAGAACGCCGCGGGGGTTCCAGTCCTCTTCCTTCTGCACCCACACCATCGCCTGTCTGCGAAGGCGCAGGCAAAGCAGATCCGGACGGTTGTGCTGTCGCAGCGTTCTTCTTCTTGGGCGGCATGACGATGAAGATGATGAAGGAACTAGGACGTCTACCACCAGATCAGGTTCACGCAACCTTCAACCCCCCTACCTGGCGCGCCAAAGATGTCGGCGTACGACACCTATGGGATCCCGAGAGATCCCTTTACGATTCGGCGGGGGAAAGGTATACGCAAAGAGCAGAACCAGTGATCGACGCGGGAAGTTTTTACCCAGGTTCGGGCCGCTGATCAGCGTAAAACCCTACTCCTGCTTTGTGTTCTTATTGATGTTCTTGAGCCCAGCCTTCAGGAGCGCTCGCAATGAACAGTACGTTCAAAGAGCAGCTACGCATGCAGAATGGGCCAGAAGTTCTCCTCCTCTGTAGCAGTTGCCTTGGGCCTCCTTTTATATGCTCAAAGGGGTCTCCACAGTGGCAAAATGTACATACATTGAGGTGTAAAGTAGCTACAAGGTATCATACCTAACCCCTGACGGATTAGGACAAGCGCATTTAATGCACCATGAGGTGTCCGTTTAGGTGTCCTCACTTTCTTGGGGATGGAAAAAGGGGCCATCCCATCAGCACCGCTTAAGCTCTCCTCCACTGGCGCGCCGCCACGCATCCATGGAAGGAGCCAGAATGTCAGACTCGTCACTGTGCCGAAGCGGTGGCACAGTGGCAGAATCTCGCCAGGCGCCGATCCTTGCCGGGCACCAATCCTTGCCGGGCGCCAGGGCTTGCCGGGCGCCGAGCTTTGCTGGGAACCAAGCCTCGTCGGGCGCTGAGGCTTGCCGGGCTCCACGGGCCATCCCGGCAAGGATCTTGCCGGGGAGGCTGGCCTTCGATTACCAGCTTTGCTTATTTGTTGATTCTTAGATCTCTGACTTGATGATTCCCTTGATGACTTAAACCGACCTTGAGCTGATCCCGGCAAGCCTTGCCGCGAGGACGGCTACAACTGCCCGTGCACAAGTAAGGGGTACTAGTGGCCCAATACTTAGTACACCGACACTCTCCCAATAATTGTTATCTTGAAATTTGGCAGAAGGAATCGCAAATGAAGTATCATGCGCATACAAGTCTGTAATGTGCTCAAATCCAATAACATCCTATTCAAGTTGAGTAACTAACATTCACTTGCGAGAAAGAGCATTCACTACTACATTATCTTTAGCCTTAATGTAATTAATGACATAAAGTAAAGACTCAATGAATTCACTCCATTTGGCATGTTGTTTAATCAACTTGGTTTGTCCTTTAAGGTACTTAAGCGTTTCATGATCCGTATGTAGGAAAAATTCATGAGGCCGAAGATAGTGTTCCCAAACATGCAAAACTCTTACCAAAGCATACATATGTCATATATGGGATAATTAAGTTGTGCGCAAAAAGTTTGTCACTAAAATAAGCAATTGGTCACTTCTCTTGCATCAAACATGCCACCTATGCCATTACCACTAGCGTCACAATGCAGTTTAATCGTTTTATCAAGATTTGGTAAGGCAAGTAATGGAGCAATCGTAAGAAAAATCATAAGCTCATCAAATGTGGTAGCTTGAGAGGGTCCCCATATGAAGTGTGGATTCTTCTTACTCAAAGCATGTAGCGGTGATGTAATAGTGCTAAAATCCTTAACAAATCAATGATAGAAATCGGCTAGGCCAAGGAAGCTACACACTTGTTGCAAGTTGGTTGGTTGTGAACAAGTTTTAATAGCATTAATCTTAGACACATCAACTTGCACACCCTTAGAAGATACAACAAAGCCCAAGAAAACAAGCTTATCAACACCAAAAGTGCACTTTTCCATGTTAGCATAAAGTCGCTCGTTTCTAAGAACTTGCAAGACGTCTCTAAGATGTTTGACATGATCTTCAAGAGATTGACTAAAGAAGAGTATATCCTCAAACTATACCACGACTCAAATGCCAATATATTTATGAAGTACATAATGCATGACGCGCATAAATGTGCTAGGCGCTTGAGATAAGCCCATAGGCATGACTAACCATTCGTAGAGACCAAATTTTGTTTTGAAAGCTGTTTTCCATTCATCACCCTCTTGCATGTGAATTTGTTAGTAGCCACTTTTAAGGTTAATTTTCAAGAAAATGGTGGCACCACTAAGTTCACCTAGCATGTCATCAAGGCGTGGAATGGGGTGTCTATACCGAATGGTGATTGCATTAATTGGACGACAATCGGAACACATGCGGAACTAACATCTTTCTTAGGCACAAGTATAACCGGAACGACACATGGACTTAGGCTCTCGGGAACGTACCCATTTTTTAGGACTTGTTGTTCTTGCCAATGAATATATTTCATCTCGTCGGGGTTGACACGGTATGGTGCCTTGTTCTGTAGGGGTGCACCGGGAATGAGGTTGATGTGGTGCTCAATGCCGTGAAGTGGAGGAAGTCCCGGAGGTAGATCGCCGGCGAAGACTGTCGGCGTCAATAAAATTGGGGTATTACTAACCCGGTAAGAAGAGCCTTGAGAATGAAGGCAAAGATATTTCTCTGTCCAGGGGATGTGTTTAAAGACCCTGATGAACCCGCCGGGCTATGGCCTGGGTTGTCAGGAGACACTACTAGGGACAAGCACAAACTGCCTCCGAGAGGCTCTTCATGGAGCCTTTCTGGGAGGGCATATTCACAAGCCACCAACCCGTGAGGAGGGATGGGTCATGACTCTGGAGGCCATGCGTGGTGATGCGGACCATCCTATGATCATCCCCATGGACATACCAACTTCTTCACAAGTGCAAGGACGTCGAGGCTCAAGAAGGAGAACTGTCAAGATGTTATAAGACGCGGACATCTGGCCCCTGGCTCGGACATCTGGCCCCTGGCCCGAACATCCGGCCCCTGGAGACATCAACCACAATAGCAGCCCAGAAGCCGAAGACCTACAGGCACCGGACATCCGGCCCGCCCCGGACATCCGGCACCAGCCCAGAAATCGGGCCCCTACTACACATAGAGCACTACAAACCATGCCTCCCCAGCCCGGACATCCAAACCCGACCCCGAACTTCTGGCCCGATGTGAAGGCCCCGACATCTGGCCTCCGTCCCGGACATACGGCCCTGTCTACGCACAGTGTAGCAGGCATATGGCCCATGTACCCCTCCAACTTGTCCCAACTTGTACTAGCACTATATATAGGCCTCCTCCTCCCCTTTCCTAGGGTTAGCAAAGTATTAGCTCAGTAGAGATAGAGCTTTGCTCATCCACTTACATACTCCTATGGAGACCAAGACCTCGATGTGAGAAGATCCCCCAAGTGGATTCAAGACCCCTTCATGGGAAGATCCTCCTAGGATTCAAGACCCCTTCATGGGATGAACTAGCAACCATTTGTATCCTCCCTTGTTGACTTTGGATCATGTATCTCTCCTTGTGTATGTGGATTTAGCACATGTGTCATTGTGTCTTGTCAATTTGAGTGATTTTCCTCTTGTGTTCTTTGTGTTTTTCCCAGTTTCCCCTCCAAATCGTGAAAGATCAACACCATTAGGGTTCCACCCTACATTATCATGGATCGTAGCTTAGGCTGATCATGAATTTGGAGTCTTCCCCTTCATTTTCTAGCCAAATTTTGTTGTATTTTTGCCCAATTTCGAAAACCCCACAAAAATAGCCATACCAATTTTTTTTGTATTTGTTGGTGTGATGATGTTTTGTTGGATTTGATCCATGAATTTGTTGTGTTACTATTGGATCTAGATTCCCTCCACTTTTCCTCAATTTCCAACCACGAAATTCCATGAATTTTGACCTAATTTTTCTTTTCCACACAATTTTCCTTGAGTTCATCCACGGATCACCGCACCGGACATCCGGCCCATGACCCCGGACATCCGGCCTGATGCCCGGAAATCCGGCGCTAGACAGCCGAAATCATCGCACACTTCGCCGGTTTTCCCCGAATTTTTACCAGATTTCCACCAATTCTTCAGCATACCACCACCGTTTTCCGCAACAACCACCATCATGTTTCCGATACCATCACAAATTTTGACTTGTTTTGCGATTTGAGAACTTGAGTTGCGGTTTTCGTTTACTAACATGTTTTGGCTACTGAGGGACGGTTCATCACCGACAACACCGCTACTCATCTTCGCCACGAATTCGTCATCAACAACAACCACTTCACCATTTTGACACCCAACCATTAGCAAGAACAGTAACATGGACGACATCATTGTATATTCTCCCTTGCCATTGCATTGTTAACCCCGAGCCCATTTTGCATCACATTCCTATCGAGACTAGCCATTTGAGTATTGTCGGGCAACATTACTTGTGCATGTTAGTGATACTTGTTTCGCATAGCTATCATCGCGTGCATATATCTTCATATCATCTCTTGTGTCATACATTGTGCCCACATATACACAATTGCTATCTTGGCTTGAGCATTTCACATATGTGGCCATATCAAAAGAGAGAGAGAGAGAGAGAGAGAGAGAGAGAGAGAAAAGCTTTTAAGCAAAGAGATAACAAAGAGCTTGAGCAATAACCATAGCATTGCCACATTGCATATCAAATTGTCATATACGATCATATTGGATCATCGTGAGAGAATCACCGGGAATCATACATACATAGCATACTTGGGATAGAAGTCATTACTTTTCATTTCTCATAGGTTTGTGCACAAGTGTCATATCTCGCCTATTGAGCAATCGTGCTAGCGTCTCTCTAGAGTTGTGCAACAAGAGCATTTTTCGTGGATTCCACATTTTGAGCTCGTTCCTTGGTTGCACGACCTCATTTATCTATCCGAGCGTGTGTTCCCGTGTGCCACATTTTGCTATTGGTCTACTTGTTTCACTTGCAAATTTGTGAATCTCTTTCAACGTTATTGAATCTTGCTAACAAATGCATAAATTTTGTGCCACCATCCTCACCAAGCTCCACTATAAGCTTTACTTGTGTAGGTGTGAGAATAGGAAAAATACGGTACCAATTGTGCTACTTCCAAAATACGGTACCAATTGTGCTACAAGCAAAGGCAACAAGTTAAGTTACAAGCAAACTTCGACATCTTTCAGTCGTCCTACCACTACAAACAACTTCAAGCCGAGAGCTTCATCATCAACAACTCCACTGGATGAGACCGTCAAGACAAGTTCCATCAAATGCTTCACATGTCAAGGCTGAGGCCACAAGATCATTGAGTGCCCCACTCGGCGCACCATGATCGCCAATGACGACGAGTGAGGAAGAAATGGAAGCCTATGAGCACGAGGCCATGCACCGGCACGCGAATCAATATGAAGATGACGAAGTCTTTTGTGACAATGATTTGAGCCCCGCTCTTGTTGTCTCCAAGGTCTTGACACTTCAACACCAACAAGACGAAAAACAACGCTGTGACACCCTTGTTTTTGCCATTTTTATTTTTCTGGAGTTTATTGCAATTCGGTTTGAATTTGAATTTTTGAATTAACTCATTTGGACTTAACACTTGGGCATTGTTTTGATTTTCACCCAAGTGACTCCTCTCACTCTCAAAAACATCTCTTGCCTTCTGACACCTCAAAATATTGCCTTGGGAATATTTTCATATAAATATTCATTTCCTCCCTGAAATTGACCTATTTTCACTTCTGCTCCAAAGCAACCCCTATTTTTCTTGCTCCCAAAAATCTGAAAAAATTCCCAAATATTCTTTGGACCATGAATCATCTTCCCATGCAAAAATATCCTAGGGTTATGAGGATTATTTTTGCTGTCAAAAATCATTTTCATTTTGGACACAAGTGGCACTTTGTGAAGCAAGTTCATTTTTGACAAATCCACTTGAGCTGAATTTTTTATGGCATAATGACCTTCCTAAGTAACCCTTATCCTCCAATTTTCAGCTCCTAACTCTCTTTAGAACTCTCCCAAATATCCTCAAAAGTTTCTGTCCAGAAACTTGCAGTGAAGCTCAAGTCATTCCTTGTCGACCTGGCTTTGATCCATCAACGTAGTGTGACTAGGCACTGTAAGGACAAGCCACTAGACACAATTTAACCCCTCGGGCGTGCCGCGTTGTGCCAATGCACGCGATAACCGCGTGTGGCCACGGTGACAGGCGTGCGTTCTACGCACTCTGGACACCGACAGCCTCTCTGTTCGGCCTGTGCGCTCGCCTCTGGCCACGCCTGTGTGTCTTGGAGTTTCCCCTGCCTCGACTCGTCGCCCATGACCACTCGTTGGAGCTCCCCGACGCCGGCGACAGCTCCTGCAGAAGTGGCCACAGCGAAACAGAGCGCACAGTCAGCCTGTGTCCTCGAGCCGTCCCCCTCCAGCATCCTGTTCTTGGCCCGTTGCCTCCTCTGTGTGCGCGTGAACCCTCTCAACCTCTCCTCGGCCGCGCTTATAAATAGAACCCCTCCCGAGCTCATTCAGCCACACAACCCACCTCCACTGACCTCAAACAGGCTGGTAGAAGACAGCGGCCAGGCCAGGCGGGCCTCTAGCCGCTGTTTCGCACCGTAGATCGCCGCCGAGCCCCTCTCGGTGCCCTGCTTCCTCCAGCGCTCCTCGACGTCTTCCTCCTCTTTTGGCGTGTTCGTGGTGCTCTCCTGATCATGCAGGTGCTGCTGGAGCTGTCGGAACGTCCCTGCCTCGCTGGAATCATCTTCTTCGATGAGCTCCCTCCGCCGACACCTCTGGAGACGACTACCGCGACGCCGTCCGTCCACCTCCGACTGAGCCACTGTTACATGTGTGTTCGCCGTAGAGTGCCATGTCCATCCATCCTCTCACTAGCGACCACTGTGTTCTCCTCGCCGGAGAACCACAGGTGACCGAGCCGCCGTCCCCTGCCTCTATCTCTCTCCTCTAACCCTGCCAGTGGGGCCCGCATGTCAGCCTCACTGTTCGCCCACCGAAGCGGTATAAGTGGAGGCGTATTTCTGAAAATACGTCTTCGACGTCACCCACTCTGGTTATTTTCAAAAATCATTTTAATTCTGAATATTGACCAAACTTTGACCAGCTCTAATTTTTATTCTATAAGTCCTAATCAGTTGATTCTTTTTGCATTGGTTTTGTCTAGAACTTCTCTATCAGCATGCAAAAGATCAGATTTTTGCTTGATGTAAATATTTTCTGGTGCATTTAAATGTGTTATGTGACATTTTCTTTTTGCTATTTTAATTATTTTCAAAAGGAACTTGCTCCCTTGAGGAGAACCAGGAGAATTGTGACCCTCCTCTGCACTAAGGCAGGCCATCATAAATATTTGCAAGAGTGACATTACAATGATTATGATTTTCACTAGAATATGGTCGCAGTTAATGCATATAGTAATTTAAATAACATCACTTGAGCTAGTTTCATTTTCATGTTATGCTTGCTATGCTATCAGTGGTATTTAAGTTGAATGACTAAGGATATGCAGTAGGATAACATGATAATGAGCATGAGTAAGTGCATACCGGCATTATGTTGAAATGATGCATGTGAAGATTGTGCATTTTCATGGCATACTATGACTCGGAAATATTTATTTGCAAAGTTGAAACCTGATAATAATCCAACTTGAACATGTTGTTGATCGATTCATGGTGCCATCGAATCGAGCTTCCCAGTGCAACCACATTTGCCTTTATGGGGAGGCCCTTTCTCTGTCTGTTGTTATGCCTCTCGCCGGTGCCTCCAACTAGCGAAGGTTATGCGCTTGTGCTACCCTGGCCCGGTAGGAAGGCATAGCCTTGTGTGCCCGTAGTTGTTTTGGTACCATGTCCCAATTTGGGACCATTTTGTTTTGCCACGACGATGGCTGTTGGATGTCCGGAGTGGCATCGGGGCCACCCCTGACTTAGCCCAAAGGGGAGTTGGTCGGAGTGGCCGGGGGAGTGTCATGGCAATAGATTGGTTCTATCGGAACGCCGTTGGTCCACCCGAATGGGAGTTCGAGGCCATGGGTTCTGTGGTGTGGGTACAATGTGCTAACCTCTGCAGAGTGTGTTTAATCTATTGATAGCCGCGTCCTCGGTCATGGACACAGTTCATAGTTGGTCACACCTTGGATCAACAGAAATTTTAAACTTGCACACTAAGGTTATTATTGTGGCACTTGATGAGGGAAAGTTGTTGAGGCCATCAAGATGGTTTCTTTTGTGATTCGGAGGTGATCACCGTGGTAAGATGATGATCATGGTTACGAGGTAACCAAGATGGTAAGCCGGTCCGAGAGACCCTATTGTGAGCACAATCACTTCATGAGTAGCATGTTTAGTCCTTGCATATAACCTGCTTAAATATCATGTTATTGTTTGCCATTGTTGCTTTATTTGGGTGAGCTTGCGAGTAGATTCAAAGTACTCACCTGCGTGTCATGCCAGTTTCAGGAGAAGCCATACCGGAGTTGGAGTTGCGTCGTTAAATCGTAGACTAGGCCATGTCCACATTAGTATCCCTATGAGATGGAGTCCTTCTACGTCTTCTTTCCGCTGCCGCATAGCTATGTCATGATGTCGAGGCACCGTTTATGTTCACTAAATAATGTACATATGTGCAGCAGCACCGTGCATGCCGCTTTACCTCTCTACTTGATGTACTATCGAACCATGTATCAATAAAGTGGTTGTCCTTTTGTACCAAGTTGTTGTGTGTTGCCAGAAGACTTGATCTCTAGGCCGGCAATGCAAGGTAAACCGGTCGCTCTGAGCCGGGGTGCCACAATGCTTGGTATCAGAGCCGCGTTGACTGTAAGACGCCCTGGACAACTAACGCACTAGTTAAGTAGTAATTAGTAGTCCTGAGTGCTGGTAATGTATGTTTGCATTTGATTGTTGCATTGCATGCATATAGTTTGTTTTTATTACTAACCGACTAATGATTGTGAGTGTAGATGGCGCCAGTGCCGTACCCGTACCATTCTGATCCAGCACCATTCACTTCTCCACATCTTCTTCGGAACATGTGGCGGCGACTCTACCTTAATGGCGATGACCCGGTGTACCAGGTGTATTGGGAGCAACTGGCAGACTCAGTGTACGACTACCATGCGGAGGTCACCTTGCACACCAGCTCTATATCCGACACCTATACTCGTTCTTCCAGGAATGGTTATGCCTCTACCCCAGGTTAGGCAGTTCAGTTCACTGCATTTGAGGCTCTCGTTGATCTGCATTACAACGAGGTCCAGATGCAGCATCATCCAGGTTTCTACTACTACCCGTCCATGTTAGACAATGGACGTATTCGTTTCCCAACCATTGATCCAGAGTGCGACTGTTCATCTAGCCACCTTTCTCGCTACATCACTGCTAGTTATCTTCTGCTCTTTGAGTTGGCCCGAGAGTTGACTCGTACTCATATAGCTCAGGTTGCCGCTAGATCTGGTTTCATTCCACCCTACATTGGGTTTACCCCATATGTTCCTCCAGCTACTATTCCGCCAGCTACTCCGGTTACCCCTCAAAGTAACTCGGACAGCTCGATAGTGACTCCTCATGAGTCTCCTGCCGACTGGACTTTACTTCTCGCTACTGTCGCCACTCCTATGGTTCACCCAGCACCTGCCCCTGAAGGAGAGCCCTTGAGGCAGCGTCGTCGTGTTTCCTTTAACCCAGAGGTTTCAGTTAACGTCATTAGTTCAGGATCCGAGACCGAGCCCGGGGAGATCCCAGCAGGATCAGCGGAGCACTAGTTCTTCAGTAGTAGCTGAGGTTGTCATGATGATGTGTTGTATGAGTGTAGTCGTACTTGCCATGATATTTCCTTTCGTGTATGGGTCTATGTATAATTATGTTGGAACTCTTTTTATTATTCGCCTTGGTTTCTAGTTGCTTTCTTTTTCGGACTTTGTCGCTTGCTTTCTTCCCCATTTATGGATGTTGCTCATCTTGATGCTTCATATTGGGAAACATAAATAGGATGACATGAGGAGGTAGCAGCAGTCATGCGGGTTACGATACTCCCGTTCGTCGCTCAGCCAGACAGGCGGGGTATTCCCCCGAACCATATTAGCCACCACCACCTCCTCCACCATGTCCACCTACCACAGAGCAGATTATGCGAATGTTCGAGGAAAGAAGGAACCAAGATTTACTTGAATTGCTAAAGAGCGTACAGGCTATGGTGGGTCAGAATGGAAATCAATATGGTAATCACTCCAAGTTGTCAGATTTTCAGAGGACCAAGCCTCCCAATTTAAGTCAAGTTGTTGATCCTTTGGAAGCTAACGATTGGCTACGGACTATCGAGAAGAAGCTAGAGATTGCTTGCACCGAAGAAGTTGACAAGGTTCCGTTCACTACTCGCTATCTTGAAGGAGCCGCTGCTATATGGTAGGACAATACTAAAACCATGTGGCCTGCGGATGATGAAATCACTTGGGATAAATTCAAGGACAAGTTTCGCAAGTACCACATTCCCACTGGTATCATGAAGGTCAAGCAGCGTGAGTTTCTCGCTCTCACCCTAGGAAACCTGTCAGCAAGTGAATATTTGAACAAGTTCAATCACTTGGCTCACTATTCCCTTTATGATGTGGACATCGAAGAAAGGAAGATCGACCGATTCCTTGGAGGACTCAATTAGCACCTCCGATGCACACTTAGCATGCTCGACTTCACCGATTTCCAGACTTTGGTGAATAAGGCTCTTATCACAGAAAGGGAGCACAAGCTTATCCATGACAACAAGCCAGCTTATGACGATCGCAAACGCAAGTTCGAGCCCAAAAAGGACGGACAGCCAGTTCAGAAAGCTCGTACTTGGCAGCAGCCTCAGTTTGAGTTCAAGCCAACATGGCAGCAGAATGCCAACAAACCAGCAACCAAGTCAAGAATATTGTGACCAACCCTATACGGGAAAATTGTCAGTGTAGCAACGCAT
Source organism: Thinopyrum elongatum (assembly GCA_011799875.1). NCBI lineage: Eukaryota > Viridiplantae > Streptophyta > Magnoliopsida > Poales > Poaceae > Thinopyrum > Thinopyrum elongatum. The sequence goes on from CM022303.1 coordinate 391,888,907, forward strand.
GCTTCTCTTGTGGGCAGACCGGACACTATGCAAGGCAGTGTCCCAAGAATGGCAAGCCAGGTGCACCTCTCAAGCCTCAAGTCAACCACCTGGAATCCTTCCCCGAGCAGGAGCTTATCCAAGGCCAAGTGCATCAACTCTCCACCGAAGAAGCCCAAGAAAACCCAAAAGTGGTCATCGGTATGTTTCCTGTTAATAACATACCTACAACAATTTTATTTGACTTTGGGGCTTCCCATTCTTTTATTTCACGGAGTTTTGTTGCCCAAAACAAGTTTTCTTGCTCTCTTCTTGAGAAATGTATGATGGTGCAATCCCCGGGATCCATGCTCAAAACAAATGTGGTATGCCGTGACTTGGAGATAAATGTTCATGGAGTTATTTTCCCTGCCACCCTGGTAGCCATTGAATCCACAAGGTTGGATGTCATACTAGGAATGGATTGGCTGACAAAGCATCAGGTCTGTATCAACTATGCAACAAGAGAAGTCACCTTAATAAACCCGGCAGGACAAGCAACGAAATTTGTGGCTCGCAGAACCATGCCTAAAAAGGAGATGATTTTCACAGCTATAGCCTCAGGCATGGAACTAATCCCAGTGGTCAGCGAGTTACCGAATGTATTCCCTGAAGAGTTGCCAGGAATGCTGCCAGATCATGAGCTCGAGTTTGCTATTGATCTCATGCCAGGGACAGGACCTATATACAAGAAGTATTACTGGATGCCTTCATCTGAGTTAGTTGAGCTGAAGAAGCAACTTGATGAGATGCTTAAGAAAGGGTACATCCACCCCAGTTCCTCACCATGGGGATCGCCCGCCATATTTGTGGACAAGAAAGATGGTAGTCTTCGGATGTGTGTAGACTATCGCCAACTCAACGATGTCACTATTAAGAATAAGTACCTGCTCCCCAGGATTGATGATTTGTTCGATCAACTGAATGGGGCCCAAATCTTTTCCAAGATTGATTTAAGGACCGGGTACCATCAACTAAAAATCAGGAAGGAAGATATTCCTAAGACCGCATTCACCACTCGCTATGGTCTGTATGAGTATACAGTCATGTCATTTGGTCTGACCAATGCCCTTGCTTTCTTTATGCATCTGATGAACAAAGTGTTCATGGACTTCCTGGACAAGTTCGTGGTGGTCTTTATCGATGATATTCTCATATACTCTAAAGGTGAAGAAGAGCATAAAGAACACCTCCGAGCAGTATTGCAAAGGCTCCGTGACCACCAGTTATATGCAAAGTTCAGCAAGTGCGAGTTCTGGATTAAGCAAGCAGGATTCTTGGGGCATATACTCTCTGCTGAAGGAACAGCAGTGGATCCAAGTAAAGTCAAGGATGTTCTTAATTAGACAGCACCCACGACGGTAACCGAGATCAGGAGTTTTCTGGGACTTGCTGGTTACTACCGTCGATTCATTGAAGGCTTTTCCAAGATTGCTAAACCAATGATAGAACTACTCAAGAAGGACCAAAAGTTCATCTGGTCTGAAGATTGTGAGAAGAGCTTTAATGAGTTGAAGACTCGTTTAACATCAGCACCCGTGCTAACGCTTCCAGTCATCTATCGAAGTTTTGACGTGTACTGCGACGCATGTCGAAGGGGCCTAGGATGCGTGCTCATGCAAGACGGCAAGGTTGTAGCCTATGCATCTAGACAGCTACGACCACATGAAGGAAACTATCCTACCCATGACTTGGAGCTAGCAGCAGTTGTGCATGCCTTAAAAGTTTGGAGGCATTATCACATCGGCAAGTGGTGCCAAATATTTACCAACCACAAAAGTCTCAAATACATATTCACTCAACCCGATTTGAATCTCCGACAAAGAAGATGGCTTGAGTTGGTCAAGGATTATGACGTTGGTATAAATTACAACCCGGGCAAAGCCAATGTGGTTGCCGATGCCCTCACTCATAAACCAGCCACATTAAATGCATTAATGGAATCTTTGCCTCCCAAGCTTCAAGAAGAAATGGCCCAGCTCAACCTGACCATCATTGAGGCTGACTGCACTAATATGTTGGAAGTCACTCCCACTCTTGGGGAAGAAATTCGCAAGACTCAGGTAGAGGATCCATTCCTGCAACATCATGTCACACGCATGCACGATGGCAAAACTCAAGATTTCTAGATGGATGAGCACGGTAGCTTAAGGTTTCGAGGACGATTCTATATACCCGAAGTAGAAGAGCTGAGAAAGAAGATATTAATGGAGGCACACGAATCATCGTACTCGATCCATCCAAGCGGAACCAAGATGTATGAAGACCTCAGGCAAATATTTTGGTGGGACGGAATGAAGAAGAATATTGCATATTTTGTCGCGTGCTGTGATATATGCAATAGAGTGAAGGCGAAACATCAAAAACCCGCCGGGCTGCTTCAACCATTACCCGTCCCGCAATGGAAATGGGATGATGTCTGCATGGACTTCATCACCGGTCTTCCCAAAACCCCTCGAGGTAACAATGCCATATAGGTCATGGTAGACATACTGACCAAGGTGGCCCACATCATTCCAATCTGAACCACATACCATGCAGATCAGTTAGCCCAAATCTATGTGTCCAGAATCGTCAGTCTGCATGGAGTGCCAAGAACTATCACCTCAAACCAAGAATCTCTTTTTACCTCAGCATTCTGGTCTCGTCTTCATCAAGCATTGGGAACAGCACTGAAGTATAGTACAGCTTATCACCCTCAGACAGACGAACAGACAGAGCGAGTCAACCAAATACTCGAGGAGATGCTTCGAGCATGTGCCGCTCAAGGATCCAAATGGGAAGACAGTCTGCCTTACGCGGAGTTTTCCTACAACAACAGCTATCAGACCAATCTCAAGATGTCTCCATATGAAGCCCTATATGGCCGCAAGTGCCGTACTCCGTTAAACTAGTCCCAGACCGGAAACAATCGCATTTTTGGGACTGACTTGATGATGGAAGGTGAGAAGCAAGTAAGGGAGATCTGAGACAGACTGCAATTGGCCAAGTCTCGACAAAAGAGCTATTATGATTCCAAACACCGACAGATTAGTTTTGAACCCGGAGAGTATGTCTACCTTCGAGTCACACCCATGAACGGAGTTAAAAGGTTTCAGACCCGAGGAAATCTTGCACCAAGGTTTATTGGCCCATTCCCTGCCATGTCCGAATTGTCAGAAATACACGATGTCTTCCACGTATCTCAGTTGCGAAGGTGTATCTCATCGCCCGAGAAATGGACTAATATAGTAGAAATAGCGCTTACTAAGGATCTGACTTATGAAGAGAAACCCTTCCGAATACTGGATGAGATGGAAAGGGTCACCCACAGCAAGTCAGTTAAGTTTTATAAGGTGAAGTGGGAACACCATACCGAGAGCGAAGCTACCTGGGAAAGAGAGGACTTTTTTAGGACAGCATACCCTGAATTGTTTCCCAAGCAACTGAATCTCGAGGACGAGATTCATCCTAAGAGGGGAGGTTTGTGACACCCTGGTTTTTGCCATTTTTATTTTTCTGGAGTTTATTGCAATTTGGTTTGAATTTGAATTTTTGAATTAACTCATTTGGACTTAACACTTGGGCATTGTTTTGATTTTCACCCGACTGACTCCTATCACTCTCAAAAACATCTCTTGCCCTCTGACATCTCAAAATATTGCCTTGGGAATATTTTCATAGAAGGAAAATATTCATTTTCTCTCTGAAAATGACCTATTTTCACTTCTGCTCCAAAAGCAACCCCTATTTTTCTTGCTCCCAAAAATCTGAGAAAACTCCAAAATATTCTTTGGACCATGACTCATCTTCCCACGCAAAAATATCCTAGGGTTATGAGGATTATTTTTGCTATCTAAAATCATTTTCATTCTGACATAAGTGGTACTTTGTGAAGCAAGTACATTTTTGTCAAATCCTCTTGAGCTGAAATTTTGATGGCATAATGACCTTCCTAAGTAACCCTTATCCTCCAATTTTTAGCTCCTAACTCACTCTAGAACTCTCCCAAATATCCTCACAAGTTTTTGTCCAGAAACTTGCAGTGAAGCTCAAGTCATTCCTTGTCGACCTGGCTTTGATCCATCAATGTAGTGTGGCTAGGCACTGCAAGGACAAGCCACTAGACACGATTTAACCCCTAGGGCATGCCGCGTTGTGCCAATGCACGTGGTGACCGCGTGTGGCCACGGTGCCAGGCGTCCGTTCGACGCGCTCTGGACACCGGCAGCCTCTCTGTTCGGCCCGTGCGCTCGCCTCCGGCCACGCCCGTGTGTCTTGGAGTTTCCCCTGCCTCGACTCGTCGCCCATGGCCACTCGGTTGAGCTCCCCGACACCGGCGACAGCTCCTGCAGACGCGACCATGGGGGAACAGAGCGCACAGTGAGCATCCTGTTCTTGGCCCATTGCCTCCTTTGTGTGCGTGTGAACCCTCTCGACCTCTCCCATCTGTCTGGGCGCAATTATCCACTATTCACCACTCCAGAGGCTTCTCCGGCGACCTCGAAGCCCTCCTCGACTGCGCTTATAAATAGAACCCCTCCCAAGCACATTCATCCGCACCACCCACCTCCACTGACCTCAAACAGGCTCGTAGAAGACCGCGGCCAGGCCAGGCGGGCCTCTAGCTGCCGTTCCGCACTGGAGATCGCCGCGATCCCCTCTCGATGACCTGCTTCCTCCAGCGCTCCTCGACGTCTTCCTCCTCCTTCGGCGTGTTTGTGGTGCTCTCCTGATCGTGCTGGTGCTGCTGGAGCTGCAGGAACGTCCCTGCCTCGCCGGAATCGTCTTCTCCGACGAGCTCCCTCCGTCGATGCCTCTGGAGATGACCACCGTGACGCCGTCCATCCACCTCTGACTGAGCCATTGGTACGTGCGTGTTCGCCATAGAGATCCATGTCCATCCATCCTCTCGCCGGCGACCACCGTGGTGTCCTCGCCCGAGAACCACCGGCGATCGAGCCACTGTCCCCTGCCTCTCTTTCTCCTCTAACCTTGCCAGTGGGGCCCGCGTGTCAGCCTCATTGTTCGCCCGCCGAAGCGGTATAAGTGGAGGCGTATTTCTGAAATACGTCTTCGACGTCACCCCCTCTGGTTATTTAAAAAAATCATTTTATTTCAAAATATTGATAAAACTTTGACCAGCTCTAACTTCCATTCTATAACTCCAAATCAGTTGATTCTTTTCGCATTGGTTTTGTCTTGAAATCCTCTATCAGCATGCAAAATATGAGATTTTTGCTTGCTGTAAATATTTTATGGTGCATTTAAATGTGTTATGTGACATTTTCTTTTTGCTATTTTAATTATTTTCAGAAGGAACTTGCTGCCTTGAGGAGAACCAGGAGGATTGTGACCCTCCTCTGCACTAAGTCAAGCCATCACAAATATTTGCAAGAGTAACATTACAATGATTATGATTTTCACTTGAATATGGTCCCAGTTAATTCATATAGTAATTTAAATAACATCACTTGAGCTAGTTTCATTTTCATGTTATGCTTGCTATGCTATCGGTGGTATTTAAGTTGAATGACTATGGATATGCAGTAGGATAACATGATAATGAGCCTGAGCAAGTGCATACCAGCATTATGTTGAAATGATGCATGTGAAGATTGTGCATTTTCATGGCATACTATGACTCGGAAATATTTATTTGCAAAGTTGAAACCTGATAGTAATCCAACTTGAACAAGTTGTTGATCGAGTCATGGTGCCACCGCATCGAGGTTCCCAGTGCAACCACATTTGCCTTTATGGGGAGGCCTTTTCTCGGTCTGTTGTTATGCCTCTCGCCGGTGCCTCCAACTGGGGAAGGTTATGCGCTTGCGCTACCCTGGCCTGGTAGGCAGGCATACCCTTGTGTGCCCATAGTTGTTTTGGTACCATGTCCCCATTTGGGACCATTTCTTTTGCCACGACGGTGGCCGTTGGATGTCCGGAGTGGCATCGGGGCCACGCATGACTTAGCCTAAAGGGGAGTTGTTCGGAGTGGCCGCGAGAGTGTTGTCGGGGACGAATCCGCGATCACCTATGGGACCCAGGGAAGGACCCCTTTACGTTCGGCAGGGAGAGACGGTCGCACGAAGAGCAAATCTAGCGAAGAACACGACAGCACACGAGAGAGATTTTACCCAGGTTCGGGCCGCACGGATGCGTAAAACCCTACTCCTGCTTTTTGGTGTATTATCTGGATGATTGTTCTAGCTCCAGGAGCGCTACAGTACAGAGTAGCTGCGTACAATACTGGAGTTCTCCATCTCCCAGTTCCTAACCCCCTCCACGTTGCCTATGGGCCTCCTTTTATACGCACAAAGGGGTCACCAACAGGTGGCAAACAGTAAAGGTAGAGGTGGAAAGTTGCTACAGTAAGGCCATTATTACTAGGATGACATGTCCTACCTACCACTGACGGCAGGGGACAAGGGCATTAAATGCCCATGCCTTAGCTGTCCAGATACATGTACCCGGACGTCTTGGACGTGGGAAAAGCCTATCCCACCTGCTCCTGCACCGCTAGCTATAGAGTACCGCCGTCTACACAGTGCCCTGCCACACACGCTTGGAAGGACCCAGAGCGCCACGCTGGCAGAGGCACCGGAGCAGCACAGTAGCACAGTGGTACAGTAACACTTGCCGCACCTGACAGCTTGCCGCAACCAATAGCTTGCCGCGCAAGGTAACTTGCCGAGGTAAGTACCTTGCCGCAGCTGCTATCTTGCCGCAGCCAATACCTTGCCGCAGCCAATGACTTGCCGGGGCAAGTACTCTGCTACAGCAAACCTCAGGCTGGGCCTCAACTGTCCCTCCCGGCAAGCTCCTCTTGCCGGGGCCTTGACTCTTGCTTTGTATACTTTGTTCTTGAATGGCTTAATAACCTTGAGCTTCTCTCTGGCTGTCCTCCCGTAAGCCTGGCCGCGGGATGCTGCTACTGCCCGTGCACAAGTACGGGGTACTAGGGTACCCCTATTCTAGTACACCGACAGGAGCCCCCGGGCCTGGGCCACACACGGTGCCGGGCGTTGTTGGGCCAGGCCCATACAGTGCACGGGCACGCGTGGCTGGGATAAGCCGAAACGTCTCTACGCTGTTTAATTGCACGCTCTCCCACGCGTCGCGCGTTGAATGCGGAGCGTGGGAAGCGTGCGCAGTTATCTCGAATGACGAAGGGGCGGATGGTTCCGCATCTTTCCCCATAAAAGGAGGGACCTGCAGAAGCACTCACACGCCCCTCTCACCATTCTCGATCTCCAAATCTCCGCCTTCTTCTTCCTCCGCTCCAAAACAAAGCGGTTTCCCAATCCTCCGCCACCGCGCGCGTCCGCATCTCCCTCGGACCTCAGCTCCGCCTTCGCCATGCCTCCCAAAGGAGAAAAGGGGAAGACGGGGAAGTCCTCAAGGACGGAGACCCAGGCACAGTTGAAGAGGCAGAAGTACGCGCTCTTCGCTCTGACGCTCACGGGGGCGGATCTAAAGGCCAAGTTCCAAGGCATGTAGGCCGTGAGGACCAAGGCGCATCCGGCCACCCGCGTTCGCCCAGCCACCGACGAGAGCGAAGTGAGCAAGTACCCCTTCTTCGCTTGCTACTTTTGGTGCGGGCTCTGCCCACCGTACTCGGATTTCTTCAGCGACGTCATGTACACCTTCAATCTCCGTCTGCTGGATCTCACACCGAATGTCGTATCCACCATGGCAATATTCGCGCATCTATGCGAGAACTTCGTCGGCGTCGTACCCAACACCGCGCTGTTCAGGCATTACTTCACTCCCCGTGCTGAAAAGGGGGAGCCTCTCACTGTTGGCGTCTCGTTCGTTTCAAGATTGGGCGCCAAGGAGCATTATCTGAAGGGGGATCTCCGCCCAAGATGGGGAGAAATCCGATCTGAATGGTGTTGGATCATTGATGACAAGCCGCCACCATACTGTGAGCTTCGCAAGACCCCAGCAGCGCGTGGCACGGACTAGAGCGATCTGGATCCCCAGGACAAGAAGCTGGAGATTGCCGCTACCAGGATCATACGGCTCAGGAAGGCCGGGCTCACCATAGGGATGGTTGGCGCAGACTTCCTCCGCCGCCGCATTGCTCCTCTGCAGCAAAGAGGAAGGCCGGCCTCTGATTGGAAGAACCCAGCCGATATCATGCGGCTGCGCCCTGGACTGATCAACAACTTCACAGTTCTGCAGCACGACTTCTTCATGCGAGAACTGTTCAAGCAAGAGACAGATCCAGAGAAGCGCGACAAGGCGTTCACGCTGCCGAAGCACATCGTGCCCCTTTGCAACAACTCCGCATTGAGTGCAATCATCGCTATGATGCCGCTCTGCAATGCGCACAGCGTTGAAGCAACTTGGGACGTGCCGCTCGAAGAAGACGTGCGGCGATTCTTTGACTCCACGGTCGAAAAGCAGGTCCGGTGGAGGAGTGGCTCGTCCGCAACACCACTGAGGAAGAAATAGAATTCATTGCTCGAAGAGTGGAGGAGGACAGGCTCGCCAGGGAAGCTGGCGATTTTGGTTATACTTTGGCGGAGCTCGACGAGGCACAAAAGGAGAGCCTTGCCGAGCAGGGGATGCTTGCCGGGAAGGGCGAGCTCGCCGCACCCGGCAAGGATGTCGGGCCAAGCTAGCCTGCCGACGAGTCAGGCAGCTCGGAGGATGAGGGCTCCTCTTTCGAGGAGGGCATCGAAAGCCCACCGCAGTCAGAGTCCCCAGCCCCTCTGAGGAGAAAATGCCTTCGCAGGCTTGGCAAAGTGGCTGAGCGGCAAGAAGTTCAACAACCGCCGGAGCGCCGTTCGACGCGCTCGACCGCGGCAAGGGCTGGTGCTGCGGGAGCGTCTCACGCGGCCCCGGCAATTGGAGCAGGGTCAGCAAAGACCGCTGCTACTACCCCCGCCAAGCGGCCAAGGAGCCCAGCTCCCCCTCCTCCCCCTCCTCACACGGAGGCGGACTTTGATTTTTCCGCTCTCAGCGAAGAGGACGACGAGGAAGAGTAAGTTCCCTTGCCGCGATCCTCAATCTTTGTAAGATTTTGTTTCTGTCCTCACTTGTCGCGCTCCGGCCTTGCTTCCGCAGGGAGGAAACCTTGGCGGAGAGGATAAGGAAGAGAGCTAAGGTCTCGACGAGCAAGACCGTGGTGGTCGTCGAAGATGAGCCCACGGCAACCACCGGGGGAGCGTCTGAGACCATCCCGACCAGCTCGGAGCCCAGCCCTCGTCGCAGCCCCCAGCGTAAGTATTTCAACTACCTTTCGCTGGCGGTCGCTGAGGAACAAGCATTTGTCACTGACATCTTTGGGCGTGTAGGAGAGGAGCAGCAAGTGGAGCCATCTGAAGGTGCTCCAGAAGTACCACCCCCCTCGACCACAACGCCAAGGAGAAGATCTCCGGTAAGGGCTCCCACTAGCGAGTCGAGCCACGAAGAGGAGCCGGCAAGCGCCGAAGCGCCAAGCACCAGCGCTGGCGACCCCACCCCAATGACAAACGTTGACGGGGGAGGAGAGCCCACCGCTCCTAAGCTCAACACGGGTAAACCCACTTGCCGCAAAACTCTTTCTGCTTTCTTTCTTTTGTCTTCTTGAATTTCTTCCTGAAGCTCTTTTTGCTTTACTTCTCGGGTTGGCAGAGCCCTCCTCGGTGGAGCCAATGAACATTGACTCTTCTGCCGAGGAGAACACCGCAAGGGCCGTCGACGACGAGGCCGCCAAGGCCGCCGCTGCCAAGGCCGACAAGCTGGCAGCCGACAAGCTTGCCGACGAAGAAGCTGCCAGGGCTGCCGAAGAGGCCGGCAAGGCCGCCGAGGATAATACCGCCAAGGCGCCCACCGATGAAGCCGCCAAGGCTGCTGAAGCTGAGGCCGCCCAGAAGGCTGCTGAGGAGGCCGGCGAGGGAGCCGGTGGTCGTACTGATGGCCCTGAGGCCACAGGAGCGCCAGGCGCTACTCCGACCACGGGTCCCTCAACCACTGAAGAGGCGGCAGCGCCCAACTCGCCTCCGCCAAGCAAATACATCCGGGTCGGCGAGAACGTCTACGTCAGCCTCCCCTGGACGGTGGGCTCCAGAGCGCCAACCGAGGAGGATGTTGTGGACGAGGAGATCCTTGCCGCTGCCGGGCTCCAGCTTGTGGATGCGCCAGGCGCCAGCAGCAGCAGCACGTCTGAAGAGGAGCAACTGCTCCAAAAGCTGCTGAATCTTCATCGCGCCCGATGGGAGAAGCTAGCTTCCAGGGAGGCGCTCATCGAGAAGGCCGAAGCTGACATGTTGAGGCGCGCGGAGATCTTGGCGGCGTCCGCGCGCGATCTCTTAATGCGTTAAAGGTCAAGCGGGCACAGCTGGCCGAAGAACGGCAGGCCCTCCTCCTGATGAAGCAAGACATTGAACAAAAATAGGAGGAGAGCGCCAAGGAGTTGTCTGCTCAGGCCGGTGATCTGAACCAGCGGAAAGTGGACCTTGATGCCCACGAAGAGGAACTTGCCGAGTGCAAGAAGAAACTTGCCGAAACCCTCCAGCAGAAAGACGAGGAGGTGGCAAGACTTGTCGCAGAGCGGACCCAGGGGCAGGCACAAAAACACCAGAAGGAAATCGAAGCCTTGGCCCAAGAGTACGCCAGCAAGTTGGTGGAGGCCACCAACGCTATCGCTGCTGCAGAAGTAAACAGGAAGGAAACGGAGGGGAAAGTGGCAAGACTAGAGGCCGCCCTCAAGGCAAACGGTGACAAGCTCTCAACGCTTGAAAGTGAGAGGGCAAAGGTGACCCACACCTTGGCGGAGATGCAAGTTACCATAGCCAAGAAGAACAATCTGCTTGCCGCCGCCAACGACTCCAGAGCAGACCTGAAGCTGAAGCTGACCACGCTGAAGGAGACGCTCGACACCACCAGAAAGCGCGAAGGGCTTCTAATGACAGAGCTCCAGAAGGAAAAGGGTCTGCTTCAAGACGCTATTGCGACCCACAAGAAGTTCAGGGATAACGTGGGGATCTTCACAGACAGGCTTGCCAGCACCGCCGAGGACATCGACAAGGAGCTGACTGCCCTGAAGGTGCCGGACTTCGGGTACTCCACCGAAAAGAACACGCAAACTAGCGTCAAGCTAGCCGAGTTCTTCAACGGAGTAGTAGAAGCACTCCAACAGCTCCAAGTCAATCACAAGGCTCAACTGGCCGACGAGTCACGCAGGCTTTGCCGGGGAGGTCTCCGGAGGTTGTTGGTGAAGATAGCATACAGAAACCCGGGCGTCGACTTCAGCAACATCTTCAAAAGCTTGCCGAAGGGATACGACCCCGCGCCACTAGAGGCCCTTGTCGCGCCCATCGTGGAGAGGGTGGACCATATCCAGAGAGTCGAAGGCGAGCACCGCAATTAGAGAGCCCATTCTTCTCCCTCCTTGCCGCTGCTAGACATGTTAAAGAACAATCTGTTTAAGCCGCGGCAACTTATCTTGTAATATAACTTGCAATATTTTGGAGTTAATGCATGTCATCTCCCTTGAGAAATTTCTTTCTTTGTGTGTACTTGCCCTACGCTTATAGGGAACTTGCCGGTGCGCGCACCATTGCCGCGAGCGCTGGGTGCGGGACTTCAGCAGCCTGCTGGCGGTGCCGCTGCCGGCAAGCAACCTTGTCGCGCTCACTTTAGCCACTTAGGTTGTTGAGCGGACTCGAAACAAGGTAAGGGCGCGACCGATTACGCTTAGGTTCCGTCGCGCACAGGTTTTCCATACAAAGAGTAGTATTGTTCAAGGAAAATAACCTTGAAAATAAAAAAGAATTTGATTGTTCAAACTTTGGCACTTAGCTTTGTCGCTGATCTCTCCGCGGCAAGGTCTTGTCACTGCTTGCCGCTGCCTTCTTCCCGGCAAGGCAAAGTTTCTTTGAACGACGCCTGGTCCATATCCTTATCCCATCCCCCCCGGCAAACTTGTGCCCGAGGGAAGCTTCTGTCTCTTTGAGAAAAAGAAAGAAGAGAAAATAAAGATATAGGAGCTTGGCGGCTCGTTAATGCTTACCGGGGAGGCTGTACTGCACAGTATGTCAGATAATCATGCAAAATAAAAGTAAACATGAAATCGTCAAAAACTGCGAAATACAAAAGCTTTATTTATGCACAGGGTCTGCGCCTGGCTTTGTACAAAGGATTACATGCAACAGTGGCAAGACTTGTACAAAAGGTGGTTGCCGGGGAAGGGCCCGGCAACCGCGCCTTATGGAAAAAGCTTACGAAGATGCTCAATGTTCCAGGAATTGATCACTGGAATGCCATCCTCGGTCTCCAGGCGGACAGCGCCGGGCCTGGTGACTCGTTTCACCCGATAAGGGCCTTCCCACTTCGGCGTCAACTTGTTTGAATTCTTGGCCGACTGAACGCGCCGAAGAACAAGGTCGCCTTCCTCGAGACTTCTGGCATTAACTTTGCGGCTATGGTAGCGAAGCAAAGCTTGCTGGTAGCGAGCAACTCTCAGAGCAGCCTGAAGACGATCCTCCTCGAGGAGCACAGCGTCATCTTGCCGCAGTTGCTCTTGCTCAAGCTCATCGTAAGCGAGCACTCGAGGTGACCCGTATACAAGTTCCGTGGGAAGAACTGCCTCTGCTCCATAAACTAGAGCAAAAGGCGCCTGGCCAGTAGCTCGATTTGGCGTCGTCCTGATCGACCAATGAACCACTGGCAGCTCCTCGATCCAGTTCTTGCCGCACTTGCGCAGCCTGTCGAAAGTTCTCGTCTTGAGCCCACGCAGCACTTCAGCATTTGCCCTTTCAGCTTGACCGTTGCTTCGCGGGTGAGCAACAGAAGCGAAACAGACCTTGGCGCCAAGGTCTTCGACATACTGCATGAAGGCGTGGCTCGTGAACTGGGTACCGTTGTCAGTGATGATCCTGTTAGGAACACCAAAGCGACAAACAATTCCCTTGAAGAACTTGATGGCTGATTGTGCTGTCACCTTCCTCACTGCTTCCACTTCCGGCCACTTCGTAAACTTGTCGATGGCCACATACAAGTACTCGAAGCCCCCGGTGGCACGGGGAAAGGGGCCGAGGATGTCGAGCCCCCAGACCGAAAATGGCCAGGAGAGAGGGATTGTCTGGAGAGCTTGAGCTGGCTGATGAATCTGCTTGGAATGAAACTGGCATGCTTCACACTTGGTTACTAGTGCAGTTGCATCCTGGAGGGCGGTGGGCCAAAAGAAACCTTGCCGGAAAGCCTTTCCAGCAAGGGCTCTTGACCCTATGTGGTGACCACATATGCCTCCATGAATCTCCGCCAACAGCTCCTGTCCTTCTTCCCGGGGAATACACTTCAATTTCACACCGTTTGGTCTTTTTCTGCACAGCATGTCATCGACAAATTGATACATATTGGACCGTCGGGCTACTTTCTCCGCTTCTTCCTGCTCTTCGGGAAGTTCTCCTGTCTGAAGGAAACGGACGATCTGCTGCGCCCACGCTGGAGCCCGTGGCTCGACAACATGGACTAAAGGCATTTCTTCTGCCGCGGGAACATTAGGCCCTACGACAAGAGCTTGTCGCTCTACCAGAGCCGGCCGTTCCCCGACGAGCTTGGCGGGAACAGCCGCTTCAACGACGAGAGCCTGGGGCCCTGCTGGAGCGTGCTGTCCTTCAACAAGCTCATCGGGAGCAGTTGCTTCAACGACGGAAGCCCAAGGCCTCGTCGGAGCATCTTGCTCCTCAGCGCTTTGATCAGGAGCGCCTGCTTCAACGACAAGGACCCGAAGTCTTGTCGGAGCAAGTTGCCCCTTTGCCTCTTGCCTAGGAGCACCCGCTTCAACGACAAGAGCGTGTGGCCTTGTCGGAGCAAGTTGCCCCTCTGCATCTTTGGCGCTGGCTTTGGCAGCCTTCTTGCCGGCGGCTTCGGGGAGCTCTGCCGGGAAGTAGTCGCCAGAAGCCAACTTCCTCTTCCTGCCTTGCCCTACTAATGGCGTCACGGATGGCTGAGTTAGTTGGAGCACAAAAGTGCCTGGTTCCACAGGCAATTTGAGTGCGGCGCGCTTTGACAAACCATCGGCAATGTCATTCTCAGCACGTGGGACGTGCTCCATTTGTAGGCCGTCAAAGTGTTCCTCCAACTTCCTCACCTCATCTACATAAGCTTCCATTAATGGGCATTGGTAGTTCTTGTTCACTTGCCTGACGACAAGCTGCGAATCTCCCCTGACAATAAGCTTCTTGATCCCAAGGTCTGCCGCGATCCTGAGACCGGCAAGCAACCCCTCATATTCTGCAGTATTGTTCGTCGCCTGTTCCTTGGGAAAGTGCATTTGGACCACGTACTTGAGGTGCTCTCCGGTGGGTGCGACAAGCAGTACGCCAGCACTGGCGCCTTGCAACGAAAAGGCACCATCAAAGTACATAAGCCACTCTTTGCTTGTCTCCTTGCCGAGGAGAGTCGTCTCTGGGATTTCTTCGTCTGGCGTTGGTGTCCATTCTGCGACAAACTCTGCGAAAACTCGGCTCTGTATGGTTGATGTACTCTCAAACTTGAGACCAAAGCTCGACAACTCCAACGCCCACTCGACAATCCTGCCTGTTGCTTCTGGATTTTGCAAAATCCTTTTCAGCGGGAAGCGAGTGACGACGGTAACTTCATGTGCTTGAAAGTAATGGCGCAGCTTTCTCGAGGCCATGAGAAGGCCGAAAAGCAGCTTCTGCACACCAGAATACCTTGACCTAGCTCCCTGCAGAAGAGAGCTCACAAAGTAGACCGGGCGCTGCACCATTTTCTTCTTTTGTATCACTTCGCCTGACTGCGCAGACGAATCCTTGTCGGCAGCAAAACTTGTCGGGGGAGCCCCCAGCTTGTCGCTGGACGTGCTTGCCGCAGTTACTGCCTCCTCATCCACCTCTCTCTCCGCTACAAGCACAGCACTAACCACTTGATTGGTTGCCGCTAGATACAGCAACAACTTCTCTTGTGGTTTAGGTGCGACAAGTATTGGAGGAGAGGAGAGGTATCTCTTCAAGTCTTGCAGCGCTGCCTCCGCCTCCGGAGTCCATTTCAATGGACCTGCCTTTTTTAAGATTTTGAAAAATGGCAGGGCGCGCTCAGCTGACTTGGAGATAAACCTACTGAGAGCAGCAACACAGCCGGCAAGTTCTCGTACATCCTTGACGCGCTTCGGTGCTTCAATTTGCTCAATGGCTTTGATCTTGTCAGGATTGGCTTCAATTCCATGTTGAGACACAAAGAACCCGAGAAGCTTGCCGGAGGGAACTCCAAACACGCACTTCTCGGGGTTGAGCTTCAGGTTGATCTTGCGCAGATTTACAAAAGTTTCTTCTAGATCTTGAACCAAAGTAGCCCTGTCCTTGCTTTTGACCACTATATCATCCATATAGGCTTCCACATTTCTGTGCAGCTGAGGCTCAAAAGCAATCTGGACGGCTCTTGCAAATGTTGAACCAGCATTTTTCAAACCAAATGGCATACGTACGAAACAGTATGTGCCACAGGGTGTGATAAATGCGGTCTTTTCCTCATCTTCCTCAGCCATGAAGATTTGATGATACCCTGAATATGCGTCAAGAAATGAAAGCAAATCACATCCTGCCGTGGAGTCAACAATCTGGTCTATGTGGGGCAAAGGAAATGGGTCTTTGGGACAAGCTTTATTGACATCAGTGAAATCAATACAAAGCCTCCATTTTCCATTCGCTTTGCGCACGACAACAGGATTGGCCAACCACGTAGGATGGAGCACTCCTCTGACGAGGCCTGCTGCTTCCAACTTCTTGATTTCTTCCGCAATAAACTCTTGCCGCTCCACAGCTTGCTTTCTGGCTTTCTGCTTGACGGGCCTCGCGTGGGGACAAACGGCAAGGTGGTGCTCAATTACTTTCCTGGGAACACCGGGGATGTCGGACGGTTGCCATGCAAACACGTCGACATTCGCCCGCAGGAAAGCAACGAGCGCGCTTTCCTATTTGTTGTCAAGTGTGGCACTGATGGTGAAGGAACCACCAGTGCCGTCCTCCTTGGCGGGCACCTTCTTTGTCGCCGGCGGAGCGGCTTTGTTCTTCTTGC
The DNA here is from genome assembly GCA_011799875.1 of Thinopyrum elongatum. Lineage (NCBI taxonomy): Eukaryota > Viridiplantae > Streptophyta > Magnoliopsida > Poales > Poaceae > Thinopyrum > Thinopyrum elongatum. Next base: position 391,904,936 of record CM022303.1, read on the forward strand.
ACTTGCCGGTGGAGCTCTCTGGTGCGTCCTCGACGGCACCGCAGCACTCCGAAGAGGTGCGCTTGCCGGAGTGGGCACAGGAGCTCTTGCCGGACTTCCTCTTGTTCTCCCCCCCGGGAGCTTCAGCGGCAAGTGCCTTGGCGGCAGTTGCGGCAGCTGCTTCCCGGTAGATCTTGTCGGCGCAAATAAGTGCATCCTTCTTATCGCAGGGAACTGTGATAACACTTACTGGGCCTGGCATCTTCAACACGTTGTAGGCATAATGAGAGGCTGCCATGAACTTGGCGAGCGCTGGATGGCCAAGTATCCCATTATAAGGTAATGGAATATCGGCAACGTCAAAGGTGACCTTCTCGGTCCGGTAGTTCAGCTCGCCGCCAAATGTCACTGGCAGCGTGATCTTCCCTTTCGGCTTGCTCCTTCCTGGATTGACTCCTTGGAACGTACCATTTTCCTCAAGCTCGCCGTCAGGGATTTGAAGTTTCTGGAGCACAGCTGGCGAAATCAGATTCAAGCCGGCCCCACCGTCAACTAACATCTTCGTGACCTTGAGGTTGCGGATCATTGGTGAAACCAACATCGGCAAGCACCCGACCGCCGTTGTGCGGTCAGGGTGGTCCTCAATGTCAAAGACGATAGGCGTGTCGGACCACTTCAGAAGCTTTCTGGCGTCAACAGATGGTTCCGCCGCATTGATCTCTCGCGCCCACTGTTTAAGTTGGCGGTGAGAAGAATGCAACGAAGCACCACCGTCAACACACAAGACTTCTGCGGCTTTCTGAAATTCGTGCTCACTGGATTCTTCATCATCTAGATCATCATCATCATCATCTTTGTCGCGGCCACGAGGAGGCCTGTCTCTCTGCTGCTGCTTGGCCTTGCCGCGACGCCCTCCTCGGGCAGTGCGCTTCTTGCCGGACCCGCCAGCACCTTCTGGGGCCTTCTCCTTGTCGTGCCTCTCATACTCAGCTTTCTGCTGTTCGACAAGCTGCTCGACTCGTCGGCAGTTCTGGAGATCGTGTCCCTTGGTGCGGTGGATCTTGCAATATTGCTTGTCGGAGCCGTCCTGCTTGTCGGCAGCCGGCAAGGCCTGACAGTTGGCGCACGCGGCAATCTCCTTGCCGGCGCCCTCGACTTTGGCCTTGTCGGCGCTGCCGTTGCCGCTGGACTGTTCGACGGCAAGCACAGCTTTGCCCTTTTTCTTCCTGTTGTTCCGCCGCCGGCCCTTCTTTGCCGGGGCGGTACCTTCGCTGTCAGAGCTCCCCCCTGCGCCAACACCTTCACCGGGAAGTTTCCTTCCCTCTTCAGCACGCGCACACTTGTCGGCGAGAGCATATAGCTGGCCAATGTCTCAGACCTTGGTCATCGCCATTTCCTCCCGCATCTTGCGGTTACGCACGTTCTGATGGAACGCGCTAATAACCGCAGCGGGGTGAACATCTGGGATGTTGTACTATACGCGGCTGAACCTTTGAATGTATTTGCGCAGGGGCTCTCCTTCCTTCTGGGGGATGAGATGAAGATCACTCTCCTGGCCATGAGGTTGATGACCGCCAGTAAAGGCACCAACAAACTAATGGCACAGGTCCGCCCATGAAGAAATGGAGTTCTCCGGCAAGTGCATGAGCCATGAGATGACATTGCGCTTTAACACGAGCGGGAAGTAGTTAGCAAGAATCTTGTCGTCTCGTCCCCCGGCAGCTTGCACCGCAATGGTGTAAATGCTGAGGAACTCCGACGGGTGTGTCTTGCCATCATACTTCTCCGGCACGTCAGGCTTGAAAGCCTTGCGGTTGGGCCACTGGACCTGCCGCAGCTCACGGGTGAACGCTGGACAACTTACCGCGTACGGCAAGTCGCCAGGATCCCCTGGCGCATGCATGTCAATAGCGGGCCCTGCACGTCTGTCGGACTAACGATGCGCTTCTCTCCTTCGCTCGATAGTGGTACGAGCGTCTTCTCCTCTGCGTTCCTGAAGAACGAGGCGCTGGTCACGACGAGCTCGCGGGTCAGACGACGCCGTGGAATCATCGCCACGGGCGTCGTTTCGACGTGTCGGCGACCGAGGCCGTCTGGGCGGGGAGTGTACGGTTGTTGCCCCCTCGCCGTTCTTGTTGGTGACAGCATTGTCACCAGTTCTCTTGTCGGCCGCGCGCACCGGGTCGGCATCAGCGAAGCTGAGAAGGCTCTGAATGGTTGCCCTCCACTCATCAAGCGTATCTGCTGGTGGAGGGAAGTTCAGGAGCAGCTGCGCACGCGCCAACGCTTCTGCTGGTGAGGGAGGTATCGAGTGGCGTGAGGACTGTGGGATGTTCTTACTCCTAACAGTGTTAGAAGCAGCATCTCCACGCCCAGGCGACCGTACCTCGACCCCGCCAACGTGTTGATGTGTATGGTGACCCCGCGCATCTCGAGATCGATGCGCAAGTTCATTATCCAGGGAGCGCCTGGCACCTGGGGCGTCAGGACGCTGCCTGTCACGGGCTTCTTGCGAAGGCCGCGGCGTCTGAACCGGCGCAGGCGTTCCAGAACGCGCAGCACCGTTTCTGGAGCTTGCAGGGCCAGCAGCAGCGAGCAGCGCTGCGTTCCCAGACCCAGCAGCGCCAAGATTGGCGTTGCTGGCCCGATTTTGGACAGGTGGAGGTAATAGGAGCTCTCGCTCTCCAGTCCCCCCAGCAGCCGCAATCACGTCGGCACCCTCCTGCATGGGAGCAGGCGGGTTGGAGGTAGACGCACCGATGGCCGAAGTCTTCTTTTTTGGAGCCATAAGGCGGAGGATGGCCCAAAAACTAACGCGCAAATCGCTAGATTAGGTTCACACAACCTCTCTTCCCCTACCTGGCGCGCCAAAGATGTCGGGGACGAATCCGTGATCACCTATGGGACCCAGGGAAGGACCCCTTTACGTTCGGCAGGGAGAGACGGTCGCACGAAGAGCAAATCTAGCGAAGAACACGACAGCACACGAGAGAGATTTTACCCAGGTTCGGGCCGCACGGATGCGTAAAACCCTACTCCTGCTTTTTGGTGTATTATCTGGATGATTGTTCTAGCTCCAGGAGCGCTACAGTACAGAGTAGCTGCGTACAATACTGGAGTTCTCCATCTCCCAGTTCCTAACCCCCTCCACGTTGCCTATGGGCCTCCTTTTATATGCACAAAGGGGTCACCAACAGGTGGCAAACAGTAAAGGTAGAGGTGGAAAGTTGCTACAGTAAGGCCATTATTACTAGGATGACATGTCCTACCTACCACTGACGGCAGGGGACAAGGGCATTAAATGCCCATGCCTTAGCTGTCCAGATACATGTACCCAGACGTCTTGGACGTGGGAAAAGCCTATCCCACCTGCTCCTGCACCGCTAGCTACAGAGTACCGCCGTCTACACAGTGCCCTGCCACACACGCTTGGAAGGACCCAGAGTGCCACGCTGGCAGAGGCACCGGAGCAGCACAGTAGCACAGTGGTACAGTAACGCTTGCCGCGGCAAGACCTTGCCGCACCTGACAGCTTGCCGCAACCAATAGCTTGCCGCGCAAGGTAACTTGCCGGGGCAAGTACCTTGCCGCAGCTGCTATCTTGCCATAGCCAATACCTTGCCGCAGCCAATGACTTGCCGGGGCAAGTACTCTGCTACATCAAACCTCAGGCTGGGCCTCAACTGTCCCTCCCGGCAAGCTCCTCTTGCCGGGGCCTTGACTCTTGCTTTGTATACTTTGTTCTTGAATGGCTTAATAACCTTGAGCTTCTCTCTGGCTGTCCTCCCGTAAGCCTGGCCGCGGGATGCTGCTACTGCCCGTGCACAAGTACGGGGTACTAGGGTACCCCTATTCTAGTACACCGACAAGTGTCATGGCAATAGATTGGTTTTGTCTGAACGCCGTTGGTCCACCCGAATGGGAGTTCGAGGCCATGGGTTCTGTGGTGTGGATACAGTGTGCTAACCTCTGCAGAGTGTGTTTAATCTATCGATAGCCGCGTCCTCGGTCATGAACACAGTTCGTAGTAGGTCACACCGTGGATCAACAGAAATATTAAACTTGCACACTAAGGTTATTATTGTGGCACTTGATGAGGGAAAGTTGTTGAGGCCATCAAGATGGTTTCTTTTGTGATTCGAAGGTGATCACCGTGGTAAGATGATCATCATGGTTATGAGGTAACCGAGATGGTAAGCGGGTCCGAGAGATCCTGTTGTGAGCACTATCATTTCATGAGTAGCATGTTCAGTCCTTGCATATGACCTGCTTAAATATCATGTTATTGTTTGCCATTGTTGCTTTATTTCTGTGAGCTTGCGAGTACATTCAAAGTACTCACCTGGCGTGTCATGCCAGTTTTAGGAGAAGCCGTACCAGAGTTGGAGTTGCATTGTTGCATCGCAGTCTAGGCCGTGTCCACATCAGTGTCCCTGTGAGATGGAGTCCTTCTACGTCATCTTCCACTGCCGCGTAACTATGTCGTGATGTCGAGGCCCCGTTTATGTTCACTAAATTATGTACATATGTGCAGCAGCACAGTGCGTGCCGCTTGGCCTTGCTACTTGATGTACTATCTAACCTATGTATCAATAAAGTGGTTGTCCTTCTGTACCAAGTTGTTGTGTGTTGCCAGAAGACTTGATCTCTGGGCTGGCAATGCAAGGTAAACTGGTCGCTCTGAGCCGGGGTGCCACAAACGCTGCCACATCTTTCACACCAAAGCGGGCATCCATGGGCATTCCGTGAAGGTCATCATCGACAGAGGAAGTTGCCACAATTTGGCAAGTGAAGAGCTATGTTCCAAGCTACAATTGGTCAAGATGAAGCATCCTCGCCCCTACAACGTCCAATGGCTTAGCGACTCCGGCACCATTCAAGTGGAGCACACCATTCATGTATCCTTCAAGATTGGAGCATACGAAGACACCTTGGAGTGTGATGTGGTTCCCATGTCTGTTTGCCACCTCCTACATGGACGACCTTGGCAATTAGACTGCAGCATCATCCCCAATGGGCGACCCAATCACTATAGCTTCAAGAAGAAGGGAAAGGAGTATGTGCTATGACCTACGTCACCAAGTGAAGTGATCGCCGACAAGCAAGCATCCACCCATCGTGGAGAGAATAGTGAGAGAGTGAGCCACAAAAAAGAGAGTGAGTGCCACAAGCCCAAATTGAGTGACTCCACGATGAGCGACAAGAAAAACTTAGTGCTTTTAGCTACCAAAAGAGAGACGAGAGAAGTTTATGAGAACCCATCAAGTGTCACCCACTATGTCCTATTATGCAAATATGAAGCGGCAAGAACTAACACCTCTCAGCATCTTCCTTTAGTGTTGTCTAATCTATTGCAGGAATATGAGGACGTCTTCCCCGATGAGCTACCTCCGAGATTACCTCCACTTTGAGGCATCAAACATTGCATCGACCTCATCCCCGATGCACCTTTACCCAACAAGGCACCATATCACGTCAATCTCGAAGGGACCAAAGAAATACAAAGGCGAGTACGTGAAAGCTTAAGTCCTTGTGCCATTCCGATTATTCTTGTGCCTAAGAAAGATGGTAGTTTTCGCATGTGTTCCGATTGTCGTCCCATTAATGCTATCACCATTCGTTATCGCTACCCCATTCCGCGCCTTGATGATATGCTAGATGAGCTTAGCGGAGCCACTATTTTCTCTAAAATTGATCTTAAAAGTGGCTACTACCAAATCCGCATTCAAGAAAGTGATGAATGGAAAACCGCTTTCAAAACCAAATTTAGCTTGTATGAATGGCTAGTTATGCCTATGGGCTTATCCGAAGCACCCAATACTTTCATGCGCGTGATGCACTATGTTCTTCGACTCTACATCGGAGTCTTTGTTGTGGTCTACTTTGATGATATACTTGTGTTTAGCGAGTCTCTAGAAGATCATGTCACCCATCTTAGAACCGTTTTGCAAACTCTTCGAAATGAGCGCCTTTATGCTAATATGGAGAAATGCACATTTGGTGTTGACAAGCTAGTTTTCTTGGACTTTGGTGTGTCATCTAAGAGTATTCATGTAGATGAAGCTAAAATTGATGCTATTAAATCTTGGCCACAACCAACCAACTTGCAACAAGTGCGTAGTTTCCTTGGCTTAGCTAGTTTCTATCGTCGATTTGTTAAGGACTTTATCACTATTAAATCACCTTTGCATGCCTTGAGTAAGAAGAATGCACCATTTGTTTGGGGACCATCCCAAGATACCGCATTTCATGAGCTTAAGAATTTGCTTACTCATGCTCCTTTGCTTGCATTACCAAACTTTGATAAAACTTTTGAGGTACATTGTGACGCTAGTGGTAATGGTATAGGAGGTGTGTTAATGAAAGAGAAGCGCCCAATTGCTTACTTTAGTGAGAAACTTTCCGGAGCGCAACTTAATTATCCCATTTATGATAAAGAGTTATATGCTTTAGTGAGTCTCGTATGTGTGGGAACATTTATCTTCGCCCTCATGAATTTGTCATCCATACGGATCATGAAATGCTTAAGTATCTTAAGGGTTAAACGAAATTTAATAAGCAAGATGCAAAATGGAATGAGTTTATTGAGTCTTTTCCTTATGTTATCAAGTACATCTAAGGTAAGGAAAATGTTGTGGCATACGCTCTTTCCCGCAGATGCATGCTTGTAACTCAACTTGAATTGAATGTCTTTGGCTTTGAGCACATAAAAGACTTGTACGCGCATGATCCTACTTTTGCTATTCCTTATGACAAATGCTTGACGCATACATCTTGGGAGCACTATTATATCATGGATGATTATCTAATGAGAGCTAACAAACTTTGTATACTCGAGTCTTCTCTTTGTTTGTTACTTTTGCAAGAGGCTCATGGAGGAGGACCTATGGGTCACTTTGGATGCGACAAGACCTTCGCTACGCTCTCCAAGAACTACTTTTGGCTCAAGATGTTTTGTGACGTCTCCCGCTACGCCAATCGATGCTCTACATGTCGCAAAGCTAAGTCTAAAGCTCAATCCCATGGTCTCTATATGCCACTTCCTATTCCATATCACCGATGGGAAGATATTCGTATGGACTTTGTGCTTGGTTTTCCTAGAACTAGAAATGGCAAAGATTCCGTATTTGTTGTTGTGGACCATTTCTCTAAGATGGCACATTTTATTCCATGCAACAAGATAGACATTGCTTCACATGTTGCCAATCTCTTTTGTAGGGAAATCTTGTGTCTACATGGAGTGCCAAAGATGATTGTCTCGGACCGTGACGTCAAGTTCCTAAGCTACTTTTGGAAGACCCTATGTGCCAAACTTGGAATCAAGCTCTTACGTGTGTTGATCAAGAGGAACATCAAGGAGTTGGAGGAGTGCTTACCCATCGCTGAGTATGCCTACAATCGCGTACGACATTCGATTATCGGCAAGTCCCCCTTCGAGGTCGTCTATGGTTTCAATCCTTTGTCCCCATTGGACATTCTACGGCTACCACTACAAGAGCGCATTAACATAGACGCGAGCGCGCGAGCGAGCTATCTCAAGAAGGTGCATGAAGACACGCGACAACCAATCGAGCGGCAAGTACAATGACTCACGACCAAGATCAACTTTAACAAGCAACCAATGATATTCAACATTGGATATCTAGTGTGGCTACACCTTCGAAAGGAATGCTTCCCCAACGAACGCAAGTCCAAGCTACTTCCGCGAGCCGACGGACCCTTCAAGGTGCTAGAACACTACGACAACAACGCCTACAAGATCGACATCCCACGAGACAAGTATTCCGTGAGCAACATCTTCAACTTCAAGGGTCTCTCTCCCTACCATGGTGATGAGACTTTCAATCTGAGGTCGGATCTTTCCCGTGGGGGGAGATGATGCGGAGCATCCCATGGTCATCCCCATGGACACTACCCCAACGACCCAAACACCAAGTGGACCCATGACAAGAGCTCACGCACGTGCTATTCAATCCGAGGTGACATCTCTCCTACTTGTGCTTCCCTTACACATGAACAAGACATGGTTGCTACCTCAATCAGAGATAATGTGCATGATCAGGTACAACGAGCATCCCGAGGATCCGAGAGCTAAAGAGAAGAAAGGGACAGGAGTGAAAACTCTCTGTCTAGCTCAGACCTTCCGTCCGTCCCCCGAAACCTCCGGCCAGCCCGGAACTTCTGGGGCCCTGGCGGTCCAAACGAGCCTGGACGTGCAAAGTCTCTGTTCAGCCCGGAACCAGCCCGGAACTTTGCCGGGACCTTCCGGTCCCCTGAACTTTCGGCCGACCCGGACCTTCCGGCCCCCTGAACTTCCGGCAGGCCCGGACCTTCCGCCCCCCGGACACTAGCCCCGCTCGAGCCGTGCCAACTCTCTGGATAGCCCGGACCCTGCCCGGACCTTCACCCAGAACTTCCGGCCTTGCTCGGAACTTCCGGCCCTGCCTGCGCGTAGTGACTCTAGGCCGAGGCCTATGTACCCCTTCGCCCCTAAACTATATATACTCCTTCTTCCCCAACATTTTAGGGTTAGCATTGTGATAGCTCGTTTTGGAGATAGAGCTTTGCTCATCCACTTGATACCTATTCCTTTGGAGATTAAGGCCTCCTAGGAGAAGATCCACAAGTGGATTCAAGACCCCGTCTAGGGAAGATCCCCTCATGGATTCAAGACCCTATCTCCTCACGGATTGGGAAGAACTAACGATTGTTTGTATCATCCTTTGTTGGATTTGGATCATGTACCTCAGTGTGTTCTTGGATCTAGCACATGTGTAATCAAATCTCGTTGATTTGAGTGTTTCCTCTCTATTCCCCTCGTGTTCTCCCTTGTGTGTTCTTTGTGTTCTTCAGGAATACCCTTCCAAATTGTGAAAGATCGGCCCCTAGGGTTCGACCCTACATCACACGCCATTTAGACGGGTGTCAATAAAGGTAAAACCCTTCCGATGAGCTGACACGTGTCAGGCAAGCCTTACCTAACTGCCTGCAGGCTCGACACCTCAATGATCAGTGACTAGCTGCTCGGTGAGGTGGAGCATAGTTGTTACTTGTCTGTGCATAGGTCAGGGTATTAAGCACCCATGTTTAATACACCGACAATTGGTGCTTTGACTATGTAAGTTGAGGTCACCACACAATTCCACCGAGGCTTCATGCACAACAGACGGACCAATCACTATAGCTTCAAGATGAAGGGAAAGGAGTACGTCCTACGTCCCATGTCACCAAGTCAAGTGATCGCCCACAAGCAAGCATCTACCCATAATGGATATAATAGTGAGTGAGTGAACCACCAAAAAGAGAGTGAGCTCCACAAGCCAAAATTGAGTGACTCCATGATGAGCGAGAAGAAAAAGCTAGTTCTTTTAGCCACCAACATCATGAGTGACTAGAAAAACCTAGTTCTTTTAGCCACCAAAAGAGACATGAGGGATGTGAGTGAGAGCCTATCGAGTGTTCTTCACTTTGTGTGCAAAGATGAGGCGGTGAGGACTAATGCTTCACGACATCTACATTTGGTGTTGTCTCATTTATTGTAGGAATTCAAGGACATATTTCCCGATGAGCTACCTCCCGGACTTCCTCCACTTCGCGGAATCGAACACCGAATCGACCTCATCCCCCACGCACTTTTACCGAACAAGGCACATACCGCATCAACCCCGACGAGACCAAAGAAATCCATCGCTAAGTTCAAACTCTCATGGATAAGGGGTATGCACGCGAGAGCTTAAGTCCATGTGCTGTTCCGGTCATTCATGTGCCTAAGAGAGATGGTAGTTATCGCATGTATTCTGATTGCCGTCCCATAAGTGCTATCACCGTTCGTTATAAACACCCCATTCTAGCCTTGATGATATGCTAGATGAACTTAGTGTAGCCACCATTTTCTCAAAAATTGATTTTAAAAGTGTCTACTATCAAATTTGCATTCAAGAGGGTAGCGAATGGAAAAAAACTTTCAAAACCAAATTTGGATTATATGAATGGTTAGTCATGCCAATGGGCTTATCCGAAGCGCCTAGCACTTTTATGTGTGTGATGCATTATGTTCTTCACAAATACATTAGCATATGTGTTGTGGTATACTTTGATGATATACTTGTGTTTAGTTAATCTCTTGAGGATCGTGCCGTGCATCTTAGGGATGTTTTGCAAGTTCTTAGAAACGAGCGCCTTTATGCTAATATGGAGAAATGCACTTTTGGTGTTGACAAGCTTGTTTTCTTGGGATTTGTTGTATCTTCTAAGGGTGTTCACGTTGATGAGACTAAAATTGACGCTATTAAAACTTGGCCACAACCAACTAATTTGCAGCAAGTGTGTAGCTTCCTTGGCCTAGCCGGTTTCTATCGTAGATTCGTTAAGGCTTTAGCGGTGGTAGCATATGGCAGCGGTGGTGGTATATGGCAGCGGTGGTAGGATATGGCAGCGGTGGTGGTATATGGCAGCGGTGGTAGGATATGGCAGCGGTGGTGGTATATGGCATCAGTGGTAGGATATGGCAGTGGTGGTGGTATAAGGCAGCGACGTTGAAGATGGTGCAGTGGCGATGTGACATCTTGTGAACAAAACTCGAAACTCTAAAGGACTAGACCTGAAGACTAGCAACTAGACACGATGATGCAACCGCAAATTCAACCAAGCAAAATACTGAAAAGATTATGCAAAGGCTCAGATGGTTCGGATATGATGAACTAACCCTATTTTTTGTGGCTATTTCATGGACTATAGGTATGAAAAATAGATGTAATCTAAACTACAAAAAAATGGAAAATCTCACCAAGCAACCTGGAAATCTGATACCACTTGATAGAGGTGAAGGTGTCCCGATGTTTCGATGAGATAGCTATCATTTTCTGTGGGAGTCGACTTTGACGATTCGACTACGAAAATGCGAAGACATCGCGCCTTAGCAATCACTAAACCAACTTCCAAGGGGTTATTGACCACGCCGAAGCATGATCAACCTGACCATGAGGGTCTATTTCCTGCGAGCAAATGAAAAACAAGCAAGAAAGTGAGATTGCAATCTGGATATTGCGAATGTAAGAGGAAAAATTTATAGATTAAAGTGGAGTTCGGTGACGTCTTGATCTGGTCGTTGAACACAAACGAAGTGCGCGAAGTTGCAGCTATGGCGAACTTTTAATCTAAACAAAACCCAAAGTCTAAACAATGCCCTATGGCATGTATATATGGAGGAGTAGGGGGAATTTCGTGACCCCTTGTAGGAAACCAACCCTAACTTTGTTTCCCCACACATACAGACTCTAAAAACAGCATATACTTAAGTATTTCGAAATTACATGTGCCTGGCCAAATAATAAGGTGGCACAACACCTATAATAGCCTCTGGAGGAAATTTGTGATGTGGCATCTTTTATATTTCATCCAAGCCTTCATGCACTCATTATGGTGTCTTCAATGTCCTGAAATCATCACTTGAAACTCCATTCTTGTTCCCCTTGCGCAAGCCGTCATCTCCATGCTTGTTCTTGCTCCAATGTTCATCCTTCTTGTCCAAGTTGGGCCCTTCATTTGTAAGCAAAACAAATGTATCCAATTTAGGCAGCATCATATTCTCATGAACATTAGAATCATTACGAAGAAACAAAAGTACCTGGTAATTTAATTGGCGTGCGCGAGCTCTAGTAATTGGTCCAGTATGTATAGCAGCAGGGGTTGTGGGTGTAATAATGATATTGATGTCCTCATCATGTGTTGCTGCTGCTGTTTGTGAATTCACTAGTTTTGCTTCTGTTTTGTGGTCTGAACATAGTAGATTATATCATGATAATATCCCTACTACTTGGGCTGCTTTGAAAATGGCTATGCATACTCGTTGGGTTCCATCATATTATCAACGTAAATTACTTCAAAAATTGCAGCTTTTAAGACAAGGGAAAAAATTTGTAGAGGAGTATTATCAGGAATTACAAACTGGTATGATTAGATGTGGTATTGTTGAGGATAATGAAGCTACGTTTGCATGTTTCATGGGTAGATTAAATAGAGGGATTCAGACCATTCTAGAGTATAAGGAGTATAATAATATCACTCATTTATTCCATCTTGCTTGCAAAGCTGAACGTGAAGTGTAGGATCGACAGGCATTGGCGCGAACTAATTTTTCTATAGATCAATCTTCATCATGGACACCACGTACATCCTCTACTTCCACATGTCCTACTGCAGCACCGCCGACTTCAGCCGCCAATTCCAACTGAGATACAAGAAAACAAGCACCACCACCACCATCTGCCAGGAGCACACCTTCTCGTCCCGCACAGAGCTCTTCTTCAACCATGGCATTGATAACCCACAAGTATAGGGGATCGCAACAATTTTCGAGGGTAGAGTATTCAACCCAAATTTATTGATTCGACACAAGGGGAGCCAAAGAATATTTGTCAGTATTAGCAGCTGAGTTGTCAATTCAACCAAGCCTGGAGATTAATTATCTATAGCAAAGTGATCAGTAGCAAAGTAGTATGATAGTTTTGATAGTAGTAGCAACAGCAATAGTAACGGTAACAATGATAGCAATGATTTTTTAGCAAGTGTAACAGTAACAGTAGCAGTAGTAACTTAGCATGAACAATATAAGAGAAAATTGTAGGCATTGGATCGGTGAATTCATTGGATGATATTCATCATATAACAGTTATAACCTAGGGCGATACAAAACTAGCTCCAGTTCATAAATATAATGTAGGCATGTATTCCGTAAATAGTCATACATGCTTATGGAAAGAACTTGCATGACATCTTTTGTCCTACCCTCCCATGGCAGCGGGGTCCATAAGGAAACTAAGGGATATTAAGGCCTCCTTTTAATAGAGAACTGGAACAAAGCATTAACACATAGTGAATACATGAACTCCTCAAACTACGGTCATCACCGGAATGTATCCCGAATACTGTCACTCCGGGGTTTACGGATCATAACACGTAATAGGTTAATATAACTTGCAAGATTGGATCTAGAACATAGATATAATAGTGATAACATAAACGGTTTAGATCTGAAATCATGGCACCCGGGCCCAAAATGACAAGCATTAAGCATGGCAAAGTCATATCAACATCAATCTCAGAACATAGTGGATACGAGGGATCAAGCCCTAACAAAACTAACTCGATTACATGATGAATCTCATCCAACTCCTCACCGACCAGTGAGCCTACGAAGGAATTACTCACTCCCGGTGGGGAGCATCATGGAATTGGCGATAAAGGAGGGTTGGTGATGACGAAGATCGGAGATCCCCCTCTCCGGAGCCCAAAACGGACTCTAGATCTGGCCTCCCGATGAAGAACAGGAGGTTGCGGCGGCTCCATATCGCGAAACGAGATAATTCTTTCTCTCTGATTTTTTCTGGAAAAACAGGATTTTATAGCGTCAGAATCAGGGTCTGTGGGGCCACCAGGTGGGCACAACCCATCTGGGCGCGCCTGAGCGGGGGAGCATGCCCTGGTGGGTTGTGCTCACCCAGGGGGCCCCCTCCGGCGGTTCTTGGCTCCAGTATTTTTCTTTTGTTGTATAAAAATTCTCCAAAATTTTTGTTCAAATCCAAGAACTTTTATTTCTGCACAAAAACAACACCATGGTAGTTTTGCTGAAAACTGCGTTAGTCCGGGTTAGTTTCATTCAAATCATGCAAATTAGAGTCCAAAACAAGAGGAAAAGTGTTAGGAAAAGTAGATACGACGGAGACGTATCAACTCGCCCAAGCTTAAACCTTTGCTTGTCCTCAAGCAATTCAGTTGATAAACTGAAAGTGAAAAAGAAAAACTTTTACGAACTCTTTTGCTCTTGTTTACATAAATAAGCTTAAGTAGCACCCAGGTTTTTAGCAAAGATTATAACTAACCATGTTAACAATAACTCTTAAAAATTATATTAACTCATATCAATGACATAATCAACTAGCCAGCAATAATAAAACATGTCAAATGACAACACCTTGTCAAAACAATCATGATATAATATGATAATAGTGGTATCTCGCTAGCCCTTTCTGAGACCGCAAAACATAAATGCAGAGCACCTCCAAAGTTCAAGCGGTGACTAAACATTGTAATTCATTGTATAAAAGATCCAGTCATGATGTATCCAACATTAACTATACACAATGCATGAGGATGACAATAGTGCTCTCAGGATCTGGCGCTTATTTGAGAAGGTGATGACTCAACATAAAATTAAATAGATAGTCCCTTCGTAGAGGGAAGCAGGGATTTACAGCGGTGTGAGAGCTCAATTTTTAAAATAGAGGTAAATGAAATTTTGAGAAATGCACCCTTCCTGTTTACTTCGCGACCATCAGTTATCGATATCTTCCATGTTAAACACATTAGTGGCGGTTCCCAAGTGATAAAAGTAAAGGTTTACTCCCCCTCCACCAAGAAACACACTCCACGGCTAGCCGAATCCATGGGTACCGTCCATACCAACATCAATCCTGGGGGAGTTTTGTTTAATTATTTGCAATTTGGTTTCGGGACTGGGAATCCCTATTACAGCCCCTCTCGAGCAAGGACGAGTGAATAAACACTCATCATGAGAATAACCCGCTTAGCATGGAAGATACTGACTACCTCATGTCACTCTATGAACAATCCAGGCACACAAAAATGGATATTTATTTGAAGTTTTTAGAGGTGGCATATGCAAATTTACTTGGAATGGCAGGGTAATACCGCATATAGGTAGGTATGGTGGACTCATCTGGAATAACTTGGGTTTTAGGATTTTTATGCACAAGCAGCATTTCCTCTTAGTACAGGCGAAGGCTAGCAAATAGGTTGAGAAGCGGCTAGCTAGAGAGCGAAAACGGTCATGAACATGCATTATGCATAATGAACATTGGATACTAGCATGAGTAGGATAGGAACACCATGAACATAAATATCATAGAGGCTATGTTGTTTTGATTCAACTACATGCATGAACATGTGCCAAGTCAAGCCACTCGAACATTCGGAGGAGGATACCATATCATCATATTACACACAATCATTTTAACGCAATGTTGACTTCCAAGATAAATCATTATCCACTCCTAGCTACTTAAGCATGGCATGAGAAACTATAATCTCTAATTGTCATTGCAAATATGTTTGATCATAATATGCTGAGTCATGGATACTAGGTTAAACATATTTACAAAAACAGAACAAGTTGAGTTCATACCCGTTTCTCTTTGCCACAGCCAGTTCACCAAATATCGTCATTATTGCCTTTCACTTGCACGACCGAATGATTTGAAAATAATATAGTGCAATAGTGTCGTGGACTAAGATGGAATCTGCAAACATTTTATTCAAAGGAGAAGACAAGGTAATTTGGGCTATTCGTTAGATCAACAATAATGCACATGAGAGCCACTCAACATTTTCATCGTGGTCTTCTCCTTGGTATGACTCAATAAACAGAAAAGAAATTCAGAGAAACACACTGAAATATTTTTGGAGTTTTTAGTTTTTCTAGAAGAAAGCAAATTAAAGAAGGAAAAACAAAAACAAGAAAAAACTATTTACACAGGAAAGCTCCCAACAAGCAAGAAGAAGAATCGAGAAATCTTTTTGGGTTTTTTCTTTTAATAATGCAACTAATTAAACTAGAAAGAAAAACCAAAAAGAAGCAGGAAATATTTTTGGGTTTTCTCAAAGTTTTTCAAACAGACAAGAAGAAGGCGAGAAAATAAACCTAGTATGGATAATACAATGAAAAAGTGTGGACACCGACAACTGGAATGAAATGTATGAGCATGAATGTAATGTCGCTGGAAATACGTACTCCCCCAAGCTTAGGCTTTTGGCCTAACTTGGTAATCACCACTCGTAGTAGCCATTAGGTCACCTGAGCATCCCACTCTTGAGGCTCCTCCTCTGCAACTGCCTGGGCATTCTGGTAGGCAATGATATCATCTGGCATGATCTGGTATCCGCCCCTGGCAATATGATCAAACAAAGCGGGTGCAAGCAATGGATTAATATCATGAGTATCAATATTGAAAACCAGGTTGTAAGGAACATCAATAGTAGTGTTCTCGCCATCAATAAAGTGATCAGCTGCCATAGCCTGACGATCTAAGTAAACCTGGTAAGCGGGGATCAGGTTGGCGTATCTAAATGTTAAAGTGACCCGCTAAGCGAGCGGCATAAATACCACCATGAATTTTACCCTTAGTCCTGTTAAGGTGTAGGCGACGTGCAAAAATAGCTCCTAAGCTATAAGTATTATCGCCGTAGAGTGCGCAGCGTAAGACAGCAAAATCGGGGGCACTAAGTGCACCAACCTTCTCTCTAGCAAGTAGACACTTCGCAATGAATAGAGTAAAATAACGCACTGAAGGAAACTGCAAGCTAGTGGCGGTGACACTCGACACCCCTCTCTCATCTCCCACTGACAAGGTATGATAGAAACCCTCAAACTCTGCAGGCCTAGGCTCTCTTATTTCCCCATCAGAAGGGATTAAGCATATATCACAAAATTCAGTAAGTGGTATCTGACGGGTTTCAGCATATATATTAAACAGCACCTCAGGGGGATTATTCGTACTTATGAAATGAAAACTTTGCACAAAGGAATTTGTAAGGAGATGATATTGTTCACACTCAGCTGTGATGAAGTTGGTGAGGCCAGCATTGACAGCAAATTGTGCGAACGCTTGACGGATTCCAGCTCCATCCATGAAGGGGTTGTGAGGTAGCATCCAAGTTCCATTTATATTCATATCAATCTCGAGTAGGAGTGAGTTCACCTCGGTTTCAATGGCGCGTGCTCGGGCTCTTGTCATAGGTCCACGTGGTGCTTGATGTGTTGGTGTAGAGTCCACGGGGATGACGGAAGAATGCTCCGCATCAAAAAGGTTGCATCCATGAGGAGGCGGCCCCCGAGATCGAAGAGGAATGAGAACGATTGCCTCTTACTTAAGGCACTCATTGCCCAGAACCAAATTTACAGCAAGTTGTTCGAATCGGAGAGTAATATTATTTCTGATGGAATGGATGATGCACATATAGAATTGGCGCTTGCTAAAAATAAAGCAGACGTACTTGAAGCACGCAATTACGTCCATGGCCAGCCATTTCTTGTTGGTGAATACTTTGATGAGTGCAGTTCCAGTTGCCTCATTTTACATAAATATTGCATGGATCTAATGTCAGTAGGTCATCATGCTCTGCTAGTCTACTACAACAGAGATCATTTTCGACACGATCCTGTTTCCATCAGTGTGGATTTCGAGGACTTACATCCCTTCTTCAACTTCAACGTGCTCGATGCCACTCTTGTTAGATGCCTGATTTTGTAAGTACTTAACAAACTCTGATCAACTTCTCCATACAAGGCTGTAAATGATAAACAGCTCACTGCATTTGATTCCTCTAAGGGGATTGACCGCATAGAGAAGAAAAAGGGAGAGTGTGTATTTCATAGATCCTTCATTAGCAAATGGCACATCATTACATGGTAAGGATGAATAGGAGTCGGCCATTAACACGGTTGCCCGTATCTTCGAAAACACGTCCCATGAAAAATCATTTCTCTGGCCATATCATGAATGGTAAGTCAAATAAACAACCATGCATACACTGATTGTCTTTCAGATTTCGACATAATTCGTAAGTTCATGGTTTTCTTAATATGTAGCAATCACTGGATCTTGGTATTCGTTGTTCCAAACAAGAACATAGTTTACTACATGGATTCTCTCAGAGAGTCAATAAAGCCTCAGGATCTGGCACATCTTCATCAATTCATGGATAGGTATTGAATTCTATGATTTTGAAATTAATTTGCGTTCATATCTGGTTCAAGAATTGATGTTGTGAAAATTCATCTTCATTTGTAGTGTGTTCGCAATGTGGAAAACTAAACCAGGGAACCTGTTCAAGAGGGAACTACCTCTGCAGCATGACATCATTTCTTCGGTAACACACCGAAATCCATTATTTTTGGAAAATGTATCCAATAGTTTGCAAATATCTTTTCTTACGCTAGTCAAATGTTCAAGCTTCTAAATAAACCTCTTTCTATTTCTGTCCAAAGAAAAAAATGCATCAAACACCGGTTAGGTTGTTCCTAACGGGGCAAATACATGACTAATTCTGTACAAAAAGTTTCAGTGTCCTCAACAACAAGAAGGGACCAACCTTTGTGGATACTATGTTTGCACACACATGATCTCCATCTGCAAATCTACTGATAGTTGTGACGATCTTCACGAATTAGTACCAGTAACTCTATCTTAATTAATATCTTCTACTCCACTCATATGGCACATTCAGATCTTAAAAGTACTGCAACTCATCTTTGAACCGAGGACCCTTGAGCCGCTCCCCGCTGGTGAATTGCTGATGGTTCGGAGATTTATCAGCAACTTCTTCCTGAATCACTACATCAATCCCACTGGTGATAATGAAGATTTCAGCATGCCTTCTTCTGAAACATTGAGTAAGAGTTAACCGCTAAACATATATGCATGTATTCATTATTTTCCATGTGATGAGGTCTTCGTATTTCGTACACTATGATTAATTATGTAATGCATATATATGTCGACAAATCATTGGGATTTAGCTACCATTTGTTCAATTGCAATTGTTGCGAAATCTGATGAATGTTCTTCCTGTGGACACGATTTGTTCAATTGCATATTGTAGCGAATTTGCTTTTTGCAAGCCGATTCAAATGGGATGTTTTTGCTCTAACCTGGACATTGATGCACACACGGTTCCACTATATGAGTGTGTGCGATCCACATTGGAAAGCATACGTCAATCCTAGCAGAACCGTCAGTGATACACAACATATCGCAGATCATTTGTAGCACTTCTACGTGTGCGTAGGGGCTCAGGAACCGTTTGTGATACCACATTATCGCACACGAGATCTTATAGTAAACCATGCCTGTTGCCCAGACTGTACATAGGCTTGGAGGCAAGGTTACAACATCCAAGACGAGACCAAGTTGAAGATATGGCTCTTTAAGAAATCGAAGGGCAGATCAACAAGTCCAAGTCAAGCCAAAGGAGCAAGACACCACTAAGGGAAAACCTCCCTTGCCGGGCAGGCGAGCCCGGCGAGGTCGAAGTCACCCCGAAGACAAACCTCAAGACTCCCTCGGCAAGGTTTCCGGGGACGCCAAGGGTGGCCTACCCCACCAAGGCTCCTCCGCTCCACCTCAGAGCAACGCAAATCACCAATCGGTGCGGGGTCGAGCCCCCAAGTAACTAGGTGGCTATCATTTGGCACGTGGCAGCCACTTCCTAAGGAAATTACCTCCAGATGACACCCGTCCAGAGACGTGTCACACAGGCAGGTGAAAAGGTGGCCAAACGGCCCGGCAAGGCTTGCCGGGCTATGCTACCATGTGACACTAAGCGGTGCATTTAATGCACCCTGTCCTGTCTGCAGAGTTAGGTATGATAGCACTATTCGCTATCTAATAAGTACACAATGACTAATTTGCCATTGTGGTGACCCCTTGATCTATAAAAGGAGGGTCGTGGCAACCTTAGAAATGATTCGGACCCTTGTACACTCATACGCATGTAGCTGCTCTCGACCCGAGGCAACCCTGCCGGGTTAGAGCAGTGCGTCTCCACCACGGTCCTCTCATCAATCCACCAAAGCAGGGTTGCCTCAGGGCAAGAGCAGCTACGCGCGTATGAGTGTACAAGGGTCCGAGTCCTTTCTAAGGTTGCCACGGCCCTCCTTTTATAGATCAAGGGGTCACCACAATGGCAAATCAGTCATTGTGTACTGATTAGATAGCGAACAGTGCTATCATACCTAACTCTACAGGCAGGACAGGGCACATTAAATGCGCCACCTAGTGTCACATCGTAGCGTAGCCCGGCAAGCCTTGCCGGGCCGTTCGGCCACCTTTTCACCTGCCTGTGTGACACATCTCTGGACGGGTGTCATTTGGAGGTGATTTCCCTCGGAAGTGGCTGGCATGTGTCAAATAACAGCCACTCAGCCACTTGGGGGTTTGACACCGCACCGATCGATGACTTGCGTTGCTGTGACGTGGAGCGGTGGAGACTTGGTGGGGTAGGCCGCCCTTGGCATCCCCGGCAAGCTTGCCAGGGGAGTCTTGAGGTTTGTCTTCAGGGTGACTTCGACCTCGCCGGGCTCGCCTTCCCAGCAAGGGAGATTTTCCCTTAGTGGTGTCTTGCTCCTTTGGCTTGGCTTGGTCTTTGTGATCTGCCCTTTGATTTCTCAAATAGCCATCTCTTCAACTTGGTCTCGTCTTGGATGTTGTAACCTTGCCTCCAAGCCTGTGTACAGTCTGGGCAACACACCTGGGGTTTCTTGCACCGACAGGAGCCCCCTAGGATGTCGTGGGAAACCACGGCCACCTATGGGGCCATCAGCCCCTTTGTGGTTCGGTGGGGGGAAGGGCACATTGCACAAAGAGCGGAGAGCGTAGCACAGCACGGCAGAGATCACACGGGTAGTTTTTACCCAGGTTTGGGCCACCGTGAGGCGTAAAACCCTACTCCTGCTTTGGTGGATTGATGAGAGGACCGTGGTGGAGACGCAGCACTCTAGCCCGGCAGGGTTGCCTCGGGGCGAGAGCAGTTACATGTGTATGAGTGTACAAGGGTCCAAATCATTTCTATGGTTGCCATGGCCCTCCTTTTATAGATCAAGGGGTCACCACAATGGCAAGGAGCCCCCGGGCCTGGCCCAAATGTGCTGCCAGGCGTCATCGCGGTAGGCCCTGTCCGGTACTCAGGCAGGGAGGCTGCGGTAGCTCACCCTTTGAGATCTTCTTTGCTTCTTCATTAATCTGAGCTTGGGTCAATTTCCAGTTTTCCCATGCATCGTGGAAGACGTTACGGAGGGAATCCAAGCCACGATCCATGGGTTGTCCATGTCCCACGATCATGGGGTGATAACTGCCATTCCACTAGCTTCCCCACCTCTGGTACTTCCGCCACATGTACTGCATGCATTACGCAGGGTTGGTGGCGGATGCGGAGGACACGGGAATGAGAGTCATGGCAGAAAACCAGGCATTGTGGATTGGCGGAGAGGGTCGGCTTTGATTCCCCGAGCCGCTGATGGCGCGGGGGAGCCAGATTGGAGGAGTGGGGCGGCTGCTTCCATGGTGAGGAGTCAGCCCCCTGCCCCGTTCCCCTATAAAAGGGGGCAGGAGAAGTGCGTTTTTTTAAGCGCTTCACTCATCCCCTTCCTTGAGCATCCTTAGTCCACCATGGTGAGAAGGCAAGGGCGCGGTGGTGCCCCGGTGGTGGCGACGATTGCTTCTGCTCGACAACGCCTCCCGCCTCCTGCCGAAGGCGCGGGGACAGAGTCCGCCATGAGAAGAGTTGGGAGGGGGTGAGGTCGTGGTCGTTCTGGTGCCCGAGGCTGAGAAGGATGGGGTGGCGCTCTGATTGCGCCCCCGTCGGCTGCCCCTCCCCCCATGGAAGGCCACGTCGGTGACCAACCTCTGGAGTTCATCATCAGATTGTACAAGCCTCCGCGCGGCCGCCTTCGTCTCCCCACTCCATTCGCAAGGGTGATGGAGCTCAAGCAGCCGCACGCGCTGAAGCTGCACATGAGGGGCTACTGTAATGGTAGCATGCGGGTGGATGTAGATTTCCCCGCTCCTCAGGTCATGCTCTTTCGACTGGCTGGAAGACTTTTGCTCGTGCCCACAGCTTGTCGGACGAGCACGTCCTCCATTTTAAATTAATGGATGCCGAGCTATTCTCCGTCAAGGTCTTCGGGTGCTCGCTTAGGGTGCTGCGCGGAGAGCTCGACCGATGACAAAAGCTCCTCCTCGAGTGACAGCGACAAGGAGGACAGTGATGGTGATGATGACGGCGGCGACGGGGAGGATGACAGCTCCGACTCTGGCTGAACGTCAGGCACGCCATCACCGTCAGGCGGCGGCACCACCATCTGCACCTGCACCCCCTTTCCGTCAAGGCGATTTTCTGGGGAGTTGGATGCAGAGGTGGGAATGGTGCCCCTGGCTCCTCCAGCAGCCTTCCAGCTGGACCCCGGCAGGCTTCCTCACGGGCTGCAGCTTCGTTCACCCTGCCATGTCCTGTTGGCCCTGGTGGCGGTGGTTAGGGGGACCCTTCCGCCATCCTCTTCACCATCACCTTCGCCCACGCCTTCCTGGCCTTGTTGGGCTCCCTTTCATGGGGCCCGACGGGGTCAGGTTGGGCTTCTGCCCAGGCACCCCTTTTGCCCTCTTCACCTTCCACCGCAGTGCTTAGGAGGAGAGGGACAATAAAGGGGTTACGGGTCACTTATCTTTTTTCAATCTAAAACATGTAGGCACTGGCCAAACTTTTGTCTAAATTATGTAATGTTCTTTACCCATGTTTGTGTTCTGTAAGATCTGTACTTGCTCATCAGCATATTAATGAAAAAGACAAGCTTTGCCGGGTACTTGTGCATGTATCAAACTCATGCAGGGGTGAAATGCCTCTATACAATCATGTAAACAAGTTTCCCCGGCAGGCTATCCTGCCGGTACCCTCAGTTTGTTGCTGCTGGGCTAAGCCTGCCAGGCACAAATCACAAAGAGGGACCAGCCCCCCGCCAAGCCTTCTCCGCCAAAGGCCACTATGACCATCTTGACCGAAGCGACGTTCGAGTCAAAGGATGGGAGCACCTAAGTCTCGAAGGTGGCGAGGTTTTCATATACACAAGTTTCTACTTACAGAACACGTATGGATAAGAAAAGAACTTATCTGTTTGGCTTGCTGGGGATCGCAGTGCAGGCTTGTCTTCTCCACTCTTCTTCGGGACCAAGTCCACGGTAAGAGCCCTCCAGCTTAGCACAGATGAAAATGATGCCATGTGTGATCTTATCTACATGATCATGCTATGCTCATGATATGCTTATGCGTGCATGCAAGTTTCGGGGGCCCCAGCGCTTCGTTTATTTCTCTGTTGCTCAGGGTTTGCGCACAAGGGGTTATATGCAACATCGGCAAGGCCTGTACAAAAGGGTGGCTGCCGGGTAGGGCCCGACAGCCGAGCCTTACGGGTAGAACTTACGGACATGCTCAATGTTCCATGAGTTTTGCAACTGAATGCCATCTCCGGCCTCCAGACGGACTGCGTCAGGTCTAGTGACTCGTACTACCCGGTAAGGGCCTTCCCACTTTGGCGTCAACTTGTTTGTACCCTTGGCGGACTGAACGCGCCTAAGGACAAGGTCGCCTTCCTTAAAGCTCCGGGCATGAACCCTGCGGCTGTGATAGCGACGCAGGGCTTGCTGGTAGCGTGCAGCACACGTAGCAGCCCGGAGAGGGTTCTCCTCAAGTAGCACAGCGTCGTCACACCGGTGCTGTTCTTGCGCTACTTCATCATAGGCAAGCACTCGAGGTGATCCGTATATGAGTTCCATGGGGATAACTGCTTCTGCCCCATAGACTAGGGAGAAGGGATTCTGCACGGTAGCTCGATTTGGTGTCGTACGGAGGGACCAAAGAACCACCGGCAGCTCGTCGATCCATCGCTTGCCACACTTCTACAGCTTATCGAATGTTCTTGTCTTGAGTCCTCGCAACACTTCAGCGTTCGCCCTCTCAGCTTGCCCGTTGCTTCTGGGATGGGCAACAGAGGCAAATGAGATCTTGCTTCCAAGGGCATGAACTTATTGCATGAAGGCGCGGCTCGTGAATTGGGTGCCATTGTCGATGATGATTCGGGCAGGTACCGCGAAGCGGCACACCAATCCTTTCAAGAACTTGATAGCTAACTGTGCGGTCACCTTCCTCACGGGCTCCACCTCTGGCCACTTTGTGAACTTGTCAATAGCGACGAACAAGAACTCAAAGCCCCCGGTAGCACGGGGGAAGGGGCCCAAGATATTGAGCCCCCAGACTGAGAAGGGCCATGATAAAGGGATCGTCTAGAGAGCTTGGGCAGGCTGATGGATGTTCTTGGAGTGGAACTAGCAGGCTTCACATTTGGTGACTAGCTCAATTGCATCTTGGAGGGCCGTGGGCCAATAGAAACCTTGTCGGAAGGCTTTTCCAACCAGAGCCCTTGATCCAATGTGGGAGCCGCACATACCCTTGTGCATCTCTGCCAACAGTTCCTTTCCTTCTTCCCGGCAAATGCACTCCAATTTCACACCGTTGGGCCTTCTTCTGTATAGTGTGTCGTCAACAAACAGATACATACTGGCCCTCCGGGCTACTCTTCAGCTTCTTCTTGCTCTTCGGGAAGTTCTCCTGTTTGGAGGAAATGGACTATGTGCCGTGCCCAAGCTAGGGCCAGGGGCTCGGCAACAAGGACTTGAGGCACCTCCTCATCGATGGGAGTGCATGCCTCGACCGCAAAGACTGGTAGTTCGGTGGGAGGGTGCAGCTCACTGGTCGAAAGGGAGTTGTTCCCGCCAAGCCCTCCACCGGGGGCTTCGGGAAGCTCTGCCGGGGAAGGCTTGATGGAGTTCAATTTCCTCCTCTTGTTGGCCATGGTTGTTGGGGATACGGAGGGTTGAGTCAGATGGAGAACAAAAGTCCCTGGTTCCACAGGGAGTTTTTGCGCAGTGCACTTCAACAGATGATCAGCAATGCTTTTTTTCCGCACGTGGCACGTGCTCTGTTTGCAATCCATCAAAGCACTCCTCCAACTTTCTCACTTCCTCGACGTATGCCTCCATCAATGGGCTTTGATAATCCTTGTTGACTTGCCTCACCACAAGTTACGAATCTCCATGGATGATCAGCTTCTTGATTCCTAGTTCCATTACAATCCTGAGCCTGGCAAGGAGCCCTTCATACTCTGCAGTATTGTTGGTAGCCTTCTCCTGGGGGAAATGCATCTGAATGACGTACCTCAGGTGCTCCCCAGTAGGCGCAATGAGAAGCACACCAGCTCCTACACCTTGTAGGGAAAAGGCACCATCAAAATACATAATCCATTCTTGGGGCGCTTCCTTGCCGGGGATGACTGTCTCCACTACTTCTTCATCAGGGGTTGTCGTCCACTCTGCAATGAACTCTGCTAGTGCTCTGCTCTGAATGGTTGATGTGCTTTCAAACTTCAAACCGAAGCTGGACAACTCCAAAGCCCATTCCATAATCCTGCCAGTAGCCTCGGGGTTTCGGAGTATGCGTTGCAAGGGGAAGCGGGTGACAACTGTGATCTCGTGTGCTTGGAAGTAGTGGTGTAGTTTCCTTGAGGCCATGATGAGGCCAAAAATCAACTTTTGCACACCAGAGTACCTCGATCTAGCCCCCTGTAGTAGGGAGCTGACGAAGTACACTGGGCGCTGCACCACTTTCTTCCTTGCCGCGACCATGGAACTGCCTCTGCTGCTCTGCTCTTCCTTGTCTTGAACTGCATCTGACCTTGCCGGGACGGGTTCACTTTCCTCTCCACAGGGGGCAGTGGCGGCGGCTGCTACATCATCTACCTCCCTCTGTGCCACTAGCCCTGCGCTAACCACTTGACTAGTCACTGCTAAGTATAGAAGCAGCAGCTCTTGTGGTTTAGGAGCGACTAAGGTAGGGACAGAGGAAAGGTAGGTCTTCAAACCTTGTAGCGCAGCGTCTGCCTCCGGGGTCCCCTCCATGGGGCCTGCCATCTTCAAGATTTTGAAGAACGGCAAGGCGCGCTCGACGGATTTGGAAATGAACCTGCTCAGCGCGGCAACACATCCAGTCAAACGCCTCACATCCTTAACTGTCTTGGGTGCTTGAATCTGCTCGATAGCCTTGATCTTGTCGGGGTTGGCTTTTATCCCTCGATGGGACACCAAAAAGCCAAGTAGCTTGCCGGAAGGAACACCAAACACACACTTCTCTAGATTCAGCTTCAAGTTGATCCTACGAAGATTAGCAAAGGTCTCTTCCAAATCCTGAATGAGAGTCATTCCGTGCTTGGTTTTAACCACTATATCATCCATCTAAGCTTCAATGTTTTTGTGCAGCTGGGAATCAAAGCCAATCTGTACTGCTCTTGCAACAGTGGATCCAGCGCTCTTCAACCCGAAGGGCATCCGTACAAAGCAGTACGTGCCACATGGGGTTATGAATGTGGTCTTCTCTTCATCTTCCTTGGACATGAAGATCTGGTGGTACCTGGAGTAGGCATCCAGAAAGGAAAGCAGGTCACACCCGGAGGTGGAATCCACAATCTGGTCGATGCGCGGCAAGAGGAACGGGTCCTTCGGGCATGCATTATTTAGATCTGTGAAGTCTATGCAAAGCCTCCATTTCCCATTCGCCTTGCGCACCACCACTGGATTTGCTAACCATGTTGGATGCAACACTCCTCTGACCAAACCAGCTGCTTCAAGTTTCTTGATCTCCTCAGCAATAAATTGCTACCGCTCCAAAGCTTGCTTCCGGACCTTCTGCTTGACGGGCTGGGCATGTGGGCAGACAGCAAGGTGGTGCTCGATTACCTCCCTGGGAACACCGGGGATGTCAGATGGTTGCCAAGAAAACACATTGACATTCGCCCACACGAAGGCAACGATTGCGCTTTCCTATTTGTCATCGAGGGTGGCACTGATGGTAAACGTACCATCAGCGCCAGCCAGCCCTACCGGGACCTTCTTCACAGCAGGTGCAGCAGCCTTGGATCTCTTGCTGTTGGAACTCTCCGGCAAGTCATCAACAGGTGCAGTGCACTCCGGAGAGGTACGCTTCCTGGATTCCTTGCTGGCATCCTTGCTAGCTTTCTTCTTTTTCTTGCTTTCCTTGGTGGGAGCAATGGCTTCCGCAGCCTCAGCAGCGACTGCTTCCCGGTACATCTTGTCCACGCATATGACTGCATCTTTCTTGTCTGACGGAATGGAAATGACGCCCATTGGCCCTGGCATCTTCAGAGTGTTGTAGGCATAGTGGGACACCGCCATGAATTTGGCCAGGGCTGGGCGACCAAGGATTCCATTGTACGGCAGGGGGAGGTCAAACACGATCTTCTCAGTCCGGTAGTTTAACTCCCCCCCCCCCCCCCCGAACGTCACCGGCAGTGTGATCTTCCCCTTAGGACGACTCCTGCCAGGGTTGATTCCTTGGAACGTACCAGTAACCTTGAGCTCCTCATCTGCTATCTGGAGTTTGCTGATGACCTTTGGAGAAATCAGATTCAACCCGGCCCCGCCGTCAACCAACATCTTTGTGACTTTGAGGTTGCGGATTGTTGGTGAGACCAACAATGGCAAGCACCCTACCGCGGTGGCGTGGCCAGGGTGATCTTCTTCATCAAAGATGATGGGCGTTTGGGACCACTTGAGCGGCTTTTGAGAATCTGCAGCTGGCTCTATGGCATTAACTTCACACGCCCACTTTTTAAGTTGGCGGTGAGAGGAGTGCGGAGATGCACCCCCGTCAATGCACAAGGCGTCAGTGGCTTTCTGGAACTCCTGCTCACTGGTTTCCTCTTCATCTCCTTCATCAGTCTCATCATCGCATTAATCCTTCTTCTCACGGCCTCTGGCGAGTTTCCCTTGATACTGAGGAGCCTTGCCGGGGCGGCCTACTCTGCCAACTCGGGCCTTCCCGCCAACGCCATCTTGGTCTTTCTCCTTATCACGCTTCTTATACTCAGCCCTCTGCTTCTTGATGAGTTGCTCAACCTGATGGCACTCCTGAAGATCATGGCCTTTGGTCCGATGGATCTTACAGTACGGCCCACCACCCTTCCCAGCTTTCTCGGCAGCCTCGACTTCCCGGCAATCAGTGCACGCGGCAGCTTCCTTGCCGGGAACCTCGGTCTTGCCCTTCTTGCCGGTACTGGGTGCACTCGATCTTTCAATGGTCATCACTGCATTATCCTTGCGCTTCTTGTTGCTCTTCTTGTTCTTCTTCTTCTGGTCGGTGGCGCCATCGTTGTCCTCTGAGTCGACGTCGACGCCATCTTCTTCACCGGGGAGTCGCCTCCCCTCTTCTACTCAAGCACACTTATCCACCAGAGTGTACAGCTCATTCACAGTCTTGGGCAACCGAACGTTCATTTTAGAATGTATCCGGCGGTTGCGTACGTTGGACTAGAACGCAGCTATCACAGCTGCCGGGTGGATATCTGGGATGTTCCGGTGCACTCGGCTGAATCTCTGCATGTACTTCCGCATACTTTCTCCTTCTTTCTGCAGAAGTAGCTGCAAGTCGCTGGGCCACCCTGGTTCTTGATGGCCGCCCGTGAAGGCGCCAACAAACTCATGGCACAGGTCAGCCCAGGTCGAGATGGAGTTCTCTGGCAGGTGCATCAGCCAAGACCTCACATTTGGCTTGAGTGCCAAAGGGAAGTACTTGGCGAATACCTTCTCGTCTCTTCCCCCGGCAGCTTGAACAGCGATGGTGTAGATGCTCAAGAACTCTGCCGGGTTCAGTCTCCCATCATACTTCTCTCGTATTTCTCGCTTGAACGTGCGAGCAAATGGCCAACGGGCTGAAGGAAATATGCCCTAGAGGCAATAATAAAGTTGTTATTTATATTTCCTTATATCATGATAAATGTTTATTAATCATGCTAGAATTGTATTAACCGAAAACTAGATACATGTGTGAATACATAGACAAACAAAGTGTCACTAGTATGCGTCTACTTGACTAGCTCGTTAATCAAAGATGGTTAAGTTTCCTAGCCATAGACATGAGTTGTCATTTGATGAATGGGATCACATCATTAGAGAATGATGTGATTGACAAGACCCATCCGTTGGCTTAGCACGATGATCGTTTAGTTTGTTGCTATTGCTTTCTTCATGACTTATACATGTTCCTCTGACTATGAGATTATGCAACTCCCGAATACCGAAGGAATACCTTGTGTGCTATCAAACGTCACAACGTAACAGGGTGATTATAAAGATGCTCTATAGGTGTCTCCAATGGTGTTTGTTGAGTTGGCATAGATCGAGATTAGGATTTGTCACTCCGATTGTCGGAGAGGTATCTCTGAGCCCTCTCGGTAATGCACATCATATGAAGCCTTGCAAGAAATGTGACTAATGAGTTAGTTACGAGATGATACATTATGGAATGAGTAAAGAGACTTGCCGGTAACAAGATTGAACTAGGTATGATGATACCAACGAGCGAATCTCGAGCAAGTAACATACCGATGACAAAGGGAACAACGTATGTTGTTATGCGGTTTGACCGATAAAGATCTTTGTAGAATATGTGGGAGCCAATATGAGCATCCAGGTTCCGCTATAGGTTATTGACCGGAGATGAGTCTCGGTCACGTCTACATAGTTCTCGAACCCGTAGGGTCCGCACGCTCAACGTTCGATGATGATCAGTATTATGAGTTTATGTGTTTTGATGTACCAAACGTAGTTCGGTGTCCCGGATGTGATCACAGACATGACGAGGAGTCTCGAAATGGTCGAGACATAAAGATTGATATATTGGACGACTATGTTTGGACATCGGAATGGTTCCGGGTGAGTTCGGGCATTTACCGGAGTACCGGAGGGTTACCGGAAGCCCCCGGGGAATATATGGGCCTTATTGGACCTTAGTGGGAGAGAGGAGGAGGCAGCCAAGGTGGGGGCGCCCCCCCCCCCCCAAGCCCAATCTAAATTGGGGTGGGGGCCGGCCCCCCTTTCCTTCTCCCTCTCTCCTCCTTCCTTCCTCTCCTACTCCAACTAGGGAAGGGGGAATCCTACTCCCACCGGGAGTAGGACTCCCCCCTTGGGCGCGCCATGAGAGGGCCGGCCCTCCCCTCCTCCACTCCTTTATATACGTAGGAGGGGGCACCCCATAGACACACAAGTTAATTGTTTTAGCCGTGTGCGGTGCGCCCCTCCACAGATTTCCACCTCGGTCATATTTTTAGAGAGCTTAGGCGAAGCCCTGCCGAAATCACTTCATCATCACCGTCACCACGCCGTCGGGCTGACGAAACTCTCCCTCGGCCTCAGCTGGATCAAGAGTACGAGGGTCGTCACCGAGCTGAACGTGTGCAGATCGCGGAGGTGCCGTACGTTCGGTACTTGGATCGGTTGGATCGCAAAGACGTTCGACTACATCAACCGCGTTACTAAACGCTTCCGCTTTCGGTCTACGAGGGTACGTGGACACACTCTCCCGCTCGTTGTTTTGCATCACATAGATAGATCTTGCGTGATCGTAGGAATTTTTTTGAAATACTACGTTCCCCAACAGTGGCATCCGAGCCAGGTCTATGCATAGATGTTATTTGCATGAGTAGAACACAAAGGAGTTGTGGGCGTGGGTGTATACATATTGCTTGCCGTTACTAGTTGTTACTTGGTTCAGTGGTATTGTGAGATGAATCGGCCCGGACCGACATTACGCGTACGCTTACGCGAGACTGGTTTCACCGCTACGAGCACTCGTTGCTTAAAGGTGACTGGCGGGTGTCTGTCTCTCTCACTTTAGTTGAATCGGTTTCAATGAAGAGGGTTCTTTTAGAAGATCAAAAAGCAATCACTACACCACGTTGTGGTTTTGATGCGTAGGTAAGAACGGTTCTTGCTAGAAGCCCGTAGCAGCCACGTAAAACTTGCAACAACAAAGTAGAGGACGTCTAACTTGTTTTTGCAGGGCTTGCTGTGATGTGATATGGTCAAGACATGATGTGATATAATTTGCTGTATGAGATGATCATGTTTTGTAACAGAGTTATCGGCAACCGGCAGGAGCCATATGGTTGTCGCTTTATTGTATGCAATGCAATCGCCATGTAATTGTTTTTACTTTATCAGTAAGCAGTAGCGATAGTCGTAGAAGCAATAAGTTGGCGAGACGACAATGATGCTACGATGGAGATCATGCTGGAGCGCCGGTGATGATGGAGATCATGCTGGGGCGCCGGTGACGATGGAGATCATGACGGTGCTTCGATGATGGAGATCAAGAGCACAAGATGATGATGGCCATATCATGTCACATATTGAATTGCATGTGATGTTAATCCTTTTATGCATCTTATTTTGCTTAGTACGGCGGTAGCATTATAAGATGATCTCTCACTAAATTTCAAGGTACAAGTGTTCTCCCTGAGTATGCACCGTTGCTACAGTTCGTCGTGCCGAGACACCACGTGATGATCGGGTGTGATAAGCTCTACGTTCACATACAACGGGTGCAAGCCAGTTTTGCACACGCAGAATACTCGGGTTAAACTTGACGAGTCTAGCATATGCAGATATGGCCTCAGAACACTGAGACTGAAAGGTCGAGCGTGAATCATATAGTAGATATGATCAACATAGTGATGTTCACCATTGAAAACTACTCCATCTCACGTGATGATCGGACATGGTTTAGTTGATTTGGATCACGTGATCACTTAGATGATTAGAGGGATGTCTATCTAAGTGGGAGTTCTTAAGTAATATGATTAATTGAACTTTAATTTATCATGAACTTAGTACCTGATAGTATTTTGCATGTCTATGTTGTTGTAGATCAATGGCCCGTGCTACTGTTCCTTTGAATTTTAATGCGTTCCTAGAGAAAGCTAAGTTGAAAGATGATGGTAGCAACTACACAGACTGGGTCCGTAACTTGAGGATTATCCTCATTGCTGCACAGAAGAATTACGTCCTGGAAGCACCGCTAGGTGCCAGGCCTGCTGCAGACGCTACTGATGACGTTAAGAATGTCTGGCAGAGCAAAGCTGATGACTACTCGATAGTTCAGTGTGCCATGCTTTACGACTTAGAACCGGGACTTCAACAATGTTTTGAACGTCATGGAGCATATGAGATGTTCCAGGAGTTGAAGTTAATATTTCAAGCAAATGCCCGGATTGAGAGATATGAAGTCTCCAATAAGTTCTATAGCTGCAAAATGGAGGAGAATAGTTCTGTCAGTGAGCATATACTCAAAATGTCTGGGTATCATAATCACTTGACTCAGCTGGGAGTTAATCTTCCGGTTGATAGTGTCATTGACAGAGTTCTTCAATCACTGCCACCAAGCTACAAGAGCTTCGTGATGAACTATAATATGCAAGGTATGGATAAGACAATTCCCGAGCTCTTCGCAATGCTAAAGGCTGCGGAGGTAGAAATCAAAAAGGAGCATCAAGTGTTGATGGTCAACAAGACCACTAGTTTCAAGAAAAAGGGTAAAGGGAAGAAGGGGAACTTCAAGAAGAACGGCAAGCAAGTTGCTGCCCAAATGAAGAAGCCCAAGTCTGGACCTAAGCCTGAGACTGAGTGCTTCTACTGCAAAGGGACTGGTCACTGGAAGCGGAACTGCCCCAAGTATTTGGCGGATAAGAAGGATGGCAAAGTGAACAAAGGTATATGTGATATACATGTTATTGATGTGTACCTTACTAATGCTCGCAGTAGTGCCTGGGTATTTGATACTAGTTCTGTTGCTAATATTTGCAACTCAAAACAGGGACTACGGATTAAGCGAAGATTGGCTAAGGACGAGGTGACGATGCGTGTGGGAAATGGTTCCAAAGTCGATGTGATCGCCGTTGGCACGCTACCTCTACATCTACCTTCGGGATTAGTTTTAGACTTGAATAATTGTTATTTGGTGCCAGCGTTAAGCATGAACATTATATCTGGATCTTGTTTGATGCGAGACGGTTATTCATTTAAATCTGAGAATAATGGTTGTTCTATTTATATGAGTAATATCTTTTATGGTCCTGCACCCTTGAAGAGTGGTCTATTTTTGTTGAATCTCAATAGTAGTGATACACATATTCATAATATTGAAGCCAAAAGATGCAGAGTTGATAATGATAGTGCAACTTATTTGTGGCACTGCCGTTTGGGTCATATTGGTGTAAAGCGCATGAAGAAACTCCATACTGATGGACTTTTGGAACCACTTGATTATGAATCACTTGGTACTTGCGAACCATGCCTCATGGGCAAGATGACTAAAACTCCGTTCTCCAAAACAATGGAGCGAGCAACAGATTTATTGGAAATAATACATACTGATGTATGCGGTCCGATGAATATTGAGGCTCGCGGCGGGTATCGTTATTTTCTGACCTTCACAGATGATTTGAGCAGATATGGGTATATCTACTTGATGAAACATAAGTCTGAAACATTTGAAAAGTTCAAAGAATTTCAGAGTGAAGTGGAAAATCATCGTAACAAGAAAATAAAGTTTCTGCGATCCGATCGTGGAGGAGAATATTTGAGCTACGAGTTTGGTCTTCATTTGAAACAATGCAGAATAGTTTCGCAACTCACGCCACCCGGAACACCACAGCTTAATCGTGTGTCCGAACGTCGTAACCACACTTTATTAGATATGGTGCGATGTATGATGTCTCTTACTGATTTACCGCTATCATTTTGGGGTTATGCTTTTGAGACGGCTGCATTCACGTTCAATAGGGCACCATCTAAATCCATTGAGACGACACCTTATGAACTGTGGTTTGGCAAGAAACCCAAGTTGTCATTTCTTAAAGTTTGGGGCTGCGATGCTTATGTGAAAAAGCTTCAACCTGATAAGCTCGAACCCAAATCGGAGAAATGTGTCTTCATAGGATACCCAAAGGAGACTGTTGGGTACACCTTCTATCACAGATCCGAAGGCAAGATATTCATTGCTAAGAATGGATCCTTTCTAGAGAAGGAGTTTCTCTCGAAAGAAGTGAGTGGGAGGAAAGTAGAACTTGATGAGGTAGTGGTACCTTCTCTTGAATTGGAAAGTAGTTCATCACAGAAATTAGTTCCAGTGATGCCTACGCCAATTAGTTAGGAAGCTAATGATGATGATCATGAAACTTCAGATCAAGTTACTACCGAACCTCGTAGGTCAACCAGAGTAAGATCCGCACCAGAGTGGTACCGTAATCCTGTTCTGGAGGTCATGTTACTTGACCATGACGAACCTACGAACTATGAGGAAGCGATGATGAGCCCAGATTCCGCAAAATGGCTTGAGGCCATGAAATCTGAGATGGGATCCATGTATGAGAACAAAGTGTGGACTTTGGTTGATTTGCCCGATGATCGGCAAGCCATAGAGAATAAATGGATATTCAAGAAGAAGACTGACACTGACGGTAATGTTACTGTCTACAAAGCTCGACTTGTTGCAAAAGGTTTCCGACAAGTTCAAGGAGTTGACTGCGATGAGACCTTCTCACCCGTAGCGATGCTTAAGTCCGTCCGAATCATGTTAGCAATTGCCGCATTTTATGATTATGAAATTTGGCAAATGGATGTAAAAACTGCATTCCTGAATGGATTTCTGGAAGAAGAGTTGTATATGATGCAACCCGAAGGTTTTATCGATCCAAAGGATGCTAACAAAGTGTGCAAGCTCCAGCGATCCATTTATGGACTGGTGCAAGCATCTCGGAGTTGGAATAAACGTTTTGATAGTGTGATCAAAGCATATGGTTTTATACAGACTTTTGGAGAAGCCTGTATTTACAAGAAAGTGAGTGGGAGCTCTGTAGCATTTCTAATATTATATGTGGATGACATATTGTTGATTGGAAATGATATAAAATTTCTGGATAGCATAAAAGGATACTTGAATAAAAGTTTTTCAATGAAAGACCTCGGTGAAGCTGCTTATATATTGGGCATCAAGATCTATAGAGATAGATTAAGACGCTTAATTGGACTTTCACAAAGCACATACCTTGATAAAGTTTTGAAGAAGTTCAAAATGGATCAAGCAAAGAAAGGGTTCTTGCCTGTGTTGCAAGGTGTGAAGTTGAGTAAGACTCAATGCCCGACCACTGCAGAAGATAGAGAGAAAATGAAAGTCATTCCCTATGCCTCAGCCATAGGTTCTATCATGTATGCAATGCTGTGTACCAGACCTGATGTGTGCCTTGCTATAAGTTTAGCAGGGAGGTACCAAAGTAATCCAGGAGTGGATCACTGGACAGCGGTCAAGAACATCCTAAAATACCTGAAAAGGACTAAGGATATGTTTCTCGTTTATGGAGGTGACAAAGAGCTCGTCGTAAGTGGTTACGTCGATGCAAGTTTTGACACTGATCCGGATGACTCTAAGTCACAAACCGGATACGTATTTATATTGAACGGTGGAGCTGTCAGTTGGTGCAGTTCTAAGCAAAGCATCGTGGCGGGATCTACGTGTGAAGCGGAGTACATAGCTGCTTCGGAAGCAGCGAATGAAGGAGTCTGGATGAAGGAGTTCATATCCGATCTAGGTGTCATACCTAGTGCATCGGGTCCAATGAAAATCTTTTGTGACAATACTGGTGCAATTGCCTTGGGAAAGGAATCCAGATTTCACAAGAGAACCAAGCACATCAAGAGACGCTTCAATTCCATCCGCGATCAAGTCAAGGAGGGAGACATAGAGATTTGCAAGATACATACGGATCTGAATGTTGTAGACCCGTTGACTAAGCCTCTCTCACGAGCAAAACATGATCAGCACCAAGACTCCATGGGTGTTAGAATCATTACTGTGTAATCTAGATTATTGACTCTAGTGCAAGTGGGAGACTGAAGGAAATATGCCCTAGAGGCAATAATAAAGTTGTTATTTATATTTCCTTATATCATGATAAATGTTTATTATTCATGCTAGAATTGTATCAACCGGAAACTTGATACATGTGTGAATACATAGACAAACAAAGTGTCACTAGTATGCCTCTACTTGACTAGCTCGTTAATCAAAGATGGTTAAGTTTCCTAGCCATAGACATGAGTTGTCATTTGATGAACGGGATCACATCATTAGAGAATGATGTGATTGACAAGACCCATCCGTTGGCTTAGCACGATGATTGTTTAGTTTGTTGCTATTGCTTTCTTCATGACTTATACATGTTCCTCTGACTATGAGATTATGCAACTCCTGAATACCGGAGGAATACCTTGTGTGCTATCAAACGTCACAACGTAACTGGGTGATTATAAAGATGCTCTACAGATGTCTCCGATGGTGTTTGTTGAGTTGGCACAGATCGAGATTAGGATTTGTCACTCAGATTGTCGGAGAGGTATCTCTGGGCCCTCTCGGTAATGCACATCATATGAAGCCTTGCAAGCAATGTGACTAATGAGTTAGTTACAAGATGATACATTACGGAACGAGTAAAGAGACTTGCCGTTAATGAGATTGAACTAGGTATGATGATACCGACGATCGAATCTCAGGCAAGTAACATACCGATGACAAAGGGAACAACGTAT
This sequence comes from Thinopyrum elongatum, assembly GCA_011799875.1. Classification (NCBI taxonomy): domain Eukaryota; kingdom Viridiplantae; phylum Streptophyta; class Magnoliopsida; order Poales; family Poaceae; genus Thinopyrum; species Thinopyrum elongatum. Next base: position 391,941,028 of record CM022303.1, read on the forward strand.
GTTGTTATGCGGTTTGACCGATAAAGATCTTCGTAGAATATGTGGGAGCCAATATGAGCATCCAGGTTCCGCTATTGGTTATTGACCGGAGATGAGTCTCGGTCATGTCTACATAGTTCTCAAACCCGTAGGGTCCGCACGCTTAACGTTCGATGACGATCGGTATTATCAGTTTATGTGTTTTGATGTACCGAAGGTAGTTCGGAGTCCCGGATGTGATCACGGACATGACGAGGAGTCTCGAAATGGTCGAGACATAAAGATTGATATATTGGACGACTATGTTTGGACATCGGAATGGTTCCGGGTGAGTTCGGGCATTTACCGGAGTACCGGAGGGTTACCGGAACCCCCTAGGGAATATATGGGCCTTATTGGGCCTTAGTGGGAGAGAGGAGGAGGCAGCCAAGGTGGGAGCGCCCCCCCCCCCCCAAGCCCAATCTGAATTGGGGTGGGGGCCGTCCCCCCTTTCCTTCTCCCTCTCTCCTCCTTCCTTCCTCTCCTACTCCAACTAGGGAAGGGGGAATCCTACTCCCACCGGGAGTAGGACTCCCCCCTTGGGCGCGCCATGAGAGGGCTGGCCCTCCCCTCCTCCACTCCTTTATATACGGAGGAGGGGGGCACCCCATAGACACACAAGTTAATTGTTTTAGCCATGTGCGGTGCCCCCCTCCACAGATTTCCACCTCGGTCATATTTTTGGAGAGCTTAGGCGAAGCCCTGCCAAAATCACTTCATCATCTCCGTCACCACGCCGTCGTGCTGATGAAACTCTCCCTCGGCCTCAGCTGGATCAAGAGTACGAGGGACGTCACCGAGCTGAATGTGTGTAGATCACGGAGGTGCCATACGTTCGGTACTTGGATCGGTTGGATCACGAAGATGTTCGACTACATCAACCGCGTTACTAAACGCTTCCGCTTTCGGTCTACGAGGGTACGTGGACACACTCTCCCTCTCGTTGCTGTGCATCACATAGATAGATCTTGCGTGATCGTAGGAAGTTTTTTGAAATACTACGTTCCCCAACACGGGCTTGCCGCAGCTCGCGAGTGAAGGCGGGGCACCCAGCCTCGAAATGTAAGTTCCCACCGTCACCGGGCGTGGGCTCGTCGACGTTGGGGCCATTGTGCCTATCAGACTGGCGTTGGGTTTCGTGGCATCGTTCGATGGTGATGCACACATCTTCCCTCCGCCTGCCTTCCAGGACTCACCGCTGGTCTCGACGTGCTCAAGGATCGGATGAAGCCATCGATACGTCGTCGGGTTCTTGCTGCGGCCCCTGCGCCAGCTGCCGCGGAGGGGATTGCACCGTGGGGGTGGCCCCTTCGGTACGGCCAGTGGCTCAGGCCGTTGTTTGCCGCCTACGGAGGCCGTGATGGGCCCGCTCGCTGTGATCCTCCCACCTCGGTGCAACCAATCAGACTCTGAATGGTGGCTCTCACTCATCCATCTGATCAGCCGCTGGCAGAAATCTCAACAGGAGTTGGGCCCGCGCCATGGCCTTCGAAGTAGTGCTCGGCATGGATGACGATGTAGACCATAACATTGTCTGGCTTCTAATAGTGCCAGTAGTGGCAACGTCGTGCTCTCGTCACCGTGAGCCAGTCGCCATGGTGGCGTGGCGGTGAGGTGGATGTGCTGGGGATCGGCAGCTCTATTCGGCGCATCAGCCGGGTCAGCTCGTCCCGGGGGTGGTGCACGTCCTGCGGCCACGTCCGCAGCGGGGACGGCCGGAGAGTTGCGGTTCGCCCCAGAGCAAGCACCACTGTTGCGGCTGTGTCCTTCAGCAGGGCGGAGTGGTGCAGATGGAATGATCACTCCACCCGCACCTTGTGGACCATGGCCGCTGGGATGCTACTGGCGCTGTCCTTCTCCGGTGCCGCCTGCTCCCATTTCGGCAGCGGGAGAGGTGGTGACGACGCCGCCGCCTGCGCCGGCCACGTCCCCTGCAACGTCCAAGTCCCCGTGTGTCCCCGTAGCCCCCGTAGTGTCGACGGCCGCGTGCGACGGGGCCTTTGAGGTGGACGGGTGAGCTGCAGCACCGGGCTTCTTCTTGGGCGCCATGGATGATGAAGCCGTCGATGAAGAAAATGATGATGAAGATGACGCGCTGCGTACGTTTCTCAGGTTCGCGCAAGCGCTTCCCCCTACCTGGCATGCCAAAGATGTCGTGGGAAACCACGGCCACCTATGGGGCCATCAGCCCCTTTGTGGTTCGGCGGGTGGAAGTGCACATTGCACAAAGAGCGGAGAGCGTAGCACAGCATGACAGAGATCACACGGGCAGTTTTTACCCAGGTTCAGGCCGCTGAAGAGAGAAGGAAGAAGAGGGAGAGAAGGGGAAGAAGGTTCAATAAATCTCAATTCTACTAGTACTACTAGGATATACCGTCCTTTGGAGTGTAAATAGATAAGCCGATGACATGTGGGTCAACCTCAAGAGGGCCCATATGTTAGTTAATAGAAGAGAGGTGCGTACAAGTAATTGCGGAATCGTGCTCCACTGGCAGACATGATGGCAATACAGGGTTAGGCTAATTTAGTAACACCAAGATTATTAATTAAGTGTCCCATCTGCTGCAGTGTGTATTGTCACTTCACTGTGAAGACTAGTTGAATAGTTCTCTCTGACCGATGGGGAATAATGGATCGCCAAGATTTCCTATCTATTTATGCCACTACTCTCATCCTGTCCAACAACAAGAACCATTGGCCAAGGCTCCCAGCATGAATTATGTACTACTACTAGTACCTACTCCCTCATTCCGGTTTATATACAGGTCAATAAAAAAATCATCATCCAAGGTAATGAGTGCTAGAAGAGTTTTTGTAGTATTGTACTACAGTACTTTGCAGAAGTACTCAATTAATGGGCTCGTTTTCCTCAAGAAAATTGTGTTTACCAACGTATTAATTGCAATACATGCGTGAACAACATAGGACCAGAACTTTTACATGCATTGGTGAGTTTTCTCTTAATTCTTGCATGCAATGTTTTAATGAAGCTTGAGATATGAACATGTCAATGGGATAGAGTAGAACCCTCATGCATGCATGCGTGCAACACTCACATGTACACATGCATGCACGCAACACTCACGCATCCATACGGCACATAGCACACGAGGCAACATACACGCTCACGCTCAAGTGCTCAACCTACACGTGCATGCACACAGATACACAGCCAGGGTGGTTCGAGCGCAAGGGTTGGACTCGTGTCACGCCTTCATAAAGTTTTGATTAAATTATTTCTTTGCTCTGCCAACTGACATGTGGGATCCAGAAACCACGTGCCAACTTAACCAGTCAATGAAGTGCCACGTAGACTATTCTGCCGGTCAACAGAGTGCAATACGATGCTCTACTGTGAGCTAGTGACTGTATAATCACCACAAAATGTACATAGTGACTGTAATGAGCGTAGTATGAAGTCTAGTGACCGTATTGTTACAAATACATTAACCACCAGTGTATTTATCTCGTTTCAAATTAAGCCATATTAACCGAAGAGGACGTAGTATGGACTACTAGTACTACTATGTCCCGTCAACTCACAGAACAAGGAGAAGATTGCTTACTACGCCCTCTCCCTTGCCCATGTGCGTGGTAGCTTGCAAGACGAGGATAAGCTTTCTTACTACATACGCCTATGCCCTCTCCCTCGCCCACACGCACGATGACTCACAGGACGAGGAGAGTCTTTTGACTACCTCGCCCTCGCCCTCGTCGTGGACATGCGGTAGTTCATTTGGTGTTAGATTGCCAGAAGCATATGTATTGCAGTACCATCATTGTTGGACCTCCCGAAGAGGCGAAGAGCCAAGCGTAAGGTTTATAGGAGTACGAGTTGTCATACTAGTACTACTATAGCGAACAACCGCTACTGTATGATGATCCCACGTCACCTATATCCAAAGTTGTGCCACGTTTTTTCTTACAACGCGTGTTGGAGCCCATGCAATAGCCACGCAAGTTGCACGTACACATAACACATTTACTAGTAAGTTCTAAAGGACAAATGCCAACATGCCACACAAGTTCATCTCCACTTCATGTGATAAAGTTGTGCATGACTACTCTACATATATTTACAGCGCTACCATTCACAATTTACCATACTCCACTTACACATTATAGATGGGCTCCATGTCCTCCTCCAGGTTCCAGTCCCAGGTGTTCTTCATAGATGGCACGATCCATAGCGGTGGGCAACGGGAATCATTATCGCAACTTTATAGTCTGGTTCCACACGATGGAGACTCATCCAAGCTGAAGTGGCATAAATCAGGGATAGCATGTCCCAGCATGTCATTCATCCAGCGGTGCGCACTGAAGACACAACCATGCTTCATGAACGGAAGGCCTTCTGTGTCGTGCACAGAAGGTGGCATCTATTTCACAATGGGGTAACTGTCCCCAATGAAAAGCGAGTACTCTCTAATAGTGTTCCTCAGCTCCCACATAGCATCATGGGGGTTGAACTCGGAGCCGTTCATCTGGTACACGCGACATCTCAGATCTGGACACATGGTGACATCCATGTTCAAGGTCCATGCATGATAATGTTGTGCTCAAATATGGCGCTCAGTAATATTGTGCAGCAAGTAGTACTACTATAATACTGGTATGGAGGAAGTACAATAATCGACTTATTACATATAGCCACTTTTGGCTACATGGAGGAGATAGTAAGACATGGAAAAATGGTGGGAGCTAGTGGGTTCAAGTCTTCAAGATCCTTGCTATATGCGTCCTCCTAGGTAAAAAATACTACTCCCGCCGATACCTACGACATACTACTACTATGGATCCAAAATAGTAGTAATACTAGTACAATGAAAGAGAAGGCGAGAGGGTTAAAAAAATCTAATACTAAATTGTACTAGTACTAAACATGTCTCAGTCAAGAAAAGAAAAGAACTAACAAGTAGTACTACTCTAACACACTGCAATGAGAGAATGGAATACATGGCTAGATGGTGACGATCCGATCGTGGTAGATCGTGTCACCTTGTTGCACATTAATGGTAACATGGGTAACGACTGCTAAGATAGTTGATCCCAACTTGCCAAACTCAACTACAAGGTTCCAGGTTAGACCGAATCATGGATGCAAATGCACATCCAGGATCAGTGATCTGATTTTGATCGGGGGATGCCTGGTCCCTGCAAAATAATGGAGTACCGTTAGGGATGCAAATGATGGTTATTGCATTCTGTTTGTTATCTCCCGTACCGTAGGATGGCACCCAGATGAAACAAGTCCCCTGGCTTGTGATCGCGAAGACGCGGCCTACATGGCACACGGCGTGTTTGAACTTGTACGGGTACAAATCTGCCGTGGCCAACATGTGCCAGCCTCTGCCGTTAGGGCCATTTGTATTGATGGCAATCCTTATGTCGAACACCGCGATGAGATAGTAATCGTCACAGCTGTTGTGCTTTGTCGGCGGGTCCGCAATTGCTATCTTCTTCAATCTCATGGTGGCATCATCATATGTATTCAAGCCCAGCCAGTTGGGAAGGCCGGTCCCAATGCTGGAGAAGGGGTCTGTAGGAACGGCCGCACTGCTATGGATATTATGCAAAATGATGGTGGTATCCAGCCGTAGGTATGCAAGCCAATCTCCGTTGGCACCAACACAAACCTATATATGTGATGGTGGGCAGCAAAAAAATTACTGGATCTAATAACTAAGTACTATATTTAGAATATATACTACATGATCAAACTCCATGACTAACCTGCTCATTGGACAAAATCTGACTACCTCTCAACATCGGCAACTCTAGTTGAGTTAACGTGCAACCACAGCCATGTTGTGGTGGATTATTCAATGGATTGTCCCATTGCATAAACTTCTCCTCGAGTACGCATGGAAGACCAACAAGGATGGCCTTCTCCCAAGCCTGTTTATGCATCGTCTTTAAATAGTTCATGCAGGAAGCACCGAGTCTTGGCGGTGGTGAAGCAGTCGGAGCGGTGTGCGATTTCTCTCAGAGGATCGTCGTCCAAGGTCTCCCAGCCCTGACAAGGAGGAGAACCGCCTGGCGAATCCATGGCAGTAGCGACGAACTGCCTTGGTCTCTTCACGAAGGGGAACTAGCAAGGAGGAGATAAGAGTGTAACCGCAGGGCCTCGTCGCTTGGCTAAAGAGGTTATGCGGGCACACAGTATTGGTCGTGTGATGGTGCAGTTGTTATTTAATACGTACTACTAGTATATTATAGGCATACTAGTACTGTAGTAGTACTTTATACTTAGTGTACTAGTTTTGAACTTTGGAATCTCAAGGCCAAGGAGCTACAATTGCAAGTGGAGGATACTATAGTTCTCTAGAAACATCATTGTTCTATCAATGTAGGGAAAGTACACCTGCATAGTTTTGCTACTCTATTCAAGCACGTAGCTGACCTACTCAGCCACTCGTCTCACGCACCCACTAGCAGCCTATTCATCAGCGACGGTTACTACGAGGGCAAAACATTTCAGTCCTTTGATACCATGAGAGTAGGCCTTTTCTTTTCCATTTTTGGAGGTGTAATGGATCTCGTTGAACTTTGTTCGTTGGTCATTCCTTTTTTATTAATGAGATGAATCAAAACTTTTGCCTCCGTTTCAAAACAAAAAAATCACGCCAAAGAGGATTTTTTTATAGAGTTTAGAGTTGATCGTTGTGCAACTTTAGAGCCGATAAAGGAGCAAAGTCCATGCGTGCAACGCCACAAGCTACAGAGTACTTTTGGTCCACAGCCAGATTGCACAGTTGCCAATGCAGTGCCAGGATTTTCTGGCTCCCCTGGCTTAATTGGGAAGCGCTATTAAAGATGGCAGCTGAGGAAGAAGCAAGCGAGGGGCGGCTACGGTGAGCAAGCAGGCGAGAAACGCTGCTATGATCTACGTGCAAAATATACGTGAGGGAAAAACCGTGCACGTGGCTGGGCTATCCGGTGCACCCAAATTATGGTGCGACACGTGCGTCAGAGTTCAAAAGTCAAACGACAAGTGTACAAAGAAAGTTTTCTTAATATAAAATCAAACAAATTTAACATGTATATGTATATTTCAACCATGCCACAAGTAAGAAAATTATATTTGAATTACAACATGAGAAACAAAAAGAATATGATTACCACTGATTTTGTTAGTGGACAAAATTTATGGCCCGGTCTAAAATGAGCCATATTCGCAATGTAATTTGACTTGTTTGTTTCTAGAGTTCTACTGAATATTCTGAAATGTTTTATGTGCGTATACAATTATCTTTGGTTTTTTGGGAAAGTTTGCTCCAGTAGGCGGAGTAGAACCAAACACTCTCACGTAGGCGGTAGGATTAACAGAATTTTTTTCTGAGCAGGACGACACAATATTCGCTTACAGCGAAGATACTAAAATATTTAATAAAGGCTGTTGTGCTTTCCCGGGGATCGAATGCACAAAATGAGCTAATACTCCCGCGACCACTAGTACTACAATGCAATATAGAATTGCTATTTGTCGCTAGTACATTGTTCCTTATACATATTGGAGTATTTAATAAAAAAACTACCACTTTCCAACCAGCCCTACCAAGAAACCACCACTCTACAAAAATTAGCAAAAATATACCAAAAATTTCTTAATCCGTCGCAATAAACTACCAAATGCCGATTACGCATGTTTAAACCCATGTGGCACCTTAAGTCAACACCGTCTGCTTGACCGGCAAGTTAGGCATTATGACTTGTGGGACCTACGTGTTAGTCTCAACAAAAATCCCAGAGTCACCTCCTATCTCCGGCCCATCCATTTAGTCATCCTCGGCCATGGGAGGTAGCCACCGCCGCCGGCAGAAGGCGAGGTCAAAAGCCCCGGCGGCACGGAGCCCATCTTGCGGCAGCCTGGAGGCCAGCTAGATGCGGCGCTCACGGCCTCTAGCTAGCTAAGCTAGCACACACCCTGCTGGATGCATCCGGCTACTTGTGTGCAAGGTTTGCTAGCTAGGTTGGACGGCGGTGCGGCGGCTTGCTTGCGCGTGCCGCGCTAAGGCTAGCCATCCTACTCAAGCGAAGGCCAGCGCGGCGGCTTGATCATACATGAGCCGCACTCGGGCCAGCCAGCCAACTCGTGTGGAGGCCAGCGCGGTGGCAGGCCCGTCCGGCGGAGCGGTGGCCAGCTCGCCCATCACCGACACCAGCGACAAGCACGCATAGAACTGTTTGAAGTAATGTTCAGGAAAAAAATGATTGGATGAGGAAGAAGAAGACATATGCTCACATATGGGTCCCACCTGTCCTAACAATCAACACAACAGTCAAACAGATGGTGTTGACTTAAGGTGCCTCGTTAGCACGAACGTGTGGGCCAACCCTATCATAAACGGGTTTGAACGAGCCTAATCGACACTTGGTATTAGTTTTTTGGCGCGGATTAAGAAAATTTTGGTATGTTTTTGCTATTTTTTGTACAATGGTTTCTTGCTAGGACTGGTTGAAAGTGGTAGTTTTTTGTTAAATACTCTACATATTGTAAGTAGGAGTGAAAGTTAAGCTTTGAAAGCCAATAAGCATGGCTAGTTACATAGTGTACCTATGTGTACATAATTCAAACTAAATACCGACCATGGGTGACTAATATCTTGATGGAAAACTCGAAACTATGGAAATACAAATATATTATTGGTACTTGTTTCCATAAACTTGGATCTACGTTCTATTCAATGGCTGAGCATGTGGGGCCTTAGCAGGATGACTTCCCAAATCCCAACTATGTAAAACAAGGTTTTCCCATCTCAGATAAGGAGGGGATGACGACGGTGCGCCACCGGCCCGCTCTACTTCTCGTAGTCATCACTAGGTGGTCTACAGACATGTAGATGTGTTTTTCCACATCTCGTGTTCATCGTATTGCCACAACTATTGATGAATAGATCGTAAGTTCTTCGCGAGAAAACCTTGGTTGAGCGTGTGTGCGAGAGAGAGATCGTGCATGTGTGTGATACGGAGAGACTGAGGCAGAGATACGAGATTCTTTGTGTGTTTGTGTGTGTGGAGGATAGAGAGAGACCTATGCATGGGGCTTTGTGTTGTGTAACATATGGAGACATATAGACATAGTGAGAGAGTGAGTGTGTGGGATACATATGCGTACATAGGGAGAGAGGTATGAATTAGAGAGACGGAGATTTTTGGTGTGCATGTGAGTCAGAGAGATAGGGATATATATATATACCTGGAGCTGGAGAAAATATACAAGGGTGTGTGTCATGAAAGAAGGATCCAGATAGATGGGGTGGTGTGTGTGTCTGTGTTTGTTTGTGCGCGTATGTGTGTGAGAGAGAGGGAGTGTGTGTGTGTGTGGAGAAGAGAGACCACTGATGATGTAAACCTAGTTGGGAAGGGGGAATGATATGACATGTGTGTCCAAGAGAGAGAAAGGCATGTCTAGTAGCGGGATAGCATGGGTGTGGGCGAGGAGCAGGCTATTTGGAAGAGACATCTAGTGTGTGCGCACGAGAGAGAGAGAGAGAGAGAGAGAGAGAGAGAAAGAGAGAGAGAGAGTCATTTGTGTGCAGAGGTGGCCTATATTTAGGGAGACAAGGTCGATGCTATTTGAAAGTGGCCTATGTAGGGAGACGCAAGGAAAGCGAGTCATTGTGTGCGTCACAGAGACTTCATGAGAGATCTAAAATAGATGGTGGGGAGAACAGCGTGCGAGTTTGAGATCGATGATACGCTAGAGGGCTATGGAGAGAGTCACGACATATATGTATATAGGGAATGAGGTTTGGGTCCGCATGTGGGAGATGGAAAGAGGATAGAGGTGCACAAGGAGACGGAGGGTGTTTGTGTGTAGTGGGGGTGCTGAGTGAGGTGTGTATCAATGTTAGAGAGAGATAGAGAGATGGTGGAGAGTGTGCGAGAACCTGATAACTAGTTAGATAGACATTGGGGGCAGTGTTTTGTGTGTATGGGAAAGATACATGGCTATATTGTGTGTGTGTGTGTGTGCTTGGGAAAGAGAGATGTTGAGAGACCTAGAGAATGGGGGAAGAGATGTGGGCATGTTGGGGTTCAGACCTAGAAGAGAGAGAGAGAGGGGTTAATGTGTTCCCGTGTTTGTGTCCAGGGGAGAGAAAGGCTTGTGTGGGGGGAGAGGTGTCGGGGAGGTGTGCTTCAGATAAAGAGTGAGGTGTGTATGTCTGAGAGACATAAATGTAATTAAGATATATATGGTCAAGAGTGTGTGCACTCATGCTTGATCAATTGGTTTCATATTTTGGACTATGCGATAGCGATACTTTTGAACAAGCGTGGTATACTTTGAACTACCAGAATTACATACCTAAGATTAGAAATTCTGAATTCGACTCCATTATTAGCTTTTGTAATTCATTTAAACGGGGGTACATTTTATAATTTGGGATTTAGTAATTTCAAATTCATATATCAAACCTAGATATGTACACATACGATCGTGTTTAGACCTTATAATTATCCACTTTATCCATACAAATATACATTTTTCAGGGGCATACCCAAGTGGAGCTACCCGGGTGCATAGGACATCGGGTGCAATATGTTTTCTTTGTAAGTTTCATGCAAAATGTAGTGTGTGACACCCCATCTTTAGATGAAAAATATGAGCTATCATATGCTAGGACACCGGGTCATTTTCTCTCTAGGTCCGCCCCTGATTTGTTTTTGTCATCATATTTAGGATAAACACATTTGAAATTTCATTTTAATTGGAGCATACGATGGTATTTGCTTACACTAGCTCAAGGATCCATATTTGAATTGAATGGACAATCTAAATTTTGAGTTGGAGACATTGATTTTTGAAACTTGCACTTTTTTTGCGTGCACAACAAATAAATACTCGGCCATAATATCATAGTCGATTGTACAAGAGCAGAACACTTAATTTCAGCCGCCAAAAGCTTTGAAACTTCCCGCTTACATCAAAATATCACGCTCCCAAAAGTTTAGCCCTGTGATATTCCTCTTTTACCCCTGCCCGATCAATGGAAAAGGGCTGCTTTGGTAACTCCATTGTTTTCCCCTCTTTGCCCCCAACATTCTTCCCTAGAACCCCTCCCATCCCCACCTCCCCCAAGCCGCCGAATCTAGTTTTTCGTCGCAGTGGTGCACCTCACACCCCGTTAGATCTACCTTCCGCACCTTGGAACCCCCAACTGCTAACTCAGCAATGCACCGGAGCCGCTTCAGCGAGTGGCTTGTCCACTGCACCAGATCTCCTTGACCGCCATCATGGTCCACCGCACTAGATCTGCTTCACTGGCGCCCTCGTCCACCACAGTGTAGACCCTTCACCGACGCCCTCGTCCACCACATCGCTGGCCCTTCATAGAAGCCATCGTCCGATGAAATAGATCCACCTCACCAAAAGCACTATACACCACGTGGATGTGCTTCGCCGACACCTTCGTCCACTACACCAGACCCGCTCCATGGAAGCCATATTTAACTCCACCGACCTAGCTTTACTGATGCCACTGCCTCATCAGGTTATTTCAATTGCTACTCCTTTGGTTTTTCTCCTCTTTATTGTACAACCGTTCACTTATCACATATCAGCTTTCTTGGATGTCAACAGGTGCTGCAACCGAAGCACCAGAGCCACTTCACCAACGGCGACATCCTGCCCCAACTCAGCCACAACATGAGCACCATCGACGACACTTAGCTTTCATGTATGAAAATGATGCCCATATGTCGCCGAGAATCAAGTACTATTCCCCAATGGCCGGTGCTTACGTTCCCTTTCTTAGCAAAAGCACCGCACCTTTGAATTTCTTCAGTGCATCATTCAATTTTTTATGAGAGGCGTTATTCTGCTTGCACCTGTAGGTCCAAACGTGTGGCAGTGAACATGTTACATGTGCGAAAATAGAAATCAGTGCACATGTAGTTACAATGCTTTTGTTTGATCTAAGTATTACTGTACTTCCTAGATATTACTGCCTCCTATTTTACTTCTTGCATGCTATATTTATGATAATGGTGTTTTCTGATGTCACCTGTTGCTTACAATTATTGTAATGGATTGCTTCTATGTTCTCTATGCTAAATTACACATCAACAAACTAGCTTGTAGCTCTGCTGCTTTTTGTTCGTCTTAACCGACTTTTTTCAATGCTAGCTATTACAGCACTGTTCCGAGCCTTTGTTTATAACTTTTTTGTGCATTCTTGATCTTCCCAAGTTGCATGACTAATTTGTTGCTTTTATTCATTATGGAGGTACCAACCACATCAAGCAAAATGCTTTTTCTTTTGGGACTGGCACCTCGAACAAGCATAAAAATAGAGTGAAGCACATATATTGTTGTGTAAGCACACACCCTTCTTTCATTAGTTTAGATGAACCATCGATGATCAATTTGAACCAGTGCCTGTGATTAAAATTAGTTTTACCAAAATAGAGGGGGGGAAATAAACTACGACTAGATTTGCATGTACGGGATGCTGACGACATCTTCAAAGAACATTGCAACAGCAGGTAGGCTTCACGACAACATATGGTAAGCCAATGTGTTTTAGTACATGTGAAATGCCATGCGTGTGGGATGATTTCTTGCCTTGTGCCCTCAACCTGTAATCCTACAGAATTACAAATAGTTTAGTTGCCTGCTTTGCTGCATTGCTTGATTCGAACGCTTGTTTGCTACTTGTTAGGCTATACCTGAGTTGCTCAATATGTCAGTAGTGTGTGTTGTATTATCATAAAGAAATGCTTGCCTAATTCATTTGACTCCTTAACTTTTCCTATGAACTCCATCACAAGACTGTCTTGCTAGTTTATATGAGGCCACACTGTTAAGTAATTTCTCAGAATATTTCAACTCTTTATATGCTTGGGCAACATAAATATAGCAGTGGTACACTGCCTTCCATATTACTATTTTAATTTGTTTTCGGCTGATGCAACTTCGAACCATTTAAATATAGCTTGCCATGCTCGCCAAAAATTCATATGTCGTTTACCATGTAAGCTTACTACCTGGATCATGCTATAACTATCTCTTACTTATGTCCAGCGGAAACATTTCAGGATGTAGTTCAAACTAGGACACAATATACACCTCCAGGGTCTATTTGTGGAACTACTGCACCATCCATGTTACCAGATGGTAGTAGTTCAGAGGCAACACCATTGGAGAGCACATATATTATAGTTCTTGAGGCTCTACTAGAGTCAGAAAGAGACGGTGTGGCTGCCATGAATGAGGTAATCCTGACCTTGAGGCTAAAAAATATGTAATTAGTAGCACGCATTATGCAAGCAAACCAAAAATTGGAGGAAGTAAGAATGTTGCATCTGAAGACGGAGCAGGTCCTGCTGCTTCTGCTATCTGAAGCATAGGGTAATCCCAGTTCTTCTTTAGATACCAGTTGAAATTTTCATTAGATTAGTATACTTGCATGTTGTGTCATGTGTGTGAAGGGATTATGTTGTAAGACCCCATATTTGTTGTCCATGTCTTCTAATGATCTGATTTTTTAGGCGAGGTAATCCTGGGTACTTGTATGAGTGGACATAAGGTGAACTGTTTTTCGTATGAGGAGACTGTATTGGATGAAATAACTGTTTGACTCAAAGTGTATCCAACCTACTGAATTCAAAGATCATGACATTTCTAAATCATATTCATATATAAAGGTGGAATAAATGTTTGTTATGGTTTTTAAGATATATAAGAAAACATAGAATGATGTATGAATATTCATAATTGAATACAAAATGGATTCAAATTTAGTTGCCAGGGTAAACATGAATGCTTATTCTCGCAAAATTTGAACGAAAAGGCAAAACACCCACTCCCTTGTCAGCTACCCGAAACCAGTGTTTGCGAGATGGAAATTACTGTCTACCTTGATACTTTACATCCTATCATCCCGATTTCCACTACTCTCAATAGGGGTAGGTTAGTAACTTCAATCAGATGTGACACGACCGGCTCTCCCTCATTCAGACATGGTGGGTGCCAAACATGGGCGGCAAAACACATTTGATTCAGACTCGTCCAGAAGACCTCTGTCTCTCCCTCCATTCCCCATTCATACACGGTGGGCGGTAAAACAAACACTACTCGGCCAAAATCGATCTAGGCAAATATTTTAAATAGTGGCAGGTGTGTAACTTCACTCATATGTGACACAACCGCCCTATCTGTCAGCCCCATTCATACAATGTGGGCGCCAACCGTGGGCACCAAAACACCCTCTCCTTGTCGAGTGTACATTCACTCATTTTGCTCCATATGTAGTCCGCGTTGGAATCTCGAAAAGACTTATATTTAGGAACGGAGGGAGTAGTATAGTATGTTCCTTGTCGGGAAGTGGAGCAGGGACATTGCGAGTCGACAGGTCTATTGGGTCGCTTCTGATGGATGCTTTCCACTATTCTAGATGGTGTGCCATACTATCCAGAAAATGATGGGAGCTATGTCGCCTTTGAGAGTCTAGCCTCATAGTAACAGTATTGTGCCTTCAGTTGAATAGAGCTGCTCCTGTAGGGGCGGAAGCCTTTCTAGCCGTACCAGTAATACAACCCATATGTTCCAGCTGGTTCCACTTTCCTGATTTTACTCGTGATGCTTAGAGATTTCCCCTTTTATCTACACTATTATGATCTTCGTTGGTGCTTTCTCTCCTACTAGCAGCACTCCACCCTTCAAGCTAAACAACACACCACTCATAATTCCATAGCTTAGTTGTTCAAATATGAATGTGATATGATACTGATATTAGTTAACATACGCACATTTAATTGGTCAGCTAATGCTCCCACTTGAGTTTCCAAATGCATGTGGCAACATATAGAGAGACAGCAGGAATTGCATTTCTTTGTCACTTATTTACTGTACTATCTTGTCTATACCAAAACTTTGTTGTTAGTTGAAAGCAAACATCGGTTGCTAAGTAGCCTTTGCGTGGTTTGCAGCTTCGCATCTGCCATGCCACGCAGCGGCGGAGCTACAACAAAAAGTCAGGGCGGGCCAGTCTATGCCCTAACTTGTACATAGGCGTTGTTTTTACTCACTAAGTAGCATATTACTCATGCAATTGCTTTGGATTGGATGAGCCATGACATAGTTTTGCCCCAACATAGCCCCGCCAGTGATGCGACGGTCAACACTATACTCATCATGCTTAGGGTTTCCCCCTTTTATGATCACCACGACCAGCCTACGTGATTCATGTCATAATAGCATTGCTCCACCCATCACGCTAAACAAGCTTAGTTGTACAAATTTGAATCTGATATGATGTTGATATTAGTAAAACAGAGATATGTTTAAATGTCAGCTAAATGTTGCTAAATTAGTTTTGAAATGCATGTGAGCCACATATAGAGAGACATGAAGGAAACGTATTTCTCTGTGCCCTCTGGTTCATCATGGGTGTGCAATAGAAATTGTATAGAAAGACTTGTAATATCTACAATCTGCTGCTATTTTGCTCTTCTTTAACATGATCCTCTTCTCTTCTTCTTTAATAAGTACAATATGTTCCTTGTTGGGAAGAGTAGCAGAGACATTTGCGGTTGACAGGTCAGGTAAAGTTGTTGTTCCTTAGTATATTTTGAAGTTGTCATCTGCGAAGTATCATTACTTCTGGAGCTCTCAACAGGGAGCCTATATTTTTAGTAGTAGGCGACATTATATTAATGCACACACCAAATTACAACACACCTGGCATATCTCAGAAGATTTCATAGAGATAGCACATAGGGGTTACAGGGAGGCACTATTGGATTAGAATCCCGTATGCATTACGAAGATAATCTCACTTATTTTTATGATTTCATGCATGAAGGTATTGAACATGATCATAATGAATATGAGAATGGGCGCACGAGAGGAATATTGCGGAACAATCCACTGGCAAATAAACTTGGCATGGTCATGAGGACATTGCTACCATAGTTACACCCATAGCCCCTGTTGCTATACCTATTGGGTCAACTACTGGTGCTCGCGCACGCGAGTTGAATTATCAGGTACTTTTGTTTCTTGGTCATATTTCTAATGTTCATGAGAATGTGATGCTGCCTAACTTAGATATGTTGCTTACAGTTGAAGCGCCGAGCATGTACAAGAAGAATGAACACTGGAGCATGATCAAGCTTTGTGATGAAGGTGTGTGCAAAGGGAACAAGAACTGTGTTTCCGGTGGAGATTTCTGTACTTTGAAGCCACCATGATGACAGACAAGAAGATGGACAAAATATACAAGATGGTCTTTGATAAATTTCGTCCATAGCTTATTATTGGTGTTGTGCCACCTTATTTGTGGGTCAGGCCCATGTAATTTTGAAATACTACTTCATAGGCTATTTTTAGAGTCTGTATTATAGAGGAAACAACTCAGGAGGTGTTTTAGTCCCACCTTGCCAAGGGTGGACAAAATCCCCTCTCTTTTCCCCTATAAATACAGCCCTTAAGGCATCCTTTAGACGTGAGTTTTATTTAGTTAAAAGTTAGGCATTGCTGCAACTTTGTGTACTTCGTTTGTGTCCAACGACCAGACCAAGACCACTTTTAAAACCCCACTTTTATCAACACTTCATATATATTCGCAATATTCAGATTGCTTTATCATATTCTTGCTTGTTTTTCGATTGCTTGCAGGAATAGACCTTCGTGGTCAGGTTGATCGTGCTCTGACATGGTCAATAACCCTTGGGAAGTTGGTTTAGTGATTGCTAAGGCGCAACATCGTGCACGTTTGTAGTAGGATCGTCAAAGTCGTCTCCACCAAGTTATCATCCCCCTCGCCTCTATTAAGTGGTATCAGTTTTCAGGTTGCTCTGTGAGAATTTCCTGTTTGACCTAGATTTGTTTTTTTTATTACCTAGTGTCCAAGAAAAGCCAAAAAAATTGTAGATTAGTTCATCCGTGTCCAAGATAGTTTGAGCATTTTCGCCATTGCCACTTAGTTTTGGCTTTGTTGAATTTTCGGTTCCATCATGTGTCGAGTTGCTTGTTTTAGTGTCTAGTCTTTTAGAGTTTCGAGTTCTTGTCACATTTTGTTCACGCCACATCCGCATACACCATCATCCACTTTGTTGGAAAATAATGCATGGATGCATGCATCAGTTCAAAGAATTCCAAGTCAAGTTGCATGAGCTATCCTGTCACGTAATAACAAACTACATGCAACACGTCTCAACTCGCCGTTTGGTAGCTGCAGCTCCTTCCCGAGTCCTCAGCTAGGACGTGTGCATTATCCTACTGCTCCTTCCGATTCTCCTGCTTCCAACGAGTGCATCACGCTTCGCTCGGCAAGACATTCCATTGAAACATTGCTTGTTGGACTGCTTCCTGAATAATCTCTATAAAGAGCAGAGAGCATCAGGAGATAAACACAACACATCTCCATCTCCTTCCTCACATACCACAAGTGCTGAGCCACCATCTGAATGAAGCCGGCCATGTTGTCCGTCAAGCATCGGCAGCCCGGCGAGCGGTGTCTCCGTGACTCCGGCCGCATCCTTCGACCCTGCACGAGCGCGGTCTAGAGTTTTCTAGGCAGCGTCCGCGTGACCGCTCCTTCGACATCCTCGACGACATCATCTCCGGCGACGGCTGCTTCGTCCACGTCCTCGACGACATCGTCTTCGGCGACCGCTGCTTCCTCGACATCCTCGTCGACATCATCTCCACGACCACTGCTTCCTCTACGAGATCGTCTCCGGCAAACTCCATCCACGAACACCACTACACCGATTTCTAGAATGTAAGTTGCATCTGGTCATTACTAGTACTAGATAAATCTGTGCATGCTCTAGCCGATTCTATATCAGGTCGATCTAGTGTTTATAGACTGTTCTCTGTCCCTGGTACTAGTGGATTCAGTTATGCCCTGTGTGTACGGTAGATTATGTATCTTCATGTTAATCAGCATGTACTACTACATTGTTGCCACTAGTATGGTAGACAGTCCTATCACGTCATGAGATGTTTTTATTTGCATGCTTAGAATACATGGCTGGGTGCTATCACTCTACTTATTTCTGAATCTGGGTTGCATGCTTCTGAAGAAAACCAATTGCATGTTTAACCTGCTCCAGTGCGTACTAATTAAAGGAATTAAATTGATGACAAATTATGTATTGTTTGTAACAATCCAGAAAATTCTAGATCAATTTGTCATGGATGCTCATGTTGCGGAACTGATGAAGCCTGAAAAGTTTGCCGGTGACAACTTCAAGAGATGGCAGTCCAAGGTGCGTCACTACCTCCTGTCCAAGGGCCTGTGGTGGATTATCCCACAGGTTAGGCCGCTGACTCGTCAGCAGGTAATGGACTTTGAGTTAGCGAATGACACTGTTGTGGCTATCATCTTGTCGCTCCTTGAGAACTAGCTCTATGTTGTATACCATGGGTACACCTCTGCAATAGAGCTTTGGGAGGCGCTGGATCGCAAGTACGCGGTCTCTGATGCAGGGCAATGGATTTATGTGGTTGAACAGTACCACGATTTCCGCATGGTGGATGGCATCTCTGTCGTCAAGCAAGCTCATGACCTTACATCGATTGTGAGTGAGTTGGCTCAGTTTGATGTTAACGTCAATGCCAAGTTTGTGGTGGGGGGCATCATTGCCAAACTCCCTCCTTCATGGAGAGATTTTGCCACCATGCTTAAGCACAAGAGGGAGGCAATGAGGGTTGATGACCTGATTGCTCACCTTGATGTGGAGGAGAAGGCAGGTGCTAAAGACACACCTTCCATGGCACATGACGGCACCTCAAACGCCAACTTTGTGCAGAAATCTGGTGCTAAGTACAAGGGCAAACAACAGAATCCAAAGGCCAAGAATACAACCAACTTTAAGAAGAAGAAGAAGAAGGAAGGCAAAATTTGTACGTGTGTGGTGAGCCTTGCCACAAGGCCAATAGAAGCCACAACAAGAAGGGCAAGAAGGGTGGACAGCAGAATGGACAGAAACACTGTCAACGTGGTTGTTAGCGAGCCTAGTACTGCAGGGTATGATTCGAACCCTGCTGTTTTAATGGCGTGTCAATCCACTGAATGGCTGGTTGACACGGGAGCTAACATTCATGTATGTGCTGACCTTAATCTACTTTCCTCTTGTCAGGCTACAAACGGTTCCCCCATCTTGATGGGAAATGGCTCAAGTGTTGCTGTTCTTGGAGTAGGGAAGGTTGACCTGAAGTTTACATCAGGAAAAATCATTACCTTAAAGAATGTGCAGTACGTGCCCTCAATAAATAGGAACCTGATTAGTGGCTCTCTTTTATGCCGAGATGGCTTCAAATTAGTTTTTGAGTCGAATAAAGTTGTTATTTCCAAATTTGGTTTATTTATAGGGAAAGGCTATGAGTGTGGAGGCTTGTTCCGCACATCTTTGTTGGATGCTGAGAATAAATTTGTTCACAACACTATTAGTGTTCTTAATTCAAATAAAGATGCATCCATTTGGCATTCCAGATTATGTCATGTTAATCTTGGTAGTATTTCTCGCATGAGCAGCCTGAATTTAATTCCTAAATTTTCCGTAGTCAGAGGTTCTAGGTGCCAAATATGTGTGCAAGCAAAGCAACCTCGGAAGCCTTTTATGGCGGTCGAGGAAAGAAGTACGGCATCACTAGAACTAGTTCATTCCGATCTCTGTGAGATGAATGGAGTGTTGACTAAGGCAGGGAAAACATATTTTTTATCTTTTATTGATGACGTAACTAGATTTTGCTACCTGTACTTACTTAAAATTAAAGATGAAGCATTGAACTATTTTAAAATCTACAAGGCAGAGGCCGAGAACCAATTAAATGGAAGAATTAAGCGTCTAAGGTCCAATCGAGGTGGAGAATATGTTTCAAGTGAATTTTCCCAATTTTGTGCGGAGCATGGAATAATCCATGAAGTGACACCGCCCTACTCGCCCCAATCAAATGGGGTTGCCGAAAGAAAGAACTGCACTCTAATAGTGCAGGTATGTCTAAGGCATGGTTGGGTGAGGCTATCTTGACCGCTTGTCATATCCTTAATCGGGTTCCCACTAAAAATAGTGAGGTGCTCCATATGAAGGATGGAGAAAAAGGAAACCTAATCTCTCATATTTGCGCGCTTGGGGATTCTTGGCGAAACTCAATGTACCGATAACCAAGAAACGCAAACTCGGACCTAAGACGGTTGATTCTGTCTTTCTTGGTTATGCACATAATAGTGTTGCCTATAGATTTTTAGTAGTTAGATCCGATGCACCGGATGTGCCGGTAAACATGGTGACGGAATCTAAAGATGCTACATTTTTCGAGGACAATTTTCCCATGAAGAATACAGGAGCATCATCTAGTGAAGCAAACTTTAATCCAACTCTGGAACTACCCACTCACGAAAATTCTGAACACACACATGTGGAGAATGATAGAGAAGTGGCTCCACGAAGGAGTAAGAGACCAAGAATTGAAAAATCCTTTGGTGATGACTTCATTGTGTATCTCGTGGATGATGTGCCAAAGTCCATGTCAGAGGCATATGTATCTTCTGATGCGGAGTACTGGAAGGACGCAGTCCATAGCGAGATGGATTCCATCATTGCAAATGGGACTTGGGAGATCACTGACCATCCATTTGGTTGCAAACCAATTGTATGTAAATGGATCTTTAAGAAAAAGCTTAGGCCCGATAGTACTATTGAAAAGTACAAGGCAAGGCTTGTGGCAAAGGGGTATACCCAAAAAGAAGGCGAGGATTTCTTTGACACTTACTCACCCGTTGCGAGATTAAGCACTATCCGTGTGCTATTGTCATTGGCTGCCTCATATGGTTTCCACCTTCATCAAATGGACGTGAAGACAGCTTTCCTTAATGGAGAGCTAGATGAGGAGATCTATATGGAGCAGCCCGATGGTTTTGTAGTACCCGGATAAGAAGGCAAGGTGTGTAAGTTGATGAAATCTTTGTATGGCCTCAAGCAAGCGCCAAAGCAATGGCACGAGAAGTTCGAAAAAACTTTGACGTCTGCAGGCTTTGTTGTGAATGAAGCCGATAAATGTGTTTACTACAGATTTGGTGGGCGTGATGGTGTGATTTTATGCTTGTATGTTGATGATATACTCATCTTTGGAACAAGCATTGCTGTTGTAAATGACTTGAAGTCATTTTTATCCCAGTGTTTTGACATGAAGGATTTGGGAGAGGCTGATGTAATTTTAAACATTAAATTGATCAAGGGTGAGAACGGGATTGCTCTTACGCAGTCTCATTATGTGGAGAAAGTCCTAACCTGCTTTGGGTTTATGGATTGCAAAGATGTCCCACACCTTATGACCCTAGTCTAAAGCTTAGAAAGCATGACGGACAAGGGAAGGATCAATTGAGATACTCCCAAATTATAGGATCTCTTATGTATCTGGCTAGTGCCACTAGACCCGACATCTCATATGCTGTTAGTAAATTAAGCCGGTTTACTTCTAATCCGGGAAATGATCATTGAACATCACTTGAGCGTGTATTGAGATACTTGAAGGGACCCATGTCTTATGGGATTCACTATACTGGGTACCCAGCTGTACTTGAAGGGTATAGTGACTCTAACTGGATCTCAGATGCGGATGAGATCAAAGCCACAAGTGGATATTTATTCACTCTTGGCGGTGCTGCCGTCTCATGGAGATCTTGTAAACAAACTATTATAACAAGATCAACCATGGAGCCATAATTAGTAGCACTTGACACGGCCACTGTTGAGGCGGAGTGGCTACGTGAGCTCTTAATGGATTTACTAGTAGGCGAGAAGCCTATTTTGGCTATCCTCATGTACTGTGATAACCAAACAGTTCTCACAAAGGTTAAAAGTACAAAGGACAATATGAAATCCAGAAGGCATGTGAAACGACACCTGAAATCCGTCGGAAAATTAAGAAACTCCGGAGTAATCGTGGTAGACTATGTCCACAGCACGAAAAATCTAGCAGATCCCTTTACAAAGGGTCTATCACGAAACGTGATTGAAAATGCATCAAGGGGAATGGGATTGAGACCCATGTGAGTTACACTGCAGTAGTAACCCATCCTATGTGATCGAAGATCCCGTGAAGTAGGTAATGGGAAAAACAAGTTGTCGATGTAATTGGAGAGTGCAATTCTAAAACCCATTCCCGTTGGACATGCAGTACTCTCATACTGTATGGTAGGATGACTTATGTCTTAATGTGCTTTGAGGTCCTTTCACTAGTAGAAAACAGGGCTTTGGTCCATGCCTGGCCAGCCCAATAGTCCCGGTTCAGTAACGAACTGGGACCCATGGGGGCATACGTCTCGGTTCGTGCGCCCAGGGGGCCGGCCGGGCCTCGTGGGGCATTGGTCCCGGTTTGTCTGGACCCTTTGGTCCTGGTTCCAGACACGAACTGGGACCAATGGGCCTCGCTCCTGGCTCACATCCATTGGTCCCGGTTCATGGCTAGAACCGGGACCAAAGGAGGTCCTTTAGTCCCGGTTCCAGCCACCAACCGGGACCAATGAGGTGCCTATATATACCCCCTCGCCCGCAAGCAGAGCACTCCACTGCTCTGTTTTTTCTGGCCGGCTAGGGGAGGGCTTTGTGGTGCTCTAGCTCACCTCCTATGCACATGAGGTGTTCGATGAAATGCCCGAGCCACACTACTTAAGCTTTCTTCTCTCCAAGCTCGACCTCCAAGCTCCATTTTTCTCAAGATTTGTCTAGGTTTAGCGGTCCATCACGTCCCGTCCCCGTCTTCACCGCCGACGATCGCCCGCGCCGATCTCGTCGCCGGCACCACCGTGGTGAGCCTCTTGTTCTTATCTTCTTTCTAAAAGAGAAAAAATCTTACTTGTATGATTTAGATAGATACTTGTATAATTTTCTTACTTTTATTATTGTTTGTTATTATATAGTGCGATGGTTTTGGTATCCACCCCCGTCGGCCCTCGTCCTGTCTATGATTCGGATGTGGTATATATTATATTTTATAACTATTTGGTTCATTTATTGTTTATGACAATTATGCCGACCAACATGACATAGATTTTTTTATCTAGGAGGTATGTGAACCGGAAATTCCAACCGACCCTATTGTCGAGAGGTTAAATTTAGTTGAAGAAGAAAACAATTACTTGAAGGAAAACTTGAAAAAAATTGAGGAGGAGAAGATGATATTGGAGTTGCATGTTGTGGATGTCGTCGATGATCACAAGATCAAGATGGATGCAATGCACTTCAAGATTAGAAAGTATAGAAAATATGCCATTCATACCGAGGCTTGGTATCATTATGCCGTTGGATCAATTGTTACCTTGGTTGCGATTATGATTGCATTTGTTGTTGCATTGAAATGTTTTACATAGTTTCAATGTATGGTTTAATTAGATGCTCTGGAGAGCTATATGTTGTTCAATGAGAACTATGTATGTACTTTGGTTTTAATGTGATGATGAACTTCAACTAATTTGGTCACTTATCTATTCATGATGTTCTATAATGGTTTTTGACACACTTAATTATATATAATGCACGTAGATGAACCGGCAATGGATGTACGGTGACAGACGCACCCCCGAGTACATTAAGGGCGTGCATAATTTTCTCGAAGTGGCTGAGGCAAATAAGCAGAATGATTTTATGTGTTGTCCATGCCCTATATGTGGGAATACGAAGTCTTACTCTGACCGAAAAATCCTTCACACCCACCTGCTTTATAAGGGTTTCATGCCACACTATAATGTTTGGACCAAGCACGGAGAAAGAGGGGTTATGATGGAAGACAGCGAAGAAGAAGAGGATGATGACAACTATGTGCCCCCTGAATACGGTGATGCTGCAACGGGGGAAGCTGAAGATCAAGAGGAACCAGATGATGTGCCCGATGATGATCTCTGCCGGGTCATTGTTGATGCAAAGAGACAGTGCGAAAGTGAAAAGGAGAAGCTGAAGTTCGATCGCATGTTAGAGGATCACAAAAAAGGGTTGTATCCCAATTTCGAAGATGGCAACACAAAGCTCGGTACCATACTGGAATTGCTGCAGTGGAAGGCAGAGAATGCTGTGCCTGACAAAGGATTTGAGAAGCTACTGAAAATATTGAAGAAGAAGCTTCCAAAGGATAACGAATTGCCCGACAGTACGTACACAACAAAGAAGGTCGTATGCCCTCTAGGATTGGAGGTGCAGAAGATACATGCATGCCCTAATGACTACATCCTCTACCGCGGTGCATACGAGGATTTGAACGCATGCCCGGTATGCGGTGCATTGCGGTATAAGATCAGACGAGATGACCCTGGTGATGTTGACTATGAGCCCCCCAGGAAGAGGGTTCCTGCGAAGGTGATGTGGTATGCTCCTATAATACCACGGTTGAAACATCTGTTCAGAAACAAAGAGCATGCCAAGTTGATGCGATGGCACAGAGAGGACCGTAAGAAAGACGGGAAGTTGAGAGCACTCGCTGACGAGTCGCAGTGGAGAAAAATCGAGAGAAAGTACTGGGAGGAGTTTGCAGGTGACGCAAGGAACGTATGGTTTGGTTTAAGCGCGGATGGCATTAATCCTTTTGGGGAGCAGAGCAGCAATCACAGCACCTGGCCCGTGACTCTATGTATCTATAACCTTCCTCCTTGGTTGTGCATGAAGCGGAAGTTCATTATGATGCCAGTACTCATCCAAGGCCCTAAGCAACCCGGCAACGACATTGATGTGTACCTAAGGCCATTAGTTGAAGAACTTTTACAGCTGTAGAATGGAAACGGTGTACGTGTGTGGGATGAGCACAGACAGGAGGAATTTGACCTGCATGCGTTGCTGTTTGTAACCATCAATGATTGGCCTGCTCTCAGTAACCTTTCAGTACAGACAAACAAGGGATACCACGCATGCACGCACTGTTTAGCTGACACCGAAAGTATATACCTGGACAAATGCAGGAAGAATGTGTACCTGGGGCATCGTCGATTTCTTCCAACCAACCATCAATGTCGAAAGAAAGGCAAGCATTTCAAAGGCGAGGCAGATCACCGGAAGAAGCCCACCATGCGTACCGGTGATCACGTACTTGCTATGGTCAATGATTTACACGTAATCTTTGGAAAGGGTCCCGGCGGACTATCTGTTCCGAATGACACTGAGGGACGCACACCCATGTGGAAGAAGAAATCTATATTTTGGGACCTACCCTACTGGAAAGACCTAGAGGTCCGCTCTTCAATCAACATGATGCACGTGACAAAGAACCTTTGCGTGAACCTGCTAGGCTTCTTAGGCGTGTATGGGAAGACGAAAGATACACCGGAGGCACGGGAGGACCTGCAATGTTTGCACGAAAAAGACGGCATGCCTCCAAAGCAGTATGAAGGTCCTGCCAGCTACGCTCTTACCAAAGAAGAGAAGGAAATTTTCTTTGAATGCCTGCTCAGTATGAAGGTCCCGTCTGGCTTCTCGTCGAATATAAAGGGAATAATAAATATGGCAGAGAAAAAGTTCCAGAACCAAAAGTCTCATGACTGCCACGTGATTATGACGCAACTGCTTCCGGTTGCATTGAGGGGGCTTCTACCGGAAAATGTTCGATTAGCCATTGTGAAGCTATGTGCATTCCTCAATGCAATCTCTCAGAAGGTGATCGATCCACAAATCCTACCAAGGCTAAGGAGTGATGTGGCGCAATGTCTTGTCAGTTTTGAGCTGGTGTTCCCACCATCCTTCTTCAATATCATGACACACATCCTAGTTCATCTAGTCAACGAGACTGTCATTCTGGGCCCTGTATTTCTACACAATATGTTCCCCTTTGAGAGGTTCATGGGAGTCCTAAAGAAATATGTCCGTAACCGCGCTAGGCTAGAAGGAAGCATCTCCATGGGCCATCAAACAGAGGATGTCATTGGGTTTTGTGTTGACTTCATTCCTGGCCTTAAGAAGATTGGTCTTCCTCATTCGCGGTATGAGGGGAGACTGACTGGAAAAGGCATGCTAGGAGGGGACTCAATAATATGTAGGGACGGGCATTCTTGGTCTCAAGCACACTACACAATTCTACAGAACTCTACCTTTGTGACCCCGTATGTCGATGAACACAAGAACATTCTGTGCTCCAAACACCCGGAGCAGTGTAACGACTGGATTACATGTGAACACATCAGGACTTTCGGCAGTTGGTTGGAAACACGTCTCAGAGGTGACAACACTGTTTCTGATGAGCTGTACTCGTTGTCCAGGGGACCATCTTCGACTGTATTGACTTACAAAGGATACGAGATAAATGGGAATACATTTTACACGATCGCCCAAGATCAAAAGAGCACCAACCAAAACAGCGGTGTCCGCTTTGATGCAGCAACCAAGAGGGGAAAGGACACATATTATGGTTACATAGTGGACATATGTGAACTTGACTACAGACATGATTTTAAGGTCCCTTTGTTTAAGTGCAAATGGGTCAATATGTCAGGAGGCGGGGTACAGGTAGACCCACAGTACGGAATGACAATAGTGCATCTGAACAATCTTGGGTACACAGACGAACCATTCGTCCTAGCCAATGATGTGGCGCAGGTTTTCTATGTGAAGGACATGCCTACCAAACCGAGAAAAAGAAAAGATAAGGAAGCGAATACATCATACGATGAGCCAAAGTGCCACATAGTTCTTTCAGGAAAAAGTGACATCGTGGGATTGGAGGGCAAGACAGACATGTCTGAAGATTATGAAAAGTTTCATGAAATTCTTCCCTTCAAAGTCAAGGCTGACCCAAGCACCCTGTTAAGCGATGAAGAATATCCATGGTTACGGCGCAATAAGCAAAGGACACAAGCGAAGAAAAAGTGAAGACTTTCTCTCCACAACTATTATGATGATGCCTTTGATCTAGAATATCACTGCAGTTACATGTGAAGAAATGAAATGCCTTTTGTAACAGACGAGTTTCCGAAAACCCTGATACTTCGAAACAGATTGTCCGTTTTGTACACGAAGTGCATCTAGTTTTTGCCGTAACCCTCTCAACTTTTTAGCACATGCTATGTGGGTGAAATGATGATACCATGCCAATTTTCAACCTTGTCAGAGTTCATTTGAAGTGCTTTTCAATTTCAGGGTCATTTAGCTCAAAAAAATTAGTAAATGCATGAAAAATACCAAATGAAGTCAGAAAGGGTTGAAAATTGATGATGTGGCTTCGAATAGTGCATTTTGAACACACAAAAAGTCTGGAGTTCAAATAAGTTAAAAAAAATGAAATCCCTTTGTAACAGATGAGTTTTCGTCCGAAACCCTGATACTTCGAAAGAGATTATCCATTTTGTACACGAAGTGCATCCAGTTTTTGCCATAACCCTCTCAACTTTTTAGCACATGCTATGTGGGTGAAATGATAATACCATACCAACTTTCAACCTTTTCACAGTTCATTTGAAGTGCTTTTCAATTTCAGGGTCATTTAGCTCAAAGAATGAACTAATAGCAAAAAGAATGAACTAGAAAACTTTTATGAAACTCTAATAGCAAAAGGAAACAACTAAAAAAATCAATTAAAATATTTTTGTTATGATCACTAAAACAAAACTATACTATCTTCCAATAGCAAAAAGAATCAACTAAAAAGCTTTTATAAAACTCTAATAGCAAAAGGAATCAACTAAAAAGCTTTTATAAACCTCTAGTATTTTTGAAACTAAAATTATATAAAATTTATGCAACTAAAAATTATCAAAGTATTTTCTGTTCAAAACATTAATGGCAAAATGAATTTTCATAAAGAATTTTTTTGTTAGAAACTTTAATAGCAAAAAGAATTATCATAAAGAATTTTTTGTTAGAAACTAAAATAACAAAATCTATTTTTGAATATAATGTTAAAACACAGTAATATTAAATAGCAGGAAAAAGAATCACTCAAAAATCTATTTTTATAGTAAAGTTATTCACAAACTAGTGATTCACACAAATTTCAAAGAATTCAAATTTAAACTATTCAAATTTGAAAACTAATGGCACTAACAGAAAGTTTATAATTTTTGTGACCTAACAGCAAAAAGAATTAAAAAAATAAAGCAAAAAACAAAAGAAAATAAATAATGCAAAAAACAAAACAAAAAAACTGGAAAAAAATAAAAAAAATGCCGCCTACTGGGCCACCACGGCCTGAATACGACTAGAAACCCAACCCTACAGGTGGGCCAGGATTCAGGCCCGCAGAAGGCCCAGTAGGTCCACAGGCAGAGAGACACATTTAGGCCAGTAGGCCTGCAATAGAGAGGAGTTCGAAAGGGGAGGCACAACCGCGCTTATAAACTGGTGCCGAAGCTCCTCAGCTAGCGAGGTGGGACTAAACATCCACCGCGGCTGTGCCAGGCACAGGCTGTCCCGGTTGGTGGCACGAACCGGGACCAATGCCCACCTTTGGTCCCGGTTCATGGCACCAACCGGGACCAATGCTACCCTTTGGTCCCGGTTCATTCCACTAACCGGGACCAAAGGTCTCTGCTTCCCGCCCGTTGGGCTGACGAAAAGAGACCTTTGGTCCCGGTTGGTGGCACGAACCGGGACCAAAGGGTTGCATTGGTCTCGGTTCATGCTACAAACCGGGACCAAAGGTGTGGGTATATAACCCCACACTTAGAGAAATTTCCCCCCACCCCGCCATTCTTCTCTGAACACCGCCAGGCTGCCCCTGCTTCCTCGACGCCATCGCCGCCCCGTGGTCGCCGTCGCCGTCGCCGCCCACTCCTCGGCGTCGTCGCCGCTCGCTCCTCGTCGCCGTCGCCCCGCGCTCCTTCCCTGCCCCGACGCGCCGCCCGGCCCGTGCCCCCTGCCTCGATGTACGCCGGCCGCCCCGTGCTCCCTGCCTCGACGCCGGCCGCCCCGTGCCCCTGCCCCGACGCCGCCCCGCGCACCCGGCTTGCCCCGACCACGCCGCACCTCTCCTCGCCGTTCGGTCCGGCCGGCCTCCTCCTCTCTGTTTTTTTTAATATGATGATTTTTTTTGTTCATAGATGATATATATGTAGTGTATATGATGATATGTATATGTGTATATATATGATGATATGTCCTATTTTTTCATAATTTTTTTGTTCATAGATGATATATATATATATAGTGTATATGATGATATATATGTATGTGTATGCAAAAGTTACATTTAAAAAAAAGAAAATGTATGTATTATGTTCATATGCAAAGAATATGCAAAAGTTAGAATTTTTGTTCATATATGTATTTTTTTTGTTCATATGTGTATTAATTTTTTTGTTCATAGCATTTTTTTGTTCATATATGTATTATTTATAGCATTTTTTTCATGTATATATGTACGTGGCTATCTATGTATAGATGGATATCATTTTTTTCCATGTATGTATGTCATTGTCGATATACCCCCTCCCCGATAACTTCGACATGAGGGGGGGGGGGAGTCCTCGAAACATATCAAGTGCACTTTATAAATTCATATGTTGAGTTAGTTGATTTAGGTTAGTGCATATTAGGTTAGTTGATTTAGTGCATTTTAGGTTAGTTGTATTGTTAGTGCATTTTAGGTTAGTAGATTTTAGGTTAGTGGAGAGGAAAAAGGAAAATAAGGAAAAAGAAGAAAAGAGGAAGAAGGAAGAAGGAAGAAGAAGAAAAAGAAGTCCCCCCTCATGTCGATATAGCCCCTCCCCGATAACTTCGACATGAGGGGGGGTCGATATACCCCCTCCCTGATAACATTTTTTTCTAAGTTACTAAGGTAAAATGTTCACCCCCCCTCTCGATATACCGCGCGACCAACTCTCGAGGCCACCCAAACCCTTAAAAAAAGCGTTGTCGATCTCCTACCCCCTCCCGCCCCTACCCGACAAACTCTCGAGGCCACCCAAACCACTAGAAGATAACTCCTGTAACTTCGACATGAGGGGGGACGTCGATCAACCCCCTCTCGCCCGAACAAGTCTATGTATCATTTTATATCGCGGTGGACATATATCAAAGTTTGATCATATGTCAAAGTTTGAATTTTGACATATGCAACATTTGATCATATATCAAAGTTTGATCATATGTCAAAGTTTGAATTTTGACATATGCAACATTTGATCATATGTCAAAGTTTGATCATATGTCAAAGTTTGAATTTTGACATATATAGATTTATCAAGAATGATCATATGTCAAAGTTTGATCATGATTTTTTTTGTTGTAATTTTTTTCATAGAATTTTTATGATTTTTTTGTTCATAGAATTTTCTTTGTCAATTTATGTATATGTTCATATTGTGTATGTATAGGAAAATTGTGTATGATCAAAGTCATGTATTTATATGTTCATATTTAGAAGAAAAAGAAGGAGAGGAAAAAGGAAAATAATAAGAAGAGGAAGAAGGAGAAGAAGAAGGAGAAGAAGAGGAGAAATAAATAAGAAGATGAAAAAGAAAAAGAAAAAGTATTTTTTCTTCTTCTCCTCTATTCCTTCTTCTTCTCCTCTTTTTTTCTTCGATCTTCTCCTCTATTCCTTTCTTCTTCTCCTCTATTTTTTCTTCTTCTTCCTCTTCTTATTTTTTATCGGGTATGTCGTTGTCGATATACCCCCTCCCCGATAACTTCGACATGAGGGGGGGGGGTCGATATACCCCCTCTCCGATAACTTCGACATGACGGGGGGGGGTCAAACCGTATAAGCGTCGAGCTAGCTAGGTCTACGTTTGCCACTAATATATCCATCTCTCATGTTTGTATATTAATTGCCATGTTGTAATATTTACAGTAACTATGGGTCATCAAAGAGACTTCGAAGAAGAAGAGTTGTTGGGGGACATCATCCGTGGAGGAGGTGATGTCATGTCGTATCTCAATGACACCGATGGTCTGGAAGGAGAGGGTGAAGCAGGCTCCGGTGATCGAACAATGGAGGTGGAAGGACATGATCATGATGGCTCTGGTGACCGAATGCCGGTGGAAGAAGGAGACCGTGATGACGGCCCCGGTGACCGAACGGAGGAAGGAGCTGTTGCAAAGTCCGGCGAGGTATATATATTAATTAAGCCTGTGTTGACTAACTAATTGATGCATTAATTGTTTTGGTATGTACACATATTAACTCTCTTCTTTCTTCTTTTCTAGCCCTCCGGATCGAGCCAAACTTCGGTAACGAGACAAGGCCCGAAGAAAAGGTTGCGCTGATGGTGTCCTGGACTAGGGGGTACTCACCATGTCGTCTCCCGACCAGTGGGTTGGGCCGAGGACCCCCGTGGCGGTTCACTACTGGGCTAGTTCGGAGGGCCGATGACATACACGAGGAAGATTCCACAAGACTTGATGATCAAGACAAGGACTCCTCTCCACCAACGTAGCCGACTAGGACTCTTGTTATCCTAGGCCTCCGGTACATTATATAAGCCGAGGCCAGGCTCGTTGATAGATAGATTATGACATTACTCATCATACCCCTTGGGTTTAGACCACAACATATGATCTCGAGGTAGATCAACTCTGTACCTTGATACTTCATCAATATAAACAAGAGCAGGATGTAGGGTTTTACCTCCATAGAGAGGGCCCGAACCAGGGTAAAACACCGTGTTCATCGTCTCTGTTACTATCGATCCTAGATCCACAGCTCGGGACCCCCTACCCCGAGGTCTGCCGGTTTTGACACCGACAATGGTGCTTTCATTGAGAGTTCCGTTGTGTGATCGGCAATGGATCAATGGCTCGCCTGCAAGATCAATTGCGACGTCGGCAAATTCGTCGCCGGCTCGACTGGTCACCTTGGTTCGACCGAGGACTGCGCTCCGCCTCAGATCATCATGATCGGACGAGGGCCTTCATCAACATCAACTCCGATCTCTATCAAGATCATGGAGGAATCATCCATATAGCTCGGGGGCTCAACTTCAACATTGTCCTCGGGCGACCGTGCTATTTTTCTATACAGCAGATTCGTATTCACTGTCACTGTTTCCTCGAGTGTCGCTTTGAAAATTGCTTTGGTGGCATAGTGCGGAATTGTGTATATAACAACTCTGCAAAATTTCGTCGTATTCTGATGGAGGAATCTCCGGCGATCTACGATATACCGGACCCCTGTCAAGTCCGGACGGGAATCTGGACGAGTTTAGGGCGTAGAGTCCAGCGTCTAGCTCGGACATATTTTGGAAGATCCAACCGTTGATCGGCTGTGGAATTCCTGTATGTACCACCACTCAAAATTTCAGCTCGATCCGACCGTTCAAACTTCGGGAAATCTCCGATGAGCTCATTGATTTTCTGATCTGTTTTCTGCGCGAATAAGAATCCGACCCGAGTTCGTCTTTCTTCATGAACGGGATATTGGACAACCTTTTTGGAGGAATCTCTTTCTAGGGTATTGTGTTTTGTTTCCGAACACATGCTCACAAATTTTGCTCCTTTTCGGAGGTAACTTTCACCGTTGCGCCGGTGTCAAACCAGCCTGACAACGTTGCTGCACGGCTGCCAACCTGCGCCAGACGGGTCGTCGCTTCATCGAGCTGAACTCAACTTCTTCGGATCATTATCTCGGCAAGCCGAACAACAGTTCGGCATCGTGAAGGGTAAATCATCACCAACATTGTTGCCCCACGAATTATACGGAGCGGGCACACCGGTATCACTGCATGGTCACTTCATCAAGCGGGCATCGACCGCGTCACAAGATCCGGCCCGCGACGGCATCGCCGCACTATTGCTTCTTCAAGCCTGGATGTGACCTCTGCGTCCGAAGATCGGGAGTCAATTCCGGCCGGACTCGCCTCTCTTATCCCATATCCAGCTTCAATCCTGGACATGACTTCGGCGTCCGAACATCAGTAGTTGACCCTGGCCGGACTCGCTCCTCGCACCATAGTACCAGAGGACGATTCCGAAGAAATCCCAAATACTAATCCGGCTGACCAAGCCGATGTCCACCACGCCGACCTGCTTCGACACCTCGGCCAGCATGGGGCTGCAAACGTCATACTACCGACCTGCCCCGGCACCTCGGCTAGACCGGGGGCTTCGCCATCTCTTCATCAACCTACTCCGGTGACTTCGGCGTCACCAGCCGACCAGCTTCGTCACGTTAGCTAGACCGGGGGCTTTGCCTCGCCACATCGACCGCGCGGCATCACCACCTCATCAAGCCGAACTCCTCGCTCGGTTACCTCGGGCTTGGGGGCTGGGACCTTGGCTAGGCTGCGGACTACGTCTTTGTCCCGCCACAAGCTCGGACCTCGTCAACAATACCGAGCACATTAACCAGCTAAGTCGCCTCCATGCTCAGTTTTTTTTTAAAATAAATTTATTTTATTTTATTTCTTGTTCGGTTCAACCAAACATTATATTCGTGTTAAACAAAAAAGTTGTTCGTTCAAACATTGATTGTTAAACACTTCTTTTTTCTGCCGAGCTCTTCGTCACCTCGGTCATGAGGGGTTTTGTCACCTCGGCTGGGCTTGGGGGCTTCGCCTGACCGCATCGATCGTACGGCATCGCCACTTCATCAAGCCGAGCTCTTCGCTCGGGTATGTCAAGACCGGCTTGGGGGTTGGGACCTTGAGCCGCTACAAGCTCGGCCCACGTCACACCGAGCACATTAACCAGCTAAGTCGCTTTCATGCTCAAAAACTTTCAGTTTTAAATTTTGTTCGGTTCGACCAAGCATTATACTTTTTTGACAAAAAGTCATTTGCGAAAAACTTTCTTTGTCAAAACCTTGTTTGTTACAAACAAATTCAAATACCCCGTTTACTTGGGGGCTTCCTTTATGAATCCATTCTTCTTGCATATGATTATTAATGTATCGCACCATTCCTTGTTCGTGTATTATGCCAAAATATGCATCATGTTGACTTAAGTGTTCCGCAAAGCTGGGTTGCCTAGGTCCTGTGCTTACCCCTACATTCCCGATTATTCGGCTAGGGAGTAAAGGGAGCACCTCTGCGATTGTACGGTCGGGTCATCCGAACTCGTACCTCATACTGGGTGAAGCCGAAAGCTAGCGCTCTTACTGTTTTCAACTATGGTCGGCACACGACGGAACTCACGCGTACACAAATCTATTGCACAAGTCTCATAGTAATCCTGAGCGACCAAAGAAAAGGCACCGTTGGGAGCACTATTTTCTTTGAAGATGCTTCTTACGTTACATAAGTAATATAGCATAAGTTCCCTGGGCGTGATTTGTCTGTTACAGCCTCATGGCCTGAATGCCTGGTTATCTGAAACACCGCCGATATTCTCGGTAGGCGGAGTAGATAACACTTTTCGGCCCTTGGCCGAAGAGGGAGAAGCCGACGGTCAGTTAAGACGCGTTCAAAGTTTGGGCGAACGCAGATATTATATAAGTACTTTGGTACATACAATCATTATACATAAAATTCTTTTACCCAAGTCACTTGGGGGCTCTTAAATTAATATGAGCCGTTTTATAATAAATGTGTTTTCTTCTCAGTCGTTGCAAAGTCTTTTTCTACTACTCCTTTCTCGACTTGAGTGTGTGGTCAATAGCCGGATAGCCTGGCTTCTCTCTAAAAGCCGCTCGAGTTTAGTTCGCTAACCTGGCCTGAGAAGCACTCCACCTTCGGGATAGGAGGTTGAAGCCGAAGGCTGACCCGCTTGAAGTCCTGAGATCGGATGTGTCAAGTTAAAACACGACAGAAGCACAAACTAATTTTGAGACCAATGTTCGGATTGGCACCAAAAACATGATTTAGTTCGGACGTAAAGTTTTTACTGAAGTTTTTTGGTTTTCCAAGCCTATGGCATTCTTAACCTATTTGTGTGTTTCCAGCATAAGTCTCGCAGTGCAACGCCGGACACCTTTCGAGATTCGGCAAAAACATTCTCGGATATTGCTATATATGCATCAGTTTCGAATTGTGTCTTCGGTCAATAGTTGGGTTGCCCGGCTCCTGTGCTTGCCTCCTATGTTCCGCTTTATTCGGCTAGGTGTGCAAAGGGACAACCACTGTGATTGTGCTTCCAGCTCAAATGGTTAAGCACCTCAGTGGAGAAAGCCGAAAACTGACTGTCACAATGGGCGTAAACTGGTCAGCGATCCGATGACGGTGTCACACTATAGATCGATACCGATTACCCCGTGTTAAACGATAGGCCTTTCATAATATTAGCCGAAGTGTTAATGGCTAGACTTCGGTTGGTGCCGAGCACAAACCGGGGGCTCGTAGCTAGCTTCCCCAGTTTAAAGCTCCTATGACTAAGTGAAAGTTATAAAGCCCGCATATCTGATTGCCTTGTTTCCGCTAACACAACCGCCTCCGGGCACCGAGACGTCGGCTAAGGGTTGTCTGGTTACTGCGGAAACACCCTGCGTAGTATCTACAAAGGGGTAGAAGCCGACGATGGGCCACTTTCAACTGATAAACGGTCGCAACGGAGTCAAAATAAACATATATCATCAGTGTTTGTATTCAGTATACAAGCGCTGCCTTCCATAATTATCGTAATAAAGCTATAAATATGCATCAATTTGACTTAAGATTTTGGCCAAGCTGGGTTGCCTGGCTCCTGTGCTTACCCCTACGTTCCCGATTGTTTGGCTAGGCGGTAAAGGGAGCACCTCTGTGATTGTTACTACCGGGACGTCCGGGTTAGTACCTCAGACTGGGTGAAGCCGAAAGCTGGCCATCTTAAAGAATATAATTGGTCGGCAACGATGGAAGTGAAAATTCTGGTTCATCATGGACCACAGAGTTCGGGAACTTTCTCCCAACTAAATCCTCAATATTTTCCTCCCACATTGATCGGAGTTGAGGTCTCATGATCATGATCAACATGACAGCCTGGGAAAAGGAACCTATAATGGAACTATTTTTCCCAGAAGATGTTTTATAACATATCTCTCCGCGTACCTTTGTTTATAAAACCGTATGGCCGGATTGCCTCGTTTGCCATCTATCTTTGCCCTCATAAAGGCTTTATAAAGTAGGACGAACACTCTTCGGCTGCTGGCCGAAGAGGTTGAAGCCGATGGTCGGTCAACAAAGTTTTGTACAATGCGATCCGAGCATTAGTGATGTAAAGTACTTGGATACATATAATCATTACACATAAATTGTGATATACTCCGGGCATTGATCCTTAATTCGGCCACCCGTGCCCACATTAAGGCTCAGGGGCTACTGGGATCACCGGTTTTATGCCATTCTTCAGGTGCATCTCGGGTTTTAGACCGACACACACCTTGAGGGCTACTGGCTATATATCTCGGCAGAGAATAAATTGCACCAATTGAAAATATTCACAAAAAATCAGCCCGTAGTCAGGGTGGTGCACCACCTCAGAAGCAGTCCGGCATAAAGCTCGGGCGCCAGTGGCTGGCTCCATAGAGGGCATTTCTGGCATTAAGCTCGGCTGAATTCGTTCAATCTTTTGAAAACCGAGGTAGTTATGACACCTCGGATACTGACCATCGTTAGAACTCGGATACAGTCCGGCGTTGGAGCTCGGAAGCAGTCCGGCATAAAGCTCGGATTCGAATGGCTCGTTCCATAGAAGACTACTCCGACATTTAAGCTCGGATGAACTCATTCAAATTTTCAGAGGCCAAGGTAATCTATGATACCTCGGATTCAGTTCGGCGTTGGAGCTCGGACGCAAAAGGATACCTTGAATGCCGAATAGTGTTGGAGCTCGGCTGTGAAGAGACGCCTCAGATTTAGTTCGGCCTTGGAGCTCGGAAGCAAGAGGGCGCCGTCACACGGGAAACACTTCAAACCCCAGGTGTGGCGTAAAAAACTTACAAGGCATTGATAAAGGCCGATAACTTTAAAAAGACTCCTCGGATACCCGACGTATGAACTCTTCGGATACACCTCGGCGATCCTCAAGATCGGAGATGGGAAGATTTGTTGAACCAGTTTTCAAGACCGACGACCGAAGATGAAGAACAGTTCGGAAGAATCGAGGAGCGTCCCCAACTTGAAGACCGGTTCAGGGGGCTACTGACGGTGTCCTGGACTAGGGGGTACTCACCATGTCGTCTCCCGACCAGTGGGTTGGGTCGAGGACCCTCGTGGCGGTTCACTACTGGGCCAGTTCGGACGGCCGATGACATACATGAGGAAGATTCCACAAGACTTGGTGATCAAGACAAGGACTCCTCTCCACCAACATAGCCGACTAGGACTCTTGTTATCCTAGGCCTCCTGTACATTATATAAGCTGAGGCCAGGCTCGTTGATAGATAGATTATGACATTACTCATCATACCCCTTGGGTTTAGACCACAACATATGATCTCAAGGTAGATCAACTCTGTACCTTGATACTTCATCAATATAA
The DNA here is from genome assembly GCA_011799875.1 of Thinopyrum elongatum. Taxonomy (NCBI): domain Eukaryota; kingdom Viridiplantae; phylum Streptophyta; class Magnoliopsida; order Poales; family Poaceae; genus Thinopyrum; species Thinopyrum elongatum. Next base: position 391,978,306 of record CM022303.1, read on the forward strand.
ACAAGAGCAGGACGTAGGGTTTTACCTCCATAGAGAGGGCTCGAACCTAGGTAAAACACCGTGTTCATCGTCTCTGTTACCATCGATCCTAGATCCACAGCTCGGGACCCCCTACCCCGAGGTCTGCCGGTTTTGACACTGACATGCGCCAGGATGAAAGGTTCACGATCACAGCAATCAAGGGCGATGGCCAACCGATTGAGCCCAGCCGGACCAAGGAAGCATTTTCTGCTCAGTGCGGGGTTCTTGCTAGGGACATGATCCCGATCAGCATCCACCAATGGAATCAGCCTAAGAAGGAAGACCCTCAAGTGTCTTATGTCAACGATAGACAGAAAGATGATCTTTGGACCACGCTGAAGGCAAATTTCACCCTACCACTAGAGGAGGATCCGGATAAGCCAGTTATAGAGCCATTGGTCAAGGCTCATGCTCTTAAGAAGATGGCAGATCTATTCAGGAGGTGGAAGAATGAGTTGAAATCAACATTTGTCGACAAAGGGAAGACTCCAGAATTCACCGGTCGGTTTGAGAAGATAAGAGATCACTGGCCCGCATTTGTGGCCTACAAGACATCGAAGAAGAGTAAGAAGATGTCAGCGACAAACAAGTTAAATGCTGCAAAGAAGGAGCATCACCATCGCACGGGGTCAGGTGGCTACCTCAAAGCCCGGCCATTGTGGGACAAGGCTGAGAATGACCTGCTTGATAAAGGGGTCGAACCAGAGACATTGCACTGGCCAGACCGTTCAAGGACTTGGTTCTTCGGGGTTGGGGGAACCTTGGACCCTGAAATAGGGAAGTGCGTTTGGATGGACGAGCAACTTGAAATACCGATCAAGAAGCTTCAGAAGTATATCGCCCAGCGCAGCAAGGGACGTTCGTTCCCGACAGAGAGAACGACAAGCTCACACAGGCCCTCGAGAATCCTGAGCACCCAGGACGAACACGAGGCATGGCAGGCTCCGTTGCGTGGAAGGTTGGGTTTCCCGGCGCAGGCGGTTACAAAACCCAGGAGAGGAAGAGGAAACAAGAGCTGAGCGAAATGCAGAAGCTAAATGAAAGGGTACGAAAGCTAGAGGAACAAGCAGTTGACAGCCAACGACCTACCGGAGCTACCCCGCCATCTCAGCGGAGAAGCAGCGTGGCTTCCACCGAGCTCCTTCAGCAGCCTGACTTCACAGCTCCTAGCTACCCTGTGGATGCTATCACGGAGGCTCAACATTGCCACCTTATGACGCAATGGCAGAACCTCAAAGTCAAGGCGGCTGTCGGCTCTATTGCACCTCCTGAGCCCGACGCAAGTTTTCACTGCCGTCCGATTCCACAAGGCTATGCTGTTGTGATGGTGGATCAAATAACAGAGGGATTTGAGGAGCTCGAGCTTGACCACCCTACCGGTGAAGGGGAGACTCAGCTATGTCTTGCTCTGAAGACTCCATGTCTATGGTGGAAGGAGCTCATCAAGCTTCCGAACTGGACGCCTCCGCCTCGTCCTCCTCCTCCGGCGAGTCAGGGCACTCCGCCTCCTCCTCCTCCGGCAAGTGATCAGGGCACTGTGCCTCCTTCTCCGGCTGCTCCGGCGCGTGAGGCCACTCCGCCTCCTCCTTCGCCTCCTCCGGCGCGTCCGAGCAGTCCGCCTCCTCCTCCGACTCGTCAGCAATGGCAGAAGACAGACGCCGCCGCTCCGGCTCCTCCGGCGCGTCGGAGCACTCCGCCTCCTTCTCCGCCTCATAAGCAACGGCGGAAGAGAGACGCCGCCGCTCCGACGGCTAGCAGTACAAGCAGAGGCGGGAGGCAATTTAGATATGGTCCATCTCTCAAGCCTCTGAAAAAGTTACCATATGAGAGGACCGACAAGGAAAACGAGGACATCTCTCATGCCCAAGTGAGGGACTTTTTTGCAAAGAAACCTCCATCTTCGAAGGAGACGATAGATCCGGTGAAAGCGAAGCGCACTCTCGATGCCCTGAAGTGACCACCACCGTCTCACCGCAAACCAACTATGAGCGCATTATTGAAAGGACATATTAGGAAGCGGAGCGGTCAGGAAGTACTTGTAGTGATCGAAGGTTAGCAGAACGAAGAAGTGGGAAAAAAATTCCCCAGCTCGGCGAACAAGCGAACCAATCGTGCTAATCATCCGGGGCTGGTGCCCGGTACAAATCCTGCAGATTACCTGCCCGACGATGCACATTTTGATACAATGGATGTGGACGAACACAAATACCGGCACGGGAAGCCTCTCGTCAAACCTGGTCATCCTCCTCTAACAATGATGATGCGAAGATTCCATGAGTGGTACATGGACACCTGCAGCGAGTCTGGGAAGGATACTTTGACGCTGAGAGTTAAAGAGGAGCACGACCTCGTTGGAATTGATCTGTTGTCTGTTCCATTTGAGGAGTTCTTCCAGTTTTTCAATCAAAAGGCCCTCGATAAAATAATCGTCACTTGCTACTGTCTGTAAGTACTACTTCTGTACTTAAGTCTCTATATATAGCTCAGCTCTTTCATTGCATGTATATATAATTATCCTCACTATATTATGCAGATTGAAGATCGTCGAATGCAGAAAAGCACAAATCTATGATATTGGGTTCATTAACACAGATCTCATAGATGAATGGACGGTTAAATATAATGCCAAAGAAACCGAGGCCAACTTGCTACAATCGTTGCTTCGAAATCAAAACAAAGATAAAATACTCTTTCCTTACAACTTCAAGTGAGTGTTACTGTCTTGTGCATATTCGGTTTCCCTTATTACTCGAGGTTATAGTAATGTAATTGATGAGTTATGCATGCGTGCGCAGCTTCCACTTTATTCTCCTAGAGATTAAGCTTGATCAGGGACTAGTAACCGTCTTAGACTCGAGACGAAAAGATCCCAAGGAGTATGCGGCCATGACTAAAATGCTCGAGAAGTAAGTTCGATCAATCGTTATCGCACCATATCGGCAACTTTGTTCATTTCCTGATATCAAGTAATTGTTTTCTTTGTCTGGCAGGGTTTGGAAAGAGTTCACCGCAGAAGCTCCGGGACTGCCGGGGGAGCTGCGATTTACACACCCGAAAGTAAGTACTACTAGCTAGTTCCGCGCATCTCCCATTGATCTAGCTAGTTTCATCAATACCATTTAGCATGCTTGCTTATCAGTTTGATTGACCTCTATTTCTTGTAAAGTGGTTGTGGCAGGAAGGCGGGAATGATTTTTGTGGATACTATGTTTGCGAGTTCATCCGCCACACGACGTGTGAGCGGGGCTACTCTAAAAAACAATATGAAGTGCGTAAGCAATAATATTCACAATTTTATTTTATTACCATCATTTGTGTTGAGTTTCATTCATATATATGTATTGACCCCCTTCTTCAAATTAGATGTGGCAGATGCGGGATGAACTCCTACCACAAGATCGCATACGAGCAATTCTAAAGGAATTGGCGGGATTCTTTCTTGACCACGTCATAAATAAAACCAGAGAATACCATGTGGAACTTGACATCAGATGTTAGAGATTGTAAGAGATCTTATATTGTATATATGTAGCGAGTAGCGTCGGATAGATATACGAAAACTTGTTGTTCGACCAATCTCTCGGAGAAGGGAAGGTCGATCACTTCTCTCTGTATATATGTTCATGACGATCTTGTGTACTTAATGGTTTCCTTCATTTGCTTACTAGCTAGAGTGTCGAGTAATATATGAAACCCCTAAATTAACCCTACAAAACCCCCAAAACCCCCCCCCCCCCTTACAAAAAAAAACAAAAACCCCAGCCCCTGAACTACTGACGCGTGGATGCTTTTTGGTCCTGGTTGATGCTACCAACCGGGACAAAAGGCCCTCCTGCCTGGGCAAGCCGCAACAGCCACGTGAAGCCCGATCTGTCCCGGTTCGTAGGCGAACCGGGACTAAAGGTATTGGGCTTTAGTCCCGACCCTTTAGTCCCGGTTCCAGAACCGGGACAAATGGGCCTTTGGAACTGGGACAAATGGGCATTTTTCTACTAGTGTTTACAAAGGCGAGGTACTGTCCTACGGGGTACACTCGAAAAGGGACACCTATATGAGACCGACTATGAGGTCGTAGTCTATGAGACTTGGGAACTCTCTATAAAGCTCATGAATAGACACAGGAGCATGACCGTTAAAGCTCCAACCAGAGGCATAGTTCTTGGCGGCCCAGTATTAGCAAAGTCTTGAAGGTAAACTTATTCGCAGAAAGCTAGCAATTCAAGGTATCGTCCATTGCCTAGCTGCGAGTGAGTGGAACTTGAAGTTCTAGACGTTAGTTCAACCCAAAAGGGACTGTCGTCGAAAAGTTAATATATAAACAGCGCTGTGGTATAATTTCCATTTCCTTCTAGTTGTAGCACCTGGCATTGGAATTGGTGGGGACTGTTGGAAATAATGCATGGATGCATGCACCAGTTCAAAGAATTCCAAGTCAAGTTGCATGAGCTATCCTGTCACGTAATAACAAACTACATGCAACACGTCTCAACTGGCCGTTTGGCAGCTGCAGCTCCTTCCCGAGTCCTCAGCCAGGACGTGTGCATTATCCTACTGCTCCTTCCGATTCTCCTGCCTCCAGCGAGTGCATCACGCTTCGCTCGGCAAGATGTTCCATTGAAACGTTGCTTGTTGGACTGCTTCCTGAATAATCTCTATAAAGAGCAGAGAGCATAAAGAGCAGAGAGCATCAGGAGATAAACACAACACATCTCCATCTCCTTCCTCACATACCACAAGTGTTGAGCCGCCGTCTGAACGAAGCCGGCCGTGCTATCCGTCATGCAACGGCAGCCCGGCGAGCGGTGTCTCCGTGACTCCGGCCGCATCCTTCGACCCTGCATGGGGGCGGTCTAGAGTTTTCTGGGCAGCTCCGCGACCACTGCTTCCTCTATGAGATCGTCTCCGGCAAACTCCATCCACGAACACCAGTGCACCGACGTCTAGAATGTAAGTTGCATCTGATCATTACTAGTACTAGATAAATCTGTGCATGCTCTAGCCGATTCTGTATCAGGTTGATCTAGTGTTTATAGACTGTTCTCTATCCCTGCTGCTAGTGGATTCAGCTATGCCTTGTGTGTTCGGTAGATTATGTATCTTCATGTTAATCAGCATGTACTACTACTTTGTTGCCACTAGTATGGTAGACAGTCCTAGCACTTCACGAGATGTTTTTATTTGCATGCTTAGAATACATGGCTGGGTGCTATCACTCTGCTTATTTCTGAATCTGGGTTGCATGCTTCTGAAGAAAACCATTTGCATGTTTAACCTGCTCGTGTGCGTACTAATTAAAGGAATTAAATTGATGACAAATTATGTATTGTTTGTAACACACTTCATTATCATATTCCGCTGTAACTTGTTTTGTTTGCTGTCATCATCACCATCCATCCACTTTCATCATTTGTTGCCATCGTCTTAGTTCATCTTGGAGTGAGAAAAAAAATCTGAAAAAAGAGAAGAATTTGGAAAGTTGGATCTGCTGGCCGTTTAGTATAAGTTTCTTGCGGAAGGTTTGGAAAGCATCACAAGGCAAGAAGTAAGAATAATACTACCTCCATTTTTATATAGAAGGCCACAAACTCAGATTACAGGTATCAATGTAAAATTTAATGTCTAATTTGCAAGTCAGCTTTTCTTTTCGTTTACTGTGATCATTAATATGCCGCCTGCATGCAAGAAAACTGAGTGGAGGAAGTAGCCGACTGTCTTTATGACTGCATGCATGCAAGTATTAAATATGTCGCTAGTACGAGAAACTATCATTAATTTTGTCTCGATTACTGTTGATAGCCTTGTATAGATGCAAAGTGTATATTTCATAGTGACCTTGTATAAGTAAATAGAGGGAGTAGGATGAGAGAGATAGCAGATCCGTTTACACTTGGGGCTGGCACAAATAAAAAACGAAGTGGTTGTGATCCCTTCGTTTGGAACCTTTTAGTTTCAGAAATCTTGGTGTGTTTCCCAAAATCCCAAGAGAAGTAGTGGCCACGTTTGGACTTTAAAAAAATCCTGCTTGGCGGTGCATGCATGCGTGTTTGGAAAGAGAGACAAGAGAGAAAAAGGGCAACCGCAGATCTGTTTGGAAAGACTTTCCTGATTCAATTCGGAAATTGCCTACATGTATGGTAATTGATACGTGAGAGAGAGAGAAAGATTTTCGTTCTGGCCTTTAAAACGGAACTGTTTGGGATGTTGGCATTCAAGAAGGATTAAACAAATCATCCAGATTTGTTTCGGTTGTCAGAGAGGCAATAAATTAGTTGCCAACTTTCTTCCATGGAAACCGAGTCTTACTTTTGGAAAGAATTAACTGCTGATGTCTCTTTTTTGGTAATACTACTAGGAAAGAGCAAAAGTATAAAGTACTACTACCTTCGTCCTGGTTTATTGATTCTTTTTGTAATTTGTGCTAAAGTTTGATCAAAGATTTAAACTAATAAAATGTTAATACATGTCAACAAAAATTATAACATTGAATGCGTATTTAAAAATAGTTTTCAATGGTATAATTTTTTATGACATGCATAAACATTTTGTCAATTTAATTTATGGTCAAAATTTGGCACAAAATACAACGGGGACCAATAAATCATAACGGAGGTAGTAATATTAGGACTTGTCACGTGTCATATCAATTTTCTTTTAAGAGACTCTGAATAGCATACGAGAGATATTCGGTTTGGATTCCCAAGAAAGGTATACGTGCAGTTCAGATTTGGTTTCTATTGGAGAATCCTAGTGGACACGTTTGGAGTTTGGAGAGTAAATAAATAAATAAATAAATAAGCAGTTTCCTTACAGCAGACGTGGCGATTGCGTCTAAGAAAAATAAGGGGACCGCTGATCTGAATGGTGTTACTTTGGAAGGAAATTACAGCGACAAAAAAAAGGGAAAGTCTGATCCGCAAAAAAAAAGGGGAGGCTGATTCCGTTGAGATTTCAAGGAAAATAAACAGGGCATGTAGTTTTTTAAAAAGAGATTTAAAAGGAAATAAGGAATAACTGATTTGCCTTGCTCGTTTTGTGGAAGAAAAAAAAGAAGAATTTAAAGAGTACGATTCTTGTCTTGTTTGGATTGTTTTCTTTGGAATACGTGAGGGTACTACTACCAATTTCGTTTTGGCTATTCTGGTCCGCCGAAAAAAAAGAGGAGCATTTTCTTGTGGAGCCGCGTGACTAGTACTTGTGCCTCCTCAAAAAAAACCAAGAGTTTGACTTCGTTGGGAAACAACGACGCACAAGTTTTATCTGCTGCCTCATTGGTCTTTGTGTCACACACATTTTTTATTGCTGAATCTACTGTGCTTTTGGAGAGAGAAAATTATTTAGTCGTTTGCTTTCGAGAGCATCATACTATTCCCTCCTTCCATATATATATATGGACTAATATGTTTTTCGAGGTTGTTTTTGACTGTTGATAAGATTAATAATATATGGGATGTATAATATGAAAATTATATCATTAGAAGCTCCTTTCACGTACGAATTTGATGGCGTGCTTTGTGTAACTTGCATGTCATATCTTATTGCTCTAACATGTGGTCAAATCTAGCCTTGAAAAAACGCATTAGGCTCTCTATACATGGAAGGAGGGAGTATTTGAATGCGCTTTCCCTCGCTTCATTATATTCTTCTCTGTCGCGGTGTGAATTTTCATCTGTGTCTTAGACTCGCATCTCTAGTATAGTCTAGCCTAGGACCAGCACTCGATCACTTTGAGCGCATTTTTAGCTTGCATTAGTCAACGTGGTTATAGCATTTTTTTTCCACATATATAAAGCCAACCCAGCTCCACCTATTTCTACATCGTGCATACATACGTTCACCTGGCAATCGCTAAACCAATGTGCCTTGGCAATCGCTTTACCCAACTTTTGGAGTTATTTGACACCACTGGTTGCCGGTCACCACCTGCTGCATGGAAGAACTTATAAGACTTTGATATTTGCTATATTATGGGCATTTTACCACCACATCCCAATAATTCATAGGAAAATTATTTTTGGATTTTGTTTCTTGTTTGTCCTAATCATGACAGGATCCAGAGTGAATTCATGGGCTTTGTCGATCGTGGGAGACGTGCCAGTACGTAGGCAAATACCAGAACCATCACGAGAGGTGCAGAAACATCCAAATGCACATGATCAGGTTAATGTTTCTATACCACCATTTAATGGACGTTTTAGACCTGCTTTATATATTGAATGGGAGTTTGACATAAATAATATATTTGCTTCCCATAATTTTGCTAAACGTAACAAAGTTAAGGTCGCGGTTGGTTCATTCACTGGTTATGCTTCTGTTCGGTGGGGTGAATACTGTCGGTTACACCCTGATTATATACCTACTACTTGGGATGATTTGAAACTTGCCATGAGATATACGTTTGTCCCCGCTAATTATACTCGTGACATGATTAAAAATTTGCAACATTTAAAACAAGGTAGTGACACCGTAACGAAATATTATGATGATTTACAAACTACCTTGTTGCATTGGTCTTTAAAAGAAAGTGAAGAAGATTTTGGGGAGGATTAAACCGTGACATTCAGGAGATACTACATCACCTCCAGCACGTGACCTGTCACCATCTACAGTGCCTACATCATCTGAGTTGACCATAAGAGGTAATGAGAACGTTATTAATCTTCCACCTCCACATGAGTACGATGAAGGCCATGTCAATTTAAATGAACCATGTGATGAGCTGCCCAGTACTTTGATCACACCACCTATTTTAGAGGACTATGTTCATGATTTGACTTCGCCATGTGATCAAACGAATGCAATAACAACAATTTTGAGTGCACCATTGAATTAACTATTGATGCGAAAGAACCATGTGAATCAGGGAATAACTCCAATTTGGATCAAATACATTTGAAAATAGTTTTGCCAATGTTTAGTCATTTTGATATGACCTCCAATCTTGGTGATGATTCTGTGTCAAATAACTTGTTGCATGTTTGCTTATTTAAGCATGTTGTAGCATGTAATTTTGAAACAATTAAAGTTCATTCACCAATGTTGGGATGTTTAATGATAAGCATTGCCAATCTTTTAATATGAATAAGAGCATCACTTATATGTGCAAACTGAGTTGCAATAGTTTCATGCCTTTGACTTCTTGTGATAATATATTGGCTTTATATTTCATGACTTTTGAAGGGTGCTCTTGTATAACTGTGTCACATGTGCCAGAACTGAGATCACTAAAAATGGATGACATATACATATACAATGTGTACACCTTGTCTCTTTTGTTAGCCACATTTCAGATTAAGCAACACCGAGGACGTCTTTGTTTTCAAGAAGGGGAGGATGATGAGGACATGGCTACCATAGTTACACCCACAGCCCCCGCTGCTATACCTATTGGATCAACTACTGGAGCTCGCGCATGCAGTTGAATTATCAGGTACTTTCATTTCCTGGTCATGTTTCTAATGTTCATGAGAATGTGATGCTGCCTAACTTAGATATGTTGCTTACAGTTGAAGTGTCGAGCATGTACAAGAAGAATGAACACCAGAGCATGATCAAGCTTTGTGATGAAGGTGCGTGCGAAGGGAACAGGAACTGTGTTTCCGGTGGAGATTTTCGTACTTTGAAGCCACCATGATGACATACAAGAAGATTGATGAAATATACAAGATGGTCTTTGATAAATTTCATCCATATCTTATTATTGGTGTTGCGCCACCTTATTTGTGGGTCAGGCCCATGTAATTTCGAAATACTACTTCGTAGGCTATTTTTAGAGTCTGTATTATATAGGAAACGACTCAGGAGGTGTTTTAGTCCCACCTTGCCAAGGGTGGACAAAATCCCCTCTCTTTCCCCCTATACATCCCTTAAGGCATCCTTTAGACTTGGGTTTTATTTAGTTAAAAGTTATCCATTGCTACAACTTCGTGTACTTCTTTTGTGTCCAACGACCAGACCAAGACCGCTTTTAGAACCCCACTTTTATGAACACTTAATATATATTCGCAATATTCATAATGCTTTATCATATTCTTGCTTGTTCTTCGATTGCTTGCTGGAATAGACCTTCATGGTCAGGTTGATCATGCTCCGGCGTGCTCAATAACCTTCGGAAATTGGTTTAGCTATTGCTAAGGCGCAACGTAGTGCACGTTTGTAGTCGGATCGTCAAAGTCGTCTCCACCAAATTGATAGTTATCATCTTATCGAAAGATCGGGTCCCTCGCCTCTATTACATGGTTGAGGATGGCCTTTCTTATTCACCCATCAAGGTGCTTGCTCTAACTTGGCAAGGTTGTATTGGTCGCATGTATCTTTCATATGATGTCTTCCATTACTTCTACTTTGTTACACCACCATCTGCTTAGTGTACACATCATATATGAGTATATGCCATGCATATCCATTTTCTGTACCTATTCCATGTGCCATCATACCATGTTTTTCTAGTCAAATGTTATTCTTTCGTAATAGATGTCCAAAAGGAAGAGGGTCATCGCAGATCCTGAAGGGGTACAAACAAAGTATTTGGAAAAGGCAATGATACCTGATAAATCAGATAGATCACCAGTCCCAGAAAAGACAGCCCCAACTGTAGCACACTTTACCCCTACTCCACTGGCCAAAGCCCTATTAGAACTGTAGAGAGCCCAGCGTCAGATACTGTCTATGATATCAAATAAAAATTTGAACCCCTACATTTCTGCATGTTCCTTACCATCTCTCTTGTATGAAAACTAATTGCAGATGAATCACCATTCTCAAGGGATCATAGGATCTCACAACAATACTGGGCACTAAATTTCTCTTATTAGTACCTCTTGCCCTTTATCACCATACGTACACTCATTGCTGTTTGATTATGTAGCATCACCGTAAATGTTCGCTTCCTTATCCAGCATTTTCTCGAAATTATAAGATCTATATTTACTCTTACATAAATGTAGAATACACCTAATGGTTATGAAGTTCTAGATTTCTCATGTAAGTACCTTTTGTCATGTACTCCCTCCGTATCGAATTAATTGTTTCTCAATGGGATGTATTTAGAACTAAAATAGTGCTAGATACATCGATCCATTTGAGCGACAAGTAATTCCAGACGGTGGAAGTCTTACTGTACTTACATTGAGAGATAGTTGGTTGTCTAGCATTACTCTGCATCTTATTTGCCTTGCCCTCCATTTTCTCCAAATTATCAGATCTACATTTACTCTTACCAAAATGTTGAATAAAGCCAATGCCACTGCTCAAGTTGAGGTCTGTGTCGTGGTTTTGTCATGGTAGATGTCCTAGTGTGAGGACTTAGTCGTGAGGCCATCGCAACTAGGAGGTTAGCTTGTCGGGGTTGATCGGAACCGAGAGACACAAGTTTACCCAGGTTCGGCCCCTCACGATCGAGGTAATAGCCTACTTGCTACTTGTTGCTTATTGCTTGAAGATCAATTACAAGGGAGCGGATTCGCTTAACCTAGCTATTGATCGATTGTAACTTAGTCCTATCTGCCTTAGGGACTCGCCTTTATATATAGGTTGAGGCCTAGGGCTTACCAGAGTCTGGGTCGTACTACGATCCGTGACCTAGCATGTTTCTGACTTGTCTTGTTTCCTAACTAAGGAAACTCCAGGGGGCTTGGACTTCTGGGCCGAACCGCCATCTTCGGATACTGGGCCCCAAGCCGGCCCGCTTGGCAAGCTGCCCTGCTGGTCCTGCGCTTGAATGCTCTGGCTCGCTTTGAATCTTGATCATCAGCCGCCACCTGGATGACACGACCCAATATGGCGGGTCATATCGTGGGGTTATATCCCCAACATTAGCCCCCATATTGATTTGAATTCATTCATGTCAATCTCCAACATCTTAACTTGGCGGCTTATCTTCTGGTCATATCTGCATCTTCTCCGGGTCATGAAATGCCGGCTTATGACGCTTCCAGACTTGTTGTTTTTTACATCTTCTTATTGCTCATGTCATCCTCCGAATATCTAGGGAGCCCGGGATGACATCATAACAAATCTTTGAGTATATCTGTTGAGGCCGAAAATCGAGGCGTCCCTGGCTCCAAAAGTTACTGTGCCCCCTCGATTCTCGCGCCTGCCATTTATTCTTATCTCTTCGCCCTATAAATACATACGGGGGGCTTCTTTTCACTTTTACCTCCTCCCTTCGCTTCTTCTTCCTCAAACCCAAGCTCTCCCGCATCGGACTGCCGCCACACCAGCTCGTCCGCCGCCAACCAGCTTGTCTAGGACCGCGACGCCGTCCCATCTTCGCTGGAGCCCGGTCAAACATCTCCGCTGTCCTCTGTAACAATCAAGTACACTGTCCCTCTCTCTCTTTAGATCCACATTATCTTCTTGTAGTTCATGGGAGTTCATCGGAGTTCGTCCGTTCCTCACTATTATTGCTTGTTTAGATCTAGTATTTCCCATAAGTCTTTCACCAGACCGTGGCGGCGCTAGTTATAATACCATTTTGCATCTGGGAACCCTAGTCCTTCTTTAGAACTCACAATTAGACCAATGGTTACTTCTTGTGCTCACCTTAGGTTTAGTGAATATTTTTCCTTTTCAAACTTTTTGTAGATCCATAATCGTAGGCGCTTCGGTAGAAACTTGTTGGTACCATACTCAGCAGAAAACTAGCAATATCCAATTTAGAATAAGATGCCTTTATGTTTTTGTCGGCTCATTATTGTAATTGTAACCCGCCAGATTTTAGAAATTGCTCATGTTGCTAAGTCGGCTCACCTGTTGGGCGACTCATCCATCATTAATAGTTATGTCATCTTATCTTTAACCACAATTGCTAATGTACTGCCTCATCACATAATTCACCTGGCGAGTTACCGCTTCGTAAGTGACCGGCCACATTTTTCTGCAGTTCTTATCCTTACTTAGGTGGCTCATCATGGCAAAAACCACAATTTGCAATTGGGTGAGTTCCCAGGCTTCTCAACTTGTGCTCAACGATTATAAAGAACAAGGTTTTCTGCCTGCTCAAGAGGAGATCGGCTGGCGAGCCTCTCGAGGAGAAGATGTTCCCCAACACGGCGAAGGAGAAGTCGTGGTATTTACAGACCATCTCCTTAGAGGCTTCTCTCCGCCCGGGTCAAAAAAATTCTGGGACGTCTTAAATTTCTTCAACCTTCATCCTCAAGATCTTGCCCCAAACTCCATATCCAACCTGTGCCAATTTCAAGTCATATGTGAAGTGTATCTGCAAATGGAGGCCACTGTTCCTCTCTTCAAGGAGTTTTTCTACATCAACCGTCAGATAGAGTGTGCTGATGGCCCCAACCTAGAACTCAGCGGGGTCTCGATTCAGAGGCAGAGAGACAGTTCTTTTCCTCCAGTTACTCTGCCAAGTCATCCTAAGTGATGGCTTAAGACTTGGTTCTAGTGCAAGAACACAGCCCCAGCTGATGAGAACCCCTTACCGGGTTATAGACCTGACCGTATTCCCATTCATTTTGACCTCCCTAGCCGGGCTCCTCCAGAAGAGCGTGCTCAAGTCGCCTCTGTATATCCAAAACTCAGGGCCTTATTGGCCAATGGTCTAACGGGGGTTGACTTAACCCGGTGCTGGATTACTTGGAGAATCCTATCCTTGAGTCGCCGGCCTGGCTTAATGTGTAATTATTCAGGCGACTCAAATGATGTACAACGGTACAGTCCTGTTGACTTAGAAGCCGATGAAATAAACAAGATCCTGAAGAAACTGCTTGGGGAGCCTCAGGAAAGCTGCAACAAGATAGGGCTGTGACCGTTCTTCAAACTTAACCCGACTCCTCCAGTGAGTATACATATAACTATTTGTCCGCCTTATCAATCTTTACTTATACGGTATTTCACTTGTTAACCTTGTTCAACTATGCAGGCCGACTCTCCATTCTGGAATAAGAAGAGGAAAACATAGGCAACCAAGACTAAAGCTGCACCGGCTCGAAGAAGGAATAAACCTGCTGTTGTGAATGAGCCGGTAGCTAGAGGCGAGTCACCGGCAGCTGATAATCAGTCGGAGGTAGAACTTGACTCCCTTGGTCGTCTTTTTATTGAACTCGCTGACGCTTCTTATTCTCAGGGTGATGCTGCAACAAGCCGGGCTGATGATGTTGAGGTAATTTCCATCTCTTCCGACTCAAAATCCTTGCCTCCCAAGAACAGTAGGCGGGTCATTTAGAAAGTAAGATTTTCTCATCCAGATGCTCATTTGGACCCAAACTTTATTTTGAAGAAAACCCAGCATGAGTCAAGGCGCCAAACTCGGAGCGGCTCTGGAGAGCTGCTGGCTGGCTTATCCCATGAACCTCCGCCCGTAAATGACGTAATGAGGTGCCTCATAGTCCAACCTCTTCTCTTCCATGAGCTGGCCTTATTAGGCAACCTCTTGATCCCTCTGATTCCAATTATCAGGAGTCACCACCATCTTCAGGTGACTCGTTCGCCACCCAGCTGCCGGTTTTGATAATAAATCCGGGGTAATCTTTTCTTAACTGAGTTACACTTTATCCTGGTCATTATCGCATATATTATAACATGTTGTCTTATCTGCAGGGCTAAAGCCTAAGCCAAGAAGAGAAAACTTGGTGAGTCATCGACAACTCCTGAGATCCCTGAGTCAGAGGACTAGACCTTGGTGACCCTGGAGGCCCACATTGAAATCCCCGAAGATCATCATGATGACCAAGTTGAACCACCCCATCAAAATGAACCAGCAGCCATTGAGGCAATGGATGCCAAGGCGAACCCGGTGGGTGATGTTAACCCGCCAAGTCCTGCTCCTTCTTCGAGCCCTGCCAAGGCGGCTAAAGATGTTCCCTCTCATGAGAGGAACAATGATGAGATTGCTATCACTGGGGAGGCTTATAATACTCCAGAAGTCTCCAATGTGCTGACCAAGCTCACAGCAAAAGATGAGACGCCCTTGTCTGAGAAGGAAAAGACAAAGCTTGAGCTGCCCAATTATGAAGAATTCAGCGCAGAAGAGTTGCATGCAGGCTACCTAGCCCGCCTTTCTACCAGCTGCGACATGGAAGCCGGCATGGTGAACATGATGAAGAGGAAATATGAGGTACGAAAGAACTTAACCCTCCTTAATACTATATATCCTCACATAGCCCCCAAGTCTTAAACATAGGAAGACTTGAGTATGTAGAAAACTTTGTACATAAAATGTGGAGACCTTGTAGTTTAGCTCTAAATGGCCGGGTTATCATGCCGATGATAAGCCGGTTCTTCAAATATGCATCTATTTAAAAGAAATGCCACATAGCCTGTCAGTTACTAAGTATTGGGCCATTAGTACCCCATACCTGTGCACGGGCAGTTGTAGCCAAGCCCGCGGCAAGGCTTGTCGGGGGAGCAGTTGGAGATTAGTTCAAGACTGTCAAAGGGATGCACGAACCAAGAATCAAAGGATCAGGAGATAACAAGAGCTGAAGACCGAAGATTAGGCCCCCGACAAGATCTTGCCAGGGTGGCTTGCGGAGCCCGGCAAGATTTGCGCCCGGCAAGATTCTATCACTGTGCCACCGCTTCAGCACAGCAACCAGCCTGGCATTCTGGGCCCTTCTCTGGATGTGTGGCAAGGCACCAGTGGAGGAGAGCTTAAGCGGTGCTGATGGGATGGCCCCTTTTTCCATCCCCAAGAAGATGAGGACACCTAAACGGACACCTCATGGTGCATTAAATGCATTTGTCCTAAACCGTCAGTGGTTAGGTATGATAACTCTATAGCTACTTTACACCTCAATGTATGTACATTTTGCCACTGTGGTGACCCCTTTGAACGTATAAAAGGAGGCCCAAGGCAACTGCTACAGGGGGGAGGATTTTCTGGCCCATTCTGCATGCGTAGCTGCTCTTTGAACGTATTGTTCATTGCAAGCGCTCCTGGAGCTTGGGCTCAAGAACACTCTTAATAAAACAAGGCAGGAGTAGGGTTTTACGCTGATTAGCGGCCCGAACCTGGGTAAAATCACCTCGCATTGATCGTTGGTTCTGCTCTTTGTGCATACCTCTCTCCCTGCCGAATCGTAGAAGGGATCCATGCGGTCCCATAGGTGTCATACGCCGACATCTTTGGCGCGCCAGGTAGGGGGGAGAAGGTTGCGCGAATCTGATCCAGTGATCGGCGCCTCAGTTTCTTCGTCATCTTTGTCACCATTCCACCCAAGAAGAAGAGTGCCGCAACGGTGCTACCATCCACGTCCGTCTTGCCCGTGCCCTCACATACGGGTGACGGCGTAGATGCAGAAGGTAGAGGTTTAGAGCCTCCACGGCGTTCTGGTGATCCAAGCCAGGTAAGCGGCGTCGTTCGCAGCGGCGACGGCAACCCGCACGCCGCTGGATCCAGAGATGGGGCTGTGCTGCCTACGGGCGGCGCGGTGAACTCCAGAGATCGGAGGACGCCACCCAGGACTCCCGCGCCGACGCAAGCGTCACGCCCTTCACAGGTTGCACGTGACGAGCAGCGCCATGGTACTAGTGGTTCAGGGCGTCCTCATGAAAGGACTTCTGCGCATCAATCCCAAGGTGCGCAGGCCCAGCATGCACGCCAAGCTGCCGGTGGAGTGGCGCGCGGTCGCGTGATCGTGATGGTGCTCCTTCTAACATTGTTAGGAGTCAGAACACCTCACGTACTTCGCACCTGTCGCCGCCGCCTACACCAGCGGAAGCTTTGGCACGTACGCAGCTGCTCCTCGATTTCCCTCCTGCTCCGGAGAAGATGGAGGAGTGGCGATCTACCATCCAGAGCCTCATTAGCTTCGTCAACATGGATGGGCCATAGCAGGCAGGGCCCTCGCGGCGGCGGTCCATCGATCCGGCGCGAGCCGATGGAGAGAAGACTGGAGGCGGTGCGACCACGGTGCACTCCCCTCCACGACAGCAGCGGCGATCGATGACCTGGCGGACCGATGACCGTGACGATGATTCCACGGCGTCGTCCGATCCGCGGATGCGCCGCGATCAGCATCAAGTTCTTCAGGAACGAAGCAAAGAGGACGCTCGAACTACCATCGAGTGGCGACAGGAAGCGCGCCATCAATCTGATAAACGTGCATGACCTGCTGTCGATGAGCCTGCGCCAGGGTATGCAGGTGACTTGCCTTACGAGGTAGGTTGTCCAGGGTTCACCCGTGAGCTGCAGCGAGTCCAGTGGCCCAATTCCCGAACCTTCAAACCAGAAGTCCCGGAGAAATATGACGGCAAGACCCACCCGTTGGAGTTCCTGAGCATCTACACCATTGCGGTCCAGGCTGCCGGGGGTCGAGACGACAAGATACTTGCCAACTATTTCCCGTTGGTGCTCAAACCCAACGTCAGGTCATGGTTGATGCATCTACCGGAGAATTCTATTTCTTCTTGGTCAGATCTATGCCATCAGTTTGTTGGTGCCTTTGTTGGAGGCCATCAAACTCCTGGCCAGGAAAGTGATTTGCATCTCATCCTCCAGAAGGAGGGCGAGCCTCTGCGCAAATATATCCAAAGGTTCAGCCGTGTGCAATACAGTATCCCGGATGTTCATCCTGCCGCCGTTATCGGCGCGTTTCGTCAGAACGTGCGTAACCACAAGATGCGGGAAGAAATGGCAATGAACAAGATCAGAGATATCACCGAGCTTTATGCTCTGGCTGATAAATGTGCACGGGCTGAAGAGGGAAGGAGACTCCCCAGCGAGGATGTTGGCGCAGGGGGCGACTCTGAAGGCGAAGATGCTGCCGCCCCGACAAAGAAGGGCCTGTGGCGAAACAAGAAGCATAAAGGCAAGGCCGTGCTTGCCGTCGAGGGATCCGGCGACCCTGGCACCGCCAAGAAAGCCAAAGTTGGTGACCCCGGCAAGGAAGTTGCCGAGTGCGCCTCCTGTCAGGCCTTGGCGGCTGCCGACAAGTCGGAAGGCTCCGGCAAGTAGTATTGCAAGATCCATCGCACCAAGGGCCATGATCTCCAAAATTGCCGGCAAGTTGAACAGCTTGTCGAGAAGCAGAGAGCTGGGTATGAGAGGCGAGACAAGGAGAAGGCCCAAGATAGTGCTGAGGGGTCCGGCAAGAAGCGTGGTGGCCGGGGGGGTCGCCGGGGCAAGGCCAAGCAACAGAAGAAGAGGCCCGCTCGAGGCCGTGACAAAGAAGAGGGTGATGATGATGATGATGATGAAGATGATGAGTCCAGTGAGCACGAATTTCAGAAAGCTACAGAGGCCATGTGTATCGATGGAGGCGCCTCCTTGCATTCCTCCCACCGTCGACTTAAACAGTGGGTGCGTGAGGTTAATGCAACGGAGCCATCATTTGATGCACATAAACCCCTGAAGTGGTCCAACACGCCTATCATTTTTTATGCCGAGGATCACCCTGATCGCACAACTGCGGTCGGGTGCTTGCCATTGTTGGTTTCACCGACAATCCGCAACCTCAAGGTGACAAAAATGCTAGTTGACGGTGGGGCCAGACTGAACCTAATCTCACCAGACGTGCTCAAGAAGTTGCAAATTCCTGATGAAGATCTCGAGGAAACGGGCACGTTTCAAGGGATCAATCCAGGAAGGACCCAGCCAAAAGGCAAGATAACGCTACCAGTAACATTTGGTAGCGAGCTCAACTACAGGACAGAGAAGGTGGTGTTCGATGTCGCCAAGATCCCCATGTCATACAATGGGATCCTTGGCCGCCCAGCGCTGGCCAAGTTCATGGCGGCATCACACTATGCGTATAATGTGCTGAAAATTCCCGGGACATTGAGCGTCATCACTGTCCACTCTGACAAAAAGGATGCGCTCATCTGTGCCGACCAACTCTACCAAGAAGCAGTCGCAGCACCTACCGTCAAGGCATCTGCTCCTGCCGCTGGAACTCCCGGGGGGAAGAAGAAGACCGGCAGGAACCTTGGCGCAAACTCCGGCAAGCGCACCTCCTCAGAGTGCTACGCTCCCATTGAGGATGCACCAGGAAGTTCCACCGGCAAGAACAAGAAATCGAAGGCTGCTCCGCCGGAGACCAAGAAAGTGCCCGTCAAAGAGGATGGAATGGGAGGAACTTTCACCATAAGTTCCACCCTTGATGACAAATAGGAAAGCGCGCTCATTGCCTTCCCGCGGGCGAATGTCGATGTGTTTGCATGGCAACCATCTGACATCTCGGGTGTTCCCAGGGAGGTGATTGAGCACCACCTTGCTGTCTGTCCTCACGCACGGCCTGTCAAGTAGAGGGTGAGAAATCAAGCCTTAGAGCGGCAAGAATTTATTACCGAAGAAATCAGGAAGTTAGAAGTGGCTGTTTTGGTCAGAGGGGTGCTTCACCCAACGTGGCTAGCCAATCCAGTTGTAGTGCGCAAGGCGAACGGAAAATGGAGGCTATGTATTGATTATACAGATATCAATAAAGCATGTCCAAAAGATCCTTTCCCCTTGCCATGCATTGACCCGATTGTGGACTCCACTGCTGGTTGTGACCTACTGTCGTTCCTTGATGCCTACTCAGGGTATCATCAAATCTTCATGGCAAAAGAAGATGAAGAAAAGACCGCATTTATCACCCCATGTGGTACGTATTGTTTTATACGAATGCCTTTCGGGTTGAAAAGTGCTGGTTCTACATTTGCGAGAGCGGTCCAAATTGGTTTTGAGCCTCAGCTGCATAGAAACATGGAAGCATACATGGATGATATAGTGGTCAAAACCAAGGACAAAGTGACGCTCATACAAGATCTAGAAGAAACATTTACAAATCTGCGAAAGATCAATTTAAAGCTCAATCCCGAGAAGTGCGTGTTTGGCGTTCCTTCCGGCAAGCTTCTCGGGTTCTTTGTGTCTCAGCGAGGGAGCAAACCCCGACAAGATCAAAGCTATTGAGCAGATTGAGGCACCAAGACACGTCAAGGATGTACGTCGTCTTGCCGGCTGCGTTGCTGCCTTAAGCAGGTTTATCTCCAAATCTGCTGAGCGCGCCCTGCCCTTTTTCAAAATTTTGAAGAAGGCAGGTCCAATGAAATGGACTCCGGAAGCGGAGGCTGCATTGCAAGATTTGAAGAGATACCTCTCTTCTCCGCCAACGCTAGTCGTGCCTAGGCCACAAGAGCCGTTGCTGTTGTACCTGGCAGCGACAAATCAAGTGGTTAGTGCTGCGTTAGTGGCATAGAGAGAAGTTGATGAGGAGGCAACACCAGCGGCAGGACCGCCAAGTGACGCGCCAAGATCATCCCCGGCAAGGACTGGTCCCGGCAAGACAGGATCTGCGCAGTCAGAAGAACCAGTGCAAAAGAAAAAGATGGTTGAGCGCCCAGTTTATTTTGTTCGCTCCCTTTTGCAAGGAGCTAGGTCAAGATACTCTGGTGTGCAGAAGTTGCTCTTCGGCCTTCTTATGGACTCGAGGAAGCTGCGCCATTATTTTCAAGCACATGAAATTACCGTCGTCACTCGCTTTCCGTTGCAGCGGATTTTGCAAAATCCAGAGGCAACCGGCAGGATCGTGGAGTGGGCGCTGGAATTGTCAAGCTTTGGTCTCAAGTTTGAAAGTACTTCAACAATTCAGAGGAGAGCCTTGACGGAGTTCATTGCGGAATGGACCCCAACGCCAGATGAAGAGATTCAAGAAACGACTCTCCCCGGCGGGGAAACTGATCGAGAATGGGCTATGTACTTTGACGGGGCTTTCTCGCTGCAAGGCGCCGGTGCTGGCGTGCTTCTTGTCGCACCCACCGGAGAGCACCTCAAGTATGTAATCCAAATGCATTTCCCCCGGGAGAGTTCGACAAACAACACTGCGGAGTACGAGGGGCTGCTTGCCGGTCTCAGGATCGCGGCAGACCTTGGTATCAAGAAGCTCATTATCAGAGGCGATTCGCAGCTTATTGTCAGGCAAGTTAACAAAAATTACCAGAGTCCATTGATGCAAGCTTATGTGGATGAGGTGATAAAAATGGAAGAGCACTTTGATGGTCTGCAAATGAAGCACATTCCTCGTGCCGATAACAGTATTGCTGATGACCTGTCAAAGTGCGCTGCCCTCAAGTTACCTGTGGAACCAGGAACTTTTGTGCTCCATTTGACTCAACCATCTGTAGCACCGTCAATGAGGCAAGAAAAGAGAAGAAAGTCGAATTCTGGACAGTACTTTCCGGCAGAGCTCCCTGGAGCCACCGGCAAGGAACTTGACGGGATCAGCGGCAAGCCTGCCGGGGAACGACAGGCTCCGGCGGAGCCTTAGGCTTTCGCTGTCGAGACAAATGTTCCCCTGGCGGAAGAGATGCCTTTAGTCCTAGCTGTCGAGCCCCAGGCTCCAGCATGGGC
Source organism: Thinopyrum elongatum (assembly GCA_011799875.1). Taxonomy (NCBI): domain Eukaryota; kingdom Viridiplantae; phylum Streptophyta; class Magnoliopsida; order Poales; family Poaceae; genus Thinopyrum; species Thinopyrum elongatum. The sequence goes on from CM022303.1 coordinate 391,999,610, forward strand.
ACAACACATTGTCCATTTCCTTCAGACAGGAGAACTCCCCGAGGAGGAGGAAGAAGCGGAAAAAGTAGCCCGTCAGTCTACTATGTACCAGTTCGTCGATGACGTTCTGTACAGAAAGAGACCGAACGGTGTGAAATTGAAGTGTATCCCTCGGGATGACGGACTAGAGCTATTGGCAGAGATACATGGAGGCATATGTGGCTCTCACATAGGATCAAGGGCACTTGTTGGAAAAGCATTCCGACAAGGTTTCTTTTGGCCTACTGCTCTCCAGGATGCAACTGCACTAGTAACCAAGTGTGAAGCGTGCCAGTTTCATTCGAAGAAATCACATCAGCCAACTCAAGCTCTTCAGACGATTCTTCTCTCCTGGCCATTTTTGGTCTGGGGGCTTGACATACTAGGCCCCTTTCCCCGTGCTGCCGGGGGCTTTGAGTACTTGTACGTTGCGATCGACAAGTTCACAAAGTGGCCGAAGGTGGAAGCGGTGAGAAAGGTGACAGCACAATCAGCCGTCAAGTTCTTTAAGGGAATAGTGTGCCGTTTCGGTGTACCCAACAGGATCAAAACCGACAATGGTACGCAATTCACAAGTCGCACCTTCATGCAGTACGTCCAAGACCTTGGCGGCAAGATTTGTTTTGCTTCTGTTGCTCATCGGAGAAGAAACGACCAAGCGGAGAGGGCTAATGCTGAAGTGATGCGCGGTCTCAGGACCAGAACTTTCGACAAGCTGAAAAAGTGCGGAAAGCGCTGGATTGATGAGTTGCCGGTGGTTCTTTGGTCAATCAGAATGACACCGAATCGAGCCACTGGCCAGACGCCCTTCGATCTGGTCTATGGAGCGGAAGCAGTTCTCCCCACGGAACTCATATACGGGTCACCTCGAGTGCTCGCTTATGATGAGCTTGAGCAAGAGCAACTGCGCCAAGATGACGCTGTGCTCCTTGAGGAGGATCGTCTTCAGGCTGCTGTGCGAGCCGCTCGCTACCAGCAAGCTTTACGCCGCTACCATAGCCGCAAAGTTCATGCCCGAAGCCTTGAGGAAGGCGACCTTGTTCTTCGACGGATTCAGTCCGCCAAGAATTCAAACAAGTTGACGCCGAAGTGGGAAGGCCCTTATCGGGTAGTACGAGTCACCAGGCCCGGCACTGTCCGCCTGGAGACCGAGGATGACGTTCCAGTGAGCAACTCCTGGAATATCGAACATCTTCGCATGTTTTACCCATGAGGCGCGGTTGCCGGGGTCCACCGGCAACCACCTTTTGTACAAGTCTTGCCGGTAGGGCATGTAATCCTTTGTACAAAGCCAGGCGCAGACCCTGTGCGTAGATGAATAAGATTAAGTGTTGTACATTTTCTTATCGATTTCCATGTTTATATATATATGCATGCTTGTCTGAGATGTTACATGACACTTGTTCCCGGTAAGTATTAACGAACCGCCAAGATTCCATACTTTTATTTTTCTCTTCTTTCTTTTTCTCAAAAGATAGAAGGGTTCCTCGCGCGCATGTTTGTCGGGCGGGGGGGGGGGGGCGGGGGAAGGATAATATGATACCAGTGGGCAACGTTCAGAATTGACATCTTACCGGAGGAAGTACGACGACAGAAAGTTAAGTTACAAAACTTTGAGCAAGTTTCTTTTATTATGAAGTTATTTTCCTTAGACGATTTCGACCTTTGTATGGAAAACCTGCACGCAAAGGAACCCTTGTCGTAATCGGTTGCGCCCTTATTTTGTTTCGAGTCCGCTCAACAATTTAAGTGGCAGCACTAAGAACGCCAAGGTGTCTTGCCAGCTGCTGCACCTCCAGCAGGCTGCTGAAGTCCCGCACCCAGCGCTCGCGGCAGGTTGCGCGCCGGCAAGTTTTCAGTAAGCGTAGGGTGTACTCCATACATAAAGGAATCAGACAAGGGAAATAGCATGCATGTACCCAAACATAAGCAAGTTATATTACATCAATAAGTTGCCGCAGTTCTAACTCAAGACTTAATTGTCTTTGGCATTGAATGGTGGCGACAAGGGAAAATGATGCAGCTAGTCCCTGCGCTGGCCTTCGACCCTCTTGATTCAATCTACTTTCTCAAGGATGGGCGCGACAAGTTCCTCAAGTGCCTTGAGATCTGCATCCTTCGGCAAGCGATCAAGCACGTTGGTGAGGTCGACGCCAGGGTTCTTGTGCACCACCTTGATGAGCACCTTGCGGAGGATGGCCCGGCAAAGCTTGCGGGATTCATTGGCTAGTTGGGTCGCTCGGTTGGACTGGAGTAGCTTCAGAGCGTCGATGATTCTTTCAAACAACATGGTCAACCTGGCGCTCGGAGATACCCTTTCTTCAGAAGAATACTTGAAGTTTGGTAGGCCCATGGTTGACAGCTATGCTGTGAGCCTCTCCGCAGTGTCGACAAGGCGATCAGTCCAAATTTTCACCCCCTTCTCATAGTCAACTTGGGTGGCGGCAGCACTCTTAAGCAAGTTCCTCTCATCTTGGAGATCTTTGCTCAGAGCCTTCTCGCGGGTCCTGCCGTCCTCAAGAGACTTCTCCAACGTGGTCAGTTTCAGCCTCAGATCGGTGATGGTATCGTTGGCTGAAGAGAGCTGCTTGGTCTTGTCAGATATGGCAACTTGCATCTCCGCCAGGCTGTGGAGAGTTTTCTCCCTGTCACCTTTGAGCGTCGAGAGCTCCTTGCTGTGTTCTTCAAGATCCTCTTCCAGCTTCTTCACTTTGTTGCTCAGCTCATTCTTGGCGGCCTCTGCAGCCTCGGCAGCATCGACGGCCTCCTTGAGCTTGCCGGCGTGATCTACAGTTAGAGCTTTGAGCGCCTCCTTGTGCTTCTGCTCCAGCTCCTGGGTCCGCTGCGCGACAAGCTTCTCGATTTCTTCATCTTTGCTGTGAAGCTTAGTGGCGAGCGCCTGCTCACGTGCGGCAAGATCTTCCTCATGAGCATCAAGCGCAATGCGACGCTCCATCAGGAGGGCATCTTCAGCAGCAATTCTTTGCGCAGCTTCCTCTTGCGCCTTCTCTATGTCAGATTGTTTCAAGAGGAGCTCCATCCAGCTTTGGCTCACTTGTTCCCGGTTGGCAGTTAGCTCCTCAAAGGCCTCGGCGTACCACATTTGTGTTTGCTCAACGCGCTTTTGAAAATCGGCCTCAGCTGCTTCAATAACTGCAGCTCTGGAATCCACCTTCTCTTTTTGAGCACGGTGGATCGCTTGGAGCCTGCGGAAGTTATCGCCCATGGCCTGAAGGAGCTGATCTTCCTCAGATTTGCTGCTGCTGACACTTGGTTCATTGACGATCTCGAGCCTAGCAGTAGTGATGATTTCTTCATCAAAAGTTTCCCCTTCGGTTGGTGCCCCAATGCTTGCCGTCCCCGGCAAGTTGACGAACAGGTTCTCGCCAACTTTGAGATATTTGCTTGATGAAGGGACTTCGGATGTTGACGGTTGGTCCTCAGCAACTGCCTCACCAGCAGCTGGGGGCTCTATGGCTGGCGTAGCGCCTAACGCTCCTGCGGCAGGAATGCTGTCGGTGCGGTCACCAGCCTCCTTGCTGCCCCTTTCAGCAGATTCCTTGGCGGGTTCCTCCTGCACAGTCTTGGCGGCCTCGTCGGCAGAGGTACCGTCGGCCTTGATGGTGGCATCCTTAGCGGCCTCGCTAGCAGCAATCTTGTCGGCTTCAGCGACAACATCCCTGGCGGTCTCCTCGATGACAGCATCGACGTCCATGTGTTCCATCACAAGGAATTCTAAAGGATGAAGGAGGGGAACGAAATGAGATCAAGATTGAAGTTCAAGAAGACAAAAGAGAGAGAAATAAAGGAAAGGATAGCAAGCGCTCTGAGGCAATCAGTTACCTACGTCGAGCTGTTGAGAGGTGGCCTCGCCCCTCCCGGCAACCTTGGTTGCCAGGGAAAGGTTGCCGGTGCCCATGCTTGCCGGCTCCTCCTCAATCAAGATAGGCTCGTTGGTAGGATCTCTTGCTGGGGATGCGCTTGTGGGCGGCGTGGTCGATGGAGGTGGCATGACGGGGGCGTCTTCCAATAAATCTCCCTGTTGCCGTTCTTCTCCTGCAAGCCCAAAGATATCAGCGGCAAGAATAGGAACCTCAGCGCCCGCCAACGGAAAATGGGTAATGGACTCACGCTGGGGGCTGTGCTGGGGGCTGCGTCGAGGGCTAAGCTCCGGGCTGATGACAATAGTTTCTGACGCACTTGTGAAACCTGCCAGAGGCTCGTCGCCTATAGAAGTCTTCGCCCTCTTCGCCATCCTTTCTGCCAAGGTTTCTGCATCGCTGCAGAGACAAGACAAAACAATGCTATGAGATTAATCCGAAATTTGGGAGATAAAGGCTATGATAGGATACTTACTCTTCCTCTTCTCGTTCCGGGCTGAAGCCGGAGATGTCGAAATTGACCTCCGTTGCAGTGCCTGAATGGGGAGGTGGAGGAGGGGTCCTGGGTCGCTTGGCTGTTGCGACTGCAGGGGGTTGTCGCGGCTCTGCCGCCTCAGCCTCCGGTGCGGTTGTGTGAGATGCCCCTGCCGCCCCAGTAGTTGCCGCAGGTGTGTGTCTCGCGCGCCGCACAGGTTGCTGTCAAACTCCTTGCCGCGGTACAGTCTTGCCGGCCGCCTTCTTGCCGGGAGCCTCGCTGCTCGAAGAGGGTTGGCTTGCCGGGATGCCAGAAGCGGCCTTTCAAAGAACACGCTTTGTCTTCTTCGGGGCTGGGGGCTCCTCTTGCGGCTCTTCTTCAGCTGCGTCTTCATTGGACGAGCTCTCAGTGACTGTGCTGCTCTGTTCCCCGGCAGCCTTTTCCTCCCCGGCAGGATTCTCTTCCATCACAACTTCTGCGTCACTGGTTTCCCATTCTGTGAAGCCGATGCTGCTGGCCTCCGCGGCAAGATTCGCCTCTTCCGCTCTAGTGGCAATATACGCCACTTCTTCATCAGTGGTGGCACGAATGAAGTTCGTCTCTTCCCGGATGGCCCTCTCCGACAAGTTATCGAAGAACTTTTGTGCTTCCTCCTTGGATGGCTCAGCCCAAGTCGCGTCAAGACCATGGGCGTTGAACATTGGCATTGTGCCGATGATCGACCCCAGAGCGAAATTGTTGCACAAAGGGACGATTCTTGCCGGCAACCGATATTTGTCATCAAGCTGGAATACCCTGTGGTGGAGAGCGCCAAGCTGCATAGCAGTCAAATTGTTGTTCAATCCAGGGCGCAGCCTCATGATGTCCGCTGCGTTCCGGTACTCCCAAGCTGGTCTTCCCTTGCTCTGTAGGGGGGCGATGCGGCGGCGGAGGAAATCAAAGCCAATCATCTCCATTGTGAGCTTGGTAGCTTTCAGACGAAGGATTCTGGTGGTGGTGATCGTGAGCCTCTCGTCTTCCGCGGCGAAATCGCTCCAGTCATTGCCACGGACCGACTTCTACCGTTGGGGCAAACAGAATGGATGGGGATCTTTTTCCTTGATCCAGCACCACTCGGACCGCCATTCATCCCACTTCTCGCCGTAAACCCCATCTGGGTATATTTCCTTGTTCCAAGCCCTTGGGATCCAGGCGATAGAACCGGAAAGGGCCTCCCCTTTTTGGATGCGGGGAATAAAGTAATGGCGGAAGAGGGCAGTGTTGGGAACTACTCCGGCAAAATTTTCGCAAAGATGGGCAAAGATGGACATACACAGTACGGCATTCGGCGTGAAATCAAGAAGATGGAAGCCGTATGTGTACATAATGTCATTGAAGAAATCAGAGAATGGAGGACAGAGCCCGCAATAGAAATAAGCGACGAAGAAGGGATATTTGTCAGGTCCGCTTTTGGAACAAGAACCTGGAACCACACGGGTCGCGGGGTGAGCCTTCGTCTCCCTCGCCCACATGCACTGGTACCGGTTCTTCAGAGCTTTCGCGTCGAGCGTCGGAGCGAAGACGACGTACTTCTTTCGCATCTTCACCAGCTCGCTCTCCGGGACATTGGCTTTCATCTCCTTGCCCTTGCCTTTGCTGGCCTTGGGTGGCATGGCGGCTGTAAGGACGGAAGCCAAAGAAGGAACGGGTGCGGAGGCGGTGAGCGGATGAGGAGAAGCTTTACTCTGGGCTCGAGAGAAGGAAGGCAATGGCGGATTCCAGATTGGAAAGAAGAGGGGGGGGGGGTAAATGGGCAGCGTCTCTGTAGTTTCCTCTTTATGGGGAAGGAGCGAGGCCGCCTCTTTTACTGCCCAATGTAAATACGCCTCTACAGGCGCGCTGTGGCTGCAGCCTTTCGGCGCACGCTTCCCACGTCACGCATTCAACGCGCGCACTGGAGGGGCGTAGTAAGCAGGATGATTGCAAGTAGTTAACCCCAGCCACGCGTGCCCGTGCACTGTTTGGGCCTAGCCCAACAACGCCTCACGCTCGTGTGTGGCCTAGGCCTGAGGGCTCCTGTCGGTGTACTAAGTATTGGGCCATTAGTACCCCATACCTGTGCACGGGCAGTTGTAGCCAAGCCCGCGGCAAGGCTTGTCGGGGGAGCAGTTGGAGATTAGTTCAAGACTGTCAAAGGGACGCACGAACCAAGAATCAAAGGATCAGGAGATAATAAGAGCTGAAGACCGAAGATTAGGCCCCCGGCAAGATCTTGCCGGGGTGGCTTGCGGAGCCCGGCAAGATTTGTGCCCGGCAAGATTTGCGCCCGGCAAGATTCTATCACTGTGCCACCGCTTCAGCACAGCAACCAGCCTGGCATTCTGGGCCCTTCTCTGGATGCGTGGCAAGGCACTAGTGGAGGAGAGCTTAAGCGGTGCTGATGGGATGGCCCCTTTTTCCATCCCCAAGAAGATGAGGACACCTAAACGGACACCTCACGGTGCATTAAATGCATTTGTCCTAAACCGTCAGTGGTTAGGTATGATAACCCTGTAGCTACTTTACACCTCAATGTATGTACATTTTGCCACTGTGGTAACCCCTTTGAACGTATAAAAGGAGGCCCAAGGCAACTGCTATAGGGGGGAGGATTTTCTGGCCCATTCTGCATGCGTAGCTGCTCTTTGAACGTACTGTTCATTGCAAGCGCTCCTGGAGCTTGGGCTCAAGAACACTCTTAATAAAACAAGGCAGGAGTTGGGTTTTACGCTGATTAGCGGCCCGAACCTGGGTAAAATCACCTCGCGTCGATCGTTGGTTCTGCTCTTTGTGCATACCTCTCTCCCTGCCGAATCATAGAAGGGATCCACGCGGTCCCATAGGTGTCGTACGCCGACATAGCCCCCAAGGGTCGGCTCATCTTCTTGATATGAGTCGGATCTTTCAAATAAAAAACTTTGAAAAGGTAACCTGTAGCCCCCAAGGGCCGACTCATTTTTATGAACTGAGTCGGGTCTTTTTCCTTTACCTTTTGTAGAAAAAATGACATGCATTAGCCCCCAAGTGCTAAGTACGTTGCTTGCAATTACTTGGGACTTCAAAAATAAGATGAATTTGCCTGTCATAGCCCCCAAATACCGGGTTATACATTGTTGCCGGCTTAGGACCAGTAAAATGTCTTAGAAATAAATTATCTCCTTGTCGTGTAGGAAGCTTTGAGCATAGCCGAGTTAAATTTGATAGGCTTAAAGAAAGACCTAGAGTCAGAATAAGATCTACGAGCCAAGGCTGAGTCAAGCCTGCAATCCCCATTAGGAGAACTGGAAAAAATCAAGGCAACTTTCGAAACAGAAAAGGCTGCCTTTGAAACTGAAAAGGCTACTCTTATCAAGCGCGCTAAAGCCGCTGAAGGCCAATTGAAACCAGTTACTGAAGAGCTGGCCGAGTTAAAACAACATATCTCCCAAATGACCCAGGCCATATTTGGTAAGTAATTCTGTGAGCTCATGCTAATGACTCACCTAAAGGGTCATGTATAAGTAATAACTCGCTTGGCGGCTGACACATTGTAATTGTTTGCAGGTAATAGAAGTCAGAACCTCCAGAATGACAACTTGATGAAATTGAAAGCTGTGTACTCTCTCGTAGAAAAATCATATGCTGGAAGCATGCATGCCCTCAGGGTTATAATGGGTGAAAGAGACCCACCGCAATTCATAAGAGATGTGCTGAAGCGACTGTCGACCATCCCGAAGCGAATCGAATAGCTGAAGAGATCAGCCACCCGAGCAGGAGCAATAACCTTGCTAAGCCAGGCTCTGGCTTATGCACCAGAGTTGGATCCTTTGGAGATGGTCGGCGGGTTCCCACAATACAAAGATGATGGGACTAAATTTGCACCAGCTGATTACAACCTTGTGTGAGGGAGACCCGAGTACTGGTGAGCCAACTTGTCGCAGAAATGGAATTGAAGAAATATCAGCCGGCTTATGATGGCAACAACATGTGAATTCCACCACCAATACTGGAATCTTTTGACTTGACTCCACAACAGTGTAAGCTTCTCTTTGCACATGATGTTGACCCGTCTCCTATCCTGCATGACGAAGCCATCTTTCAAGCCATAACCGATGTCGACTAGAATCTGGACAACCTTCAGATCAAAGACACAGAAAAATCGGCTCAGAATGACCCGGAGGCGTCAACCCCTAAGGGCCAACAAGGAGCAAACCCGGAGGGACACAACCCGGTCAGCACAGAGGCTGGCTTGCAGGAGTAGTTTATTGAAAGTGCGTTATATCGACTAGAGGGGGGGTGAATAGGCGATTTTTACAAATTCGTCACTGAGGAATTTCAAGGTGAGGAAATTCCTAAGCGACGAACTACTTAGCAGTGGAATAAGTGCTCAGATGCAAGCATAATAGAGCAGTAGCACAGTCATCATGATGAAATGAAAACAAGCACAGAGTACGAGTAGCGTAAACACAGGATAAGCAGGCTGAAGACAAACTGACTGAAGAAATTGAACTGAGGAAATTGAGAAAGTCTTCAGTCAAAGTCTTCAAGCAGTAATGATCAAATACATAGCAAGTATGAGAGGAAATGAAAGGGTTGAGGAAATAGAACCAGTAGCTCAGTGAAGACAATGATTTGGTAGACCAGTTCCAACTGCTGTGACAGTTGTACGTCTGGTTGGAGCGGCTAGGTATTTAAACCTGAGGACACACAGTCCCGGACACCCAGTCCATAACACACAGTCCAGGACACCTAGTCCTCACCGTATTCTCCTTGAGCTAAGGTCACACAGACCTCGCCCAATCACTCGTGGTAAGTCTTCAGGTGACTTCCAAACCTTCACATACTCGGTCACTCGGCAATCCACAATTTCCTCTTGGATGCTCTAGACAATGACGCCTAACCGTCTGGAGGATGCACAGTCCTCAAAGGTAACAAGTGTCGGTTCCACACAGGAACAATCTCTTTAGTGATGCTCAATCACTTTGGGTTTGTAGGTGTTTGGGTTTTTTGGGTTTTTCCTCACTTGATGATTTTCGCTCAAAGTCCTCGGAGGATGGGATGCTCTAAATGACAAGTGTCAATCTATTTCTTGGAGCAGCCAACCAGCTAGTGGTTGTAGGGGGCGGCTATTTATAGCCTAGGGAGCAGCCCGACATGATAAGACATAAATGCCCTTCAATGATATGACCGTTAGGTGGGTAGGATATTTGGACAGCTGGCGCGTAGCACAGCAACGGTCGGAAATTTGAGTATCAAATTCCTCAGGGCTATCATGTTCCTCACTTGTAGGCAATCCACACTGGCGAATTCCTAACTCCTCAGTCAGAACAAATTCCTCAGAGAACAGAAGAACTTCGTCTCTGTCACTGAAGAACTTGACTAACTGTATGAGATTTCCAATGGCTTCACTCGAAAGGATTGGGTAGGTGTAGGATTTTGAGTTGAGCATCACTTGGAAACTTTTCCTTAGTTTTACCTCGACCCCCTTTAACAGTACGGTGTTTCCTATGACTCAAGAAGAAGAAAATGAAACAACGAAAACAAAAGTCTTCACGCTTCATAATCCTCGCATGAATATCAAGTCTTCAGGGTCACACCAATTTCTTCACTTTCAAAGTCTTCAAGAAAACCAAAGTCTTCAGTTGAAGACATTCATTTTTAGGGGTCGACTTTCATCGTAAATAACAAACTCCTCATAGACTTATAGACCTGTGTACACTCACAAACACATTAGTCCCTTAACCTATAAGTCTTCAATACACCAAAATCACTAAGGGGCACTAGATGCACTTACAATCTCCCCCTTTTTGGTGATTGATGACAATATAGGTTAAGTTTTCAACGGGGATAAACATATGAAGTGTAAATACTAATATTGAGGAATTTGACTGCAAGATATAGAAGAACTCCCCCTGAAGATGTGCATATTTGAAGAATTTGCTTTGAAATAGCAAATGCACATTGTTGAATAATATCATGGAGATCTCCTCCTATATCTTGAAATTCATACACGCATTTATCATATGATATGAAGAATTTGAAATGCATGATGAAATATGGTGTCTGACGAAATGCAGAAAGACAGAGCAAAAGTATCAGACCACCATAGGACTTAAGTTTACAACTCATCAGAGCAAACACCTCAGAAAAGCAAGAGTTGAAACTTAACATAAATATAGCCCATATATATAAGACCCGCTTGAAGACTAAACTCAAATTTCTCCCCCTTTGTCATCGAATGACCAAAAGGGACGAAAAATGAGGACTAACGCCCCTGAAGAATATCATCATGATGTCGATGGAGGAGCGCCAAAATTGTTTGGGTCGTCCGTTGAGGTAGGGCCTGCCGCAGTGTCGTTCAAGTCTTCAGCTTCATCCGTCTCGCGCGATGAAGAATATGAACTGGCAACAAGCTGAGGAACTTTGACTTTCTTGAATTTCTTCGAAGGTGGCTGTGACCAGTCAAAGTCCTGTTGGAAGCCCATCTCCTTGAGTTCTTCAGCACTATGAAGATTAGACAGAATCGCCCAAGTGCGGTCAAAGACTTCATGCAAGTAGTAGTGATTCTTCTTCACAGTATTTTGAGTGACTGTCATGTTCTGAAGAATTGCACCAAACTGACGCTTGACCCACTTGTGATTTCGATCAACTTTCTGATGAAGACTAAGGAGAAGTTCACGATCAGTCATCACACGCGGAGCTGTGGCTTGAGGATGATGTTCTGAAGCTTTGGCGGCAGAATCTTGAGTTGCAGAGTCATCATTGGTGGAATAGGAAGTAGCTTTGCGAAACTGTCCATCCAATGGACGAGTACCTTCATCAATAACAGCAGCCTTGCCCTTCTCGTCAGCTGAGGAAATAGTCCGTTTGAGGACTCCAATAGGAGGAAAATAGCTGAGATGATTTTGAAAGTCAGCCTTATAATGAATTGAAGACCTTGATCTGATGAATCTCATGATCCAGGGAGCATAAGGCTTCAACTCAAAAGGCGACAGAGCAGCATTGGCCAAAGTCCTCATGAAGAAATCATGGTAGTTGATAGGAATACCGTGAATGATATTGAACAGCAGATTCTTCATAATGCCAACAACTTCTTCATCATCAGAGTTGTGGCCCTTGATTGGACTGAGGGTTTTGGTCAATATGCGATAGACTGTCCTTGGCACATAGAGCAATTCCTTGACGAGGAATTTGGTCCTTGGAGCTTGGCCTGGCTTCAAAGGCTTCATTAGCACTTGCATCAGATGATCAGACAGTTCAGGTTCAACATAGAGAAGCCTTGCACCTTCAGTGGGAGGACTGACTGGGAAGGCATGAAGCAATTCAGAGGCCGGTGCTTTGAAATGAGTATTATCGGTCATCCAGTCCAATACCCATGAATTGACATCATCAACATTTCCAGTAATGTGCAGCGTGGCGAAGAATTGAAGAATGAGTTCTTCATTCCAATCGCAGATGTCAGTGCAGAAATTGAGTAACCCAGCGTCATGAAGAACACTGAGGACTGGGGTGAAGCAGGGTAGCGATTCCATATCTACATGAGAAATTTGCTCATGTTCAAAGATCTTATCCTTATCAACCAACAATGAGGAGTAGAAGTTCATCTGGCTTGCAGTCCAGAAACGCTTGCGATGAAGACGAGCAGAGTCATAGGGATTGTAGTCAGTGAAGAATATGTGCTCATTGAAGAAATCCTCAGCATTAAACTTCTGCTTCTTGGAGTGAGGGTTCTGTGGCTTGGGCTGAAGATTAACAGTTGAAGAATTTACAGCCTCTTGAGGTATAGCCACTGGCTGAGGAATTTCAGCAGCAGCCTTGGCCTCCATTTCTTCAGACATATGTACATCAGCGCTAGTGGCTAGAACTTCTTCAGGAATAGAATGAAGTGAAGCTTGACGTTCATCAGAGCCCGTATGAATTTCTTCAGTTGGCACAGGGGACTGAGGAACATGATGTAGAGGGGTTGTCAGAGGTGAATTGGGGTGATGACTTTCCCAAAAGTCATCATTCAGAATAGGTGTTGTAGACCCAATATCCACATCCTCATCTTCTTCAGTTCCTTCGACGCCTGCCTCTTCAGCTGTGAACTGAGGCATGGGCGATGATACCAGTGGGGTTGAAGAGAAAGTATCCACTTCAATTTCTTCATCCATCTGCTCTGTCGAAGCAGCAGAAGGATCTTCTTCATCAGATTTACTTGGAATTTCATATTCCTCACCAAAGGGAATGATCTTCTTTGAAGGCATGCTTGATATTGGAATAGCATCAATTGGGTCTTCAGTTGAACTTGTCAAAGTCTTCAATTTCTTGGGAGCTGAAGACTCTGAAGATGTAGATGCTTTCCTTTTCTTCACAGCTGCTCGCTCTGCAGCCTTGGTTTTCTTCGCTTCTGATGCAGAAGGAAGGTTGATGCTTGTCATCGGTGCAGGAGGAGCAGAGGAAATTGGTTGAATTTCTTCAGGCACAACTGATGCAGTTGCCCTGGCTTGTTCAGATTCCTCAGGCACAGTAGCAGATGCTTCAAATGGCCTGGATTGCTCTTCAGGCGCAATATTGGAGGTTGCCCTGGCATTTTCTTCAGAGACTGGAATTTCTTCATCAGCTCTGGCGCTTTCATTTTCTTCAGCAGACTGAACAGATGTTCCAGTCTGAGGAAATTTGGGTTGCGATGAAGCTGCAACACTTGGAGTAAATCCTTTTGCCATTCTGACGAATCTGACTTTGGCATCTAGCCAATCTGCATGGAATGCATGAAATTCATCACTGTGTGCTTTGATCTCAGCCTGCATAGACACAAGTTCTTCAGGAGACATTTTCACAACATTGTTCTTCAGAAAACGCTCCTTCTTGTACTGAGCCTTCTTCACCTGCCTGGCCTTTTCAAATTTCCATTTCTCTTCATTTATGAAGGCCGTCAACATGTGACTTTGACCAAGAGTGAGGTTTAATTCAGGCAAAGGTGTATTTGGATCCTTGTGCCATAGATCGATGAAATCAAGGATCTTCCTTGGATCCAACATGAGGGGCACAGCACTGCCTTTGGCTCTAGCGGCCCTTTGTTGTCGATCTCTGATGATCTCAGCTAATTCTTCATCATCAGCTTCGTCTTCGCTTGACGGAACCTGAAAGGCGACTTGCTTCTTGTGAGGACTTGGCCTTGTGCCTCGTCCAGCAGTGGCCTTTTTCTTCAGCAAGGTCGGAGTTGTTGAAGACTGAGGTGGAGCTGAAGAACTCGCAGAGACTCCTCAAGCAATTGAGATTCCAGTAGTCCTTTGGCATGTGGCAAGATGCACAGGTGCTGAGGACTTTGCAGGAGCAGCTGAGGATTTTGCAACCGAGGGAGTTGGAGCTGCTTTTGAGGAATTTGCTTGAGGAACAGGCCGAGAGGGCTTTGAAGAGCTTGGCTGTGAGGGCATTGCAGCTGAGGAACTTGTCTTGACAGCTGATTTCTTCAGCATAGCCTTCTTAGGCTTGATAGAAGAGGCCTCAGCGGCGGCAGCAACAGAATCTTCATTGAATTTCTTCACTGCCTCTTTGGCCACTTTGGCCAGCTTGGCTTAACGCTTAGCCCACTCCTGAGGAAATTCCTCACCTCTTCTGATGCTAGTGGGATCAGCTTCTTGGCCAGGAGCCAATGGAGGTCTTGGACATGGAGGGTTAACAGCAAATTTCTTCATGTACTTGGGAGTGACATAGCGATATTCCCTCCATTCTCTTGCCCATCTCCTCTCAATCTTCTGAATGCGCACTTTGCGCTGATTTTTGTTCTCCTTGCCATGAGTTGCTTCATCAGGAGTACAATATTCATCATATATGTCATCAGGGATCTCAAAAGCAGTATTTGTTTCTGGCCTCTTTCCTCCCTTCTGAGGTCTTTTACCATCAGCCATTTTCTTCACTTGAGGGTTTTGAACAATCGAATTTTCTGATGAGGTATGCAATTTTTCTTCAAGGAACGCTGCAAATGAGTTAAGTTGATGAGAACCTAGAGATTCAGCAGCGGACATGTGTACCTGTGAACAGAATATAGGTGCGAAGAGTTTTGGAGAGGTCATATGCGTTCTCAGAAGATTTTCAAAAGTATCAAGTTTGAGGAAGATGACCAGGGGTGTCTTGAGGAATTTCACTAAGCATTTTGACTTAGGTTCCAGAGTTGTGTCGATTGAAAATCCACACAATTGAGGAATCTTGAAGAAAAACGTTGCTTAGAGAAACTGATCAAGGACAGAAGCAAGTTGGTGTTTAAGAACATGAAAGTTGAAGAATAAACACCTTTTGAAGATTTTGTGGAAATCATCAGAATCAACAAGGGCAGTAAAAATAAATTTTATTTACCCTTGACGAAGAACACGACGAACTGAGTGTGGCAGTGGAGATGTTCGTCCGTTCAGATCTTCCACGCCCTAACTTGGCGATGGAAAACAGCTACGGCGGCGGCGGAGTGAAGATTTCCGCGGCCGGCGTGAGTACGACGGCGACGAGGTCGAGGCAGTGAAGCTCTTCCTCACCGGCGACGATGGAGTGTAGCGGCGGCGCTAGGTCTGAGAGCTTGAGAGAGGGAGTAAGATCGAGCGGGGTAAATGAGCTCTGAGGAGGGTGAGGGGTATATTATAGCCGAGGTGAAAAAAAAACCGCTCGTCCGAGGAAAATGGACGAACCTGCCCCTGACCCTTCTCATCCTAGCGACATGTGTCACCCACGTACTGTGAAGTGGAGATCGTGTTAGATCGTGGGTGAATAGATAAATCTTATCGAGGGATATGGAACGGTTTGAGCGGCAAAAGCCGAAAATTCAGATAAGAATATTTTAATGTTTCGTTCGCAAATTCTTCAGCTGTCAAGGACACAGTGAAGACTTTGAACGGGTTTCAAATAGAACGCACATGAAGAATTTGTGAACGGACTGGATTGAGTTTAGCATAGAGGGGGAACGGGTCCGATCACATTCACTTAGAAGAAACACAACTTGAAGAATTAGCAATAAGTGAATGCTGTAGAGGACAGAAAACTCAAATATATATATATAGTCAATGAAGAACACAGTCGGAAAGAGTGAAGATTTTGCAAAGTTGAAGAATTTGAAAATTTGAAGAATTTGCACAATGATGAAAGACTCAGATTTTGAAGATTTTCAACTTTTTGTGGTGACGTGACCCACCGTGTAAGAATGATGATTTCAGACACCGCGTACAATTATCGTAGGGTTCTGAGAATCAAATTCTTCATTAATTTCTTCACACTTAGAGGGTTAGTCTTCATTGATTGAAGAAAAATGTTTCTTCGTGTGTTGCACACCTAAGTCGTCAATTTGCATAAGTGTTAGGATGTGTGTCCTTTTCAAAGGACATTCGAAGATTCTAAGATATTTAGCTCACACCGCAACTTGCTAAATCTCTTCTCATCCAAGGGCTTTGTGAAGATATCCGCTAGCTGTTCTTCAGACTTCACGGGATCAATAGAGATGTCACCCTTCAACACATGATCTCGAAGAAAATGATGACGAATCTCGATGTGCTTTGTCTTCGAGTGCTGAACTGGGTTATGAGCAATTTTGATGGCACTCTCGTTGTCGCAGTAGAGTGGCACATTCTTCACATTGATGCCGTAGTCCTTGAGGGTTTGCTTCATCCATAGCAATTGAGCACAGCAAGAACCAGCAACAATATACTCAGCTTTAGCAGTAGAGAGTGATACGCAGTTCTGCTTCTTCGAGGACCAACATACTAAGGATCGTCCGAGGAAATGGCATGTGCCTGAAGTTGACTTGTGGTCCACACGATCACCGGCATAGTCAGAGTCAGAATATCCAATGAGATCAAAAACCGAGCCCTTGGGATACCATAATCCAAGTGTTGGAGTGTGAGCTAGATATCGAAGAATATGTTTCACAGCCTTATGGTGTGATTCCTTCGGTGTAGCTTGAAAACGGGCACACATGCAAACACTAAGCATAATATCCGGCCTAGATGCACATAGGTACAATAAAGAGCCAATCATGGAGCGGTATACCTTTTGATCGAAGTCTATTCCATTTTCATTAGTGCATAGATGGCCATTTGTGGGCATAGGGATTTTGACGCCTCTGCATTCTTGCATACCGAATTTCCTCAGAACGTCCTTGAGGTATTTCTCTTGAGAAATGAAGATGCCATTACGTTGTTGACGAATTTGAAGACCTAAGAAGAATTTCAATTCTCCCATCATGGACATTTGATATTCCTCACTCATCATGTAAGCAAATTCGTCACTGTAATGTTGGTTAGTACAGCCAAAGATAATATCATCAACATATATTTGGCACATGAATAATTCATCATCATAGGTTTTGGTGAAAAGAGTTGGGTCGAGTGAACCGGGTTTGAAGCCTTTCTTCATGAGGAATTCCTTCAGAGTATCATACCACGCCCGAGGTGCCTGCTTGAGGCCATAGAGGGCCTTATTGAGTCTGAAGACTTTGTCAGGATGCTTAGGATCTTCAAAACCTGGGGGTTGAGCAACATATACTTCTTCCTCAAGCTTACCATTGAGGAATGCACTTTTCACATCCATTTGATATAAGATGATATTATGATGGTTAGCATAAGCAAGCAATATGCGAATAGCCTCAAGTCTAGCAACAGGTGCAAAAGTCTCATCGAAATCAATTCCTTCAACCTGTGTGTAGCCTTGAGCTACAAGACGAGCCCCTCACCACTAGGCCATTTTCATCTTGCTTGTTGCGGTAGATCCATTTGGTACCGATGATATTGTGCTTGCATGGGTCCGGTCGCTTGACAAGCTCCCACACATTTTTCAGCTTGAATTGATGTAATTCCTCTTGCATTGCTTGAATCCATTCAGGCTCCAGAAATGCCTCATCAACTTTGGTGGGCTCTGTGATAGAGACGAAAGCAAAATGCCCACAAAAGTTAGATAAATGTGAAGCTTTTGAGCGAGTCAGAGGACCTGGTGCATTGATGTCGTTGATGATTCTCTCAATCTGTACTTCATTTGCAACGCGGGGATGAGCAGGTTGACGACTTTGTTTTGGCTCAGCATTTTCTTCAGATGTGCCAGCATGCTGTTCTTCATGTTCTGGAATGATTTCTTCAGCAGATTCTTCAGTAGGAATAACATCCTCAGTAGCTTTGAACTTGATGGTTTCCTCAGGCATCTTTTCATCTAGCACAGGAGGTAGGTGCTCTCTTTGCGAGCCGTTAGTTTCATCGAACCGCACATCTACAGTTTCAACAACCTTGTTATGATAGGTATTGAAGACCCTGTAGGTGTGTGAGTCCTTTCCGTAACCAAGCATAAAACCTTCATGTGCTTTCGGTGCAAATTTAGAATTGTGATGTGGATCTCTAATCCAGCATTTAGCACCGAAGACTTTGAAATAACTCACATTGGGTTTCTTGTCAGTGAGGAGTTCATATGAGGTCTTTTTGAAGAATTTGTGAAGAAATACCCTGTTGATGATGTGACATGCAGTATCAATTGCCTCAGGCCAGAAGTGACGAGGTGTCTTGTATTCATCAAGCATGGTGCGAGCCATCTCAACAAGAGTCCTGTTCTTGCGCTCCACAACGCCATTCTGCTGAGGAGTGTATGGGGCAGATAGCTCATGAGTAATACCAAGTTCATCGAGAAAGTCATCAAGACCAGTATTCTTGAACTCAGTCCCATTGTCACTACGTATATGCTTGATCTTCACGCCGAAATTCGTCGAAGCCCTTGAGGAAAATCGTCTGAAGACTTCCTGCACTTCAGTTTTGTAAGTAATGACATGCACCCATGTGTAACGAGAATAGTCATCAACAATGACAAAGCCATATAGAGATGCTGCATTTGTTAGTGTGGCATAATGAGTAGGGCCAAAGAGATCCATATGAAGCAATTCAAAAGGACGAGAAGTAGTCATGATAGTCTTCGAGGGGTGCTTGGCTCTAGTCATCTTTCCAGCCTCACAAGCCCCACAAAGATGATCTTTGAGGAATTTGACACCCTCGATGCCAATGACGTGCTTTTTCTTCACGAGCGTGTGTAAGTTCCTCATGCCAGCATGACCCAGTCGTCGATGCCATAGCCAGCCTTCTGAAGCTTTAGCAAGTAGACAAGTGGCAGGCTGTGGTCCTGCAGAGAAATCAACAATATACAAGTCTCCTCTCCTAAAGCCTTCGAAGACTTTGGAATTGTCAGATTCCATGAGCACTAAGCAACGATATTTGCCAAAGACAACAACCATATCAAGATCACAAAGCATTGAGACAGACATGAGGTTGAATCCGAGGGACTCGACAAGCATGACTTTATCCATGTGTCGATCCTTTGAGATTGCGACCCTACCTAGACCCAATACCTTGCTTTTGCCTTTGTCAGCGTAGGTGATATGCTTCAAGTGTGATGGAGATAAAGGAGTGTTCATCAGTAAGCTCTTGTCACCGGTCATGTGATTTGTACATCCACTATCGAGGACCCACTCAGTAGCTTTGGGTAAATCATCATGCAGATGAATTAGTGCATCTTATGAACTCATATACTTCAGAGTGAAGAATATGACATCAAATTCATCAGACATATTTCATCAATTAAAGCAACATATGTATATATACCAATGTGAGGACGTGAGAAATGAATAAATCATTTCTTCATGATTAGCTTGCGTCCTTTCAAGCATTTCAGGTCTCCAGCAAATTCTTCAGACAATTTAGTTCGTCTGGAGACCTAACCCTGCATAAGAGATTAGTTCCTTTTCTTCACCACCCACATCTGGAGGGGTGGCAAAGAGTTCATCATTCTGCGAGCTCCATAAGAGAAAGGTGGCATAGACGCCAGACCACTTCGTTTCACATAAGAGGGGTTAGGGTAAGCATATGAATAAGCAGAGAAATTCTTCGAGGACTTATGAACATAATGATTTGAAGAATAATGCATATATTCATAGCCCTTAGGCTTTCCCTGCGAAACAGAAGTGTTAGCACGATGATGTTCATGTGAGGACATGGATCCATGTGAGGAATTTGATCCATAAGAGGACTTGGATCCATATGAAGACTTTGGTTCATATGAAGAATTTGATCTGGGGTTCTTATTCTTCACAGGTGGTGTCATGAGGACATTCACCTGAAGACTTTCAACGAACTTTTTGGGAACCCAGATTTTCTTCATAGGGGGACCATTCCTGCAGTTAGATCCAACATATCTAGCAAATACCTCACCATTCCGATTTTTGAACAGTTTATAGTTGGAGTCAAATGACTCATCAGATGAATATGAGGATTCACAAGTAAAGCCAGATAAAGTGGATGGATCTACAGGAGGTCCCTTCGCAGCAACCCATGAGGTTTTGGGATACTGCTCCGGTTTCCAGTAGGTTCCATCAGCATTGAGTTTCCTCTCAAAGGCAATACCCTCTTTCCTAGGGTTCCTGTTCAAGATCTGCTTTTTGAGCACATCACAAAGAGTCTGATGCCCTTTGAGGCTTTTGTACATGCCTGTCACATACAATTCCTTCAACCCTGCATTTTCGTCAGTGATACTAGTGGTATCCTCAGATGAGGAATTTGTGACCACAGAGATAGTTGAAGAATTTGCAGCAATGGAAGCATTTGAACATTCAGGTGAAGAATTAGCAGTTTCACGTTCAATGCATTTCAAGCATGGTGGAATAAATTCTTCCTGAGCGGAACTGATCTGTTGAGCAAGCAAAGAATCATTTTCCTTCTGAAGATCTTCATGACTCACCCTTAGCTTCTCAAGATCTTGCTTTCTTTGAAGAAATTCATAAGAAAGCTTCTCATGATCGGCTAGGAGAGTTTCATGACGACCTTGAAGGTTGTCAAACTTTGACTGTAGTTGCTGAAGATTATCAGTCAGTGTTTGAGTTCGATCCATTTCCTCACCTAACAGATCATCGCTTTTGTCTAGCATATTTTGAACCTTTTCCAAAGCCTTTTGTTGTTTAACAGCAATATTAGCAAGTTTGGAATAGCTGGGTTTGAGGTTATCATCAGATTCATCCTCACTTGATTCAGAGGAGGGATATTTGAGTACCTTGGCACCTTTTGCCATGAAGCAATAGGTGGGAGCATAGTCATCGTTGCCGTCATCAGCAGTGTTGGGGAAGCCATTTTCCTCAGTGTTGAAGATGGACTTGCTAACGTAAGCAGTAGCGAGGGCTAGGCTCGCCACACCAGAGTCTGACTCCTCAGATGCCTCCTCTTCCTCATGTTCCTCAGATTCAGCTTCAGAGTCCATTTCCTTGCCAATGAATGCCCGAGCTTTCTTGTAGCTGCTCTTCTTGTGAGATGAAGACTTTGAAGATCTTGACGATGAGGACTTTGAAGATTTCTTCTTCTTCGATTCTTTCTCCCACTGAGGACAATCAGTAATGTAGTGACCAGGTTTCTTGCATTTATGGCAAGTTCTCTTCTTGTAATCACGGGATGAGGAATCTGATTTCATGTCATCACCTTTTAAGGATTTTCCAAATCGGCCACGTCTAGAGAACTTCTGGAATTTCCTCACTAGCATTGCTAGCTCCTAACTCAGTTCTTCAGGATCACCAAGGCTGCTACCAGAATCTTCATCTTCAGATTCAGAGACTGCCTTGGCTTTCAGTGCACGAGATCTACCATAGCTCGGTCCGTAGAGATCTCTCTTCTCAGCTAGTTGGAATTCATGAGTATTTAGCCTCTCGAGGATATCAGCAAGATCAAGTGACTTGTAGTCTCCACGTTCTTGAATCATCAGTGCCAGTGTATCGAATGAAGAATCGAGTGACCTCAGCAATTTCTTCACCACCTCATGGTCGGTGATGTCAGTGGCACCCAGTGCTTGAAGCTCGTTTGAAATGTCAGTGAGGCGATCAAAGGTTTGCTGAACATTTTCGTTGTTGAGTCTTTTGAAGCGGTTGAAGAGATTGCGAAGAACGTCAACTCGAGAGTCACGTTGAGTTGAGACTCCTTCGTTGACCTTGGACAGCCTATCCCAGATAAGCTTAGCTGTCTCCAAAGCACTCACTCTGCCATACTGCCCTTTGCTCAGATGGCCACATATGATATTCTTCGCTTGAGAGTCGAGTTGCTTGAATCTCTTCACATCAGCAGCGTTTACGGAAGGAGTGACAGAGGGAACACCCTTTTCCACAACATACCAGAGATCGTTGTCAATTGCCTCAAGATGCATGCGCATCTTGTTCTTCCAGTAGGGGTAGTCCGTCCCATCGAAGGTAGGACACCCAGCTGAGACCTTGATCATGCCTGCAGTCGACATAACTAAAACTCCAGGTGGTTAAACCAAAATCACACAGAACAAGGGAGTACCTTGCTCTGATACCAATTGAAAGTGCGTTATATCGACTAGAGGGGGGTGAATAGGCGATTTTTACAAATTCGTCACTGAGGAATTTCAAGGTGAGGAAATTCCTGAGATGAAGTACTTAGCAGCGGAATAAGTGCTCAGATGCAAGCATAACAGAGCAGTAGCACAGTCATCATGATGAAATGAAAACAAGCACAGAGTACGAGTAGCATAAACACAGGATAAGCAGGCTGAAGACAAACTGACTGAAGAAATTGAACTAAGGAAATTGAGAAAGTCTTCAGTCAAAGTCTTCAAGCAGTAATGATCAAATACATAGCAAGTATGCGAGGAAATGAAAGGGTTGAGGAAATAGAACCAGTAGCTCGGTGAAGACAATGATTTGGTAGACCAGTTCCAACTGCTGTGACAGTTGTACGTCTGGTTGGAGCGGCTAGGTATTTAAACCTGAGGACACACAGTCCCGGACACCCAGTCCATAACACACAGTCCAGGACACCTAGTCCTCATCGTATTCTCCTTGAGCTAAGGTCACACAGACCTCGCCCAATCACTCATGGTAAGTCTTCAGGTGACTTCCAAACCTTCACATACTCGGTCACTCGGCAATCCACAATTTCCTCTTGGATGCTCTAGACCATGACGCCTAACCGTCTGGAGGATGCACAGTCCTCAAAGGTAACAAGCGTCGGTTCCACACAGAAACAATCTCTTCAGTGATGCTCAATCACTTTGGGTTTGTAGGTGTTTGGGTTTTTTGGGTTTTTCCTCACTTGATGATTTTCGCTCAAAGTCCTCGGAGGATGGGATGTTCTAAATGACAAGTGTCAATCTATTTCTTGGAGCAGTCAACCAGCTAGTGGTTGTAGGGGGCGGCTATTTATAGCCTAGGGAGCAGCCCGACATGATAAGACATAAATGCCCTTCAATGATATGACCGTTAGGTGGGTAGGATATTTGTACAGCTGGCGCGTAGCACAGCAACGGTCGGAAATTTGAGTATCAAATTCCTCAGGGCTATCATGTTCCTCACTTGTAGGCAATCTGCACTGGCGAATTCCTAACTCCTCAGTCAGAACAAATTCCTCAGAGAACAGAAGAACTTCGTCTCTGTCACTGAAGAACTTGACTAACTGTATGAGATTTCCAATGGCTTCACTCGAAAGGATTGGGTAGGTGTAGGATTTTGAGTTGAGCATCACTTGGAAACTTTTCCTTAGTTTTACCTCGACCCCCTTTAACAGTACGGTGTTTCCTATGACTCAAGAAGAAGAAAATGAAACTACGAAAACTAAAGTCTTCACGCTTCATAATCCTCGCATGAATATCAAGTCTTCAGGGTCACACCAATTTCTTCACTTTCAAAGTCTTCAAGAAAACCAAAGTCTTCAGTTGAAGACATTCATTTTTAGGGGTCGACTTTCATCGTAAATAACAAACTCCTCATAGACTTACAGACCTGTGTACACTCACAAACACATTAGTCCCTTAACCTATAAGTCTTCAATACACCAAAATCACTAAGGGGCACTAGATGCACTTACATTTATACTCCACAAAAAACTTGATTGAATATTTTGAGCTCAACTAGAGCTTTGTAATAGGATTTAGGTAAACACTTGGCTGTCCTGTCGTGCCCTCGTGCAGGTTTTTAACTTGTGTTCCAAGACTTATCTATCGTCTGATGATAAGTGTGGGTCAATGTGTATTGATAACCCGCCTTGGGTGTCTTATCCTTGCTATTGTGCAGCTATTGCTGTCACTGATCTTTGATAAGTTACCTGTAGCAACTTGATACACAAGCTCCATGTAGCTGCAAAAAAATTCACCAGATAATAACTGGTGTGAAGTAACCCTGCGATTTGTCCACCGGCGACTTATAGTCATGATGATTGATTTCTGAAAAGCAATTGCGGGTTGATAACCTCGCGACTCATGGTCAATTAAAGCTCCATGCTTATCTCAAGCAACCCAGAGTTCTTTTGACCCGGAGACTCATAGTCATGATAATAATGTGAGCAAGAGCAGTAAATTCCTGCAAAAATAGAAACAAACAATACTCACATATATAGTGAATAAATTATAAGTCGGTTGTTGTAACACCCCAAAAATATTTTTCCTGAATATTTGAAATCTTTCCTTTAAAAATAAAAGTTTTGAAAATCATTTTTGGTCATATCACCTTTCTTCAATTTGAAAAAAAACCTTTTCAAATTTTATTTGGGTTTCAATCTTCTTTAAATATTCTGGTTGAAGAGTTTAAAATTATATGGATAATTACTTTGGGGTTTACAAACAATTTATTTTTAGCAAGAAAAGTTTTGGGGATAATTAAATTTTCAAAGGAAATAACCTTTTCACCTCCTTTTAGCCCTACTAAAATCCATCCAACAAATTTTCTTTCACTCCAATTTATCCCACAAGTCACTCACCTCATCTAGGACAAAATCCAACTCTTTCCTACCCCACAAAAATATTTTTCACCACCCAAATAAATTCCAAAGTTGGAATTCATATATTCCATCATTCCTTTGGTTTACAAAGGAACCACCATTTCTACAAGGATTCCACCTCCACCAAAATTATCCCAGCAAATATATGGTACCCACAACCCATTTTTCCAAAAACATGGGGTACCCCAGTTCAAAATTTTCAAATCCCACTCAATTCAAATTTGGACCAGATTCAATATTCCTGATCCAAACATATTTTTAAATGCTCCAAAAATTCCCAAACTCTGCCAAACTCATTTTTGAGCATCCACACATTACCACAAAAATCCCAACAAAATCCTAAAATCTCTAGCACCTTCTATCATTTTATCAAACAGCTAATGTGCACACTGTTCATCGTTGTCCAAAATTCAGTTAACTGAATTTGGTTCAGTGGCAGAAACGACGGCGCCGTGCACTCCACTCCATCCCCACTCCTTCTCGTCCACGCCTCCTCCCTCGTAACTGCGCCGCCCTAGACCCCTCCTCGTCAGTGCCTCACCGCCGACAGCACAGAAGGAGGTCGGTGCACCTGCCTCCGTCCTCGGTGGTGGCAACCCGAGCTGATCCACGCGGCGCCCGCCATATTCACTCCCTCGCTGACCTCCCCCACCTAAATACTCACCACGCGGCACCTCCTCCGTAATCTCTCCACGCTGATCACGCCGCCCTTGGCTCCCTGTCAGCCACCGGAGACGGACGATGTCCGCCGCACCCGTACACCGACCTCGCCGTGGATAAAGCCACCAAGCCCGTGCGCTGGCACTTCGGGCAGCTTCCTCCACCCTCACTGGCACTCACCTACCACGACCACCGCCCAAACTGACCTCGCCGACCATCATAACTCCGGCGTGATCCGATCCCCGCTGGACCGCCTCAGGATCGCCTATATAAAGGCCCCCGAGCCCCGTTCTTCTCACCCATCGCCTCCACCACCTCCCAATCGCCCCTACACCACCCACCCGACCTTGAGGAGGTCTTCTTCTTCCCCTCCGATCACCGCTCGGCCGCCACTGTCACCGATCTGTTCATCGTCGTTACTCCACCTCAACTGCTCAAATCTTGCCAGTAGTCATATATTCCACCAAATCATCGATTCCCCACTTCAATTCCACTCCCCGATCTCTCTCCGACGAAATCCCAATGCCACCGAACCACCGTCCGCCACCGTCGACCTCGCGGGCGTTCAGGTGCTCCCCGGCGACCACCACCACCTCCCTCCGACGCGGCACTCCTCCCTAGTCATGTTCCGACCATCGCCGCCTTCCAAGACCCCGGCGATCACCGCCGGCGAATGCCGTCTCCTCTCTGTTTCCGCGCGCGGGTTCAAATATTTGAACTTGACGGGTGGACCCCACCCCGCGCTTTTTCTTTTCTTTTTCTCTGTCTAAAGACGAAGGCGTAATCTCGACTTTTACGCCTTCCGTGCTGAGAAGCGTATTTCGGCCCGAAGCGTTTTCTTTATAAACACACAGGGACTGGCTTTTTACAGAAAAACCCCTGGTTTTGAAAGTTTAATAACTTTTAAACCACAACTCCGTTTGGGTTCAACTTTTTTTTGAAATTCTTATTTTTCTCTCTAGTTTTTTTAGTATTTATTGAAAAATGTTTTGGGACAACTTTTTGTACTGTTGTCAAATTTTTTAATTTAAGTTGATTTTGAATTTTCAGAAAAAGAAGAGGGAAACTTTGCCGAGAATTTTGAAGGGTTTTCACCTGACTACTTTGGACAAGGCAAGCATTATTGAACTTGGGATATGGTGATTGCATTTGCATTTGCATGTTGCATCGGTTGATATTGCACCATATGTGTAGTATGTCACTAGCACTTACATGCATGGTCATATCTGTTTTGCTCATAGCTTGCACATCACTCAAGCAAGAGATTCTTCTGACATGGTAAAGTTGTGGTAATACGGGAGAGTGTCTCCTACCTTGGACGTGCCGGTGGGCACGGGCCATTATGCATGACACGGTGGTGTCATGTGACTTAAGTGGAATATTCCGGTGATGTTAATTAACACCTCCTGAGTCGGCCTAGATCGAGTCTTGTTCCATTACACCTAGCTGGATACCGTGCTGCCACGGGTCCTTCCGCAAGGAAGGTGCGGCTGAGTAAGTTGTTAACCCCTGTCCAGGTACACACCGTACAGAGGGCCACGATGAGGGTTTCCAAAGGCCTTCGACTAAATCCTATCATCGGGTCAGGGGGCATGGGTGTTTCCGGTTGTGACTGAGAGGGGGGCACCCCTTGTAATCCGCGCGTATTAATAGTGATCCCATGCAGGACGTTGGTCTCTCCGTCTTAGAGTTTTTCTTGAACGATGCTTTGGGTGATTCCTGGCATCCGGAGAGTTATTCTGGTGTGTGCTGGTCAGGTGTGTTTTCAACCCAAAGACCGTAATGGGAATTAGTAAGTGTCACGGTACTGACTAAAGAAATCCTTTACTTGTGGGTAAAGAGTACACCCTCTGCAGAGTTAAAACTATTCGAATAGCCGTGTCCTCGGTCAAAGGGCGTAGCTGGGTGGGTCAAGTGTCGGTCCCGGTATCGGTCTCCGGAGGAAATAATTAAAATTTGTCTGACTCATTATTGCAGTATAATTGTTGATACCCTGTTGCTACCTTGATTATTTTATGCTTATTAAATATTATTATGGCTATGCATAATATTGAGGACTAACCTGTTCCTCTCATTTTGTATTCTTCCTGAGTGTCTCAGGGGCTGGCTAGACTACCCCGGGCACTCAACTATTATTTTCAAGACCTCTCGTGGCGTCTCTCGAGTTTACAGGCGGTTCCGCCACTACTCTTGTGGAACCACGATGAGGGTTTCCAAAGGCCTTGGACTAAATCCTGTCATCGGGTCAGGGGGCATGGGTGTTTCCGGTTGTGACTGAGAGGGGGGCACCCCTTGTAATCCGCGCGTATTAATAGTGATCCCATGCAGGACGTTGGTCTCTCCGTCTTAGAGTTTTTCTTGAACGATGCTTTGGGTGATTCCTGGCATCCGGAGAGTTATTCTGGTGTGTGCTGGTCAGGTGTGTTTTCAACCCAAAGACAGTAATGGGAATTAGTCAGTGTCACTGTACTGACTAAAGAAATCCTTTACTTGTGGGTAAAGAGTACACCCTCTGCAGAGTTAAAACTATTCGAATAGCCGTGTCCTCAGTCAAAGGGCATAGCTGGGTGGGTCAAGTGTCGGTCCTGGTATCGGTCTTCGGAGGAAATAATTAAAATGTGTCTGACTCATTTTTGCAGTATAATTGTTGATACCCTGTTGCTACCTTGATTATTTTATGCTTATTAAATATTATTATGGCTATGCATAATATTGAGGACTAACCCGTTTCTCTCATTTTGTATTCTTCCTGAGTGTCTCAGGGGCTGGCTAGGCTACCCCGGGCACTCAACTATTATTTTCAAGACCTCTCGTGGCGTCTCTCGAGTTTACAGGCGGTTCCGCCACTACTCTTGTGGACACCCAATTGGCATTTCTCTTCAAGTCCAACCGTGGCGTCACTTGACGCCCGACAGGCATTTCTTTTCAAGACCTCTCGCGGCGTCTCTCGAGTTAACAGGCGGTTTATCTCGCCACTACTCTTGTAGACACCCGACCGGCATTTCTCTTATTTTTCTGAATGTCATTTGGGCTGGCTAGACTACCCGTGGCATTGACTTGCTTTTATTTTTAAAAAGACTGGTTATGGCTAACATGTTTCATTTACTTCCGCATCATTTTATAATTATGTCATGACCAGGATTTTAGTCAGCATGCGCATGTCATTATGTTCCTACATGAGCATGTGCATCCATTATATCTTTTGTTCATAATGTTTGCGAGTACATTCCAACGTACTCACTGGCTTGTTCCTGGCTATTTACTTGGCCAGACTTGGAGGAGGACGAGCTTGTGGAGAAGGATTGCGCTAGCGAGCCCGACACTTAGAGGAGTCCCAGTCAGTCAACCTGTGAGATAGGAGTCTACCACATGTATCTTCCGCTGAGCTTCTGCTACACCAATAAAATAGTCAAGCCTCACTCTGACGCTTGGCTTTACGTTATTGTATCAGAGATGTATCACCACCACACCACTGTCATATTCCGCCACTGCCATATATTTGGCAAGTTTGTAATAATTTTGTTGAGCCTTTAGACTCAACCCTGTGTAATATTATTTGTACTTGTTATCTGTATCAAGGAAGTCCACCAGTTGTGTTGATCTTGGGGCTGGTGTGACTTAGGGCCTTTTCTGAGATTTATTCCCAGAAAGGGGCCCGACAGTTGTCAGGGCTCAACAAAAAGACTTGCTTTCAAGGCTCAAGTCTTGCTTCAATGAGGCTGGCATGATAGGTTTGGTTTATCCTCGCTTTCTGTAATCCGGCTCTCACGTGACTTAAGCTGCCGTTTTAACCTTGACAAGTTCAGGGTCATAAAGATTGATTGTCAAGAGTACGGTGGGTCATCTTTTCGGAGTAGCACAAAGCAGACAGGCAGGTTTAACCAACATATTGTGGCGTTTTTGCTGGATCAAGAGGGTGAGAAAGCTAAACTCGATGAGTTGGAAGCCCCCAAGTGACCTATGATCAACAAATAAAAGACTGATGCACAATATATCAGATGAAACGACAGAGGACCTGAGTTTTGGGGATGCCAGCTTTATTATATTTGATGATAAAAACGTATATATATATGATATAGATATGTACAATAACTAAAGCCAGTGACTCAAGTATAGTAAGGCCAAAGATGAGCAATATTCCAAGGCCTGTTGGTCTCCTCCTCAGAGGTACGTGATTTATTGTGCTCACATACGTCAATGAGATAATATGACCCATTGTTGAGGTTTTTGCTGACCACAAAGGGCCCTTCCCAAGGAGGTGAAAGCTTATGCATGCCTGTCTGATCTTGAATCAAATGGAGCACTAAGTCGCCCTCATGGAAAGTGCGGCTTCGAACCCTACGGCTATGATAGCGATGTAGGTCTTGCTAGTAAATCGCAGATCGAGCCGCCGCGAGATCGCGTTCTTCTTCCAAGGTAGCCAAAGCATTTTGACGAGCCGTCTCATTATCTGTTTCAACGTAAGCTGCCACTCGGGGCGAGTCATGACGGATATCACTTGGAAGAACCGCCTCTGCGCCATAAACCATGAAGAATGACGTGTAGCCTGTTGATCTGTTGGGGGTTGTCCTTATGCTCCAAAGAACTACAGGAAGCTCTGCAACCCAACAACCCGGAGTACGTTCTAAGGGAACCATGAGCCAAGGCTTAATCCCTCGTAATATCTCCTGGTTAGCATGCTCGGCCTGGCCATTGGACTGTGGATGAGCCAATGATGAAACATCAAGCCGGATGTGCTCCCTTTGACATAACTCTTTTGTAGCACCTTTAGACAAATTTGTCATATTATCAGTAATAATACTATGGGGATAACCAAAGCGGAAGATCAGCCTTTTCACCAATTGAACTGCAGTCGCTGCTTCACAATTGCTGACCGGCTCTGCTTCAACCCACTTGGTGAATTTATCAACTTCAACCAGAAGGTGAGTCTTTTTGTCCTTAGACCTCTTAAATGGCCCAACCATATCAAGCCCCCAGACTGCAAACGGCCAAGTAATTGGTATCATCTGCAATTCTTGAGCCGGCACATGAGCTTGGCGTGCAAACTTCTAGCAACCATCGCACTTGCGGACAATATCTTCTGCATCAGCGTGAGCTGTCAACAAGAAAAAACCATGTCAAATAGCTTTGGCCACGAGTGATCTTGACCCGACATGATGACCACAGTCCCCAGTAGACCGTCGAATGATCTGTCGGGCCAAAATTTCATCTTCTGGAAACTCACCCCGAGTCAAATAAGCCAGATAAGGTAACGTCCAATCTGGAATAGCACGTAGAGACGCCACCAACTGTCCTTCCGGGTGAGGGATAGCGAGATCCTCTTCTGAAGGTAACTTAACAGAAAGGTTACGCAGCACATTATGGAACACATTAGGGGGAACCGGCTTGTGCTGAGAACCTAGCCAGGACAAAGCATCAGTTGCCTCATTATGCCGCCGGTCTATGTGATCCACTTGATCACCCTTGAAGTGGCCAGCAATATTAATCACTGCTTCATGATAAGCCGCCATGAGCGGGTCCTTAGAATCCCAAGTCCCTGAAACTTATTGTGCAACGAGATCTGAGTCGCCAAGGCATCTCACCCTGCTCAAGTTCATCTCCTTGGCCATACGGAGCCCATGTAGGAAAGCCTCATACTCAGCTGCATTGTGAGTACAGGGAAACATAAGCCTCAAGACATAACAAAATTTGTCACCTCGAGGGGAAGATATAATAACTCCAGCCGCCGAGACTTCCAATTGCCTTGATCCATCAAAGTGTATCGTCCAGCTTGTATTATCCGGCTTCTCATCAGGTGCTTGCAGTTCCGTCCAATCATTGATAAAATTCACCAGAGCCTGAGACTTGATGGTGGTTCTAGGCACATATTTCAGATGATATGGCCCAAGCTCAATTGCCCACTTAGCAACTCTGAATGTGGCTTCTCTATTTTGAATGATATCCCCAAGAGGAGCTAAACTAACCACAGTGATTGGATGCCCAAGGAAATAATGCTTCAACTTGCGGCTAGCCATGAACACCCCGAACACCAATTTCTGCCAATGCGGATACCATTGCTTGGACTCTGTCACGACCTCACTGACATAATAAACCGGCCGCTACACGACAACTGCCACGCTCACAACCTTATTATTAGCCGCCACGTATAGGAGCATAGGCTCTTTCTCGATCGAAGTAGCCAAGATGGGCGGCTCAGCCAACTGCTTCTTAAGTGCCTCAAAAGCCTCATTAGCAGCGTCACTCCAGACAAAGTTATCGATCTTTTTCATCATCTGGTACAGGGGAAATGCCTTCTCACCCAGGCGGCTTATGAACGGCTCAAGGCTGCAATACGACCCGCCAAGTGCTGAACATCATTGATACATGCCGGCTTAGACAATGAGGTGATAGCATCGATCTTCTCCGGGATAGCTTTGATGCCCCTCTCTGAAACCAGAAAACCTAATAATTTTCCTGCAGGTACACCAAAAACACACTTGGCCAGGTTAAGCATCATTTTGTACACCCGAAGATTGTCAAAGGTTTCCTTCAAATCATCAAGCAATGTTTCCTTCTTCCTTGACTTAACCACAATGTCGTCCACATAAGCATGAACATTGCATCCAATCTGCCCATGGAAACAATTCTGAACACGGCATTGATAAGTCGCCTGGGCACTCTTGAGGCCAAAAGGCATAGAAACATAACAGAAAGCTCCAAAGGGCGTGATAAAGGCTGTTTTGTCCAGATCCTCAACTACCATCTTGATCTGATGATAACTAGAATAAGCATCTAGGAAACATAGGTGCTCACAACCCGTCGTTGCATCAATGATCTGGTCGATACGAGAAGAGCAAATGGATCAGCTAGACAAGCCTTGTTGAGATCTGTATAATCAACACACATACGCCAAGTGCCATTTTTCTTGAGCACAAGCATAGGATTAGCCAACCACTAAGGGTGAAAAACTTCAACTATGAACCCAGCAGCTAAAAGCCAGGCCACTTCTTCTCCAATAGCCTTACGCCTCTCCTCGTTAAAATGACAGAGGAACTGTATGACTGGTTTCATCTTAGGATCCACATTAACATGGTGCTCAGCGAATTCTCTCGGTACACCCGGCATGTGAGAAGGTTTCCATGCAAAGATGTCCCAATTCTCACGGATGAACTCGATGAGCGCGCTTTCCTATTTAGGATCCATCAGTCCCAATGGTGAACTGCTGAGAAGAATCGCCGGGGACAAAATCAACTTGCTTCATGTCCTTTGCCGACTGAAATTTGAGCAGAGGGCCCTTCTCGGTGGTGGGTTTCTTCAGAGGTGTCATGTCGGCCGGGTCAACGTTGTCTTTGTAAAATTTAAGCTCTTCAGCGGCACAAGCCATCTCTGCATAAGCAGCATCTCCTTCTTCACACTCCAAGGCTATCTTGCGACTGCCATGAACCGTGATTGTCCCTCGTGGCCCTGGCATTTTAAGCTGCAAATATATGTAACAAGGGCGAGCCATGAATTTGGCGTAAGCCAGCCGTCCAAATAGTGCATGATACAGACTCTTGATCTTGACCACCTCAAACCACAGTGTCTCTGCTCTATAATTATACTCATCACCAAAGGCTACTTCCAAAGCAATCTTCCCTATAGGGTAAGCTGACTTGCCAGGAACAACTCCATGGAATACAATACAAGACGGCTTGAGATCCTTCTCTGTCAGATTCATTCGTTGAAAAGTTTCATAGTACAATATGTTGATGCTGCTTCCACCATCCATAAGTACCTTAGTGAATTTGTAACCACCCACTTGAGGGGCCACTACCAGGGCCAGACGACCCGGATCATGAACACGGGGCGGGTGATCCGCCCGGCTCCAAGTTATTGTGTGCTCAGACCAATTCAAATATTGCGGCACTGCCGGCTCAACCGTATTGACCGCCCGCTTATGGACCTTCCGGTCACGCTTGCAAGTACTTGTTGTAAAAACATGGTACTGGTCACTATTGAGCTGCATAGGATTACTCTGATATCCTGACTGGTTATTCTGATGTTGATTACCTTGACCAGACTGCTGATTATGACCACCATGGTTCCCTTGGCCCTGATACCCAGAATTTGAGCCGCCACCACCAAATCCAGCTCCCTGGAAACGTCCTGAGCTTGACCCGCCTGGCGGCCCATTACCATTGCCCTGATGATGTTGAAACGACTGGTTCCGGTACTCCTGCATAATGTAACAGTCCTTCGAAGCATGAGAAAATGGCTTGTTAGGATAACTGTGCTTTGGACACGACCCATTACGAGCTTCCTCATAATTCTTAGGCTTTCCCCCATCATACGGTTGCTTGCCATTGTGGTGTTGGTTCTTGTACCCTATGTTGGTGTTAGACACAAAATCTGACCTGCCATCGGGGTGTTTGTGTTTTCCACCATTACCATGGTTATTGAAATCACCATTATGCACTGAGGCATTCTGTTGCTGACCTTTACCACCACCATTTTTATTGCCTTTGCCAGATTTGTCATCGTCAGAATTAGGATCCTTCGTACCATCCGAGTATGCGTATCTGGTAAGTACATCCATGAGATAACTCATATACTTGCACTTGCGCTTAAGCCTCCCTAGCTTCTGCTTAAGAGGCTGAAAGTGACAGTTCTTTTCCAAGATCAAAATGGCTAGAGCCGCGCCAATGTTATCTGAAGAGTGGATAATGGTGGCGACCCGGCAGGCCAAATGATGGGCCAACTCATTTTCGCACTGTACACAATGCTCCAAATCAACAATTGTCATCGGTTGCTTACAAGTTCCTTGAAAATTCTTGATGAACCGCTCCTTCAACTCCGCCCAAGTGTTGATAGAATTGGGGGCAGGTTTTTCAACCATGTGCGAGCCGGCCCCTCCAACATCATAGTGAAATACTTGGCACATACTGCATCGCTGACATCCAACATATCCATGGCCAGCTCGTAGCTCTTGATCCAAGCCGTCGGCTCAAGATCCACCGTGTAGTTGGGTACTTTGTGAGGACCCTTAAAGTCTTTAGGCATGCGCTCATTACGCAAAGCCGACACTAGGCACGGTACTCCGATGGTTTTGGTGTTCGACCCTGCTCCCATCAAAGTTGAAGGGATTACCGGGGGCGGCTGATAAGCCACCTGGTTTGCTGCCTCCGCATCACGATGGGCCCTTGCTTCATCCATGATTGCCTAAGTATCTGAACGCGTATTGCGGGGCAGGTTATCCTGCGGCGGGTTACAATGTCGTTCATTGCTAGAAACTGCCAGCGACTCAGCATGTCAGCTATAGCTGCAGCTTGGCAGCAGGGTTGAGTATACATGATGCCGACCATAAGAATAATTAGCCTGCTGAGGAATCTTCGTCTGTAAAAGTACAATGGTGTTTCGGGCCTCCACCGCGATCGGTGACTCGCTAGCGATAGGCAACACGGTAAGCCGGGTTGCCGCTACTACCATATTATCCACCGAGTTGGAGAAGTGACCCGGGGGCGTCAGGAAATGTTGTGGCGGTGTCTGGAGGGGGTCTGGGATAGGCTCCTCCCTCCAGGCAAAATCTAACTGGTGAGGCTGAGCTGCCAACCTGCCCCCGGGCACATCAGAGGTTAATTGGGGTATAACCGGTGCTCCCGGGGTACTTGGGCCTGCCCCTGGCGTGTTGGAAAAACATGTGGGCTCCTAACTCAGAGGTTAACAGGTCTAGTGCCTCCTCTGGTGAACTGCATTGGAAGCATTTTGATTGAGGTTTAGACGCCACGCCTTTGCCTTCAAGCGCTCCACCTCCGCATTAACCTGAGCTTGTAACGCAGCTGTCTGGGTGTTTTCAGCGTTCTTATCCTCCTGTACTTTTTTCATCTGCTCCCAAAGCTTTGCAATCTCCGCATTGCGTTCTGCCTGGTTTTCCGCAGTGACCTCGTTCCCCAGTAGGGTCGTCAGGGTGGTCACCAGCTCAGATAGGACTTGAGCCGACGGCCTGCCTGAGCCGGACGTTCCAGAAGCTGGCACCGAAGGATTAGTTGTTGCTCTCGCTCCAGCCGCTGTTGAATTGAGAGCCGGCGCCGTTCCCGCCATGTAGATGACGGCTCGGCACGGCGGCTCGTAGGGGTTCAGAATGATGTTGCCATCGGAACAACCCCCAAGCCCGCCATCATGAAGTGGATAAATTGACTCCGTATCCCCGGTTGAGGACTCATCATCAGAATAAATGAGAGTCTCTCCTCCGGACGCAGAATATTCCGCAAGTTCCACACCTTGCGTGAAGGCAACGAAAACATGCTTTCGGCCGGCTTGAATCTGGGCGGGTTGCGTGCGCCGAGCCGGCTCGACGAGGTCGGTGCAGATGTCCGGCTCAGGCTCGGACCCGCTGATCTTGCCGATGAAGACTTGGATTCCGCCGAAGGGGACTAGGTACCCGTACTCGATTGAGTCGGCCTCGGGGCCCCAGCCAGCGTCCTTGATGTAGAGCTTGCCGCGGCGACTCTTCGTCATCCTGCCGATGGCGTATCCCTCGATCCCTGGGAAAGAGCCCTTCAAGAACTCAAAACCACCGTGTGCTGGCCCCAAAGTGGGCGCCAACTGTCGTGGTTTTGTCACGGCAGATGTCCTAGTGTGAGGACTTAGTTGTGAGGCCATTGCAACTAGGAGGTTAGCTTGTCGGGGTTGATCGGAACCGAGAGACACGAGTTTACCCATGTTTGGCCCCTCATGATCAAGGTAATAGCCTACTTCCTGCTTGTTGCTTATTGCTTGAAGATCAATTACAAGGGAGCAGATTCGCTTGACCTAGATGTTGATCGATTGTAACTTAGTCCTATCTGCCTCAGGGACTCGCCTTTATATACAAGTCGAGGCCCAGGGCTTACCAGAGTCCGGGTCGTACTACGATCCGTGACCTAGCATGTTTCTGACTTGTCTTGTTTCCTAAGTAAGGAAACTTCAGGCGGCTTCCACTTCTGGGCCGAGCCGCCATCTTCGGATACTAGGCCCCAAGCCGGCCCGCTTGGCGAGCCGCCCTGCTAGTCCTGCACCTAAATGCTTTGGCCCACTTTGAATCTTGATCATCAACCACCACCTGGATGACCCGGCCCAATATGGCGGGTCGTATCATGGGGTTATATCCCCAACAGTCTGCATTCCTCTTGTCAGTACCTTTTACCTTGTAACGCTATACTTAATTGATAGCTATTTGTTATTTATCGTCACTCTGCATCTGAGCTTCATAATCCTCTATTTCTTCCAATATTATTAGATCTATATTACTCTTTACAAAATGTACAATAAAGGCAACACTTATGAAGAATTTATTTGGCGAATTTCTTGAATTATCCTTCCATCAACATGGAGAAGGGCTTTGTCGAGTCTGTGTTAACATGTAAGCTTTCAAACTTTGTTCTAGTATAGATTTGGATAGGCATCATTTCCTCCAGTGCTGTTTACTTTGTTGTTTGCATAAGATTGGATGTTTGCAACAACTGCTAGTTCCAAATTGTAGTTGTAAAAACATGTTCCTTATTCATACCATCCACATTAATCAGAACATATCCATTTATTTTCTTTAGCCCTCCATGTATGCATGTGTTCTAGATCTCTAATCTGGTGGTGTGGTGAAGCTACCCATGCCTGCATCATCTCATTTCTTGCTTTGTCATAATTGATTTTGCCGATGATATGGACAATACCATGTTATGTTAATGTTATTTTAAATTATATCTTTGAATTTGCCAATATAAAATGGGCTGAAATTGTCAGCACACAGATGATCGTTGCTTATATACTTGTGAAACCTGTTATCTGTCTCCTTATTTCACTTTCAGAGTCATATCTCTGATGCCAGGCAGAACTTCAGGCAAGATAGTGAGCCAAACCATCTTGAAGAGAGGGAGATGATCCCAAGGTCAAGTCTTGATGAAGACAGTGAGTTCAAGCTACTCACAAGCAGCTGTGGCACAACCTTGGTGAAGTTGGTTCCTCAATCAGTTTGACTCCTTCAGTCCGAACTTAAAGCAGAAAGACATGGTTCAGCTCAGGTCTGACTTGAAGTCAATTCTCCAGCGAAGAACACAGAGGATAGCCATGCGTGCTTTCTTGCTACACAGCTAGAGTTTGAGGATATATGGTTTAGACAACTGAGGTCTCATCAGCTTGTTTTGTTGCTTGCGGTGCACCACCGGGACAGGGCTGAAGTTTCTTGAACTGTGTTGAAGTGCTGTTGGTTTTGTATTTTCTTTTGTCGGCACGTTTATATGCACTGGTGGCGACCTTTGATGCACAATGTATGTAATCCATGGTCTCGTTCCACTTTATTGTCACTTGTGGTGAAATTTGATGCCCAGTGGATGTAATATGCCACAATTTCATTATTGTATAGTCTAGGTGTATTCTTAGTCGGTATGCCATAATTTAGGCCGAAAGCTTCAACAGAGCTCTATGTTATCGGTCCGTTGGGCGACCCATAACTCGCTATATATGGGACATAACATGGGCCTATAATCATCATGGGCCGTTAGTAGGCCTAAACATAAAGTAGTTTTGCGCCTTTAACAGGCCGAGTAAAACTCAAGCCCGTTGTGCCAGAAAATACCATGGGCTTTTGACAGGCAGAAAACTAGATTGGGCTAGGATTGAGCTAAAGAATTCACGGGCGAACAGTAGGCCGAAACATACGTAGGCCCATGATTGGCCCAATTACCACTACAAAAAACACTTCCATGATAATACGTGTTTGTTACAGTAGGTCACGTTTTCTGTCATGCATGTACATCCATGAAGATTTTATGACAGAATCAAGATAGTCATACTTGTGCTGTCGTAGAAGTGATCCATGACAATACTGAAATTATCATCATGGAAGTGTCCACTTCCATGACAATAAATGTCGCATCATGGAAGTGTTTTTGTCAAGGGTAACTGACACGTGGCATCCACCATAACGGGTTGCCGTTAAGCTATTGGGTTACGGTTTGGATCTGATAACCCGCTAACAGCCCGAACCAATGGCGATTTTCCACATGTAAATTTCTCATTCGCTAGAGGATCCACGTGGCAGCTCAGTGTTGGGATAGATGTCATCAATTCAATGGACGAGACGCGCCTATGATACGTCGAAACGTGGGACGGCCCAACAGTGGCCCATTTATGGTTAAAAGGCCGGCCCAGCCAAAGGCCCGCAAGATATTGTTAGAAACTATTGGGCCGGCCCGTTAACAGCCTGCCATGTTTTGGGTCAAATTACAACCCATATCAGATCTGGCCCATTAACAACCTGCCGTGTTTTGTGCTAAATTATGGTCCATATCAAACCAGGCCCGTTAATAGGACACTATGCTTTTGGCACCATTGTAAGCTTGATTTGTATTTTGGCCTCTTAAAGGCCGGTTTAACAGTTCGGCCCGATATTCGTTTCGGCCTATTAGCGGCCCTTGGTGCATCTGGGCCGTTGTCGGCACGGTTTCACTTTCGGCCATTTAATGGCTCATGCTGCAACTGGGCTATTTCTTGTCCGAAATGAATTTTGGCCTCTTAATGGTCAGTAGGCTTCATGGATAAATTTCAGCCCAACCTGACTATTGGCCCGTTAAAGGGCCATGACACAGTTGGGCCTAATTACGGCCCAGTGTAAGTTCATCTAGTGCCACCCTTTGTTTGTTTTGGAGTATTGAAGACAGACTTGGTAGTGGGACTAATGTGTTTGTGACATTCACAGGAGAACACAGGTAGAAGTCCCTATTTATTCGGTTTACCCATCGAAGATGACCCTTAAAAATGTATGAAGACACTGAAGACAAAGGAGGTTCACGAAGACATTCATGTTGAAGATAATGGTTCATGAAGACATTCATTGAATACAATGAAGCACAAAACATAGTCTTTTGATAGTTTCATTTTCTTAATTCTTGAGTCATAGGAACCACCGAACTATCAAGTGGGGTAGAGGTAAACTAAATCAGAATCCGACGTGATGCTCAACCTAAAATCCTATGTCTTCGAGCGAAGACAAATGAGAGAAAATCTTATCCTCTGTTGGATGAGTTAGCTTTACTTGTAGCCCAAATCATGTCGGCTTGCCATGGCTATAAATAGCCACACCCTCTGAGGGAGTCCTGGACTAGGGGGTCCTCGGGCTACCGGCCTATCTCTTATGGGCCGGACTAGTGGGCCGCATTGCAACTGCTAGAAGGCCGAACTATGAGGCAACTCCGTATCCGGAGAGGAGATCTTTCATGCCTTGGTGTGTCCTCCAAGTCAAGATAAGAAGAATCGGCATGATTATTCCTTCCTTGTAACCGACTATGTGTAACCCTAGTACCCCTGATGTCTATATAAACTAGAGGGTTTAGTCCGTAGAGGGTAGAACAACAACCATCATCCAACTTGCCTAGGGTTTAGTTCATCTAATCTGGTGGTAGATCGACTCTGTAATCATCTAATACACTTCAATATAATCATGCAAGACGTAGGATTTTACCTCTTCGAGAGGGCCCGAACCTGGGTAAACATCGTGTTCTTCGTCCCGTGTCCCACATTGATCCAAGATCCACAACTCGGGACCCCCTACCCGAGCTCCACCGGGTTTGATATCGACATTGGTGCATTCATTGAGCGTTCTGCTGTTAGGTCGCCGAAAGGATTAATCGCTCACCTATTCATCAATGACGCCATCCACGCCAGGGACATCTTCGTCCTTGGCCAGACTTCCACATTTGGCAGTGTCATACTGCGCGCCAATCCGAACGGGCATCTCAGCTAGGTTGGAAAATTTGCCCCCGGCCAGGAGATCATGTTCAGGAACCTAGAGTTCACCGCCGACTCCCGGGGAGATCTCACTCTAACAAAATCTTCAGCTCCCCTTGAAAAACTTATTGATCGCGATGCTTTAACTTCGGGAGTGGTAAACTGAACGGGTACTGATATTGCATGGAGCCCAGCCTCAAAGCCCGACCTCGTCAGTTCCACTGAGCTAGTTCTGGCTGAATATCGCCTGGGCACAACCTCGAACGTCCCTGGAGTGGCTATACTACGGGTCAATCCCGAATATTCTGAGGGCATGGACCCGGCAGACCTTTCATCATTGAATGATCTACTGGACCGGATCCGAGCCATGGGAATCTCTGACGTCCAATCCTCAGTCTATGATCAGATTGGGCTCAAACACGACAACAGGGAAATTTACATCCCACCCGTCACACACCTTATCGCCACCATCGAGGACTTGGCTGAGGGCTCGCAGTCACCAAAACTAAAAACAAACTATGTCTGGGTTTGCGATTATCTCACCCAGGCTTCTGGCCTGGAGTCCGATTTTCGCCCCGAAGAGAGCCGAAACCAAGCCTCGACTTGAAGCATGACCTTGAATCTACGCGATAGTATGCGCTTGACAGTCTAGATTCCGAAATTGGCGTGCCGGATACCACGGTGGTGCTGGACACCGCCACCAAAGTTTCGGATACACAACATGTTGAAACACAAAGTTTCTTCCACCCCATGTCGAGTACTCTCCAAGTAACTCGGGAAATCCTGACGTATGGGATTTAATGTACATAAAGCAGCAACCCAGAGAAATGGTCCATCACTTCTGGGCTAGATTCCTCTTGGTCAAAGATAGGATGACGGATTGTCGCGACCAAGAAATCATAGCGACCTTTCCGTATAACTGGCGAGATAAAGGAATCTTGAATGCCCTCACCCGTCGCCACGTGCAAAGCTTCACCGAGTTATCGGATCTGGTACGCAAATATTGCACCATGGAAAGCACCTGGAAGGCAAAACAAATGCGCGTGGAGTCAACCCATGCCGAGCAACCCAAAAAAGCTCGGGCAAACCGCCTATACCCATGGCGGTCGCCCGAACATGAGCCCGCCAAAAAGAAGAATAGATCCCTCGCCGGACACCAGAACAATCCTGGATGAGCTACTGGACAAACCATGCCCCATACACTCGGCCTTGCTAAACAAAAATCAAACCCACAACCTTCGAGCTTGTTGGGTGGTCAGGCAGGTGGCTAAGAGTAGGGAAGCTATCCTCGCAGTCACACCCTCTAGTAGGCGGTCAGCAATGCCCCAGTACAACGACACTGAGGTTCTAATGATCTATGAGACATTCTCCTCAAACAATCCGAGGAAAAGAGCCCTTCGAGAGCTCGGCCAAGTCCACCAGGTGACAGCCGCAAATTCATGGGCGGATACACCAATCACCTTCGGCGAAGAAGATGAACCAAGGGCCTGCCCCGTCTGAGCACCCGCCGCACTAGTCCTCGATCCC
The DNA here is from genome assembly GCA_011799875.1 of Thinopyrum elongatum. Classification (NCBI taxonomy): domain Eukaryota; kingdom Viridiplantae; phylum Streptophyta; class Magnoliopsida; order Poales; family Poaceae; genus Thinopyrum; species Thinopyrum elongatum. Next base: position 392,040,637 of record CM022303.1, read on the forward strand.
ATAGTGGACGGCTTCAGACTAACCAAGGTGCTAATTGACGGAGGCAGTGGTTTAAACCTCATTTACGAGGACACCCTCGACAAAATGCAGTTCGTCAGATCTCGTGTAGAACAGAGCTACATTACCTTTGGAGGAATCATCCCCAGCAGAGAAGCGCGCTGCTCCGAACGAGTCATGCTTGACATGGTATTTGGCACCCACTCTTCCACATTGTACCCTTCCATAGCGAATACCACGCCCTATTGGGGCGTGACGCATTCACAAGGTTTCAGGCCATTCCACATTACGGGTATATGAAACTCAAACTGCCAGGGCCCAATGGCATGATCACAATTACAAGCGATCCGGATAGAGCCCTTTGAGCCTAAAACAAAACAGCATCACTCACCCTCGAACCATTATCCAAGGCTCTCACAGCCGAGGAATTAACCACACTTCGCACAATGGTGGATAGGGACGACGTAGTCCTCAGTAAAAAAGCCCAAATCCAAATCCTTCAAACCAGCCGACGAAATCATCAAATTTCAAGTGCATCCAACGGACCCCAACAAAACAACGTCCATTGGAGCCTAGCTGGACCCCGCAGTCGACAAAGCATTGCGGACATTCCTGCACGAGAACTATGACATATTTTCCTCGCACCCTTCGGATATGCCAGGAATCCCACGAAGACTAATAGAGCATAGCCTGAACATAATCAAGGGCTTCAAGCCAGTTAAACTGGCGCTACGTCGATTTTCCGAACCCAAGCGTCAAGCTATGGTGGAAGAATTAGCAAAATTACTTGAAGCCGGATTCATCCGAGAAATAAAGTACCCTGAGTGGTTGGCAAATCTGGTCATGGTGCCCAAGAAGGACAAATCTTGGCGTCTATGCGTTGATTTTAAAGACATAAATAAAGCCTGCCCTAAGGATCCCTTCCCCTTACCCTACAAAGACTAGATCATCGATGCCACCGCCGGACAAGACTCACTGTGCTTCCTCGAGGCCTACTCCGGGTACCACCAAATCAAGATGAAGGAGTCAAAACAAGCCACAACCGCCTTCATCACCCCCTATGGGCCATTCTATACTTCAACACAATGCCCTTCGGGTTGAAGAACGCAGGCGCCATATATCAACGCATGATTCAAACATGCCTAGAAAACCAAATTGGCAAAATAGTCGAAGCATATGTAGACGGCGTGGTCAGTAAAACCAAACACGTCCGCCAGTTGGTGGACGACCTCCGCCAGACCTTCAAAAATTTGTGGGCTTACAATATACGGCTCAACCCGAACAAATGTGTCTTCGGGGTTCCCGCCGAAAAACTGCTCGGATTCATTGTTTCCCATAGGGGGATAGAGGCCAATCCGGCTAAAAACTAAGCTTTATCCCAGCTAGCAATACCCACGGAGCTAAAACATGTCAAGAAGTTGGCAGGCTGCGTGGCAGCCTTGAGCCGCTTTATCTCCTGCCTTTGTGAAGAGGCACTGCCGCTCTACAGATTGCTCAAAAAGACCAAAAACTTTGAGTGGACCAATGAAGCAACTGCTGCACTGGAGGAAATAAAAACACTACAGGCAACCCTATACTAGTAGCACCCGGCATAGGCGAACCCATGTTATTATACATCTCGACCACAAATCAAGTAGTGAGTGCGGTCCTCGTGGTAGAACGAGAAGCGGAGGGCCACAAGTTCAGGGTGCAGAAGCCATTCTACTATGTATCAGAAGTGCTTACCCCGTGCAAAATCCACATTATCAGTAGATAGCCTATACAGTTTTAATGGCATCCCGAAATCTCCGACAATACTTTCAAGAGTGTACGGTCACAGTGGCATCCGAGGTACCCTTGAATGAGATCATCAACAACACGGATGCCATAGGCCGCATTGCCAAATGGGCCATAGAGCTCCTTCCCTTCGAAATTGTGTACAAATCCCACGAAGAGCTATTAAATCTCAGGTGTTGGCCTATTTTTTCACCGAATGGACAGAAGCCGAGCTCCCTTGAGAATATAGTACATACTCACATTGGACAATGTAATTTGACAGCTCCAAGATGTTAGCCAGACTGGGGGCTGGGGTGATCCTTACATCTTCCACGGGCGACAATATCCGGTATGTACTACAGATTATGTACATGGATTCCAACAACACAGCCGAATACGAGCCACTATTGCACGGTCTTCGGATGGCAACGTCAATGAGCATACAACAGCTCGGGGTGCAGGGAGACTCTAACCTCACCATTTCCCAAGTCAACGGTGAATTTGATGCCAAAGACCCAAAAATGGCGGCATATCAGAACGTCGTCCTTAAAATATCATCCCAGTTTGAAGGGTTAGAATTTCACCATGTATCCAGAGACAACAATCAAGCTACGGACATCATCGCCCGCATGGGCGCTAAACATGACCCAGTCCCTAAGAGCACCTTCTTAGAATGGCTTTTTCAAGCCATCCGTGGTGTGGTAGGATGGGGGCAAGGACGCGGCAGCCAATGGCCCGTAACAGATAGTCCCTCCGGACATTGAGCAAGACGACGAAATCATCGGTGGCTCGGCACTCGAAGAAACTCGTTCGGCTCTCAAAGTCATGGCTGTAATCACACCATGGATCGAGCCCTTCCTTCCCTACCTTCTCCGGCAAGAGCTCCCCGATGACTAGACCGAGGCACGACGCATAGTCCGACGTTCTAAAGCCTACAACGTCCATGAGGACGAGCTCTACAAGAAAAGCACTACCGGAGTCCTCTAGAGATGCATACCTAAGGAGGACGGCCAACAACTTTTGGCTGAGATACATGCTGGCATGGGCGGCCACCACACAGCAGCTTGGGCCCTGGTAAGTAAGGACACCTGAGCAGTGTTTTTCTGGCCCACCGCTCGTGTAGACGCACACACTCTAGTCCAACACTGTGTTGGATGCCATCTTTTTGCAAATCAAAGCCACATGCACCCGACGGCTCTTCAGACAATACCGATTACCTGGCCTTTTGCGGTCTGGGGGCTGGACATGGTTGGACCACTTAAAGGGGGACCAAGAAAAGGAAATACTTACTGGTTATGGTCAGCAAATTCACTAAATGGATCGAGGCAAAACCAGTAACTTCAACTAAGTCTGGACCAATCATCGACTTTATATCCAGCGTGGTTCATCATTACGGTGTCCCCCACAGCATAATAATGGAAAATGGATCCAATTTTACAGCCCAGGAAGTCAAACACTGGTGCGCTAACATGGGCATCAAGCTCGACTATGTTTCAGTCTATCATCCACAAACTAACAGACAGGTCGAACGGGCCAATGGACTAATCATGAGTGGGATAAAGCCTTGTTTGGTCCCTTCCCTGAAAGAATCTGATTGCCACTGGGTGGAGGAGCTTGCCTTCGTATTATGGGGACTGCGCACCACCCCCAACCAGTAAACGGGATACACGCCATTTTTCATGGTGTACAGCGTAGAGGCAGTCCTCCCTTGCAACCTTATTCACCACGCGCCTAGAGTGCACATGTACAAGGAAAAGGAAGCCGAGTTAGATCAGCAGGACGACCTAGACGCCCTGGAAGGAGAGCGCGACATAGCTCGGGCCCGCTCTACATTTTATCAACAGCAGGCCCGGCGCTACCAGAGCAGGGAAGTTCGGGCAAAGGCATACAACATAGGCGAGCTCGTCCTTCGTCTCCCTGAGAAGCAGAAGAATAAGCTCTCACTCAAATGGGAGGGTCCCTTCATAATCGATGAAGTGCTAGCAGGAGGACCATATCATCCTCACAACCCAACGGACAATCGCCTCAAACCAAACCCATGGAACGCGGCTCGGCTTCGGCGCTTCTACGGCTAGTCCGGTGTCCTCGCCTCAACTACCCATTTCTTTGTTATAGTTTTTTGTTTTTCTTTTTACATTTTGGGGTGGTTAGCACCTCCCGGGCTATGTTCGGAAAAAACCGAACTGTGTTACTCTTTAGGTATACGTCTTCAAATGTACTACCCGGATCTACCTGGGGGCTCCTTTAAAGAAGCCAAGCAATATACTTTTCGTGCACCTATATGCCTCTATCGTGTTTGCGCCCTTCCCGTACCATTTCATCCATTATATGCACCAATTTGACTTAAGTTTTTGCCAAGATGGGTTGCCTGGCCCTGTGACCCCCTATGTTCCCGATTGTTCGGTTAGGGGGTAAAGGGCGCACCTTTGTGATTGCTACGACTGGGTCAGCCGCGTAAGTACCTCAGATGGGTGAACCCGAAAGCTAGCGTTCTTAAGAAAATAATGGGTCGGCCACGAGGGAAGTGAAAATAATTTGGTGTTCAGCACCAAAACCCTGGGGTTCTGTTCCCAAAATGACTAACACCCGCATATTGTTGGTATCTAGATAAAAAGTCTATGGTCAACATGACAAACCCGAAGAAAGGAATCCATGGAGGAATTATTTTCTTTGGAAGATGTTTCTTATGTTAAAAAGTAATATAACATAACTCTCCGCACGCGCTTTTGTTTGTTCACACCAAATGGCCGGATTGCCTAGTTACCCAAAGATTTCCTGTTGCCTCAGGTCACATATTACGAAACACTCCCCGACCACTGGCCAGGGAGGCGGAAGCCGATGGCCAGTTAAGACAGCGTTTACAGTGCGGATAGCGAATGCTTGATGTAAAGTACATAGATACATAGTATCAAACACCCTGCTCCTTGTCAAGATTATCTATCAAGCTATCTAGGGCACAGTCCTCTTGGGAGTACCGAGTAGCAGGCATCACTTCGTCATATACCAGGCGGAGGGGTATTTCTTACCCGTCCGGCCCTGCCGACCCAATAGGAGCCATATGCTCTGGCTCGAGTTTCGTAAAACGGGTTTTCACCATTGCCCAAGCCTCCCGCGCTCCTTCTCGGCAAGCTAATATCTTCCATAACTCAAAGTGATGCCGAGCTCCTTTGAAACGATTGGCCAATTCGGCCATCCCTTCTGGAGGCTTCTCGGTCAGCCATAACGCCTTGACCATGCTCTTCATAGCTTTCCTAGCTCGCTCATGCACGATGGACAGTTCCTTTAAAACGTTCCCTCCAAATGAATTGACCTCTTCTTCGGGCCGCCCGGTAAGGAGACCTAACACAAGGCATGGCATGTCCTATACATTCATGCACCACGCATATCTACGTGATCATAAGTTGAAATATCACTTACCGAACATGCTGCCTTTCAATCTCTGGTTCTTCTCAAGGGCTTGCACCAATTGAGTTTTCAAACTCTCGATTTCTTTGGCCTGTTGTTGGTTTTCCACCTTGAGTTTGTTATTTTCATCATGGCTTTGGGCCAGTACTCGGCGGCCAGCTTCTTCCTGCGATTCGGCGTACCTTTGGGATTCTTTGGCCGCGTCCAGGTCCTTTTTAGTTGACATAGGGACTCAGCTGCTACAAAGGGGAGCCTGTGTTAGACATGACACCCCAAACAGTTTATGCATATTCTACCTCTTTACTCACCATGTGCTTCCCTGGTGAACTTTTTGACATCCTCCAGTTCGGCCTTTGCAGCAGCCAACTGTGTTCGGTTTAGCTCCAGGTCCTCGGACAGTTTTTTGTTCTGTTCTCTTCAGGCTTGCACAATACCATATATATATATATATATATATATATGTATATATACTCTCAGATCCTTAACTCGGCCGTCCTTGTTGGATTCAGGGCTCTGCAGACCCAAGGAAGTTTTGCACTCTAGGGCGTGTGCAAAGAACTCAACCTATCCAGCCAACCAACTCGTCGCCCTACGGCCTAGCTCGAGGAACAAGGAAGAAGATGAACACGGCAGTTTAGCCAGGTTCGGGCTACCTTGCTGTGTAAGAACCTACTCCTGCTTTGTGGTGGATTTGCCTCACGAGGGGCTGAGGATGAACAAATACAAGGGATGAACAACCTCACAAGGTCTGTTCTGGTGAGGTTGGAAGGGATCGGATCTCCTCTATGGTGGTGGCTAACCTATATATAGTGACCTCGGTCCTCTTCCCCCAAAATGTAGGCGGGAAGGGATTCCACAGTGGCCATTTTGAAAGGGGACAAGTAGTACATCTTATCCTGACGAAAGGTGGTCTTCGCCTACAAAGCTTCTGGTCGTGACGCCGCAGTGGGCTCGGCGATGACATCCTTCCTGCCGTCCTGGCGGTCCTGTTCTTATAGCACTGGAATGGAAACCTTTGCCTGATTCCTCGGGAACCCATGCCTGCGCTTGCCTCCTTTGCACCAAAGGGGAAACTGTCTTCTCTGCGCCCGCTGGTGCCCGCCTGGCCTTGGTCATCATGGCTTGCGTCACGGCAACCTCAAGAGGCAGCCTAGGGAGGCCGCTCCCTCAGGAGGTCTTGGCATCGTCTGCCTCGCGAGGCTTGGCCCCTCGCGAGGGTCTTGTCTTGATAGCCTTTGTAGATGGGCCATACCAGGCCGTCGATGAAGCCACACCATGGGCCGCGGGCAGGCAAGTCTGGGTACCCTGGTTCCTAGAACGCCGATAGTAGCCCCCGAGCCCAAGGCGTGCTCGGACTTGGCTTCGAGGCAAAGCCAAAGGCCAAGGGCGAAGCACCGCGGGCCCCAATCACCTGCGGACCAAGATGACGCGTGGCTCTTGGTGGGACGTGGGCGTCTCCACTTCCCCACGCCGCGTCGGTAACTGCGTGACTTGACAACTACCTAATGCATGCAGATAGGCCATCATTGCTTGGAGCGTGAGAGGCCGCCGGTTAGCCTCCCTTCACCTATAAATGGGGGAGGAGGCGGAGCCCCCAGCTCATCTTCATCTTCCCGCCGCCTGGCCTTCTTCTTCTTCGTCCCACCACCATCTTGCTAGAGCATCCATGGCGCCAGTGAGGAGGTTCTCGGACGCCGAGAAAGGAAAGGCCCCTATGGAGGGACCAGGCTCACCGCCGCCCAAGAGGGGCCGCAGCCGTCCCCACAAGCACGCCGCGATGCCAGTGGTGGCTCCTCGAGGGCATGGGCGCACCCCCTCGAAGGCAGGCCCCACCCCCGGCAGTCATGGGGGCGCTCCCTCCCGCAGTGGGGGCTCCTGCGTCCGGGGTGGCCGCAGCCAAGGAGGGAAGCATGTGGCAGCCATTCGGCCACCGCGCCCGCGATCCCATTCGGTCGATGCGTCCTTGGAGTTCGTGGTGTGGGCGGAGAGGCCCGCAGGCGTCTTGTTCCAGCTCCCGCGCTTCTTTGTGGGCGCGCTGCCGGCCGGGGGACCTGGCGGCCTCTGGTTGCAGGCCGATGGTTGCTGCAGCAAGGCCTCTTGGGTGGAGGTCGAGGTCACCCCCGCCGGCAACGTTTTCTTGAATCGTGGGTGGCAGCCGTTCGCCCATGCACGCGGCCTGCAGGGGAGGTGTACCCTCCACTTCAGGCACGACGGCGCTGCGATCCTCTATGTCAGGGTCTTCGGGGACGACGGCAGGTGCCTATGGCGCTGCCCGGAGATCGACAGTGATGACGACGACATCCACCCCTTTGACGAGGACGGCCGGAGGGGTGGTGGCATCTCTGGCGGTGAAGTTGCCCTTAGTGACGGTCGCAATGCCTCTAGCAGCGGCAGCTCCTCCTCTGGGAAGAGCACGAGCGACGGCGACTATGATGAGCCACCACGCCACCGAGCTTGGACCGGGGAGGGCAACAAGCCGCCTCGCCACCGCATCCCAGTGAAGCAAGAGGAGGACTCCGACTGAGCGCGAGTGTTGCTGGAGCCGGGTCTCAGGAGCCGCGGTGGTCGCGCGGCCTCTTTTGCTTCTTTCTTTTGCCTGCATAAAAAAAGTAGAAAGCTCTGCTGGGGCATGTAATGAACCGTGGCGCTTGCGCCATTATATTATCGTTTTTATATTGTGTCCTGACATCCATGTTGCTGCTAATTGACGGGTTCTTGCTGATCATGAATGGGATGACTTACCTTAGTGTGCTTGCGGTAGATTCCCATGGCACGGGAGCGTGCTTCTCTGAAGCCTCCTGCGCCCCTCGTTCCAGAGAGGTCCTGCCAGGGGTTTTCTTTTTGAGGATTCGATGGTCCTCAGGCCTCGGGTGGCAGCCGGCGGCCGCAGGGTTAGGGGACCTCTGGAGGTGCCCTGGCCTGCGCGAGCCCGCGAGCGTGGGCCGCTGGTACGCCATGTCGCGATGCTCGGAGGCACAAACTCAGGAGGGCATGCACGCCCATTGGCTCGTTTGAGGGCGTCACGTGGGGATTAAGACGCCAAAGGCCAGGACGCCAAGGCTTTGGTGAGGTGCGTTCGCTGGCGGGCCCAAGCGTACACACCGTGCCCAGCCCCCATGTGTGAGACGCGCGAGGAAGAGCGACGGGCAATTGTCACTCCCCCTAAAATGAGACCTGAAAGAGCGAGTGCTGTGAGGAGAAAAATTCCCAACCCTTTCAAATAAGGATGCGAGAACTTCAAATTTCATTCCAAGAAGTGGCAAATCAACTACAAAAAGCAAGCAAAAAGAACAGCCGCATCCGGCACCTAGACTAGTCTTCTGGTCTTCCCGCCAGCGTGGAGCATGGGGCCTCCACTAGGACGTGGGTCGGAGCCCCCGTGAGGCCCAGGGGCGGCACTCAGGAGACTCCGGGGCATGTACAGCCCCACTCATTATTATGTGAGAGTGTCACGGGCGGAGACTTGAGAGGCGCATGGTGCTTGCTGGTCATGGATAGAACTTCCGGAGGTGCTGGATGTTCCAGGCATTCTGGATGGGGACCCCGTCCTGTGTCTCCAGGCACGCGGCGCCAGGCCTGGAGACACGGGCAATCCTGAACGAGCCCTCCCACATAGGCGAGAGCTTGTGAAGCCCCTCCCTGGAAAGCACCCATCTCAGGATGAAGTCACCCACCTCGAGGGTCCTGGAGCGGATGCTACGGCTGTGATACCGCCGCAGCGCCTGCTGGTACCTCGCGGCATGGAGCGAGGCTTGGAAGTAGCCCTCCTCCCCGAGCACGAGGTCCATCCCCCGCGAGGCATCCTAGCGTACCTCGTCAAATGCCAAGACCCGCGGGGAGTGATGTTTGACCTCATGTGGGAGGACCGCCTCAGCCCCGTAGACGAGGAAGAACGGGGTCTCACTGATGGGCTTAGTCGCGGTGGTGCGGATGGACCACAGCACGGACTGAAGCTCATCGAGCCAACCCCTGCCGCAGGCCTCAAGTTTCTTCTTGAAGCTCCTTGCCTTGAGGCCCCTCAGGACCTCTGCGTTGGCATGTTCAGCTTGGCCGTTGCTCCGCGGGTGCACCACCGAAGCATAGCATATCTGCGTTCCAAGGTTTGCACAATATGTTTTGAAGAGGTTGCTTGCGAATTGAGAGCCATTGTCAGTGATGATACGGTTGGGGATCCCGAAGCGGCTCATGAGGTCCTTGATGAACTTGATGGCCGAGCCCGCTGCGATGGTGCGCATGGGCTCCACCTCCGCCCACTTGGTGAACTTGTCGATAGCGACGTAGAGGTAGCGGTAGCCCCCGGCCGCTCGGGGAAACAGGCCCAGGATATCCAGCCCCCAGACCACGAACGGCCACGAGGGCGGAATGGTCTGGAGGCCCTGAGCGGGCTGGTGGATCTGCTTGGCATGGAATTGACAGGCTTCACAGGATCTCACCAGCTCAGTGGCATCGTTGAGCGCCGTGGGCCAGTAGAAACCGCTGCGGAATGCCTTGCCCACGAGGGTGCGCGATGAAGAGTGATGCCCACCAAGGTAGTCAGAGTCGGGATTCGGAGTTAGATCGGTTTTCCTCAGACAGAATCGAGTCATAAGATCGAGTCGTGGAATCGAGGATTCTACTAGATTTACTCAAATAAGATATTTTGTATGCACACAAGAAATTTATATGGGTTCTATAGAGTTTTGACACTAAATATGGAGCAAAGAACGTACACATCAATGCTAGTTGTATACCACTTCTTTTTATGGCTAACCTACCATCTAGCTCGCATGTATGGAACATATATGAGAGGGAAATATATAGAACATTTAAACCGTCAATGCATGAAATTTACTTATGTTCTTTTTAGAGTGCATGAATAGTCGATCACTTGTCTATCTGACCTACAGTGCTAAACCTTGAAGGGTCTTGCTCTCCTTCTCCGATCAATCTTGAAGCATCCTCCTTTTCACGCCAATTCCATATGTCGACAAGCCTGATCCTCAATTTCAATCTAGGGTTTCTGAGAGCTAGATCAAAGGTGTCTACGGCTGAGCGTTTGGACTTGGGAGGGGAATAAAGGTCCATAAGGTATATGAAAAGGGATTTGGATGATGGCATACTATTTTGCTACAACTAAACAAACGGCTTAGATAAGTTAGTAGAATCGGATGTAGTCCATAGCATAGTCGGGATTGTACAGTTTTGTACAGGATTCTATGATTTGGATCGCGACTCAACATGGATTCTACCTGATCCGGATTCATAGTGGGATTTGGATCGACATGCTTCCGTAGGGTCATGAAGTCGTAGGATTCTAGCAGTCGAATCGGGATTCTGACTACCTTGCTGTTATACCTACCGTCAGGTGCCTTCTTGGATTTCTTCAAATTTTCCAGTTCGGCAGTGGCAATAGTTAGCTTAGTTTGGCATTCTTCTAGCTCCTTGGATAATGTGTTATTTTTTTCCGTGAGTACCTGATGGCGTGATGATTCTTAAATCAGTTGGGCCAACTGCTTCAAGACTCGGGGGCTACTGGCATATGATTATTAAATCTGCTCAAGAGTTCTTACCCGCATATCCTTTGAGAGCTGGCGAGTGGCTCCAGCAAGCCCATCCCGAGCAGCTCGGATGTATGCATCCGCTGAGCTGAAGGCGTTGAATGCCTCTTCGGTAAAATTCGGGTCGCGCATAGCCGTTCTCCACCGCCGATGATTCATTGCGCTCTCCACTTCGGAGATGGTGACGGATACGTCATCTGAATCCTCTGGGAGATGACAATCCGGCATAGCACCCATTTCAACCCCATTCCTCGCGGAAGGGTCCGGGGCCGGATTAGCCTGCGCATGGTCAGCTAGGTCTCCGGATACAGTCCGGCATATGCTCCTCCTACAATGTGGTATAGCAAGCAGCGTTACTGAGAGCATGTTACAAAATTATTATACCTCTTTGACGAAGGAGAAGGCCCGGCAGCATCATTGTTGTCCTTTCTCTTCAAAGGTTTGCCCTGCGCGGGCGTCGTCTTCTTAGGGGACGCCTTTGCCGCAGTTCGATGAGACGAGCGCCGCCCCTTGGAAGCATAATACAGTGTGGAGGGTGAGGTGCAAGGGGAAAACTCTTTTTTGAGGAGATGTCTCCTGAATACTTACATGGGAGAAGGGAAGAAGGCCGGGGTAATCGGCTATAGTAGCCACTTCCGTGCCGTCATAGCTCGCCTGATAAAAAACTCCCTCCTTAAGCTCTCTCTATATATCCGGATCTTCTTCATATCCGGGATCTAAATCCCGAATATGGTCCTCTGGCTGCGGAGCGGGGCTGTGAATCCCCTTGACGATCTTTCTCCATTCCTGTCAAAAACAGCCGGATTAAATTCGACTAACATAAATTCTAGGGAAATATTGAGTAAATCCAATAATGGAAAAACTCACCCAGGGGATGGGGTTGTACATGGAAAAGCCTTCCCGACATGTTAAACGAGCGAAGTCTTCCTTCTCCCCTTTGTATAGGTCGGCTAAGATGGCGGCCAGGGCGGCAAAATTGTCTGGACCCTTGCGTAGACAACGGGAGGTATCGTCCTCCCCGTTTTAATGCCACATGGGAAAATCTCTGGATTGGAGTGGTTGGACGCATCGCGTTATGGGAATCGCCATGACCTCAATTATGGACAGCCCGGAGTTTGCAAGCACTCTGATCTTGTTTGCTAGTCCTGCGACCTCCGTGCTGTCTTCTTCCTTGAGGCTTCGGGGACGCCAGCTGGCACGCTTCTTTAAAGGAGCACTGGAGAATTCGGCAAGGCCACGCCGGATTGGGTCCGGAAGAATAACGTCTTCAATATAAAACCACTTTGAGGGCCACTCTTCGGATGCCTTTTTCGGAGTGCCGGATAGGTATCCTGTTCCGGCTATGTGCCATACTTCGGTGCTGCCCACCTCGAATATAGATCCCTTTTGGGAGCGAGGGACGAGGCAGATTTTTTTTTGCCATAGCTCGAAATGAGCCTCACAGCCCAGGAACAGCTCGCAAAGGGCAACGAAGCCCGCGATATGTATGATGGAGCCTGGCGTCAGATTGTGCAGTTGGAGACCGTAATACTCAAGGAGGCCTCTGAGGAAAGGGTGGATAGGGAATCCTACGCCTCTCAGAAGGAAGGAAATGAAGCACACCCGCTCCTGTTTAGAAGGATTGGGGAAATTCTCCGCCAGGGCTTCACCGTTGTAGGATGTTAATCCAGCCCGAACGGAGACTTGATCCGCAGGAGGTAGATATCCCTGCGCCTGAAGTTCATTCAGGTGGGCGCGGGATACGAAGCAGCTTTCCTAGTCGCCTTTTTGAAGGCCGTAGGGGCGTGAGGACGAGCTAGGAGCGCTGGCCATGTTTGGGCGATTTCCTATGGCAGGTTCGGAGGATTTCCGCGTGGTGTGGGATGGCATCTGAGATCTAATCTCCTTAAATAGACTCCATCCCCGCATGGTCAAGGAGTTATTTGTAAAAAATACTTGGACCATTCGTATTCATTCGACACATGGAAGCCGAGGCGACGGCAGCGAAGAATCAATATAATGTTCAAGATATGGAGCCGAACTATTGTCAATCCAAAGAGAACCCGCCTTGCAAAGCCGAAGACATGAAGCCGGATACTACATCGTCATTGAAGGCGAGTTCGGGGCCTACTGAGGGAGTCCTGGATAAGGGGGTCCTCAAGCATCTGGGCTATGTGACATGGTCCGGACTGATGGGCCGTGAATATACAAGATAGAAGGCTTTCCCCCGTGTCCGGATGGGACTCTCCTTGGCGTGGATAACAAGCTTGGTAGCTAATCGTATAGCTTCCTCTCTCTGTAAACCGACTTTGTACAACCCCAGCCCCCTCCGGTGTCTATATAAACTAGAGGGGTTGGTCCGTAGAGACAATGACAATTCCCATAGGCTAGACATCTAGGGTTTAGCCATTACGATCTCGTGGTAGATCAACTCTTGTAACCCTATACTCATCAAATACAATCAAGCAGGACGTAGGGTTTTACCTCCATTAAGAGGGCCCGAACCTGGGTAAACATCGTGTCCCCTATCTCCTGTTACCTTCGATCCTCAGACGCATAGTTCGGGACCCCCTACCCGAGATCGGCCGGTTTTGACACCGACAGGGGGCGCCTCCAAGAACACACCAATTGTTCTTAGCCGTGGGCGGCACCCCCCTCCACCGTTTACTCCTCCGGTCATATTGTCGCAGTGCTTAGGCGAAGCCTTGCGCGGATCAGTTCACCATCACCGTCACCACACCATTGTGCTGACGAAACTCTCCCTCGACACTTTGCTAGATCAAGAGTTCGAGGGACGTCATCGAGCTGAACGTGTGTAGAACTCGGAGATGCCGTACATTCGGTGCTTGATCGGTTGAATCGAGAAGACGTTCGACTACATCAACCGCGTTAAGCTAATGCTTCCGCTTTTAGTCTAGGAGGGTACGTGGACACACTCTCCCCTTCTCGTTGCTATGCATCTCATAGATAGATCTTGCGTGAGCATAGAAATTTTTTGAAATTGCATGCTACGTTCCCCAACACTTAGGTACCAAGAAGACCCTCTCAGAGATGCTCGGGATCACGGACAAGCCCCCAAGTACATGGATGAAGGAACACGACGAAAGGCACCAGAGATGGCTCCCAGGACCCGGACATCCGGCCCCAGCCCCGGACGTCTGGCCCTTGGAAACTACAGCAACAACAGCAGCCCGGCAGACGCTAGGCGACTCTACATCGGCCGAACATCTGGCCGACCCCCGGACATCCGGCGCCCCGCGACGGGCCGGACATCCGGCGCCTACCCGGAAATCTGGCACATGCTAACTAGAGAGCATAAGAATTGTTCAACTCTAGCCCAGACATCTGGCCAGAGGCCCGGACATCCGGCTCTTCATGAGCCGCCGGACATCCGGCCCCCAGCCCGGACATCCGGCACCTGCCTGTGCGCAGAGAATGGGCCAAGGGCCCATGTATCCTCCCTTTCCCCTCCTACCTCGTGGACTACTATATATAGACCCCCTCCTCCACCTAGCTAGGGTTAGCATTGGTTTAGCTCATTTTAGAGATAGAGCTTTTCTCATCCTTGTGGTTCTCCTCCATCGAGAGATCACGGCCTCTACGGAGAAGATTCACGCTTGGATTCAAGACCCCTCACGGGAAGATCCCTCGCTGATTCAAGGCCTCCTCACGGAGATGAACTAGTTACCTTTGTATCTTTCCTTTGTTGTCTTTGGATCATGTATCTCGTTGTGTGTTCGGATCTAGCACATGTGTGATCGTTTCTTGTTGATTTGAGCGTTTCCTCTCGTTCCCCTCGTGTTCTTCATGGGAATCACCTCCAATCGTGAAAGATCGGCCTACACCGGGTTAGCCCCGTATCATAGTTCATCCCTCTTAGGGGGTATATCACATCTAGGGGGAGCCTTGCTCTAAGAATTGAGCTAAAGCAACTCTACGGTGTGAACACATTAATGCTTTATGTAAAAGTGGTAACCCCATTTGTGCTTAAACGATGAGTATGACCTATGATCAAATGTTCTCATTTGACTCCTAAGTCAATATACTCATATATAGATGACCTAGTCATCACCAATTTCTTGATAGATGCTAGAAGTGTTTGTGCATGCTTTGTCACATATTTCATTTGCTATCTCATTGTGTGAGCATGTTGATTGCATAATTTCTCCATTCGAGGACATCCATTTGTGGTTTTGATTGTTTGTTTTTATTGGCCAAATGGATGGACAAGAATGCCTAAGAACCTCCGCTAGCTATGTATGCTTTTTCTCTTCTCAAACTCTATTCATGCTACATCACAAAAAATTGAACAAGTCTTTTTCGGACCCTCCGAGTGAGGAGCACTCGGAGCCACCGATCCGTTAAGGGTTGACTTCCAAAACCTTCTTGTGAATTTTGGTCAGACCAACACACTCGTACTCAGTCCCACCAAAACCACTAGATTGATCTAGGTTTTCACCTCAGTGCTACCGATTAGAATGACTAGGTCTCACCGAGTTGCAGTAACTGCACACAGTTTTGCATCTCGGTGCCACTGAGACATTCCATTCGGTGCCACCGACATCGTCTGGGTATATATACTTTGCGTACCCGTACGGTTGAAAAATTCTTCAAACCACACGAGGCCGTGCCCCAGCACTGCTGTCCCTTGGTCTCCGGATCGTCGTTGTTTCAGCCTGTGCACCGTCGCCGCAGGTCTCCGCCACCGTCAACGGGATTCCTCTCCACCGTTGCCGCCGTAGAGAAGCGTCACCAAGTTAGTGTATGGTTTGATCACTTTGTGCCTATTTCCCCTTTCGATTCTTTGCAGAAAGTCAATGCCTGGATTCTTGCCACGAATGAGAACTTTCTATCCACACAGAAATTCCTTTAGACTAGATTCGATGAAAAATCTTAGGGTTAGGTTTCCGCCGAGCTCATCTCGGACCGACCGAAATGGAGTTTTTGGTCCCACCGATTGGCCCTGGCCATTGCACTAAGTACAACTCGGTCTGACCAAAGCGTACTGATCGATGAGACTGAAAGCGAATTCTCTGTGAAACCCTAGCATCTCAGAGTCACCGAACTGCAACTCGGTCCGACCGATGCTGTATGTTTAGACTCTGTTAAGTGCTTCGGTGTCACCGAGATTTTCATATCGGTAGCTCCAAAATGCTTTATGTAGAAAACTAAAACTAAGATTTTGACTCAATTTTTGCAAAAACAAGCTGCTTTTTGTGATGCTCTTCCACTCTGCCCATATCCATCTATTCACAGGGTCAGTTTGCAGATATGTCTGAAGCAAGTGACAGCCAGAACAAGTCAGAGGAGCCGGTCAACCTCAATGAGGGCACAAGCCCAATTAATAGCTATTATGATGGTAGTAGAAGCACTCCTAGCAATCTGCCCAAAGCTGCTACTAGACAGAGAAAGAAGAAAAACTCAGACAGTGAGGATGAAGATTTTGTTGTTGAGGAAGAAGTGACCTCAAAGAAGAAAGTGCTCAAGAAAGAGTATGCTGCAACTGCTGCCACCAAGCCTGGTCTTCAGAAGAAAGCTCCTGCCAAGAGAGCTCCCATGTCTAAAGACAGAAAGTCAACTACTACACAAGAGACTATGGAGTTCACTCTTGAGCCAAGAGATGAAGGAGAAGCTACTGATGGGAAGAACAAGAGAAATGAGAGAGTCAAGAAAACCATTGCCAGACCATCCATGATGAGGGATGATGATGAGGATGAGGAGGAGGAGGAGGAACCTGTTGCACCCCCATCCAAAACACAAAAGTTAATGGCAGATGTCATTAAGACTGGTGCACCCTCCAAGCCCAAGTCAAAAGCTCCACCTGCTGCACCCAAGACTACATCTCCAACGACATCCACCAGAAACATTCCTGCTACAGAGAAGAACAAGGCCCCAGTGCCAGAAGTTCAAGCGGATGAGGAGACCCAAGTGCTCAGAAAATTGAAGCCCAAGATTCCAAATCATGATGATGGACATCCAGTAGCTGAGAACATGAAGTTGAGGAAGGACAGTGGTTTGAGGCTATGGAGGAAACTGATCCATATGCCACAAGGAGGAGGACTGCTATTGATTATCATTTCCACACCAGAGAACAGCAAGACTTCTATGAGACAGTTTTGCTTGACAAGAAGCCAATTGTAAGTGTCATGAAGTGGTTTGATTGGAAGTACATAGATGCCAATGAGGACTACTTCTCCCATGTTCATGAGAGCTTCAGTTTGACTGGAGTTGATGACTTTGTTGGACAAGAGCTCACCAAGTAGAATGATGAAATGGTGATGCAATTCTACTCCACTACACACTTCTATCCAGATGGGAAGATTGTGTGGATGACTGAGGGCACCAGGTACCAGTCATCGATCTCAGAATGGGCTGATCTCATCAATGCCCCAGAAGAAGGATAGAATGACTTAGATGTTTATGGCAAACCAAGGATGGATCATAACACTATGGCTCATATGTACAAACCCATTCCTCACAAAGCACTTGAGACTCATAAGTTTGGTTCTATATATTACTTGTTTGCTGGTTTGGCCATCACCAACTACATCTTGAGGCATACCTTGTTGCCCAAGTCCAGAGATGAGAGAATGATCCGTGGCCATTCCATCAACCTGCTGCATCTATTTGACATACCACAGAAGTTCAAGGTTATGAGTCTGATAGTTGAGACAGTCAAGAGGACAACTGCTGACCAAAAGAGGTCATGTGGATATGCAACACATATTCAAATGCTAATCAATTCCAAGGTTGGAACTGGCACATATCTACTTGACAGAGAGCATCTACCTCTTAGGCCAGAATTTGAGGACAATGAAGTGGTGATGGATGCGTCACATCCAACATCAGTTGAGGCCCAGGAGAAGGCTGAGAAGGCAAAGGCTGCAAAAGTAGCAAAAGCAGCAAGTGCTCCAGATGCATCAATTGCAAATCTCAAGACCAAGCAAGATCAACTTATATATCTACTAGAAGCAACCCTGAGGATTGAGAAGAGTCTGGCCAACTTGACTAAGAATCAGGAGATCCTAGAGCGGATTGTCGAAGACAAGATGTACAACCTTGATGTCAAGGTCACTGAGATTCAAACCATTGTTGAGAAGTTGCGAGATGATGCTGAGGACAGAGATGATAGACCTACCACGGACAGATTCCAAACAGTACCAAGGGCATAGAGGTCTACCGCTGAGCCAGTTGCAGACTTGAGGCCTGCTCACTCTGCTCCTGCCGCCACTACCACAGTGCCACCATCAGTGTCAACCCCTCCTGCTCATCAGACTTCAGCTGAAGCATTTGCAGACGCAGTTCTCTCAATGCCATCTATGCACACTGGAGCAACAAGCCAGAAGACCCCTTCAAGAGTTTCCGGAGATCGTGCCTAGAGTGCCATATAGCACTAAAAAATTTCAAACTTTTTGGTAACTTGTTGCCAAAGGGGGAGAAAGTGTATAGATCATAGGCTTCAAGAGAGAGAGTCTTTTGCTTCTTTGTTGGTTCTTATTTGCCTTGCTACTTTGGTTGGTAGATTCTACTTGATGCTACATTTGTGTTATGTTTGTGAGATACCTTGTATGATCATGTGTTTGATCATACTATGCTTAATGTGTGCTTACATGTCTATCTCTATGATTGTTTGTGTATGATCAATCACTTGTATCTTTGGTGACGCGTGCATGTTATTTTACTCTTATCATTTTGTGCGCTCCACCAAGATGTATGTGACATGGAAGAGTGACCCATGATCCTAATCGATTGTGCATTTGCATTCAAATGCAAATTTTAAATAGTGCATAAATTTAGGGGGGGCTCTTGCTTATCACATACTTCTCAAAGCGACGATGTATTTCATTCATCTTATCATTTATCAAAGCTTTGATCTATAAGTTGTCATCAATTACCAAAAAGGGGGAGATTGAAAGTGTAACTAATCCCCGGGTGGTTTTGGTAATTCATAACAACATATAGCTCATTGAACTAATATCCATTCAAGATGAATATTGCAGGAAGTTCAATGAATGGCATGGCATGGACTAGAAATGTGGACCCCTCAAAATGCTAAGGACACATTTTGGCAAAAGCTCAAGACTGCTCATTTTTTGTTTTAGTGATCCAAGATCACATTGAGTCCATGGGAAAGCCAATACTATTAAAAGGGGATGAGGTGTTGCTTAATGGCTTGCTTGCTCAAATGCTTAGTGATATTGCTCCTAAACCCTCAACCACTTTCTCGATCCAAATATGTCAAAACCCTAAACTCCAACTCAACCCCACCGATTCATTCTATCCGGCGCTACCGAGTTCATATGAAATAGCCACAGCCAGAAACCCTAACAGTTTGGTAACACCAATACGGATCTCGGTCTCACCGAGATGGCCTTGCCAACTCCTTGTTATCCGTTGCATTTATTTCGGTGTCACCGAAATTGCAATTGGTCTCACCTAGATGGCTTAACCAATTCTCTGTTGTCCTATTGTTTCACTTCGGTCTCACCGAGTTGATGCAATCGGCGCCACCGAGATGAGGTTTGCCCTTAACCCTAGCACATCGGTCCCATCGACTTGTTCCAGTCGGTCCCATCGAGATTCCTAACGTTCACATTTTGAACTAATGGGTCCGACCGAGTCTAGCTATTATGTCTCACCGAGATCGGTCAAATGTGTGTAATGGTTGGATTTTGTGTGGAGGCTATATATACCCCTCCACCCCCTTCTCCATTTGTGGGAGAGCCATCAGAACGTGCCTACACTTCCACCATACATTTTCTGAGAGAGAACCACCTACTCATGTGTTGAGATCAAGATATTCCAATCCTACCATACGAATCTTGATTGCTATCCTTCCCCAAGTCATCTTTCCACCATATCCAAATCTGTGAGAGAGAGTTGAGTGTTGGGGAGACTATCATTTGAAGCACAAGAGCAAGGAGTTCATCATCAACACACCATTTGTTACCTTTTTGAGAGTGGTGTCTCCTAGATTGGTTAGGTGTCGCTTGGGAGCCTCCGTCAAGTTGTGGAGTTGAACCAAGAAGTTTGTAAGGGCAAGGAGATCGCCTACTTCATGAAGATCTACCCGAGTGAGGCAAGTCCTTCGTGGGCGATGGCCATGGTGGGGTAGACAAGGTTGCTTCTTCGTGGACCCTTCGTGGGTGGAGCCCTCCGTGGACTCACGCAATCGTTACCCTTCGTAGGTTGAAGTCTCCATCAACGTGGATGTACGATAGCACTACCTATCGGAACCACGCCAAAAATTTGCGTGTATTCATTGCGTTTGCACTCTCCAAACCCTTCCCTTTACCTTCATATGTAATGTTCTACTTTCCGCTGCTACATTCTTAGAATTACATGTGTAGGTTGATTGCTTGACTTGTGTTAATTGCTAAAATCTACCCACAAATAAAATTGGGAAAAGGTTAGATTTTTATTTGGTCAAGTAGTCTAATCACCCCCCTCTAGACATACTTTCGATCCTACAGAATGCGTCACTGGCAGAGCGCTCTATTGTTCCTAGAGAATGCGCCACTAACAGAGCGCACTTGAGAGACTTCTGAAGTTCTTGTCATATCAACATAGGATCCTTGGGGTTCTCATGGACAGATAAATTACAGGCGGTAGTAAACCGTTATCTGTTAGTGGAGGTAGGTGAAGACATTCTTCTGCAAACCAACTTGAGTGTTTTGTTTGTCATACCTTGCTTGTGGATGTAGGTTTGCTATATCTTTATGTGGGATTTGCCAATACATTCAATGTATTGACCCTTGTGGCTGCAACTTACCATGTTGCTTATGTGGGATTTGCCAA
Organism: Thinopyrum elongatum; assembly: GCA_011799875.1. Taxonomy (NCBI): domain Eukaryota; kingdom Viridiplantae; phylum Streptophyta; class Magnoliopsida; order Poales; family Poaceae; genus Thinopyrum; species Thinopyrum elongatum. Next base: position 392,061,108 of record CM022303.1, read on the forward strand.
TACATTCAATGTATTAACCCTTGTGGCTGCAACTTACCATGTTGCAGGATATTCAGATGATCAGTGAGATATAATAGGGTCGCGAGTCTTCACTCAACATTTTCGCCAGTGGGTATTGATGGGACTCGTCGTTTACTTATGCTACATTTTTGCTGTTATTATTGAATAAAGCTAGCTATGTGCTACTCAGTTTGTAATACTTCATAAATTTTGGATCATACATTGTAGTAAATGATGCACTTGTTATTTGATATTCATATGTACTGTGTGTGCTAGCGAATCGATCCAGGGACTAGCACGGTAAGCACAGAGACATCGAATCTTATCAGGTTCGGGTCGTTACTAATAGACACCTTCAGATGTACCTGTAGAGCACCTTTATGATCACCCAGTTACGAAGTGACATTTGATAGCACACAAGGCATTCCTCTGGTATCCGGGAGTAGCATGATCTCATGATCGAAGGAACAGATACTTGACATGAAGATAGCTATAGACGATCTATTGCTAAGCTTGCGGTTGGGTCTGTCCATCACATCATTCTCCTAACGATGTGATCCCGTTATCAAATGACAACTCATGCCTATGGTCAGGAAACCATAACAATCTTTGATCAACAAGCTAGTCTAGTAGAGGCTTACAAGGGACACGGTGTAGTTTATGTATTCACACATGCATTTAAGTTTCCGATCAATACAATTCTAGCATGAATAATAAACATTTATCATGAATGGGAAATATGATAATAACCAATTTATTATTGCCTCTAGGGAATATTTCCAACAGTCTCCCACTTGCACTAGAGCCAATAATCTTGTTTACATAGGAATGGATCTAACACCCATGGAGTCCTGGTGCTGATCATGTTTTGCTCGTGGAAGAGGTTTAGTCAACGGGTCTGCCACATTCAAATCCGTATGTACTTTGCAAAGTTCTATTTCTCCATCCTTAATGTTATTACGAATGGATTTGAAGCGGCGTTTGATGTGCTTGGTCTTCTTGTGAAACCTGGCCTCCTTGGCTATGACAATTGCACCAATGTTGTCACAAAAGATTGGCATTGGATCCGATGCACTAGGCACAACTCCTAGATTGGATATGAACTCCTTCATCCAGACTCCTTCATTCGACGCTTCCGAAGCAGCTATGTATTCCGCTTCACATGTAGATCTCGCTACGACTCTTTGCTTGGAACTGCACCAACTGACTGCTCCACCATTTAAAATAAACATGTATCCGGTTTGTGACTTCAAGTCATCTGGATCAGTGTCAAAGCTAGCATCGATGTAACCCTTTATGAAGAGCTCTTTGTCACCTCCATAACGAGAAACATGTCCTTAGTCCTCTTTTGGTACTTAAGGATATTTTTTACCGCTGTCCAGTGATCTACTCCTGGATTACTTTGGTACCTCCCTGCCAGACTTATGGCAAGGCACACATCAGGTCTGGTACACAACATGGCATACATTATAGAGCCTCTGGCTGAGGCATAGGGGATGACCTTCATCCTTTCTCATTCTTCTGTCGTGGTCAGGCTTTGAGTCTGACTGAACTTCACACCTTGCAATACATGCAAGAACCCCTTCTTTGACTAGTCCCACTACTAGGGAAAACCTTATACATGGAGGCTTATCAGTAGCGCCGGTTATAGAGTAGCGCTACTGCTACTTAATAGTAGCGCGTGGTTACCAAGGGCGCTACTGCTACCTTCATAGCAGTAGCGCGGCTCCACGAAAACGCGCTACGACTATTACGACCACACCTTTGCTGACAGGCTAGGTATAGTAGTAGCGTTGTTCAAGATCACGCGCTACTGCTAAGAAAATAGTAGTAGCGCGTTTTCCAGGGACCGCGCTACAAGTAATTTTGTACTGTGCCATATGGCGGGCCCCACTTAGCAGCAGTGCGGCTGGCAGGAATGCGCTACTGCTACTTTTCTAGCAGCAACGCGTTTTCCCCACCCTCATTGCTGCTAAGGCACATCAGCCACCTTTTCTACTCCCTCCCCCTCCCCCATCCTCTCTTCCTTCACTTTTCCCTCCCACCTCCTCTCTCCCTCACTTTGCTTCTTCCTTACTACTTCTTCTCCCCCCATTACTCTCTTTCTTCTACCTCTCTTTCTCTCTCTTTAATGCTCCTAGCTAACTACACCACCTCCATTAATGCAACTCCTTTCTCTTTTCCCTCACTTTTCCTCCCCCTCCTCTAGTTAGAGCCATCTCCTTCCCCAACTAGCTAGGTAGATCTACCCATTTAATGAAGTGACCTATGTACCTCCCTAACTAGATCTAGCCATGTCAAGAAGTAAGATTTGTCCACTTTTGATCACTCCCTAGGAGTGTGGCGACACCGATCGACCTCATCACTGTGCTCAATCTCTATCTCGAGATAGGTGAGTAAAAATTTGTGCTTTTGTAAGAATGGAAATATGTGTGTGTGTGTGCGCGCACGTGTGATATGACCTAATCGGGGGAAATTGTGTGTGTGGCATGAGTTGCCACCGAATTGTGCTTGAGTTGCCTATGTTTTGCCGAAATGTCGATTTATTTCTGTTTCGGTGAATTTTGGGAAAACTCTATATGTCCAATTTTTAGGGAAGATCATGCCGATTTTTTGTATGACTTTGATGCATGCATGCATTTTTATAATCTGTTTGCTTATTATTACCGCAGGCGATCATGATGGTCAGTGGAATGATGGTGGAAAGGTGGTTGCGAGCGGCGGTGCAGGACATGAATGAAAATAACCGGTCAGAGATTTTATGTCTGTGTCGAAGATGCAAAGGAGGAGTTTGGCTTGACCCCTATGAGGATGGTCATTTGAAGGCGCACCTGCTCATGACTGGTTTCATGGATGGCTATACTCAGTGGATAATTGAAGATGATGATGAGGACGCCGACGAGGCAGCCAATGACGACACGTGGCCAGACGAAGAGATGGCCGATAATGGTGGCAGAGGATGGGCCGGACATTGCGGCGGAGAAGAGGCCGGACATGGCGGCGGAGAAGAGGCCGGACATGGCGGTGGAGAAGAGGTCAGACATGGCGGCAGAGAAGATGTGGACACGCCGCAGCCTTCATCGCTACTAAGTTCAGTCATGCGGGACCCTCATGTTCGAGACCTGCTTCGCAAGAAGACGAGTACCGACAGAGATGCTTCTAGAGAGGAGGCCAAGCTGGAGTAACTGGAGGTAGACTCGAAAACTCCATTGTATGATGGTTTTGATCCTGAGGTGACCCGCTTGAGTTTCACACTAGAACTTCTGAAGATGAATGCTAAAAACAAATGGACCGACGATAGCCTCGATGAGTATCTCAAGTACCTAAAGAAGGTTTTCCCGATTGCATCATTTATCGAAAGGAGCACGCAGAAAAAACCAGCTGTCCGGTGTGCAATGCTTCTCGATACAATAAGGCTGGAAAGAAATCTCCCCAGAAAGTTGTATGGTACCTACCGATCACTCCTCATATGAAACGTTATTTCGTAGATCCTAAGGAAGCAAAGCTCATGCGTTGGCACGCGGAGAGGAAAAAGCCCAACGATGGAGATGATCCGAAGCTGAGACACCTCGCGGATGCAAGCCAGTGGAGAGCGTTCAACGACAAATATCGATATTTCACATGTGATGCAAGGAACATTGTGCTTGGCGCGAGTACCGATGGCATGAATCCGTTTGGCAACCAGAACACCAACCATAGCACATGGCCCGTGTTTGTATGGATGTACAACCTCCCCCCTGGTTGTGCATGAAGTCAAAGTACATACACATGGGCATGCTAATTCAAGGGACGAAACAACTGGGAAATAATATTAATCTGTATCCGGGGCTATTTCAAGAGGATTTAGACACGTTATGGAAAACACCGGCGAAGACATGGACGTCAGCAAAGGTGAGTATTTATATATGAGAGCTGCGCTGATGACGATGGTGCACGACTACCTCGGTTACGCATATGTCGCAGGCCAGGTGTGCCACGGATATTGTAGATGCACGTGGTGCATGGATGATACGACGTCTCAACAGCTAACGAAAGATGGCAGGTCCAGGAAAATCGTGTCCATGGGGCATCGAAGATGGCTCGCGAAGGACGACCCGTGGAGAAACCGTGGTGATCTATTCAACGGTGAGGCTGAGCATCGAGGACCTCCACGTAAGCAGAGCAGCACCGAAATCGATGAGCTGTTGAAAAACTGGGAATAGTGCCCCGCACCGGGAAAGACGATGAAAAAGGTGCCGGAGCCGCTGTTGAAGGTGTGGAAAACGAGGTCTATTTTCTAGGACTTGGAGTACCGGCCCAAACTTGACACGCCTCATTGCCTTGATTAAATGCATATCACGAAGAATGTCCTTGAGAGCTTGCTTGCAACACTGATGAACATGCCGGATAAGACCAAGGATGGGCCGAAGGCAAGAAGAGACTTGGAAGATTTGAACATCAGGGCAGATCTCCACATGCCGCCCCGTAAAAAGTCAGAGGATACGGAGATGGAGACGGAGGCACGGGATAATGGCAAAAAAGTGAACAAGAAGGAAGAGAATTATTGCCCCCCTTCTTGCTTTACCTTATGTCCGAAGGAGATCGATCAATTCTTCAAGTGCCTTACTGGAATCAAAGTTAGTTCCGGTTACTATGGGAAGATAAGCAGATTTCTAGACATGAAGAAGAAAAGGTTCAACGAGATGAAGTCTCATGACTGTCATGTGATGATGACGCAGATACTACCTGTTGCCCTTAGAGGGATAATGGACAAGCACATCTGTGACATGCTTATTGGTCTCTGCAACTTTTCGACGTTATCTCTTGAAATTCGATAAGTGTGAAGCAACTCCGAAGGATACGGGAAGAGATCATTGTGATACTAAATGAGCTTGAGATGTACTCCTCCCCCCCCCCCCCCCCCGCGTTCTTTGACATCATGGTGCATCTGTGTGTCCACATTGTGGACGACATAATAGACCTGGGTCCGACATTCCTGCACAACATGATGCCGTTTGAGAGGATGAATGGGGTCATCAAAGGATTCGTTCGTAACATGTCCCGTACGGATGGAAGCATCATCCAGGGCTATCTAACCCAAGAGTGCATCTCTTTCTGCGAGAATTATCTATATGGTGGAGACCCTATTGTTGGTTTGCCCGTTAAGAAGCACCTTGGGAGGCTCGAAGGAGAAGGTCACTCCAACGGTTGCAGGGAACTGCATGTGGGTTACTCGGATTGATGCAACGACTTTGACATAGCAAACTTAGTAGTGCTACATCACCTAGACGTGGTAGATCCTTTCGTGACACTGCACAAAGAAACCATCTCAAAGAAGTATCGTGACCGGGGGCTATGCAGGACAAACGCCGAAGTTATTACAGAGCACAACACCACTTTCCTGCATTGGTTTAAAGAGCATATTCTTGCTAATCCCCTGGAAGAGGGCTCAACATACGGATTGCTCATATACGCCTTAACACATGGCCCCGCGGCCAACCTCGCGACCTATCAGGCAAACGATATCAGCGGATACACGTTCTACACGGAGGCCAAAGATATAAACAGTGATTTTCATAACTCAGGGGTGATGATGGAATGCATGACCGGCGACAACGCCGCAACTAAAAGATTCTATGGAAGGGTCGAGGAGATCTGGGAGCTTTACTACTCTGGACTGCACAGATGGGCTAAGAACGTCGAAAGAGAAAACCGGTATTTCACTACTGGTATTTCACTACCAAGTTTGGCTTCATGAAAGAGAAAATGACTTTCATGAAGTCACAACATGTGCATACAAAGAATACATTGACGATAATGAAATGCACAATGGAATATGGGCATATGTGAAATGACTTCATGCGCATAAGATCAAAGTTAAGTAGCGCGCAACCAGAAACAGGAACTAATGTAGAAGACGTCCATCAGGACTTAAGTTTACAACCCAAGTACCAAATGTTCAAAACAAGAGCTGAAAACTTAACAAAATATAGCAAGCCCGATCCAAAATTCCTGCTTGAAGACTATCAACCCATATGCTTCTCCCCCTTTTGTCATCGAATGACCAAAAAGGTGTGAAGACATAGGATGTCTAAGCATTCCAGGGCAGCGGTGGTGAAGATGTTGGTGCAGCCGGGTCGACGTTGGTGTTGGGTGGTGCAAAAGGGCCTGATGTAGTATCACGATGCAGAGAATTCATTGCTGGAGAAGTGGCATCATCTTCTTCATCAAGAAGCCAGGCATGAACAGTAGGTGCAGACGAACAATAGTCTGAGTCTTCAATAGATGACGTAGCTCGCCACTTCTCTGTTGATGGGGACTTGGAGCCCAACTTGAAGCTTTCCTTGAAGCCATTGGCAGCAAGGTCATCTTTAGAGCATAGGAGTGTGAGGCTCTTTCGAGCGCGGCGATTAGCTTCATGAGCAACAAAAGCATTTTTGGTGTATAGGTTCCTGATGCGATTGATGTCACTTAGCAGACTTTGCATCTGACGCTTTTGCCACAAGTGGTGCTTATCCTGCTTTTGCTGAAGAGAGACAAGAAGCTCTGTTTGTCATCACCTTGGGGTGCTTCTGAGGCCTTTGTGGAACGTACTCGTAGTGATTCATTATCAGCTTGACGTGGTTGCCTAATCTAACCAGCAAGACCAGAAGTGGAGGCCACATTAGGAAGGTGAATGGCTTCCATATGTGCAGAGTGGCTTGGTTCCACAAGTCTTGGATTTTGTTTGCTGCGGGATAAATGACTTCATGAGGAGCGTCAACTTCAGGCAGAAAGATGTGATGTGTACGGCCAGAGGGTTCATATTGCACAGATGAATGGGTCTTGATGAGGCGCAAGCTCCATGGCGCATAGAACTTGAGGCCAAATAGATCCATGCTAGAAGCTGCAAGCTGCCTGATGAAGAAGTCATGCATATTAAATCGTATGCCATTGACGACATAGTATACCACAGTCTTCATGGATCCTTCAAGCTTGATGGAAGATGAGTGCCATTTGATAGGCCATAGAGTGTGCCGAAGAATATGATAAATAGTGCGAGGAAAATACTCAAGGTCCTTCACAAAGAATGCAGTGGGGCAATCAGCTTCATCAGGCATTTGCTTCATCATAGTGAGCATTTCAGTCATGTTGGGCCCAGGCTTGTGGAAGATGCTTTCAACTTCCTTCTCATAGGCTTCACAACCTGGATTCTAGTTGTCACAAGGAGTGGGAAGGTTGGTTAGCTCGGGAAGCTCTCGAGCATGAGCTTTGTGATGGACATCACCTGTCATTCACTCAAGAACCCAAGTGTTTGGATCCCTGTTGTAGCTTGAGATGTGAAGTGTTGCATAAATTGGAGAATTAACTCCTCATTCCAATGTTCCTTGTCAATGACAAAGGGCAATAGTCCCACATCCTTGAAGCATTCCAACACTTGCTCAAAGCATGGTTGATCTGACATGCCTTCAAGACTGAGCCGCTTGTGAGGTTGAATTCGGTCCTGATTGTAAAGCACACACATGTAATAGCTTCATTGAAGATGGCTCCAGAATCGATCGAAATATATGCAAGGCTTGTTGTATGGGTTCTTTGCGCAATCAAAGAAGGTATTGTGCTCTTTGAAGCTTAACACGCTCAAGGTGCAATCAGTGGAAGTAGCACTATGAAGCCTTGGCATCCTGGGCATTGGCTTTTGAATCTGAGTCCTGTTGTTAATATTGAACTCATACTGGGGACTAGGCACTTCAGGAGGAATAAGATTTGGCCATGGGACACGAACCAGTTGAACCTCGAGCCTGAATTTATCTTCAGCCAAGACCAGGCCATCATTGACTTCATATAGCCTAATGGTTTCAGTCGTTGCAGGAGCTTCTGATGTTGTGGCTTTAGTGTAAGGGGCCACAATGTCATCAGCTGGCCTTTGAATATCTTCGGCTGATGCAGCCAGAATGTCTTCAGACTATTTGGTTTCTTGCTCAGAATGGGCTTTAGCAGCTGCAGTCTGTACAGCTTCAACATGCATGTCTTCTGGTTGAGTGGTGATGCCAGGAGGAACATCTTCTACGACCTCTTGAGAATCAGAGGTTTCTTGACGCACATCCTCTTCAGGAATGCTAGACATGGAGGTCAAGGGCCGGGCCACGGCGAAGCCTTCTGAATGTGGGTGACGCCTTTGGAGAAGAGATGTCTTTCTCCATGCCTTTTGGTGTCCCTTGCGGCGTGTGCATAACAGGTGTTGCAACCTGAGGAGGTGGAGTAGTGGGAATTACTTCATGGAGCGGTGAGTTTGGATGCTGCTCATCCCAAAAGTCATCTTGTACCGTTGGCGTCGGGGGACCGCCAATGCTTATGTGCTCACTGTTCACAGGAACAGGCGATGATACCACATTTTGTGTTAGCAGAGGAAGGACTTCATCATCATCTAGTCTCACATTGGAGTCAGTATTAATGTCTTCAACTGCGATGGGTTCAGCAGTTGGAATATCTTCAGTGATGGGAACCTCTGTGGGAGTAGGTTCATCCATAATAACTCTTCTTTCTGTGTTGGTGGAGGTAGGAGGAGCAACTAAGATAGGCGTCACAAGCAGCGGCTCTTGAGAAGCTGATGGGTCAATTGGTGCTTATGCCCTGCGTGAAGCCTTTGAAGACTTGGTCTTTTGCTGCTTCTAAGAAGGAGAGGCAGCAAAAGCTTCATATTGCTTGCGCTTTCTGGCTTCGGCTTCAGCTTGTTGGGTCTTCTTCCTCTCTGAAGCAATTGAGAGGGCAGATGGCTTCGAGCCAGCAAAGTTTGGCGGGAAGACAATCTTGGGCACATCTTGCCTTAAAGCCTCAGCAGTAGGAATTACAGGCTTCTTCTTCTTCTTGATCAGCTTTGGATCAAGTGCGGGATGACCAAGTTCCTTTCTCTTCAAGCCCTCATTATGAGCTTGCACAGTCTTCTCAACATAATGTTTCAAACACTCATGAGCGCCCTTAGCGGCATCACAGTGCTTTTGAAACTCTTCTTTCATATCAGCCATCATCCTCTTGAAGCTTTGGATTTCCTTGGTTCCAAGCTTGTCAATATGCTTCTTGAAGACAACATTTTCATGATTGATTTTGTTCTTTTGCTCAAGAACCCTTTGCACTACTGCCAGCTCTTGAGCTATGAACCCTTGGAATGTGACGTTGATGTCAATGGGTAATTGAAGATCCTCAAGTGAGAGCGAGGGATCATGGACCCATTCATCGATGAAGTTGTTGATGATATCATGATCGAACAGAGGCGGGTCCTTGAAGATATCAGCCTCTTCCTGCTTGTTCTTGATCAACAGCTCAAGAGCGTCGTCATCAAGATCATGATCATCAGACAAGTCAATGATTTCATCATCATCTCTCAATATGTTTGATGGTTTGGGACCTCACCTTGTAGATCGCTTTGTCTTTGGAGAGTTCCGAGACACATCTTCAGAATGCACACTAGATTAAAGAGGTGCATATTTCAATGGCTTCACCTTTGAAGCTTTTGGGGCTACAACAGACTTTGAAGATTACCCCCCTTTAGCTTTGGAAGCTTTAGTCTTCCGTTGGGGCTTGGGGGAGGCAGGAGCAGTGTCTTCAGCTTGAGCTTCTCCTTGAGCGGCAACAGCGGCAGTACAAAGAGCGTCAACATTTTCAATGTATGATTGAAGACTACCCCATGGCCTAGTCAGGTTTGGATCAGCATGACGAGGGCCATATCGCCTTGGTTCAATATGACCAGGATTGAAGTCAATACCATAGTCCTTGTTTTGTTCTGCTGAAGCCTTTGCAAACTGGTAGTTGGCTTCAAACAGAGCGTCTTCACGACACCATCGAATGCTTGAGGAATCTGGATCTCGAGGCATAGCATACCTCACAATGCATGGGTAGAAGCCCAACCCAATGGCTTCAACCTTTGTCTTTGGGGATAAGCTTCGTGTAGACAATATCAGCCCACGGTGGCCTTATAGCATTTCTTGGGCGCATATTCTGGTGTGACGAAATGATAGTTGAACCACTCTTCTACCCAATATATGTGAATCCATTACACACGAGACTTGCACTCTCCATAAGTTTCCTATAGATCTGACTTGTACTTCTCATATAGATCTGGAGGAAGATCTAGAGAAGTGTTTGCACGTCATTGTCTTCTTCCCTTCTTTGAAGATTTTTCTCCAGCCATTGGTTTCAAAGGGCTGATTGGCTTCGCTCTACTGATTTGATAGGAACTGGCTTCAGGTGAGTCAAGATGAAGCTGTAAGAAGTCTGCAAATGAATTCATACTATGAGAACCAAGACTCGCCCACGAACATGTACATGTGAAAGAATTAGAGATGCAAGGGAAGAACGAGAGGTCATATGCATTCTCAGAGGATTTTGAAGTTAAATCAGTTTGAAGATAATGACCTCATAGGGCGAAAACATTCACTTATAGAGAGATGTGGATTCCAAATTTGTACCATAATCCTAGCGTTGGGGTGTGAGACAAATATCAAAGTATTCGATTCACCGCGAGGTGATGCGACTCCTTTGGTGCTGCTTGGAATCAGGCACACATGCAAACTCTAAGCATTATATCTAGCCTAGATCATAAGTACAATAAAGAACCAATCATGGAGCAGTATACCTTTTGATCGAACTCTTTACCAATGGCGTCGGAGCTAAGTTGATCATTGGTTGGCTTTGGCGTCTTGTAACCCTTGCAGTGTTGCATTCCAAACTTGTTCAGACAGTCCTTGTGTTATTTCTCCTGAGATATGAAGATGCCATTGCTTTGTGGACGGATTTGAAGACCAAGAAAGAATTTCAGCTATCCCATCATGGACATATGGTATTGCTCTTGCACAATGTTACTGGACTCTTCGCTGTATCTTTTGTTAGTGCATCCGAAGATAATATCATCCACATAGATTTGGCGCACAAATAGTTCTACATCATATGTCTTCGTGAAGAGAGTGGGATCTAGAGAACCAGGTTTGAAGCCTTTACTATTCAGAAATTCTTTGAGTGTGCCATACCAAGCTCGAGGTGCTTGTTTGAGGCCATACAGTGCCTTGTTGAGCTTGTAGACCTTGTCAGGATGCTATGGATCATCAAAACCAGGTGGTTGAGCAACATAGACTTCTTCTTCAACCTTTCCATTTAGGAAGGCGCTCTTCACATCCATTTGATATAAGAGTATATCATGATGGTTGGTGTAGGCTAGCAGTATGCGAATGGATTCAAGCCTAGCCACTGGAGCAAAGGTTTAATCGAAGTCAATTCCTTCGACTTGTGTGCATCCTTGTGCAACAAGATGAGCTTTGTTTCTGACAACTTAACCATGTTCATCTTGCTTGTTGCGGTAGATCCATTTGGTACCAATGATGTTGTGCTTGTGTGGATCAGGACGTTTGACTAGCTCCCACATATTATTGAGCTCAAATTGCTGAAGCTCTTCTTGCATGGCTTGAATCCATTCTGGTTCCATGAAAGCTTCATCAACCTTTTTGGGTTCAGAGATAGAGATGAAGGCAAAATGTCCACAAAACTTGCCTAGATACGTAGCTCTTGATCGGGTGAGAGGACCAGGTGCATTGATGTTGTCAAGAATTTTCTCAATCTGAACTTCATTGGCCACACGAGGATGAGCTGGGTTAAGACTCTATTGCTGATGAGCATTGTCTTCACTGCCAGCAGCATTGTCTTCAATTTCAGCATTATCTTTAGGCTGAGCATTGTCTTAACGCTGAGCAGGAGCTGGAATCACAACTTCTTCTTCTCCATGTTCCTCGGTGGGTATGATTTCTCCAGTACCCATTAGCTTGATGGATTCACTAGGAGACACTTCATCTAGAACATTTGGCAGGTGCTCTCTTTGCGAGCCATTAGTCTCATCGAACATCACATCTACAATTTCAACCACTTTGTAGTGAAAGAGGTTGAAGACTCTGTAGGTGTGCGAATCCTTTCCGTAGCCAAGCATAAAACCCTCATGTGCTTCGGTGCAAATTTGGAAGTGTGATGTCGACCCCTTATCCAACACTAGCACTGAAGACGTTGAAATAACTTACATTTGGCTTCTTACCAGTGATTAGCTCATATGATGTTTTCTTGAAGAACTTGTGAAGATAAACTATGTTGATGATGTGGCATGCAGTGTCAATGGCTTCATGCCACCACTTTCGTCGTGTCTTGGATTCGTCAAGCATCGTGCGTGCCATCTCAATAAGAGTCCTGTTTTTGCGCTCCATGATGCCATTCTGCTATGGGGTGTATGGAGCAGATAGCTCATGAGTGATGCCAAGAGTGTCAAGATAAGTGGCAAGCCCAGTGTTCTTGAACTTGGTGTTGTTGTCACTCTCGAAGTGCTTGATCTTGATGCCATAGTTGGCCATAGCACTGTTGGCGAACCTTCTAAAGACATCCTGCACTTCAGTCTTATACATGATTTGTTAGTGTATTAAGAAGAAAAGAAGATCTCAGAAGATGGGGATCAGATATGCTAAAGACACAGCTCAAAGGCTCGGCAAGACCCTTGCTAGAGCGAGCTCATCATGGTTCAAGCCCAGCAAACTCCGACTTTGGCAAGAATCCCACTACCTTGCCACCGCTCCACCTCATCGATCAGGTTGTCACTTGTCGGTGAGGTGTCGAGCAGACAGGTAGTTAGGTGATACTTGTCTGGGCATGTGGCAGCTCACCGCCGAAGACACCACTTTATTGACACCCGTCCAAATGATGTGTCAAAGGAATAGAAAGTAGATGGGCGAACGACATAGAAGGAGAGACGAGCCTTGCCGGAGAGCTCCATCCACAAGACACCTCACGGTGCGTTAAATGCATTTGTCCTAACCCATCAGAGTTAGGTATTTGGCATTGTAGACACTATTCACAATGTAGATTTACCATTTTGCCATTGTGGTGGCACCTTGATCTATAAAAGGAGGCCCATGGCTACCTTAACAAAGGTTGAAACCCTGTCCATTTGCATGCGTAGCAGCACTTTCTAAGCACCATGCCGGACGTGCGCTCCTTGTAAACTGGACTCATACACATCCAATACACAAAGCTGGAGTAGGGTTTTACGCTCGACAACGGCCCGAACTTGGGTAAACACCGCACGTTCTCTGCTGGTTCTGCTCTTTGTGCACATCGATCCCTTCAGTTGAATCGCAAAGGGATCGCCATGATCCCATAGATGGTCGTACGCATGACATCATTGGCGCGCCAGGCAGGGGGATTGCTTGTGCGAACCAGAATCAACAGTTAGCGCATCAGCTTCATCACCAGCTTCATCGCCTTGGCACCTAAGAAGAAGGGCACCATGGTGGTCGGTCCATCTTTGTCCAAGTCACCAGTGCCCACGCATAGGCGACGGCGTAGGCGGCAACGGGAGTGGCGGAGGCGAAGGCCAAGAACAACCTCCGCGGTGATCTGGCGATCATAGCCAAGCGAGCGGCATCATCCGCAACGACAACAATCCACATGCCACCAGGTCTAGGGACGGGGCCGCGCTGCCTGTGGGCTGGGCGGCAAACTCCAGGGACAATGGGGCGCACTCCAAGATGCCCACGCCAGTGCCCACGCCGCGGCCATCTCAGGTCATGCGTGACGAGCAACACCATGGCGTCGGCGGCTCTGAGTGTCCCCACGGCAAGGGTCCTGCAGATCATCCTCAAGATGCAAACGACCAATGTGCACCCCAGCGCACTGGCAACGATAGGCCAAGGTCACAGGTTCGCGATGGGGTTGCTTCCAGATCTGTTGGAAGCAAGAACACCTCTCGTTCCTCGCACCTTTCCATGCAGTCCATGCCAGAAGAAGCCCTGGCGTGTGCACAACTACTTCTGCATGTTCCTCCTGCTGTGGACAAGATGGACGACTGGAGGGTCACTATCCAAAGTCTTGTTGGTTCTGCCAACAATGACAAACCACAGCAGGCGAGACCGTAACAGTAGCAGCCCACCGCTCCGATGCACGCTGCCAGAGAAAGGAGTGGAGGCGGAGCGCCCACGATGCAATCTCCTCCATGATAGCAACAACCTCAGCGCCAAAGTCAGCCAGTCGATACTCATGATGACGTGTCCATGGCGTCGTCTGATCCACGGGCTCATCATGATTAGCGTCAAGTTCTACAAGAACGGTGCAGAGAGATGCCCGTACAACCATCGAACATGGTACGCTATTGATGAGCCTGCGCCAGGGAACAATGGTAGCCTGCCTTACAAAGTTGGTTGTCCTGTGTTTACCTGAGAGCTATGGCAAGTCCAGTGGCCCAATTCCCGGAAGTGGAGAAGTACGACGGCAAGATACACCCTTCAGAGTTCCTGAGCATTTACACTATGGGACTGCAAGCTGCTGGAGCTCGGGACGACAAGATTTTCGCCAACCACTTCCCGTTGGTACTCATGCCCAACGTCAAGTCATGGTTGATGAACTTACCAGAGGACTCTATTTCCTGATGGGCAAATTTGTGCCACAAATTTGTTGGCGCCTTCATAGGCAGCCACAAAGTCCCACGCCAAGAAACTGATCTGAAGTTGATACCACACAAGGAGGACGAGTCGCTACGCATGTAGATTCAGAGGTTTAGTCATGTACAACGCAACATTCCCGATATCCACCCCGCAACAATTATTGCCGCGTTTCGTCAGAATGTGAGAAACCGTAAGATGCGGGAAGAGATGGCCATGACCAAGGTGAGGGATGTTAGCGAGCTTTATGCTTTGGCCGACAAGTATGCACGAGCTGAGGAAGGAAGGAAACTTCTTAGGAGGAAGGTTGCTGCAGAATCTGATTCAGAAGAACACGGTGCCACCAACACCCCAAAAAAGAAAAATCGCAAGCGCAACAGAAAGCGCAAGGGTAAAGCTATGCTTGTTGTGGAGGGATCCGGCAATAGTGGCCCCACCAAGAAGGCTAAGGCCGAGAGCTCAGGCAAGGAAGTTGCCGGGTGCACCTCGTGCCAAGACTTGGCGGCTGTTGATCAGACTGGGAGCTCCGGCAAGCAGTACTGCAAGATCCATCGCACTAAGAGCCATGATCTTCAAGACCGTCGACAAGTTGAGCAGCTTGCCGAGAAGCAGAAGGCTGAATACGATAAGAGAGATAAGGAGAAGGCCGATGGTGCAAATGGATCTTGCAAGAAACATGGTGGCCGAGCAGTTCGCCACGACAAGACCAAGCAGTAGAAGGAGAAGCCTGCAAGAGGTCGAGACAAGAAGGAAGATGATGACGAAGACGAAGAGGATGATGACGAGTCTAGTGAAACCCTGTTCCAGAGAGCAATACAAGCAATGTGTATTGACGGAGGCGCATCTTTGCACTCTTCTCACCACCAACTCAAGGAGTGGGTACGTGAGGTCAATGCGACGGAACCGGTGCTGGGTGCCCAGAAGCCCCTGAGATGATCCAACACGCCCATCATTTTTGACATCGAGGATCATCCCGATCGCACAACTGCGTTCGGGTGCTTGCCGTTGTTGGTTTCACCAACAAAACAGAACCGCAAGGTGACAAAGATGTTGGCTAACGGTGGGGCTGGTCTCAACTTGATCTCACCTGACGTGATCAAGAGGCTGCAAACCTCTAATGAGGATCTGAAAAAGACTGGCACATTCCAGGGAATCAATCCAGGAAGGAGCCAGCCGAAGTGCAAGATCACCTTGCTGGTGACGTTTGGCAGTGAACTCAATTATAGGACAAAGAAGATTGTCTTCGACATCATCAAGATTGCATTGCCTTACAATCGAATCCATGGACACCCAACACTTGCAAAGTTCATGGCAGCACCACACTATGCCTACAACACACTGAAGATGCCTGGGCCGATAATTGTCATCACCATCCACTCTGATAAGAAGGACACGATAATTTGCGTTGATCAACTCTACCGGGAAGCATTTGCAGCATCTGCCACCAAGGCACTTGCTCCTGCCAACCAAGCTCCCAGGGGGAAGAAGAGGAAGAATTCTGGCAAGACCACTGACTCCAGCAAGCGCGCCTCTTCGGAGTGCTTCGCTCCTGTCGAGGATGTGCTAGAGAGCTCTGCCGGCAAGAGCAAGAAGAGCAAAGCTGCTCCAACAGAGACCAAGAAGGTGTCAGCCAACGAGGACGACTCGGGGGGAACTTTCACCACATGTTCCACCATTGATGACAAATGGGAAAGTGCACTTGTTGCCTTCCTGCGGGCGAATGTCAATATGTTTGCGTGGCAACCATCTGACATCCTCGGTGTTCCCAGGGAGGTAATTGAGCACCACCTTGCCGTCTGTCCTCACGCACGGCCTGTCAAGCAAAAGGTGAGGAAGCAAGCTTTGGAGCAGCAAGAATTCATTGCTGAAGAAATCAAGAAGTAGGAAGCAGCAGGTTTGGTCAGAGGTGTGCTCCATCCCACGTGGTTGGCTAATCCAGTTGTTGTGCACAAGGCGAACGGCAAGTGGCGGCTTTGCATTGATTATACGGACATTAATAAAGCTTGCCCGAAGGACCCATTTCACTTGCGATGCATCGACCAGATTGTCGACTCCATTGCCGGATGTGACCTGCTGTTATTCCTTGAAGCCTACTCTGAGTATCATCAAATATTTATGTCAAAAGAAGATGAAGAGAAGACCGCACTTATCACTCCATGTGGCACGTACTGTTTCATACGTATGCCCTTCGGTTTGAAGAGTGCTGGTTCAACGTTTGCAAGAGCTGTCCAGATTGGTTTTGAGCCCCAGTTGCACAGAAATGTGGAAGCATATATGAATAAAAATGATGACATAGTGGTCAGAACCAAGGACAAGACAACAGTGATACAAGACTTAGAAGAGACATTTAATAATCTGCGCAAGATCAATCTCAAGCTCAATCCTAAGAAGTGTGTGTTTTGTGTTCCATCTGGCAAACTTCTCGGGTTCTTTGTTTCTCAGCGTGAAATTCAAGCCAATCCCAACAAGATCAAAGCAATCGAGCAGATTGAAGCACCAAAGCACATTAAGGATGTGCGCCGCCTTGCCGGCTGCATTGCTGCACTAAGCAGGTTCATCTCCAAGTCTGCTGAGTGCGCCCTGGCATTTTTCAAAATTTTGAAAAAGACAGGTCCAATGAAATGCACTCCGGAAGTGGAGGCAGCGCTGCAAGACTTGAAGAAGTACCTCACCTCTGCGCCAACACTGGTTGCGCCAAGACTGCAAGAGCCGTTGTTGTTATACTTGGCGGCAATGAATCAAATGGTCAGTGTTGCACTGGTGGCGGAGAGAGAAGCTAAAAGCGAACAAGTAGCAGATGCAGGCCCGTCAAGTGACAAGCTGGAATCTTCTCTAGCAAGTCCTGGTGCTGACAAGTCAAGTGCAGAGCAAGCAAATGAATCAGAACAACAAGTTGTCCATAAGAAGAAGTTGGTACAACGCCCAGTATATTTTGTTAGTTCCCTTCTTTAGGGAGCTAGATTAAGATATTCTGGAATGCAGAAGTTGCTTTTTGGTCTCGTTTTGGCCTCAAGGAAGCTGCGCCACTACTTCCAAGCACATCAAATAACCGCACTCGCTTCCCAATGCATAGGATTTTGAGAAATCTAGATGCAACATGCATGATTGTTGAGTGGGCGTTGGAATTGTCAACCTCTGATCTCAAATTTGAAAGCACTTCAACAATTCAGAGCAGAGCCTCGGCGGGGTTCATCGCATAATGGACGCCAACGCCAGGCGAAGAAATTCCAGAAACCTCTCACCCCAGCAAGGAAAGAAATCAAGACTCGATTATGTACTTTGATGGGGCATTCTCATTGCAAGGTGCCGGTGTTGGAGTGCTGCTTGTCGCACCCACCGGAGAGCACCTCAAGTATGTAATCCAAATGCACTTTCTCAGGGAGAAGGCGACAAACAACACTTCTGAGTATGAAGGATTGCTTGCCGGTCTCAGGATCACGGCAGACCTTGGAATCAGAAAGCTTATTATCCGAGGCGACTCGCAGTTGGTTGTGAAACAAGTCAACAAAGATTATCAGAGTCCATTGATGAAGGCATATGTTGATGAAGTGAGAAAATTGGAAGAGCACTTTGACGGATTGCAAACAAAGCATATTTCTCGTGTAGAGAACAACATTGCAGATGATCTATCAAAGCGTGCCGCGCTCAAGTTACCTGTGGAACTAGGAACTTTTGTGCTACACTTGACACAGCCATCCGTAATGCCATCAGTTGGATAGAGCAAAAGAAGAAAGTTGAACTCCAACAAATATTTTCCTGCCGAGCTCCCAGAAGCTGCCGGCAAGGATGTTGCCAGAGACAGCGGCAAGCTTGCCGGTAAGCAGCAGGCTCCAGCAAAGAACCAAGTTCTTGCCATTGAGACAAGCACTCCCGCAGCTGAAGAAACACCTGTAGTCCTTGTTGTCAAGCTACACGCTCCGGCATGGGCACAGTAGATTGTTGAATTCCTTCAGACATGAGAACTTCGTAAAGATCTAGAAGAAGCTAAAAGAGTAGACCGTCAGTCCAGTATGTATCAGTTTGTCAGCAACGACTTGTACAGAAAAAGACCAAATGGGGTGAAATTGAAGTGCATTTATCGCGAAGATGGACATAAGCTGTTGGCAGAGATACATGGGGGGATATGTGGCTCTCACATAGGATCAAGGGCCCTAGTCAGCAAAGCTTTCTGGCAAGGTTTCTATTGGCCCACTGCCCTCCAGGATGCGACTGAGCTAGTAACCAAGTATGAAGCATGATAGTTCAAACAGTCACATCAGCCAGCTTAAGCTCTTCAAACTATCCCTCTCTCCTAGCCCTTCTCGGTCTGGGGGCTCGACATACTGGGCCCCTTCCCGCGTGTTGTCTGGGGCTTTGAGTACTTGTATGTTGCAATCGACAAGTTCACAAAGTGGCCAGAAGTCGAGCTGGTGAGGAAGGTGACAGCGCATTCAGCCGTCATGTTCTTTAAAGGATTAGTTTGCCATTTTGGAGTGCCCAACAGGGTCATCAACAATAATGGCACATAGTTCATGAGCTGCACCTTCATGCACTACCTTGACGACCTTGGCAACAAGATCTATTTTGTATCAGTTGCTCAACCATGGAGCAACGACCAGGCAGAAAGAGCAAATGCTGAAGTGTTGCGTGGGCTCAAGACAAGAACTTTTGACAAGCTGCACAAGTGCAGAAGACGCTGGATTGATGAGTTGCCGGTGGTTCTTTGGTCAATCAGAATGACACCAAATTGAGCCACCGACCAGACACCTTTCTCCCTAGTCTATGGGGCAGAAGCAGTGCTACCCACGGAACTCATATACGGGTCACCTCGAGTGCACGCTTATGATGAGCTTGAGCAAGAGCAGTTGCGTCAAGATGATGCCACGCTCCTTGAGGAAGACCGTCTCTGGGCTATTGTACGTGTTCCACGTTATCAGCAAGCCTTGCACTGCTATCACAGCCGAAAAGTTAACGCTAGGAGCCTTGAGGAAGGCGACCTTGTTCTTCGGTGAGTTTAGTCCGCCAAGAATTCAAACAAGTTGACACCAAAGTTGGAAGGCCCTTACTGGTTGAAACGAGTCACTAGGCCTGGCGCAGTCTGCTTAGAGACCGAAGATGGCATTCCAGTGCACAACTCATGGATTATTGAGCATCTTTGCAAGTTCTACCCGTAAGGCGCGGGTTACCGGGCTGCCCGGCAACCACCTTTTGTACAAATTTGCTGGCAAAGCATGTAATCCTTTATACAAAGCCAGGCGCAGACCCTGTGCATAAGTGAAATAAAGCTAAGTGTTTAGCAACTCCAGTCAATTCACATGTTTAGCCATATGTGTATTTCTTGTGATGTTGTGATATGCTTGCCTTATGTGGATGATTAATGAACCTTCAAGGTTCCATATCATTATTTTCTCTTCTTTCTTTTTCTCAAAGGACAGAAGGTTCTCTCACGCGCAAGTTTGCCGGGGGGAATGATGGTATGGACACTGGCAAGTGACATTCAAGTTAATATTCTAGGACAAGAAGTACAACAAAGAAAAGCTAAGTTGAAAAACTTTCAAACAAATTTCTTTGTTATAGAGCTATCTTCCTTGAACATTTTTGGCTTTTGTATGGAAAACCTGCACGTGAGAGAACCTTGTCGTGATTAGCTGCACTCTTATTTTGTTTCGAGTCCGCTCAACAATTTATGCAGCTGCACTGAGACCACCAAGGGACCTTGCCGACAGTAATACTTCCAGCAGGCTGCTAAGGATCCGTTGCTCAAGCGCTCTAGCCAAGTGTGCGCACCGGCAAGTATCCAAACAGCATAGGGAATAAAACCATGCAAAAAAATAACCGAACAAGGGAAACAACATACATAAAATAGTAGATATTCATTCAGAAGTGCCCAATAACATTTATTTTAAACGTTTCCCCGCAGGGTTACATTGGGCGTACAAGAACAAAAGAAAAATAGCTTGATCCAGGCACGATCCATCTTCAAGATTCAACTTAGTACTATTTGTACTTAGTCGGAATCGCTGTCCTCTATCTTGACGCTGGGGGAGCTCTCGTCGTCTTCACTCTCGCTGGAGGAGTCAGCATCGCTGTCGCTTCAGCTCTCCGCACAGCACTCCAGGCGAGCATCGGAAGCTGCAAAGAACTTCACAAAGAGCATGTCAGATCCGACCAATCTGAAGTGGAGAAGGTGTCCCTGGCCTAAGCTACGAGCGCGGACGAACGACTTCCACCCCCGTGTTAAATACATGATGCCATTGGGGAAAGTCTCAACAGCCACCCAGACAGGGCCGTTGGAACAGCTATCCACCTGCAACCATAGGCCGGATAGATGGCTGCATTCCATCGCCCTGGCAAAGGGATTTGGGAGACGCAACCAGCTACGTGGCCAATGGTGCAGCTCCACGATGAATTCATGCGTTGTGTCCTCCATGTGGCCCTCTGCCTGGGGCGGAGTGATCGGTGATGAGATAGCGATTGCTCCACCGTGGTTGTTCCGACCTCGAGCACCATGCTTCCCGTGGCCACGGGTCACAACCCTACCTCGGGCGCTGGAGCCGACCTCTGCGGCCGTGGCTAGGACGCGCGCGTGGTGCCGAGGAGAAGCTCTTGTAGCAACAGCAGATGCACGACCTCGACCCTTTCTCCTTACCATCCTGATAGTGCTTCTGCTTCTTGGAAACACAGGGAGGGGAAGGGAAGATGGAAGGAAGAAGGAGACGAGTCGTCTGGAATAGGAAGTGGCAAATGAGCAACATCCTCCGTGGTCCTCTCTTTATGGGGAAGACGAGGGGGCTACGTCTTTACTATTTGAAATGACAATTCATCGTTAGACGCACTACACCAGTGGCCACCCAGTTTCACCAATCCCGTGTCTTGCATGCAGTACGCGTGGTAGGCAGGCACAATAAAAGAGAATATTATGACAGACTTGGCAGTTATTCCTTGCCAACGACGCCTCACATGCATGTGTGGCCCAGGCCCGGGGGCTCTAGTCGGTGTATTAAGAATGGGGTCTTTAATACCCCAGACTTATGCACAGGCAGTAGTAGTCTTCCCGACAGCAGGGCTTGCTTGAGGACAACTAAAAAGCCAAATTCAAGATTAGATTATAAGAAGAAAAGAAGATTGATGCGGAGCATCCTACGGTCATCTGCATGTACACCTTAATAGCACCTCAAGCCCCTAGTGGACCTATCGGACTTAAGGTGAACCCACTCCTCTTCGAGATTGACATGAATATCTATTGGACTTGGTTGCTACCTCACCATGGAACATTGTACATCATTAGGTATGAGGACGACCGCCACCAAGCAGCTAGGGAGCATCCCGGAGGCCAAGGAGAAGGACCCCAAGGCAGCAAGGAAGAAGGAGGAGTTCATCAAGATCAAACCAAGTCCCAGGCAACCCCGTGCGCACGGCCTCCCCCGACCCCGTGCCCACGGGCCTCCCAGAAAGCTACTGGAAGTGAATACGTGCAACCCCATGCGCATGGCCTCCAGACCCCGTGCGCACGGGCCCTCGCCACTGTAGCACCCCGTGCGCATGGGCTTGCACCATGCCCACGGGACTCCCATGCGCACGGGCCTCACTTACCCCGTGCGCACGGGCCCATCAGGAAGATGGCTGAAAGCCACCTGTTTGGGCCTCCACTTCGTCCTGCTCCTCCCGAGCGCAATATATTTTGTACCTAGGTCATTTGTTAGGGTTAGCAAAGTACATGATACGAACTTGAGAGCTTTGCTCCTATCTACCCTCTCCCATGGAGACCAAGACCTCCTAGGAGAAGAACCCTAGTGGGTATCAAGACCCCATCTAGGGAAGGATCCCCATCATAGGATCATCAAGACCTCATCTCCCTTTGGGATTTGGGATGAACTTTACCTTGTGCTATTTTCCCTTTGTTGTTCATGTATCTTGTGGATCCATGTGTTGCGAGTCTAGTGGATGTGTAATTGGGCTTGTTCTTCAGTGTTCCTCTTGTGATTTCCCCTCTTGTTCTTCGTGTTGTTCGCGTTCTTCGTGGATTCCCCCTCCAATTCATGAAAGATCTCCACTTAGGGTCTCCACCCTACAACATCTTGGACCAGAGCTTAGGTTCTCACGAATTTGGAGTCTCCCCTCTTTGTTTTCTAGCCTAATTTTGCTTGATTTTGTCCCAATTCAAAAATCCCCACAAATATATCCCCCAAAATTTTATTGCAATTTGTTGGTTCTTGTGAGATTTTGTTTTGTTTGATCCACGATTTTGATGTTTGTCAAGTAGATCTTTGTCGGTGCAACAAACATGGGTGTTTGCTGCCCTGACTTATGCACAGACGTATTGCAGCTCTCCCGACAAGTATCAAGCTTTATAACATAACCAGAAGAGAGAAACCACTCTTCGTGAGATCAAGGAGCGCATCAAGGAGACCAAGGCTTGGAGCAAGCCACGAGATTCACAACAGAAGCAACCAACCCCGGCAAAAGCGAGCCGGCAAGTCACAGGCCGGCTAGCCCCTCGAGCACGGACTTCCCGACAAACGCCAGTGCTCCACCTTTGTGGCCAGCTGGTCACTGATCAGTGAGGTGTCGAGCCCGCAGGTGATTAGGTGGAGACAGCCCATACGTGTCAGCTTTCATGGAAGGAGGATTACCTTTATTGACACCCGTCCTAATGGCGTGCCAAGCTAATAAGAGGTAGTTGGATAAGCGGTGCATCAATCTTGCCGGGGCTCTTCCTCCACACGACACCTAGAAGTGCATTTAATGCACTTTTGTCCTAACTAGTAGAGTTAGGTATGATAGTTCTGTATTAGTCTAATCACCCTGTAATGACCTTTTTGCCACTCTGGTAACCCCTTGAGCTATAAAAGGAGGGCCAGGGCAACCTTTGCAGGGCTTTGAACCCTGGCAACCCACATGCCTTGGTATCCGTGCAGCTGCCCTCTCCTAGCGACTTGCCGGGGGAGAGCGCTCTGTGTACTTTCTTCCACATCCACCCAATATACCAAAGCAGGAGTAGGGTTTTACGCTTCATAGCAGCCCGAACCTAGGTAAAATCATGGTGCCTCTTGTTATGTTTGCTCTTCGCGACAATTAACCCCCAGCCGAACCAGCAAAGGGGCAGCCCCACCCCATAGATCGCCGGCTCCAAGCCGACATCTTTGCGCGCTAGGTAGGGGGTGCGCATCGGTGTGAATCATGACAGCGAGCAGCACATCAACTTCATCAAGTTCAGCATCTTCTTCATCGGCTCCATGACGACGAAACTTCCTCGTCCAAGCTCCCACCACACTCGCCTGTGGGCAGCGCAGGTGGCGCCGCCGCGGCGGACGGTGCGGACGCCACGGGGGACGCGGCCGGCACAGGAAGCGTCTTCGCCGTGCCCACCGCGGCGGGAGCAGACAATGGGAACGCCGGAGCCGGTTGACTTCCTCGACCCTCTGGCAACAATAGCAACAACAGCGCGAGCGGTGCAAAGCGCGTCTCCCAATTCCATCGCGCGACGGCGAACACAGCCACCGGGAAAACCCTGGTGGCTGCAGGGGAAATGATATCTAGGCACACACCACATCCGTCGCAAGATGGGCGCATCGGGATGCTGAGCGGCGTTGTTATACCCCCGCAACAGCGCCCACACGGCAAATCGCCCATTGATCAGGCCCAAGACCATCGGGCACCGCTCCCACCATGCCAACTCGCCGTCGCTCCCGCGGCACGATGACAAGATCGCAACGGCGCTCCCGCTGGCTCTGCTAGGAGTCGAGCGATGTCGCGCTCTACGCGTTCCAACCATCCTTCAATAGCGACATAGGCGATGGCGCGAGTGCAGATGCTACTGGACTTCCCCCTAGTGGCCGACATGATGGACAAAGGGAGAGCCACTATACGGCGTTTGATCGAGTTTGCTGATGCGAACATGGCCCAGTTGGAGGAGCCTTCGCAGTGTCCGCCCACTGCACCCACGCCCCAAACTGAAGGCCGTGTGGTAGGCGGCGCACCCATGATGCAATCACCACCTTGGCAACAATCTCAGCGGCAGCAACGATGCTCGCAGCGGACCCAGCAAGACACACAGCCCGACGATGCATCGATGGCTTCCTCGGACCTGCAGATGCAGCAGGACCAGAGGCATGTACTGCTAGACAGGCGGGTAGAGGATGCCCGCACTACCATCCAACGGCGCCGGGAGGCGCACCGTCAATCAGATGAGCGCAATGGTCCAGTCGACAATGCGCCAGCGCTCATTTTTTGCGGGTACTTATCTTACGAGGTCGGGTGCCCCGCCTTCACACGTGAGCTGCGGCAAGTCCGCTGGCCATCCGTCAGTGCATTCAAGCCTGAGGTCCCAGAAAAGTATGATGGCAATCAGAACCCGGCAGAGTTCTTGGGCATTTATACAATTGTTGTGCAAGCTGCGGGGGGAAGGGATGAGAAAATCCTAGCCAACTACTTCCTGTTGGTACCCAAGCCCAATGTGAGGTCTTGGCTAATGAACTTGCCAGAAAATTCCATTTCCTCGTGGTCAGATCTTTGCAATGAGTTTGTTGGTGCTTTTACCGAGGGATAGAAAGGTCCAAGGTTACCCAGCGAGTTGCAAGTGATCCCACGGAAGTAAGGAGAGAACCTACACAAGTACATCCAGAGATTCAACCGCGTGCACCGCAGCATACCAGATATCCACCCTGCTGCCATGATTGGGCATTCCACACGAATGTGCACAATCACAAGATGCGAGAGAAGATGCATATCCGGCTGCCGAAGAGCGTCAACGAACTCTATACGTTGGTGGAAAAGTGTGCGTGTGCTGAAGAAGGGAGAAGACTTCCCGGGGAAGATGATGCTGCTGAAGTCGAATCCGATGATGACAACACCACCGCCCCAAGGAAGAAAGGTCGAAGGCAGAAAAGGAAGCTGAGTATGAGAAGCGAGACAAGGAGAAGGGCCAGGACAGTACATGTGGATCCGATAAGAATGGTCGCGGTGGTCGAGGCGGACGCCGCGGCAACGGCGGCCAAAAGAAAGAAAAGCCCGCCAGGGGCAGAGAGAAGAAAGAATAAGATGAAGGAAGTTATGAGGAAGACGACGAAGAGTCCAGCGAGCATGAATTCCAGAAGGCAACAGAGTCCATGTGCATTGACGGAGGTGCATCTTTGCACTCCTCTCACCGCCAACTCAAGCAGTGGGCGCAGGAAGTCAATGCGGCGGAGTCGACAGTTGATGCACAAAAGCCCCTCAAGTAGTCTCATACGCCTATTACTTTCGATGCTGAGGATCACCATGTTCGCACAACCGCGGTCGGGTGCTTGCCGTTGTTGGTCTTACCAATGATACGCAAGCTCAAAGTCACGAAAATACTAGTTGGGACCAAGGTAGTCAGAGTCGGGATTCGGAGTCAGATCGGTTTTCCTCAGACAGAATCGAGTCGTAAGATCGAGTCGTGGAATCGAGGATTCTACTAGATTTACTGAAATAAGATATTTTGTATGCACACAAGAAATTTATATGGGTTCTATAGAGTTTTGACACTAAATATGGAGCAAAGAACGTACACATCAATGCTAGTTGTATACCACTTCTTTTTATGGCTAACCTACCATCTAGCTCGCATGTATGGAACATATATGAGAGGGAAATATATAGAACATTTAAACCTTCAATGCATGAAATTTACTTATGTTCTTTTTAGAGTGCGTGAATAGTCGATCACTTGTCTATCTGACCTACAGTGCTAAACCTTGAAGGGTCTTGCTCTCCTTCTTCGATCAATCTTGAAGCATCCTCCTTTTCACGCCAATTCCATATGTCGACAAGCCTGATCCTCAATTTCAATCTAGGGTTTCTGAGAGCTAGATCAAAGGTGTCTACGGCTGAGCGTTTGGACTTGGGAGGGGAATAAAGGTCCATAAGGTATATGAAAAGGGATTTGGATGATGGCATACTATTTTGCTACAACTAAACAAACGGCTTAGATAAGTTAGTAGAATCGGATGTAGTCCATAGCATAGTCGGGATTGTATAGTTTTGTACAGGATTCTATGATTTGGATCGCGACTCAACATGGATTCTACCTGATCCGGATTCATAGTGGGATTTGGATCGACATGCTTCCGTAGGGTCGTGAAGTCGTAGGATTCTAGCAGTCGAATCGGGATTCTGACTACCTTGGTTGGGACGTTACAAGGAATCAACCCCGGAAGGAGCCGACCTAAGGGAAAGATCACGCTGCCGGTGACGTTTGGCGGGGAGCTAAATTACAGAACAGAGAAGGTTGTGTTTGATGTTGTTAAGATCCCTTTGCCGTTTAATGGAATTCTTGGTCGCCCAGCCTTCGCCAAATTCATGGCAGCATCTCATTATGCTTACAACACATTGAAGATGCCAGGGCCCATGGGTGTCATCTCCATCAACTCTGACAAGAAAGATGCAGTCATTTGCATGGATAAACTCTGCAGGGACACGGTTGCAGCGGAAACTAGCAAGGAAATAGCTCCCGCCAAGCCGAAGAATAGCAAAAAGCTCGACAAGACATCCAGGGAGGCCTCCGAGAAGAGCGCCTCCTCGGAGTGTCGCGCACCCGTCGAGGATTTGCGGAAAGCTCTGCTGGCAAGAGACCCAAGGCCGCTCCACCTGCGACAAAGAAGGTCCCGGCAAGGAAGGATGGCATTGGTGGTACTTTCACCATCAGTGCCACCCTAGACAGCAAATAGGAAAGTGCGCTCATTGCCTTCCCGTGTGCGAATGTAGATGTGTTTGGATGGCAACAATCTGACATCCCCGGTGTTCCTAGGGAGGTAATAGAGCACCACCTTGCTGTCCGCCCCCATGCTCGACCCGTCAAGCAGAAGGTCAGGAAGCAAGCTTTGGAGCAGCAACAATTCATAGTAGAAGAGATCAAGAAGCTCGAGGCAGCTGGCCTGGTTAGAGGAGTGCTACATCCAACCTGGTTGGCAAATCCGGCTATCGTGCACAAGGCGAATGGGAAATGGAGACTTTCTATTGATTACACTGATCTCAACAAAGCATGTCCAAAGGATCCTTTCACTTTGTTGCGCATCGACCAGATCGTCGACTCCACTGCCGGTTGTGATTTGCTCTCGTTTCTTGAAGCATACTCCGGATATCACCAGATATTCATGACCAAGGAAGGCGAAGAGAAACCGCATTCATCACTCCATGTGGCACATACTGCTTTGTACGAATGCCTTTCGGACTAAAGAGTGCGGGTTGGACATTCGCGAGGGCAATCCAGATCTGTTTTGAGCCACAGTTACATAGGAACATAGAAGCCTACATGGATGATATTGTGGTCAAGACCAAGCACAAGTCCACCCTAATTCACGATTTGGAGGAAACCTATTCCAACTTGCAGAAGATCAACATGAAGCCCAACCCCAAGAAGTGTGTGTTCGGTGTTCCCTCCGGCAAGCTCCTTGGGATCTTTATATCTCAGCATGGGATCAAGGCGAACCCCGACAAGATCAAAGCTATTGAGCAGATCCAAGCACCCAAGACCGTCAAGGATGTGCGGCGCCTTGCCGGTTGTGTCGCAGCTCTGAGTAGGTTTATTTCAAGGTCTGGTGAGTGCGTCCTACCTTTCTTCAAGATACTAAAAAAGGCGGGTCCAGTAAAATGGACTCCGGAAGCGGAGGCTGCGCTGCAAGACCTGAAAAAGTACCTGTCTTCTGCACCAACTCTAGTCATGCCCAAACCACAAGAACCGTTGCTGCTATACTTGGCGGCGACGAATCAAGTGGTCAGTGATGCACTAGTTGCACAGAGGGAAGCTGACGGTGAGTAACCAACAGCGGCAGAGCCATCCCATGATGAAATGACGTCTTCCCCAGCAAGGCTAGATGCCGAGAAGGAAAAAGTGATGCAAGAGAAAATAGCTGAGCAGCAAATTACATCAAAGAAGAAAGTGGTGAAGTGGCCAATATACTTTGTTAGCTCCCTACTGCAAGGGTCTAGGTCAAGGTATTCGGGCGTGCAAAAGTTGCTCTTTGGCCTACTCATGGCCTAAAGGAAGTTGCGCCACTATTTTCAAGCACATGAGATCACGGTGGTCACTTGCTTCCCGTTGCAGTGCATTCTGAGGAATCCAGAGGCAACCGGCAGGATAGTAGAGTGGGCATTGAAACTGTCAAGATTTGCGCTCAAATTTGAGAGTACATCAACTATTTAGTGTAGAGCAATGGCTGAATTCATTGCAGAATGGACGCCAACACCAAATGACGAGATCTAGGAATCAGCCCTCCCCGGCAGGGAAACCCAAAGGAATTGGATCATGTACTTTGACAGTGCTTTCTCGCTGCAAGGCGTCGGCGCTGGGGTGCTATTTATCGCACCCACCGGAGAGCATCTCAACTACGTGGTTCAAATGCATTTCCCCCATGAGGACGCTACCAACAATACTGATTTGTATGAACGATTGTTTGCCAGCCTCAGAATTGCGGTAGAGTTGGGATTCAAGAGGCTGATCATCCGCAGATATTCACAACTTGTAGTGAAGCAAGTGAACAAGGATTACCAGAGCCCGTTGATGGAAGCGTACGTGGATGAAATGATAAAGTTGGAAGAACACTTTGATGGTCTGCAAATAGAGCACATCCCTCATGCGGAAAACAGCATCGCTGATCAGCTGTCAAAGTGTGCTGCCCAAAAGCTACCTATGGAACCAGGGACTTTTGTGCTCCACTTAACTCGACCCACAGTGACCCCATCAACAAGAGCCAAGAAGAGAAGGAAGATAAGCACCAGCAAATACTTTTCGATAGAGCTCCCAGAAGCCACCGGCAAAGCAGTTGCCGGAAGCAGTGATGCGCCTGCCGGTGAGCAGCGACCTCAGGCAGAATCCCAGATTCTTGCTGATGAGATTAGCGCTCCCGCTGCCGAAGAAATGCCTTTAGTCCTTGTTGTTGAGCCCCAAGCTCTGACATGGGTGCAACAGATAGTTCAATTTCTCCAAACAGGAGAACTTCCCGAAGAGCAAGAGCAAGGTGAGAAAGTAGCCTGTTAATCAAGTATGTACCAGTTTGTGGATAACATCCCATGCAGAAAGAGGCCAAATGGAGTGAAATTGAAGTGCAATACCCGGGAAGATGGACTGAAGTTGTTGGCGGAGGTACATGGAGGCGTATGTTGTTCTCACATAGGAGCAAGAACCCTTGTCGGGAAGGCCTTCCGGCAAGGCTTTTATTGGCCCACTGCCCTCCAAGATGCAACTGAGCTAGTAACAAGATGTGAAGCATGCCAGTTCCATTCAAAGGGCATACACCAACCAGCGCAAGCGCTCCAAAGAATTCCTCTATCCTGGCCCTTTTCGGTCTGGGGGCTCGATATTTTGGGCCCCTTCCCCCGTGCTACCGGGGGCTTTGAGTTCTTGTACGTCGCCATCGACAAGTTCACATAGTGGCCCAAAGTAGAGCCAGTGAGAAAGCTAACTGCACAGTCGGCCGTCAAGTTCTTCAAAGGATTAGTTTGCCAGTTCGGGGTACTGAACAGGATTATCATTGACAACGGCACACAATTCACGAGCCATGCCTTCATGCAATACATTCAGAGCCTTGCAAGCAAGGTGTGCTTTGCATCCATTGCTCACCCAAGGAGTAACGGGCAAGCAGAAAGAACCAATGCTGAAGTATTGCGCATGCTCAAGACAAGAAGTTTTGACAGGCTACACAAGTGCAGGAGGCGTTGGATTGATAAGTTCCCGGTGGTTCTTTGGTCACTCAGGACGACACCAAATCGAGCTACTGGCTAGACACCCTTCTCCCTAGTCTAGGGTGCAGAGGCGGTGCTCCCCACAGAACTCATATACGGGTCACCTCGAGTACTTGCCTACGATGAAGTAGAGCAAGAGAAGCTACGGCATGACGATGTCGTGCTTCACAAGGAAGATCATCTTCGGGCAGCTGTGCATGCTGCATGCTACCAGCAAGCCTTGCGCCGCTACGATAGCCGCAAGGTTCACGCCCAGAGCCTTGAGGAAGGTGACCATGTCCTTTAGTGTGTTCAGTCCGCCAAGGGTACAAACAAGTTGACACCAAAGTGGGAAGGCCCTTACCGGGTAGTACGAGTCACCAGACCTGGTGCTGTCCGTCTGGAGGCTGAAGATGGCATTCGTGTGCAAAACTCATGGAATATTGAGCATCTTTGCAAGTTCTACCCGTAAGGCGCAGTTGCGGGCACTACCCTGGCAATTCGTTTTGTACAAGCATAGTCTCAAAGGCTTGTAACCCTTTGTACAAAGCCAGGCGCAGATCCTGTGCATCTCCGAATAAAACCAAGTGTTTTACAAACTTGCAAACATGTTTATCTATATGCTATAGCATGATTTTTATGTTATTACACTTGTTTAGATAAGATGATTAACATGCCACCAAGGGCCCCATGCTATCTTTTCTCTTCTTTCTTTTTCTATAAAAGATAGAAGGGTTCCTCGCGAGCAACTTACCTGGGGGAAGGATGGAAGCATGCTCGCTCACTTGGGCCTGTGGCAGCCCCTCCTTATCCAAGCAATAAGAAGTACAACAAAGAAAGATAAGTCGAAAGTTTGTTTCGTTTGAAACTTCCCATCATTCCATAATGCATCTATGTATGAGAAACTTGGACGCGAGGGGACCTTGCCACGTCTTTCATTCGTGCTCTTATCCTTGCCTCGAGTCCGCTCGACAGGATTAGTTGTAGCTATGTTTAAAACCGGCAAGAGGCCAGCCTCCATCCGCGCTCCTAAACTTGCCCCGAGTCTGCTCAACAAGGGTTAGTAGTAGCTGCGTTTGAGAAGGCCAGCCTCCATCTAAGGCAACACTACTACAGGATGCTGCTAACGCGACACTACGATCCGAGACCCTTTGACGAAACTGTGTGCAATGCATTAATCGCGAACGGTGATGTAAAAAACTGTCAAAAAAGATGCAAAACATTTGGGATGGCGGATACATCAAACACGGTTCAGATTTTAGATGCGTGTGCGATGCGGGGCATATGGTTCACTCCGATGAACTGTTTGCGATGAGGCAGAACAACAGAAATGGGCAGCCAGATGAAAGTGTGTCTGATGTACGACATACAGTTCACTCGGATTGACTATTTGTGATTACGCAATAGAACAAAAACGGTCAGCCAGATCAAGGCGTGTGCGATTTACGATATACAGTTCACTCGGATGAACTGTTTGTGATTAGGCAGAACAAAAGAAACGGTCAGCCAGACCAAGGTGTGTGTGATAGAGGGCAAACAGTGCACTCAGATGAACTGTTTGCGTTGAGCGAAGAGAACATAAAAGGTTCAATTTAACAAGATGTGTGTGATACGCGGCAAACAGGTCTGTAATCAGAAATGTGTGCAAAGACTGATAATAACACAGACGATTGCTGCTAATAAGACATGTGTGTTGTGCGATGGGATTGCATACAGAACAACAACATATATATATATATATATATATACACACTTATGAGGACATGGTTGCATAACCAAATTAAACAT
The DNA here is from genome assembly GCA_011799875.1 of Thinopyrum elongatum. Classification (NCBI taxonomy): domain Eukaryota; kingdom Viridiplantae; phylum Streptophyta; class Magnoliopsida; order Poales; family Poaceae; genus Thinopyrum; species Thinopyrum elongatum. Next base: position 392,092,973 of record CM022303.1, read on the forward strand.
CGAATGACGTAGGTGGCTACTACACACATGACATTTCCACACACCAAAGTAAACTATTACATGCATAATTACATAGGTGGCTACTACACACATGACATTTCCACACACCAAAATAACTGTATATTAGGATAAATGATCATCTGATCATCATCTACTCCTTGTGACGCTTGCCGTTACTGCTCTGCTTGTGGCTCGATCCAGCCGCGTCGATTTTGGGAACGAGGCACTTCCTCATGTCAATGACCTGCCTGTGCATCTCGTAGCATGCGTACAAGCTCTTGGCCGCGAACCTGAGGTGAGGTTCATCCAGTTGCCGCATCCAGGCCCGGTGCCAGGATATGGGACTTGTTCTGTTAGCATCCTGCTTCATCTTTTTGTAGTAGGGGTCGATGATGGCCGAGGCGAGTTCAACCAGGGAGTCCTTCTTCGTGCTGCCCTAGACCTTGTAGCGGTCACCGATTTAAACAAGGTTCTTGCAGGCCAAGCCCGTAACCATGAGCGCTTTTACATCGTCGGAGGTTTCCACCATAGCGAACTTGTAGTCGGTGCTGTTGACAAACCTGGCGAAACGGTCGCAAGTCTCTGTGGCCATGTAGTAGTGGTAGATGAGGACATGATGGCACACGCACAACTGGGCAACAACAACCTTTTGATCTTTGCCAGGACGACCGCCGGTGTACCGGAGGTCGATGCCAACCACCATGTACTTGTCTCGAGCAAGCAACTGCCCCACAGTGTTGATGTAGTCCTCCACCATGGCCGAGTCAATGGTGTACACCACCGAGAGATCCGTCTCCCTTGCGTGGGTCTCCACTTTATGCTCGCCGAACTCCATTGGAGCGCCACTAGATATCCTCTCTGTATGTGTCGTTGTGGGTGTGCTTGTTGTGTTATGGGGCAAGATCGAAAGGTTGAAGAGACTAAGGTTATAATGGCTGCGAGAATTAATGGGGAAGCCGGACGGCCTGGAATATCCGCACGCCTGGATGGTAGTTCTAATTTGCAGCGCATAACTCCATCGTGTCGCACGTAACTGCATTGTGGCCACACGCGCGCCGCAAACGCATGCATATGGGGCCGCCAACGTGATCGTGTGCAGGCCCCAACCGCTGGCAGAGTGCGCACGCAGGGACGCGAGCAGAGTACTCCGCGGTGCCTCAATGGTGAGCAACCATATATATGCATATAGCAGTTGAACACGCAAGGAAAAGTTGTCCACAAGCCGAGCGCGTGGAGGTCCGTGAGCAGAGCGCGCCGACGGACGCAAGCAAAGCGCGCCGCGGCACCTAACGGTGAGCAGAGCGCGCCGAGGGACGCGAGCAGAGGCCGGCACAGTGATACGTGGCAAATAAGACGAACTGTGCGAGCGATGGCGGAGGCATCAAGCACGAATCAGATTAGAGTTGCGTGTGCGATACGTGGCATACAATTGATCCATCCGAGCTGTTTGTGATGGAATAAGCTGTGTGTGTTGTGTGCAAATGCTTGCTGGTATATAACCGTTTGCGATTGACGAATTCATCACCGACGGGTTATCTAGTGTGGTCCGTGTGCGATGTGATATGCTCTGTCTGCACAACATCTATGCTCTGTGTACAGAAGAACAACATATATATACTTATAATAGGCCATGATTGCAAAACCAAATTAAACATCCAATTACATTATATAACAAATACCATAAAATTGCAAGGTTCAAATTCCAGCATTACAAGGCCCAAATTCAAAGATTACAAGGTTCAAACTATTCAGACACTTAAAATTCATCTTCTTCAGAATCTTTTTCATGCATTATTTCTGCGAAAGGATCAGCCACCGAGAAGTCATATAGTGGCTCGATACAGTGACTTCCGAATAATCTATCATATGAAGTTACAAACTGAAATTCAGCTTGTGCAGAGCCTTTTCCATTCAGCTGTAGATGCCTACACTCTTTAGCAATCCTTTCACTTTTGCGCAGTAAATATAGGGAAAACCTCATTACCTTGAGCAACCTTCCTTTCTCAACAAAGAACCTGGCAAATTTAATTTCTGGTGTGGTGCCTCAGTACTCATTAAAAGTAATTTCTATGAGATGAAGATCAAGGCATTCAATGGGATTGTTATATTCCCCAATATTTTCTACTTTCGGGCCTGCTAGTATCTGCAAACGAAGACAACATATTAGTGCCTAGCTGCAGATTTGAACACTTCGGGCCTCTTTGATTTACAGGATTTCTAAAATACACGAAAAGAGTGAAAGGCCACCTTCAATCTTTCATGATAAACTTTTATCACGAAAGCATGTCGGGCGAAGGAATAAAACGCGTACAACACTAGCATCTCAAAAAATATATGTATTGAAATCCTCCAAATTTCCTTTAGAAATCATTCTACATTTTTCATTGTAATCATGGGTAAAAGTAACAAAAATTTGAGCTCTATTGTGGTTAACAATTAATAGGAAAGGAGCATCACCTCGATGTATAGCTTCTCTGTGCAAGGAAAACATCTAAGGAATCTAGAAACTTCATCTAGATCGGGGCCGACAAATTGTAGTGCCAAGATCTTCACTGTGCGCAGAGGCCGGGTCAAGCTTGTGGGAATCATTTTCTGGATAACAGGCTAACATATAGATCAACAACACTTAGATAAAATGTGTTGTCCAATAATATATAAGAAGGAGAAGAAGACTGTAGTACCTGAATGAATAATGATCCAATAACAAGTTCGTTGAATTCAGCACACGAATAGCCCAACACTGTCAATTTCGGTGCATGAGTGAACCTGATTCTTGCTGGACCTAATTTATCAAGTACATACAATCTCTCGAGGAAAGGCGCATTGTCAATGACAAGATCGTGAAACACCTAAACTGACAGCATTGGGCGGTGCCGGCAATGCACATAAATCGCATGGACATTCATCGAGGTGATGTGAAGGCTACTGAACCCATCCATCGCATGAAGACAAAGGTACTTGAGCGCTGTACAGCTGAGAAGCAGGCGCTCCAAATCCTCCTTTGAGATGCGGACGGCAATGAGCTCGAGGTGCTTAAGTTTAGGGAGATGAAGAGCGCGCGCGGCATCAATCCGGGGGAAAATGCACCGCCTGAATGTAGCGCGGCGCAGCGTGGGCGCGAGGTGGAGCACGGACGGCGGCAGCGAGCAAGAACGTCCAGCATGAAAGCTGAGCTCCTTGAGCTAATCCAGGGCTGGGGATAGGAACCAGTAGTGCAACCTGGGTTCGGTCTTGTTGTGGGGACTGAGCCTGCCGATAGCAAGGCATCTGACCGGCCCAGGGTGCGTGGCGAGGACCTGGGACAATGTGTCTAGGCGTTGCTGCTCCCCACTGCAGAACTCATGGTCGATGATGAGGTCCAGGGGGGTGGAGTGCCAGAGGGGGTGCCACCGCCGCGAGAAGACAGTGGTTCGCATGCCATATTTGATGGGGAGGTGGGATATGATGGTTACCAACATCTCGTCACGGAGGCTGCTAATGAAGTCCACGTTCACCGGAGTCTCTTGCGGTTCTGGCTCGACCCGCCGCCGCTTGTTAGCCGGCTCGTCCTCCATCTCGTAGCAAGCGGCAATCCTCGGCGGCGGTGCTTGTAGATGAGAATGGAGGACTGTTCTACGTACCTTCCCGAGGCGGCTGAAACAAAAGTCCAAAACCAGCAATAAATTGCAGCGCTCGCAGCATGCGCGGCGGCTACTCACAGTTGTCCCGTCTAACCAAACAGCTGCCCGCGGTAGTAAATGGTTAGTTGAACGCCCACGGTTGGACTAATAGTACCGTTTGCGATAATAACATGGTGGCTATTTGTTAAAATTGCCTAGGAAAATCAATGTATAAAAAGGCGAAACAAACCCTGAATAATTTCATATGTTTAGCACAGTTGCATGTTGCCTCTGTAAAAGAAATCAAGGCGGGAAGATACAGCGTATGTCATTTTGCACACAAATCATGTGACCAAGTTCCCTCTCAGAACCATGAGGCTTCTTGATAGAAGCTCCGGTTTGAATGAAAGAAAATATGGGTCAAAGCCTAGTTGAAAAGGGCAGCAATATCTAACCCCAGCTTACAGAAGGTACAAAAGCACGATGATTAATTGTTCATTCGGTTTACACAAAATCCAGATTGAACAGGACAATAACAACTAACTCAACCAAAGTTTTCGGCAGTCACAATCAAATGGATCGGTCTGATCCATAAAATCAAGATCCTAGACTAGAAAATCTACTGGTACATGAAGACAAGTTGTTGTAAATAGAAGCCGAGCACGTTTAGAAGCCCTTTTGTCCACCTAAAACTTCTTTTTATGCTGCTCAACGTGTCCATCCGTGAGAAAGTTTTTGTTAAAAAACGTAATCCTCATGGACAATAGTACTCTCGCATTCAACAGGAAGAATGTGACAAAGCTAGTGTTTGCATGGTTGGATGCATATCCTTCCAGCGTTATTGTCCTCAAACGAATGTCATGAAAACTGAGAAAATCCCGGTGCTTCTTATGCCACCGATTGGTTATACCTTTTTGTCCATGTCCTTTAGCCTAAATAGACATGAAGACTGAAAAAAGTTAATGTCTAAAAAAATAGTATAACTGAACGGTTAGTTCTAGTAAAGTATATCAATGTGCTTGATATCATCACCTCTATATACAAATTCTCCAGACATGGAAAGCATCACAGGAAGCCGATAATCATGTTCAGATCAAAACACCACGTAGTGATATGTAAGGTCTTGACGGAATCCAGCACCATTGATAGGGTACCCATAGACAAACTCTTCATTGAGCATAGAACATAGTATTAGTACCAAAAGCGTACTCCAAGATTATGTAAAACTTATGCGCACAAATGAAAAATGCAGCTTATGATTACAAAAGTGTTGATGATATAAAACTTACGCACACAAATGAAAAATGCAACTTATGATTACAAAAGTGTTGATGATAATATACAATACCTGAATAAGTGTGGAGCCAACCACCATCTTTTAACCTTCAAACGGATCAGGAATTACACCCAAGGTCTCCAGTTTAGGCGCAGAGACCACAGTTATTTGCGAAGGTGCATAATGATAATCAAGGAGCAGCCTTTGCAGTGAAGGGACGTCTTTGATGATGCGCTCCTCTCCTTTAAAGCAGATTCCAATGCTTACAAGGTGAGGCGACTTTATTTGGAGACAACGAATGCAGATTTCTTTTCCAAAAACAAGCAACAAGCGCTCCAGGGAAGGGCAGTAGGAGTGGATGATGCTGTGCAGTGAGGCCTCCGACAGATCGACCACCACAAGCGCGGGTTTTTTTAGCAATGGGAGTCGAAGCATTTGTACCAGATTGTCTGATAGATGACATCGGGCCAGGGTGGCGGTGTGGAGAGAGGAGAAAAACCATGAGATGGACATTGGTGGTGAGGGCACAGCTACAATGCTTGGTGGACAGCTATTTGCATAGTAATGGTAGAACTCAAGATGCTGGAGTTTTTCGAATTGACGGGATGTCAGCCAGGCGTCCATCGTGCAGGGTATGTGCAGCAGGCAGCATGCCGGGATGCATAGGCGTTGAACGGAGCCCTGGTGGGAGGAGATGATGGTTCCGTGGAGTTTAAAATCATGAACGACAGACAGCCGGCGACAGTCGAGATTAAGAGGCACGGCGCGCCACAGAGTGCGCCACCGAGATGCGAGGACCTATGTGCGGCAACCATCCTTGGTGGGGAGAAGGAAGATGATCTCCCCAAGGATGGCGTCCGGGTGATCGCTGATGCGGTCCGCCCGATATTCTACGGGTTCCTTAGATCCAGGGGGGCATGGCCGATTCTGCCCATGCTGCCGGGTGCAAGATCTACAGCCGGCAGCGCCGCTGGCTGGAGCCTCATCTGTGTACATAGCAATCTAGAAAAAAGGCAGAAACATACATGTAGGACATTCAAAATCAATTCTCAAGATCTGGAAGAAAAAAAAGGCACAAACATATATGTAGGGCATTCAAAATCAATTCTCAAGATCTGGCTACGAATTATTAGCACGCACGCAAACCCTAGTCAGATTATTAGCAAAAAAATCATTTGTACAGAACAAACAGTTAATCACTAACCATAGATACCATTCAAACAATCAATACACTACACATATCTAATGAATCTTACTTTGATTTCATGGACTGGGTGAACATAACCAAGGATTTATGTTCCCAAAAGGGTGGGGGGGGGACTAACTGGTTTTCCGTCGGAGTCGGAGTCATTGCCGGAGTAGCTGTGGACCTTCGGCTCTAGGTGGGGAGGCATGACGACGGTGACGAAGTCAAGGTCGCGCTGCTACCCGCGCGAGACCTCGTCGACGGCGACAACAATCTCTGCGCCCAGCTTCATGCGTTGCGTGGGTGCTTCACCAGCCCCAGTGTCGCCACTTCCATCGATGGTGCACTTCGGCAAAATCCTAATTCCTAATACACTCCATGTGGCGGTGACAACTGTGGACGGGGTGTGCGGCCACCTATTATGACCAGTGGATTTGGCGCGCCATTAATATGGAGCAGTGAAAGCGAAGTGGGCGGCGGTCAATGGCTGACTCGCCTCCCAGTGAGCCTGCGCAGCGGACTGCTGGCATGCCTACCGTCATTTCACACAGCTACTAGCACGCCCCACGGTGAGTTCGTAGCGAACACGCGCATGCCTCGGCCTCCCATTTCTGCCTGCTAGCATGCGTCTCGTCAACTCACGCATGCTCGTACGGCACACGGGACGCGTGCGCGGCACGTATTATATTGATTTTTCCTTTTTGATGATTAATTCTATCGCTTTATTACTTAACCGAAGCATGGCACGTACATTGTTGGTCTAACACACATGGTTCGAATAAAGAGTCCGTTTGTGATATTGGTTGTTAATTATTGATAATTTCCTGTATGTAAGAAGATTATATCAAAACTTGTCTCAAATTTAAAAAAAACAATATCACAGTCTATTGGTGTCCATATGACACCACGATAAGTTTCATGAATTTCAACTTAGTTTTGGATTTACTAGATTTTAAAATCAAGATTCTCGATGTTAGAAATTTATTGCATGGGGACTAAACATGCACCCAGGGACACGTACACATATGGTTTTGCAATCCATTTTCGTGCACTATCACGAGTCTCATGTAGATCAAATTTGAGTTTTTCACATTAAATCCCTGGGAAATCAATCAATGTATAAAAACGGACAAATGTTATCTATGTTTTTTTTCAATTTTTGACACTAAACTCCTTTGGTCGCATGTTCGCTGCAGAAAAAGTTTGACATGCATCTTTGGGCCACATGCACGCGGTGGTCCTAGGACACTCACTCGCGTGGGCCCACGAGGTCGCCGTCCAGCACTATGACATGCGGTGAGAGAGGTTAATTTGACCAACAAGGATGGTCTTTTTTGGTTTTTGTTACGTACGGTATATATATATATATATAGTACGGGTTGAAGAGGGTGGCTGGGGGTAGTACTACGCGTCATATAGGACAGTCACTCACGTGTGATGCTTCCATTCGTGGGCCCGCGAGGTTGTCCTCCATCACTTTGACCCAACAAGGAGGTTTCTTTTTGGGTTGTGTTGTGGTAGGAGTATATAGTATGTGTCGAAGAGGGGAGGAGGGGGCCGGGGCAGCTGATATACTACACACACGTCATGAACGATCTCGCTCCGTGTGGGGACTTTTCGGTTTCCGAGGCAGGTGCCACAAAGTTGTGCATATTGGGTATTAAAAACATCACCAACACATTGGGCCACGTGCAGATGATGGTTGTCACTCATTCGCCTGTGACTCTTCCCTCCATGGGCCCGCGAGGTCATCGTCCATCTAATATATGACACAACAAGAAAGGTAATTTGACGAACAAGGAGGATTATTTTTGGGTTGTGTTACAGTACGTAGGAGTATATATATATTACGCGTCGAAGAGGGGAGGGGGGCAACATATATATACTACATGTCATGAACCTCGGTTCGTGTGGGGGACTTAAAGGTTTCCGAGGCAGGTGCCACATCAAAGTTCTGCATACATATTAGGTATTCAGACATCACAACCACACATCTCCATACATGTGTTTGGCTACAAGCAAGCGATGGCGGTTGTCCTCTAGCACTCACTCACGGGGTTATTGGCGAGATGCTTCGTCCATCTCTGTGTGCCCGCTTGGTCAATGACTTCAACTGACAGCGATAGAGGTTAATTTGACTTATAATTAGGAGGGGATTAAATTTTGGTTTGTCTTATACGGTACGGTACATGCAACTATACTTCGAGCGCATGTGTACGCACGAATCCCTCCCACCGGGTCGAAGTGGGGGGGGGGGCGAGCACGTGACACGTCATGAACCAGATCTGTGTGGGCACTGTGCGATTTTCGATGCATGCATGTGCCACATCAAAATGTTGTGCTTTTGGTATTCAAACATATATGCATATGCATCACGCATGTCCATACATATGTTTGGGGCACATGCATGCAGTGGTTGTCTTTGGACACTCTCCCTCGCTTGGTTATCATCGATAGCCTATATATTCATGGGCCCGCATGGACGTCCATCACTTCGACCAACAACACATGCAAGAGAGGTTACCAGGGTGGATTCTTCTTCTCTTGGTTCGCGTTGCCGTATAGTCGTACATCGATCATGGTGATATTCGAGACCTAAGTTCGAGGGCTCACATACACATGAATCCCTATATATATAGTATACGCGTCGTGAACCCTCACTCTGTGTGGGGACTTTCCAGTTCCAAAAGCACGATGCCACATCAAAGTTGTGCATTGGGTATATTCAAACACCACATGACACTTCATACATATGTTTGGGCCACATGCACGCAGTGGTTGTCTTCAGGCACTCCCTCGTGTGGTTATCGGCGACAAGCTAGCCTATTTTGTGGGGCCACATGTGGACGTCCATGCATGACTTTGACCCAACAACAAGAGAGGTTATACGACCAAGGTGGTGATTCTTCTTGGTCCGTCTTACAATACGCCTTGGTGAGATGCCCCCTCCCACCGACTCAAAGTGTGTGTGTTGGGGGAGGGGAGCATAATACTACTTCGCACTAGATGAACCTCCGTGGGGTCGGGGATGTCCGGTTAATTTGCGATGCACATGTGCCACATCAAATTTGTGATTTGGTTATTTAAATATCACACCACATCGTTTTCACACACACACACAAACACATATTGGGCCACCCGTGGGTGTGGTTCGTATGTGGTCTCACCCATCTAACGCCAGAAGAACACATCTATGGGCCCGCACACGGTCCACATTTGATCGGAAGCAAAGGGGGGGGGGGGTTGACCATGATGTACTCCTTTCGGTTTCGTGTTATGGTAGGGTGAGATGTCAGACCTAGCTATTTGGGGGCATGCGTTCGTAGCTAGGATTCCCCTCCCGACAACATGAAGTGTGTGTGTGTGTGTGTTTGTGGGGGGGGGGGGCTAGCAATAATAACGTGCGCTTTGTGCGACAGGTGCCACATCAAAGTTGTGCATTGGGTATTTGAACATGAAACCACCCTTTTCATACATATATTTGGTCCACATGCAAGTGTGTTCATGTTTTGACCCTTTCCCTCTTTTTTGCCAAATTTATAAACAGCAGACGAGTCAGACGCAGCAACAGTCTGCGATCGGGTACGAAACAGACACGGTGCTCTAGGACTACCCGTGTGCCGCGCCCCTGCCCCTGTCACCCACATGATCACAATAGATTGGGATCCACAAGGCTTCCCTCTCCCTCTCGAAAATATCTACTCCCTCGCAATCTCAAAAATATCTACCCGCCTAGATGGTTTTTCTATTTGATAGCACACGATTAGTATGTGTGGACCGTGTGCGATGCCTGTTACTCCCGCTCTGCTTCAATCAGTAGATCCAAATTTTTAGTAGCCCCGGCATTTTATTCCCACCTGCATCCCTCGCAATCTCAAAAATATCTGCTCGGCTGGAGTGTTTTTCTGTTTGATAGCACACGATTATTATGTTTTAACCGTGTGTGATGTTCGGTACTCCCGCCCCGCTCTGCTTCAATCCCTTGATCCAAATTTTTGGTAGCCCTGCCATTTTACTCCCGCCTAGTAAAATTTTCAGTACCCGCGCCATCTCCTCAAACACCACCTTGGACGCCCTCCACACACACACACCCCAAATCCTTCGCTCACCCCAAATCCCCCGCTCACACACATACACACCACCCCTTCCTCGTTCCAAACCTAGCTAGGTCGTCGCCACCGCCGCTGCGCCGCCTCCATCATCAACCTCTGCCGGTCTGCCCATGCAGTTTACCCACCGATATACATACCCTCGCCGCCCTGAGTTTCTTAGATGACGCCCGCGAAACACCCCCTTTCCCAGAGATCCCCATCGCCACCCCCTCCCCTACTCCAGAGCATCGTAGCCTAGACCCGGCTACACTTCCCGGGGAGCTCAAGGAGCGAATGTCCCAAAAGAGCTTTACCGCGGCCTCTTCGCCCGACGTCGGCGAGGTGGCCACCAAGGAAGCTGACGACGATGACTGGACCTGGATTGAGCCTTTCAATCAGCGGGCTAGAGTATTCTAGCATGTCGCGGATGCCGTCTACGACATCGAGGTCGTCGATAACGATGACTTGACGCGGGCTATGTCACAGGTTAAGTTGCCCACCCCCAACCCTTCGGGTTCGACACCCGTCGATCTCATCGATGGCCCTGCCACTGATCTCCTGCGGCTCGTTATGAACAATTTGCCATCCTTCATTGCCATGGAGCCCCTTTTGTCATTTCTGAAGGACACGTTCTGTGACGCTGGCTTGGGATCCTCAGTTGGCAAGTGAGACCTCATCGACGGTGACCACGAGGAGGTGCCAATCTGTGACAAGTGAGGAAACCCATGATTTGTTTTCTTGAACACCTTTTGTAGTGAGAACCTGTCCAGTATTTATTGCTATATTTGGTTGTTTGCATTACGCCTTGTTTATTTCCATGATTTTTGGTTGTTCGGTTGTTTGTAGTTAGCATATGTCCAGTTTCAATTGCCATCTTTGGTTGTTCTTAGTATGCCTTGTTTATTTCAGCTATTCACAGTGTGATGTTCTATATGTGCTAGTATGAACTGTGCAGTTCAATTTCATCAATACCAATTTTAATAATAGCTCTATGAATGACTATATTTGGTTGCTGTTAAGCATGTTGCACTCCCTCCGAATCTTTTTAGTTCGCATATAAGATTTGTCTAAAGTCAAGCCTCGTAAAGTTTGACCAACTTTATAGAAAAAATACCAACATTCACAATATGAAATCAATATCAGTAGATGTGTCATGACTTAAATTTTCATATTGTATAACATTAGCATGCTAGACGTTGATATTTTTTCATATAAATAAGGTCAAACTTTATGAAGTTTGACTTCAGACAATTCTTATATGCAGAGTAAAAGGACAGGAGGGAGTATTTAACACGCCTTTCCATTTGATTTAACAATGGCACTGTTTGGATACTCTAACTTAGCTAGAGGTTAGAGTTAGTTTTCAGCTCATGACAGTTAAAAGGGAGAGAGAGATTGGTGGAATAGTTGATTGTATTGCTTGAGCCTCGTGGGCATTTATATAGGAGTACATGGTCATCTTGGAGTACAAGTCAAGGTAGAATAAATCCTATGCTATCCTACATTTCCTAAATTACATTGATACTCAACAATGCCTAACCCTAAACTAACTCTATCCAAAGAGGTGTTTGGATGACAGGGTTAGATTGACAATAAATGCACTAGGAGAACTAGCCCCAATTAGCACCTCTTGGGTGGAATAGTTGTTTTCGGTGGGTTAGACACAACTAGCTCAAACTAGCCCTCATGTTTGGATACTTTAGGGCTATTTGAGCCCAAACTATATCAAACTAACTCTAACCCATGGATCCAAACAGGGCCAATAACTAGTGTACTTAGACCTGCACAATACAAGTTTGAATGACTATCTTTGCTTGTTTTTAAATATTAGGCATGTTGCAGTTAATAACACACCTTTCCACTTCTTGTTTTTCAATATTAGGTTTTTAACAATTTGGTCTTGCACATGTAGGTCCTACTGTCAGAGGTTTTGACCCACTGTTCGACCCTTTTTGCATATGGGGAAATGTCCATGAATATCAGTCAAGTCAAGAAACTCAGAAAGATTGTTAGGATAAAGAAATTAGCGACAAAAAACTACAAGATCTTTGTCTGCACAATGAAGAAGACATCAGTTCACTACAACATGGTACTAACTGTTATACCTTGTCTTTTTAATTCCTTTGTGCCATTTCAAATCTAGAGAATATATTTATGCATATCCTTGTTTTGAGGCCTTTCCAAAGCAGTTCACTGATGATTACTCCCTTCGTAAACTAATATAAGAGCGTTTAGATAACTACTCTAGTGATCTAAACACTCTTATATTAGTTTACAGACGGAGTACCTCTCAAACCACCTGTATGGTCAGGAGGCGAGGAAGGTATTCATACAACACCCGTTCAATATTGAAGTGTTCCTGAAGAGGATGAAGGATGGATGGTCAATCATCCACATGCACTGGCCTAAAGTTGCAAAGACCTTCAACATCAATGAAAGCTCAATATTCGCCTTCCGCTTCAGCAGTTTTCCAGATGAGATTCATCTGTCTATGTACCATCTATGATGCTAATTTCGAAAGGTTATAGATTATGCATGTGAAACTTGGTGCTGGTGCAGTTGTGTAATGGGGTAGCTGAGTGCTGAAGCTATATGATGTTGTACTCTGATGTATTTCAATTATGAAATCCTGCTTCCTTAATATGAAAATGAAATATATTGTGTGCTTAATATGAAATGTCAATTAGATTAATAAATGGATTAATAATAATAGGACAATTAGCCTGCTAATGGCCAATTAGCCTGCTAATTGGGTTTTTCTATTGCAAACGGTTATTGAGAAAACACCGTGGGCGATGACCTCAGGCAACACACACAGTTTCTAGGAATAAACCATGTTGGATCAATGAACAATCACACAAGACATCCTCTTGAAAACTGTTTGCGTTAGGCCACCTTGCACAAACGTTTACCACATAAAAAGTGTGTGTAATGGACAGCCTTTGCCACACAGTTTCTTCTACGCACCATGTGTGATGCATTCAATAACGCAAACGATAAAATTGTTAATATCGTGTGCAATGGCAACGCTATCACAAACGATTTAATGGGGAAAATTGTGTGTGATGCACCTGCAAACGGAAACATTTTCCATGGAGTGACTGTGTGGGATGTATATACGAACGGAAACATACTTCTTGGACTAATTGTGTGGGATGTACATACTAACAGAAACGTATTCCTTGGATTGACTTTGTGGAATGTACATATGAACGGAAACGTTTAGCCAGGACTAACTGTGTGGGATGTACTTACGACCGGAAACGATTTGGCCTGTATAATTGTAATTTTTTTAGCACAACTGTACGTATAACCATATTTGATCACTCGCCCGTCACACACGACCTCATTTTGCCGAGCTTGTGTGACTGGAGGGCCTATCCCCGATGGTTTCTGGGTCGTGTAGGAAGGACCCCCCTATCGCGGTCACTCACTTGGTGACGATTCCAAACGCCGTCGCAGAAAGGGGTTAAAAACCGTTTGTATAGCACCTCGCTGTACCGGTGCAAGTATGTGTATCCGACAAGTTTCTTTCTAAAAATTGCGTGAGACAACAAGTTCGAGTCATACAAGTGCTAATATAGATGGGGAAATGTTTATATTCGATTCAAACACAGCAAATGCCTACATTTTTTATTAAAAAAGAAAAGTGCTGCGTAATGCCTTTCTTGTCCCTCTCCTCCTAGGGTTTACATCGAGTGCAAGGAGGGCAAAAGGAGCGCCTGGGCAGAGCTCTGGTCACCCCCGCCAGGACCAAAGTGACGCAGCCTGACAAGATCGGGAGAGCGCCTCCTCGGCAGGGAAGATGGAACCAGGGACGAAGAGAGCGGCTAGTCAAGTCACCCCCGGCAAATCGCTCTGCCGGGGTCCAGCTGAGGATGATGGTGCTGCCGACACTCAGCTGGTGATGAAGGTGCTCCTGATGTTCAGCTGGAGTCCGAGTCACCATCTTCAGACTTGACGACTGGGGGCTCGTCATCACCGTCTTCACCGTCTATGTCCTCCTCATCACTGTCTCTCGAGGAGGAGCTTTTGTCGTTGCTCGAGCAGCACCCAAGACAAGCGCCTGAAGGCCCGAAGATCTTGATGGAGAGCGTGTCTGACTCCACCAGCTTGAAGCAGAGGACGTGCCCCTTCGCAAGGTAGTGAGTGCGGGCGAAGGTTTTCCACCCGCGCCTAAGGAGCATGACGCGAGGCGCGGGGAACTCGACGTTCACCCACACAGTGCCATTACAGCAGCCGCTCACGCGCAGCCACAACCCGAGCGGCTAATCGACCTCCACCACCCTGGCGAAAGGGCGAGGGAGCCGCAGTCGACTATGGGGAGGATCGCGTAGCTCGATGATGAACTCGAGCGCCGTATCCCCCGTATGGCCCTCTACTAGGGGCGGAGCGGTTGGAGGAGAAACAACGAGTGCGCCGCCCCGTCCGCCTCGATCGCAGGAGCCGCGTCGACCCCGACCTCACCCTGTGGCCCCACCTCGTGCGCTGGCACCAGACTCTGCGGCCGAGTTGAAGCAGAAGCATGATGTCGAGGAGAAGCTCTTGCCGCCGTGGCCGATGCACGAGCCCAGCGTCTTCCCCTTGCCATGGTGGAAGCAGAAGCAAGGAAAGGGAGAAGAGGATGGTGGATGAGCATCGCTGCCCTCGCACCCCTCCTTTTATAGCGGGGAGCATGGGGCTGGCTCTCCACTACCCTAGGGCAACCGCCCCGCTCCACCAACCTGCGTCCTTGGCCGGCGTCTTGCTCCATCGATCGCCCAGTTTCGCCAATACGGCGTCCTAGCTCCTTTGATCAAAGCACTACCACCACGACCGCCCTTCTGCACCAATCCCATGCCCCGCGCCAAATCCGTGTCATGGGGAAGGGGGGAGGCTACAATAAAGGGGGAAGTGATGGTAGAAATGGCAGTTACCCCAAATCAAGCGCGTTCACCATAACGGCATGTTGCATGTGCGTACGCCCCTGGTTTTTGACGCGAATGGCCTGCATCGTCCAAACGTCGAAGATATCAGGGTGAAGCTAGGGGCTGACCTAAATGCAGATTAATGAAGAAGCAAAGAAGATTCCAAGACGTAGTGCCTATTCCCGGCAAGATCGATGTCCGCGTCTGTGCATTATTAGGCCTAGCCCAATGACGCTCGACGGCACATGTGATCTAGGCCTGGGGGCTCCTATCGGTGCAACAAACATGGGCGTTTGCTGCCCTGACTTATGCACAGACATATTGCAGCTCTCCCGGCAAGTATCAAGCTTCATAACAAAATTAGACCAGAGAAGCCACTCTTCGTGAGATCAAGGAGCGCATCAAGGAGACCAAGGCCTAGAGCAAGCCACTAGATTCAAAATAGAAGCAACCAACCCCAACAAAAGCGAGCCGGCAAGTCACGGCCCAGCTAGCCCCTCGAGCACTGACTTCCCGCCAAACGCCAGCGCTCCACCTCTCTGGCCAGCTGGTCGCTGATCAGTGAGGTGTCGAGCCCGCATGTGATTAGGTGGAGGCCGCCCATACGTGTCAGCTTGCTGGGAAGGAGGATTACCTTTATTGACACCCGTCCTAATGGCGTGTCAAGCTAATAAGAGGTAGTTGGATAAGCGGTGCATCAACCTTGCCGGGGTTCTTCCTCCACATGACACCTAGCAGTGCATTTAATGCACTTTTGTCCTAACTAGCAGAGTTAGGTATGATAGTTCTATATTAGTCTAATCACCCTGTAATGAACTTTTTGCCACTGTGGTAACCCCTTAAGCTATAAAAGGAGGGCCAGGGCAACCTTTACACGGGTTCGAACCCTGGCAACCCACACACCTAGGTATCCATGCAGCTGCCCTCTCCTAGCGACTTGTCGGGGGAGAGCGCTCCGTGTACTTTCTTCCACATCCACCCAATATACCAAAGCAGGAGTAGGGTTTTACGCTTCACAGCGGCCCGAACCTGGGTAAAATCATGGCGTCTCTTGTTGTGCTTGCTCTTCGCGCCAATTGACCCCGAGCAGAACCAGCAAAGGGGCAGCCCTGCCCCAAAGATCGCTGGCACCACATTGACAATCTTGGCTTCCCCCATGTCCCCACCACGAATCCCACACCGATTTTTCTTTTCTCCCATCAATTTTCACCACGAAATGGTGAAATTTCCGCCATCCGTGTGTCCACGGGCCCCAGACCCTATGTCCACGGGCCCCGGAAAAGTCTCTGGACACCCTGTGCCCATGGCCCTATACCATGTGCACGGGACCCCGTACCCACGGCCTCCTACCCCCGTGCGCATGCCCCTCCTAGTTCAGCCGCCACCGCTTCACTATTTTCGCCATAACTCTCGCATCCGGAGTCCGATTTCGACGTTCTTTAGCTCGTTGAGTAGCTATTGACATACCCCATCCATCTAGATAGGTTCCAATATCATTTGACTCCATCAAAATATTGACATTTTGGCATCTTTGCCTAGGCCCTCCACTATATCAGCCGCAAAACCACCATAGCTTTCCGCAACCTAACCAATTTTGATACATATAGCAGTTGTGGTTGCTTGAGTTGTGACTTTAGTCTCCTAAGGTGTTTTGGCTACTTAGGGACGGTTGCTTCTTCATCAACCACCACCACCACTTCCGCATTGGCATCTCTGAAACCACCACCGCATTTCTGCTACCACCATTTGACATTTGACATTTGAGATTTTGAGTTCGCGGTTTTTTACCGTTTCCTAAGGTGTTTCGGCTACTTAGGAACAGTCCGACATCAACCACACCACTACTCATCATCGCCCGAGACGTGACATCGACAACGACCACCTCATCATCATTCTCCCTTGCTTACAAACGACATTCCACCGACGGTAACCTCGACGACATCATGTACATATTCCTTGCCATTGCATTGATCGCCCTGAGCATATTGCGTACCTTACCTATCAAGACTAGCGAGTTGAGAATTGTCCGGCCAAGCTATTTGTGCACCTTAGTGATATGCTTACGCCGCATAGCTAGTTTTAGCGTGCAATCATCTTGCTATCATCATTGTGACATAAGTCTCTCCCGTGCATATCTTACATACTTGTCTCATATCATACTTGGCTCGAGCATCAATCATATAAAAAAAGAGCAAAAAGCTTTTAAGCAAAAGACGAGATACAAAAGAGCTTGTAAGCAATAGAAATAGCATTGAGCCATTTTGCATAGTACATACACTTGGAGCTTACATACATAGCATACTTGGGATTGAAGACAGCACGTTTACTCTCATAGGTTGGTGCACAAGCGTATCTTTTCCATTTGAGCAATTGAGCTATTGTCTCTCTAGCATCCGTGCAACAAGAGCTTTTTCCATGGTAACACATTTTGTGCTCATTCCTTGGTTGCGTGGATCCCATCTATCTATCCGTGTGTGTGTTTCTTGTGTCACCATAGCTATTGATCTATTTGCTTTACATTACAATTTTGTGAATCTTCCTCAACATTTTCAATACCTTGGACTTCAATTTGCATGAATTTTGTGCCACTTGTCCTAATCAAGCCACTCGATAAGCTTTACTTTGTAGGTGTGAGTGAACAAGTCTGATACCAATTCCACTATTCTCTCATTTCACATTGAGTGACACGGGATACATCCTCAACTTTGGGAAAATGTATCTTAGTATACTTGTTGCTCTAGGATGAAGGCTCCACACCTTCCCTTTTCATGTAAATTTAATGATAATGAAACCTTGGCTTCTTATGCTAATGGTATATATGATTACTATGATGTGGAACAAATAGAAGAATTCGTTGCTTTTAAGGGTGCTTATGAAATTGAATCTTTGTTTGAAAAGTGTGAAAATTATCATGATGCTGTTTACAGACCTGAAATTTTTGCTATACTTAAATATTGCTATGATAATTATGAATATAATGCCGATATTAATGACTTTATTGAGAAAGTCTCCGCTGTCCAAGAAGAGACTAATATTATGCAGGAATCTATGGAGGAAGAAACTGATGACACTGTGAGCTCATTAGATGAAAAATATGAGGAGGAGAGCGAAGAACAAAAGGAGGAAGAGCAGATTGATCACCCGTGCCCACCTTCTAATGAGAGTAACTCTTCAACTCATACATTGTTTAATTTCCCTTCGTGCTTACCGAAGGATGATTGCTATGATAATTGCTATGATCCCTTGGATTCGTCTGAAATATCCCTTTTTGATGAAATTGATGCTTGCTATGCTTGTGGCCAGGATGCCAATATGAATGATGCTTACGGAGATGAACTCGCTATAGTTCCTTATGTTAAGAATGAAATTGTTGCTATTGCACCCACGCATGATAGTCCTATTATCTTTTTGAATTCTCCCAACTACACTATATCGGAGAAGTTTGCGCTTATTAAGGATTATATTGATGGGTTGCGTTCTACCACTACACATGATGATTTTGATGAATATAATATGCATGTGCTTGCTGCTCTTACTTGCAATTATTAAGAGAGAGGAACTACATCTCGGCCTCTCTATTCTTTCAATCCGATAAAATTGCAAGAAATTGTTTATGCTATGTATCGACATTTACTATGTGTGCATGAATTGTTCTATTATGACATGCCGATGCATAGGAAGAGAGTTAGACTTTATTGTTGCATGATATATATTACTTTGTGCTCACTACTAAATTACAAATCATTGCTAATTAAAATTGGCTTTGATATACCTTGGGATGGGTGGATCCATTACTTGAGCACTTTATGCCTAGCTTAATGGCTTTAAAGAAAGCGCAGCCAGGGAGACAACCCGGAAGTTTTAAATAGTCATTTACTTCTGTTGTGTGCTTTTCAAAAGTTTTAAAACAAAAAAATATAGAGGGGAACCTAAAAGTTTTCAAAAAGGGAAGTGAAAGTAAGAAAGACGAGCACCGTTGAAGTGGGGGAGCTCCTTGAACTTTGTTCATGCCCATGGAAACTTTGCAAATCTTGAATTACAGAAACTTTTCAACAAAAATAATTATCCCCTTGGACAAATCCATTGTATTATAAAAATAATGTGCCAAGATTTACCTTTAGGATGATTAGATTGCTTGTTTGGTATGTGCAGTGGAAAAACAGAAACTTTGGCTGTAGCGCGTGAAATTACATTTTTGACTGGAATGTCAAAAGTTTCTGAAATTTTTACATAGTAGTGATATACAAATTTTTTATTTTTTCCTAATTTTTCAGAATTTTGTAGTTACAGAAGTATGGTGAATGTTCAGATTACTACAGACTGTCCTGTTTATGACAGATTCTGTTTTTGATCCATTGTTTTGCTAGTTTTGATGAAACTATCGATTTTATAAGTGGTATAAGCCATGGAGAAGTTATAATACAGTAGCTACAATGCGAAAACAAAATATGAATGGGTTTGCAACAGTACTTAAACTGTTGATTTGTTTTATTATACTAACAGATCTCACGAGGGTTTTGTTAAGTTTTGTGTGATTGAAGTTTTCAAGTTTTGGGTGAGATCATGATGGATGAAGGAATAAGGAGTGGCAAGAGCCTAAGCTTGGGGATGCCCGAGGCACCCCAAGGTAATATTCAAGGACTCCCAAGCAACTAAGCTAGGGGATGCCCTGGAAGGATGATTAGATTGCTTGTTGGTATGTGCGGTGCAAAAACAGAAATTTGGCAGTAGTGCGTGAATTTACATTTTTTACTGGAACGTTAAAAGTTTCTGAAATTTTTACACAGTACTGATATGCAAAATGTTTATCTGTTCCTAATTTTTCAGAATTTGTGCAGTTACAGAAGTATGGTTAAAGTTCAGATTTCTACAGACTGTCCGTTTTTGACAGATTCTGTTTTTGATGCATTGTTTTGCTTGTTTTGATGGAACTATGGATTTTACCGGTGGTATAAGCCATGGAGAAGTTAGGATAAAGTAGGGATAATGAAAAAATAAAATATGAATGGGTTTGCAATAGTACTTAAAGTAGTAATTTGCTTTATTAGACTAATGGATCTCACGAAGGTTTTTGTTAAGTTTTGTGTGGGTGAAGTGTTCAAAGATCAAGGAGGTCTCGATACGAGGAGAAGGAGGAGAGGCAAGATTCAATCTTGGGGATTCCCAAGGCACCCCAAGTAAATATCCAAGGACACTCAAGCGTCTAAGCTTGGGGATTCCCCGGAAGGCATCCTATCTTTCTTCAACAAGTATCGGTATGTTTTGGTTTTCGTTTCATTCACATGATATGTGTAAATCTTGGAGCGTCGTGTGTTTTTTGCTTTTCTTTTAATAA
Organism: Thinopyrum elongatum; assembly: GCA_011799875.1. Taxonomy (NCBI): domain Eukaryota; kingdom Viridiplantae; phylum Streptophyta; class Magnoliopsida; order Poales; family Poaceae; genus Thinopyrum; species Thinopyrum elongatum. Next base: position 392,113,367 of record CM022303.1, read on the forward strand.
TGCACCATGCTGGTACGAGATAGTCCTTGGTTGATTTATAGAATGCTCATTGCACTTCACTTATATCTTTTGAGTATGGCTTTATAGAATGCGTCATGTGCTTCACTTATATCATTTGAAGTTTGGATTGCCTATTTCTCTATACATAGAAAAATGTTGTTTGTAGAATGCTCTTTTGCTTAACTTATATTTATTAGAGCATGGTCTTTTGTAGAAAGAGTTAAAATCTCTTGCTTCACTTATATCTATTTAGAGAGTCAACAGGAATTGGTCATTTGCATGGTTAGTCATGAAATCCTACATAAACTTGTGGATCACTGAATATGATGTGTTTGATTGCTTGCAATAGTTTTGCGATATATAGATGATAATATGTGGGAGGTACTAGTAAATGGTTGTGGTTAGTAGGAATATTGGTGTTAAGGTTTGTGATTCCCGAAGCATGCACGTATAGTCTCTCGTTATGCTAAGAAGTTGGAGCATGATTTGTTATTGATTGTCTTCCTTATGAGTGGCGGTCGGGGACGAGCAATGGTCTTTTCCTACCAATCTATCCCCCTAGGGGCATGCGTAGTAGTACTTTGCTTCGAGGGCTAATAAACTTTTGCAATAAGTATATGAGTTCTTTATGACTAATGTGAGCCCATGGATTATACGCACTCTTACCTTTCTGCAATTTACTAGCCTTTACGATACCGTGCATTGCCCTTTCTCACCTCAAGATGCGGTCCAAACTTCGCAGGTGCATCAAAACCCCGTGATATGATACGCTCTATCACACATAAGTCTTATTATATCTTCCTCAAAACAGCCACCATACCTACCTATTATGGCATTTCCATAGCCATTCTGAGATATATTGCCATGCAACTTCCACCGCTTCCGTTTTGATGACTTGAGCATTCACTGTCATATTGCTTTGCATGATAGTAAGATAGCTAGCATGATATTCCATGGCTTGTCCATTGATATCCTTGCTACGCTAGATCATTGCACATCCTGGTACACTGCTAGAGGCATTCATATAGAGTCATACTTTGTTTTAGGTATCGAGTTGTAATATTGAGTTGTAAGTAAATAAAAGTGTGATGATCATCGTTATTCATTATTAGATCATGTCCCAGTGAGGAAAGGATGATGGAGACTATGATTCCCCCACAAGTCGGGATGAGACTCCGGACAAAAAGGAAAAAAGTGAGGCCAAAAAGAGCCCAAGGAAAAAAAGAGAAAAAAGAAAAAAAAGAAAAAAAGAAAAAAATGAGAGAAAAAGAGAGAAGGGGCATGCTAATTCCACACTTGTGCTTCAAAGTAGCACCATGTTTTTCATAGAGAGAGTCTCCTATGTAGTCACTTTCATATACTAGTGGCAATTTTTCATTATAGAACTTGGCTTGTATATTCCGATGATGGGCTTCCTCAAATGCCCGAGGTCTTCATGAGCAAGCAAGTTGGATGCACACCCACTTAGTTTTCATGTTGAGCTTTCATACACTTATAGCTCTTAGTGCATCTGTTGCATGGCAATCCCTACTCCTCGCATTGATATCAATTGATGGGCATCTCCATAGCCCATTGATTAGCCGTGGAGATGTGAGACTTTCTTACTTTTTTTGTCTTCTCAATATTTACCCCTATCATCATACTCTATTCCACCCATAGTGTTATGTCCATGGCTTGGACTCATGTATTGCGTGGGGGTTGAAAAAGCTGAAGCGTGTTAAAAAGTATGAACAAATTGCTCGGCTTGTCATCGGGGTTGTGCATGATAAATACTTTGTGTTAAGAAGATGGAGCATGACAAGACTATATGATTTTGTAGGGATAGCGTTCTTTGGCATTGATATTTTGAAAGACATGATTGTTTGTTGGGATGCCTGGGTATTAATGCCTTTATGTCAAATTATAGACTATTGCTTTGAATCACTCGTGTCTTATTATTCATGCCATGATTAGATATATGATCAAGATTATGCTAGGTAGCATTCCACATCAAAAATTATCTTTTTTATCATTTAACTACTCGAGGACAAGCAGGAACTAAGCTTGGGGATGCTGATACGTCCCCATCATATCTATAATTTTTGATTGTTCCATGCTAATATTATACAACTTTTATATACTTTTGGCAACATTTTATATTATTTTTTGGGACTAACATATTGATCTAGTGCCCAGTGCCAGTTCCTGTTTGTTGCATGTTTTTTGTTTCACAGAATATCCATACAAACGAAGTCCAAATGCGATCAAAATTTATGGGGAATTATTTTGGAATATATGTGATTTTTGTGAGGTGGGATCAACGCAAATGGAGGCCCACGGCCTTCACAAGACACCAGGGTGCGGCCTCCCCCTAGAGCGCAGTGGTGCCTTGTGAGCACCCCTAAGTCGGTTGGGGCTCTACTTCAGGTGCAAGGAAGCTTATATCCGGAAAAAAATCGTGTTAAAATTTCAGCGCAATCGGAGTTACGGATCTCCGGGAATTTAAGAAACGGTTTTCGGCCAGAAAACAGGAACACGAAACAAAAGAGAACAAAGAGATAGATCCAATCTCGGAGGGGCTCCCGCCCCTCCGCCACCATGGAGACCATGGAACAGAGGGGGAACCCTCCTCCTATCTAGGGGGAGGCCAAGGAATAAGAAGAAGAAGAAGGGGGGCTCTCTCCCCCTCTCTCCCGGTGGCGCCGGAGTGCCGCCGGGGCAAGGATCATGATGACGATCTACATCAACAACCTTGCTACCGTCAACACCAACTTTCTCCCCCTCCATTCAGTGGTGTAACCTCTCTATTCCCGCTGCAATTCTCTACTTAAGCATGGTGCTCAACACTATATATTATTATCCAATGATATGTGGTTATCCTATGATGTTTGAGTAGATCTGTTTTGTCCTATGGGTTGGTTGATGATCATGATTGGTTTGAGTTGTATATTTTATTTTGCTGCTGTCCTACGGTGCCCTCCATGTCGCGCAAATGTGAGGGATCCCTGTTGTAGGTTGTTGCAAGACGTTCATGATTCACTTATGGTGGGTGGCTAGAGTGACAGAAGCTTACGCCCGAGTAAGGGGGTTGTTGCGTATGGGATAAAGAGGACTTGATACTTAATGCTATGGTTGGTTTTACCTTAATGATCTTTGGTAGTTGTGGATGCTTGCTAGAGTTCCAATCATAAGTGCATATGATCCAAGTATGGAAAGTAAGTTAGTTCATGCCTCTCCCTCATATAAAATTGCAATAATGATTACCGATTTAGTTATCGATCACCTAGGGACAAATAACTTTCTTGTGTGACAAAAAACTTTCTACTAAACTACTAAATTTATTATCTTGCAAATTACTCGTAGTTGTATTCTCGCAAAGTACTTTTAGTTTTATTCTTGTTCTAGGTAAAGCAAACGTTAAGTGTGTGTAGAGTTGTATCAGTAGTCGATATAACTTGAGGGAATATTTGTTCTACCTTTCGCTCCTCGTTGGGTTTGACACTCTTATTTATCCAAAAAGGCTACAAATGATCCCCTATACTTGTGGGTTATCACGAGCCCCAAAAGAAAAAGCATTTTGCTTGATGCGGTTGGCAGCTCCATAATGAATAAAAGCAACAAATTTGTCATGCAACTTGGGAATATCAAGAACGCATAAAAATGTTATGAATAGAGGCTCGGAGCAGTGCTATAGTAGCTAGTATTAAAAAAGTAGGTTAAGATGAACTGAAAGCACCAGAACTACAAGCTACTTTGCTGATGTGTAATTTAGCATAGAGAACATAGAAGCAGTCCGATACAATAATTGTAACCAATAGGTGACATCAGAATAACACCACTATCAGAAATATAGCATGCAGGATGTAAAATAGGAGGCAGTAATATCTAGGAAGTATAGTAATACTTTGGAAAAAACAAAAGCATTGTAACTACATGTGCACTGATTTATAATTTAGCACATGTAACTTGTTCATTGCCACACATTTGGACCTACAGGTGCAAGCAGAATAACACCTCTCATAAAAAATTGAATGATGCCCTGAAGAAATTCAAAGGTGTGGTGCTTATGCTAAGAAAGTGAAAGAGAATAGTACCTAATTCTCAGCGGCGTATGGGCATCATTGTCATATGTGAAACCTAAGTGTAGTCGATGGTGCTTGTGTTGCGGTTGAGTTTGGGATGGCTATCCCCGTTGGTGAAGGGGCTCCGGCGCTTCGGTTGCAGCGCCTGTCAACATTCAAGAAAGCTGAACTGTGGTAAGTGAATTGTTATATAATAAAGACGAGAAAAACCAAAGGAGTACAAATTGAAATAACCTAATTAGGCGGCCGTGTCAGTAAAGCTGGGTCGGTGTAGTTGAATATGGTGTCTGTGGAGAGGGTCCGGTGCTGTGGACGAAGACGTTGGAGAAGCACATCCGGCGCGTTGTACAATGCTTTTGGTGAGGTGGATCTATTGCGGCGGACGAGGGCTTCTATGAAGGGCCAGCGATGTGGCAGACGAGGGCATTGGTAAAGGGCCTACACTGTGGTGGACAAGGGCACCGGTGAAGCTGATCCGGTGTGGAGGACCATGATGGCGGTAAAGGAGATATGGTGCGGTAGACAAGCCAGCTCCTGAAGAGGCTCCGGTGCAGTGGTGTGTTGGCAGTTGGAGGTTCCAAGGTGCGGACGGTTGGTCCGGTGGGGTGTGAGGTGAACCGCTGCGGCAAAGGACTGGATTTGGTGGGGGGAGGTGGGGAGGGGAGGGGTTCTCGGGAAGAATGTTGGGGGCAAAAAGGGGAAAACAATGGAGTTACCAAAGCAGCCCTTTTCCATTGATGTGGCAGGGGTAAAAGAGGAATATCGCAGGGCTAAACTTTCGGGCGCGAGATATTTCGATGTGAGCTGGAAATTTGAAAGGTTTTCGCGGCTGAAATCAAATGTTCTGCTCTTGTACAGCCGACTATGATATCATGGCCGAGTATTTATTTGTTGTGCACGCAAAAAAATGCAAGTTTCAAAAATCAATGTTTCCAACTCGAAATTTAGAATGTCCATTCAATTCGAATATGGATCGTTGAGCTAGTGGAAGCAAATATTATCATATGCTCCAATTCAAATGAAATTTGGAATGTGTTTATCATAAATATGATGACAAAAACAAATCAGGGGCATACCTAGAGAGAAAATGGCCCGGTGTCCTAGCATGTGATCACTCATATTTTTCATCTTAAAGATGGGGTCTCACACACTATACTTTGCATGAAACTTTGATACGTCTCCAACGTATCTATAATTTTTTATTGTTCCATGCTATTATAGTATTAATCTTGGATGTTTATTATGCAATTATATGCAATTATACAACATTTTTTGGGACTAACCTATTAACCTAGTGCCCAGTGCCACTTGATGTTTTTTGCTTTTCAGGAAATCAATATCAAACAGAGTCCAAACGGAGAAAATTTTGGATTAATTTTTTCAGGACCAGAAGAGACCCTAGAAGGTTTCAGAGAAGACCTGACGAGCCACGAGGGAGCGATAAGCTCAGGAGGCATGCCCTAGGGCATGGGGGCGTCCCCCAGGCTTGTGGGCCCCTCGTGGCACCTCTTGACCTAATTCCGCCTCTATAAATTCTCAAATATTCCCCATACATCGAAAGCCACCCGAAATACTTTTTCGCTGCCGCAAGTTTCTGTTCTCATGAGATCCCATCTGGAGGCCTTCCCCGGCACTTTGTCATAGGGGGAATTAATCAACCATGGAGGGGCTCTACATCAACCTTGCTGCCCTTCCGATGATGTGTGAGTAGTTTACCATAGACCTATGGGTCCATATCTAGTAGCTAGATGTCTTATTCTCTCTCTTTGATCTTCAATACAATGTTCTCCTTGATGTTCTTGGACATCTATTCGATGTAATCCTTTTTTGCCGTGTGTTTCTTGGGATCCGATGAATTGTGAGTTTATGATCGGATTAACCATGAATATTATTTGAGTCTCATCTGAACTCTTTTATGCATGATTATTATAGCTTTGTATTTATCTTCAATCTATTGATTTGGTCTGGCCAACTAGATTGATTTATCTTGCAATGGGAGAGGTGCTTTGTGATGGGTTCAATCATGCGGTGATGTACATCCCAGTGGCAGAAGGGGACAAGACACGTATCTGTATTGTTGCCATTAAGGGTAAAATGATGGGGTTTATTCACATTGCTTGAGTTTACTTTGTCTACATCACGTGATCTTGCTTAAGGCATTACTCCGTTCTTTATGAACTTAATACTCTAGATGCATGCTGGATAGCGGTCGATGTGTGGAGTAATAGTAGTAGATGCAGGCAGGAGTCGGTCTACTTGTCTCGGACATGATGCCTATATACATGATCATTGCCTTGGATATCGTCATGATTATTCGCTTTTCTATCAATTGCCCAACGGTAATTTGTTTACCCACTGTATGCTATTTTCAAGAGAGAAGCCTCTAGTGAAAACTATGGCCCCCGGGTCTATTTTTATCATATATTAAAATCCAAAAATACCCTGTTACAATTTTATTTCCTTTATTTTATTTTGTGTTTTTATCTATCTATCACTACGAGATTTGATCTTTGCAATTAACCACCAAGGGATTGACAACCCCTTGTTTGTGTTGGGTGCAAGTATTTGTTATTTTGTGTGTAGGTGTTGTTCACGAGGTGTTGTGTGGTTCTCCTACTAGATTGATAACCTTGGTTCTTAACTGAGGGAAATACTTATCTCTACTGCACTGCATCATCCTCTCCTCTTCCAGGAAATCCCAACACATCTCATAAGTAGCAAACTTACAAAGAAAACACCTGGCACCCGGTGTCCTATGCACCCGGGTAGCTCAACTTGGGTACACTGCTGCAAATGTGTATGTGTATGAATAAAGTGGATGATTACATGGTTTAAACACAACCGTATATGTATATCTCTAGGTTTGATATATGAATTTGAATCACAAAATCCCAGGTTAAAAAATGTACCCCCGTTTCAGTGAATTACAAAAGCTAATAATGGAGTGGAATTCAAAATTTCCAATCGGTTTGTAATTCATGTACTTCAAAATATACCACGCATGTTCAAAAGTATCGCTATCTCATAGTCCAAAATGTGAAACAAATTGATCAAGCATGAGTGCACACACTTTTGACCATATATATCTGAATTACATTTATGTCTCTCACACATACACACCTCACTCTTTATTTGAAGCACACCACCCCGACCCCTCTTCCCCCCACACAAGCCTTTCTCTCCCTCGGACACAAATACTGGAACACATTAACCCCTCTCTCTCTTCTAAGTCTAGACCCCAATTTAGGTCTCTATCACTTTGTCTCTCGGACATGCACACATCTCTTCCCCCACTCTATAGGTCTCCCGGCATCTCTCTTTCCCAAGCACACACACTATATAGCATTGTATCTTTCCCATACACATGAAACACTGCCCCAACATCTATCTCCCTAGTTATGTGGTTCTCGCACACTCTCCACCATCTCTCCATCTCTCTCACATTGATACACACCTCAGTCGCCGCCCCCATGACACACAAACACCCTCCATCTCCTTGTGCACCTCTCTCATCTTTCCATCTCTCCCACATGTGGACCCAACCCTCCTTCCCTATATACATATATGTCGTGACTCCCTTCATAGCTCCCTAGCATATCATCGATCTCAAACTCGCACGCTGTTCTCTCCACCATCTATTTTAGATCTCTCATGAAGTCTCTCTCTCACACACAAGGACTCGCTGTCCTTGCATCTACCTACATAGGCCACTTTCGAACAACATGAACCTTGTATCCCTATCTATAGGCCACTTCCACACACAAATGAACCCTCTCCCTCTCTCTCTCTCTCTCTCTCTCTCTCTCTCTCTCTTGCTCGCTCGCTCTTTCTCTCACCCCTCTCTCACACACACTCGTTGTCTCTTCCAAATAGCCCGCTCCCCGCCCGCACCCATGCTATCCCGCTACTAGGCATGCCTTTCTCTCTATTCGACACACATGTCATATCATTCCCCCTTCCCTACTAGGTTTACATCATTAGTGGTCTCTCTTCTCCACACACAGACGGTCCCATCTATCTGGATCCTTCTTTTAAGACACACACCCTTGTATATTCTCTCCAGCTCCAGGTATATATATCCCTCTCTCTCCAACTCACACGCACACCAAAATTCTCTGTCTCTCTAAATTCACACCACTCTCACTGTGTCCGCACGTGTATCTCACACACTCACTCTCTGACAATGTCTATTTATCTCCACGATGCACAACACAAAGCCCCATGCATATTTCTCTCTCTATCCCCCCCACACACAGAAAAACACAAAGAGTCTTTTATCTGCGCCTCAATCTCTCCATATCACACACACGCACTATCTCTCTCTCGCACACACGCTCAACCAAGGTTTTCTTGCAAAAAACTTACCATCTATTCATCAACGGTCGTGGCAGTATGATGATCATGAGACATGAAAAAGAATACATCTACACATTCGTAGACCACCTAGTATGACTACGAGCACTAGAGCGAGCCGCGCGACGCCTTCATCCCCCTCCTTATCGGAGATGGGAAAACCTTGTTTTACACAGTCAGGAAGTCATCGCGCTAAGGCCCCACATGCTCAGCCGTTAAATAGAACGTAGATCCAAGTTTATTGAAACAAGTGCCAATAATATGTTTTTTTCCATAGTTTTGAGTTTTCCATCAAGATAGTCACGCATGGACGATATTTAGTTTGAATTACATACACATAAGTACTATGTAACTAGTCGTGCTTATTGGCTTCCAATGCTTAACATTCACTCCTACTTACAATATGTAGAGTATTTCACAAAAAACACCCACTTTCAACCAGCCCTAGCAAGAAACTACTGTACAAAAAATAGCAAAAACGCACCAAAAATTTCTTAATCCGCTCCAAAAAAGTACTGCGAAGTGCTGATTAGGCTCGTTTAAACCCGTTTATGACAGGGTTGGCCCACACGTCCGTGCTGATGAGGCACCTTAAGTCAACACCATCTGTTTGACTGTTGTGTTCATCGTTACAACAGGTGTGACCCACATGTGAGCATCTATCCTCTTCTTCCTCCCCCAATCATTTATTTTTCTTGAACATTACGACAAACAGTCTGTATGCATGTTCGTCACTAGTGCCGGTGATGGGTGAGCTGGCCGCCGCTCCACTGGACGGGCCGGCCGCCGCGCTGTCATCCCCACGGGTTGGCTGGCTAGCCTGAGCGTGGCTTACGCGCGAGCAAGACGCCGCGCTGGCCTTCGCTCAAGCCGGATGGCTGTCCTTAGCATGGCATGCGTGAGCAAGACACCGCACCGGTGTGCCAACCTAGCTAGCAAACCTTGCACACAAGCAGTTGGATGCATCCAGCAGGGGGTGTGCTAGCTTGGCTAGCTAGCGGCCGTGAGCGGCACGTCTAGCTGGCCTCCGGGCTGTCGCAAGATGGGCTCCGCGCCGCCGGCGCTTTTGACCTCGCCTTTTGCCGGCGGTAGTGGCGGCTTCCCATGGCCAAGGATGACTAGCTGGACGGGCCAGAGGTAGGAAGTGAATCCGAGATTTTTGTTGAGACCGACTGTAGGTCCCACAAGTCATAATGCCTAACTTGCCGGTCAAATAGACGACGTTGACTTAAGGTGCCACATGGGTTTAAACATGCCTAATCTGCACTTGGTAGTTTATTGTGACGGATTAAGAAATTTTTGGTATGTTTTTGCTAATTTTTGTAGAGTAGTGGTTTCTTGGTAGAGCTGGTTGAAAAGTGGTAGATTTTTGTTAAATACTCCAATATGTATAAGGAACAATGTACTAGCGACAACTAGTGATTCTACATTGTACTACTAGTGGTCGCGGGAGTATAGCTCGTTTTGTGGGTTCATACCCCGCCGATCGCACGGCGGCCTTTTGTTAAAAAAAATTATTAACCTAGATGCGAGCAAATATTGTGTCGTTCTGCTCGAAAAAAGAACTCTATTAATCCTACCGCTCGTGTGAGAGTGTTTGGTTCTACTCCGCCTACTGGAGGAAACTTTTGAAAAAACCCGAAGATAATTGTACACGCACATAAAACATTTTGGAATATTCACTAGAACTCTGGAAACAAACAAGTCAAATTACGTTGTGAATATGGCTCATTTTGCACCGGGCCGTAAATTTTGTCCATTAACAAAATAAGTGATAATCATATTCTTTTTGTTTCTCATGCTTTAATTCAAATATATTTTTATTTCTTGTGTCATGGTTGAAATATACGTATACATGTTAAATTAGTTTGAGTTTAAATTAATAAAATTTCTTTGTACACTGGTAGTTTGACTTTTGAAGTCCGACGCATGTGTCGCACCACAATCTGGGTGCATCGGATAGCGTAGCCACATGCATGGGTTTTCCCTCCCGTATATTTCACACGTGACGACATCTCATGGCTCGCGTACTAGAGTAGTAGTATGTACTTACATAGTACATCGCAGAAGCGTTTCTCGCCTGCGTGCTCGCCTTAGCCGCCCCTCGCTTGCTGCTTCCTCAGCTGCCATCTTTAATATGAGTGCCTCCCAATTAAGCCAGAGGAGCCAGAAAAGCCTAGCACCGCATTGGGAACTGTGCAATATGGCTCTAGATAGTACTATGTAGCTTGTGGCATTGCACGCATGGACTTCGCTCCTTTTTCGGCTCTAAACTCATAAAAAAATCCTCTTTGACGCGATTTTTTTTAAACGGAGGAAAAAGCTTTGCCTCATCTCATTAATAAAGAAGGAAGGACCAACAAACAAAGTTTAACGAGATCCATTACACCTCCACAAATGGAAAAGAAAAAGGCTACTCTTGCGATATCAAAGAACTCAAATGTTTTGCCCCCCACCCCCGCAGTAACCATCACTGATGAACATGCTACTATTGTGTGCCTGAGAGGAGCGACTAAGTAGGGCAGCTATGCGCTTGAATAGAGCAGGGAGAGAACCCAGGTGTACTTTCCCTACATTGATATTAGAGCAATGGTTCTAGAGAACAGTAGTATCCTCCACTTGCAACTGTAGCTCCTTGGCCTTGACATTCAAAACTTCGTAACTAGTGCACTATAGAAGAAGAGAAAGTACTACTACTACTACTACTACTACTACTACTACTACTACTACTACTACTACTACTACTACTACTACTACTACTACTACTACTACTACTACTACTACTAGTACGTATTAAATAATAACCGCACCATCACACTACCACTAATGCGTGCCCGCATAAATTCCTTAACGAAGGGACGAGGCCCCGCGGTTACGCTCTTATCTCCTCTTCGCCAGTTCCCCTCCCCCCAAAGAGACCAAAGCAGTTTGTCGCTGCTGCCATGGATTCGCCAGGCGGTTCTCCTCCTCGTCGGGGTTGGGAGATATTGGACGACGATCCTCTGGGGAAAATCGCACACCGCTCTGACTTCCTCACCGTCGCAAGACTCGGTGCTTCCTACACCAACTATTTTAAGATGGTGCGTAAACATGCTTGCGAGAAGGCCATGCTTGTTGGTCTTCCATGCATCCTCGAGGAGAAGGTTAATCAATGGGACAATCCATTGAATAATCCACCGCAACGTGGCCATGGTTGCACATTGACTCCGCTAGAGTTGTCGACATTGAGAGGTAGTCGGATTTTGTCCGATGAGCAGGTCAGTCATGGAGTTTGATCATGTAGTGTATATTCTAAATATAGTACTTAGTTATTCCATCCTACAATTTCTCCTCTGCCTACTATCGCATATATAGGTCTGGGTTGGTGCCAATGGAGATTGGCTTGCATACCTACGACCGGATACCACCATCATTGTTCACAACATCCACAACAATGCGGCCATTCCCGTAGACCCCTTCTCCACCATTAGAATCGGCCTTCCGTACTGGCTGGGCTTGAATACGTATGATGGTGCCACCATGAGATTGAATAAGATAGCCATTGCGGACCCGTCGACAAAGCATCGGAGCTACGACGATTACTATCTCAGCATGGTGTTGGACATAAGGATTGCCATCAATACAAATGGCCCTAACAGCAGAGGCTGGCACATGTTGGTCAAGGAAGATTTGTACCCCTACTCATTCGAAGACGCCATGTGCCATGTAGGCTGCATATTCACGGTGACAAGCCAGGGGACTTGTTTCATCTGGATGCCATCCTACGGTACGGGAGATAACAAACGGAATGCACAAACTATCATTTGCATCCCTAACGGTACTCCATTATTTTGCAGGGACAAGGCATCCCCCGATCAAAATCAAAATCACCGATCCTGGATGTGCATTTGCATCCGCGATTCAATCTAACCTGGAACCTTGGAGCTAACTTTGGCAAATTGGGATCAACTATCTTAGTAGTCGTTACCCATGGTACCATTGATGTGCGACAAGGGGACACGATCTATGTCACAGAGAGTGTCGGGAGTAGTACTTTTTACCTAGGAGGAGGCGTATAGCCAGGCTCTTGAAGAATTAAGCTCACTAGCTCCCACCATTTTTTATTTTCCATGTATTAATATCTCCTTCATGTAGCCAAGAGTGGCTATATATAATAAATTGGTTATTGTACTTCGTCTATATTGGAGTAGTATTATAGTAGTTCTACTTGCTGCACAATATTACGGAGCGCCATATTTGGGCACAACATTGTCATGAATAGACCTTGACCATGTACTCACCATGTGTCTAGATCTGAGATGCCGCGTGTACTAGATGAACAGCACCGAGTTCGACCCCCGTGATGCTATGTGGGAGCCAAGGAACACTCTTGGAGAGTACTTGCTTCTCATTGGGGACATCTACCCCTTTGTGAAACAAATGCCACCTTCCATGCACGACACCGAAGGCCTTCCATTCATGAAGCATGGTTTTTTCTTCAGTGCGCACCACTGAATGAATGACATGCTGGGACACGCTATCCCTGATTTATCCCGCTTCAGCTTGGATGAGTCTCCATCATGTGGAACCGGACTAGAAAGTTGCGACAATGATTCCTATTTTCCACCGCTATGGATCGTGCCATCTATGAACAACACCTGGGACTGGAACCTAGGAGAGGACATCAAGCCCATCTATAATGTGTGAGTGGAGTATGGTAAATTGTGAATGGTACCGCTGTAAATATATGTAGAGTAGTCTTGCACAAATTATCACATGAAGTGGAGATGAACTTGGGTGGCATGTTGGCATTTTTCCTTTAGAACTTACTAGTAAATGTGTTATGTGTACGTGCAACTTGTGTGGCTATTGCACGGGCTCCAACATGCTTTGTGAGAAAAAAAGGTGGCACAACTTTGGCAATAGGTGATGTGGCAGCATCATACAGTAGCATTTGTTCGCTATAGTAGTACTACTAGGACGACAACTCGTACTCCTATAAATCTTGTCCTTGGTCTTCACCACTTCGGGAGGTCAAACAATGATGATACTATAGTACAATATCCTTCTGGCAATCTGACACCGAATGAGCTACTGCACGTCCATCGCGAGGGTGAGGACGAGGGAGAGGGCGCTGTAGTCAAAACCCTCTCCTTGTCTTGCGAGCCACCGCGCACGTGGGTGAGGGAGAGGGCGTAGGCATATGTAGTAAGCAAGCTTCTCCTCGACCCATGAGCCACCGAGTGGGTGGGCGAGGGAGAGGGCATAGTAAGAAATCTTCTCCTTAAGCTGCGAATTAACGGGACACATCAAAGTAGTAGTCCATACTGCTTCCTTTCCGGTTAATATGGCTTAATTTGAATCAAGATAAATACACTGATAATCAATGTATTTGTAACAATATGGTCACTAGACTTCATACTATGCTCATTACAGTCACTATATACGATTTGCGGTGATTATACGGTCACTAGCTCACCATAGAGTACCGTATTGCACTCTGCTGACTGGCCAAATAGTCTACATGGCACTTTGTTGACTGGTTAAATTGGCATGTGGTTTCTGGGTCCCATCTGTCAGTTGGTAGAGCAAACAAATAAGTTAAACAAAACTTTGCGCAGGCGCGACGGGAGTCCAACCCTTGTGCGTGAACCACCTTGAATGTGTATGTGTGTGCATGCACGTGTAGGTTGAGCACTGGAGCGTGAGCATGTGTGTTGAATCATGTGTTGTGTGCTGCATGGATGCGTGAGTGTTGCATGCATGCATGTGTACGTGTGAGTGTTGCATGCATGCATACATGAGGCTTCTACTCCCTCCCATTGACATGTTCATATTTCAAGCTTCATTAAAATGTTGCATGCAGGAATTAAGAGAAAACTCACCAATGCATGTAAAATTCTGGCCATTTGTTGTTCACGCATGCTTTGCAATTAATACGTTGGTGAACACAATTTTCTAGAGGAAAACGAGCCCATTAATCGAGTACTTTTGGAAAAATTCTTCGGGCACTTATCATCTACTACTACCTTGGTTGATGATTTTTTTATTGACCTATATATAGACCGGAAGGAGGGAGTAGGTACTAGTAGTACTCCTACATAATTGGCACCAGGAGCCTTGGCCAATGGTTCTTGTTGTTGGACAGGATAAGAGTAGAGGCATAGATAGATAGGAAGTCTTAGCGATCCATTATTCTCCATCTCGGTCATAGAGAACTATTCAACTAGTCTTCATAGTGAAGTGACAATACACGCTGCACCAGATAGGACACTTAATTAATAAGCTGAGCCAGTGTGTTGGTGTTACTAAATCAGCCTTACCCTAAACTGCAATCATGTTTGCCGGTGGAGCACGCTTCCGTAACTACGCGTAGCCACCTCTCTCTTCCATTAACTGACATATGGGCCCTCTTGATGTAGACCCACATGTCATTGTCTTAACTATTTACACTTCGAAGGACGGTATATCCTAGTAGTAGTACCAGTAGAATTGAGATTTATTGCACCTTCTTGCCCGTCTCTCCCTCTTCTTCCTCCTCTCTTCCCCATCGTTGGCCGCACACCATTTCCCCCTGCTCACTGCTCGCTCGCGCCATCTTCCTCGGTAGCTCGCACGTACCATATCCCCACGTTCACTGCTCGACCACACGCGCCATCTTCTTCGCTCACCTGCCCGCATCCACTTCCCCACTCGCTCGCAGGCACCGAAAACCATGATCACTCAGCACCCTAAAAAACCATATGGCAGAACCGACTAACAAGCAGAGTTGTAGTTGGAATTCCCTCCCCGATGTTCTCTTGGAGCAGATCTATAATCATATAGACCTGCTCAGCACCGTGCGTCTGGCCGCATGCTTGGTGTCTATGTACCGTGTACTCGTCAGCAGTCGGCTGGCCATTTTCAAGACACCCTGCTTGCTGATGCCTGATCCTCGTAGGTGGCCCAGACACCGACTTGACGATCCTACGGAGGTTGCCATCGTGCCCCTCGACATGCTACCACTACCGGCCCACCTGTCCTTCATGCATGGCCACTACTGGGCGGGCATGACAGCCAACTGGAACATCCTCATCCACATTCGGGTAGTCCATGGCATCTCATGGATATCTACACCCAGTGAGAGATCACCCTTCCATCGTTGGATACCACCAGCATCGAGCCTTGTGGCCCAGCGGACACTCCTGCCTAATACGCACGAGATGCGTCGAGCATTTGGTTCGACCTCTGTTTGCTAATCGTTGTAATCTGCGAAGTGCCCACAGCATCAGAAGACTACATGGATTACAAGCTCATTGCCTTGTTCAATGGGAGATTAGCCTATCTGGAATCCGGTTGTAATACATGGTTATGGCTCATCATCAATCCTGTTTAACCTGCATTTTTGTCTGATGCTATAGTGCACGATGGCATCATTTATGCGGTCGAGGACAGATTGGCTGCATATACTGGTGTAATCTATCATCGTGTAATTGTTCTGTCTCATCTCATCTTTACCATATGAATATGACTGCCTGCTGATTGTTAGAAATTTAGAATAGATAGTATGACTATAACCACATCATTGCTATATGTTCCTCTCATTTCCTAGATTTTTATGACCACACATGTTATTGTTAGAGTTGATATGAGAACAATCAGCATCTAATGATTGTTAGAATAGATATTATGAGTATAACCTCATGATTGCTATATGTTACTCCTATTTCCAAGATTATTATAACCATGCATGTTATTGTTAGAGTTCATATGAGAATAGTTGGCATCTAACTGCTATGGTAGAATATGAGTAGGCCCTCGCATAGCTGTTTTCCTCTCATTTTTACATGATGTTTGAACCATGACATATTGCTAGAATATGGTAGCCATTAGCTTTTTTTTTAATCGGGCTAGATTATGGCCATGACATTGCAATTCTCTGGCTATGATCTATGTCACTGTTATAATAATCTTAATTCCACACATAATCTGAACATGATTCTATATTTTTGTCCTTTTGGTCTCCAGTTTGATTTATTGCAGCAGATGCAAATGTGCTGGCCTTTATAATTCCAGGACCTGGAAATATACATGTTAATTGGTGGTGGTTTATCACTCGTTCAACTAATGGTGGGCATTTTATGCTCATTTGTATGTACCAAAGTGACCAAATCATTTGCAGTACAATGCGTGGGGCGTTCGCGACTGTGATAGCTATGGCTGCTTCATGTTCGAGAAAGATCTCAGCTCTGTTGGGCCAGGTGTATTCAACTGGAGGTGGGTTTACAGCCTTGGCAACCACTCCTTGTTCCTCGGGCTCAATTATCTGATCATCCAACCAATCATCGATCATATCACCTGCGATGATTATCGTGCTATGCAATTTCCATTCGCCAGGGGGAACTATGTTTAGACATCGTACCATGGGTTTCATGAATCACCATATCCAGACCGTCGATATGACTTGTTGCCAGATGATCTGCAGTGTGTGAAAGGCATCAAGCTTCCAAGCAATGAATGGCTTATGCAAACCCGACATGCGGCGATGTGGTTCATGCCAACAGCAAATATGCACAACTTGATTCGTAGTGATATCTAGACTAAACCATGTATCCTACTGCTGTAGCATGACCCTATTTTGTTGGATATTATGTACTGTAGGTAGTTTGAAGGATAGATACCTTTCTGGGATGAAGTGCATCCTACATCACCTGCGTAGCATGTACTGATAATGATGATGGAGATGCTGTGCCGAAGCCATATATATCAATTAGGCTTCAAGTGCGTACTTGTTGGTGAAAGGGTAGTCCATTGGGAATTATATTTTGTATTACTCATGTAGCCTACAAACTCTGTCGCACAGCCTTGTAACTTTGCAGGCACCTATTTTTAAGCTCCTTCTAAACACTATTGCATAATGCCCTTAAAACTAAGCCTTTAGTAATGCCCCTCTAATATTATTTAAAGCAACATGGAAGCAACCTGGAGATTGGATGAATGTACCCCATTTCTAAATTTGTAGTACTAGTAGTCCTCTATACCGTATATTGTGCTACTCATACTAGTAAATAGTACTTGTATGACTAGTAGTACCAGTATACGTCAGTCAAATTATTCATCATGTCCTCACATTAAATTGACGTGACAGCATGTTGCGCCTAAGGTGACACAAGAGTCCCAGCGGCATGTTCGGTTCACCAAAAGTGAGCCTCACCCCTCTAGTAGTCCAGCAACACTCTCCATTCTCTACAAAATCATTCTCTCATTCTCTCCCAATCTCCCCGCCTCCCAGCCGTTGCCTTGTTCTGATCTAGTTGGTATGATGAGCGATGAGCTACTGGAGCTACTATACTTCATGGCAAGTAGTCAAAAGGAAGACGCTGAGAAATTTGATCTCAACAAGGAAGCTCTTCAAGCTAGACGCATGAAGGAAGGAACCAACGAGGCCGCTCCTGTGAGTATTCGTCCCGTCGCCCTGTATGATGATGTCGACCTTTATGGGAGGTTTCAAGTCTTTAGAGTATGCATGTAGTAATGAAGTCGAGACCCTAGTTTGTTCAGGTGTCATGGACTTTAGATCTGGAGTAGCACTTATCTGCCAAAATCTTTCATCATTTACATAAACAGTTGATTGATCATACATTGAGTACCATTTAACTGGAATTAACCACTGCAAGTCCAAGAAGGATTCGCCGGTGTTGCCGGCTAGCGTCAAGTTCTTTTTTTTAGGATACACACAAGCGTGTGTATCATGTATTAAAGAAGGAGAGGGGAAAAGAGCCCCGTCCACTAGAGTCTTACATGTGATTACATACGACTACATGAAGACACTCCGTCTACCTCGAACCTATGAAGTACTAACTACTCGCCAGCCACCCACCTAGCCAAAGACCCAAGGAAAGGCGCAAGGTCACCCTTAAACAGCCATGCTGCCTTCCACGCTCGAGCCTCGCTTTCCACCCTCGCAAGGACAGCACTAGCTGAGGGTGTCACCCTATCGAAGACTACAACATTCTGATGCTTCCAAAGTTTCGACATAACTAGGGATGTTAGGGTTGGCACATCTTTTGCCTCTTTGGCTGGAAGGATCCTCGCGCTGCAATAGTTGCACCAATCCACCACCACGTTATCTGCCGTTGGTGTCCACTCCGGTTTTCGAATGCACCAAGAACTTGATGCCAGACCATTCGCGCCAAGACACACCCGATGAGCACGTGGTTCAGAGTCTCTTGCTCTTTGTCGTGGAATGGGCAAGCTGCTTGATGCAGTAGACCGCGACGGGCTAGCCGATTTGATGTCCAGCATCTGTTCCTCCCCGCAAGCAAAGCAAAGAAGCGGCACTGCTTTGGTGCCTTCGAGTTCCATGCCATCTCCGCGTACGGTGCCGTCTCCATACCCCAAAACTTAGCAGCATAAGCCGACTGAGCGGAGTACGAGCCGTTCGCCTCCCAGGCCCAGACCATCGAGTCCTCCATCGTGGGCGTTAGTTCCACCTCTGCTCCCTCTCCCACAGCCCGAACACTTCAGAAAGTGAAATATGGTCAATATCTGGCCTGACGTTTAGAGCCCATGCTCCATCTTGGAGGGCTTCAAACACCGTACGAGCTGCTCGGACCCTCTTCCGTACCCGCAGGTATAGGCCTGGTGCAATGTCTTGCACTCGCATGCCCTGGATCCACCTGTCCTCCCAGAACAGCGCCCTCGTGCCATTGCCAATCTTGGTAACTATCGTGGCCTGAAAGATCTTGCGGGCCTCATCTACAACCTTGATGTCAAACTCAGCCCATGGCCGCGATGCATCCGTACGCTGCAACCAAGGCCAGCAGGCTTGAAGGGCGAAGTTAAGCCATGTGAGATCCGGGATGCCAAGCCCGCTCGCCCACTTCGGCGCACACACCAGGCTCCAAGCAACAGCGCAGTGTCCGCCCTTGGCCTCCGCTTTCCCGCACCATAGGAAACCCCTACAGATCTTCGTGATTGCTTTGATCGTCTTCTGCGAGATATTAAGTGCTAGCATCACATGAAGCGGGATAGCACAGAGGATTGATTTGATGAGCAGCAGCCGGCTGCTTTTAGGTAGCGTCGCCCCCTTCCAGTGAGGCAACTTGCTTGCCACCTGATGAACCAAGTCATATAGCTGTGGGGTCGATAGCTTCCGAACGCTCAACGGGAGGCCCAGGTACTTGCATGGAAAATCCCCAATCGAGCATCCTAAAGATGATACATTGAGGCGTATTTGGTCTTCGGAGCATCTAATCGGCACTGCCGAAGTTTTCGCAGGTTCACTCTTAGGCCCGACGCCTGCCCAAAGGCGTCTAGAATGCATACACAAAGTTGCAGTTCTCTCTCCACTGGTTTGAGGAAAAGCGTGACGTCATCAGCGAAGATGGACATTCGTTGGTGCATTCCAGATCATGCAAGGGGGGCGAGCAACCCTCTCCCCGACGCGAGGGAAAATAGTCGATGTAGCGGCTCCATCATAAGGATGAACAACATGGGCGATAGAGGTCCTCCTTAACTAAACCCTCTCCGGTTGTGTACCGATGCACACGGCACCCCATTCACTAGAACCCACGTGGAGGAGGTTGAGAGTAGGCCAATGATCCAGTCGATCCACCTCAGGCCAAAACCCATACTAGCTAGTACCTCGATGGCAAACGGCCATTGCACCGTGTCAAATGCTTTCGAAATATCGAGCTTGACCATGACAGAGGCATTCTTCAAAGTGTGCAGTTTCCTCACAGTGCACTGTATCATCATAAAATTATTGTGGATCGGACACACTTAGATGAAGGCGCTCTGATGACTGCCCACCAGCTTGGGTAGACCCTCTGTTAGCCAAACTGAGAGGATTTTATCAAAGATTTTCACTGCCCCGTGCACTAGGCTAACCGGGCTAAAATCCCGAATCTCTTCCGCGCCATCCTTCTTAGGGATTAGAGTGACATAAGCTTTTTTGATGGCGGTTAACCCTCTCATATCCCATCTGTAGAAGTTGTCCAGCGCTTGCATGAAGTCCCCTTTGATGATATCCCAACAACAGGCATAGAAACGGCCCGTAAAACCGTCCGGCCCCGGCGCCTTATCTCTTGGCATTGATTTTAGGATGTTCGCCACCTCATCCTTCGAGAAAGGCACCTCCAGGTGCACGAGGTCGAGCTTCGGTAGGCCTAGCAGATCGAAGTTGAGGCTTCGCGTACGTTGTGGCGTCGAACAAAGAACCTCCTGAAAGTATCCATCTACCGCCTCCGCTATTTCCTCTTAGCCCGTGAGGTATTGGTCATTGCACCGTAGGCCCATGATGGCATTGCATTGCCTCTTGTGGCTGGCGTGCTGCTTGAACCATTGCTACATCTAGCCGAAGGATCAGCTCTAGGGCCAAGGCTATTTGCATTTTCACATTTCCAATCCACTTATCGCTCTAACTTTGCAATGATCTAGCTATTGCTTTTAGCTTGTTGTCGAGGACCACAAAGGGGTTGCCCACGGGAGGCACCGATGCCCAAGCGTTCTACACGACGCTACAAAAACCATCTGCCTTCGGCCAAAATGCTTCAAAATGGAACCGCTTGCCCACCCTAAAGTCAGCGTGAAGATCCAGCAAAAGGGGGCAATGGTCCGAAATGGCAGAGCCCATAGCGGAGAGGAAACACGATGGATGAAGCTCCTCCCAATCCACCATGGTGAAAACATGATCTATCTTCTCTAGAGTCACCCGTCCATGTTCGTTCGACCAAGTGTACCTCCGGCCATTAAGGTACACCTCCTTCAGCTCAAGAAGGTTTAGCTTGGCCCAGAAATGCGGCATCATGCGCCTATTTATGTGAGCATTGCTCTTATCCTCCGGGTTCGCCCGACCGCCCAAGGTCCGGCAATAAGCTCCCGGGTATCAACTAATTCCTGCATGAACTCGACCTTTTGGGCGATCGGGTTAGGGCCGTAGACCCCAGTCATCCACCAATGTAATGTCGTTTCGACCGGCGTGACAAGCGTGGTGATCGCGTTCTCCGTATAGTGGAGGCTCGAAAGCTGGACCACCAGGGGGTCCCAAGACAAGAGGATACCACCACACATGCCCGAGGCAGGGAGGTAATAGAAACTCACAAATTTACTACCCAAACAGTGCGCAACCATGCCCGAGTTTACAACTTCCATCTTAGTTTCCTGAAGGCAAACTATGTTAGGATTGGCCGCCGAGACCACTTGGTAGATTGCACTCCTCCATGCCAGATCATTGAGACCGCGGACATTCCACACAAGCACCTTGGTGGGGTGTGAAGCCATATGGAAGGCCTACATCACATCCCCCATGACGCGGCGCCTCAAGCCGCAGCCTCTGTGTCCACCGGCAACTCCACCATTGGCAGCGCTGATGGCTCCCAGCCAAACAACGCCATCCCAGCTGTAATGTGAGCATCAGCTAGTGGCTTGTTGAACAGGTCAACATACATCTTCAGCGCTTCGTCCTCGATCACCTCCCCCTCATTGGCCAGGCAGAGCTTGCGAATGAGAATCTGCTGCTGCTTGGAGGCCATAGAGGGCCTTCTGCTCTTGGCGATTCTGGCGCTCCTACGTGGCGAGCTCATGGGCATGTTGCGCTTCTGCGGCCGACGTGTCTTTGGGGCCTCTGGAACGGCCAGGATAGGCGAGATGTGCCTCTAGATCTCCTCGTAGAAAGCGTGCGCCAGCGCCCTAGGTGAAACAGGCAGGGGGTGGTCTGCATGGGCACAACATCATGCAGGGGGCCACCACTCAGCGGCATAGGCTCGAGCTCCTCAGGGCTGCCGCGTGCGCCCAGCGCATGGACTTGGAGCCTTTCTTCGCTCACTTCCAGCCGGGTCCCACCACGGCCCAACTCCTCTGTAGTGTGCGGGCTGCTGCATGAGAGCGGGACAGGGGATAGGCTATCTGGCTCGCGTGGACCCACCTGCGGCGAATCGGGCGAGGCATGGGGCTTTGGAGATAGGCTAACCAGGAACCAGTCCCCAGCGCTGTGTTCGGGCCCCACCTGCTATCTCTGTGGCGCGCTTGCCTCGGGGGCCGAGAAGGGGGGCCCCGGGGTCGAGAAGCCTCCACCAGATGCCTACCAACCACCCAGGGTGGGCCCCACAGGGGTCTTTGGTAGGATCTCTACCGAGCCAATGAGAAGTGGCCCATCTAGCTAGTCACATCCAGCTGTCATAAAACCCTCGCGAGCCCTAGTTGCCGTTGTATCCATCGTTCCCATCCATCGGGCCATGCAGACCGAAGCTGGCGACCGGTCGAGCTGCTGCTCCCAGTCCACCGCGGTGGCCCCATCTCTGAAAAGTTGCACATAGGCCTGGGACGACCGCGTCTCCACCCTCCTGGTCACCAGCCCGGTGCGGCTGAGCGTATCCGCATCGACTGCTGCGCTGCTTTTGCTTTCCACCTGACGCTACAGGAGAGGACCCCTAGCCTTATCTGAACCAGCGGCGTCAGGGCCGGGCCGGACCCGCGTCAGCGCCCGCAGAGGTAATGCTACCCTTGTCCCCATTTGAAATTGGGCTTGCCAGACCGCAGGCGGCACCGTCGCCGAAGCGGCGAAGTTTGCCATGCCCCCACCGGAGCGACCAGAGCCGCCAAGGCCCAACCGCCATGCCGGACCAGCCCCAGACCTAGGCGCGGACCTAGAGTCATCATCCTCTGACGGCGGCGGCGGCCTCGGCTCTAGCTCATCTCCATCCACCAGCACAGGCTCACCCAGCACAGAGATCTCAATTGGGTATAGCAGAGTGTGCCCTTCTGCCCACAGAGCGCCCTCTGGCCGCGTCCGTCGCCCACAAGGTGCGGCCCGGCTCATCAATAAAGAGCATCCGACAGCGTGGGATCCGCCTCGGCCGGTCCATGCGTAGCCAGACGCAGAGATCCGCCATGTCAATGTGCCTGGCTGTGCTATCGTCCATGCCTACCATGAAGCCAAGGCCACGCAGAACTGTGCTTGGCATCCTCTGGCACCAATCATGGGCAGGCAACCCCCAAAGCGAGATCGGCACAAGGTAGGGGAGGAACACTATTGTATCTTGCACTTGATGAATCCACGGCCTGAGGGAGAGGTCGAACCAGGAGGAGGACGCCCGACCGGCATGCACCATGCGATCGCGCACTGCCACATCATGGCAGAGCATGAGGAAGTCTTCGGGGAAGAAGGGCCAAATGGACATCTCTTCAGGACCGACGTCGAACTCCGCATGTAGCGTCTCCGCCGCGGAAGCCAAATCCACCTCCAGGCGCACGCCCGTGATGGACACCAGCACCGCCCGGGCGAGCTCCGCTTCCATCTGCCAAGTGTCGTCCGAGGCTTCCAGAAAAAACACTTCGACCGGCTCTAGCGGGCCAAGATCCACCTGCACCTGGGGTGGCCCCCGTTGATCGAAAGGGACGGAAAACTCCGGGCCAACGCCGCTCTCCACCGATTCTTCCGGCACCGTAGACGGCACCCGCACGATGTTGCTCCATAGTCGGACGGCCCCTGGCAGAGGAGGGCCAGGCGGCGGTGGCAGGACAATGTAGGGCCGCGCCGACGAGCTCCGGGGCAGGGGGCAGGGGGGCTAGAGTCGCCGGGCCCGCCACCCCAGGGCGGAGAGCTGGTGGGGGCGCGGCGACTGGTCGACCGGGGACGGACTATGGGGACGGGTGCAGCCGCGCGAGATGTGGCCGACCCCGCGGCACCGCACGCAGAAGATGGGGTTTCTGCATTCCACCGAGATGTGCCCATCATCGCTGCCACAATTGTAGCAACATCCATGGAGCTCCATCGGCACCCTCGAGGCTGGAGGCGGGCGAGGTGCAGCGAGCACGCACTGCCTGGAAGGGTGCTGATGCCACAGGAGCGGGCCGCGGACTGGCGGACCCCTCGTACAGCGACTCAGCTTCACCTGCCAGCCCCCCGCCCCTGGCGGCGGAGGCTGAGGCAGCCCCGCCTCACTGCCCTGAACCAGCGGGCCAAGAGCCGTGCCGACCATCGAAGGGATGATGATGGACCGAAGCTGCAGGTGTGGCTGCAGGGGCGGGGGCGAGGGCTGTTGGCACGGCCGCGACCGTTGTGAGGGTGGAGGGGCAGGGGAGGGGGGCTCCGACGAGGATGAGCCCGATAGAGAGACCAGCGAGGCCATGGCGCGGGGAAGGGGGACTGTGGTCACCGCCTCCGGAGTGGAGAGCGCCGCGGGAAGAGTGGCCGCCGGGGCCGGAGTGGCAGCCGGTGCGATGGGAGCTACGGGAGGGAGGAGGACACCCAAGCTCTAGGAATCATGCACGAAATTATCCAACTCTCCCTGGCGTCAAGTTCGATCCCACAGATCAAGAGCTGATCAAGCACCTTGATCCCAAAGTGAGTGCTGATAGCGCGAGATCTCACCCTTTCATCAATTTGTTCATACCGACCATCGACAGCGAACACGGCATATGCTACACCTATCCTGAAAAACTTACAGGTGAAACACCGATCGGCCGTCCACTTGCACAAAATATATTCCTTTGTTTATACCTCTATTTTTCTTTTTAGATGCAGACTTCGTGAAGCAATTTTCAATTTGACAGTAAATAGAAAGTGAAGCAAGTGACTGCAACATGCCAAAGATGTTCTAAAATGCAAAAGAATTCACATCCAACATAACTACAAAAATCACACCATGATTGTAAGCATGAGCAGAAAGAAAATTAGATCAAGTGCTAAGCTTACTCATAACGTAAGATCCTATTGCTCGGCCAAAGACCGCCGGCCCGTGAGATGAGGAGAACGGCAAGGGAACCAAGGAGAATGGCAGGGAAGCGACACCGCAACAAATGCTTTCCTCCTCTTGTAGTTGGTCGAT
Source organism: Thinopyrum elongatum (assembly GCA_011799875.1). NCBI lineage: Eukaryota > Viridiplantae > Streptophyta > Magnoliopsida > Poales > Poaceae > Thinopyrum > Thinopyrum elongatum. Next base: position 392,138,571 of record CM022303.1, read on the forward strand.
GAAGACTCCACCGGCTCTGGGATCCATGGCACCTTCACAAACGGCACCATGTAGTTGCTCGATTCTTCATCATCGAGATGCTCGATCTTGGATCGATAGTGCCACCACCTCTGCCTCATGATCGCCTTTGGTGAATCGGTCTGCCTCATGGCCCAGAGGAGCAGCTCTATGTGCACCTGCGCGACTCCCCTCGGATGGATCTCATTCCTGTCGCTTGGTTTCCGATATTTGCGCATCAACTGCATTGTTCCTGCTAACTGCCGTTTGTTGTCAAACTAAGAACAGATCTCCTTCAGCCTGGCTAACTTTACGTCATCGCCGCCGGCGATCTACACGTACTCCTTGTCCTTCATCGATCTACTTGGAGGTGATGTTGCAATGGAAGAGGAGCAGCGACTAGTGGTTTTGGATTGGATGGAAGACGAGAGGAGCGGCGGTCGATTTGGAATGCAAGAGGAGAGGAGCGGCGGTGGTGTTGCAATGAAGTGGAGCACCGGGCAGCGGTGGTGTTGCAATGAAGAGGAGCGCCGGATGGCGGTTTTGGATTGGACTTGAGTGGCGACGCGCTCTGAGTGGATTACTCTAATGACTAATTTGCCCCTCAAATTAAGAAGCGACGCCACTAATCTTGAGTACTGATGACCCCACGTTACGTAGTACTTTTGAGTAGTTTCTTGCCAGTACTACCTAGTACTCCCTCCGTAAAGAAATATAAGAGCGTTTAGGTCACTACTTTAGTGATCTAAACACTTTTATATTTCTTTACAGAGGGAGTACTACCTATTTAACTATCACTGGATCGAGACGAACAGACGGCTTATAAAAATGCCAACTACCCTAAAACTTGTATTTGCCAATACTGCAGGTATCACACTGAGTGGCCTAAGCAAGCTTTTCTTACAGCGCAACTCAAGGGCATTCGAAAGGGGCACGCGGACGCGTTGCAAGATACAATCGGAGTGTGGCATGCACGCGATGTGGCACAAGACCGGAAATACCATGCCGGTGAAGGTCAACGGCCGGTAGACGGGCAAAAAAAAGGTTCTGGTGCCGCACACCAACAAGAACTTTGACCAGCAAGGGACCAACTGCGTGATGCACCAGTACCACCTTGGGGAAATGGTACAAGAGAAGGAGCGGGCGCTGGTCATCTGCAAGATTTTCTACCAGACGAACACAAGAGACAGGACTAAAAAGATTATAAGTTAGTTTGGTATTGGTACTTGTTCTACCTGGTCATCTGCAAGTTGGTATTGTTGTTAAGGATCTTTCGGTATGTACTTGGCATTTGCTTCCAACCATCATGTTGAGGGTCGACATGGATATAAAGCTAAATCATTTGTTGCAAAACAAATTTTCAGGCACCTGATTTTTTTATGGTAGCATAAGCACCTGCCGTTTGAATTCCCAGTTATCCAAAATTTTATCTTCTTCAAGTACGCAGGGGATCCATCAGGTTTCACAGGATGATAGTTTGACCCAGCATGTCGGGACTGGGCTGTGGCACGCCAAGCCCAGCTGCAAATTATTATGAGAGAGGAGCGATGGATTTGGGCCTTCAACAACATTTAAGTGTCTGGACCTCGATCGCGTGAAGCGCCTCCCATGGACTCAAAAAGGCCTAGTCGGTTATTATTTAGTTGAAACAAGTAAAGTGTTCCATAATAAAATTAAATATGTGAAATGCAATGAATTTGGTCCAATTTCAATGAAAATCATCCGATTTGCGTGAAATTCGTCGTTGGAACCACAAGAGGGCTATCCATACAAAGCCTAACCATACGGAACCAGCAGGTCCATGGCCGTACGCAAGCAAGTGCATGCACTTATTATAACGATGGAAAAATAATGCTGACATCTGAGATGGTGAAACCCATGGAATTTTCAACGTAGTCAATAAACGAGAGAATTCTACAAGTACAGACTGACAACTGGGATCCAGCAGGTATATTGTTTTTTGAGGTCGAGCAAGTATCAACTCGGCTGTAGACTGCACAGGCTAGGTTTTGTTTTTAAGAGGCCTAGCCCATGACAACAATGTGGGACAAAGATCCAGCAGGTATCAACTGGCCTCTAGGCCGCATAGCCTTAGTTATATTGTTTCTTAGAACATCCGCATGCCAGTTTTTTACTGAAGAAAATGCATAGCCCAATTCTATTTTCCTCTAAAAACACCATGTCCAACTTCCGTTTTCTGATCTCTACCTATAATTTTATTAGTTTATATATTATTATATTGAAAATACATAAAGTTCCCTTTTCACCTGTACTTCCTTATATTTTTTGTTTTGTCCCTCCCAGCACTGATTTTTTTACCACTGGTTTTCCCTAAAACCAACTCAATTGTCTAACGTCTTATTAGCTTACGAAAATAAAACAATATTTTGTATGCAAAATCAATAAGTTTTTACAAAATAAATGTTTATCATTATAAGTTGGTAGGTTAATCATGCTGATTACGTACAAAAATCATTACAAAACATGTTAAGATTTTATAGACCAATGTAATCATAGAATTGCAATGATGTCTCAATGTACCATAGTGTTTATGCGCCCGTCGCAACTCACATGCAAATTATCTACTTCATAATAAAATGCCTAGACCAGGTTTATTTTCACATTACTCGGTCTAGCCATGCTGGGCTGCAAATTGTTTTTTTTCTTGCAAATTGCTGGGCTGCAAATCTTTCAAGAAAAGGATGGATGCATTTGGCTTGCCCAGAAAATGGGCTCTAACAAGTAATAAGAAATGGGCTGTAATAAGTATTAACAAATGGGCTATAAATATAAAGAAATCAGCAAGCTGGCAATTACCCCTTAAAAAAGCAATCTGGCGATTATTTTAAAATTTTGGTTTTTTGATATTTAGATTTTAAATATCATTAGATTTTAAGCCAATTGTTTTCTAATATTTCTAACTCGAAACTTCTGGATTAAATAGTTCGGACTCCACCGAAATATGCAAAATTATGTTGAACTTTTTGACCGTGGTCCTGGGCAGAAAATAGGTTGTAAAAAATCCCTTAAGAATTAGCAAATGGGTTGTAAATTATTAAATAAAATAGCAAATGGGTTGTATGTTGTTTGCCATAGATTTGGAGGCTGACTTTTCGGCCTACTAAGTTGATGCGTACACAAGGTTTATTAAAAAAAAGAAACTTCGTCAACATTGACTCTACCAGCTTGAGGCCTAGTTAGATGTCAATCCAACGACAGTCGTGCTTCTTCAATCTCTGGTCTTCCTGCTCCAGCCGCCCAAACCAGCGCCGACAGGACTGCCTGCTCCCGCCTCCCGTGGCCGGCTGTGCTGCCGCGCAGGCCTCACCGCCCAACCCTACTCCCATAGCTGGCTTGGCCATCCATCTACTCACCCACACCTCCAGTTATTCCCCAACGATGGCAACCTCACACTACAGCCGAACCAGTAAACCCTCGTACTCCCCTTCGTGTGCGATACAACTGTCAAGTCTTCCCCTGCTCTGGGTCATTCCCTTCCTAGGCCTCGCCGTCGTCCACTGCCTTGGTGCTCTCAGTGCGGCATGGTGAACATGGTCAATGAACGACATCCATCGAAAGAGGACTGTACGTGGAGAGGCTGATAGCTGGGTCCACGGCCGCACGGAAGGAAGTGCCTCCTTATTAGCAAAATAATGATTCCTCCACCAGACAACGGGGACCCACCAGAAGGGCCTCTGTATTTCACAAAAAAAATGTTCCCCCACTAGCAGCTAGGACCCACCAGCAATATCTTCGCATGCAAGGAAGTGCCTTCTTATTACACCAAAAAGAAATGCTTCCTTTCCCTTACAGCTGGGACCCACTAGCTACATCTTCGCATGAAAGGAAGTGCCTTCTTATTATGTGCAAAACAAATTGATGCCCCTGACAACTAGGACCCACCAGGTCGAAGCATACATAGGGTTATCTTTTTGGTCGCGAACGTGTACGTACATAGCGGTCGATCGGTCTCTCTGTAGCGATGCACCATGGCTGAGTAAGGAGCGGCATGTGTAGTAGTAGAGCCGCCGACGTAGCATGTGACGCAGTCCCATCTGTACTGTGTACTCGTACGTACAGCCACGCTGCAAGAAAGTACGTACATATGGGCAGGGTCTCAAACGCGTACATAGACGGCGTCCTATTCGTCGGTAGCCAAGTATCCGGGTCGGAACGGAGAAATAGCGTCGTGTTCATCGGGTGGCAATGGAATGTGTCCTGTTCATCGAGAGCCAACCAGCTTGGACGGAACAACCGAAACAGGGTCTGGCGTACCACAGAACTGAGGATACAGCCTTCTGTTCGATCGCTTACAGTCAAAACAGGATCCGGCTCATCGGGAGGGGTCTGTCGTACCGCCAAACGCAGGAAACAAACTTCTCTCCAACCGCCTATGGTCAAAATGGGGTCCTATTCATCAAGAGGATTGTGGTGTACCACAAAATGGAGGAAATTAACTTCTATCTGACCTCCTATGGTCGAAACAGGGTCCTGTTCATCGGGAGGGGTGTGGCGTACCGCAAAACGGGACTCCACGAGCTACTGTTCATCCACCGCCTACCGTCTCGCTCCAGCCTCCATGGGCTACTGTTCATCCATCACTGACTTCCTCCAGCCTCCACCAGCTAATGTTCATCCAGCCTCCACGGGGTCCTACTCATCCACCCCCAACCAGCTAGGGTGTGGCGGCCTCCTCGGGGTTGTGTTCATCCAGCGGTAACCACATACTACCATGGGGTCATGTTCATCCAGCGGTAACAGCCTACACATGGCTGGTGTCCTTTTCATCCAACCCCCACCGGGAACTGTTCATCCATAGCCAACCAGCTGGCTGGACTCACCACATGTCTCCAATCGGTCTACGTATTGCGCGCGCGGCAGCAATGGGCACTGTTCATCTAGAGGCAACCCAACACACCAGCTGGCTACATCTCGCATGGGGGCTCAATCGGCTTCAGTGAGCAGTGAGAAGGATCGATCAGGTTTAGTTAGCAGCGAAGGAATCGGTCCGGTTCAGTAAGCAGCGAACGAATCACTCGGGTTCAGTAGCAGCGAAGGGATCGATTGATCGGCCTCAATATGTAGTGGGATCGATAGATCGGCTTCGGTACATAGCTAGGGCGATTGCTCGGGTTCAGTTAGCGAACGCCTCGCAATGATTTAGTTAGCAAGCGCCTCGCACACATGCGCGTAAAAGAGAAACGCGCAAACCACACTGCATCGCTCGGCCCCGACTACCCATCGTAACCGGAACTCCCTGTAATATTCCTCGCCCTCACTTCTACCATGATTTTTTACGTCATGGAAGGCCCAAAGAATGCCATGCAGGTGCATCTCCGGCCGGGCCACGACAAAAGCCCATTTTCTATCATAATTTTTGGTCATGGAAGTAGGAGCTCACCACATCTATGATGATACGTGTCGGTGTACTAAGATTTGGGTCCTTAGTACCTCAGACTTATGCACAGGCAGTAGCAGCCTTACCAACACCAAGGCTAGCCGGAGGGCCACTAAGGACAAGATCGAGACTAGGCGATAAGAATACAAAGAAGACATCCATGCCGTGATCAGAAGTTCAGATGATCAAGCTTGGAGTTCCCGGCAAGATCCTTGCCGGGAAGCTAGCAAAGACACGGCAAGCTCCGAGCCCGGCAAGAATCCCAGTACATTGCCACCTCTCGACCTCATCGATCAGGTTGTCACTTGTCGTATAGGTGTCGAGCGGCAGGTAGTTATGTGAGTCTTGTCTGGGCACATGTCAGCTCGCCGCCGAAGACACAACTTTAATGACACCCGTCCCAGGATTGTGTCAAGGAAATATAAGGTAGATGGGAGAACAACATAGAAGGAAAGACAACTCTTGGCGAGGAGCTCCATCAACGTGACACCTCACGGCGCAATTAATGTGTTTGTCCTAATCTATCGGAGTTAGGTATTTGGCACTGTAGCCGCTATTCACCTTATGTAAAGACCATTTTGCCATTGTGGTAACCCCGTTCTCTATAAAAGGAGGCCCATGGCTACCTTTACAAGGGTTGACACTTGGCACAAACACGTGCGTAGCTGTACTTCCCGCACAACCTTGCCGGCAAGTTGCGCTCCTTGTGCTAGTGCTCATACATCCAATACACCAAAGCAGGAGTAGGGTGTCGGATTCAGGGCTCCGCAGACCCAAAGAAGGTTCGAACTCTGGGGCGTGTGCGAAGAACTCAACCAATCCAGCCAACCAAATGTGCCGCCCTACAGCCTAGCTCGAAGAATAGGGAAGAAGATGGACACGCCCGTTTACCTAGGTTCGGGCCACCTTGCGGTGTGATACCCTACTCCTGCTTTGTGGTGGATTAGCCTCGCGAGGGGCTGAGGATGAACTAGTACAGAGGATGAACAAGCTCGCGAGGCTTGCTCTCGTGAGAGATAGTGGCCTCGGTCCTCTTCCCCAAAAATGAAGGCGGGAAGGGATTCCACAACGGCCAATTTGAAAGGGGGCAAGTAGTACATCTTATCCTGACGAAAGGTGGTCTTCACCTGCAAAGCTTCTGCTCGTGGTCTCGGCGATGACATCCATCCTGCCATCCTGGCGGTCTTGGTCTCGTTGCACAGGAATGGAAACCTTTGGGTGATTCCTCAGGACCCCGCGCATGCGCTTGCCTCCTTAGCACCAAAGAGGAAACCTGCTGCTCTATGCCCGCTGGCGCCCGCCTGGCCTTGGTCGTCATGGCTTGTGTTGTAGATGGGCCGTACCAGGCCGCCGATGGCGCCACGCCGTGGGCCGCAGGCAGGCAAGTCTTGGTACCCTGGTTCCCAGAACGCCGACAGTAGCCCCCGGGCCCAAGGCGCGCTCGGACTTGGCTTCGAGGCGAAGCCAAAGGGCAAGGGCGAAACACCATGGGCCCCAATCACCTACGGGCCAGGCCGACGAGTGGCGCTTGATGGGACATGGGTGTCTCCACTTCCCCACGCTGCCTCAGCAAACGCACGACTTGACAACTGCCTGGCGCACGCGGCCCAGCCATCATTGCCACTGCGCTTGCCTTCTGCTCCCCTTCCTTCCTGTGAACTCTCGTCTTCCTTACCAAGCTCCATGCCATCTCCCATCCACTCCGCCGCCATGGCTCCCAGGACGAAGAAGGGGAAGGCCCGAGTGGCCGTGGAGCCCTCGCCGGTGCCGGAACCGGCGCTGGACCGGTCCATCGTGATCAACCGTGAGGGGGTGGACAAAGTCCAGCAGGCCCTTGCCTCCGATTCCAATGAATGGAAGGCGATGATGGTCTGGCCTGCTTCTCGGGCCTTGATCGACATGGAGGCCACCTAAATCCCCCTCCATCTCCACACTCTCTTTGCCGGCCTGCTGCCTCCGTTCTCCGATTTCTTCAACGCAGTGCTTTCGCACTACCAGATCCACGCGCTGCATCTGGATCCTGGGTCTATCATCCACCTCTCTGCTTTCGCCTTCTTGTGTGAGGGTTTCGTGGGCATCGCTCTGTTCGTGGCCCTGCTCCGCCATTTCTTCTTGCTCCACTTGGTCGATGGCAGGCGATGCTCGGGTGTGTGTCGTTCCAGGCGGCGGCGGCGACTGCTGGCTCCGGCATCAACTTCACGCTCCGCCCGAATACAAGGGGGTTCTAGAAGTAGTGGGTGTATGTGGATGCCACCGTGCTCAGCCCCCCGCTCCTTCTTCCATCGGCGCCGACAGAGACAAGCTCCGGTTGGGGGCACGCGGAGCTTGCCGACTCGCAGATTGTGCGCATCTTGTCCAGGCTGGCCAAGCTGAGGCAAGAGGGGGTGACGATGGCGATGGTGGTGAAGGCATTTGTCTGACGGCGCATTGCTCCGCTCCAGCATCATACTCGCCAATGTGGGCCTTCTACGGCCCCCACGACCCCATAAGGCTCCAGGTGCCCTCGCTCTCCCCAAAGACGCTGCACAGGGTGTTGCAGCTCCTGACCGGTGGGGATCCCAACGCGCTTCCCGTTGAGGGGCGCCCCTTGTACAACAGCTCGAACGGGAAGGCCTTTGCCAAGAAGATGTCGCGCTTTGACGAGTGGGGGTTGCTCCCCGAGGGCCACGAGGGGCCTCATGAGAACCCCATCTTGGTTTCTCCTGTGCTCGTCAGTCCTGTGGTGCGCGCCCCAGAGGTTGCCGCGGTGGAGCGAGTGCCACCAGGGACTCTTGAGGTGGCCGCTGGAGAGCGAGCGCCACCGCGCGCACCCGAGGCAACGGCTTACACCCATGCAAGCATCACGGGAGGAGCCCCGTCCATGGGGGCAGCTGCCGCCGCTGCCGTGAAAGGCCGCGCGCCGACCCGCGGCGTGCCCTCTCCAGACCTCGGGGTGTCCCGCAAGAGGAAGACACTTGGGAGCCTCTGCGGCCCCGCTCCCCGGGCCCTGAAGAAGGGGACGTGGATAGCCGCGGATGAGTAAGTACCTTGCACCCTTTGACTTCCGCATATCGTGCCCTCTTCTAACTTTTGCTCCTCAGGATCCCTTCCATCGCGGGGGTGAGCCCGCCTGTAGCGCGACCTCAGGAGGCTTCCGGTCCGGTTGGGACCCTGGGCCTCATGAGACCAGATGCAGCGTGCGAGGTGGCATATGCCCACGAGCTGAGACTGCTCCTGGGGGACAACGGGCCTTCACTCCCGGCGTCCTTCTTTCAGAGCAGCCTCTGGGGCACAGCGGCTGTGCCGAGGGCTCCTCTGTTGGTCCTTGCTGGCGACTGGGCGGCCTATGCGATTGCCCTGTCGTCTGCTCGGGGGGCAGTTGGGGAAGCTCCAGCCCCCAGTCCCTTTCCGGAGGCTGGTGAGTCCTCACGCGTTCCTCAGGCTGACCGGAGCGCGGGGGAAGGGATCGGCCAAGCCTTGGAGTTCACGCGTGGGCGCAGCGTTGTCCATCATGACCTCCTCCGGGAAGTGACAAGCACGCTGGGCCGTCTTGGGGAGGAGCTTGCCGACATCGACACGCACCTCAAGGCGGAGGGCCTTCTCCTGGCACGCGAATGGCACTAGTTGAAAGTCGGCATCAACCTTGGCCGCTTGCAGCACGAGCATGCCCGCGCGGAGGCAGAGGAGTTTCTTGCGGCGTCGCAAGGGCTCGCAATCGTGCCCTGGAGGAGGCCCGAGCCGCGGACCGCCGTCACGATGCGGCAGAGGCGCGTGAGAGGGAGCTCCAAGCCTCCAACGCCCTACTCGAGCAATGAGTTCGGGCGCGCATGGCGGCGCTTGCTGCCCCGACCACCGGGCCGTCCGCGAGCACGGCGAAGCCCTGTACGCCCGACGACTTGCTGACGCTGGAGGTGGTGGAGCTGAGCTTAGAACGCGAGCGACTGGAGGTGATGGAGCGCCAGGTGGTCACGGCCGACGAGGCCCTTGACTCTCAGGAGGTGAGCATCCCGTGGGAGGTCGAGCAGAAGGTGGCGGAGATTCGTGCGACCCTTGTCGAGGAATATCGCCAGAAGCTGGGGCTCCAGGAGGCTCGCTTCTAGCGATGGCATGCTGAACTACAGGGCGAGGCTGATGCCCTCAAAGCGAAGCTGGCTGCGGCCGAGCGGCGCGAGAAGGCCGCCGAGGCGGCCCGGGCCACTGCTGAGGCCGAGCTGTCCTCCCTTCTTCAGCAGGTCGATGGTGTTACGTCCCTCATGGAGAAAGCCTCGGACGAGGTGGGCCGCCGCCGAACACTGCAGCGCGAGTGTTCCTTGATGTTCGAGGACCTCAAGGTCAGGGCCAACCAGGCCCTAAGCACTATCTGCGACGAGAGCATCTCCCGTCCGTACGAGGCTGATGATGCTGGCTACCTCCGCTTCTTCACCCAGGTCATGACCTGCCTCGAAGGTGGGGCCACGAAGGCGTGCTAGCTCATTGAAGAGAAGAGCCACGACCTTCTCGGGTGCACATTCTCGCGCGTCTTCAGCCACCTTCTTAGCGTCGACCCCGACTTCGACTTCAGCACCGCGATAGCCCCCGTGCCCGGAGAAACTCAGGGCATCCTGGCAAGCTGGGTTGACGACCACGTGGACGACCTGATCGCGGAATTTGCCCTTGCCGACGACGTGGTTGTGCTCGCAGCCGAAGAGGATGAAGTTGTTGGTGATGATGATGACAACGATGCCGATGGCAGCGCGTCTCGCTAGGCTTGCATTTCCTTGTTTGCCTACCAAAATTTCGGATATGGCCCCGCGGGGCGTGAAAGCATTTTTCGGGGGGGGGGGGCTTCCTTGTAATGCATGAACCAATGATGTGCTATCTAAACTATTTTTGAAAATATGCCGTCGTGAGCCGGAGAGCTCCTGACTAGAGTAGTTGGCATGGCTTAGCTTTTGTGCTCGCGACCTTGGATGGGTTCTTGTACCGTAGGGACGCGCTTCTCCTGAGACGGGCCCTCCGGAGCCCCCAATCCGCGGGATCGCAGGAGGGGCTTGTGGGGGCTTAGGGCCTCCCGGTGCACCTCTGCCAGGCGTCGAGCTTCGCGGAAGTGTGGGGAAGCGCCCGACGCTGAGTGCCCCTGAAGCCCGGGGTTGAATGCCGGGCATGGTGCGTGCTTGCTGGCTCGCTCGAGAGCACCACGCGAGGAGCCAAACGCCAAAGCTTTGGCAAGGTGTGCGCACGGGCGGACCCATGGCGGATGTGCTTGACCCCGAGGGGGCCCTGACGTTGCTCAGGCTAGCTCAGATGCGCACGCCACATCCAGCCCCCGCTCGTGGGGCGCTCGGGGGGAGAGCAGCAGGCGGAAGCCGTGCCTCCCAAAACACAAATCGAAGGACAACGAAACACCATGAGTCGAAAAAATTCCCCCCTTTTTCTTTTAATAAGTGCAAGAAACTTCAAATTTCATTCCAAAGCCAGCAAATCGGATTACAAAAGAGGGCAAAAAAGATGGCCGCATCCGACGTCTCCATTGGTCTTCTAGTCTTCCCCCAGCGCGGAGCATGGGGCCTCCACTGGGCGTGGGCATAGCCATTGGGGGGCAGTGTCGATTGCCAGCGCGGAGCATGGTGCTTCCACTTGGACGTGGGTGGGAGCCCCCGTGAGGCTCAGGGGGAGCGCTCAGGAGACTCCGGGGCATGTACAGCCCCACTCATTATTACGTGAGAGTGTCACTAGCGAAGACTTGAGGGGCGCTCTTTGCCCCCTGGGCAGGAACCCCGCTCCGCGCATACCCCGGCCACCGTTGGGGCGTCCGGAAACCAGGACAGGACCAAGGGGCAAGGGACTACGCGAGCGGTGGTGAGGGGGCCGTGGGCCTCCCCCTGGGGAGAGGGCTCACCGGCACCTCCCCCAGGAGGGGACCCGCTTCTAGGTGGCACACGCCACCATAGTGGTGGCGCCACATGCCCCGCGACACGAGGGGAGCCTTGGCGCCGGGCCCCCGCTGCGTACGGGGCGCGTCCCTGCGCGACCTCCTGGTGCGCCCTGCCAGACCAGGGCGAGGCCAGCCCCCGGAGGTGTGCTGTCTTGGCACGATATACCTGCGATCCAAAGTTAGTGCGGCATATCCCGAAGATATGGGTTGTAACTGATAGCTGTTGCTGCGGGAGGTGTCGTCTGGGCGTTCGGCCAGCTCGTGGAGGGCCCTGGCCCTGCATGGCCTTGGCGACTCCGTCATCCAAGTTGATGGGGGGAACGCGCACGGGCTTCTCCTCTGCCCATAGAGCGAACCCATCGGTGGCCGCACGGGGGCTCCAGGGGCCATCATCCCATGGCCAGCCCCTAGTCCCTCTGTTCCGCCGCCCATCAACCTTGGCGCCCGGCCATGCCGGCCAGGGGGCGGTCCTTCGGCGCGGCTCCAGGAGGCGTCGCCTACCTCGATGCGTGCCAAGCCGCCGCTATGAGACCTTCGGGACCCCCTTCGGAGAGGCTGGTCGACGCAGCGGGGGCGAGCGCAAACACCGGGTGTCGCCCACGATGTGGGCAGGATGCAGAAAGGCGCCGCACCTTCGCAGGCGGCGTCAAGCAGCTCGGCGACCTGCTCAAGCAAGGCGTCATGGCCACCTTCCGCCAACCTGCATCGCAGTAACTCGCGCGCCATGACGAGCGCGGCTCGCGTGTTCGCTTGCTCCCGGCGAGCACGCAGGGTCGATGCCACAGCATAGCCAGAAGACCGCGTGATGGCACGATTGCGACGCTGCATGGGAGAGGGCGGGGGCGGCCAGTATCGCTGATGGTCGACGACGTAGGCGGCTGTGCTGGCCGCAAGGAGCGCGGGGTGGCGAGCTCCGTGACCGGGGAATGCCGCCTGGGTGGGGCGAGCGGCCCAATGCTTAGCGCAAGCTCGGGGATCCCCCGCCATGGGCGCAACGAGGCGAGGACGGGACTTGATTGACGAAGAGGCCGAGTTTCGACACGCCCCTACCTGGTGCGCCAAATGTCGGATTCAGGGCTCCGTAGACCCAAAGAAGGTTCGAACTCTGGGCGTGTGTGAAGAACTCAACCAATCCAGCCAACCAAACGCGCCGCCCTATAGCCTAGCTCGAAGAACAGGGAAGAAGATGGACACGCCTGTTTACCCAGGTTCGGGCCACCTTGCGGTGTAATACCCTACTCCTGCTTTGTGGTAGATTAGCCTCGCGAGGGGCTGAGGATGAACTAGTACAGAGGATGAACAAGCTCGCAAGGCTTGCTCTGGTGAGAGTGAGTTGTTCTGGGTCCGATCCCCCTTCCTATGGTGGTGGCTAACCTATATATAGTGGCCTCGGTCCTCTTCCCCGAAAACGAAGGCGGGAAGGGATTCCACAACGGCCAATTTGAAAGGGGATAAGTAGTACATCTTATCCTGATGAAAGGTGGTCTTCGCCTGCAAAGCTTTTGGTCGTGACGCCGCGGTGGGCTCGGCGATGACATCCGTCCTGCCGTCCTGGTGGTCTTGGTCTCATTGCACGGGAATGGAAACCTTTGGGTGATTCCTCGGGACCCCGCGCCTGCGCTTGCCTCCTTAGCACCAAAGAGGAAACCTGCTGCTCTGCGCCCGCTGGCGCCCGCCTGGCCTTGGTCGTCATGGCTTGCGTCACCTCAACCTCATGAGGTGGGCACCTGCATAGAAATCTCCACTCCTCAGGAGCTAGCCCTAGGAGGCTGCTCCCTCCGGAGGTCTTGATGTCGCCCGGCTCACGAGGCTTGGCTCCTCGCGAGGGTCTTGTCTTGAAGGTGTTGTAGATGGGCCGTACCAGGCCGCCGATGGCGCCACGCCATGGGCCGCAGGCAGGCAAGTCTGGGTACCCTGGTTCCTAGAATGCCGACATAGGGTTTTGCACTTCACAACGGCCCGAACCTGGGTAAACTTTGTGCATTCTGCTAGTTCTGCTCTTTGTGCTTTCTGACCTCCCCATTCGAACCACAAAGGGGCCTTTGCTGGTCCCATAGATCATCATATGGATGACATCTTTGGCGCACCAGGCAGGGGGATCGCTTGCACGAATCTGAACTAGCAGTCAGCGCGTCAGCTTCATCATCTTCATCGTCATGGCTCCCAAGAAGAAGGGCGCCATGGCAGTCGGTCCTTCTATGTCCAAGTTGCCGATGCCCACGCAAACAGGCAATGGCACGGGCGGCGGCGGCGGAGGCGGAGGCCATGAGCAGCTTTCGCGTTCTTTTGGCGATCAGAGCCAGGTGAGCGGCATCGTTCGTGACAACCCACATGCTACCAGGTCCAAGGACGGAGCTGATCTTCCTATGGGCAGCGTGGCGAACTCCAAGGACCGCATGGCGCCTTCCATATCGCAAACGCCAGCGCACATGTGGCGGCCATCTCAGGTCGCGCCCGATGAGCAGCGCCACGGTGTCGGCGGCTCCGATTGTTCCCATGGCAAAGCCCCTGTGGATCGTTCTCAGAATGTGCAATGCCAACATGCACGCCAACATGATGGCAAAAACAGAAGCTGTGGATGCCCTGGCAAAGTCCATTGGAAGCAAGAACACCTCTCACTCCCTGCACCTCTCCATGCTGTCAATGTCATCAGAAGCTGTTGTGCATGCAACGTTGCTTCTGAACTTCCCTCCTTCTGTGGACAAGATGAAGGAGTGGAGAGCTACCATACAAAGCCTCCTCAGCTTCGCCAACAACGACAAGCCATAGTGGGTGGGGCCCTCACAATAGCAGCCCACCGCACCGGTGCGCGCTGCTGGTGAGAGGACTGGAGGCGGTGCAGCCAGGGTGCAGTCCCCTCCATGTCAATAACAATAGCGATAGAGCCAGCGGGTCAATGCTCATGACGACATGTCCATGGCATCGTCCGATCCACAAGCTCACCATGATCAATGCCAAGTTCTTCGAGAACGGCGTGAAGAAGATGCCCATACTACCATCGAACGGTGACGGTAAGCACGCCGTCAATCTAATAGACGTGCAGGGCCTAGTGTAGATGAGCCAGCACCAGGGTACCCTGGCGGCCTACCTTACAAGGTGGGCTGCCCGGCGTTCACCCATGAGCTGCGACGAGTCCAGTGGCCCAATTCCCGGAACTTCAAGCCAGAAGTGTCGGAGAAGTACGATGGCAAGACTCACCGGTAGAAGTTCCTCAGCATCTACACCATTGCAGTACAGGCTGCTGGGGGACAAGACGACAAGATCCTCGCCAACTACTTCCTGTTTGTGCTCAAGCGCAACGTCAGGTCATGGTTGATGCAATTGCCGGAGAATTCCATCTCCTCCTGGGCAGATCTATGCCATGAGTTTGTGGCACCTTTAATGGGGGCCACAAAGCTCCTGGTCTGGAGAGTGATTTACATATCATACCGTAGAAGGAGGGCGAATCTCTCCACAAATACATACAGAGATTCAGTCGTGTACATCACAATATCCCTGATGTTCATCCTGTCGCTGTCATTAGCGCATTTCACCAGAATGTGCATAACTGCAAGATGCGGGAAGAGCTGGGCATGACCAAGGTGAGAGACATCGCCCAACTTTATGCTCTGGCCGACAAGTGTGCACATGCTGAGGAAGGAAGGAGACTTCCTAGGGAGGATGCTCACGCAGAAGTTGACTCCGAAGATGACGATGCCACCACCACTCCGAGGAAGAAAGGCCACAAGCGAAACAGGAAGCACAAGGGCAAGCCAGTGCTAGCCGTCGAGGGGACCGACAACGCTGACACCGCCAACAAGGCCAAGACTGAGAGCCCCAGCAAGGAGGTTGTTGGTTGTGCCTCATGTCAAGCCTTGGCAGCTGCCGACCAGACCGGGGGCTTCGGCAAGCAGTATTGCAAGATCCACTTTACCAATAGCCATGATGTCCAAGACTACAGACAAGTTGAGCAGCTTGTTGAGAAGCAGAAGGCTGGGTATGAGAAGCGGGACAAGGAGAAGGCTCAGGAAGGTACTGGCGGGTTCGGCAAGAAGTGTGGTGGCCGAGGAGGTCACCGCACCAAGGCCAAGCAGCAGAAGGAGAAGCCTGCTAGGGTCCGAGACAAGAAAGAAGAGGATGATGATGAGGACGAAGAGGATGATGACGAGTAAAGTGAGCACGAGTTCCAGAAGGCCGCAGAAGCAATGTGCATTAACGGAGGGGCATCTTTGTGCTACTCTCACCGCCAACTCAAGTAGTGGGTGCGTGAGGTCAATGCAGCAGAACCGGTAGTTGATGCCCAGAAGCCACTAAGATGGTCCAACATGCACATCATTTTTTATGCCGAGGACAACCCTGATCACACAACCGCGGTCGGGTGGTTGCCGTTGTTGGTTTCACCAACAATACACAACCTCAAGGTGAAAAAAAATGTTGGTTGACAGTGGGGCTGGTCTAAACTTGATCTCACCAGATGTGATCAAGTAGCTGCAGATTTCTAGTGAAGATCTCAAAAAGGCAGGCACATTTCAAGGGATCAATCCAGGAAGGAGTCAGCCGAAGGGCAAGATCACGCTGCCGGTGACATTTGGAAGTGAGCTCAATTACAAGACAGAGAAGATTGTCTTCGATGTCGTTAGGATTCCGTTACCGTACAATGGAATCCTGTGCCACCCGGCACTGGCAAAGTTCATGGCAGCATCTCACTATGCTTACAACACATTGAAGATCCCAGGGTCGATGAGCGTCATCACCATCCATTCTGACAAGAAGGATGTGCTGATCTACGCTGATCAACTCTACCGGGAAGCAGTTGCAGCATCTACTGGCAAGGCACTTGCTCCTGCCGACAAAGCACCCGGGGGGAAGAAGAGGAAGAAGATCGACAAGACCACTGACAAGAACTCCGACAAGTGATAGTAAAAAAAAGAACTCCGACAAGTGCACCTCTTCGAAGTGCTGCTCTTGGTGTATTAAACATTGGTCTTTCATACCCTGACTTATGCACAGACGAATAGCAGCTCCCCCACCAAACTAAAGTCTAAAAGCAGATTTCCAAATCAAAGAAATAGCTCTTTGGGAGATCAAGGAGCACATCAAGAAGACCAAGGTTCAAGACAAGCCTCAAGATCAACCACAAACGGAACCCTTGCCGGCAAAGCTGAGCTGGCAAGGTGAAGGCCCGACAAGCTCCGTAGCCAGCGAACCCACGCCAACTGCCAGTGTTCCACCTCGCTAGCCAGCTGGTCGTTGATCGGTGAGGTGTTGAGCACCCAGGTAGTTAGGTGGAGTTCGCCGGCACGTGTCAGCATGCTGGAAGCAAAGTTACCTTTATCGACACCCATCCAAGTAGCGTGTCAAGATAATATGAGTTAGCTAAGTAAGCGGCGCAACATCTTTGCCGGGGCTTCTCCTCTTGGAGACACCTAGCGATGCAGTAAATGCTCTTTGTCCTAACTAGCATAGTTACGTATGATAGCACTGTTTGCTATCTAATCATTATGTAATTACCTTTTTGCCACTATTGTAACCTCTTGAGCTATAAAAGGAGGGCCAGGGCAACCTTTACCAGGGTTCAAACCCATTCAAACCACATGCACACTTGCTTGTGTAGCTGCCTTCCCCTTTGCGCCTTGCCGGGGGCAAGTGCTCCTTGTACTTGTGCATCCACATTTCCAATACATCAAAGCGGAAGTAGGATATTACACCTCAAAGGTGGCCCGAACCTGGATAAACGATTGTTGTGCTTTCTGCTAGACCTACTCTTTGCGTTTTGTGCATTCCCCTCGCCGAACCACAAAAGTGCTAGATCATCCCATAGATAGTCGTTCCACATCGACATCCTTGGTGCACCAGGTAGGGGAAGCACTGGTGTGAACCTGGATTTAGACAGCGCGTCGATTTCATCGAGTTTCTTCACTATCCTCCTCATCCATGACACCCAAGAAGAAGGGCTCCATGGCGATGAAACCTTCCACGTCCAAGATTCCTTCACACGCATCCGTGGGCGACGCAGGCAGCATAGTCACCGCGAACAGCGCGAACGTCACAGTAGGCATGACCAGCGCAGGTGGCGCGGTCGTCGTGCCCAGTGCGGAAGAAGCGGGCGATGGAGTTGCTGGAGGCGGTCACCTTCCACGACCTTCTGGCGGAGACAGCAACAATGCCGCAGGTGGCGTGGGCACGCAGCTCCCACCCCCTCGATGCACCGGCGAGCGTAGCCACCGGAGCAATATTGTCCGGTCGGGCATGAGCCTAGATCCTCCCATTGTAGCGACTACGGTGATAGCGACGGAGACAACATCGAAGCACACGCCATGTCTGTCGCGAGACGGGCATGACAAAACCCCGAGTGGCGTTGTCGATCATGCACAGTGACGCCCGCATGACAAGTCGCATGTCGATCAAGCTCAATATCTTCAAGTGCCACCTCCGCTAGGCCAACCTGCTGTCACCCCTGCAGTACGACGACAAGATCGCAATGACACTATTGCTGGCTCTGCCAGGAGTCGAGCGACATCACGGTCTTCGCTATCCAACATGCCTTCGACGGAAAGGGAGGCGTTGGCGCGAGCACAAATGCTGTTGAACTTTCCTCCAATAGCAGATAAGATAGATGAGTGGGTGACCACCATTCAGAGTTTGATTGGGTTTGCGAACGCTAACAAACCCCAGCTGGTGGAGCCCTCACGACGCCCACAAACTGCACCAGTAGTTCAGACCGACGGCCATGTTGTAGGTGGAGCGCCAACGGTGCAGTCACCTCCACAGCATCAACCCCGACAGCAGCATCAACAGTCGTAGTGAACTCAATGAGCTATCATGCCTGATAATGTGTCGATGGCCTCGTCAGATCCGCAGATGCAACAAGATTAGCAGCAGGTACTGGTGGATAGGCGAGCTGAAGATGCTCGTAGCACCATTCAACCGCGCCGGGAGGTGCCATTAATCTGACGAGCGCAACAGTCTAGATGTCGACGCGCCAGCGCCTGTTGTTGGCGGGTATCTACCTTATGGTGTTGGATGCCCTGCTTTCACACGTGAGCTATGTCAAGTCCGTTAGCCATCCGTCCAGGCATTCAAACCAGCGGTGCCGGAGAAGTATGATGGCAAGCTTAACCCGATAGAGTTCCTGGGCATATACACGATCGCGGTGCAAGCTGCCGGAGAAAGAGATGAAAAGATCCTTGCGAACTATTTCCCATTGGTACTCAAACCCAATGTGAGATCTTGGTTGATGAACTTGCTGGAGGACTCCATTTCTTCATGGTCAGATCTATGCAACGAGTTCATTGGTGCTTTCACCGGGGGCCAGAAAGGCCCTGGACAGCCCAGTGACTTGCAAGTGATCCCGCAAAGAGAAGGACAAGATCTACGCAAGTATATCCAAAAATTCAGTCATGTACACCGCATCATACCAGATGTGCACCCTGCAGCGGTGATTTCTGCGTTCCATACGAACGTGCGCAACCGCAAAATGCAGGAGAAGATGAACATACGGCTGTCGACGACCGTCAACGAACTATACATGTTGGCAGACAAATGTGCATGTGCTGAGGAGGGGAGAAGGCTCCTAGGGGAAGATGCTGGCGCTGATGTCGATTCTGAGGACGAAGACGCCGCCACCCCGAAGAAGAAGGGCTAGAAGCGCAATAGAAAGCAGAAGGGCAAGTCAGTTATAGTCATGGAAGGGTCCGGCAACTCTAGTTCAAGGTAGTCAGAGTCGGGATTCGGAGTCAGATCGGTTTTCCTCAGACAGAATCGAGTCGTAAGATCGAGTCGTGGAATCGAGGATTCTACTAGATTTACTCAAATAAGATATTTTGTATGCACACAAGAAATTTATATGGGTTCTATAGAGTTTTGACACTAAATATGGAGCAAAGAACGTACACATCAATGCTAGTTGTATACCACTTCTTTTTATGGCTAACCTACCATCTAGCTCGCATGTATGGAACATATATGAGAGGGAAATATATAGAACATTTAAACCTTCAATGCATGAAATTTACTTATGTTCTTTTTAGAGTGCGTGAATAGTCGATCACTTGTCTATCTGACCTACAGTGCTAAACCTTGAAGGGTCTTGCTCTCCTTCTCTGATCAATCTTGAAGCATCCTCCTTTTCACGCCAATTCCATATGTCGACAAGCCTGATCCTCAATTTCAATCTAGGGTTTCTGAGAGCTAGATCAAAGGTGTCTACGGTTGAGCGTTTGGACTTGGGAGGGGAATAAAGGTCCATAAGGTATATGAAAAGGGATTTGGATGATGGCATACTATTTTGCTACAACTAAACAAACGGCTTAGATAAGTTAGTAGAATCGGATGTAGTCCATAGCATAGTCGGGATTGTACAGTTTTGTACAGGATTCTATGATTTGGATCGCGACTCAACATGGATTCTACCTGATCCGGATTCATAGTGGGATTTGGATCGACATGCTTCCGTAGGGTCATGAAGTCGTAGGATTCTAGCAGTCGAATCGGGATTCTGACTACCTTGCTCTAGTTCCGCCAAGAAAACCAAGACAAAGAACTCCGGCAAGGAAGCTACCGCGTGCGCTGATTGCCAGGTAGCTGCGGCGGGCGAGAAGACCGGCAAGTCTGATGAGCCGCACTGTAAGATTCACTGTACCAAGGGTCACGACCTCGAGGAGTGCAGGCAGGTTGAACAGCTGGTTGAAAAACAGAAAGCTGAGTACGAGAAGCGTGACAAGGAGAAGGACCAAGATGCACTACTGTAGGATGCTGCTAACGCGACACTACAATCAGAGACCCTTCGACAAAACTGTGTGCGATGCATTAATCGCAAATGGTGATGTAAAAAAACCGTTAAAAAAGATGCAAAACGTTTGCAATGGAGGATAAATCAAACACGGTTCATATTCTAATTACGTGGGTGATGCATGACATACGGTTAATCCATAAGAACTGTTTGCGAAGAGATAGAACAACAGAAACGGGCAGCTATATCAAGGTGTGTGCGATACACGGCATAGAGTTCGCTCGGATGAACTGTTTGCTATTAGGGAATGCAACAGAAACGGTCAGCCAGATCAGGGTATGTGCGATATATGGCATATGGTTCACTCAGATGAACTGTTTTTGATTAGGGAACACAACAGAAACATTTCAGTTTAACAAGATGTGTGTGATATATGTGGCATACAGTTCACATAGATGAATTGTTTGCGATGAGACAAAAGAACACAAATGATTCATGTAAACCAGATGTGTGTGATACGCGGCAAACAGCCCACTCGGATGAACTATTTGCGATGAGAAAATATAACACAGACAATCACTATAGTCAATTTGTGTGCGATTCTGTTTGTAGAAAAAACTAGCAGAGCGCGCGTGGAGGGATGCGACCCGAGCGAGCCTTGGCGCCTAAACGGCGAGCAGAGTGCACCACGGCCGCCTAAATGGCGAGCAAGAACATGCATAATTATTGCATATAGCAGATGAACATAGCCGGGAATAGCCATCCAACAATATTATTTTCGATGACATGCATTAATATATTCTTAGTTAAATCTAAGGTCAAAGTCTGGTACTACAAAATACAAAGGGGGTTAATAAACCACGACGGTGGTAGTACCTATACGAACACGGACGCCCAGTGCAGAAATAAATGATGTTATACACGTGTCCCGCAATCCACGCCAATGCTTCCCGCATCTTTCCTCATCGGTTTCCCGCCACCAGCAAGTGGCTTGCTCCATATGACCCAGGCGGCAACGCACTGTAGCGACGTTGTGCGCAGATCTAGTCCACACCCATCTACCATTAGTTATTCCAAGCATGCCAAGCACCAACGAAAGCTTGGCCGTCGACCCCTTCCTGCGTTACATCTTCGGCGAGGAGAACGAGCCGGAGCAGGTCGGGGAGCAAGAGCTTCATCGGCCGGTGCAGGCGCCATGGCCCATCGGCAGCGATATCACCGTGCCAGTCCTTGAGGGCGCAATGGACATATTGTAGAGGAAGTGTGATGAGCAGTTTGCCATCCACCTTGCAAAAGATCCAGAGCTGCTCGGCGGCATGATCGATGACCCACCCGAAGAGCCGCCGTCACCAGTGCTCATCGAGAGCCTAATGCCCCGCAAGGAATGGGCAGAGGACCTCTGCGATTCAGTTATGAGACAGCCAGCCTGCGGCTTCACCATTGCCGGTAGCGGCCATGTTAACCTTGATCCCGATGATGTGGTGGCCAGGCTTGAGCGCATCTTTGGTGGAGTTGACATCCCGATGAAGTAGAACATCGCCAACGTGGTATCTTGACGATGCAGGTGATGGACAGAATTTGCTACCAGGGCAGAGACATGAAAATGGAGCGGTTCTGCGGAGATTTCATGCGCATGATTGCATGTTGTCAAGCTCTTCTGGAAGAGACCAAGCAGCCCCAAGAGCCTCCCAGCGCCAGCAGCTCCGTAGGCGGAGATGGCTAACGTGGCCGCGGGTCGAGACACTTGGAATGAACGGCCGCAAGGGTGCTATGTTGATCATGTAGTCCGAGAAGACCATCGTCGGAAGGCCGCCAGCTCAGACTTTCAGCCTATGTTTTATTATAATTGTATGGAAATGTCGCATATCGACATTTTTAAGTCACTAAGCATATGTAGCCCGTGTGTGTTTTGGGCGTTGCTGCATCTGGCATTTTAAATTATCCTGAATATGTAAGACAATTATTAACCATTGCAATTGAAAATTTGCCTCAACGGTGAGCAGAGCGCGCGCAGGGACGCCAGAGCGGAGCGTGCCGTGGCCGCCTCAATGGCGAGCAAAATGCGCGGACGGACTCAAGCAGAGCGCGTCGCGGCCGCCTCAACAACGAGCAGAGCGCGCCGCGGCCGCTTGAACAGCGAGCAACCACACCTACATATTGTAATTCTGGTCAACCTTCTGGCACCACGTGGGAGGCGCGATGGCCCATCCATCGGACACGATGGTGATATCTGGACCGTGTCTGATAGTGGACAGATACCTACACGTCCGAGAACGCGGGCCCACGTATGCCATCCGGGAACTGTTTCGGGCTTCGAGACCAGAACCATCAATAAATTTTGAGCTTGTTTCTTGTCACATTCCAGATTACCACGCAATAAGTAATTGCAAATCCGTTCATATCGATCAAACCTAAACATGTTCTCACTTAACACTGGGCTATAAAAACTACCCACTCGAAAATTACTTCACAATTCCTCTTCTCATAACCCAAAAAACAGGTCTTTGCCATGGTTGGTAGGAGAAGTTTCAGGTCGACATATAACCAGGGAGCAAAGACCAAGGCCGTGGAAGCACTAGAGAGGTCCCAACGCTACGTGGCAGCCGCAGCAGTGATGTACTGGCGCGTCACGGAGCCCTCGAACGAGTTCTCACCGGCACATGAGGGCTCTCACAAGGGCACTCGCCGCGCCGGCAATAGCGACAAACTGGCGGTGTTGAAGTCCTTGGCCAGCGACAACGACATTCTCGCTGGCCTAATTAAGCAGCAGGAGTTGGTCGACAGCTTGATGAAGCTGCTCGAGATTAGCGATGCCTCGGTTGGGAAGGCGACCGGCCTCGTCCTCAAGGCCCTCGCCAAGACTGAGGAGGAGGCCGCCGGCTGGCAGAAGCTGCATGAGCAGAGAAGTGCCTCAGGGATGATGCTGAAAGCGGTCGTTGAGGAACTGATGGGTGACTTGAGGAAGCTCCGGATCGAGCGCGAGCAGGAGGTGGAGGAATCCGTGGCTGCTGTCAAGCAAAGTCGTGAGGAATTGAAGAAGGAGCTAGAGGATCTCATCGCCCGGCGATCCATCGAGGAGTAGAGACAGTAGCGACCCAGATCGTTGTCTGCGATTTCCTTCTTCTCTTGCCCCCGTGTCTTCCGGACGTTGCCACATGTGGCATTTTAAATTATCCAGAATATGTAAGACAATTATTATCTGCGCCATTGTAAATTTGTCGTCGTATTATCCATTGCCATTTTATTTGTCGTCATATTATCCATTACTACATGTGGCATTTGAAATTATCCGGAATACAAGTTGAAAACACGAACAAAGCAAATGCTAACGTCGAGCGGGGCCAGGGGCTCACAAGCAAACACCCTCCGTCCAAGTTCTTTAGTTAACCGGGTGTTAAACAACAGCTCGGCCACCATTAATGGAGAAGTTGTGAGCGAGGCGGGTGGCTGGTGGATGGAGGTCATAGAGCTCGCTTCCCGGTGAGCATGCGCGGCCTTGGCTCCTCGCACGTGCCCCATCGAGCCTGCGCGGCGGACAGGTTGCATGCGTCCTATCAAGCCTGCGTGGCGGAATGCTCGCATGCGCCCCCATTGAGTCTGCACGGCGGGCTTCTCGCGCTCGTCCCTTCTAATCAAATAGCTGCACGCACGCCACCGAGTATGGTTAAATTTTGGCACAAAATACAAAGATGACCAATGAACGAGGACCAAGGTAGTACTCTCCCATAAGAAAAGAGGGATGCGTCGCCGCACTTAAATGGTTACGGGAACACACACGGTTCATATAATACAACCGTTTGCGATATTAATGTGTCAGCTATTTGTTTCAAAAGGACTTTGTTGGCTATTAATGTGTGCGCCGTTTCCCAAACTGGATGATTTTTTTACCACGACATATATGTGCCATGTCATTAAACCATGCCAAGTTTCATGATTTTTGGGTGAGTTTTGGATTTACTGGGATTTCAAAACCAAGATTCTCAATGTTTCAGGATGATGAGACATTTGTAATTCACTCCCATTCCTTCAATGAGACCTAAACATGCACACAATGACACATGTATGATTTTCCACCCATTTTGCTTCACTGGAGCATGTGCTTGTAGTTCAAATTTGAATTATGGACATTAAATGCCTAGAAAACTCAATTAATATATAAAATGGCTAAACGAACCCTGAATAGTTTCAAATTTCAGCATGACACTCCTCTTATTCTATGTTGCCTGTAGAAAACAAAATACAAGGCCATAAGAGGTAGTGATTATCGTTTCTCCCACAAGAGGGGCATGTTTCCCTACCGGAGCCACAAGGGTTCCGAGAAGCTCCGATTTGTAAGAGGCTTGTAATATAGCTTGGCCCAAATTGGACAATACTTTTACCATGACATATATCTGCCATGTCGCGACACCATGCCAAGTTTCATGATTTTCGGGTGAGTTTTGGATTTACGGAGATTTAAAAACCAAGATTCGCAATGTTTGAGGCCGAGCCAGGACACCGAGATGGTTGAATTCATTCCCATTCCTTCCATGGGACCTAAACATGCACCCAAGGACACATGTACGATTTTTCTAGCCATTTTGGTGCACTGGAGCATGTATTTGTAGTTTAGATTTGAATTATGGACATTAAATGCCTAGAAAACTCAATTAATGTATAAAAAGGTCAAACGAACCCTGAATAATTTGAACGTTCAGCACAAATCTCCCTTTGTTCCATGTTGCCTGTAGAAGAAAATGCAAGGCGAGAAGAGGGAGCAATTATCATTTCGCCCACAAGGAGGACACGTTTCCCTATAGAAACCACCAGGGTTCTTGCGAGTGGCTCCGGGTTGTAAGAGGTTTGTAATAAAGCTTGGCCCAAATTGGACAATTTTTTTACCACAACATATATGTGCCATGACATGACACCGTGCCAACTTTCATGATTTTCTGGTGAGTTTTGGATTTACGGGGATTTAAAAATCGAGATTCCGAATGTTTGAGGACAAGCCAGGACGCCGATACAGTTGTAATTCATTCCCATTCCTTGCATGGGACCTAAACATGCACCCAAGGACACATGTACGATTTTTCTAGCCATTTTGGTGCACTGGAGCATGTATTTGTAGTTCAAATTTGAATTATGGACATTAAATGCCTAGGAAACTCAAGTAATGTATAAAAAGGCCAAATGAACCCTGAATAATTTTAAATTTCAGCATGGATATCCTGTTGTTCCATGTTGCCTATAGAAAAAAATACAAGGTGAAAAGAGGTAGCGATTATCGTTTTGCCCACAAGGGGGACACGTTTCCCTATCGGAACCACGAGGCTTCTTGAGAGAACCGACACTTTTATGCGTGTGATGCATTATGTTCTTCGCCCTTACATCGACGTATTTGTTGTGTTCTACTTCGACGATATACTTGTATTTAGCAAGTCTCTAAAAGATCATGTCACACATCTTAGAACCATTTTGCAAACTCTAAGAAAAGAGCGCCTTTATGCTAATATGGAGAAATGCCTTTTCGGTTTTGAAAAGCTTGTTTTCTGGGGATTTGTTGTGTTCTCTAAGGTTGTTCATGTAGATGAAGCTAAAATTGATGCTATTAAAACTTGGCCACAACCAACCAACTTGCAACAAGTGCGAAGTTTCCTTGGCTTAGTGGGTTTCTACTGTAGATTCGTTAAGGACTTTAGCACTATTGCATCACCTTTGCATGCCTTGAGTAAGAAGAATGCACCATTTGTTTGGGGACCATCCCAAGATACCGCATTCCATGAGCTTAAGAATTTGCTTACACATGCTCCATTGCTTGCATTACCCAACTTTGATAAAACTTTTGAAGTTCATTGCGATGCTAGTGGTAATGGCATAGGAGGTGTGTTGATGCAAGAGAAGCGCCCAATTGCTTATTTTAGTGAAAATTTTCTGGAGCACAACTCAATTATCCCATCTATGACAAAGAGTTGTACGCATTAGTGCGAGTTTTGCATGTGTGGGGACATTATCTTCACCCTCATGAATTTGTCATCCATACGAATCATGAAACGCTTAAATACCTTAAAGGTCAAACTAAATTGAATAAGCGACATGCCAAATGGAGTGAGTTTATTAAGTCTTTTCCTTATGTTAACAAGTACATTAAGGGTAAAAAGAATGTTGTGGCGGATGCTCTTTCTCGCAAATGCATGCTTGTTACTCAACTTGAATTGAATGTCATTGGTTTTGAGCACATACAAGACTTGTATGCGCATGATCCTACTTTTGCTATTCCTTATGCCAAATGTTTGACGCGTGCATCTTGGGAACGATATTATATCAAGGATGAGTATCTAATGAGAGCCAACAAACTTTGTATACCTGAGCCTTCTCTTCATTTGTTACTTTTGCAAGAGGCTCATGGAGGAGGACTTATGGGTCACTTTGGACGCAACAAGACATTCGCTACGCTCTCCAAGAACTATTTTTGGCCCAAGGTGTTCCGCGACATCTCGCGCTACACCAAGCAATGCTCTACATGTCGCAAAGCTAAGTCTAAAGCTCAATCCCATGGTATCTATATGCCACTTCCTATTCCATATCACCCATGGCAAGATATTAGTATGGACTTTTTGCTTGGTTTGCCTAGGACTCAAAATGGCAAGGATTCCATTTTAGTTGTTGTGGATCATTTCTCTAAGATGGCACACTTTATACCATGCAACAAGATAGACGATGCTTCACATGTTGCCAATCTCTTTTGTAGGGAAATCTTGCGTCTACATGGAGTGCCCAAGACTATCGTGTCGGACCGCGACGTCAAGTTCCTAAGCTACTTTTGGAAGACGCTATGCGCCAAGCTCAGAATCAAGCTCCTATTCTCCTCGGCATACCATCTACAAACCGATGGCCAAACAGAGGTCACAAACCGGACATTATCCACTCTCCTACGTGTGTTGATCAAGAAGAATCTCAAGGAGTGGGAATAATGCTTACCCATCGCCGAGTACGCCTACAACCATGCATGACATTCGACTACCGGCAAGTCACCCCTCGATGTCGTCTACAATTTCAACCCGTTGTCCCCTTTGGACATTCTACCTCTACCTCTACAAGAGTGCATAAACATGGAAGCGAGTGCACGAGCAAGCTATCTCAAGAAGGTGCATGAAGATACAAGGCACACCATCGAATGACAAGTCCAACGCCTCGCGACTAAGATCAACATCAACAAGACCCCCATGATATTCAACACTGGAGATCTTGTGTGGCTACACCTTCGGAAGGACCGCTTCCCCAACGAACACAAGTCCAAGCTTCTACCTCGAGCTGACGGACCCTTCAAGGTATCGCGCCCTACAACAACAATGCATACAAGATTGACATACCGCGACAAGTACAATGTGAGCGATACCTTCAACGTCAAGGATCTCTGTCCCTACCATGGTGATGAGGTTTTCAATCCGAGGTCGGATCTTTCCCAATGGGGGGAGATGAAGCGGAGCATCCTACAGTCATCCCCAAGGTCCTACCATCATCTCACCAAACACCAAGTGGACCCATGAATAGAGCTTGAGCACATGCTATTCAATCCGAGGTGACATCTCTCCTACTTAAGCTTCCCTTACATTCGAGTGAGACATGGTTGCTGCCTAAGTCAGAAACACTATGTGTGATCAGGTACATCGCATAAGGCACGGAGCCGAGAGCTGAAGAAGAAGGAGCAAGCACTGCTACTTCTTGAGCTTGCGTTGATTTTTCTCTTGAAGAGGAAAGGGTGATGCAGCAGAGTAGAGAGAAGTATTTCCCTCAGTTAAGAACCAAGGTATCAATCCAGTAGGAGGCACAAGCAAGTCTCCAATCTATGCACCTGCACAAACTAACAAACACTTGCACTCAACGTGAAAAAGGGGTTGTCAATCCCTTCACGGTCTCGAACAAGAGTGAGATCTAATAGAGATAGGTATAAAAGATTACTAAAACATAAAACAAAATAAAAGTAAATAAATTGCGGCAAGGTATTTTTGGGTTTTTTGGTTTATAGATCTGAAAATATATGATGGAAAATAGACCCGGGGGCCAAAGGTTTCACTAAAGGTCCTCTCTCGAAGATAGCATATGATGGGTGAACAAATTACTGTTGAGCAATTGATAGAAAAGTGCAAGGTTATGACGATATCTAAGGCAATGATCATGAATATAGGCATCACGTCCGTGACAAGTAGACTGAAACAATTCTGCATCTACTACTATTACTCCACACATCGACCGACTCCTGCCTGCATCTAGAGTATTAAGTTCATAAGAACAGAGCAACGCTTTAAGCAAGATGACATGATGTAGAGGGATAAACTCAAGCAATATGATATAAA
Organism: Thinopyrum elongatum; assembly: GCA_011799875.1. Taxonomy (NCBI): domain Eukaryota; kingdom Viridiplantae; phylum Streptophyta; class Magnoliopsida; order Poales; family Poaceae; genus Thinopyrum; species Thinopyrum elongatum. The sequence goes on from CM022303.1 coordinate 392,166,905, forward strand.
CCCCATCTTTTTATCCTCGATGGCAACAATACAATACGTGCCTCACTACAACTTCTGTCACTAGGTGAGGACACCGCAAGATTGAACCCAAAACTAAGCACCTCTCCCATTGCAAGAAAAACCAATCTAGTTGGCCAAACCAAACCGATAGATCGAAGAGAAATACAAAGATATCTTAATCATGCATAAAAGAGTTCAGAGAAGACTCAAATAATATTCATAGATAATCTGATCATAAATCCACAATTCATCAGATCTCAACAAACACACCGCAAAAAGTATTACATCGAATAGATCTCCAAGAACATCGAGGAGAATATTGTACTGAAGATCAAAGAGAGAGAAGAAGCCATCTAGCTACTAGGTATGGACCCGTAGGTCTGTGGTAAACTAGTCACGCATCATCGGAAGGGCAGCAAAGTTGATGTAGAGGCCCTCCGTGATCGAAACCCCCTCCGACAGATCGCCAGAAAAGGCCCCAAGATGGGCTCTCACGGGAACAGAGGCTTGTGGCGGCGGAAAAGTATTTTGGTGGACGCTTCTGGTGTTGGGGGGATATTTGGGAATTTATAGTGCAAGAATTAGGGTTGGAGGACTCCTGAGGGGCCCACAAGCCCTCAGGGCGCCCCTCCCCCCCTGGGGCGCGCCTGGCAGGCTTGTGGTCTCCTTGGGTATCTTCTGACCCACCCCTCTCGAAGCTCAGTGGTTGTCTTCCGGTCCAAGAAAAATCATCGTAAAGTTTTATTCGGTTTGGACTCCGTTTGATATTCCTTTTCTATAAAACTCAAAACAAGGAAAAAAAACAGAAACTGGCACTGGCACTGAGCTCTAGGTTAATAGGTTAGTCCCAAAAATAATATAAAATAGCATATTAATGCATATAAAACATCCAAAACAGATAATATATTAGCATGGAACAATAAAAAATTATAGATACGTTGGAGACGTATCAAGCATCCCCAAGCTTAATTCCTGCTCGTCCTCAAGTAGGTAAATGATAAAAACAAAAATTTTGATGTGGAATGCTACCTAACATATTTATCAATGTAATCTTCTTTATTGTGGCATGAATATTCATATCCATAAGATTCAAAACAAAAGTTTAATATTGACATAAAAACAATAATACTTCATGCATACTAATAAAGCAATCATGTCTTATCAAAATAACATGGCCAAAGAAAGTTATCCCTACAAAATCATATAGTCTGGCTATGATCCATCTTCATCACACAAAGTATTTCATCATGCACAACCCCGATGACAAACCAAGAAATTGGTTCATACTTTTGGTGTTCTCAAACTTTTTTAACTTTCACGCAATACATGAGCGTGAGCCATGGATATAGCACTATGGGTGGAAAAGAATATGGCGGTTGTGGAGAATACAAAAAGAAGGAGAAAGTCTCACATCAACTAGGTAAATTAATGGGCTATAGAGATGCCCATCAGTTGATATCAATGCAAGTGAGTAGGTATTTCCTTGCAACGGATGCACTAGAGCTATAAGTGTATGACAGCTCAAAAAGAAACTAAGTGGGTGTGCATCCAACTTGCTTGCTCATGAAGACCTAGGGCAATTTGAGGAAGCCCATCATTGGAATATACAAGCCAAGTTCTATAATGAAAAATTCCCACTAGTATATGAAAGTGACAAAATAGGGGACTCTCTATCATGAAGATTATGATGCTACTTTGAAGCACAAGTGTGGAAAAAGGGTTGTAACATTGTCCCTTCTCTCTTTTCTCTCATTTTTTTGTTTGGGCTTCTTTGGCCTCTTTTATTTTTTGTAAAGTCCGGAGACTCATCCCAACTTGTGAGAGAATCATAGATTCCATCATCCTTTCCTCACATGGGACAATGCTCTAATAATGATGATCATCACACTTTTATTTACTTACAACTCAAAAATTACAACTCGATTCTAGAACAAGATATGACTCTATATGAATGCCTCCGGTGGTGTACTGGGGTGTGCTATGATCAAGAGTGACATGTATAAAAAATATGAACGGTGGCCTTGCCACAAATACTATGGCAACTACATGATCATGCAAAGCAATATGACAATGATGGTGCGTGTCATAATAAAACGGAACGGTGGAAGTTGCATGGCAATATATCTCCGAATGGCTATAGAAATGCCATAATAGGTAGGTATGGTGGCTGTTTTGAGGAAAAGTATATGGTGGGTTTAATGCACCGGCGAAAGTTGCGCGGTACTAGAGAGGCTAGCAATGGTGGAAGGGTGAGAGTGCGTATAATCCATGGACTCAACATTAGTCATAAAGAACTCACATACTTATTGCAAAAATTTATTAGCCATAAAAACAAAGTACAACACGCATGCTCCTAGGGGGATAGATTGGTAGCAAAAGACCATCGCTCATCCCCGACCGCCACTCATAAGGAAGACAATCAAAAAATAAATCATGCTCCGACTTCATCACATAACGGTTCACCATACATGCATGCTACGGGAATCACAAACTTTAACACAAGTATTTCCACCAATCCACAATTACTCACTAGCATGACTCTAATATCAACATCTTTATATCTCAAAACAAATGCAAGGAATCAAACTTCTCATCTTATTCAATGCTCTTTATATGAAAGTTTTTATTATATCCCTCTTGGATGCCCATCATATTAGGACTAAATTCATAACCTAAGCGAATTACTATGCTGTTTAAGACTCTCAAAATAATATAAGTGAAGCATTATAGTTCATCAATTTCTATAAAATAAAGCCACCGTCGTGCTCTAAAAAGATATAAGTGAAGCACTAGAGCAAACTGCCTAGCTCAAAAGATATAAGTGAAGCACATAGAGTATTCTAATAAATTCATGATTAATGCGTGTCCCTATCAAAAGGTGTGTACAGCAAGGATGATTGTGGCAAACTAAAAAGCAAAGACACATATCATACAAGACGCTCCAAGCAAAACACATATCATGTGGTGATTAAAAATATAGCCTCAAGTAAATTTACCGATGGATTGAAGACAAAAGAGGGGATGCCATCCGGGGCATCCCCAAGCTTAGATGCTTGGTTGTCCTTGAATATTACCTTGGGGTGCCTTGGGCATCCCCAAGCTTAGGCTCTTGCCAATCCTTATTACGTTGTCCATCAAATCTTTACACAAAACTTGAAAACTTCACAACACAAAACTCAACAGAAAACACATAAGATCCGTTAGTGTAATAAAATAAATCACCACTTTAGGTACTGTTGTGAACTCAATCTTAATTTATATTGGTGTAATATCTACTTTATTCCAACCCTCTCCATGGTTCATACCCCCGATACTATCCATAGATTCATCAAAATAAGCAAACAACACATAGCAAACAGAATCTGTCAAATAAAAACAGTCTGTAGTAATCTGGAAATTTCGTATACTTATGTAATTCAACAAATTATGAAAAATTAGGAAAATTTAGGAAATTTGGATATCAATTTTGTGTAAAAAATTCCGATCAAAAGCACATTTCTATGATTTTTTAAATTTCTGGCAATGAGCGCAAAAGTTTCTGTTTTTCAGCAAGATCAAATCAACTATCACCGTAGACCATCCCAAAGGTCTTGCTTGGCTCAAACAATAATTAAAAAATCAAAACACAATTACTACAGAGGTAATAATGTGTATTTATTGAAAAACAGAACAAAATCAAAAAACACAAAAAATAATTGGGTTGCCTCCCAACAAGCGCTATTGTTTAACACCCCTAGCTAGGCATAAAACATAGATCTAGGTGTTGTCATCTTTGGTACGCAATTCTTTCCTAATCAAGTTTTACAAAACCTCTCTTAATAAATCTATTTTCTCTTCCCTTTCCTTCCTAATAGGTGAACTCAATTCATGGAAAGGACTTTGATTAGTGATTTTAACATTCATAATTCCATACTCAGGGTCATCACCATAAAATATCTTCATCTAAAATACGTATCTCATCTTTAATAGGTTCCCTAGACATTACCTCCATCCATTCATCATTAAACCCTACATAAATTCCCTTAGTTACCCAATCAAAATTTTCATAAGTATCAAGGTAAAGGGCTTGAGCATTTTCTGCGTAGGGAACTCTTCTCCTAAGATTGTTACTGTAAGAATGATAATCTGTAGATTCTAGACTACGCAAAGTTCCTTTATCATGGAGAATTTCTTCAATTGAAGGGTGCTCAATAATTTTATTATAGAAAACAAAAATTTCCCTAGCTTCTCTTATTATGAAATCAAACTCTCGGATAAGGATGATAGTTGCAATCTTTTTAGCCTTAGGGTGAAGTATATTGGGAAGTTCATAAAATATGTTTTGCAAAGCGGGATGAATATGCACAAATTTTCTCTCTAGCTTTAGGACAAGCATAGCAATAGCATCCGCATAGCAATTTGTGTCAAGAAGAATTGATCCTTTATTAATTGGCATGGCTCCCATACAATCAAAGAACTCTTGAATAACACTCTTTCCAATAATATTACCGTCTCCCACATGAAAAGTTTTTGCCTTAAGATTAGAGGGAGTTTCAATTTCATGATCTAAAGAACAAGATCCAAATTTTTCCTCAAGATTATTAGCAAGATCCTCAGAATTTTCAATGATAACCTCCCCATATTCAGACATGATGGCAAGAAACCACTCTAGGAAACGAGCAAACAAAAAGGCAAATGAAAAAAAGACGAACGAATAAAAAGGCAAATATTTTTGTGTTTTTCAGAAAATGTTTTAGAAGTGGGGGAGAGGAAAATGAGAGGCAAATGGCAAATAATGTAATGCAAGAGATGAGAGTTTATGATGGGTCCTTGGTAGGCTTGATGTAGAACCTCCCCGACAACGGCGCCAGAAATTCTTCCTGCTACTTCTTGAGCTTGCGTTGATTTTTCCCTTGAAGAGGAAAGGGTGATGCAGCAAAGTAGAGATAAGTATTTCCCTCAGAACCAAGGTATCAATCCAGTAGGACGCACAAGCAAGTCTCCAATCTATGCAGCTGCACAAACTAACAAACACTTGCACTCAACGCGAAAAAGGTGTTGTCAATCCCTTCACGGTCTCGAACAAGAGTGAGATCTAATAGAGATAGGTATAACAGATTACTAAAATGTAACACAAAATAAAAGTAAATAATTGCAGCAAGGTATTTTTGGGTTTTTTGGTTTATATATCGGAAAATATATGATGGAAAATAGACCCGGGGGGCATAGGTTTCACTAGAGGCTCCTCTCTTGAAGATAGCATACGGTGGGTGAACAAATTACTGTTGAGCAATTGATAGAAAAACGCAAGGTTATGATGATATCTAAGGAAATGATCATGAATATAGGCACCATGTCCATGACAAGTAGACTGAAACGATTCTGCATCTACTACTATTACTCCACACATCGACCGTCTCCTGCCTGCATCTAGAGTATTAAGTTCATAAGAACAGAGAAGTGCTTTAAGCAAGATGACATGATGTAGAGGGATAAACTCAAGCAATATGATATAAACCCCATCTTTTTATCCTCGAAGGCAACAATACAATACATGCCTCGCTACCCCTTCTGTCACTGGGTGAGGACACCGCAAGATCGAACCCAAAACTAAGTACCTCCCCCATTGCAAGAAAAACCAATCTAGTTGGCCAAACCAAACCGATAGTTCAAAGAGAAATACAAAGATATCTTAATCATGCATAAAAGAGTTCAGAGAAGACTCAAATAATATTCATAGATAATCTGATCATAAATCCACAATTCATCGAATCTCAACAAACACACCGCAAAAAAGTATTACATCGAATAGATCTCCAAGAACATCGAGGAGAATATTGTATTGAAGATCAAAGAGAGAGAAGAAGCCATCTAGCTACTAGGTATGGACCCGTAGGTCTGTGGTAAACTACTCACTTATCATCGGAAGGGCGGCAAGGTTGATGTAGAGGCCCTCCATGATTGAATCCCCCTTCGGCAGATCACCGAAAAAGGCCCCAAGATGGTATCTCACGGGAACAGAGGCTTGCGGCGGCGGAAAAGTATTTTGGTGGACGCTTCTGGTTTTGGGGGAATATTTGGGAATTTATAGTGCAAGAATTAGGGTTGGAGGACTCCCGAGGGGCCCACAAGCCCTCAGGGCGCCCCCCTGGGGCGCGCCTGGCAGGCTTGTGGCCTCCTCGGGCATTTTCTGACCCACTCTCCAAGCTCCGTGGATGTCTTCTGGTCCAAGAAAAATCATCGTAAAGTTTTATTCCGTTTGGACTCCGTTTGATATTCCTTTTCTATAAAACTCAAAAACAAGGAAAAAACAGAAATTGGCACTGGGCTCTAGGTTAATAGGTTAGTCCCAAAAATAATATAAAATAGCATATTAATGCATATAAAACATCCAAAACAGATAATATAATAGCATGGAACAATCAAAAATTATAGATATGTTGGAGACGTATCAAGCACCAACTCTCTGGTCAGCCCGGAACTTCCGGCCAGAGCATGGAACCTCCAGCCCCCGGAACCTCCGGTCATCCCGGAACCTCCGGCCTCAAACGACCCAGATAAGCCCGGGCGTGCCAACTCTCTGGTTAGCCCGAAACCAGCCCGGAACCTGGCCCGGACCTTCCGGCCCCCGGACCCCAGCCTCGCTCGCGCCGTGCCAACTCTCTGGCTAGCCCGGACCCTTGCCCGGAACCTTTGGCGCCCAGAACTTCCGGCCGTCCCCGGAACTTCCGGCCATGCCTGCGCGCAGTGACTCAGGCTGAGGCCCATGTACCCTTTCGCCCCTAGACTATATATACTCTTCTTCTACATATGTTTTAGGGTTAGCAAAGATTGTAGCTCATTTGAGATTAGAGCTTTGCTCATCCACTTGTACCTCTACTCCATTGGAGACCAAGGCCTCCGTGGAGAAGATTCCCCCAAGTGGATTCAAGACTTCGCAAGGGAAGATCCCCTCGTGGATTCAAGACCCCGCCGCCTCACGGATTGGGAAGGACTTCCTACCATTTGTATCATCCCTGATTATGTTTGGATCGTGTGTCTCATTGTGTACTCGGATCTAGCACATGTCTAATCGAACCCCGTTGATTTGAGTGTTTTCTCTCGTTTTCCCCTTTGGGTTCTTCGTGTGTTCTTCGGGAATCCCCCTCCAAATCGTGAAAGATCGGCCCTAGGGTTCCGCCCTACATCAACAACCCTGCATACGGCATGTACAAACATATATGTATTTGAAAAAGAGCTGTGAAACACTTATCTTTATTTTACTATGCACAGGGTCTGCGCTTGGCTTTGTACAAAGGATTACGTGTATTGCCGACAAACTTGTACAAAAGGGGTTGTTGGGATGCCCGGTAACCGCGCCTTATGGGTAGAACTTGCGAAGATGCTCAATATTCCATGAGTTACGCACCGGAATGCCATCTTTGGTCTCTAGATGGACTGCGCCAGGTCCGGTAACTTGTGCTACTTGATAAGGGCCTTCCCACTTTGGTGTCAACTTGTTTGTTCCCTTCATGGATTGGATCCGACGAAGAACAAGGTCACCTTCCTCAAGGATCTGGGTGTGCACTTTGCGGCTATGGTAGCGGCGCAAAGCTTGCTGGTAGCATGCAGCACGTACAGCATCCCGGAGACGATCTTCCTCAAGGAACACGGCATCATCTTGCCGCATTTGCTCTTGCCCAGCTTTGTCAAAAGCTTGCACTTGAGGTGACACGTATATGAGTTTCGTGGGGAGCATCACTTCTGCACCATAGACCAGGGATAAGGGTGTCTCACTGGTGCCTCGATTTGGTTTCGTGCTGAGTGACCAAAGAACTGCCGACAGCTCATCAATCCAACGCCTTCCACACTTGTCTAGACTGTCAAATGTTCTTATCTTGAGTCCTTGCAGCACTTCTGCATTGCCCTCTCCACTTGGATGTTGCTTATCGAGTGAGCAACTGATGCAAAAAAAATTGCTACCAAGGTCTTGACAACATTGCATGAAGGTGCGACTTGTGAACTGCATGCCATTGTCGATGATCATCCGGTTGGGCACACCAAAATGGGAAACTAGTCCTTTGAAGAACTTGGTGGCTGACTGTGCTGTCACCTTTCTCACTGGCTCTACCTCAGGCCACTTTGTGAACTCATCGATTGCTACGTACAAGAACTCAAAGCCCCTGATGGCACGGGGGAAGGGGCCGAGGATGCCAAGCCCCCAGACCGAGAAGGGCTAGGATATAGGGATTGTTTGAAGAGCTTGATCTGGCTGATGAATGTTCTTGGCGAGGAACTGGCATGCTTCGCATGTTGCCACCACACCCACTGCATCTTGAAGGGTGTCGGCCAATAAAAACCTTGACGGAAAACCTTACCGACAAGGTCATGGGACCCAATATGGGATCTAGACACCCCTTCATGTATCTCTGCCACCAGCTTCTGTCCATCTTCCTGGCACATGCACTTCATTTTTCACCCCATTTGGTCTCTTTCTGTATAGAATGCTATCAACAAACTGATACATACTTGACTGGCGGGCTACTTTCTCAGCTTCTTCTTGTTCATCGGGAAGTTGACTTGTCTGAAGGTAATGGACTATCTGTTGTGCCCATGCCGGAGCCTGTGGCTCGACAAGGAATAAAGGCATCACTTCTGATGCGGGAGCGCTTGTCTCGACGGCAAGGACCTCAGGCCCTGCCGGAGCCTGCTGCTTACTGGCAAGCATCGAGTTGTTCCCGGCAACCTCCTTTCCGGTGGTTGTGGGAAGCTCTGCCGAAAAGTACTCACCAAAATTCAACTTTCTTCTCTTGTTTGGCCTCATCGATGGTGTAACTAAGGGTTGATTCAGAAGGAGTACAAAGGTACCTGGTTCCACAGGTAATTTCTTAGCGACACGTTTTGATAAGTTGTTGGCAATGCTGTTCTCGGCACGAGGAACATGCTCTGCTTGCAGACCATCAAAGTGCTCTTCCAACTTCCTCACCTCTTCCAGGTATGCCTACATCAACGGGCTCTGGTAATCCTTGTTCACTTACTTCACCACCAACTGGAGTCACCTCTGATGATCAACTTTCTGATACCAAGGTCGATTGTGATGCGAAGTACGGCAAGCAATCCTTCATACTAAGCAGTGTTGTTGGTGGCCTGCTCCGGGTGAAACTTCATTTGAACCACATACTTGAGTGCTCTCCGGTGGGTACGACAAGCAGCACTCCGGCACCGGCGCCCTGGAGCGAAAAAGCACCATCAAAATACATGATCCAATCTTGGGGCGCTTCTTTGCCGGGGAGCGAGGTTTCCGGTATTTCTTCATCTGAAGTTGGTGTCCATTCTGCTTTGGCCTCTGCCAAGGTACTTGATGAGGACATCAATACCATTGTTACACCCACAGCCCCTGCTTCTATACATACTGGACCAATTACTAGAGCTCGCGCACGCCAATTAAATTATCAGGTACTTTCGTTTCTTGGTAATGATTCTAAAGTTCATGAGAATATGATGCTGCCTAAATTGGATACATTTGTTTTGCTTACAAATGAAGGCCCTAGCTTGGACAAGAAAGAGGAACCTTGGAGCAAGTTCAAGCATGGAGATGATGGCATGCACAAGGGGAACAAGAACGGAGTTACAAGTGATGATTTCAGGACATTGAAGCCACCATAATGAGTGCAGGAAGCCTTGGACGAAATATACAAGATGTCACTTCATAAATTTCGTCCAGAGGCTATTATAGGTGCTGCGTCACCTTATTATTGGGCCAGGCCCATGTAATTTCGAAATACTTGAGTATAGGCTGTTTTTAGAGTCCGTATGTGTGGGGAAACAAGAGATAGGGTTGGTTTCGGACCCCTCCTTCAAGGGCCACGAAATCCCCTCCTCTTCCTCCATATATACAGCCCCTAGGGCACCGTTTAGACTTTGGGTTTTGTTTAGATTAAAAGTTCGCCATAGCTGCAACTTCGCGTACTTCGTTTGTGTTCAACGACCAGACCAAGACGTCACAGAACCCCACCTCGATCAATAAAGCTTTCATCTTATATTCGCAATATCCAGATTGCAAATCTTAGTTTCTTGCTTGTTCTTCGTTTGCTTGCAGGAGATAGACCCTCGGGGTCAGGTTGATTGTGCTCCGGCGTGGTCAATAACCTCTCGGAGTTGGTTTAGCGATTGCTAAGGCGCGACGTCCTCGCACGTTCGTAGTCGGATCGTCAAAGTCTACTCCACCAAAAACGATAGATATCATCTCATCGAAAGATCGGGACACCTTCGCCTCTATCAAGTGGTATCAGATTCCCCGGTTGCTCGGTGAGATTTACAGTTTTTCGTAGTTTAGATCGAGTCTGTTCTTCATACCTACAGTCCAGGAAAAAGCCAAAAAAAAAATTTAGGGTTAGTTCATCATATCCGAACCAATCTGAGCCTTTGCATAATCTTTTTAGGGTTTTTGCTTTGTTGAATTTGCGGTTGCATCGTCGTGTCAAGTTGCTGGTCTTAGCGTCTAGTTCTTTAGAGTTTCGAGTTCTGTTCACAAGTTGTCACGCCGCCGCCGCACCATCATCATCGCCCCTACCATATACCACCACAGCTTATCTGCTATTTCTCTGAGTCCATATACCACCACCGATCCGAGTCCATATACCACCACCGATCCGAGTCCATATACCACCACCAATCCGAGCCCACATATACTACCGTCATATACCATCACCAGTCCGAGTTCCACCAGATTCATCTCTGCCACCAGTCCTAGTCCGAGTCCAGTATTTCTTCCTTTATTTTAGAGTTCCAGATCACGCGATACTACGAGTCGTGAACAAGTCGGATTCCCCAATTTTCGTGCTACCCGTAGAAGAAAAATAGTTCCAGTTTCAAAAAAAAAAAAACTAAGTCTGGAAAATTCTGGCTAGGCAGTTTTTAGACCATTTGTAGACTTTTTCGAAAAAAAATTGTTGCGGAGCAAAAAAAAAAAAGAGGAAAAAAAAAGTGCAAAAAAAAAAATTCAGAGTGTGCTCCTCCCTTGTTTACGTGCAGCGCCGTGATTTTTGTTAGTGTTCTAGGCTCGCGTCTCTAGCACGGTCTAGCCTAGGACCAGCACAGTACCGTCGTTGAGAGTTTATTCAACATTGCATCTCTGAATTGATTATTGCTGACCCTTTTTGCTACCATATCATAAGCCTTCCCAGCTCCACATACATCTACATCGTGCGTTTGACACCACCTGGCAATCGCTCTGTCCAAGCTCTGAGAGTTTTGACTACAAAGGTTGCCGATCACCACCTGCTGCTGGGTAAGAACTGGTAAGAATTTGAGATTTGCTTGACGGATTTGTGACACCACACCACACCACCACCACTTTCTAGTAGTCTGTAGGATCATATTCTTGTGTGTTTCTATTGCTGCTAACCATGGTAGGATCACAAGCCGACGAGATTAACTGGGAGAACATGACGAACAAGGAGTTGCATGATAAATTTCAGCAAATGATGAGTGGCCAGGTGGGAGATGTGCTAAACAGATTTGAAGAGGCCATGGAGAAGATAGATGGCATGGAGAAGTCGTTCGAGACAAAGCTGGATAACAAGTTTAATGAATTGCTCACGCGTCTTCCCCAACCACCACCGGCTGCACCTGTCGCACCTCTGCAACGACAACAACAACGCCCCCTTCCAAATCAGTTCGGACGAGCGAAGCGTGTTCCTCTTGAGGATGGCCAAACTTCTGGTGCTGCTGTACCTACTGTTGATGCTTCTTTGGCTCCTGCTCCTGCTGCTGCTGGTGCCGAGGAGGAGGATGATTACGCGGGCGATTATGAGGATGAGGTTGATCAAAATCATAACTACGTGCAACCACCAGCACCAGGGCGTCCACATGCAAATAATCGCAATGGTAGGCCTGCACCACCACTTCAGGTACGAGATCATGACCATCTTCCTAAATTAAAATTGAATATTCCACCATTCGAGGGTAGATATGTTCCTGATATATATCTTACTTGGGAGTTAGAAACTGAACAACGTTTTACATGTTTACAATATCCCGAGGAACGACGTGTTGCTGCTGCTGTTTGTGCTTTCACTAGTTTTGCATGTGTATGGTGGTCTGAACATTGTAGATTATATCCTATTCCAGCTACGTGGGCTGGTTTGAAAACTGCTATGCGTACTCGTTGGGTTCCACCATATTATCAACGTGAATTACTTCAAAAATTGCAGCGCTTAAGACAAGGAAAAAATTCTGTAGAAGAATATTATCAGGAATTACAAACTGGCATGATTAGATGTGGTATTGTTGAGGAGAATGAAGCTATGCTTGCACGTTTCATGGGTGGATTAAATAGAGAGATTCAGACCATTCTAGAGTATAAGGAGTATAATAATATCACTCGTTTATTCCATCTTGCTTGTAAAGCTGAACGTGAAGTGCAGGATCGACAGGCATTGGCGCGAACTAATTTTTCTGCAGGTCGATCTTCATCATGGACACCGCGTGTTATGATTGCGAGAGAATGCCAATCTCCGCGTGTTATGATTGCTATTGAGGATGGTGGGTATGAGTCCGCTAGTGATTATGATGAGGAGACTTTGGCTCTTATTACAAGTGAAGAACACGGTGGAGATGATTCTGATCATGAGACGCAATACATGGCTCCTGGAGACGCTGACAGGTATGAATGTTTAGTTGCTCAACGTGTTTTGAGTGTGCAGGTCACACAAGCTGAGCAAAATCAGAGGCATAATTTGTTCCATACAAAGGGAGTTGTGAAGGAACGTTCTGTTCGCGTCATCATAGATGGAGGGAGCTGCAACAACTTGGCTAGCATGGAGATGGTGGAGAAGCTATCTCTCACCACAAGACCACATCCACATCCTTACTATATCCAATGGTTCAACAACAGCGGCAAGGTTAAGGTAACACGTACTGTTCGTGTGCATTTTAGTATCTCTACATATGCTGATTATGTTGATTGTGATGTGGTACCCATGCAAGCATGTTCATTATTACTTGGTAGACCATGGCAATTTGATCAAAATTCTGTACACCATGGTAGAAACAATCAGTATACTCTTGTTCATAAGGATAAACATATTACTTTGCTTCCTATGACTCCTGATTCTATTTTGAAAGATGATATTAATAGAGCTAGTAAAGCAAAGCAGGAGAAAAATAAGAGTGAAAATCAGATTGTGGCAAAAGAATTTGAGCAACAAATGAAGCCTAATAATAAACCATCTAGTGTTGCTTCTGAAATTAAATTGAAAAGTGCATGATTACTTGCCACCAAATCTGATATTGATGAGCTAGATTTCAGCAATTCTGTTTGCTATGCTTTTGTGTGCAAAGAGGCGTTATTTTCATTCGAGGACGTGCCTTCCTCTTTGCCTCCTGCGGTCACTAACATTTTGCAGGAGTTCGCTGACGTCTTTCCACAAGACGTGCCACCGGGATTACCACCTATTCGCGGGATTGAGCATCAGATTGACTTAATTCCCGGTGCTTCGTTGCCAAACCGTGCGCCATACCGTACCAATCCAGAGGAGACGAAGGAGATTATGCGTCAAGTACAGGAGCTGCTCGACAAAGGTTATATACGCGAATCTCTTAGTCCTTGTGCTGTTCCTATTATACTAGTGCCAAAAAAGGATGGTACGTCGCGTATGTGTGTTGATTGTAGAGGCATTAATAATATTACTATTCGTTATCGTCATCCTATTCCTAGGCTAGATGATATGCTTGATGAATTGAGTGGCTCTATAATATTCTCCAAAGTTGATTTGCGTAGTGGATACCATCAAATTTGTATGAAATTGGGGGATGAATGGAAAACAGCATTTAAAACAAAGTTTGGATTATATGAGTGGTTAGTCATGCCTTTTGGGTTAACTAATGCACCTAGTACTTTCATGAGATTAATGAACGAAGTTTTACGTGCTTTCATTGGACGATTTGTGGTAGTCTATTTTGATGATATACTGATTTATAGCAGATCTTTGGAGGAACATTTGGAACATTTACGTGCTGTTTTTATTGCTTTACGTGATGCACGTTTGTTTGGTAACCTTGGGAAGTGCACCTTTTGCACCGACCGAGTATCTTTTCTTGGCTATGTTGTTACTCCACAGGGAATTGAAGTTGATAAAGCCAAGATTGAAGCTATTGAGAGTTGACCACAGCCCAAAACAGTCACTCAAGTGAGGAGTTTTCTTGGACTCGCTGGTTTCTATAGGCGTTTTGTGAGAGATTTCAGCACCATTGCTGCACCTCTCAATGAGCTTACAAAGAAGGATGTGCCTTTTGTTTGGGGTACCTCACAGGAAGAAGCCTTCACGGTATTGAAAGATAAGTTGACACATGCTCCTTTACTCCAACTTCCAACGTGTTTTGAGTGTGCAGGTCACACAAGCTGAGCAAAATCAGAGGCATAATTTGTTCCATACAAAGGGAGTTGTGAAGGAACGTTCTGTTCGCGTCATCATAGATGGAGGGAGCTGCAATAACTTGGCTAGCATGGAGATGGTGGAGAAGCTATCTCTCACCACAAGACCACATCCACATCCTTACTATATCCAATGGTTCAACAACAGCGGCAAGGTTAAGGTAACACGTACTGTTCGTGTGCATTTTAGTATCTCTACATATGCTGATTATGTTGATTGTGATGTGGTACCCATGCAAGCATGTTCATTATTACTTGGTAGACCATGGCAATTTGATAAAAATTCTGTACACCATGGTAGAAACAATCAGTATACTCTTGTTCATAAGGATAAACATATTACTTTGCTTCCTATGACTCCTGATTCTATTTTGAAAGATGATATTAATAGAGCTAGTAAAGCAAAGCAGGAGAAAAATAAGAGTGAAAATCAGATTGTGGCAAAAGAATTTGAGCAACAAATTAAGCCTAATAATAAACCATCTAGTGTTGCTTCTGAAATTAAATTGAAAAGTAAATGCTTACTTGCCACCAAATCTGATATTGATGAGCTAGATTTCAGCAATTCTGTTTGCTATGCTTTTGTGTGCAAAGAGGCGTTATTTTCATTCGAGGACGTGCCTTCCTCTTTGCCTCCTGCGGTCAATAACATTTTGCAGGAGTTCGCTGACGTCTTTCCACAAGACGTGCCACCGGGATTACCACCTATTCGCGGGATTGAGCATCAGATTGACTTAATTCCCGGTGCTTCGTTGCCAAACCGTGCGCCATACCGTACCAATCCAGAGGAGACGAAGGAGATTATGCGTCAAGTACAGGAGCTGCTCGACAAAGGTTATATACGCGAATCTCTTAGTCCTTGTGCTGTTCCTATTATACTAGTGCCAAAAAAGGATGGTACGTCGCGTATGTGTGTTGATTGTAGAGGCATTAATAATATTACTATTCGTTATCGTCATCCTATTCCTAGGCTAGATGATATGCTTGATGAATTGAGTGGCTCTACAATATTCTCCAAAGTTGATTTGCGTAGTGGATGCCATCAAATTCGTATGAAATTGGGAGATGAATGGAAAACAGCATTTAAAACTAAGTTCGGTTTATATGAGTGGTTAGTCATGCCTTTTGGGTTAACTAATGCACCTAGTACTTTCATGAGATTAATGAACGAAGTTTTACGTGCTTTCATTGGACGATTTGTGGTAGTCTATTTTGATGATATACTGATTTATAGCAGATCTTTGGAGGAACATTTGGAACATTTACGTGCTGTTTTTATTGCTTTACGTGATGCACGTTTGTTTGGTAACCTTGGGAAGTGCACCTTTTGCACCGACCGAGTATCTTTTCTTGGCTATGTTGTTACTCCACAGGGAATTGAAGTTGATAAAGCCAAGATTGAAGCTATTGAGAGTTGGCCACAGCCCAAAACGGTCACTCAAGTGAGGAGTTTTCTTGGACTCGCTGGTTTCTATAGGCGTTTTGTGAGAGATTTCAGCATCATTGCTGCACCTCTCAATGAGCTTACAAAGAAGGATGTGCCTTTTGTTTGGGGTACCTCACAGGAAGAAGCCTTCACGGTATTGAAAGATAAG
This sequence comes from Thinopyrum elongatum, assembly GCA_011799875.1. Classification (NCBI taxonomy): domain Eukaryota; kingdom Viridiplantae; phylum Streptophyta; class Magnoliopsida; order Poales; family Poaceae; genus Thinopyrum; species Thinopyrum elongatum. The sequence goes on from CM022303.1 coordinate 392,182,895, forward strand.
TTGACACATGCTCCTTTACTCCAACTTCCTGATTTTAATAAGACTTTTGAGCTTGAATGTGATGCTAGTGGAATTGGATTAGGAGGTGTTTTATTACAAGATGGCAAACCTGTTGCATACTTTTCTGAAAAATTGAGTGGGCCTAGTCTGAACTATTCTACTTATGATAAAGAATTATATGCTCTTGTTCGGACCTTAGAAACATGGCAACATTATTTATGGCCCAAAGAATTTGCTATACATTCTGATCATGAATCTTTGAAACACATTAAAAGTCAAGCAAAACTGAACCGTAGACATGCTAAATGGGTTGAATTTATTGAGACTTTCCCTTATGTCATTAAACACAAGAAGGGTAAAGAAAATGTTATTGCTGATGCATTGTCTCGTCGTTATACTATGCTTTCACAACTTGACTTTAAAATATTTGGTTTGGAGACCATCAAAGATCAATATGTGCATGATGCTGAATTTAAAGATGTATTGCAGAATTGTAAGGAAGGGAGAACATGGAACAAGTTCGTCGTTAACGATGGATTTGTGTTTCGTGCTAACAAGCTATGCATTCCAGCTAGCTCCGTTCGTCTTTTGTTGTTGCAGGAGGCGCATGGAGGAGGATTAATGGGACACGTTGGCGTGAAGAAGACGGAGGATATACTTGCTACACATTTCTTTTGGCCAAAGATGAGACGGGATGTTGAGCGTTTTGTTGCTCGCTGCACTACATGTCAAAAAGCTAAGTCACGACTCAATCCTCATGGTTTATATATGCCTTTGCCTGTACCTAGTGTTCCTTGGGAGGATATATCTATGGACTTTGTTTTAGGTTTACCTCGAACAAAGAAGGGGAGGGATAGCATATTTGTTGTCGTGGATAGGTTCTCGAAAATGGCACACTTTATACCATGTCATAAAAGCGATGATGCTGTTAATGTTGCTGATTTGTTCTTTCGTGAAATTATACGCTTGCATGGTGTGCCAAATACTATTGTTTCAGATCGTGATACTAAATTTCTTAGCCACTTTTGGAGATGTTTATGGGCTAAGTTGCGGACTAAACTGCTTTTTAGTACTACATGTCACCCCCAAACTGATGGACAAACTGAAGTAGTCAATAGAACATTGTCTACTATGCTTAGGGCTGTTTTGAAGAATAACAAGAAAATGTGGGAAGAATGCTTGCCTCATATTGAATTTGCTTATAATCGTTCATTGCATTCTACTACTAAGATGTGTCCTTTTGAAATTGTTTATGGTTTCCTTCCTCGTGCACCAATTGATTTTTTGCCTCTTCCATCTTCGGAGAAGGTTAATTTTGATGCTAAACAACGTGCTGAATTGATCTTAAAAATGCATGAGTTAACTAAGGAGAACATTGAGCGTATGAATGCTAAATATAAACTTGCTGGAGATAAGGGTAGAAAACATGTTATGTTTGCACCTGGAGATCTTGTTTGGTTACATTTGCGTAAGGATAGATTTCCTGATTTGCGCAAATCAAAGCTAATGCCACGTGCTGATGGTCCTTTTAAGGTGTTAGAGAAAATAAATGATAATGCATATAAACTTGAGCTGCCTGCAGATTTTGGGGTTAGTCCCACTTTTAACATTGCAGATCTGAAGCCTTATTTGGGTGAGGAAGATGAGCTTCCGTCGAGGACGACTTCATTTCAAGAAGGGGAGGATGATGAGGACATCAATACCATTGTTACACCCACAGCCCCTGCTTCTATACATACTGGACCAATTACTAGAGCTCGTGCACGCCAATTAAATTATCAGGTACTTTCGTTTCTTGGTAATGATTCTAAAGTTCATGAGAATATGATGCTGCCTAAATTGGATACATTTGTTTTGCTTACAAATGAAGGCCCTAGCTTGGACAAGAAAGAGGAACCTTGGAGCAAGTTCAAGCATGGAGATGATGGCATGCACAAGGGGAACAAGAACGGAGTTACAAGTGATGATTTCAGGACTTTGAAGCCACCATAATGAGTGCAGGAAGCCTTGGACGAAATATACAAGATGTCACTTCATAAATTTCGTCCAGAGGCTATTATAGGTGCTGCGTCACCTTATTATTGGGCCAGGCCCATGTAATTTCAAAATACTTGAGTATAGGCTGTTTTTAGAGTCCGTATGTGTGGGGAAACAAGAGATAGGGTTGGTTTCGGACCCCTCCTTCAAGGGCCACGAAATCCCCTCCTCTTCCTCCATATATACAGCCCTTAGGGCACCGTTTAGACTTTGGGATTTGTTTAGTTAAAAGTTAGCCATTGCAACTTCGTGTACTTCGTTTGTGTCCAACGACCAGACCAAGACCGCTTTCCGATCCCCACCATTATCAATACTTCATCTATATTCGCAATATTCAGATTGCATTATCATATTCTTGCTTGTTCTTCGATTGCGTGCAGGAATAGACCTTCGTGGTCAGGTTGATCGTGCTTCCAGCATCGTCAGTAACCTCAGGAGATTGGTTTAGCGATTGCTAAGGCGCAACGTCGTGCACGTTTGTAGTCGGATCGTCAAAGTCGGCTCCACCAAATCGATAGTTACCATCTCATCGAAAGATCGGGACACCCTCGCCTCTATCAAGTGGTATCAGTTTTCAGGTTGCTCGGTGAGAATTTCCAGTTTTCCCTAGATTAGATTTATTTTCTTACGTATTGTCCAAAAAAAAAGCCACAAAAAAAATTAGGGTTAGTTCATCATATCCGAACCAATCTGAGCCTTTGCATAATCTTTTTAGGGTTTTTGCTTTGTTGAATTTGCGGAGCAAAAAAAAAAAGTGCAAAAGAAAAAAAGAAAAAAAGATGATGAGGACATCAATACCATTGTTACACCCACAGCCCCTGCTTCTATACATACTGGACCAATTACTAGAGCTCGCGCAGGCCAATTAAAATATCAGGTACTTTCGTTTCTTGGTAATGATTCTAAAGTTCATGAGAATATGATGCTGCCTAAATTGGATACATTTGTTTTGCTTACAAATGAAGGGCCTAGCTTGGACAAGAAAGAGGAACCTTGGAGCAAGTTCAAGCATGGAGATGATGGCATGCACAAGGGGAACAAGAACGGAGTTACAAGTGATGATTTCAGGACTTTGAAGCCACCATAATGAGTGCAGGAGCCTTGGACGAAATATATAAGATGTCACTTCATAAATTTCGTCCAGAGGCTATTATAGGTGCTGCGTCACCTTATTATTGGGCCAGGCCCATGTAATTTCGAAATACTTGAGTATAGGCTGTTTTTAGAGTCCGTATGTGTGGGGAAACAAGAGATAGGGTTGGTTTCGGACCCCTCCTTCAAGGGCCACGAAATCCCCTCCTCTTCCTCCATATATACAGCCCTTAGGGCACCGTTTAGACTTTGGGATTTGTTTAGTTAAAAGTTAGCCATTGCAACTTCGTGTACTTCGTTTGTGTCCAACGACCAGACCAAGACCGCTTTCGGATCCCCACCATTATCAATACTTCATCTATATTCGCAATATTCAGATTGCATTATCATATTCTTGCTTGTTCTTCGATTGCGTGCAGGAATAGACCTTCGTGGTCAGGTTGATCGTGCTTCCAGCATCGTCAGTAACCTCAGGAGATTGGTTTAGCGATTGCTAAGGCGCAACATCGTGCACGTTTGTAGTCGGATCGTCAAAGTCGGCTCCACCAAATCGATAGTTACCATCTCATCGAAAGATCGGGACACCCTCGCCTCTATCAGTACTACTTTGAATTGTTGATGTGCTTTCAAACTTCGAATCAAAGCTTGACAACTCCAATGCCCACTCCACTATCCTGCCGGTGGCTTCTGGGTTTCTCAAGATGCGCTGCAACGGGAAGCGAGTGACGACGGTGATCTGATGTGCTTGGAAGTAAAGGTGCAGCTTCCTTGAGGCCATAAGGAGGCCAAAGAGCAACTTCTGCACACCATAGTACCTTGAGCTAGCCCCTTAGAGAACGGAACTAGCAAAGTAAATTGGGCGCTGCACCATCTTCTTCTTCTTCTTCTTCAAAGCTTGTTGTTCTATCTCATTTGCCTGCGCTGAACTTGTCTTGTCGGCACCTGACCTTGCAGGAGAAGATTCCGGCTTGTTGGCTTGATGCACTGCAGTTGCTATCTCTTTGTCTTCTGCTTCCCTCTCGGCAACTAGTGCAGTGCTAACCACTTGATTGATTGCCGCTAAGTAAAGCAACAGTGGCTCTCGTGGTATTGGCGCAACTACTATTTGTGGAGAGGAGAGGTACTCCTTCAAGTCTTGGAGTGCATCCCCTGCTTCAGGGGTCCATTGCATTGGACCTGCCTTTTTCAAGATTTTGAAAAATGACAAGGCATGCTCAGCTGACTTGGAGATGAACCTGCTTAGAGCTCCTACGCAACTAGCAAGATGCCTCACATCCTTGACGCGCTTCGGTGCCTCCAAATGCTCAATCGCCTTGATATTGTCGGGGTTGGCTTTAATACGTCCATTTTGCATCATGTTTTTATGTTCATATTTATTGCATTATGGGTTGCTATTACACTTTAAGATACATTTTTTATGCCTTTTCTCTCTAATTTTACAAGATTTACATGAAGAGGGAGAATACCGGCAGCTAGAATTCTGGATCGGAAAGGAGCAAATCTATGATACCTACTCTGCACAACTCCAAATGTCCTGAAACTTTACGGATAATTGTTTTGGAATATATAAAGAACATTGGGCAAAGAAAGATCGAAAGGGGACCCACCAGGTGGCCACAAGCCTAGGGGTGCGCCCCTTGAGCTTGTGGGCCCCCTAGCCAGCCCCCGATGTCCATCTTCTGCTATATGAAGGGTTTTAACCTAGAAAAAATCAGAAGGAAGCTTTCGGGATGAAGCGCTGCCGTCTCGAGGCGAAACCTGGGCAGAAACAATCTAGGGCTCCGGCAGAGCGATTCTGCTGGGGAAACTTCCCTTCAAGAGGGGGAAATCGAAGCCATCGTCATCACCAACGATCCTCTCATCATGGGAGGACCAATCTTCATCAACATCTTCACCAGCACCATCTCCTCTCAAACCCTAGTTCATCTCTTGTATTCAATCTTTCCCTCAAAACCTCAGATTGGTACCTATGGGTTGCTAGTAGTGTTGATTGCTCTTCGTAGTTGATGCTAGTTGGTTTATTTGGTGGAAGATCATATGTTAGGATCCTTAATGATATTTATTACCCCTCTGATCTTGAACATGAACATGCTTTGTGAGTAGTTACTTTTGTTCCTGAGGACATGGGAGAAGTGTTGTTATAAGTAATCATGTGAATTTGGTATTCGTTCGATATTTTGATGAGATGTATGTTGTCTTTCCTCTAGTGGTGTTATGTGAACGTCGACTACATGACACTTCACCATGATTTGGGCCTAGGGGAAGGCATTGGGAAGTAATAAGTAGATGATGGGTTGCTAGAGTGACAGAAGCTTAAACCCTAGTTTATGCGTTGCTTCGTAAGGGGCTGATTTGGCTCCACATGTTTCATGCTATGGTTAGATTTATCTTAATTATTCTTTCGTAGTTACGGATGCTTGCGAGAGGGGTTAATCATAAGTGAGAGACTTGTCCAAGTAAGGACAACACCCAAGCACCGGTCCACCCACATACCAAATTATCAAAGTAGCGAACGCGAATCATATGAGCATGATGAAAACTAACTTGACGATAATTCCCATGTGTCCTCGGGAGCACTTTGCTTTATATAAGAGTTCGTCTAGGCTTATCCTTTGCTATAAAAAGGATTGGGCCGTCTTGCTGCACCTTTGTTACACTTGTTACTTGTTACTCATTACGAATTACTTTGCCACCAAACTATCTGTTATCGATAATTTCAGTGCTTTCAGAAAATACATTGCTGAAAACCGCTTGTCATTTCCTTCTGCTCCTCGTTGGGTTCGATGCTCTTACTTATCGAAAGGACTACAATTGATCCATGGGTCATCATGACTCTTTTATGGTGCCGTTGCCGGGGAGTGAAGCGCCTTTGGTGAGTGGAATTTGGTAAGGAAACATTTATATTACATGCTGAAATTTATTGTCACTTGTCACTATGAAAAATACTCCTTTGAGGGGCTTGTTCAGGGTATCTTCACCTCGACTGGAAACACAAAGAATTGTCCCTCAACCTACTGCACCTACTGAAAATTTTTATTATGAAATTTCTTTGGGTATGATAGAGAAACTGCTAGCTAATCCTTATGCAGGCGATGGAACATTACATCCTGATATGCACCTAATCTATGTGGATGAAGTTTGTGGATTATTTAAGCTTGCAGGTTTACCCGGAGATGAAGTTAACAAGAAGGTTTTCCCTTTATCTTTTAAGGTAAAGGCATTGACATGGTATAGGCTATGTGATGATATTGGAGCTTGGGATTGGAACCGATTGAAATTGGATTTTCATCAGCAGTTTTATCCTATGCATCTGGTTCATCATGATAGGAATTATATATATAATTTTTGGCTTCATGAAGGAGAAAGTATCGCTCAAGCTTGGTGGAGGTTTAAGTCAATTTTATATTCATGCCCCAATCATGAGCTCTCAAGAGAAATTATTATTCAAAATTTTTATGCTCGGCTTTCTCATAATGATCAATCCATGCTCGATACTTCTTGTACTGGTTCTTTTATGAAGAAGACTATTGGATTCAGATGGGATATTTTGGAAAGAATTACAGTAACTCTAAAGATTGGGAGCTCGACGAAGGCAAGCAGTCAGGTATAAAGATTGAGTTTGATTGTGTTAAAACTTTTATGAATACCGATGCATTTTATAATTTTAGCACTAAATATGGACTTGACTCTGAGATAGTAGCTTCTTTCTATGAATCATTTGCTACTCATGTTGATCTCCCTAAGGAGAAGTGGTTTAAATATTATCCTTTCATTCAAGTAATAATAGTAGAACACGTTGAAGCTAGATAAGAAACTATTACTTATAATAATGATCCAGTTATTCCTACTGCTTATATTGAGAAACCCCCTTTTCCTGTTAGGATAAAAGAACATGCTAAAGCTTCAACTGTGGTTCGCAAAAGTTATACAAGAACACCTACACCCTCTGAAAAAATTAAAGTTGAACCTAATGTTGCTATGGTTAAAGATCTCTTGGTTGAAAATATTGATGGGCAAGTTATTTATTTATGTGATGATGCCACTAGAATTGCCAAACTTGATGAAAAAGATAAACATAGACCCGTTGTTGGCATGCCTATTATCTCTGTTAAAATAGGAGATCATTGTTATCATGGCTTATGTGATTTGAGTGCTAGTGTGAGTGCTATCCCGTTTACTTTATATCAAGAAATTATGAATGATATTGCACCTGCTGAGATAGAAGACATTGATATTACTATTAAGCTGGCTAATAGAGATACTATTACACCACTTGGGATTGTTAGAGATTTTGAAGTCTTGTGTGGGAAAATAAAATACCCTACTAATTTTCTAGTTCTTGGTTCCCCACAAGATGATTTTTGTCCCATTATATTTGGTAGACCTTTCCTGAATATGGTCAATGCTAAGATAGACTGCACTAAAGAAACTATTAGTGTAAATTTTGGTGATGTGTCAAAGGAGTTTAATTTCTCCAAATTTCGTAGACAACCTTGTGATAAAGAATTACCTAGTAAGGATGAAATTATTGGTCTTGTTTCTGTTGCCGTGCCTCCTACTAATCCGTTAGAACAAAAATTTGCTAGACCACGAAAATGACATGCATATGAAGGAAAGAAACGGGATAGATGAGATATTCTTTAAACAAATGACTATTTTGAAACAAAATTTGCCTGTTGAGACTATTGGAGATCCTCTTCCACCCAAGAGTGATCCTGTGTTTGAGCTTAAACAATTACCAGCTTTGAAATATGCTTATCTTGATGAAAAGAAAATATATCATGTTATTATTTGCGCTAACCTTTTAGAGCATGCGGAAAAGAGATTATTGAAAACTCTGAAGAAGCATCGTGCCGCTATTGGATATACTATTGATGATCTTAAGGGCATTAGTCCCACTCTATGTCAGCACAAGATTAATATGGAGCCTGATGCTAAGCCAGTCGTCGATCATCAGCGACGATTAAATCCCAAGTTGAAGGAAGTGGTAAGAAATGAAATATTAAAGCTTCTGGAAGCAGGTATAATCTATCCTATAGCTAATAGTAGATGGGTAAGTCTTGTTCATTGTGTCCCTAAGAAGGGAGGTATTACTGTTGTTCCTAATGATAAAAAAGAACTTATCCCACAAAGAATTGTAACCGGTTATAGGATGGTAATTGATTTTAGAGAACTAAACAAAGCTACAAGGAAAGATCATTATCCTCTACCATTCATTGATCAAATGCTAGAAAGACTATCAAAACATACACACTTTTGCTTTCTAGATGGATACTCTGGGTTTTCCCAAATACCTGTGTCACAAGAGGATCAAGAAAAAACTACTTTTACATGCCCTTTTGGTATTTTTGCTTATAGACGTATGCCTTTTGGTTTATGCAATGCACCTGCTACCTTTCAAAGATGTATGATTGCTATATTCTCTGATTTTTTGTGAAAAGATTGTTGAGGTTTTCATGGATGATTTTTTCGTTTATGGAACTTCTTTTGATGATTGCTTAAGCAACCTTGATCGAGTTTTGCAGAGATGTGAAGAAACTAGTCTTGTCTTCAATTGGGAGAAGTGCCACTTTAAGGTTAATGAAGGTATTGTCTTGGGGCATAAAATCTTCGAAAGAGGTATTGAAGTTGATAAAGCTAAAGTTGATGCAATTGAGAAAATGCCATGTCCTAAAGATATCAATGGTATAAGGAGTTTCCTTGGTCATGCTAGTTTCTATAGGATATTTATTAAAGACTACTCTAAAATTTCTAGGCCTCTTACTAATCTCTTGCAAAAAGATGTTCCATTCATTTTTTATGATGATTCTGTAGAAGCATTTGAAATACTTAAGAAAGCCTTAATCTCTGAACCTATCATTCAACCACCTGATTGGAACCTACCCTTTGAAATTATGTGTGATGCTAGTGATTATGCTGTTGGTGTTGTTCTAGGACAAAGAATTGATAAGAAACTAAATGTTATCCATTATGCTAGTAAAACCTTAGACAATGCTCAAAGAAATTATGCTACCACTGAAAAAGAATTTCTAGCACTGGTGTTTGCTTGTGATAAATTCAGATCTTACATTGTTGATTCCAAAGTAATTGTTCACACTGATCATGCTGCTATTAAATACCTTATGGAAAAGAAAGATGCTAAACCTAGACTCATTAGGTGGGTTCTTTTACTACAAGAATTTGATCTACATATCACTGATAGGAAAGGAGCTAAGAACCCAGTAGCTGACAACTTGTCTAGGTTTGAAAATATTCTTGATGACCCACTAGCTATTTATGATAGCTTCCCTGATGAACAACTAGCTATCGTAAATGCTTCTCGTAGTACTCCTTGGTATGCAGACTATGCAAATTATATTGTTGCTAAATTTATACCACCTAGTTTCACATACCAACAGAAAAAAAAAGTTTTTCTTCGATTCAAGACATTACTTTTGGGATGACCCACATCTTTATATAGGAGTAGATGGTGTTATTAGACGTTGTATACCTGAGCATGAACAGGAACAAATCCTACGGAAGTGTCACTCCGAGGCTTATGGAGGGCACCATGCGGGAGACCAAACCGCACATAAGGTATTACAATCCGGTTTTTATTGGCCTACTCTTTTCAAAGATGCACGTAAGTTTGTTCTATCTTGTGATGAATGTCAAAGAATTGGTAACATTAGCAGACGCAAGGAAATGCCTATGAATTATTAACTTGTTATTGAACCATTTGATGTTTGGGGATTCGATTATATGGGACCTTTTCCTTCCTCTAATGGATATACTCATATTTAATTGTTGTTGATTATGTTACTAAGTGGGTAGAAGCTATTGCAACTAGTAGTGTTGATCACAACACTTCTATTAAAATGCTTAAATAAGTTATTTTCCCGAGCTTTGGAGTCCCTAGATATTTAATGACAGACGATGGTTCACACTTCATTCATGGTGCTTTCCGTAAACTTCTTGCTAAATATGATGTTAACCATAGGATTGCATCCCCTTATCACCCTCAGTCCAGCGGTCAAGTAGAACTAAGTAATAGAGAAATAAAATTACTTTTGCAAAAGACTGTCAATAGGTCTCGAAAAAATTGGTCCAAGAAACTTGATGATGCAATATGGGCTTATAGAACTGCTTATAAAAATCCAATGGGTATGTCTCCATATAAAATGGTTTATGGAAAAGCATCTCACTTACCTCTCTAATTAGAACATAAAGCTTATTGGGCAATTAAAGAACTCAACTATGATTTTAAACTGGCCAGTGAAAAGAGGTTATTTGACATTAGCTCACTTGATGAAGGGAGAACCCAGGCCTATGAAAACGCTAAGTTGTTTAAAGAAAAGGTCAAAAGATGGCATGAAAAAAGAATACAAAAGCGGGAATTTAATGTAGGTGACCATGTCTTGCTATACAATTCTCATTTAAGATTTTTTGCAGGAAAACTTCTCTCCAAAAGGGAAGGACCTTACGTTATCGAACAAGTTTATCGTTCCGGTGCTATCAAGATCAAGAACGCCGAAGGCACTAACCCGAAGGTGGTCAATGGGCAAAGAATCAAACACTATATGTCAGCTACGCCTATAAATGTTGAAACTGATATTATTTATTCCATAACACTAGAGAAGTACATAAAGGAAACCTTCCAGAATGCTCTAGAACCCTGAAAAGGAATAGGTACGTGATATGGTAAGTAAACCGACTCCAAAAGTCCCCTAAAAGCAATTTTACTAAGTTTTGGGATATTTAAAAAATTAGGAAAATAATAAGTAGTCCGGAAAGTGCACGAGCAGCGAGGATGCATCCATGGGTGGACAGTGCTTTAACTGTCACCAGAAAGCTATGTAAGGAAATTATGGATCTCGGACAGCAAATCAATAAGCTCGAATAGGAAAATCGCATTCTGAGGGGTATCATTGCCAAGAATATTGCACCACCACCCCCGAAGAAGGAGACTTGAGTACACGGGTATGGGCACTCCCCTTGGCTTGTACCAAGCTTGGGGGAGGTACCCCGGTATCGTATCACCATCACATCTTTACCTTTATCCTTTATCTTAGTTCGATCCTTTTGGTTAAATCTTGATCTAGTAGAATAAGAGTTTTAGTGATGAGGACATCACTTCCACAGTTACACCCACAATCCCTACTATTACATACATCGGACCAATTACTAGAGCTCGCGCACGCCAATTAAATTACCAGGTACTTTTGTTTCTTGGTAACGATTCTAATGTTCATGAGAAAATGATACTGCCTAAATTGGATACATTTGTTTTACTTTCAAATGAAGGGCCTAGCATGAACAAGAAGGATGAACATTGGAGTATGATAGAGCATGGAAATGATTACATGCGCAAGGGGAACAAGAACAGAGTTTCTAGTGGAGTTTTCAGCATTTTGGAGCAACCATGATGACGTACAAGTGCATGGACGAAATATACAAGATGCCCTTTCATAAATTTCGTCCATAGCTTAATAAAGGTGCTGCACCACCTTATTTTTGGGCCAGGCCCCTATAATTTCGAAATACTACATATAGGCTATTTTTAGAGTCTGTATTGTAGGGGAAACGACTCAGGAGGTGTTTTAGTCCCACCTTGGCAAGGGGGGACGAAATCCCCTCTCTCCCCCCTACAAATACAGCCATTAAGGCACCGTTTAGACTTCGGGTTTTGTTTAGATTAAAAGTTCGCCATAGCTGCAAGTTCGCGTATTTCATTTGTGTTCAACGACTAGACCAAGACGTCACAAAACCCCACTTTCATCAATAAAGATTTCCTCTTATATTCGCAATATCCAGATTGCAATCTTAGTTTCTTGCTTGTTCTTCGTTTGCTCGCGGAAAATAGACCCTCATGGTCAGGTTGATCGTGCTCCGGCGTGGTCAATAACCTCTCAGAGTTTGTTTAGCGATCGCTAAGGCGCAGCGTCTTTGCATGTTCGTAGTCAGATCGTGAAAGTCTACTCCACTGAAAATGTTAGCCACCATCTCATCGAAAGATGGGACACCTTTGTCTCTATCAAGTGGTATCAGATTTCCAAGTTGCTCGGTGAGATTTTCTAGTTTTTCATAGTTTAGATCGAGTCTGTTCTTCATACCTATAGTCCACGAAAAAGCCAAAAAAGAATTAGGGTTAGTTCATCATATCCAAACCAATCTGAGCCATAGCATAGTATTTTCTGTATTTGCTTTGTTGAATTTGCGGTTGCATCGTCGTGTCAAGTTGCTGGTCTTAGTGTCTAGTTCTTTAGATTTTCGAGTTCTGTTCACAAGTTGTCACGCCGCTGCCGCACATCACCGCTGCAATATACCACCATCGTCCTCACCGCTGGCATATACCACCATCGTCGTCACCACTGCCATATACCACCATCATCATCACCGCTGCTATATACCACATATCCACCGCCATCACGCTAATCCGAGTCCACCTCCATCATAGATTCGCCGCCAGTCCGTGTTCCACCGCCCTACATATATCCGCCACCAGTCTGAGTTTCCACCATTTTCATCTCTGCTACCAGTCCTAGTTCGAGTCTAGTATTTGCTTCTTTGTTTTAGATTTCCAGATCATGCCATACTCCGAGTTGTGACCAAGTCAGACTCCCCAACTTCCGTGTCGCCCGCAGAAGAAAAATAGTTCCAAACTCAAAAAAAACTAAGTCTAGAAAATTCTGGCTAGGCAGTTTTTAGGCCATTTGTAGACTTTTTCGAAGAAATTTGTTGCAGAGCAAAAAAAAAGAAGAAAAAAAGTGCACAAAAAAGTTAAAAAAAGAAAAAAAAATCAGAGTGTGCTCCTCCCTTGTTTACGTGCAGCGCCGTGATTTTGTTAGTGTTCTAGGCTCGCGTCTCTAGCACAGTCTAGCCTAGGACCAGCACAGTACCGTCGTTGAGCATTTATTCAACATTGCATCTATGAATTGACTATTGCTAATCTTTTGCTACCAAATATTTAAGCCTTCCAAGCTCCACATATTTCTACACCGTGTATACGTACGTTCCCCTGGAAATCGCTTTACTCAATCTTCAGAGTTATTTGACACGCTGGTTGCATGTCACCGCCTGCTGCATGGTAAGAACTTGTAAGATGTTGATATTTGCTTTACTATGAGCGCTTTACCACCATATTCTAGTAGGTCATAGGAACATTACTCTCAAATTTTGTTTCTTGTTTCTACTAATCATGGCAGGTTTTGGAGATAAACATTCTTGCACGACGGACACATCTTCACCACCACGAGAGGTGCGACAACACACACAAGCACATGGTCAGGTTATCTCTTTATCGTCATTTGAGGGTAGATTTAATCCTGCTATTTATCTAGCTTGGGAGCTTGAGGTAGAACAAGTTTTTAGTCACCATGATTTTTCTGAACTTGAGAGATTACGAGCTGTCACTGGAGCATTTATTGGTTTTGCTTCTGTTTGGTGGAGCATGCATTGTAAGAAAAACATTGATAACCAACCCACAACTTGGAAAGATTTGAAAGTTGTAATGAGACAACAATTTTTTCCTCCTTACTATCGTCGTGAATTGCTTCACTAATTGCAACAATTAAAACAAGGCAGTAACACTGTTCATGCTTACTGCCAAGAGTTCAAATCTTATGTGCATCATTGTGACATAGAAGAATCTGAGGAGGATACAATGAATAGATTTTTTGGTGGTTTGAACAACGATATTCGTGCATGATTTCGGTAATACTCCTCATTGCATCACTCGTATGTATGTTCGTGCATGTAACTTTAAGAGACAGATACAGGAGGGTGCATTGGGTGACTACAACAACTACTATTCCAGTTCATGCTCACCACCACCAGTTGGTTCATCCACCATTGCACCTACTAGAGTAGCCACACCTCAGATTGTGAGCGTGACATCATCTCAAGTGTATGGTACATTGTCATCGTCCGTACCTACGTCAGCTATGTCTTTGCGACAAGGTAACAGTAAAGGTATTGATGATATAACTTCACACGAGAATGATGCATACCTAGTTAACATGAATACATCATGTGGTGAGTTATCTGTTGATTTGAGCACACCACCTATTTTAGAGAATCGTGTTACTGTCATGAATGCATCATGTGATCAAACAGTTGAA